>CM070563.1:21708099-24108099 GCA_036346405.1 Phyllostachys edulis | reverse complement strand
CTTCTAAAGATACTCACTATTCTCATACTGCGAACGGTGGTGTAGCCTGGTAAAGCCCAGGGCCACAACCACGGTCTCAACCACTCAACATGGGTTATCCCCGCACATAATAACTATAGTATTATAATACAAACACACACACACAGATATATATATATATATATATATATATATATATTAGATCATCTCATAACAGGAATCATCAATTCAACACAATGGAAGCGTAAATGCAATGCTTTGCCCATTCCCATCCTACTGTGCACCAGTGTGTCAAACTTTTAAGTTGATTAGCCATTCGTAATTTTTTTTAATTAATCTAGTCACCACGGACCTACAAATCGCTCTTATACCAACTCAGAACACCCACCAATCAAAGGCCTAGAATGCTACTAAATAAACATGATAACTAATTAAAATGTAAGACACAATTCTAAATTTCGGCAGAACCTCCTTTGTATAGTTAACTATACCGGAGGTTCCAACATTCACATATATCAAGACAATATTCTAACATCCAGAATTCATCAAAACATTCATAATATGCTAATCAGATAAGGCATAATCAAGGATATCCAACACATGCTATTCTCATTATTACAAATAAACCATTGCATGAAGCATAACCAAAATTAAATCCTTAAGCAGTTTGCTTATTACTGAGGTACGTTCTAGATGTTAATTAACTTAAAGATGTGTGTAGTGAGTGAATCCAAGACAAGCCTACTCCCTCCCATGCATGTCGTCCTTGCAAGTGGTACCTAAAAGCACAATAAAAGCAAGAGTGAGCCCAAAGACTCAGCAAGTACAATACATGGCCTCGACAAAGATACATAATTGTAATTCATCATTCATTAACCACAAAACTATACACCAAAAATATCACATACACATGCTATGCAATATGCTCAAAGTGCTCTTTAACTTTCTTTTCTCTTTTGCATTTTACCGTGTCACAGGCGTGCATCCGTCGATGCCACCCATGCACATGCTGTGGGATCGTAATGGCAATCGAAGGGGGTTGAATGATTGCAGCGAATTGACCCCAAATTTCAACTTCTTCTTGTTATCAAGAACAATGACAACTTCTCTGTTGACTTGAAAAACTTCTGGCAACCGAGACCTCCTCGGTAGCACACTAAGATCAACAAAACAAGAACCAAGATTGAGCGAATCTAAACTTCATATATCAAACTTGATTTGTGTCTCTGAGAGAGCTTAGCAAGCACCACTCAAAGCCCTAATTCCAAGGACCTTACAACCGCAAAGATCAACAACAAGAAAGCTACTGACCAAAACCTATCAAAAGCTCGTAACCCTAAAAATTAGTATCCGAGCCGTACCCTCGCCTTCTCTTATAGCCTAGAGTCCTATCCATGCCCAACATGACACCAATACGGACTCTAACTCAAACCAACCAGATTTGGAACTCCTTCCAAATCTGTCTTTCCAATTCCCTCACGTCGTAAGCCTCCAGGACACCACCACCCGTAGCTTAAACGTGATCCCCTTTGATCTCCACGCGCTCCAGCGTGATTCAAACCACCTGTTGACATCCACGACTTCCAAGACCTCAGATTCCCCATCCTAGTCTGAGTCAATCCCGTCACTGAATGTAATTCGTCCTCACGCCTCAACCTACACATGCAAAGATCAAAGAAACACCAAATCTTGGCACAAGTTCTCCAACTTGACCATCCATTAGCTCACTCACACCCATAAACACTATCATGCAACAAGATATAGCTTACGAATTCAACAAATCCGCAGTCAATTCCCCAGAACGACAACTTTCCAGAGTACAATCGGTACTACCGCCATTGTACGTCCGGTACTACTACACACGTGGTCGTACCGCTCCAAACACACCGGTACTACCGATTATCAAGAACTTCCAAAACTTCCAAAAACATCGCTTCTGAAAAAACCATACCGCAACCCTGCGGTCATACCGTTGTGCGGTACTACCGCCGTTCAAGCTGCGGAAATACCGCTCACCAGTCGTTCCGCTCGAAGATTCCAGATCATCCGATTTTCATTTAACTGTTCATGTCGAGATTCTCTTTCTCGAAAAACCAAGTCTTGATACTACGCCAGGACATGGCGCGGTCATACCGCTCGGCAAGAAATGCAATGTCAAGAAAAAACAAGTGTTCGGTTTTCCATAGCGTAAACACACAACGGTATTACCGATGTGCGGTACTACCATAAAATCAAGCGGTACTACCGCACCACTTAAATCATAAAAGAGCTCGAACACAACCACGAGACACGTGGGCGCACCGGATGATTTGAGCCGATCGGACCACGCTTTAAACCGTTGGATCTAGGAACAACAGTAGAAAGTCCGACGTTCCTCTCAATATCGGCCGTTAGATCAAGATCTAATGCAACGAGCAAAGCACCAGAGAAAAAGACTTGCGGTACTACCGTGAAAAGAACTCGGTATTACGCATCAAGGAAAAAGCTCAAAGACTTCAAAAAACCTTTTGCCGCGTGGGCGCTCCAGATGACACGGTGATCGGACCACGCTTCAAAACCGTCCGATTTAACGCTCTGTAGCAAGTCCGAACAGCCCACTTGATTTCATCCGTCGATTTCAATCCAGCGGCTCATAGACTTTGACCATTTCGACGGTCGAGCGTCCACTTCAATAATAACCATCGGATCAAGATCTAATGGTTCGAGCAAACCATCGTTCGGACTTCGGTGACTTGCGGTACTACCACTTGCACACCAGCGGTCATACCTCACTCCGTAGTTCACACAAACAACGCCGGTACTACCGATAATCCTGACAAAAGCTAATTTTCGACAGAATTCAACAGTGCTCAAAAGCAAGTCAGCAAATAAGATCAAAAGCATGTTCCAGAGACAATGTATTAAACTTTAAGAACCAAGACTAAGTCTTCAATATTGGCAATGTATTCATCATCAAATATCATGACCAAAAACCTCTTGGTCTTACAATATCCCCCTTGATGAATACATTGACAACACAAACAGTTTCAAAAGAGCATGAGAGTGATGAAGTGTCAAAATTCCAAAAAGCTGTTCAAAAGAACCAAGCAATGATTTCTCCCCTTTTTCAATTTAAAATTCAGATTTCTCCCCTTTGGCAATGTGATCATCAAGAGCTTCAACTTTCAAAAGAGAGGAGCCAAAAAGTCCGAAGCTTTAAGTAAGTCGGTTTATGGATTAATCAAGCCAATTTGGTGAGTAGAGCTAACAAGATCATATAAATGCATATACCACATTGAGAGACCATGTGGAGGTGCGTCCGTGTGTGTGATGAGTAATTGACATAGGTTTAGGAAGTCGAGTTTGGTTTGGGTGGTTTGGACCATGTCGTTCGTATGCAGCAACAGCTCGGTCGGTTTGGTCAAACTTGGTGCGTATGGGATTAGGATGCATATTATTTGATTCGACAAGTTTGGATTTTGTCATGGTAAGTATGTTGGTTTTACGCTTTCATGTATCGGCGGTGCTATTTGATGTGTTTCTTATGCGTGTATTGCGGGACATCGGGTGGAGTCGTGGCGAGACACGGTGGACCGGACTAGGTGCGAGTGGCGAGGTCGAGCGGTCGGGATGTGTCGAAGACAGCGTGGACTCGAGGTGGTTGCGGCGTCTTGAGACAAGGAGCGGAAGCTTCCGGAAGGTGCGGAGAAGGGCGAGCAGAATTTCGCAAAGGTCACTGGCGGAGCGGGCTCCGTTGGATTTAGCGGGCGTAACGGGGTGGAGACCCGTTAGCCATGGGCTATAAATAGGATGGAGGGGCTGCTGCCCAAACTGAACACTTCAATGATTTTTAGGGTTTCCTTTAGTCAAAAGAGGCTTTAGAGTTTGTTTTGGCTTTAGGCTTTAGTTGTTGAGGGTTGTTCCCTGCTTGTCCCCTTGCTTTTCTTCAAGATGGCTGAGTGTTCTTGAGGATTGTGAGTGGGAGAGGATGAGATGAATGCTTGTAATCATTCCTCTTGTATCAATCATGTATCTCTCTTCCTTTAGATCAATATGAGATGGGGTTGGTTTATCTTGGCTGCTGGTTCTCTTGCGTGTGAGTTTTTGATCTCAGTTTTTGTGTATTGCTTGTGTTGGCCCGTAAAAATCTGGCCGGTTCTGTTTCTTGCGTAGTTGATGGCAGTTTTGGCCGTTTTGTTCTACAAGAGGACTCATTCACTAGCGCTCTGTTCACCCAAACGAGGCTTGCGGCGGCTAAGGAAATCAAGCTGCTGTTTTCACATGGTTGCTTTCTTTGATTGCCGACTTGACTTCGTTCCTGTCGTCTTTGTAGTTTCTTTGTGAGTTCTTGTCGGCTCTGCTGATGTGTATTGCGGTCTGTGCTGCTCCTTTCAAACTGCTCCTTGGACGAGTAGTATCCATCGACGATGTCTTCGGTGAGCATAATTTGCTCCCCTCAAACCGCTTGATGGCGGCTTGTAGTCAAACATGATCTTGGCCGTGACCTCTGTGTAGTTCTTGGAGCCCCTGGCTGCACGAGAAAAATCTCGATTCACTGTTTAGTCTGTGTGCTTTGGTGATTTGATTGTGGGTCAGCTTTTGTTTTGGACTGCCTTGCTTGGATGCAGTTCGGTTTTCTTGTGCGTGTGCGTGTTTCTGCTTGCCGTGAAAATCCTGTGCCAGATTCATTGGTGATAGTAATCGGTTTCCTTTGGGGTGGCCGGCTTCTCCCAAATATTTGTGCTGCCTTGAATAGTCCGGATTAGCTTATTGCTTGTTTGATTAGATTATGCATTAAGTAGTTCAGGTAGCTCTCTGTTTAAGTATTTTCTTGATAGCTGTGTTTGCTTCTTGCTCTTCCCGAAGGAATCGAAGCCCTGGGTGGCAGGTGGAGTGATTGCCATCTTTGCTTTTTGTGTGGGAGCTCTTTTGTGATTAATCTTGGCAGCGAGCTGTGTGCCCGTGGAAACAAGCTCCCGGAAACAGGAGGTTGCTGCGGCTCGTTGCTGCGTGTGAAGCTTTGTTTACTGCGTGATTAGTTTATTGCTTTGTTAGCTGTATGTGTGCGGCTGTAGTGTTCGCCCGTGAGAGGAGCAAATTTTAAAGTCGACATTCACCCCCCTCTGTCGCCATTTCGGTCCTACAATTGGTATCAGAGCCGGTTAGCTCTTTTCAATAGATCTTAACCGGTCTCAAGAGCCATGGCGATGGACAAGTACTCGACCAAGCCGCCCGTTTTCGATGGCATCGATTACCCTACGAAGAGCGAATGGAGACATACATCCAGGCCCAGGGGTATGCCATCTGGCGGAAGGTCAAGGTACGATTCGCTGTTCCTGCCGATGAGAACATCAATGCCGGGAACATGGCTGATGTTGAGGCGAATGCAAAGGCAAGGAACATCATCATCCAGGGTTTGAGTCGTAGTGAGTTTGACCGCATATCTCACCTGTCGTCCGCCTACGATATCTGGGTGACCCTCGACGCATACCATGAGGCACCACCGGATCAAGGCGGTTCGGCAGGACCGGTTCAAGCGAGAATACAACAAATTCGAGATGCGTCTTTGGTGAGTCCCTAGATGAGTGCCCATGCGTTTTCACAAGATCTTGAGCAACCTCCGGCGGTCGGTCTCACATACCCGACTTCGGACAACGCTCGTCGGATACTTACGGCACTTTCGATCTGCGCGCGTGGGAGATGAAAGTGACCACCATCAAAGACACGATAGACCTCTCGACCTTGACTCTTGATGCGGCGTACTCACGCCTCAAGACTCACGAGATTGATGTTGTCTCGTGGAGTCGAAGTCACGATCGATGGCCTTGGTTACCGATCGGTTAAACCGGTTCTCTTGCTGATTCGTTGTGTGGTTTCTCCCTTGCTGCTCTCTGTGACGTAACTGATGATCAGTTAGAGCAGCTCGAGGATGAGCAGCTGGCCCTCCTAGCTCGGAAGTTTTCTCATGCTTACAAGAGGAGGAGGGACAGAAAGAGGGGAGGACCCGTGATTTGCTTCGAGTGTGGTGGCCCCAACCACATCCGAACAAGCCCCCTAAGGAGAAGGGCAAAAACGACTACGGCGGTTCGAGCAAAACGACTACACCGACAAGAACCGCAACAAAAGCCTCCAGCTCGGGCGCCCAGACAAGAAGAAGTTCCGCAACCGGCAAAGCCAAGCTCTTCCACAGCGTCCTCGCGCCGACGACCTCGACCTCGGCGAGGTGGAGGGATGGAGCGACGATGACGGAGACGGGTGACCAAGAACCCAAGGATGGCGGCGGCGACTTCTCGGCATGTGCTTCATGGCCCTCGAGGCGAACTTCGGCTGACAATGAGTGTACTCCGACACGGACGAGGTAGATCCCACCTCTGAACAGCTCAATCATGCTTTTCTTAAGCTAGGAGGTTTTCATGCTAAAGCTAAGGCTAGGTGTCTTTGAGTTAGAGAAGGAAATAGATAGTATGTCACTAGAGATTATTGCTCTTACATCGCCTTCTAGTGATGATTGTGATACATGCTCTGCTTTCTTTGGTTGATATGGAGAAGTTAAGGACCTCACATGATAGTGTGTCCTCCAAACTTGATAGTGTTAAGGTGGAGAATGTTAGTCGCTTCTTTGAGTTAGAGTTGAGTAGGATGGTACATTACCCTACTTATTCTTGATGAGACTACTTCTCCCACCTCATGTGAGGGTAAGAACATTCTTTGCTAGAGGATCTTATGCCATGCTTCTTGATCTGCTGAGTCTTGTGAAAATTGCAATAACTTGAAGATGAACTTAAAGCAGGCGGATCATAAAATTCTTGAACTACAAGCTTCTTTACTTGAGCCGATTGATTCATGCTCGAATCTGTCCTAAGTTAAGCTGCTGAACTTGAAGTTGTCTCCAAGCAGTTTCAAGATATGATTGAACATGAAAGGAAGTTGGCTCGGTTTGCTTCTAAGGACCTGTTAGCTCACCATGCATTAAGTGTAACAAACTAAAATCGACTTGATTACTTTGGATGAGAAATGTGTGAAGCTAACTAAGGATCTTCTAGAGAAGTCACATTGTGCTTGCAATATGATTGTGGAGAAGGAGAAGCCCGGGGTAAGGATGAGGCGCTTAGCAACGTGAACCAAGCTGGCTAGCGATGGGGTTGTCCCTTGAGTCGGTGTGCGTGCACAAGCCATTCTTCCCTCTCGCTTTGGTTCTTCTTTTGCTCCTTACCTTCTGCTGTCTCTTCTTTCCCTGCTCTTCTTGCACCTCTCTCTTTCGGGAGTGTCGGTACCTTATGAACACTCTCGAGAGATTTGTAGGAGGCAAGAAGAAGCTCAATCTTATTCTAGACCAATCTAAGATCTGCAGATTTAATCGGGGTCTAGGATATGACTTCTTTGAGGACATGAGGAAGCATCCACTGCCGTGCTCGGACCCATAGCACGAGTGTGATCGAGGCCGAGCCAGGACCGAGAAAGTCCATTTCAAGTCGGCGGGCTATGTCGAGTTTCGACGAGAAGGTAATTTCACATCTTGCTTCTACCTCTCGAAGGTGAAGTATCCTTGCACCTTCTGTCGAAGGATGGACACACGATCGTCGATGCTTGGTAGCGCCAAGATCGCGTAGAGACCATGTTGAGTCTCTTAGGCGCATTGAGGTCGGCCCCGGACCTTGAGTGCACCTAAGACCAACACGAGGTCTAGGCTTGTTTCTTCGATGGGTTTGTGCGACATCGAGGACTTGGTTTTCGAGTTTTCGGTTTTCGTCCTCATCTTTGCTTTCGATCGTGACTTCCGCCATCTGAGGTAGATCTCGTTTTCCCCATCGAGATAGCTACCATGGCGTGTTCAACATGTTGCGAGTGCTCGACTCGCTCCTTCAGCGATCGGACCCGACAAACGACTTGGTCTACTCTTAGACCTTACGCTTTGAGTGACAGAGGCGTAGGGTAGATAGAGGTCGATCGGGCTTGACTACTTCATCGCTTTCGGCGTGTTATTCGATATTGGGTGCCAAAATCATTGTTGATTTATCGATCTTGAGACTTTACTCTGTTTGACTCGGGTTAGCGGGTAGGGAAGGAGAAGGTTTGGCTTGTAGACTCGGTTGTTCTCGTCATATGATAGGAGACTCCGTTGGTTCTCCTCCTAGCCAGCGCTCGGTGATGAGGCGATCACCTTCGAGGCGCTTCGTCAGGCGCGTCATCGCCAAAAGTCTTGTCGTATTAATGCTTCTTTTATTCTTAAGGATGTTGCCTTGGTTAGTAAGCTGCGGTACAATTTGCTTTCGTTTCTCGGCTTACGATGGCGGTTTCGAGGTGAGCTTCAAGAAAAACGCTTGCAAAATTCTTGATTCTTGGGTAGTCGGTTTGCGGGATTTCTCGTTATGGGAGGATCTTTCGTCTTTGAGTTCTCTGAGTCTTCTGGCGATCCTCTCGGTGTTTAGTTATACGAGTCCATGATCTCTCTTTACGGCATAGGAGACTTGGTCATATTGGATTTGACCATTTGACCCGAGTTAGCGACCATGATCTCATTAAGTGGTCTGCGAAACTCAAGATGGCCAAAGATCTTGTTTGCACTCCATCTTGAAGACGCGGCAAGATGGTTGCCGCTTCTCATCCTCCGGTCCGATTACTATGACCGATGCAGAGACATTGCTCCACATGGACCGCAGTTGGACCGGCTCGAATCTTGATCGGCGGGGAGGAAGTGGTATGTTCTTGTTGTGGTCGATGACTTCTCGAGTACTCTTGGGTGTTTTCTTAGCCTCGAAGGGCAGAGACATTTACACATTTCGAGGTCTTTTAGTAGGTTTGTCTGTTGAGCTCCGGGTGCCTTCTGAGCGATCCGTAGTGACAATGTACGGAGTTCAAGAATTCCTACTTTGAGAGTTTACTGCGGTGAGGCAGTGTAGAGCACCGGTTCTCTTCCCCATCGTCCCTCGGCAAAATGGCGTTGTGGAAGGAAGAACCGTACCTTAGTCGAGATGGCGGGGCGATGCTTGATGAGTACTCTACAGGAAGTTTTGAAATGAGGCCATTGCGACCGCGTGCCATGTTTGAATCGAGTTTTTCTTGGGCACTCCTACACGCACTTCTTATGAGTGAGATCTGGTAAAGCCAGCGTCTCTCATTTTCGTGTATTTGGTTGCAAGTGCTTTATCTTGAAGTCAGGGAACCTAGACAAGTTCGAGTCACGTTCTGTGGCGGTATCTTTCTAGGCTACTCGACTTCTTGGCGAACTTATAGGGTCTAGAAGCTGCGAGTCTAGCAAAATGGTAGAGACACGTGAGGTGACTTTTGACGAGGCGGTCAGGGGACTAGGCGAGATATCTCGAGTTCTTTAGAGCGATCCGAGACCATCTTTGTGGATGATGAGGATGAGGAGGCGATGGTTGTTTACGATCCGGCTCCTCTTCCTTCCCTTGAGATGCCTTCTTCCACGGCACCTCAAGATGATCGACCCTGCCTTCCGGAGCTAGTGGCTCTGTCCTGCCTCGTCTGCACACGAGGTAGAGGCCACTTCTTCTTCTCATCCGGGACCTCCCGACTTATCCGAAAAGGCATCCTTGAGCAGATTATTGGAGACCTTTTGAGCGTGTCTGCACGCTCTAAGTCAACTTTTCTCATTTCTGTCTCCATTACGCCTTTGTTGCCTCCTTTGAGCCCAAGGATGTTTGTCACGCCCTTTACGATGAGTCTTGGGTCAATGCCATGCATGAGGAGCTAGAAACTTTGAGAGAAACAAGGTTTGGTCACTTGTTGAGCCCCCACGAGGCCACAATATCATTGGAACCAAGTGGGTGTTCAAGAACAAGCAGTGAGGATGGGGTAATCATCGAAACAAGGCTAGATTGGTAGCTCGGGGTTTTCCCGTGTTGAGGTCTAGACTTGAGAGACCTTTGCCCTGGCTCGACTTGAAGCCATTAGAATCTGCTTGCTTTTGCGGCTTCTAAGGGTTTCAAGCTTTACCAGATGGACGTGAAGAGTGCCTTCCTCAATGGCCTTATTGAGGAGAAGTCTCGTCAAACTGACCTCGAGTTTCGAGAACCCCAAATACCCAAACCATGTCTTCAAGCTTTCAAAAGCGTTGTATGGACTTAGCAGGCTCCCGAGCTTGGTATGAGAGGCTTAAGTCCTACTTGTTGAGTCATGGGTTTGAAATGGGTAAAGTAGACAAGACCTTGTTTATCCGTAGGCTTGGTAGTGACTTTACGCTCGTCCAAATCTATGTCGATGACATCATCTTTGGCGACTCTTCTCATGCTCTGGTTTCCACGGTTCTCGGATGTCATGAGCACCGAGTTTGAGATGAGCATGATGGGTGAGTTGACATTCTTTCTTGGCTTCCAAATCAAGCGGACTCGGGAGGTACTTTTCTTCATCGGGCAAGTACACTCGTGATCTCTGGCAACCGATATGAGTGATGGTAAGCTGTGTCGACTCCCATGGCTTCTCTGACCTATCTTGACCAGATGAGGATGGCGAGCAGTTGATCAAAAGGAGTTTAGCGGCATGATTGGCTCCCTCTTGTACCTCAACCTCGAGACCGGACATACATTTCTACGTGTGTTTGTGCGCTCGTTTTGAGCTTCTCCTCGTGTTTCTCACCGCCCGGCGATGAAGCGCATCTTCGGTACTGCGAGCTACCATTGACTATGGTATCTGGTACTCTTCCTCATCCTATCTTTCCTTGAGAGCCTTCTCGGATCACGAGACTTATTTGGTGTAGGATAGATAGGAAGAACACTCCGACTGCCAATTTCTTGGCACTTCTCTTGTTTCTGGTCTTGAGGAAGCGGTCCGGTGTTACCTGATCCACCGAGAGGCGAAATGCGTTCTGCGGCCGATTCTTTGTAGCCAAGTGCTCTGGATGACTTCGACCTGCGGGACTTTGGGTTAGTTATCGGCAGTGTTCCACTCTTTTGTGATAACACTTCGATTAACATTGCCAGAACCCGTCACGGCATTCCGGACCAAGCACATCGATATCCGCTTCCACTTCCTTAGAGACCATGTAGAGAAGGCGACATAGTGCTCGGTTTGTGGAAGTGACCACCGGTTGGTGACATTTTCACCAAGCCCTTGGATAGTTCGAGGTTTTATTTCTGCGAGAGAGCTTGGGGTGGTTTGTCCTTATGGATTTGTAGTGAGGGGAGCTTTGGGTTTCTTGCTCTACTATATTATTTATGCTCTAGCTCCTTACTATTGCATTGCATTTTGGGTGCATTTGGGATTAGTCCTCCTAGCATAGATTAGAGTGCTTCTTTTGTCTAGTTGTTTAGATTTACTGCTCTTATCTTGTGATTCTAGGATCTTGCTTATTAGTATTACTTATCTCACTAGGTTGAGCTCACTCACTTCTTGTAGGTTCTAGCGAGGTTGGGCCACCCTCGGGTAGGCAGTGCGTGTTTGCTCCTAGGTGTGTTAAGTGGGCGGTTGATAGTCCTAGAGTCATATGGGGTAGATGAGAGTCGATCTGAGCCATAGTATTCTCTATATCTTATCTATGCTTTAAGGATACTTTTGTTTTATGTTTTCTTTGCCGCTTCTCGATTTATTGTTTTGGTTCAAGGGAGTTCTTTTGGGAGCTTACGGAGCTTAATATTGACATAACTCAACTTGAACTAAAAGTTGCATCTGTTGTTGAGGGGAGTTGGATCTTACGCATTTCTAGCATTACGCATTGTAATATAACTACATTGAGCCTTGATTATTATCCCTTTATGACTTGTTTACAATGCTTTACACCTTGCCATGACTTGTGCTTATTTGCTAGATTTATCATGACTTCATATGTGTAGCCTAGCTTTTGCCATGATAAGATAATTAAAATTGCTCAACTTAAACTAAAACTTGTCATGTTAGCACTTTCGAGATTAGTCTTTCTTGAGCTATCCTTTTATGATTCATGCCATGTCAAATAAATTTGGGTAGAGTGATGAATCTATATTGAGCCTTAGAAAGAGCTGTTTTAGTCTCTTGATGATGCATGAGTTAGTACAACTTGTTAAAAGGCAAAAAGATCTCTTTTGTCTTGAAAAAACTGATCTCACCAATTCTCTCCTATGAGGCGGCTTGCCATTGCACTTGGCATGAACTTAGGGGGAGTTTTGGGTGACCTAGACTATCTTCTTAAGCTTCTCGCTTGGAGTAGTCGCATAAGGCTTGAGACCTAGCACATGATAAAACAAAAATCTGGTTGGAAACCACCATGAATTTCAAAAGAAAATTTGTTTCATGTGTTCAATGTGCTTAAAGCCACAGAAAGTATCAAGTACTTTAACCAATGTTTCAATCTTGAGCATAGCACTCTATTTGGTCTCAATTTAAGCTTCTTAGTTCCGCTTAGCTTATTGACATGGCCTGCATCATCCTTGGATATCTCTAGCGAGACTTTGCTCATTGATGACTTGACTTGCTCACATAATGTACCTCATTTTCAGATTGTCATCTATGTGTTCTAGCTAGCTTATACATATCTTGTCATGATCTAGATAGCCTTTTTATTGAGTTATGGCTTGGTGTATTACATTATGGTCATTACGGATAATTCTCATGGCTCTAGCTGCTTAGAATAATCAAACTTGACCATTTCATCCATTGACATGTCATTTTCTCTCTTGAGCATTCTTGATGTGTTTATTGCCAAAGGGGAGAATAGAGAAGAAAAAGTTAGTTGGGATCATTTTAGAGCTTTGGAGAACAATTTGCTCTTTTAGTTGTTGCTCTAGTGTTCATACATCGACATGGTCATTAGTTTCACTCTTCTTCTTTGGACCATGTTGGATTCTTCAAACTCAAACTCAACTTTGCGCTTTTTGGAGTTTGTCAATATACTCATCAAGGGGAGATTGAGAGACCATGTGGAGGTAAATCCTGTGTGTGATGAGTAATTGACATAGGTTTAGGAAGTCGAGTTTGATTTGGGTGGTTTGGACCATGTCGTTGCGTGGTGCAACTTGAGCTCGGTCGGTTTGGTCAAACTTGGTCGTATGGGATTAGGATGCATATTCTTTGATTCGACAAGTTTGGATTTTGTCATAGTAAGTATGTTGGTTTTACGCTTTCATGTATCGGCGGTGCTATTTGATGTGTTTCTTATGCGTGTATTGCGGGACATCGGGTGGAGTCGTGGCGAGACACGGTGGACCGGACTAGGTGCGGTGGCGAGAGTCGAGCGGTCGGGATGTGTCGAAGGCAGCGTGGACTCGAGGTGGTTGCGGCGTCTTGAGACAAGGCGCGAAGCTTCGGGAAGGTGCGAAAGAAGCGGCAGAAATTCGCAAAATTGCTGGCGGGAAGCGGGCTCCGTTGGATTTAGCGGGCGTGCGGGGTGGAGACCCGTTAGCCATGGGCTATAAATAGGATGGAGGGCTGCTGCCCAAACTGAACACTTCAATGATTTTTAGGGTTTCCTTTAGTCAAAAGAGGCTTTAGAGTTTGTTTTGGCTTTAGGCTTTAGTTGTTGAGGTTGTTCCTGCTTGTCCCTTGCTTTTCTTCAAGATGGTGAGTGTTCTTGAGGATTGTGAGTGGGAGAGGATGAGATGAATGCTTGTAATCATTCCTCTTGTATCAATCATGTATCTCTCTTCCTTTAGATCAATATGAGATGGGGTTGGTTTATCTTGGTCTTTGGTTCTCTTGCGTGTGAGTTTTGATCTCGGTTTTGTGTATTGCTTGTGTTGGCGTAAAAATCTGGCGGTTACATTTCTTCGTAGTTGATGGCGATTTTGGCGTTTTGTTCTACAAGAGGACTCATTCACTAGCGCTCTGTTCACCCGCAAACGAGGACTTGCGGCAAGAAATCAAGCTGCTTTGTTTTCTGTGGGTTGCTTTCTTTGATTGCCGACTTGACTTCGTTCCTGTCGTCTTTGTAGTTTCTTTGTGAGTTCTTGTCGGCTCTGGCGATGTGTATTGCGGATGCTGTCTTTGCTCCTTTCAAACTGCTCCTTGGGCGAGTAGTATCCATCGGCGATGTCTTCGGTGAGCATAAATTGCTCCCCTCAAAGCGCTTGATGGCGGCTTGTAGTCAAACATGATCTTGAGCGTGACCTCTGTGTAGTTCTTGGAGCCCTGGCTGCACGAGAAAAATCTCGATTCCTTTGTTTAGTCTGTGTGCTTTGGTGATTTGATTGTGGGTCGACTTTTGTTTTGGGCCCTTGCTTGGATGCGATTCGGTTTTCTTGTGCGTGTCGTGTTTACGCTTGCGTGAAAATCTGTGCAATTCATTGGTGATAATGTCGGTTTCCTTTGGGGTGGCGGCTTCTCCCAAATATTTGTGCTGCCTTGAATAGTCGGGATTAGCTTATTGCTTGTTTGATTAGATTATGCATTAAGTAGTTCGGGTAGCTCTCTGTTTAAGTATTTTCTTGATAAATTTGTGTTTGCTTCTTGCTCTTCGAAGAATCGAAGCCTGGGTGGCGGTGGAGTGATTGCCATCTTTGCTTTTTGTGTGGGAGCTCTTTTGTGATTAATCTTGGCGGTAGTGTGTGCGTGAAACAAGCTCCGGAAGCAGGAGGTTCTTTGCGGCTCGTTCTTTGCGTGTGAAGCTTTGTTTCTTTGCGTGATTAGTTTATTGCTTTGTTAGCTGTATGTGTGCGGCTGTAGTGTTCGCCCGTGAGAGGAGCAAATTTTAAAGTCGACATTCACCCCCCTCTGTCGCCATTTCGGTCCTACACACATAGCAATATCCAGACAAGTATTTCAAAGTGGTAAATCAATTTAGATTCATGACAAGCATTTACAATGACTAAAAAGATTATAAGATCACAAATAGAAGTCATCAAAAAGAGGAAGCCAAACAGTGAGACATACTTTAAAAACTGGATGAGCTACGGTCTCAAGAATCATCCTTTTGCTTCACTTTCAATTTTTGTGTGCATGTGGCATGCTTGGAGCATACATCTTTTCCAGGGTGGCATGCTTGAAGCATACTTCTTTTGATGAAGCACTTTTTATGCATTTTTTGTTTTTATTATATTTCAAAAATACATAGCTAGGTATGGCATGCTTGAAGCACACTTCTTGTCATTTGAGCACTGTTATGTACTTCTCATTTTTTCTTTTTGATACCCAGCTATACATGGCATGCTTCAAGCACACTTCTTTTCATATTCTTTTTCTCAACCCTTTTATCTTTTAAAACATGCCAAATTGAGTGAGCAATACAGGACTGAAAACAAGGACCTTTTTGCTTCAAATCCAAGACTTGAAATAGGACTCACAAATCAGCTTATCCTTTTCAATAAACAACACAAAGTGATTCCAATAATCAGACTAGTCAAAGATTTCAGCCATGTCATGCTTTAGTTATTTATGTAGCAAGTTTATTAAACCAGTCCAGATTAAGACTACATAGCACATGAATAAATATGATAAAGATAGCTCTATTTATTTCAAAGGCTTGGACTAAATGGAACATCAAAGCTTCTGAAATTTTGACCAACCGCTCCCCCTCAAAATAAGCCCATAGGATGAACAACACCCAATTCACTCCTCAGACGAACAAATCGAGAAGTATCAAGCGGCTTAGTGAAAATATAAGCAATTTGAAAATCAGTTTCAACAAAGTGGAGAATAATATCACCTTTTTCAACATGATCTCGAGAAAGTGAAATCGATATCAATGTGTTTGGTTCTAGAATGTTGCCTTTGGATTTTTAGCAATGTGAATAGCACTAGTGTTGTCACAATAAAGAGGAGCAGTGCCCAAATCTAAACCAAAATCTTTGAGAGTAGCAATCCAAAGAACTTGAGAGCAACTAGCGACAATGACAACATACTCGGCTTGATTGATTGAGCAACGAAGATTGTTTTCGAGAGGACCAAGACACTAAAGAAGTGCCTAAAAAGTGACAAGTGCGGATGTACTTTTCTATCAATCCTACACCCATAAAATCACTATCGGAGTATGCACTTAAAGTAAGACAGGATGAAGATGAATAGAAAAGACCAAATTCTAAGGTTGATTGGAGATACCTAAGAATTCTTTTCCTGACTTGTCGATGAGATGCTGAGTGATGCTTGAAATCGAGCACATAAGCATACTGACAAAGTGTATATCCGACCTTGAAGCGATCAAATAGAGTAGAGATCCAATCATACTCCTGTAATCTTTTTGATCCTTTGCTTCACCTTCTTCATCGAGGTCAAAACAGATGTAGACCCCATTGGTGTAGAGATTGGTTTGCATGTTGCCATGTCAAAGCGTCTAAGCAAGTCTTTTGTATATTTGGTTTGATGAATGAAATTGCCTTGCTTTGTTTGTTTTACTTGCAATCCTAAGAAGTAAGTTAGCTCCCCCATCATACTCATCTCAAACTCCCTGCTCATAGTATCTGAAAACTTGGAAACCAAAGCATGAGAGGAGCCCCTAAAGATGATATCATCCACATAAATCTGAATAAGTAATAGATCATTGCCATGTTTCAAAGTGAAAAGAGTTTTGTCTACCTTGCCCATTTGAAAATCATTTTTTAGCAAAAACATCTTAAGCCTCTCATACCAAGCCCGAGGAGCTTGCTACAAACCATACAAGGCTTTTGAGAGTTTGTAGACATGATTAGGAAACTTAGGATTTTCAAAACCAGGTGGTTGCTTAACATAAACTTCTTCCTCAATGTAGCCATTTAGAAAAGCACTTTTAACATCCATTTGAAACAATTTGAATCCTTTAGATGCAGCAAAGACTAAAAGAATTCTAATTGCTTCAAGTCTGGCTACAGGGGCAAAAGTTTCACCAAAATCAAGACCCTCCACCTGTGAAAATCCTTGAGCAACAAGTCTAGCCTTATTTCTCACAACAACACCATCCTCACTTTGTTTATTTTTAAAAACCCATTTAGTTCCAATTACATTATGTCCATGAGGAGGTTCAACTAAGGTCCAGACTTTGTTTCGCTCAAAGTTTTCTAATTCTTCATGCATGGCATTGATCCAAGACTCATCAGATAAAGCATGACTTACATCATTAGGCTCAAAAGAGGCAACAAAAGCAGAATGAGCATGTGAGTCAGGAGAAGTAAACTTAGAACGTGTTACCCTTTCATGAATGTCACCAATCATCAGTTCTGGAGGATGAACTCGTTGTATCCTCAAGGTGCAGAAGGTTACGAATTTGCTTCGCCATTTTGAACAACCGATGGGTACGTTATATCACTTGATGATGGCGCCACGGAGGTGTATGATCAGCACTTGATGTCATGGGAGAAATATCATTACCAATATCAAAACCATCTTCTTCATCAAGAAATATGCTTTCAGACTCCCCGAACTTGTGTACGAAATGTCGGTTCTAGAACGAGGTGACCTCATCGAAGGTAACCTCACAAGTCTCAATAATTTTATTGGTTTCAAGATTAAGCACTCGATAGCCACGAGAATGAAGAGGATATCCAAGTAAAATACCATCACTTGATCTAGATTCAAATTTGTCCAGATTACCATGTTTAAGAATAAAACATTTGCAACCAAAAACTCTGAAGTAAGAAACACTAGGCCTTTTGCCAAATCTCAGCTCATACGAATTCTTGTGCAAAGAGGCTCTTAAAAATACTCTGTTTGAGACATGACAAGCAGTTGAGATTGCCTCTGCCCAATACTTCCTAGGAGTGGCATGTTCATCAAGCATGGTCCTTGCCATCTCAACCAAGGTTCTATTTTCCTCTCAACTACACCATTACGTTGAGGAACACGTGGAGAGGAAAATTGATGTTCCAAACCTTGTTCAGAGCAAAAAGAAGCAAATAAGGAATTCTTAAACTCAGTACCATTATCACTCCTTATAACTTTCACAGCACCATTCAATTCATTATTGAGTCTGAGAAACAAATATTTGAAATGACCAAACGCTTCATCCTTAGACACCATGAAGTACACCCAAGAGTACCTAGAGTAATCATCAACAATCACAAGGATATACCACTTACCACCAGCGGATTGAACTCTTGAGGACCTCACGGTGTCCATATGCAACAATTGTCGAGGGCCATCTGTGATAATTACTGAAATAGGAAAATGAGGAGCAGCAACCATCTTACCGTGTCGACAAGGAGAACAAACCAAATCTTTCTCACTTTTCAATTTCGGCAACCCCCTAATGAGATCAGTTCCACTAATTCGAACAAGATGATCAAAACCAATATGTCCTAATCTCGATGCGAGAAGAAAAGATCCTAGATTCAGAAGCTACCAAACATCTAACATTAGGTGAAAAAGAATGATTGAAATCAGCTTTAAAAACTTTCCCTAAGCTAGAGATGTTAAAAACAAGATCACCAGAAGCATCTAAAACCCTACAAGCATGTTTCTTAAAGCTTACCTCAAGATTTTCTTCAATCAATTGTGAAACAGAAAGTAGATTGTACTTCAATTTACTTACCAAGGCAACATCTTTAAGAATGAACTTGTCATTTCTGGCATACAGTACCTTTTGCCATCACAATTCCAGTTGAAGCATCCCCAAAAGTAATCAATTCATCATTGGATGCCTTAGTGAGGAGAGAACCACTTTGAATCACCAATCATATGGCGAGAACAACCGAATCAACTAACCAAAAGTTCCCTTCCTCAGCAATTTGTACCTACAATTCAAGAGAATGTCGGTCTCCACGATCTTGGGGTTAGTAAGACATGATTTAGGAATCCAATCTTGTGACACACGATGAGTAGGAGTAACAAAAGCATTTACTTTTTGAGTATACCATTGGTCGATTATTGCAAAAACTCCTAATCCTGCAGGCGGTTTGTTTAGTGGAAACAAATGGAGCTTGAAAAACTTTTCTTAGCCTATCTCTCTTTTCTTTCTTAGCTTTTAAAGCAGAACTGAACTAAGTGTCCTTCTTTTCCACAATGAGTACATTGATATTTATCTAAATGAGAGATTGCTGTTTTTCTTGTAACAATGCTCACTTTGAGAGAAGGATCCTTTACAAAACCAGTGATTTAAACAAAACATGTTTAGGTCGATTCAATTTCGAATTTTCGGGTTCTAGAAGCTTAAGAACTTTCGAGGTGATTCTTGGCATGAGCAATGAGAATTAAAACCTAGACCTTGTTTTTTAGAACTCACTCTTGATCATCTAGAATCATGTTGATTCTTCTTGCCAAAAAAACCTCTCCAAAGTGTCTTTAAGATATTCATTCTCTTTAGCCAATTCAGGACAAGTTGTGCATAACAAGACCATCAAGAGATTTTTTAGAAACAGAGTGAGCCATCTTTTCTTTTTCAGCAAACTCACTTAATTGTCTAGTCAAAGCATCAATTTCAGTTGTGAGTTTAGGACAATTTGTGCAAGAAAGTGTTTCATGGTAAAGCATTTGTTGTATAGAATCCTGAGATGACTTTAATCTAGCTCCTAGCAGTTCACAATTTGAACAAGTCTTATTTTGAACATTCACTGTACTTGTTTCTAAACAAATTGAGCTAGACTTCAGTTTTTCAATTTCAGCATGTGCAAGTATTAGTTTATCATCACATGAATCATGAGCAAGTTTCAGTTTTTCAAATTCAGCATGTAATGATCTAGCAACTTTCAATTCAGAATGTAATACTTGACATGATTCACATGATTCATCATCAGGAATAGCAGCCTTAAGTCTATCAATTTCAGAATTCAAGCTATCAACAATAAGGTCATGTTTCTTTGCTTTCTTTTTGTATTTTTAAGCTCATTTGTCAATTTCACCTGACCGCGTGATAAATCGGCATAAGAGGCTTTACCTCATCGAGGTCCTTTGTAGAGATCATCATTATCATTAATTTCTTCACTACTTCCCATAAAGCATATCCTGTGAAATCAACCTCTTTTACCTTCTTGTGATCATCCTCATTATCATTTATGCGAATCAACATCACTTAACCCAATCTCCTCAAGAGCTAAGAGCACCTTGTTGACAGCCTTTCGATAATTTTGTTTCTTGCTTGAATCAAATTTGAATTTTGAACGCCGAGCTGGTACTTTCTCATCCTTAGCTTCATTACCTCTCAGTTTGGGACAGTTCACCTTAATGTGGTTTGGCTCACCACATTCAAAGCATCTAATTGGTCCTCCTCTTCTCCTTGATCTGACATTGTTAATTGCTTTAGTCACCCTATTTGAGAAGAGGACAAGTTGTTCTTCTGGGATCTCCTCCAATTGTTCATCTGAAATTAAACTCAAAGCAGACAATGAGAAACTAGAAGAACTTGATGAACTGTCAGTTTGGTTAGTCACTAAACCCAAGGAGTTGGACTTGTTTATTCTAGCCAAAATATCAATCTCATGTGTTTTCATCTTGGAATAAAGATCATTCAAAGTGAGTGTTTCCATATTAGCAGAATGATTGATTGTAGTGACTAGGACCTCCCAAGCAGACATATCCAAAGCATTCAAAATCATCTCTAGCTTGTCGAATCGAGAATAAATCACATCAACATATTGTAAATCACTAATGATTTTATTTAGCGATCAAAAGAGCATCTCTGATTCACCGGTTTCATCTCAAATTTGGAATACTCCTTTTTGAATTGATTTTGTGAACACCTTTATGATTTTGATCCTTCATGATAATCGGCAAGTGTTGTCCAAATTTTGTTAGCGATTTAATGTTGGCAATTCTAGCAAACTCGTTTCTACTTAACCCTTGTAACAAAATATTTCTAGCCTTAGCATTAGCTTCAACATCGCAGACGTTATTGTTGGTAATCACAATGAGCACCTCATAAGGATTTTCAATTTTTGCGGATGACATTACCTTGTGCTTGCGAAAGACCTCCATCGCGTGTCTTCCAATAGATGTAGTCTGATCCATCGAAAGATGGTGGCTTACCTGAGAATCGATCTCGATCTGCCATTGCAACCTCGCTCTGATACCACTTGTAGGATCGTAATGGCAATCAGAAGGGGGGGTTGAATGATTGCAGCGAATTGACCCCCAAATTTCAACTTCTTCTTGTTATCAAGAACAATGACAACTTCTCTGTTGACTTGAAAAACTTCTGGCAAGAGACCTCCTCGGTAGCACACTAAGATCAACAAAACAAGAACCAAGATTGAACAAATCTAAACTTCATATATCAAACTTGACTTGTGTCTACAGAGAGCTTAGCAAGCACCACTCAAAGCCCTAATTCCAAGGACATTACAACCGCAGCATCAACAACAAGAAAGCTACAGCCAAAACCTATCAAAAGCTCGTAACCCTAAAAATTCGTATCCAAGCCGTACCCTACTGCCTTCTCTTATAGCCTAGAGTCCTATCCATGGCCAACATGACACCAATACGGACTCTAACTCAAACCAACCAGATTTGGAACTCCTTCCAAATCTGTCTTTCTAATTCTCTCACATCGTAAGCCTCCAGGACACCACCACCTGTAGCTTAAACGTGATTCCCTTTGATCTCCACGTGCTCCAGCGTGATTCAAACCACTGTTGACATCCACGACTTCCAAGACCTCAGATTCCCCATCCTAGTGCGAGTCAATCCGTCCTTGAGCGTAATTAGTCCTCACGCCTCAACTTTTGCACATGCAAAGATCAAAGAAGCACCAAATCTTGGCACAAGTTCTCCAACTTGACCATCCATTAGCTCACTCACACCCATAAACACTATCATGCAACAAGATATAGCTTACGAATTCAACAAATCCGCAGTCAATTCCCCAGAACGACAACTTTCCAGAGTACAATCGGTACTACCGCCAATGTACGTCCGGTACTACTACACACGCGGTCGTACCGCTCCAAACACACCAGTACTACCGATTATCAAGAACTTCCAAAACTTCCAAAAACATCGCTTCTGGAAAAACCATACCGCAACCCTACGGTCATACCGTTGTGCGGTACTACCGCCATTCAAGCTGCGGAAATACCGCTCACCAGTCGTTCCGCTCGAAGATTCCAGATCATCCGATTTTCATTTAACTGTTCATGTCAGAGATTCTCTTTCTCTGAAAAACCAAGTCTTGATACTACCGCCCGGACATGGCGCGGTCATACCGCTCAGCAAGAAATGCAATGTCCAAGAAAAAACAAGTGTTCTGGTTTTTCCATACCGTAAACACACAGCGGTATTACCGATGTGCGGTACTACCGCAAAATCAAGCGGTACTACCGCACCACTAAATCTTAAAGAGCTCGAACACAACCACGAGACCGTGGGCGCACGGATGATTTGAGCCGATCGGACCACGCTTTAAACCGTCGGATCTAGGAACAACATAGAAAGTCGAGCGTTCCTCTCAATATCGGCCGTTAGATCAAGATCTAATGCAACGAGCAAAACACCGGAGAAAAAGACTTGCGGTACTACCGTGAAAAGAACTCGGTATTACGCATCAAGGAAAAAGCTCAAAGACTTCAAAAAACCTTTTGCCACGTGGGCGCTCGGATGACACGGTGATCGGACCACGCTTCAAAACCGTCCGATTTAGACGCTCTGTAGCAAGTCCGAACAGCCCACTTGATTTCATCCGTCGATTTCAATCCAACGGCTCATAGACTTTGACCATTTGGACGGTCGAGCGTCCACTTCAATAATAACCATCGGATCAAGATCTAATGGTTCGAGCAAACCATCGTTAGGACTTCGGTGACTTGCGGTACTACCGCTGCACACCAGCGGTCATACCTCACTCCGGTAGTTCCAAAACAAACGCCCGGTACTACCGATAATCCTGACAAAAGCTAATTTTCGATAGAATTCAACAGTGCTCAAAAGCAAGTCAGCAAATAAGATCAAAAGCATGTTCCAGAGACAATGTATTGAACTTTAAGCATCAAGACTAAGTCTTCAATGTTGGCAATGTATTCATCATCAAATATCATGACCAAAAACCTCTTGGTCTTACAGTGCCCTCTAGCACAGGGACCATTGCCCATACTCCGCAAGTATAGGGACCTAAGCCCATGCTCTATGAGCATGGGGACCTTTAGCCCGTCATAATCATGACGGGGACCTCAACCATTGCTTGGTCATCACATGACCAAGACTTCAATAAGCTATCATGATGCATATGTATGAAATCTCAAATTACCACAAACATGCATCCGTAACAATATGGCATATGAATAACCTATTCATACTACAAGTGTTCATAATCATAGACTTCATAACTTTCAAACATCAATGAATAGCACATAATTCATAACTCTAGAAAACACGAGCATTACCATTCATACCACCTTAGCAATCATGAACAACACAAATACTCATGGTATTTAACAAACAATGTCATTCATTAAGATCTATTCTATCCCTCATTATACTTGCCTTAACCGCGAGAGAACGAGGGACGTGCAGAAGGTGCTGCCCCCGGGACCAGTCCACCACCTGAATAAATAATTATAACGCACGCTAAGACGATAGTAGCGGACCAAAACAAACTATATAACAATAATCACGAACTTGCAAAAGCGTCTAACTCGATCCCAGCCCCAATTCCTAAACGTCGATCTGTCCCTTCAGTGGACAATCAACTTATAAAATCCATAACTTTCACTACAGGGGTACAAATAAGGTGTTCTTAGACTTTCTGGAAAGGTAATTAAATTACCCAACTAAACCTAGTTTAGGGGCCCTTCTTAATCAGAAATATAATACCCCTACCAAGCCAAATTAAAATACATCAATTTCACGTCGGGTTCTCTGGACAGTGCACTAAAACCACCATAACTTTTGGTACGAGTATCCAAATCTTGCGTTCTTTAGCTTTCTAGAAAGGTATAGAGATTACCTACATTTTTCGTTATATCAAGATCCTTTAATTTCTTCTTTAACTAATCGCTTGAATCAGATTACTAAAACCCGTCAGAATACCGACAGATTTGCAGAACAGTCACACTAATAAATTCGTAACTTTTGAACCGTTCGTCCAAATGATATGAACGAGTACTCTAAGGGAAGATATCGATGTCGCCTACAATTCTCTAGGAGACGTCCAGAACGGATTCTTCCGTTAAACCACTCAAAAACGCCGGTCAAACCTACCTGCTCTAACAGATCTAATTACCGACGAAGCTAAATAATCAATTAATTGACTAATCGCAAGGGGATCGGATCTTACCCTTGACGAATCGCTGTAGAACGTCGAAACCACCACCACACAATCATTCTCCTCCCTTTCTCCCTTTCTCGCCTTCCTTCTTCTTCTTCTTGGCCGGCCAACAACCCGGGCGTTCTTCGCCAGCAGTGGGAGGATGTAGCACCGTGGCGGCTACTGTAGCACGGGTTGGTACTGTAGCAAATTAGGGTTTCCACCCCTTTTGAGCCTTGGTGCGGTGGGCCAAAAGCCCATGGTCCAGGTTTTAAAGAAATTTTATAAAAATCCCTTTAACTATTTTTGTTTTCTCTCTAACACGTTTCGGAGTATTACACCCCCCCTATAAACTTCTGTTAAATCCATTTTCTAATTGGTTCTTCTCCCTAAATTATTTCTTCTCACTTAAATAAATTTGGGGTATTACAAAAATTTTGGAATATATATTTTCCTTTAATTTGCAAGTAATTTGCCCACGTCTACTTGTGAGGGCCTGTTAGGAATGTAGGGATTTCACGTGAGTTTTGTAGGAACGTTGCATGTAACAGTATAATTCCCATCTGATTTCTACGAAGTTCCCATGTCTCATGGGACCTTACCCTGTGAGAGTTGGAAGAAGAAGAAAAGTTGAATAGAAGAAACTAGAAAAAAAAATATAGCTAAAAATCACTACCAGAATCTACTATTTTCCCGAGTGCCCAAAACACTCGGGAAAGCACCTAAAACACTGGGGAAACTAATTCCCGAAGGTCAACCGTCGGGAAAAAACACTCGGGACAATTTAGTCGGGGAAAACCTGGTTTCCCGAGTGTTCTTGAGAGTTACACTCGGGAAAAATAACTTTCCCGAGTGTCCAAACTTACACTCGGGAAACATAAACACTCGGGAAAGTAGTTGGCACAACGAGTTCAACCACCGTAACAGAATACTTTCCCGAGTGTATATCAACCAAAAACACTCGGGAAAGGTTCATTTTTCCCGAATGTATATCAACCAAAGACACTCGGGAAAGTTTTAAAGACACTCGGGAAATTAAAAAACTTTCCTGAGTGTATGTCAACCAAGGACACTCGGGAATCCAAACAGACAATGGAGAAAAAAAAGAGAGATGCCAGATCAAAGAATTCAAAGCAATATCCAAATGGCGGCACATCATATAAATTAGATAATCCATATCTCGGTTTGATACTAAAGATTGAAAGAAAGCGGTCCATTATGCAGAGTGCCCAACTTAAACAAAAATACTTGTTGCAAGGCCACAAGTACGGATAAATGCCATAGATCAAGTTCGATTGGCAGCATAAAGATAGCACTCCTACGGTAGACTACACTCTTCACTCGTCGTCCTCGTCCTCATCAGCACCAGCAGAGTTGAGAGCATTCATCCTTTGAACAAGCTTGGCCTTCCTTTCCTCATATGTGAGCTTCTTAAGGTTGTACCTGCAACAAACGTAGTCAAGTTAGATTGTAATCATATCAGGGTGGTAAAATCATTAAAGGGATTACAATCATCAGCTAGCTATAGATACCTCTTGTGGGTCTTCGGAGGTTCCTTGGTTCACTTGGCCATCGTAGGATCAGCATGAATGGCAGCATGAACCATCTTGTACAGTGCTTTGATGTCATCCGCCTCAATTCCCTTCTTGATGTACTCACTGAAGCGGGCTTGGTACTTCTTTGGTTCCTCCTCAACCAAATATTTGGAATAAGATAAGGCAAAAGTCAAATGAGAACAAGTCAAACATTGTTCAAAAACTAACGATGAAAGTAAATTGATTTAGGCTACTTGATATCGTAGATTTAGCCTTCTTATCTTTACGAAAGAAATTGATAGGTCGGACAACATCACAATAACATGAGGTAATAAAGAAATAACATTATAATATCATGAACAATGGTTTCAACTCACCCTCATGTACTCAGCAACATGTCCTCCATAGATGTACTTGCGGTGAATCTCAGCATCCAGCCGCTTCTCATCCTTCTTGAAACCAGCAAACCTCTTGTCACTGTGAGGAATGTTAAGGCCACCATCCAAAGCTCCCTGTAGCAACAAAAAGAATTACACCAAGTGTTAAAATGCTCCAAGGGATACCTATATTTCGAAACAAAGCATAGTTCTAAAGTGTAACAAAATAGTGAGAAGGATATCCCTTCACGCGAAACCAAGATCTTACAAGTATGCAATCTTGGGCCAATGGCGAACATTAACATAAGTCTTAAATTTGAGATAGCTCAAGGCAATTTGAAATCTACATGGGTCTTTTATGCCAAAAACTTAGATGCTTGCCTATCTAATGACAATCAACCATCCAGAATTGATCTTACAAGTATGCAATCATATACCATAAAAGCAACACATACCTTAAGGGCACCAAAGACACGGTTTCTAGTGGTGGTCTTGAGAAGGCCAACATCCAAAAGAGCACGGAATGGCCTCCTCTCATCAGATGGCTCAACAGAGAAGTCCTCCCCAGTGAGCTAAGTTCAGAATTAGCCATCATTACATATGTTCATCAAATGCAACACGAGAAAATATTAGGGAAAAGTTAATTTTTTAAACGAATTATCTGATGAGAGCAGGCCATTCCTTTAGTATACCAAATTTATGTACATTTGGTCTCACATACAAACTTAATAGGTTTACAGAAGATTGGTGATAGTTGTAAGTATGGAAGCAACAATTTGATGGCAAAGTTTGTTATACCTATCATAGAGTATCATGTCATAGAATACAAAATCACATAAAAGGTAGTGAGCATTATAGTGCGAGAAAAAGATGGTCAACCATATACATTCTCGAGAACAAAATTGGTAGGTTCTGATAAAAGCAGTATACAGAGTAAAAACTTAACCCTGGTACTATAAATTATTGAAACAAAGCAAGGGGGGGGGTGAAGAGATGCAGAGCACTTATTAAAGTATATTGATATAGCTTAAAATCCTCTAGATGGTCTCCTTTCAACCAAAAAAAAATCCTTTGGATGGTTGAAATAAAACAATAGCTTAAAAACCTACTATCTGTACTTGTATTTTCCATTGCACTAATAGTAACTGTTAGATCTTAAATACTGAAGAGATGCTTTGGTAGCTCAAATAAAAATTCAAGAGTGTAAACCTCATTTAGACTGATGTATGTCAGTACTACTGAACTGATTGTTTTAGTATAACCGTAGGACTATGACAGAACATTTAAAATTTTGTTATGCAAAAAAAAAATGCTGAAGATGCGGCAAGTGTACTACAGCTCCCACTTTTACTTGATGCAGTTATTCTAAGAGTTGCGTGCCTCTGATCAGATTCTTTCATGCCATTTGAGAAAAGCTAACAAGAAGAATGCAATGTTGTTAGCTAGATAACAATACATCACTACAGTACACAATCAATGCATTTCAAGCAGGAATTAGAATCACCTTGTAAAAAAGGGGACTTTTTGCGGCTAGAATAGCATAACTAATATATATAGACTTTACTCTCAAAACCTGATTACACTCTATACCTCTGGATGTGTCGCTGCTTTCTCCATCCTCACAAGTACCAGCAAGTTATCCTTCCTAGCACATAAAGAAGGGAATGAAATAATAGAAATTTATATTTAAAAAATGTCTGATTCTTAGTAGTTCTGTCATGTTAGTGAATAACATATGTAACATGACATCCTAGAAAATATCAAAAAAGAAGTGAAAAGATTATGAAGCTCGCATTGTGCTATACTGCTATGGGATCTATATCTTGAGTACTTGAGCACAATAACCAAGCTTCATGTCAAGGCCCCATCCATGAATCAGGTCATTCTGCGAGCTCATGACATAAAAAATAAATGTGCTATTAAGAGTTCTGACCTTTCAGTCGCACTCAATATAATCAGATGATAGGATCAATTGACAAGCACATTAGAGGATCAGAATTTGCACCTGAATTACATGCCATACACATCTCCAGGAAGCACGAGAAAAAACTGGTGCATCATGTCCGCATTTCACAATGTATTTTACCGACAGATGTGGATTCAGATTCTATGTGAATACAAGATTGGACTAAGATTCTACAAATATACAAGCAAGGATGAGAACTGGACATAAGTTGAGCATGTACAACAATCTATGCATTCCAATATTCTTACCTAGTTGGCTATAATCAAAGGTGGGCATATAAAGCTAAGATATCATGCTGATAGAGCATAAAGAGTTACCTAGTTGGTTGTAATCAAAGGTGGACATAAAAGCTTTTGAAAGTCAGTATGAAATTTTGATTTGAAATCACTTCAATGGTAAATTATGCTAATAAAATATTACATGTATTTCCACCATATTAGATAGCAGGACTGTATCCAAGATAAACTGTACATTATGAGTCAGCTTTTTGACCTGCGCAAAACAAAATAGGTGAGCAATCTGTCTCTTTTGTAAAAGAAGCAAAATATTTATTTTAATATTCTGGATAGAGTTGTCTTGTTTTATTATTTGAATAGATTCAATGTCATAAGTCTCGGTGAGCTTGATTCATACAGCTAAACAAGATATCAGTCAAATATAGAACGACGACACTAGTTGAAGAATTACACATGGAAAGGAGGTGACCAGGAATCTATCATTAGATTCAGTGTCATAACTCTCGGCGAGCTTGGTTGTAGTGTCATAGTTGGACATCCGCAGCATGTAATCAACCAGGATCCACTTCAGTTGCATGTCCTCCCACTCGACATCATCGCCGGCGCTCCCGGTCGCCAGCCGGTCCAGTCGCGCCTGGCACCTCTACACTTGCAGCTTCTCTGCCCTTGCGCCCTCCTCCATCTAAAAGACATCATTAGGAATCAATTCATGAGCAAGGAAACATTAAAAAGATATGATTTTTCCAGTAGTGTCTACAAACGAGAACAAAGGAATCAATAAGTTGGGATCTTTTCTAAGGCGAGCATGATTCGGCGAGAGATTGGGGTATGTGTGGGGATTGGGGGCAATGGCCTTGCGCTTGAGACCATGGAGGCAGGAGACGAGTGAGGTGATCGGTGGTCGACGGCGGTAGTGCTGTTGTCTCCAGGAGGCAGCGGCGGCTAAGGAGAGGACGATGGCGATCTCCTTCTTGGCACCCGCATTTTTTGAAGGAGGCGGTGGTTGGCACGGGCGGTGGACTTGAGCGCCTCCAGGGGCACCCGCACCAGCTGGTGCTCCAGCCGTACCAACTCCGCCATGCGCGTCTGCCGCCCCGCCACCGCCGACGGCACCGACGACGCGGACAACGACAGTGATGGCATGTCGATGACCATCTCCATATTTTCTTTTCGTCTTTTTTGGGTCTCACACAGAAAAAGAGAGATAATTGTGTGGGTTGTTGGAGAATAAAAAGGGAGGAAGATGAGATCTAGTTGTGGGCAGGCAGTCGGGCGAGGACAGCAATTGCGGTGACGGCTTGGAGGAGAAGGGGATGGCGGTGGCTCAGACAAGGAGAAGGAGAGCGAGGTGGTGCCGCTTGGGGGAGGAGGAGAAGGGGAGGGAGCCACACGCGAGAAGGAGGAGGAGGACGGGGGCGGGGCGGGGGCGGCGCCGTGGGAGAGAGGAGGAGGAGGAGGGGCGGTGGCGTGGGAGGAGCAGAAGGGACGGCAGCGGCTTGGGGAAGGAGGAGGAGAGTGAGGCGATCCCGCTCGGGGGAGGAGGAGGAGAGCGAGGCGGCGTGTAATACCTCCGGTGGTGAGGGAGAAGGAGGAGGAGAAGGACGGAGTGGCTGCTGTGGAGGCGGAGGAGGAGAGGGAAGCGGCGCCGGCTGTGGAGGCAGTGGATCGGCGAGGGAGAAGGAGGAGGAGGATGGGGATGCAGCGTTAGTGGTGAGGGTGAAGGAGGAGGAGGATGGGGAGGCGGCCACTGGATTGGGGATGGCGTAGGGTTAGCACTTAGCGGCGAAAGAAAGGGCGCGGCACGGGGAAAAATAGGGGCGCGGAACGGAAAAAGTGGGGCGCGGCACGCCAAAAAAAAGGGTGCCCTTTTCTCTCTCGAGTGTAATACATATGCGCTCGGGATTATATCTTAATCTCCCGAGTGTTATAGGAAACACTCGGGAAAGTTATTTCTACCGAGGGCTGACTTTTTGTCCCGATTGTCTTATGAAATACTCATGACCTTCCCGAGTGTTTAAGTCCAGACACTCGGGAAAAATATAGACACTCGGGAAATAACCAGTTTCTGGTAGTGAATGTTAATTTGTATGGAGCCATGCATCACCTAAAAATTTGGTTCTTATTGTTTCTAAACAATATGTTCAATCATAACCTATACTCCCCCATTCTTTTTTATTTAATATTTTTGGAGTGGGGAAGTGTTCTTTTTTATTCAATGTTATAGGGTTTCGAGTAGAGACATACCTTCCCAAAGTGCCTCTATCTCAATTGGTGTATGTGCATTTTATATGACTCAATCTTTCTTTGTTCATTGGTCATTGTTCGTTTAAGCGACAAACGAATTTAATAATTAAAGTAGCATAGAAAACAGATTTGACAATAGCATGCGATCATCTTGTGTGTTTTTTCAGTAAGTGTGCACAAGTCTAAAATATCAACAACAAAAAAAGAACAGAGTGAGTACTACCATTTTTTTAATAAAAAACTAGTGATTTCTCTTTTTCCCACGTAGATATAAAACATTTTAACAACAAATAATTTAAATTTGTGTCTAGAAATCATAACATTACTAAGATAATATCCAAGTTGGATCTCTTTCATTGGGCTAGTTGTACGGGGGACAACCGTGCAAGACGGAGCCAGGATTTTGTCGATGAGGGTACAAACTTTTTTTTTGATTACAAAGAAGACATATATACACAGGTGTGACTCCGCCACTGCCGTGCAAGCACTAATTAAGACTGTTCCAAACATCTGTAGCACAGGTGACTTTTCGTGAGGATTCCTGCGGCTTTCCGGGGCTGATAACCTGTCCATTCGATCGTGATTCACATCTTTCTCGTGTTGGACAGTTCTGCCTTAGCTCTCGATATGTACTGTGATAGACTAGTAGGGCATATATGAGTGAGAGTTTTTGTCATTGAGAATGAGATAAATGCTTTGTGAGCACACGTTTATTATGACGAGAACGTGCATATATCCTAAGAAAAGACCATTCAAACGGTTCTTTTTTTTTTGCACCCCTATCTCTACCGGGAAAGAGTTTCTGTGCAGTCGACAGCATTACTGCAACATAAGAAGTTGTAGAACAAAACATTGGATCAATGATCCCAACCACAAAGCCACCAGTCCACTTAGTACTTCTGCTCACCCCAATCTAAATATTTTCTCACCCAGTTGATTAAAGTGTAACATATGCTTTCAATGAGTGACAACACATGTCATACCAATTATCACAAAGATATTCCATAATCACTTAGTCGATCAGGAATAAATTTGCCATTAAAATGATATCAATATCTATTGCATGGTTAGGCATACTAATCGTGTCAGAACCAACCCACGTTGGTGATATGATAATACCAACTACTAATTAAGAAAGCTAGGGTGACAAATGATCACGGCAATACAATAAATAAGGTAGGCATAATCAACAGGTTGCATAGCTAATCCTAAAGTAGTAAAGCATTTGATAATTGAATTAGCATCCAATAATTTTAATCAAAGTATTTTTGTAAAACTGGGTGCAATATGATTAAAGCACAACTTTGCTTGATATAGTAATGCTGCTATTTTTTATCTTCGATATTTCACTTCCTTGACCTTTAGCTCCTTTCAGCGATTCCAGAATGTCAACGTCCAACGAGAGAGAAAGCGCAAAAACAAAAAAAATTCAAAAAGACAAATAAAATAATCTCAAAATTGAAAATGAATGGTACTGAAAGGTAAAGCTTGATTAATATGAATTTAGAAACTTGAATGGATTCAATAGGAGTTCGTATGAGGAAGAACGAGCTCTCAGAAGTTTGAACGGGAAGGAAAATCAAGAGAAAAGAAAAGGTAGAGAGAATATGTGTCACTGACAGGTGAGGCGGGGGATATTCTTAGAATATTTATGTATCGAATTTTGGAAAGTCGAGGTGATGACACGTGGACCCACTAGATTTTCTTCATTTTTGGAATAAAAGGAAATTCGGGAAAAAGGTTTAGAGAACAACAAGTGAGCTAGAGTGGGCCGCTGGTCCATAAACTAGGTCCACAGACTAGGGTTATTGTTCCCGGCGAGCCGGGTTCACGAAATAGTGTACTAACATGATGGGTCTATGGATAAGTGGCTTGGTCCACAGTGGGCTTACTAAGACCATGTGGGATTTACCCACGTAGATATAAAACATTTTAATAACAAATAATTTAAATTTGTGTTTAGAAATCATAACATTGCTTAGATAATATCCAAGTTGGATCTCTTTCGTTGGGCTAGTTGTAAGGCGGACAACCATGCAAGCACTAATTAAGACTTTTCCAAAATCGATGTGTAGCACACGTGAGTTTTCGTCAGTATTCCTGCGGCTTTCCGGTTTCTTGTCAGCCTGATACCCTGTCCATTCGATCGTGATTCACATCTTTGTCGTGTTGACTGTTCTGCCTTAGCTCTCGATATGTACTGTGACAGTACTAGTAGGGCATATATGAGTGAGAGTCTTTGTCATTGAGAATGAGATAAATGCTTTGTGGGCACACGTATATTAAGACCAGTGCATATATCCTCTAAGAAAAAACCATTCAAACGGTTCTCTTCTTTTGCACCTCCATCTCTACTGGGAAAGAGTTCTTGTGCAGTTGGTAGCGTTATTGCAGCAATCACCTATTTAGCAGCCGGAGAGATTCGATCCTCCCCGCGTGGCCATGTCGACAAAAAAAAAAATCGGCCGCCCGATCGCACGCGGGTCAAACGCTGCCCGCACGATCACACCCGCTGCGCTCGATGGGAAGGAGGCCCGCTCGCACGTCCACGTTGCCCCTACATGCATATGCGTCTTGAAGGTTCTCCCCCTTCCTCCCCCGCTGTGCCGCTTCTCCCCCTTCCCCCCCCCCTGCGCCGCTCCTCCCCTCGCAGCCTCGCTCCATTCCCCTTCGCCTTCGGGCCCCTCCCTCTTCCTCTCCTCGCTGACCGACACCGCTCACTCCGTCTTCCCCTCCTCTGCCGCCACCCCCTCGGTCTACCTCCTCCCCCACTGCCCGCTCAGTCTAGCCCCAGCCGCTCCCTCCTCCCCACGCGCCATGGCTCCGCCTCTCTCTATCGGTCGACTCGTGGCACCACCGCCTCCGGCTCCGCTCGACGTCACTCCACCGACTTGCCTCCGGCCCACGCCGCCTGCGCTCAACCTCCCTCGCTCCCCTGTGACCTGGCCAGGTCTTGGCTCCTTCGACTCTGCCCCAGCTTCGGCTCGGTCCCGTTCCGCACCTGCTCGCCCGTCTCGGCCCTGCTCGGCCGCCCATGTCTCCTTGCGCCACCCCAACTCACGCGCCTCCCTTCGCTGCCCCTGTCCCTCGGCTCGGCTCTTCCTGCACCGCCACTACAACACAAAAGCCCTATAGAGACGCCTATTTTATGGGTTAAAGATGTTTTCAATCATCTCTATAGCGTCATAGAGTCGCTTTTGTAAAGCATCTCAGGAGCGCCTTCCCATGTACCGTGTCAAAGATCGTAGAGACGTATTGTTAAGTGCTTCTATAGTGATATGAGTCGTTTATATTGCGTCTCTACAAGCTTGGAGACGCTTTCATATTTGCACTTCCATATCGTCTCTACTCTCTCTAGTGACGCTTTATTGCGTGCCAAGAAACATAGATACGCATTCATAGCCGTATTTAGATTGAGTTAGAGACGTCCATTTTTATTTTGTTCTGTAGAAATATTTTATTGCTAGTTAAACTACAATGATTCAGAGGATATAGTATCACATATTTTCATAAGAAGTTTCAGATCTTTGGTAAAGCCATTTCAAATGTAGAATTACATTATCGATATATAAAAAACGAGAAGAAAAAACATAGACACTCCGTTGCAGACTGAATCGAGTTAACAACTAAATCTAGCATCCACATACAAAGGTGTAAACACATCGAAAAAATTTCCTACAAATCCTACATCTGCCGACGACCTTGAGCTCCTCAGACCAATGTAACATTGCCTTTGTGCTCTAGAGAACAATGATGGAATCTTTCCAGCTCTAGAGGATGCTAGAATTTATAAAGACCTCAATTTTGAATATCAAGTTCCCTTTCTCCACGCCTTCAGTCATTTCAAGGTACTCTGCTGCACATCTTTCTTGCAACAACATTGTGGGGCGAGGTGACAACTCATTCCATAGAAGAATTTTGTGCATATTTCGAACGTTTTTGCTCCCTAGGAAAGCCATCTATGTGGACCTCATCCGTCCCATCCTCAGTGGCCTTAAGAACTAACCTTTGAAGCTTGCTGCTCTTGGACAAAAAGGGAAACTGCATATGACAATCAAATCAAACATAAATTGTCAGTCATGTTTGTCAATCAGATATTGCTCTGGATATGAGTTACCACCAGCAAGAGAATAGAAACATTTATAGGCAATACATATTCAAAACATCCACAAGATTCAGACATAGAAGTTTTCTTTCTTAAAGAAAGGAAGATTCAACATTTATGATTGGACTATTCACATTCAATCCCATCGTACCAAATACTTTCTGGAAATGATAAACCTATACCTATGATGTCATGGTATTCTTTAGTTCAATAGTGTTTTTAGTTGAACGATTGTCACTAAAGCAGTCTGATACTTTCAGCAGAGCTTAAAGAGCTATTTCACACCCTAGTAAACTAACTGCGAAAGGTTACTAGCAAGAGATCAAGTACAGAAGTACTCCATGCAGATTGGTATTTTCTTAATTCAGCAGCTTTTCATATAACACAATCCACTTTCATCAAGCAATAAACGGCCCTTGCAAACAAATAAATATGTTATAAGGTCACAGTAATTTTTAATGATTTCAAATGAATGCTAATTGTGCCAAACATTATTGATACGCCAGTGAAAAAAAATAAATGTGAAACGGTATCCAGTAGATTGGAAAGAGACAGCCCAACAATAATCTAGCAAAAAGGAGCTAAGTAATATACATATCTAGCAACAGTGCCACTTTCACCACCTGCAGACCTCTAGGCTAATGAACAGTGAAATCAGCCCGAAAACCAAAACTCAAATCGATCTAACTTTTGATCCGTAAGGCCAAACCTTACCAAATTTGAGACACACCTTCTCTAAGATATTGGGAACCTATTCTAATCAAGGATCGCAGAGATCCATGTCAAAGTTCCTATATTTTTTAGATTGAACAAAGTGTGCACCAAAACCGCGTCAAAATCAAAATATGATCTAGAGACTTGCTCGTGGGTGATTGATGATCAAGATGATCCTAGATGGGTTCCCACATGTCACAGCAAGTTAGATCACGGCAAGAGAACAAGCAAAAACTCGTGGATCAAAGAAAGACCCCAAATCAACAAATAGAGAGAAAGAAGGCAAATAGACTCATCTTTGAGAGAACTTTCTTTGCATTGATTTGATATGGTATTGGTTTACAGCCACTCCACCATAGAGGATAAAGACTCAATACATGAGCACGAAATCAAATCCAACTCTCTAGAACCCTAACCTCCACTAATCCTCTCCTTAAGCACAAAAGCAAAACTAGGGTTTTCAAGTAATGAAAGGGTTGATGGGGTGCACCCACCTCCCTTCTTTATTTATAGTGGAGGCTTAGACCTTCTGGAAGATTGAACCCTAATGAGCTCCTGTTAAGGCCCACACACACAAACAGGTCACATACGCACGTATTTTAAAGCGCCGTCTTCATCTCTTGACTTAATCCGCTTCACCTTGCGCCGTGAGTTGGCAAAAGGTCACCAAGGCGGTATTTGGTAAAATTACCAAAATACCCCTTCTCGATCTTTTTGCAAAGACCGAGTCCCAACTACGTGAAGCACCTCCCATGCTTCGCCACGTGTAGGTTGATCCAGCGGCTCTCATTATGTCGGCAAGTCTCTCCCATCCGGCTCCCACCGAAACCACCATGGCACTTGCACTGACCCCCGCGCCGCTTCATCCAACCCGTCGCACTGAACTGCCCGTTCGGTCACCTTTGTCCCTTATGCGCCATGCTTGACTCCATTGACCTCACCCGGCATCCCCAATCATTCTGGACCTCAACTCTCCAAGCTTAGTCCCGATCATCCTCGCCGTTGACCGTCATTGACCTCCAAGCAACCTGCACATCAATAGACAAAGAAATCGAATCTAGGAACAAGTTCTTCACATCTTGACCCACGTTAGTCAAAACATGCATTATGCAACACATATGCTATGAAACCCATGAACTTGACCTAACCCAACAATCATCACCACCAGTTGGCCGATGAAACAAACCAAAACCGTTAGATCGCCACTTTCACGGGATCGATCTCTGACGGCCTCGATCACCACATTGGCGGTCTAACCGCCTAGCTAGGACTTAGCCAAATTTTCTTCCTAGAAATCCGAAACCTACTGGAATTTTCAAACCAATAGAACTTTTGCTTGGAAGCCCCAAAAATTACAAGATCAAGTGTAGTAGAATCTAATCTCTTGCCCACACCCTCTATTTTTGGCCCAGCTCCAAAATCTAAAATCTCATAAAGGCCGGTCTAACCGATTTCTCAAAGCCGGTCTGACCACCCCCCTAGTCGGTTAGACCGCCACCTGGACCGGTCAAACCGCCACTTGCTTGACAGCAGTTTGAACTTCGTCGAAAATGCGTGAATCGACAAACCTTAAACGACATTGCCAATTGTAACATCATCCTAAGATCTCAGGCATATCCCCATGATATCCACAGATACACTACAAGTCTTGCTGAGTACGCATTGTACTCAATCTTGCTTAAATTACTACTACAAAAAGGCTAATACTGGACGCCTCATCACAAATGGTTGACCAAAACCGTACGTATTACATACAATTATAGACAGTTTTAGTTTAGAAACCGTCTGTGTTACTAGCTGCGCTAAAAACAGTCTATGAAGAGATAATATCACAAATGGTACATATTGAAAACCGTCTGGGAAGTATCACAGACGGTTCTATACACGAGCAGTCTGTGATAATTGTAGGCTTCACAGACGGTTTTTAATTATAACCGTCTGTCATAATATCACTTCCGCTCTACAGTGAGTTTCTTCATTGCTGATGCGTCTCTTCGTCGCATCAATGCCGCTTCAATACCGCTTCGGCTCTCCGATGCGTCTATTCGTCTCACACACCGAGTCGACCATGCCGAGACCCCTCAAGCAAGGGAAGAGAGCCTATGGGCTCAATTCTTCTTGATTCAATAGTCCGAGGGTCTTTAGGAGACAATCAAACGAGCACGTAAGTTGGTGGACATATTTCAAGCTTCGTTCGCTGATGATCACAAACCGTTTGATGCCGACACCACCGCCTATGAAGTTTTGAAGATGGAGATAGCAGCCTACCTCTGCCACTCGAAAAACTTTGTTTATTTATGTTTCTACTTTTTTTAATCTTTGTAAGAGGCGACTGGCCACCTTTTTGGCCATCTGTAAATTCCAAAATGAAAAAAAAAATCTAGTTTGGAGATGAAGTTACTATATTATATGTTGAACTATATATCATAGACGGTTTAGTGAAACAAATATCCGTCTGTGATATGTATCATAGTTAAAGCATATTTCAGTAGTACTTAAATCACAAAATTGACATATAAACATGTAATTTCTTCGTGTCATGTAAATGTATACATGATAATATGCTCAAAACACATAACTTGAGAACAACCATATCACAGACGGTTGTATTATGGAACTATCTATGATAAGTATCACTGATGGTTCCATAATAGAACCGTCTGTGATATCTCTTTATTAGTAGGAGCCCGCTAGGGTTTGCGCCCTAACTCATCACACCCCAGTCCCCAGCACCATTACTCTCTCCCGTTCCCTTCCCTACCCGAGTGCCCCCAACCTCGGCGCCGCCGACCTCGACATCAACGGCGCCACCCAAGTCGCGCCTTCTCCCTGACCCTATCGCCGACGCCACCCTTCTTCCCGTCGCCACCGGTTGTGACACCATGGTTCACTGCACAAGACACTCTTACGATAGGAGTGTCTTGTGCTGTGTCACCATTGTGACACAACTACGGTGATGCTGCTGCCACTACTGGTCCAATCGACCTTTCCCTGGCCAAATCTGGACGGTTGACTTCTCATCGGATGACCCACACACGGTGCTGTTAGTTGGTTTGGCTGAGTCAGTTCGCCGATTCGGACTCGAGCCCAAGGAATAGTGTAGGGCTGAGTCAAATATTTGACTGAATTTGAATTCCAAACTACCACTTTGACCAGAGGTTTAAAAATAGAAATAAATTTCCTAAAAATGTGAAATAAATCACAAGGGTTCCTGGGAAGGTCTAGTGTCCATAAAAATTATTGAACCTTACTGTTCATAACATATAGTGTATAATTTAAATTCAAACTTAATGTAGGTCATTAAATTGTGTTTGAATTTTCTTAGGGTCTAAACCCGTCCCAAAAAGTTGGAAAAATTTATTTAAAATCATTATACTAGTTCTAGTATTTGAATAAATTATTTCCATAAGATGAACAAGAGTTTTTGTTCTTGTTTTTCTTTTGGAGCTTATAATCGAGTTGTAGGTTTAACTTTGTTTAAGATTTTGCAAGTGCAATAAATAATGCAAATGCTTGGAAATAATGATGCATACTCATGAGATGCATAGTAATTCTCTTTATTAATCTGGGGATGTGACACATGAGACATCTAATTTCAGTTTATGTGCTGCTACTTTATGCTGGTGGTTTTTTCATGGCGTCCACGGCCTCACTTTTGGTGTTGATATTACAAAAATATGGTTGACGGGTATACTTCAAGTATTTGCCATTCTTATTTATTAAAAAGTAATCCTCATGCCATATAGGATTATGGATTGTGCATCAATATTGCATCTTCGTGTGTTTAGTATGAAAATGGACACAAGACATTTTGGATTATCGTATGATGGATTCTTCATTGCTGAGAATCGTAGCTTATCTTTTGGCTGTAATATGTGAAATTTGGCTCAAGGGTGATGATGATGTAGATTCTGGACTTGATTTGCTACAGAGATACCACTACCAACTGTGAGTTCATACCACAATTATCCCCATTCTTCGTGGTTTTTTACCCTTATTGTGCTAGAGTTGGACTTATAGATGAGTTTTACAAGGAAAGGTGTTCTGTAGTATGTTGTACACCTCAGACGCTTCTTGCTACCTTTCCATGCTCAGGAGATATGATTTACCCATAGTCCTCTGATCTTGTTGCTTTGAGTCCCACCTTGTCCAGTGAAAAAGATAAACCATGTCAACTTTGTTTCTGCTTGGATCATTATTAATTATAGCTATTGCTTTGATAAAACAATTAAACGATTGAATGTGCCATTTTGTTCAAAAAAAAGTTCACACGAGAATGATATGGTCCTAGGCGAGAATGTTAAATCTGGTTTGACTTGCTTGGATCTATCATCTAACACAAGATTCTAATGTTTCAAGCTGAATCTAGCATGTACTATGACACATCCATCTTCATTGAACTTGATTATTTTTATGTTTCTAGACTAAGACCAATGTTTTTTGTTGACAAAACAAGAGTTTACACCATCAAATCAGGATCAGAGTGTATCGTATGGTTTAGATGGAAGATCTTTTGTTACAGATTTCACTTTACTTGAAGTACTTTTGTGTTAGAGTAGCATCTTCATAATTTTGGTTTATTTCCATCTTTCCACTGGAAAGCACAAATTGACATAAATGATTTTTCTATGAAATTTTTTTACAAACTCATCTTTATTAGATTTTTTTAAGCTGAATGACCTCGGGTGCAAATAAATCAAGATCTCAAAAGTAGTAGTTTATACCTGTATATTGTGGAAACTGATACTCGAATACTTTTCTTGTGGTTGTCGTAAAAAACATTGAAGTTGCATCATTAGATTCATCCTATTGAACTTCTGTAATTGAACTAAGCCTTTGACTCTTATGAGCTCTATGTTTATCCCACTTCCACTTCCTTCTATGCAAGCAGCGCTCCACTAAAAGTTCATCTTGCTAATCTATAAGTACCTTTAACAAATGAACCTAGAAAAATATTCTTCTTTTTAATGAAAATAGAGGTCCTAGCCATGACATATTCTTACTTCAGCTGGCATCAAACTTTTCTTATTATTTTATTCTTCTTAACTTATCTATAGTTAGTAGATGAAGCTTAAGTCATCAATTTATCTTGAACTGTCTAATGGATGATACTAGCCATACTGTTATGGTTGACACCACATTTTGACTATCCTGCTATAGATATCCACCTAAGCATATGTAGGTTCTTTTCTTTTATAAGTACCTTCATCGACTTCATAACTATCGAGAACACGTAGTGTTGTTCTCATATTATAGTGTCAACATGGCTTAGAGTGTTTACATTTGTAAGTAGATAATATGCGATGGGAACTTGTGATATATAAGGCTCTTGTATTAGCTTGCATCCATAAATCATTTATGATATAATAAATTCTTACATACCTTGGTTATCGTGAAAAGTGACACCGAGTTAGATCTGACAGACCATGTAAAGCACACCCAACAGATGAGCTTAATGAGACATTTTCATTATTTCTTCACTCCATATATATGCTTTTTCCATGATGGCTTCAATCCTTTGTCAAACTCATATATGTCTCCAATAGAACTTCACTGCATTATCACATCTTAGCATTGGATTATACACACAATTTAGCTTACAGTTATATCAAATCTTGGATAAACAACATAAATGAGTAGTGTGACTTGTCTGAGAAGGTTGATCATATATACTTTTTAAGCTATCCATGTCTCCTAGTTCTATGATCCTTTTTGAGTGTGTAGAAGTTGATCTTTGTTTTAGTCATTGACAAGGACAGGAGCAAATTGGAATTTTTTAGGAGCAAATGGTCATCTACAACTATTTGACGCTCATATCATGTTTGGCCTTATATATGGTTTGTGGTTATTGACTTCTCGAATTTATTTTTAGGTACAAAATATAAGGGCTGTTGAAGTTATTGTTTGCTGATGGAGTGGTCGTCCTTATTTTGCAAATGGTGATAGCATGATGATTTCATTATGTGGATATCTTCATTGTCAACTTCTTTTGCGTAGATGTTTTTGTACATGCCAAGGGTAGACTAGTACATGCCATGTGTATGGTGTACTGCACATGTACTGTTGTGCTTATCAGAAATTTCATATTTCAGGTTTATGTATTTTGCATCATCTGAATTTCATATGTGTTGTAGCTGCATTTGATTGTTGATATGACATTTTCTAAGTGGTACGATTGAGGAAATTTTATGTTTTCTAAATTCTAGTTGAATGGTGCAAACTATTGGGAAAATATTAAATTCACTATTCCTAGCAGCATAATTAAATTTTATTTGTATTTTACATATATATTCCTAGGTGCCTAATCTAGGGCACTTAATTGTCGGGGAAAATAGACAATCGAGGGCAGGTTAACTGTCGGCAATACATCTAACTACCGAGAAAAACCAACTTATCTAGGGTACTTAACTGCTAGGGTAAATAGACAATCGAGGGTAGGTTAACTGCCAGCAATACATCTAACTGTCGGGAAACAACTAACTGTCAGGGAAACTATAACTGCTAGGGAAAACCAACCTATCTAGGGCACTTAACTGCCATGAATCCACATATTCGCTGGGGAATGTTTTTCTCAGTAGCACTTTACCAGGCAGGTAATATGTGCCGGGGAAACATATTCCTAGCAGATAATTTGCTTTGCAAAGCAGTTTTCTCTGGCAGTTTGATTGCCCTTAATACTATGCCATGGTGTAGTGTAAGTTGATGCCTAGAGCTAATGGTCCATTCAAGGTGTTAGCTAAGATTAATGATAATGCATATAAGCTTGATCTGCCTACAGAGTTTAGGGTTAGTCCCACTTTTAACATTGCAAATTTGAAGCCATATTTAGGGGAAGAAGATGAGCTTGAGTCGAGGACGACTCAAATGCAAGAAGGAAAGGATGATAAGGACATCACTTCCATGCATACAACCAACACTCCGCACAATAGCGCTGAACCTATGCACTTGCAAGATCCAATCACAAGAGCTCGTGTACGTCAATTAAACTATAAGGTAACTTCATTTCTAGGAGTGCATTCTATTTATAATAAGAATATGCTACTACCTAATGTATGTGATGCTTTTTTAATCAGAAACTTAGGAGCTGATCATGTAGGGAAGCATGTGTAATTCAATTCGGCATCCGGAGACAACACCGATTTCAAACATGCATAACTTTCACATACCGAGTCCGTTGGAGGCCCACGAGTACTTGATGGAAAGATTATTTCATCCTCTTTCCAACGGATTTGGCCCCACCTTAAAATTCCTTCTAAGCACGCTGTAATTGCAAAAATAGTCAGATGTTGTTTCTGAGTTCACTTGGGCCCATAGGCCTTGCAACCCTATGCAGCCCGCACTGTTCACATGGTTACTATCCATGCATGAACAATAACACCGCCTCTCCCTTCTCCTCTTCCTCCTATACATAGTGGCCGCCACCTTTAGGGTTTGGTGGATTTCGTTTGCTTAGTTTCTTCATTGTGAAAACTTTTGTTCTTTGCTTGTGTCGACTAGACCAACCGTAAAGAACCACTACGGAATCCCACCTTTTAGACTCAATCATATATTTGCAATTCAGATTGCTTGTTACTTCGTTCTTGCTTGTTCTTCGATTGCTTGCAGGAATTGATCCTCGTGATCAGGTCAATCGAGTCTTTGGCACGGTTGATAACGATTTAGTGATTAGTTTAGCGATTACTTGGTTTGTACGTGTTGCGTTCGTAGCCTGGATCATGAGAGTTGATCATCGTCTAATCGGAATTTTATCCTTCGCATCGAAAGATCGGGACAACATTCTGCATCAACCAGTTAGTTTTTGGATTTCTTTCTAAACAAGCACAATTCTTGCAAGAGACTAAATCATCCTTAAGCAATTTTTCATATTCTAAGCACATGCTACAAGGTCTAGCTTTGATATCAATAATTTCAGCCCTAGCATTCTCTAATTGCTCAAGATGAAAGGAATTAGTCAATTTAAGTTTCTCAAAATCAGCAAGCATGCCTACACAAGAATCACAATCATTTCTAGCCATAGATCTAAGATTGCCTATTTCTAACTTAGCATTGTCAAGTTCATGATGTAAGGCAACACAAGAATCACATGGCATAGAAACATTTGATTTCAAAATTTCATTTTCAGATTTTAGGCATGCAAAAGAATTGTTCAAGTTCTCCATGTCTACAAGCAATGAATCATAAGCATTCATGGAGGTTTTCAATTCGGAGAGCTCATGAGACAAATCACACTTCTCTTTTTCTAACAATATGACTTTCTTCCTAAGAGCAAGCAATTTAAGATCATATGAATATAAGACATTAATGAGTTTTTCTTTGCTCACCTTGCTTAGCTCAAGTAGGGGATCGTCCTCGAAATGCTCCTCATCATTATCAAAAGGCTCATCATCAAAATCCTCTCCATCATGTTCATCCTCAAAAGCTGCTGTGCATATGTCACTGGGCTTCTTCTCCTCAGGCTCCAAAAGTGACTCATCCCTGAAACTAGAACAATCAAAACAAAAGGATTCGCCACAAATATCACAGGAGAAATCCTCCTCCATCGCCATTACACTTATCATACATTCAAATATCTTGTTCCGACCAACACCATTGGTAAAAGAACCACGACAAGATGCAAGGAACCGCTCACAAGTCCTCATATCTGTCGCCATGCTCAAAGATCGGTAAAGATCACAAAAGAGCAAACTTGGCTCTGATACCAATTGTAGGACCGGAAAGGCGACTAGAGGGGGGGTGAATAGACACTTTCTCTATTTTTCACTACGATCGAACTCAACACTACTTTCACTCCAATAGCTATAAAAGCTATGAAGATCTGTATACAGGCACAGCGGATCCTGTGTTGAATCTGATCAAACTCTCAAGCCAAAAAACAAAAACGTCTCACAACCCCAGACGTCGCCGGCTTCTGATCTTGTGGACGGCGTCGCACGTACTGTATGTCGCAACACTGATGGGCGTAGCCATTTCTACAGGCAGACCATCAAAGGCCGCCGCCACAGGCGCACAGGCCGCTGCAGGTTCATCCGGGACTACAGACTGCTGTCAAAACAAGGAATTCGTTTTCCCACAAACCAATTCAATCCAGCCAGGGCAATAAATTAATTTAACGACATCAAACCGATTTCACTCAAAACAGAAATCAAGGACTCGGCGCATTAATTTGTAGCCAAAAAGAAAATGCATGAGGAACACAACCTATCAACTACAGAGCAGCCGCCGACACACACACTGATTTTCTCAACTTGCTACAGCAGGACATCAATGAGGCAAAACAGTAAACTGCTGAAAATCAAAACCGACACAGCCATTGCATCATTGAGTAGATCCAAAATGCAAGAACAGAACTTCGGATCATTGATGGCAGCCCTAAAAATAATCTGCTTTTCTACTGCCGTCGCCAAGCAGAATCTTGCAGGGCTAACAAGCCACACGAAACCAAGTTGACTGCCACACACACACAGACCTATTTTACTCTCCAGCGGCCGCCAGAAGCTTCGTGTGATCACCAGTCGACACTTTGAACTAACGAGCACAGGCCGCCGGCATTTCGAGCCGTTCAGACACAGCAGCAAAAAATAGATCTCCTTTCCATTAATACAAGGAGCTCCGTCAAACACCGGATTAATCAAGGCAGTGAATAAAAAAAATCCGGTCACAACAAGAAAGCAGCAGCAAACTCAAGCAGAGGCCGCCGCCGAGCTCTTCAAATTTTTCTGCCTATACACACCGCCGCCTGTCTCAGCAGCCTACAGGGCTCACCCACTCGCTCACAAAAAGTCAGAACAAAAGGCAAAAACACTACTGCTGCCGATCAATCCACTCAACCGTAGGGAACAGGCTGGACAGTGGGCTGCCGTGAAGATTTAACGGTTTTTCCAAAGCAGCCACGATTTTTCTCACGGTAGAACAGGGCAAACAAATCAGCAGGATCAAGACTTTAGAGACTGCTGGCCACCCTCAATTGCTGCCCAGGGGAACAGCCTCAAGCAGCCAAGGCAAGAATCGGCCAAGCAATAAAAAAATCAAAAGCAGCCAAACAGGAAGGATCATGGAACATCAACTCAAACAGTAAATCACCAGATTACAGGCTGCCGCTCAACGAGATCTGTTTTTCGTGTGGGCATATCCCCACATGATATATCCCCATCAAAATCCTCTTCATCATCCTAAGATCATGGGCATATCCCCATGATATCCACACATACATTCTTCTCTACGTGCATGACGTCGATGCAGTGGCGAACTTCTAAGTGCTCCCAATAAGGCAAGTCCCAAAAAATTGACCGCTTCTTCCAGATGTTCTTCTCACGGGTTCTTAATTTACGTCCCTTCCCAAGCACAACATCGATATCCTTAACCATATCATAGACCTCTTTCCCTCTAAAAGCCCTTAGAGCTGAATCGTTCTTCTTATTTCCGTCGAATTGTTTTTTCATCTTGTGGTATGGGTGACTCTTGGGAAGAAACCTACGGTGACGCATATGCACAGTTTTGCGCGAGTTGTTCAGCCATACACTCTCCGTAGCATCTAAGCGGTCTTGAATGAGCTTTAGCTCCTTTTGTCTTGAAGCTTCGACAGTTACCAAGGGCAGGAAAATCATTGATGGTGCAGAACAACATGGCGCGTAAAGTGAAGTTCTCTCGTTTGTACGCATCCCATACGTGTACCCCTTCGTTCCACAGTGTCACAAGATCTTCTAGCAATGGTGCTAGGTACACATCAATATCATTCCCAGGTTGCTTCGGCCCTTGGATAAGTAGTGACATCAAAATGTACTTCTGCTTCATACACAGCCAAGGAGAAAGGTTGTACATACATAGATTCACTGGTCAGGTGCTATGTCGGCTGCTCATGTTACCGAAAGGATTCATTCCATCCGTACTCAACCCTAACCTTATGTTCCTCGGTTCCGCACCGAACTCTTCGAAGCTCCGATCGAAGTTTCTCCACTAGGCAGAATCAGCAGGGTGTCTTAGCTTTCCATCTCTCTTACGCTCCTCTGAGTGCCAACGCAGCAATCTTGCCTCCTTTGGGCTCGCAAATTAACGCTTCAAACGTGGGATCACAGGCAGATACCACAACATCTTAGCAGGAGGTCCTTGCTTCACCTTAGTAGTATTTTGACGCTTGTATCGGGATGCTTTGCACACGGGACATACATGCATGTCTGCATACTCTTTACAGTAGATGATACAATCGTTCGGAAATGCATGTATTCTTTCTACTTCCATTCCCAATGGACAAATAACCTTCTTTGCTTGATAGGTGGTGCTGGGCAACACGTTTCCCTCCGGAAGGATGTCCGCTAGGAGACCTAACAATGCCGTGAAACTCTTATCGGACCAACCATTTCTTGCCTTCAATTTCAGCAGTTCAAGCACGGTTGACAACCTTGTATATTTCGGCTTGCAACCAGGGAACAAAGGTCTCACTGAGTCCTCTCTTAAGCCCTCGAATTTATAAAACTCTCTCTCACTATAGTTCTCTTACGCATCGCGTAGCATCTCGATCCAGATTGTCATCGTCACCTATCCTCATCAAAAGCACAGTCCACATCCGAAAATCGTTGACTTCCTCGGCGATGTCGTCATTATTAACTTCGGTATAATCTGCTCTTCACCGTGGATCGGTCCAACATGTATACCCTTTTTGAAACCCTTCAATCAAGTGCGCTTCGATCTGCGCGCGTTGTTAAACATCTTGATTCGCAATCAATGCATGGACAAGACATAAAATTTATCCTTCTTCAACATATCACCTTTCGCCAATGCTCTTCTAAAAGCAACCACGCCATTAATGTACTCTTGATTCACACGGTTCACATCGTACATCCGTTTGATCCATCTACACTACGCATGTAACAAATTAGTGTCAAATTGATTAGCGATTAATTTATAGCAAACATAAAGGGTTATAGATCGTTACCCTTGGAGCTCACGAAGAAAATCGATTCCTCTCCTTTCCTTCTCCTCTCTAAGGTGGCGAATGGGGAGGAGGCGGCGGTGTTGGAGGCGCTAGGGCGGGGTCCAACCTTCTCCTCTCTAAGCTGGCACAACAAATAATTATTGATTATCTGCATGATTGTTGATTAGATACGAGACAAAAGACAAGAGGAAGATCCTAATAACTAGCAAGTTGGTCCGCACGATTGCGCGGGTATCCATTTTGATATAATTGAAACAATAAACCATCGTGATGGAGGAAATATAAAATAGATCATTGCACATGTGACTTTCACCTCTTTATGCGTATTTTACTCGTTTTTGTCTCATCGTTGCACAAAGGAATTACACCAGATTAAAGGCTACATGTTTTGCTTTACATTTTCTGGAATTTATATCATAGTTTTGGTTCAATAACATCCAATGGTTGCTATAGTTTAGGTTTAATTAATTAGGGTCCATCAAATTGAGTGCTAGATGTTTTGCCTTTTTCTAAGAATTTATAGCTTCTGTGAGAAGTAATAATTGAAACTTAAACCCTATGCTTTCGATTAAGAAATACAAAACATTAGGGTCCATGTACACAGAGTAGCAAAATAAGGGAAAATAATCATTAATCAATAGAGAGGATAAAGGATAATAAGTATTAAACTCCACTGCTTAATTAGGGAGGAGCCACGAGTTGGAGGAGCTAGGGCGGAAGTGGCGCTGGGAGGCGACCAGGCAGATCGATCGATCTAATTAAGCACGAGCCGCCGCGGGGTTGCTCAAAGCGGTCGAGGCGAAGGCGAGGCAGCTAGCGGCGATCTTGATAGAGGATGTGTCGGGCTCAATTTATGTGGAGTAGGGTTATCACGAGCGGTTCTTAATTAGAACCGCTCAGTGATCATCAATATCACGACGGTTCTAAATACGAACCGCTCAGGTACTATCCTGACGGTTTTAATAATAACGCTGCGTGATTTGCTGATTATCACGAGCGGTTATTATAGAGAACCGCTCGTGATAGTACACAAACGGTTCTAAACTAAAACCGCTGCGTGATTAGGCGATTATCACAGATGGTTTGTGAATAGAACTGCTCGTATTATCACGAGCATTTGTTCTATGAACAAACCGTCGTGATAGATGATCATCACGACGGTTCTAAAAATACCGTGCGTGATAGTTCGCGCCACCGCAGTCGGACAGACCCAACACAGACGGTTCCAAAGGAACCGTCTGTGATGGGGCGTCTACTATAGCCTGTTTTGTAGTAGTGCTACCACTATCTACTAAAACTCGATTAACTTTGCAATTATTTATAGTAGGTTCTACAACAATAGGGAACCTACCTTTTCGAGTTGAAGGGATGTGTCAGCCTTCTTTGCTGAAGGAGATGACTATCTCTGACCACCTGGATGGCTTGATGGTGATCAAAGATTCGGCAAGGTTCACTTCTTGTTCCACGGCCTTCAGATGACACCTAGATTTGTATGAGGAGGACCCACCAAAGATCATATCAACGGGATGCTGTGACTCCTGATACTCTATTTCTTCGTCGCCATCCTTGTCTTTTTTGGAGCTCTTGTATGGAAGGAAAATGACCTTTACCTAAGTAATAGTCTTCTAGCTACTTTTGATAGGCTCGGCAAGTGCGCAGATCATGCCCTACTGCCTGATGAAGTGGACACCACTTCTTGTTCTTTTTGTATTCATCGGTTAGAGCTTTTGCTTTGTTACGACCAGAATAATCATTCTTGCCCTTGGTGAACTTCTCAAGAATTGCAAGCACTTCTTTGTTATTGGGCTTGCGATTCTTCTTACCTTTGAGAGCCTTCTTATGTTTCTTGTCCTGTTTATCCAGGCCAGGCTGAGGGATTTTCTCTTTCCGATCTATGGCCTTTTTCCTGCAACCGCCTCACTAGTGGCCGTATACCTATCAACCATATCGAAGAGCTTGATGGTTATTTATGGAGGGTTCATAGCGATATCCTCCGTAAACCGTCAATTCCTTAACCCAGCTTTAAAAGCCTGAATAACAGATGAGTCTGCGACCTCAAGAATGGAGTTACGGACCTGGCTGAACCTCTTTATGTACTAGCAGAGAGTTTCATCAGGTTCCTGCCGAATCCGATGAAGATCATCCTCCTTTCCGGGGCGATCATATGTCCCCTGAAAGTTTGCAATTAGGAGGTCACAGAGTAGCTCCTAGGTGTAAATTAATCCGACCGGTAGGTTCAGCAACCAAGACCGACAGATCCTTCAAGTACCGTGGGTAGGTAGTTTGCCATCACATTATCATCACCACCAGCGGCTCTGATGGCGGTAGTATAGATCTAGAGTAATTTTAATGGATTTTGAGTTCTATTTAATTTTTCCATGTTTGCTGGTCGAAATTTGTCCGACTAGTGTACTGCTTGGAGCCCTGCCGAAAATGCTCGACAGCCCGTAATGGAGTCATGATGTCTTCTTTGAAAAGGAGCCAGATTGTTATCAGTTCGGGATCGATTCCTTAGGTTGACATATCGAGTATCCAGTGTCCCAATTCGGTCGTGGATGTTAGTACAATGCCTTCGACCACCTGCCTGGTTTAAATGATGTCAAAGATCATTTGAACCAAGGGGCCACTCCTCTTGACGAGGGGGAGGAGTGGCTGCATGGAAGAGCCATCTTCCGTTGTGATTCCCTAGTCGGAACATCTAAGGAGGTCTAGGTATCGAACGGTCTCCAGACTGACCATGCTGACCTTGGCTAAGGGAGGAACGCTGGGACAAAGTCAAAGTATGACTTTGTGAATTCCTTTGTTCCCTGTACATCTCTGTATGTTGCATGGTCTACTGAAGGATCTCCGATACCTGCCTGCAAGCTGAACATACCCCGGAGTCTCTACCAGAGCGAGGTCTGGGTTATTTAAAATGTCACGAACTCGTTGCAGGTTCTAGATCATTACCGAGGGTCTTGAAGGGTTCCTGCTGGCAGAAGGTATTCGATGACTCAAATTCTCTCCTGACCCTTTGGCTTGTCCTGTTCACCCTATCATGCGCAATGGGGTAGAAACAAGTGAATTAATTGATTGATGTCCACCAGTTCAATTACCTTCGCCATCACGGGTTAGTGCTTGAGTGCCCGTACCATTTCCACCAATAGGTGGTGGCGGGTTATGCTGTGGAGGATCATGCACGGCATCTTGATTGGTATCACTGATTGCGTTAACCTCGTGCTTCCAACAGCAGTCTTTCAACGAGCTCCTATCGTAACCAAGGGAGAGCCTTCCACTTCTTTGACAAGGAGCCTCTATGATGGGGAGTGATCAGAGATTACGACCTCCGGTGGGCTTTGTGGTGGACTTAGCCTGATCTGGCGGATTTCCGATCATATGCTGAGTTTGATCATCTTTACCTGGCCTTTGACCGGTGGCAACTTCATTGACATCGCTACCAGATGTCGGTTGGCTCTCGGAATACGTAGGAGCCGTAGGCGAATATTGGTCGCCCATGACTGTATCGAGAGCACATTGACCCTCTGATTGCAGCACTGAGCTTTTGTCACCGTTGCTACTGGTCGAAAAAACCGGGTTTGTAGAGGCGTTCGGACATTCCGAACTAGTCGAAAGAACCGATTCCTTTGGGAGCTCCATTGATTGTCACGGTGAATCTTCATCCATCCGATCAATCTCGCTAGTCTCAGCGAGGAGCAAGCCTACGATGGAAGAGGATGACGACGACATTGCATCGTGTTCCATGGCGCGAATGTGTGCATCCATGTCGAGGTTAGAAAAGTCCGCCAAATCAGACCAGTTCTCCTCATCCCATATTCCTGCCATGATCACATAAGTGATAGCGGATCAGAAGGAAAATTAGGATTGCTAAGTGAAGAAATCTTCAAGAACTCAATGCCTTCTTCCCCACGGACAGCACCAGCTGTCGATGATCTTACGAAATGAAAATAAGGAAAATGGCCAAGAGTTCTTGGAGGAGAATGAGATTGCTCTTTATCGCAATGAACTGGCTGTTTACAGAGGGTGCCTTGAGTAAGGCGATAGACTAGCCCTAATTACACTGAGTATATTGCCTGCCATGCTTCAATTGAGTTTGATCCTATTGATCATGATCTACCTCTGGATCTTGTTGTTGTGGTTGCGGTTGTTGTTTTGCTGTTCATCATGCACCTTTAAGTACTTGGCGAAGAGGGCGGTTACTCCTAGAGAAGACACCTTTAGGGAAACGTAGCGTCGGGTCGGGGGATTAGTTGTAGTTAGTGAGATGCTAACTGATCACAAGTTGATATCAGTGGGAGATAGAACTGCATAGTGGTTGTTGTCAGTGACTTAGGGCTCAAAGCGTCGTGTGGTTTGGACTAGATAAAACATGTATTCCATCCATCACACGGAAGGAATATACTTGGATTCAAATCGAAGTACCAGTTCAAAGATCTTACAAGTGGTTCAAAGACCTACTAATGTGTCACCTACTCCGGACGCTCCGTTGGAGAATGGGTTAGTCTGGAGCGCGACAGTTGTACGTACCACTCCATGTACTGGCGGTACGTCCGTACGTCATACGGTCTCTGCTCTTGTACGACCTCGACGTGTGCTATGTCACCCAAGTCATAATCCACTCATGCTGGACTGCTTGCCAGTCCTCAGCACGTCGGCCCACCCTTGTTTGCCTACATTCGAGAAGGATTCATGTTAGAACATACAACATGGGTATGAAATGCAAACAATACTTGGATGGAGTTGGACTTACAAGTGAACGGCTCGCTACAGCATCCTTCCATCGGGAGGAGGCATAACCTGGTACAAATCAAACTGGCGCATTATGCATTACGACGCGTAAGGCTCCACCATGTGGGTGAACACCAAGTGCCAGGTCGTCGTCCACAATCTGGCGTCCTGCGTGTATTGCATGGACGATGCATGCGGCCATCTTGCAAGACGTAACTCGGGGTCCACCGAACCCATATGATGTCATTGTTGTGCAACGATTTGAACTTGTTGTGCAACAACGAGGAGCACCTCGGTAGTCTATCCTTGGCCCAGCATAACTGGGCAGTAGTCCACCGGTAGCCCATAGTGGGCCCGTCGATCAGTTCATGCAACTCGGGGTACGGGTGCACTACTCTCTTGATGGAGGGCTGCCCAGCAGGGAAGTGCTCCTAACTCTACAACTGCAGGAGCACGTAGCACATGACAAGGTTCATTTCACATCGACGTGGCGCCGCGAAGCGTCACACAGCCCCTGTATGTGGCGCAGAGAACGATAGGTCCCTAGCTATACTGAGGCATGGCTCTAGTCTTCGCATCGGCCAAAGACTCGGCAATGTGGACAAAGTTGAGGTACACCCAATCAACCTACGTGATGGGAAATAGGGCCCAACCGAAGAGATGGAGAATGTACGTGACGAGGTGTGTTCTAACAATCTCATCAGGTGCATCCGACAGGCATTGACTGAAGTTCCTTAACTAGGTCCGAGTGACACCATAGGCACTATCTGGGACATGTATGTCAAACCGATGCCTCAACCAGGCCTTCCAGTCTATTGGCGAATGGCTTGGAACAAGTGGCTCACTCCTAATTGGTAGTGAAGGGATACGGGTAGGCTACGATAGCAACAATTCAAAATTTCTACCACGTAAACCAGGAAGCCAAGCAAGAAGATGATCACAGATCGTTACCACTAGACGCGCAGAACAGCGGAAGAAGTGTCAGAGCAGCCTGGTCCGACGAAGAGCGCGTCGATGTACTGATCGTAGTCAATCGTCCAGCGTCCAGCACGTTGATGCAGTGGTCGTGGTCGATCGTCCAGCGTCCTCGTGAGTTGATCGTCTCCTCCAGCACCTCTGTAGTTCCTTGCGAACATCGCGGATCGTCCTTAGGCGCAACAACGTAGAAGCGCCTCTATGGTATCCACACGTCCAGGGAAGGAACAACCGTACGCCGATGTGCTAGCACCAAATCGCACGGTAAGGCTATCAAGAAGATGGCGGCTAGGGTTTCAGTAGGGCAACTCGTGTCAACTCCCTTTCCCCAACAGCCTCATGCATCTCCTTATATAGTGCCCCGTGACGGATCCTATCCAAACACGTTTACGAATCGTATTCATACTGGTTTGTTCCAACCCGTTAAGTGTGTGACCCGTTAGGTTCATGTGTAGTTCGGTTGTGACTGAAACCCTTTCCGCCACGAGTCGAAGCGGTTCCTAGCGAGACATAACGATTCCCGAATACACACAAATTATATGGGACGAACCTTAATGCAATATGATCTACGACCAGTCCTCATCACTTACGACTGTGTCCTATCTCTATACGACTCAGCCAAGTATTCGATCACGACCAACTTCGTAACTCCTTACGACTTAGTTTCGACCACTCTGTGATTACGTTCGACCAATCTACGACTTGCTTGTATCTCCATACGACCAGTCCGTAGCTGGTCGAACTAAGCGATCTACTCATCTATTCTCCCTTTGCCTCACGATATCCGGTTGAACTCGGGTGAGATGTTGTGTCATCCATGGACTGTTCAATGCTTTCTCGATCGAGTATCGGATAACCTCATGTGGTCGAACTCTTCGACCACCAGTGGCATGGCCATGCACTTTCTTTATCCGACCACTTCGAGGGGCCCAGAGATATCTCTCTTGTTATGTTAGGAGGGGCAAATCCCATATCAGGCCACTCCACATCCTCTCGCATGTTTCATAGCATACCCGAAAGCTACCTTTATAACCACCCAATTACGAGCAGCGTTTGGCAACCCCTAAGAGTGCTATTATACATGTAGGAAACCATGCTGATCTTAGGTCTAAGGATTATACATCATCATTGCTTGAGACCAACTAACAACACATAGAATCATAACAATCTCAATAGTGTCTCAAGGTGGGTCTTATCCACCACCATGTTCTCTAACACGTGTCCACATTATTGATTCGATATCCCTATATCCATGACCGGTGAAACGTGGTCATCAATCAATACATGTGCTAGTCGTAGAGTCACTAGTGTTTCGACCAGTGACTTTCGACCAGGGATATTTTTAGAACGACATCATCATAAGTTAAAAAGAGCTTCACCAACAAGTCACATACTCGTTAATCTTCATGATGATTCATTCAAGGAACAAGATAACATATTATCAAATATTGTGAACATAATGAAATATAATCATCTCTATGATTGCCTCTAGGGCATATTTCCAACAGGTAGTTCGGTCAAGAACGAGACATCCTGGAGAGTGATTGTCATCTCTCCCCACTGAAAGTGGAATGTGTGAGTCTCGGGTCTCCACCTGTCGACAAGAGCTGACATCACACTGCCGCCCAGGGTAAAGTATCATCCGACCGAGAGTAGCCTCGCAAAAGGCAACAAGCCCGTGCCCTGAAGGATTGGGATGTGGTGATCATCGAGCTCCCAATAATGCTTCTCAAACCGAAGCGCCAGGGGTGGAGGGCCACCATGACCCGGTGATCCACAAATGCACCGACCATGCTCATCGTAGAATGGTTCCAGTAGCTCCGGTAGAGGCATGACTTGCAAGAGATCAAAGACACATATTAGTAGTAAATAAATTAATAATAACGATGAATTACTATAAATTAAAAAATAAGACTAAACACGGACAACAACAAAAATACACTAATTAACTATGACTAATTAAGTAATGCGATTAAATTAACACGAGTATTTAAAAACCTCTTAATTAATTTAGACTAATTAATTACCACAAATAAATTACAAAAAGATAGTTACAACTTAATAATGAAATAAATACAACTAAATTAATTTTAGTAATTATTTACCACATATTAATTACAAATAGATAATTAGCACTACATAGAGCCACAATCAATTAATTACGATTGACTAACTACAATTAAATTAATTATGGCTACCTTAGTACGACTAATTAACTACAAGCAATTAATTGCAACTAATTAATTACAATTAATTAAATAAGCGACACCTAATTAGGACTAATTAAATCAGTAACTAATTAACTAGGCTACAAATAAATACGTAGGATTAATATACCAACTACTAATTCATTACGACCTAAGTTATCACAACTAACTAAATAAAACAAATTTAATAAGGCCTAAATGATAGGACTGGATTAATTACGCCTAAATAACTACAACTAATTCATTATGACTAATTAACTAACTACAAATTTAATAAAGACAATACATAAAAATTACCCGTTAATATGACCGTTAATGACGGCTCTAAACAACACTTGATCCGCTGTGCAAAGGAAACCGAAATTGCGAGAGAGCGCGAGCGAACACTACTACAAAAATGCTAATATTGGACGCCTGATCACAGACTGTTCATCGAAACCATTTGTATTAAACACAATCACAGACGGTTTTTGTTTACCGACCATCTGTGCTATTTTTTGCGCTAAAAACCGTCTGTGAAGAGGTCATATCACAGACGATTCATATTGAAAACCGTCTGTGAAGTATCACAGATGGTTCTAACCAAAAACCGTCTGTGAGAACTGTCTGTGATGCTAAACAAAATAGTTTTCAACATGAACCATCTGTGATATTACTACATATCACAGAAAGTTTTTGTTGAAAACCGTCTGTAATAATTAGACGGTGCAGTATACATAGCTCCCCAACAGAGTCTTCTTGATCTCCATCTCTGGCGCTACGGTAACCACGGGAGATCTCCAAGCCCGGTGAGTCCATCACCACTCTGTGCTCGGTTTGAGTATCGCCTCACCTCGCTGAGCCCGCTCGTGTGGTCCATTTCAACTATTGTCGCCGAGGAGCTTGCCGTCGTCGCCTCTATTCACCAACGACTAGCCGCCTTGGATCTTCCCTAACTTCATTGACACCTTCCTCATGATCGAGGTGAGCTACTAGAGCATAAGCATCCTTTAATTTGAGTAGTTTCAGTTGTTTACACCGAAATCACTAGTGAAGCCCATGGCGCCGCCACGGGACATCACTGTCGGTTCGCCTTAGGCGACCTTAGAGCCCCGAGCCATGACTATTAGCAATGTGATGTCACCCTAAGCCCAATTTGAGCTTCAAATCCTACTGTTTTTAATCATTTAGTTAATAAACTAACGAGTCTATGACATGTGGGGCCACCGTAGATTTTATAAATAAAATCATAAAATAAAAAATGAGTCACTAACAAGTAGGGCCCACATGTAAGTTAATAAAATTCGAAAAAATATATAAAAATGAAAAAAGCCACCTTTGGTTCAGAGAAAAATACGCTTTCTCTGTTAGAAAGCGTAATTAAGCCTAAAAAAAATACACTTTCCAAGTCACCCTTTTATTTATTTCCAGGGTTTCAATACGAACTGTGTGATGGACCGATGCTGGATGTATGCTGAGAACCGTGTGAGTGAAGAGTACATTAATGGCATGTCTTCTTTTACAAGAGCTGCTAAGGACGATATGTTGAATAAGGGGGCGAAATATATGTATTGTCCATGCATTGACTATGAGAATCTGAAGATGTTAAGAATCGACCGCAGATCGAAGCACACTTGATTTGAAGGGGTTTCAAAAAGGGTTATACACATTGGACCAGTCACGGTGAAGAGCATATTATACAGGAAGTCAACGATATGCCGCCGGATGATGTCGATTGTGGTTCCGATTCGGATAGCCTGCACGATGACAATCTAGATCAGATGCTTCGTGATGCAGAAGGGAACTGTGATGAGAGGGAGTATGTTAAATTTCAAGGCATGACGGAGGACTCAGAGAAACCTTTGTTCCCGAGTTGCATGCCGGAATACACAAGGTTGTCATCTGTGCTTGAACTGCTGAAATTGAAAGCAAGCAACAATTGGTCTGATAAGAGTTTCACAGGGCTGTTAGGTCTCTTAGTGGACATGCTTCTAGAGGGAAACGAGTTGCCCAAAACCACCTACAAAGCCAAGAAGGTTCTTTGTCTATTGGGAATGGAAGTAGAAAGAATACATGCATGTCCTAATGTCTATATCCTCTACCATAACGAGTATACAAACATGCATGTATGTCTCGTGTGCAACGCATCCCGATATAAGCGTAAGAATCAATCAGATAACGACGAGGGAATCGAGGTGAAGAAAGGACCTTCTGCTAAGGTGGCGTGGTACCTTCCTGTAATTCCCCGTTTGAAGCGATATTTTGCGAACCCAAAGAATGCAAAACTGCTGCATTGACACTCAGAGGAGCGTAAGAATGACGGAAAGCTAACACACCCTGCTGATTCCGCCCAGTGGAGAAACATCGATAGGAGGTTTGCATACTTCGGTGCGGAACAGAGGAATATAAGGTTTGAATTGAGTACAGATGGATTGAATCCTTTCGGTAACATGAGCAGCCGACATAGCACTTGGCCCATGTTGCTCTGTATCTACAACCTTCCTTCTTGGTTGTGTATGAAGCGGAAGTGTATTTTGCTATCGATACTTATCCAAGGGCCGAAGCAACCTAGGAATGATATTGATGTGTACCTAGCACCATTGATGGAAGATCTAAAAATACTGTGGATTGAAGGGGTACATGTATGGTATGTGTACAAACGAGAGAACTTCACTTTACGTTCCTTGTTGTTCTGCACCATAAATCATTATCCTACCATTGCTAATCTGTCGGGCCAGAGTACAAAAGGGGCCGAAGCCTATACTCACTGCTTAGATGATATCGAGAGTGTGTGGCTGAATCACTCGCGCAAAAACCGTACACATGCGTCATCGTAGGTTCCTTCGAAGGTGTGACGACCCACCCTGTGATGCACCGCAAGAGGTCCGGGAGGACCAATTTTTTTTTGTGCTGCGACGCCACCACAAAGAGGAGTGGTAGCACCGCTCGGTGCACTCCCGAGGAGGTCTGCCAGAACCTCCCAGGAGGTCTTCAGGACCTCCTGGAGGTCTTGGCCCGCCACTGACCTCCCAAGAGGTCTTTAAGACCTCCCGAGGTCTTGGCTCAGCAACCCCTCAAGGCGCCTCCAGTACATCACTAGAGAGGTCCGACAGACCTCCCAAAGTTAAGTCCCGTGAGGACCTCCCCGGAGGTCCCGCCGTGCATCCAAGCTAGTCCCGTGACAATGGCTAGCTCGCACAAGAACACAAGCTAATATCATAACCACGAGATCAAACAAAGATGAAGCGCATAAATTAAACTTAATATAACAGACCTTATGGTCAAGCTTGATAACAAGAGGTCTCGCCATCGAGGGCTTACAAAACCAACAAGGACTTACAAATCGGCAACAAGGAGCTCTAGGGCTCCAACACCAAAAGTACGCAAAAGCCATCCAACAAGCACCACAGTCGTCGGGTGGAGGACGCCCTAGGCGGTGGGTCATCGAAGAACTCCTCCTCGAAGAGGTCTCAGACCGCCTCGCACTTGATCATCTTCGTGAATGCTTTGACACAGGGCTTAAGCCATGAGTACTTTGAATGTACTCAAGAAGTCACGAGGAGCATTTATGCAACAATAGTCATGCAAGGGCTTACCATTTGAGAGTCAGATGGTTAGTTTATGCAAAGCCAAGTTTTGACAATAATAACAAGAATAGATTGAAAAGCAAAGAAGATAAAACAATAGTACATAATAAATTTGATGTTGGAAAAGGTGGAGTGAGCACCAACTCACATCCACAACAAAATGGGGAGGTCGGTCACACCAAAGGCTGTGTCCTCACCCAAGACCCACTCTAGAGCACCCACTCCAAGTCCAAACCAACCCCCGACCACTACCCGAGCCAACCCTAACCCCTCTGAGCCGCCAAGGTCTCTTCGAGGCAAGGCCAAGGCATCTCGCGGAAGTGTCCAGTGGCACGAACTTTTGAAACAACTACCCCTTGCACCATTTTCACTGAGCATGTCCATGACCAAGGACTTGGCTATTCGAATAGATCTTACACTCTGCAGAGGTGTACAACTTTACCCACAATCCACGATCTCTCTAACAGGACGGGTTCCGGTCACCCTTGCTCACTTCCGATGGTGAGCAGTCTAGAGAACGTGGCAAGACCTTTACAAAGCTTTGAACTGACTCGGGCTGCCCGCTAAGGTTTCGCAATCCCCTCCTGTGGTCTAGAAATCTGCAGGGTGGTGCCCCCACTTGCGCCAACGAATCACACGCTCCACCACAGCAGCCCCAAGCCAACTCATTGCTAATTATTCGGCCCAGACCATCGCCATAAAATGATCTTGTGGTTGCACTGTTTGGCCCAGATCAATAGACACAAAGTTAAGTCCTTAATTGTGCTAAGGCAAGACTTCCACAAACCCAGATGTGCATAGCACCCGCTACTCACTCCCTGCCTTCTTGCCTCAGCAAAACCTTTTGTAAATACCCATGCCAAAAGACCACCCAATCTTGGCGCAATAGTTTTAACAAAGTGGCCTCTCACCACAGTCAACACAACTTAGGCATCCTGCCATAGCTACTTAACAGTGGCACTAACCACAGGTTCCATAAGTTATTAGTCAAGATTATTAGGAATGAAACATGATTCACAGTCCCACGAATTCTAGAGAAAAGCAATACATAACCTATGGCCCCATGCTGGCACATAACAAGAAATGCCAACTAGATAACCATTCCTAGGGCTCACAAGGGGAACATAACAACATGATAGGGGCAAAGAACAAAGGAGGCATAACACCAAGAAGGAAAGTAACTACAGCCCAAACCTTTTCTTATAAACATAGCCATGCCTGATAAAGTAAAACCAAAATACATTTGCAAAACTAGGTTCAAAATGATCAAAAGGAGGTCTGTGGCTTGCCTTGGTCGAGTAGTGGAGAGCCTTCAGTAGAGAGAGCTGGGTCCAAGATCTCCTCAAACTCGTGATCTACACGTTTGCAAGAAAACCAAATAAGCAAAACCACACTAGGCCAAAGAACTTCAAAAGAAGACTAAAAGAACTCAAACAACACTTAACCAAAACCAGACAAACAGGCGGCCCAGAACAACAAGGGAGGTCCAAGGCAAGAGGGGGTGGTCTTTAAGCAAAAGACCAGCAAAGGTCCAAAAGAAGGTCTTCCAGAGAAGATGCCAACTCCTGCGGCTCACTCTAGGTGAAGCTCCAAGCACAAGCCAGGAGCGAACAAGGCAGGAGCAAGGTGGGCAAATGAGCAAAAAGGTTGCAAGAGTTTGCCCACCTAGGCTATATATAGCCAGAGTTGGTGGAGTGCACCAAGAAAAAGGTTCAATGACGTGTTGGCAATCGGGACTGCTAGGGCAGGGCTTGCCCTTAAAGAATTAAAATAAGGCACCTCAGATGTGACTGCATTTAATGTGACCCGACACCTATTAAATGCGCATGAGTTCGAGGCAAGAGCAATAATTACAAGGTGGAGAGAGGCCGCAAGTGGGGCCACCAAACGGGTGCACAAGGGGTCAAAGGGTGACCCCACCGCAAAGTCATCTCCCCAAAGGACCACTGGGAGGTCTGGGACAGGAGGTCCAAAACACTCGAGGGAGGTCCCGTTAGGAGGTCCAAAACACTCAAGGGAGGTCACGGACAGAGGTCCAACACTCAACGGGAAGTCCTGGACAGGAGGTCCAAAACACTCAAGGGGAGGTCCTGGACAGGAAGTCCAAAACACTCCAGGGGAGGTCCTGGACAGGAGGTCCAAAACACTCAGATCTACACAAGGGAGGTCTAACGGTCAAGATCTCAAAGGGGAGGACCTTGACGGTCCAGATCAAAGGGTGCAGGGAGGTCCTGACAAGTAGATCTCCAAAAGGGAGGTCTAACGGTCAAGATCTCAAAGAGGAGGACCTTAACGGTCCTGATCAAAGGGTGCAGGGAGGTCCTGACCAACAGGGATACTCTGGGTTAGGAGGGTGGTCTTTGCAAAAGACCAGCAAGGATCGAGGAGGTGGTCCTTGCAAAATAGCCAGGAAGAGGTCCTGAGAACCAAGGAAAACGCAAGAAGAAAGCAGAGCCGCTCGATTGAATCGGGCGGTCCAGAAGGAAAGGAACGTTCGACCATCCAAACGTTACCTCATGGTTGAGCCGCCGATCAAGATCGAATGGCGCCAAAACCAAGGGCCGTTCGACCGAGCGAATGAACCAAGGAGACTAGGCCATCCGATTTAAATCGGACGGCTAGGAGGGAAAGGGGCGTTCGACCAAGCTTAACGTGTTTTTAGAATCGGGCCATCCGAACAACATCGGACGGTCCTTAAGCGAGGAAGGCCAAGTCTTAAGCGGTATGACCGCAGGAGCCAACAGTGGGGTCCAAGTGCTAAGGAGGTCTTGGACCTAAGGAGGTCGGAACCTTCAGATCCAACGAAGGGAGGACCTGGACGGCTAAGATCTCCAAGAGGGAGGTCCTAGTGGCCAGATCTAACCAAGGGGAGGTCTGAGCGGTTAGGATCTCAAAGAGGAGGTCCTAACGGCCAGATCTCAACAAGGGGGAGGTCTGAGCGGTTAAGATCTCCAGAGAGGAGGTCCTAACGGCCAGATCTCAACAAGGGGGAGGTCTGAGCGGTTAAGATCTCCAGAGAGGAGGTCCTAACGGCCAGATCTTAACAAGGGGGGAGGTCTAAGCGGTTAAGATCTCCAAAGAGGAGGTCCTAACGGCCAGATCTTAATAAGGGGAGGTCTCGAGTTAAGATCTCTAGAGAGGAGGTCCTAACGGCCGATCTTAACAAGGGGAGGCTGGAGGTTAAGATCTCCAGAGAGGAGGTCCTAATGGCCAGATCTTAACAAGGGGGAGGTCTGAGCGGGCAGGGGAGGTCCTAAAGGACACTGAGGAGGTCCGTAGGACAAAGGAAGGCCCGTAGGGACTCAAGGAGGTACGATGGGGCCGGAAGGGAATTCAAGGGAGGTTCCAAAAGGGCACTGGGAGGTCCAGAGTAACTCTGGAGTGCCCAAGTGAACTCAAGAGGGGTTCAAGGAGAGGTGGGAGGTCCACGGGGAAGTCCAAAGGAAACAAAGCCAAGCTTGGCTTTGAGAGATCAAAGGGGTTTGAAAATACAAACCCAAGCTGGGTCCTCAGCAGGAAAACCACAGCAAGGGGAGGTCCAAAACAGAGGGGGAGGTCTGAGCCTCAAAGAGATTCAAACCAACAAAGGAATTTAAAAGAGAAGAGGTACACCCAGAGGCACACAGAGAAGCTACAGAGGGAGAACGGGGAAAACTCCAACTAAACAATGAAGGTGCTGAACAGATTTAGTTCAAGTTTGGTTTAATCAATTAAAGCACTTTTGAAAACTCAAGTTAAGCTTTGAACTCTCAATAAAGCCAAATGGTTACTTTTATTTTGAAAACTTGGCAAGAACTTAAGAGAAACGGGACATTACAGAAGGGCTCACCCATAGCGTAGGATGAAGAAACAATTCGACGGAGAGAAGGAGGACAGTTCAGCTCCAAGGCATTTAAGCGGGAAAGAGGTCTATGATATGGTTAAGGATTTAGATGTTGTGCTTGGAAAGGGACGTAAATCGAGGACCCGTAAGAAGAACATTTGGAAGAAGAGATCAATATTTTGGGACTTACCTTATTGGGAGCACCTAGAAGTTCGCCACTGCATCGACGTCATGCACGTAGAGAAGAAGGTATGTGACAGCTTGATTAGTCTCTTACTGAATATTCATGAGAAAACAAAGGATGGTGTCAACGCACGGCTTGACTTGGTTGATATGGACATCAGACCTAAGTTAGCACCAACAAAGACCGATAAAGGATGAATGTACCTTCCCCCTGCTTGTTACACTCTGTCCAAGGCCGAGAGAACTGAACTGTGCCGGTGCTTGCATGGTGTGAAAGTTCCGTCTGGTTACTCCGCCAACATGAAGAAACTTATTTCGATGGAAGATTTGAAGTTAATTGGCATGAAGTCTCATGATTGCCATGTGCTGATGACACAAATGCTCCCTGTTGCAATTAGAAGTATTTTGCCGATCAAGGTCCGAGAGATAATCACGAGTCTGTGTTATTTCTCTAACACAATTGCTCAGAAGGTCGTCGATCCTGAAGGAATAGATGCTCTACAGGACGAGGTGGTGACGACACTATGCGATCTTGAGATGTATTTTCCTCCGTCGTTTTTCGATATCATGGTCCATCTCATTGTTCACATTGTGAGGGAGATAAAGATGTGCGGGTCTGTGTTCCTACGTAGCATGTACCCGTTCGAGAGGTTCATGGGAATTCTCAAGTCCTATGTACGGAATCGATCTCGGCTGGAGGGTAGCATCATCAAAGGTTATGCAACTGAAGAGGTCATTGAGTTCTATGTCGATTACATGGCTCAGGTCGAACCGATAGGTGTGCCTCAATCTCGCCATGAGGGGAGGCTCGAGGGTATTGGGACCATCAGAAGGAAAGCAATCACTCCAGATATGGATGCGTATGCTCAATCCCATTTCACGGTTTTGTAACACATGACTGAAGTGTCCACGTATATCGACCAGCATAAGGACGTGCTAGATGTTTGGATCACGAGACAACACAACAGACTGTTCAACCAATGGTTGAAGGACCAACTCGCTAGGAGCTCGTCAAGTGATACACTGACATGGTTGGCAAAAGGGCCAACATTTACAGTTGTGACATGGTGAGGATACGACATAAATGGGTACACATTCTATATGCAGGCTCAGGTAGGGATGGCAATGGGGCCCCATTCCCCGATGGAGAATTCACCTATTAGGGGACGGGTTTGGGACTACTTCATTCCCCACGGGGATACTAATATGAGAAAATCATTCCCCGTCGGGTTTGGCGGGACGGATGTTCCTCGCTCCCCATCCCCTGCTACCCGATGGGCCCCGATAAGCCGATAACACAAAGGCATAGCATAGCCTAGCCCACCAACCGAGTGCATCATTCCTGTGCTGCACGCTGCATAGCATAAGTCATAACCCTAAGTCCCTAACCCCATTTCCCATTCACTCCCACCCAGCCGCCGCCCCACATCCATAGCTTGAGAAATTTCTCTTTCTTTGCACCAAATTCAGAAATGGCGATCAGACTGACGACGGGATGGGGACGGGGATGGGGGAAGAATAGTACCCGACGACGGGGATGGGGACGGGGACGGGGATTTTTTCTTGTCACGGGGATGGGGATGGTCCACCACTCCCCGACGGGGAATGGCCCCGTTGCCATCCCTAGGCTCAGGATATAAAGAGTACTAACCAGAACAGTGGTGTATGCATAGATGCATTCAGTACCGATGCCTAAGGAGCTCCTACTATGGGCAAATAGAGGAGATATGGGAGCTCGACTACGTGCTTTCCAAGATCCCCCTATTACGGTGCCATTGGGTCCATCTCCCACAAGTGAAGGTCGACAAGTACGGCGTCACTACCGTGGACCTCGAATGTGTTGGATACAAAGACGAACCATTCGTACTCGCTAACCAAGTTGTTCAAGTCTTCTATGTAACTGACCAGGCAAATAAGAAGCGCCACATAGTTTTTCATGGAAAAAGGAGGATTGTCGGAGTTGAGAATGTATTGGACGAGGAAGAATACAATCAATTTGACGAGTTGCCTCGTTTCGGAAACGGCATAAGGGTTGAGGAAGAAGAACGTGACGATAGTAGCTACATACACGTTGATCATCATGCAGTGCTAATTTTTAAAGATTAATTGAACAATGTGTGTATATGTAAGTTCTAATGAATGGTTAATTTTAGTGCATTTGAGTTAATTGATTTGTACTATGAAATGGATGTGCTTGTTTTTGAAATGAATGTGAATTGGATGTATATACATATAATTGTTGTGTTTTCTGCTTATTTTAGAGGGAATGGCTAGCATTCCCTAAGGCTAGCCAATAAACAGAACTAGATTAACCAATACAAAATAATATTACAGACGGTTTCATCTACAAACCGTCTGTGATTATATATCCTAGACGGTTCTTTGGTAAAAATCATTTGTGATACATGATATCACAAACGGTTCCTTGGTAAAAACCATCTGTGATACATGATATCACAGACGGTTGTTGATTGGAACCATCTGTGATACATCACATATCACAGACGGTTCTAAAGTAGAACCGTCTGTGATAAATAATATTATTTATCACAGACGGTTCTACTTTATAGCCATCTGTGATGTCCATCCCTATTTATATTCGGACTCTAGGGTTTGCCGCACCACCCACTCAAACGATTAAGTTTCTCAACTCCTAACTCCCTCATCCCCCGAGCCCGTCGCCACTTCCTCCTCGAGCCCGATGCAACTCCTCCCCCGAGCCCGTCGACGTCGTCCTCGACACCGCCTCCTCCTCGAGCCCAGCGCGCCTCCTCCTCGAGCCCGGCGAGCCTCCTCCCCCGAGCCTGCCGTGCCTCCTCCCCCGAGCCCGACGCACCTCCCCTTCGTCGCTGCCATGCTGCTCCAGTACTGCTCCTTGCTTGTCCTTCTCCTCGACGCCCAAAGGTAACCAATGCCGAGTTGTCGACCCCGACGCCCCTTTCCCTCACTCTTTCTATCAATAATCTGTCATGCTGTCGTGGTCCTCACTGACTCATGATAATTGCGCTGTTACCTGGTTCAAACACTGAGTAGTATGAGGTGTTGTACTTGTTTTAGGAATTTGCATTTGTTCTAGTCAATGATTCATATGGTATTTGTTTTGATACTGTTACTAGAATATATTGTAGTTTGGTGTGGCGGGCTTGAGATGAATGCAATGTGATGATAATAGTCTTGTATTGAAATTGTTTTGATAATCAAGTTTGAAATTGAGCTCTAATTTGTTCACAAGATGTTTGTGTTGAGCATATTATTCCTTTTAAATGACTTGAAGGATTTAAATGTTTATGCCAATTATGTCATTGTATTGGCCCTAATTTCTTCCCTACATATCCTAATTATTATTAATTGGTGTGTATACCCATACACATAGAGATCGAATCTTACGATAATATGTTCATGCGTGTCATAACTTCTATTTCTTATGAAGATATCTTCCGCTCATTCTTCGTCATCGTCGCCTCATGTGTCTGATGCACCGTCCTCTCGAATATCTAATCATGGTAGAAGAAGGGGAATATCGAAAAGGCCCACAGGCCGATTTACCATCATAGAGGTCGATCAGTCTAGGACCCCTATCAATCCTCACCAAGCAGCGTCTGCATTCCGGAGAACGATCGGAATAGTTGCACGGGAACATATCAGCATCACCTACGATTCGTGGAAGGAGTTGACCAAAAAATAGAAAGGTGAGTTGCTAACAGATATTTTCCGATCATTCGAGATCCCAGATCAACACCAGGACTCCATGGAAGAACTTCAAGAGCACGCTTGTTAAGAACTACATGGAGAAGGATCTGAGGCATTTCCACAAGTATCTGTTCTTGGAAGAGTCCTGGGCCGAATTTATGGCGAAGAAGACGACAGATGAATTTATGAGTGAAAGTGCGATGCACACGATCCTCCAGGAAAAAAACAAGCACCCCTACAGACTTGGCACCGCTGGGTATGCGAGTAAAATCCCGATATGGAGGGATTAGGACCAGCAGGCAAGCCGTTCGAATGTCTCCCCAGCATTTGCCGAGATCACTGATGAGCACGCCCGAAACTGGTTAATGAGGAGATTATGTACCCTGTCTATGGGGGAAGTCTCCTGTCCAAACCCCGTAGACCAAGAAGTGTCCCAACGCCTAGTAAGATATCGAACTACGTAGTTTGTAATTACTCCATAACTTCATACGAAGTGAAATGACATGTCGGGCTGTTGCAGGTAACGCTGAGTGCACAATCTTCCCAAGGCTCATTCCAGGTAGACAAGGAGAGAGATATACTCTTCGCAGCCCTGGGAAACAATGAGCACCTAGGTCGCATGAGAGGCGCTGGTCTTTATGTTCCATGGAAAGATTGGTTTCGAGCGGACTCCGAATCATGCCGGAGTAGGAAGAGAGCCAAAGCCGAGCGCAATGCAAAGCTACGAGAGGAGATTCGTGAATCCCTCAAAGATGACACACTGAATCCCTCAGAGATGAGATCGATGATCGCGTTAGAGCTACGACGCAACAGCAGCTGGAGAGCTTCGAGGAAAGGCTTAGGGAAGTTCAGTTGCAAGTCCCAAATCAGTTGCAAGCCCCTGCCCCTACTGTGCTAGCCAGCCCCCTAAACTTCTGAGTAGCTGCGCGTCCAACCCTAACCTTACCCCAATAGGCGACGACAGATTTCCTGTCGATGACATCCAGGTAATAATTATTATCTCTAGAATGCTCGATCCATTGATAGGCCTGTTGGAGTACCTAATTTTGTATCGTTATGTAGGTGTCTACGAAGTGCAAGCTCCAAGTGAGATATGCCTCTGTTGCCCTAGATGCTACTTGGGGCCAGGTGTATCCATCCAGTGTTGGGGCTTTGGTGCACAGTGTAAATCTAACGCTGGGCTTCGCAAAAGTGAATGTGGACAGTGTTTGTGCCAATTTTGGAGCCGTCCCGCTGCATATTCCCCCAAACGACGAGGTCATGACTCTAGAGCAAGCCGTTGGAACATTCATCCAGTGGCCCAAGAGGGACATCTGTCTAGAGCTACCTACTCCGGTGTCAACTTCACGGGAATGTCTTGCAACGGTGTCAAGTCCACGGGAGCTAACTGCACCGGAGCTACCTACACCGAAGTGGCAAGGGCCCAGTGCATCAGATGCATCTACACCTCATGCTCAGTCGACTCTTGTGAAGTCGACCTCTACAAAGCGAGGCAGTAAGGGCAAATCGAAGATGGTCAACTCCTGTTCTGATATCCCCTTCTTGCCATTGGCCTAAAAATTCATGATAGGTGAGCCGTTGGTCGAGAGGTTAGACAACCCTACCCTAGGACCGGCTTGCACGATATTGCATACATGGTACATGGAACAGGCCAACAAGACGGATGAACAACGATGCTCGGGTGTCACTGTCAAGTTCAAGGAGGTTCATTTTAACCACAAGGCTAAAGACTCTGTCTTCATGGTGACCTTCGAGGACTTGTTTTGTCTCTTCAATTTCGACTCCCTCGATGTCTCACTCATGCGATGCTGGACACTGTAAGTGTGTACAATTATGGTCAATGTTCGTGTAATACCGATAAATATTATATATAACTCCTTGCTTTTGTATATAGATACATGATGTCTGAAGCTGAATTAAGGAATTCACCGGTAGGTTTCCTCGACCCACACATGGTCTCCGAGCAAACCATTAAGGAGAATGCAAGATTCGTCGAGAATTACGTTATAGAGTTTTTGCTGGCTTACTGCAACAAGGAATACATACTTTTACCCTACAACCAGGAGTAAGTGTTGCACTACTGGTTATACTTGTTGATTTGTACTTTATAAGCAACACGAACTTAGGTTTAATGACCATGGTGACATACCTATGTAGGTTCCACTGGATTCTAATTGTAATTATACCCAAACGGAACTGGGTAATATACCTAGATTCCCTACAAAGGGCCACTCACAACTTCATAGTTGTCTGGAATTTAATCAACAGTTAAACATATTTCCTCCATAGAAACTCTATTGTAGTCTTTCCTTCGTTTGCAATGGCTAAGGGTAACTTCTTGGAGTCACGTAGGGCGTTCGGCGTGTTCTATGCTAGAGGAGGGAAATCCAAGGGAAGAATGCTGCGACACGATCTAAATTTCTTGGTACTCGCTAGCTAGTACACATTAATCCTATATAACACTTCGTAGTAATGCCTCTCGAACTAACCAATTCTATTTTTGCAGTGCCACCAGCAGCCACCGGCCTGCAACCTCTATGGATACTATGTTTGCCACAACATGGAACTACTCATCGGTTCCGCTATCACCAATGATCCTTAGGTTTGTCAATCTTGCAACAACTATTTCATACTTACCAATTTATATAAGCACGAATTTAATCTTCCTAGTGACAGGTTGCGACCATCGCTGAAACTGCGTTAGAACAGAGTGAGCTCATAAAAATTCGATCACACTATGCGCCATTCTTGAGCAGTCAGGTCATAAATCCAGATGGGAATTTTCACAATGTAGATTGAACTTGATTGGGATAAGATTGAACTTAATGGTACATGTGTGTAAATATACATTAATGGTTAATTTTAGTTAATTGATTTGTGAATTGGATGTGCTTGTTTCTGAAATGAATGCGAATTTGATGTGCTTGCTTCTGAAATGAATGCGAATTGGATGTGCTTGTTTCTGAAATGAATGTGAAAGGCTAGCCAATAAACAGAAATAGATTTAGCAATGCAAAAGAATATCACAGTCGGTTTGTAGATAAAACCATCTGTGATAGTCGACTATCACGGACGGTTTTAAGTTAATAATTGTCATTACTGACCCATAAACTCAGACGACTCTCGAAACCGTCTGTGACGATGTTTTTGAACCGTCCGTGAAGGCCTTTTCTGTAGTAGTGGAAAATGACTGTGAGCAAAGAGTCTCGCTCGCAACTCCCCATTTATAGCCAGGATGAGAGAGCAGGACGTCGGGAGGGAATTACATGCAGGGGACAACATACTGCATGCATGTGCTTATCGCTTGGAGATAGACCGATGGACAAGATAGACACGATAGGATGGAAAGAGGTTGCTTTCGGCATGTCTGGGTAAGCATGGGACGGACACGCTCCTCGTCCGAACATGGGAGGGATACACGCATGGCTTGTCCGCAGCAAGGAGGGACGGACGAGACGGCTCCATCTTAGGGTGGTGTGGACGAGGTCACGTGGCTTGTCCATAGTATGGAGGGACGAACGAGGCGGCTTCGTCTTAGGGTGGTGCAGACGAGGCCATGTGGCAGCACGGAAGCCGTCCGTGCTACCCAGGAACGGTGATGAGCATCAATTTTGCATATACCACTCGAAATAGTGTTAATTCGGCAAAAAAAAATTCAGAGAGAGGCATCGTAGCTTCGCTCCAAATTTTGTGCAGATCTAGCCTAAGCTACTGTGCATTACGGAAGGGCGGAGGTGTGGGTGCATACCTTCTCTTCAGATTTTGTGGACACATCTTGAAACTAATTTGCATGTCAGTAGAGTTTTGGTTGGTAGCTTCAGTGGATATACGGCTCTCTCTCCTGGGGCTGAAGCTAATATGTATTAGAGATGTTCTAATATATTACTACCTCCAGCCGTGAATACATGATGCTGTGCTATACGCTGCGTGAATAAACGATGTCAACTAAAGAAATACGAAAGGAGTACACTGCAAATAATTCAGAACATACCTAACACATTGTTTGATCAGGACATTTTCAGATGTTCAGAAGTCATGCAAATAAACATCAACCCACGTACGCCGTCAGCTTATCAAAGTTCACACGTGAATATATATTGCACCTTGCATCGCTCTCCACCCGTCCGCATACTTCTTTTTCCTCCTCTCACAGATGCTTGGCCTTTATGCGCGCACGGACCCAAATCCTTAGTATTAGGACAGATCGACACATGATCGCCTCAAAAAAAAAAAAGGACAGGATACATGAAATCCTACTAGGTTTCCTTTTTCTGCTTCAAAAATTATCTTCAAATGTCAGAGCAAACTAGGTTCGATTCTAGCACGTGCAGATATTGTTGCCTTTTCGGCTCTCGGACCGACACCGTCCACTCTCCTGTCTCGTCCCTCACACAAAACCACTAAAAAACAGTTCTTTATTGTATTTTGGATTAAACAATCCATGTTGAATTTGAATTCGATCCAAACAAGCAACGGATTTCGGAGCAAGGGCGAAAGCTGTTGCGCATTCACGCATCCATTTGCTCGTCAACTTTTTCAGAAAAATGTCATTCCCTAGGTAAAGCTGCTACCCTTTATATATCGGCACTTATCGAGTACAGTACTTCTCTTTACCAACAGAATTGGCATCTTATTTTAATGAAATGAAATAAAATAAATACCCATTTCTTACGCAGAATCCCCTAGAGGGGTTAGGTGAGCCTTTATTATTTTTTAATCTTTTTTAGAAAATATTTTAAGGATAGTCTCTTTTTAACTTTATTTCTAATTCTGACTCTTTTGGTCACGCCATAGCTCGTGGCGTGACCAAACTATGCTGTCACGCCACCAACCCTTTTGGACGCGTTTATTTTTGGGCTAAATCCTGTCACGCTAAGAAGAGTGGCGTGACAGTACAATTTGGTCACGCCGCAGTCAGTGGCGTGACAGCACAGTTTGGTCACGTCACGGGCCATGGCGTGACCAAAAAGGTCAGAATTGGAAATAAAGTTAAGAAGATGTTATCTTTAAAATAACTTTTTAAAAAGGATTAAATAATAATAAAAATTTGGGTTAGGTACATAGGATATGGATAATTTTTTCCAATGCACCTTTATATTCGTAGCCTTAGGCGCGTCTCAATGACTCCTAGCACATCTCGGTGGCTTCGCGCGTCATCAACACATCTCACCGTCAAGCGTCGACACTACCTTGGGCATGTCCAGACGACCCTGGACGCACCACGGTCTCGCGCACCATTGTTACACCTCATACTCGAGCACCAACGCGTTCCTCGACCAAAAGCTACCCGCACCACGAAGAATACGATGATACGTCGGTGGGGGCAAGCTACCCTGCACCCTCAAGCAAGGCGCTAGCTAGGGGAACCGCTCGCAGATTCTAGACATCATGGACATGAGTGCATAGCTCACATCACGTCGTACCGCCTCGGATAACATCCAAATCGGGTGCTATTGGGTCAACATGGAAGTACGACCACATCCGGAAGCAGTTTATGGGGAGCTACGAGGGGAGGATCGTTGTGAGGGAGGCGGGCGCTATGACACACTAGCGAGCGCCAACACGCCTTGACAGCTTCATCGTGGCATGGATTGTCTACCTCGGCTCAAACTTGATGCTGCTTCAATGGGTGTTGCCATGACTAGGGGTTCCCCCCTCTGGATCATCGGTTTCGCCTCGACAAGCGCCGAGGTGCCTCGACGACTCCATCTTGGTGTGAAATGGTTAGGCCTTGAGGATACCCCTCCACCAAACTATTCGTCGTGACTAGGGGGCTCCACTTAAGCGCAATGACTCCCACCTCAGCAAGCACCATTGCGCCTCGATGACTTCATCTCTGCAGGAACCGTCTTCCTCGACCCAAACTAGCTTCTGCACCAATAGATGTCACCGCGAGTAGGAGCTCCCCCCTCTCTGAATTAGGATATCGACGTCATCATATGGCGACACCTACGGGACTCGCTGGAACCGCTAGGCCCACCGGGACAAGAAACGACACACAACTCCAACCAGAACAAAGCAATAATGGCAAAAGCCTATGACATGGTCGTATGTATGTCCACGCCCCATCTAGGATGGCGTTCTTGTCCTCAAGAAGGTAGCAAACACAAGCCTTGATGGTGAACCAAGCTCGAAGTAGGAAGACCCCTACAAGGTAATTTATAAGAATTCGCCGAACTGCACGGCTCTGACGGTTGATGGAGGCGAGTGCAATGCGTCATGATGAGCGCACTTGGCCAACACCATCTTCTGTCCCTTCAAGCAGCCTCATTGCGAAATCCTCACCCTCCAGGGTTGAGTCGATCCCATCCTCACCCTTAGGGGCTGATTCGAATCGTCACCCTCTGGGGCTAAGTATAAATTGTCACTCTCCGGGGTTGAGTCGAATCCTCTCCATCTGGGGCTATATTGATCCCATCCTCACCCTATGGGGTTGAGTCAAATCCTCTCCCTCCGGGGTTGAGTCGATCTCATCCTCACCCTCAGCGGCTGAGTCAAATCCTCACCTTCCGGAGCTGAGTTGAATCCTCAACCTCCGGGCTGAGTCGAATCTTCATCCTCCAAGCTGAGTCGATCTCAATCCTCACCCATCGAGTCGAGCAAATCTTTTCCTCGTGAGGCCTTGAGCTAACCCCCCATCTCTTGAGGCTAAATGTGAAATCCTCTCCTCTTGGAGTAAAGTGATAATTTTTGACTGCCGTTGCATCATTTTTCTTTTCGTGTACAACATGGCCAATAATCCAAGATAGGAGGCTATGACATCAAGTCTCCTCCTCACATGAGCAGTGCTCTCGAGCATCCCTTGTGTGCTAAGTTTTTCCGAAGGGAGACGGTGATGTTTTGGCCCTCTCCCAATGCAAGCAAAGCTCCTAAGCTTCCCTCGAGCGCTAAGTTCTTTCGACGGGAGATGGCTAGGTTCTAGTCCTCTCTTGGTGTGCAAAGCGCTCTCGAGCGTCGTCTCAAGCGCTAAGTGTTTTCGATGAAAGCTAACAATGTCCCAGCCTTTCCCGACACGCAAACTGCTCTTGAGCCATGTCTCGAGCATAATGTTTTTTCCGATGGGAGACGACGACGGTTCAGTACTCTTTCGATGTAGGAAGCACTCTAGAGCGTCATCTATGATCGCAACATGGATCGTGGGTTTGTATGATCCTACGACCCCACGGAGCTAAAATGATACGAATCAATATATGGATCGGAATTTCATAGAATCGTGATCTTAAAGGTAGGATAACATAGAATTGGTTAGGATCTTACTCATAATCGAGTAGGATTATAATCCTGACAACAAACTATATCAGCATATAAATTTCATTTTACCTATTGCTAATTTAGGTTACAATAGTTTAATTTTCTTTATTTTTTCTGATGTTGTTCTAATGTTAAAAAATGTATTACCATTAATATATTGGATTTTAAATATTAGTTTACTAAAAAATAAATACATCGTAAAATGAATAAGTGTACCCAAATTTATTTAAACTAAATTTAAAAGATTTAAAACAAAATCTACTATAGCTTTGCATGTCTGAAAACATAATTAAATTTTTTATATAAAATATATATACTTTTACAAATATGATAGAATCGTGATTCTACGATCCGATCATGTCGCATCAAAACGATCCAACCTAGGATCACGATCCTAACAACCTTACACACGATAAGGAGCTCCTATCCCCCCTCGAGATCTGGTATGGCCGGCCATGGGAAGATCACGCATGACACAACCCTTCCGTTATCATTATTTTGGCAAGCAAACCAGACGCATTCTACACCTAACAGTCATCGAGTACAGCACGAGGAGCTATAAAAGAGGATCAACCATAAAATAGTACTTATTCCACATGTGTAGTTGGGATACGAGGGAACAAAATCGGGCGCGCGATTCTTAATCTGAACTATTCCAACCCACTACAAGATGAACACCCCTTTAACAACGCATACGTTGCAACGCTTTGTATATACGTTGCGAAGTAATATTATGGCTACGCATAATATGCGTTGCAAAATCTATTCGTCATAAATCATGTGGATGGCTACAGATAACATGCGTTGCGACCTTATGCGTTGCAAGTTGGGCCTAATTTTTTTCCTATCTTTTCGCTGAAAAAAAGCCAATAATAATAATAATAATAAAAGGAATCGAGAGCGTCAAATGAAAAACGTATCTGCTGCCGGGCAAACAAAAAATAAAGCGCCAAGCAAAAAACAAAGCGCCAAACGAAAATACGAAAGGAAGTTACGCCCGCGATCCTCTCTCTCCCCCTTATCTCGTTGTCCTCCCAAACAATCCCCTTCCCCTCCAGTCCTAAACATCCTCCCAACGACAGCGGCCAGCGCCACCCCCGCTGCCGCCCTCCTCCCCGGCTGCCACCCTCCCCGCGCCTCCCCTCCTCCCCAACGTCGTCCCTCCTCCCCGCGCCGCCCCCTTCCTCCCCCGACGCGGAATCGAGCTCGCCGCCGATTCGACCTCCCGAATCGCAGCTGCCCCGCCATCTCCGCTGTTGAATTGAGGTATGCTGCGCCGCCGACCTCTAGTGCTGTCCCCCCCGCATGCTCCTCCGACCTATGTGCATCCCACCGTGCAGGCAGCAAGACTCTGCCACGCCGCCACCACGGCATTCAAGCATGGCGCTGGCGGGCGGCGGGATTTACCCCACTGCTACTGCCCCCTCATGCCTTCCCCGGCATGGTCGAGCCCATGCCACCGCCCCCACCCCCTCATCCGCCGCCGAGGGTCCTCGTGGGCTCCTCTGCTCCTCCTTCCCTACCTCCGTAGTTGGTCCTTCCGCTTCAACTCCAACGCAGCCCTCTACCAAGGTATGAGCTACCACGCACCCATTCCTTGCGATGTCCTATCGTGTGATGTGCCTTGTCTTGTGGGTTCCTCAGTGTGCGTGCAAGGCAGACGAGCACCTCCGCACGGCCGAGCAGATCCTGCCATGGCTCTTCTACCACAAGGTCGTCGGCGCCAAGACTTCCTACTCTTCGTGGAGTGCGACTCAACTTGAACATCATAACCTAGCCTTTTGCAATTTGTTTGACAAAACTATAAATGCCTATCACTTGTCATAACATATTCTTTATGATATTTGTTGGGGAAATAATGCTGATGTAGGTTTACATTTTCAGATTCGTCATGGGAGACTCAATGAAGCTGATGCACGTAGATACTTTCAGCAGCTTATTGATGGTGTTGAGTTTTGCCACAGCAAAGGAGTCTACCATCGAGATTTAAAGGTGAAAATTGAACAAGGATAATGAAGAGTTCTGTGTTTTAGATTTTGTGGATTAGTTGATCTTATTTTGCATGTATTGCAGCCTAAAAATCTCCTCCTTGACTCCCAAGGTAATCTTAAAATTTCAGACTTTGGACTCAGCGCATGGCTTGCCCAGATCCATCCCTTTCTGATGCTTTGTCATATGCTTCATTTATTTTAGTTCAGTTCTTGACTTGCTTAGTTTGATCACATGCAAGGGCCTGCCCTTTTACGTACTACCTGTGGAAGCCCGAACTATGTTGCCCCAGAGGTACTACATCTGAATCATATGGTCTGAGTTCTCCTAGTTAGAAGTCAATAAACCTGTCCACTGCAACAAAGGGGTGCATTTAAGAATTACCTTTACTCCATCTTAACATGTTAGTATTTCCTGTTGGCTCATATGTGGATATCAAATGCTACTAGGTAACTAGGGTGAAGTCCTCAGATCATGGCTTTGTTTGTGTCAATTTGAAAACCAAAACAATTTACTATAGCATTCAAATACTTAAAAGATTTAACAGCAAAGGGTTGATTAATATCATCCTACCGTAGCCCGAGATGATTGTTATATTTGGATCATATTACCTCCAGATAGGGAGGTTAAACAAGATTGCAAATCAAATAACTAAAGTCATGCTTTGATCTATATAATTGAACTAGCCATATAATTACCGCAAGAAGTTCTGAAGGAGAACAAAAATTTGTGCTGTCCACTTATGATTTTTCTGTAGAGAACATGTACCTTTGCACAATTATACTTAAGTTCATCATCCAAAAATGGTTAGTGCGCATGCCCACTTGGGAAGAACCGAAGTAGGAGAGATGACCTTGAATCCTCGCATACACGCTTATTTTTCTTCTGCAGGTCGCTGCCTACCTTGGTAAGGATACCCTGCTAATTTAGTTTGATGTTTGAATTCTTTTGTTCTTATTCCTTCTTTTATTATTATTATTTGTTCCAATGTTCCATTCTTTAATTAATTTAGGAGAGAGCAAAGGTTTTCTTGTCTTCAGATGCCCCTTCGATGCCCCCTTCCTTCGACAATCAAAAGGATGATCAATTTGTTGTGAGAGCAAGCTCATGCGTAACCATGTGATGCAAGAGGGCCAAATCAGTGAGCAACTACTGCCCTATTTGGAGGATTTGATTCCTCGTCCTCATTTGCACCTAAATGTTTAATTGTTGATTGTTCTGCTCGAAACATATAGCCTGCATCTGCATGGCTTCTGATGTTATTTGATTAGCAGTGTTCTACTTACCGCCTTGTATTGAAGCAGTGTTGAGAGTTGAGACTATTACACCGGAGGGTTCTACTTATCACCAGTATGAATTGCGGTGTTGAGACTATTACATCGGGAGATAAGATAATTGGCATCCGCATCAGTCTTCGGAGGAGAAAGCAACAAAGATGTAATATGTCAGGTTGCTATGCCGATGAGCTCAAGGAAGGGTTTTCCCCATGGATTGATCAAAGTTATGTTACCATGTTCTTAACTCTCTCTCTCTCTCTCTCTCTCTCTCTCTCTCTGTGTGTGGAATTGCAGTTGAATATGGATTTGTGCAGGTTGCAACTACTCTGGTACCTCTCCTCAAATTCTACTTTCATGAAGAAGTTAGGAAGGCAATTGCTTCAGTTCACGATTGTCATTTTCAATGTATTTTTCTTCTATTTAGCATGTTCTCAAGTGTTAAACATTATGCAATCTCCCCAAATGATGCTTGAGCTTCTACGCTCAAAGAAAGTTGGTAGTAGAAAATGGTCAAGCTCAAGGTCGGGATAATTTTATCTTAAGCGACTATCCGACACATAGTTCCAAATCTTGTGGAGGCTATACATAAAGTAAGTGCAAGATGCTAATTGATACTTCTTGCTTCCTTAGTACTTGTTGTGGTGGTTACTATTCTTTGGTTTAAGCGTGTTATTGGAACTCTATGCAGAACCCGACACACAAATTTGTGCAAGCATGTTTGAGTCAATTGAATGAGTCCATACAGTCTTGTGTTACTGACTATCGTGATGTTTTTTGTGATGTTGCACTAAAAAGAGCTCTGTTTTCTTGAAGCCTCAATATCTTTATTTTGTGCGCAGCTACCTCTTGCTTGTTACATGTTTTTGACATGACTATTCAACCTATTTGGTTTTTAAACTCACGACCTTACCGGACTAGAATTTTAAACACCTGTGAAATGTGAATACCATGTGGACATGGATTGTGCCGCATTGGATGGTTCAAGATGTGTGGTTTGAATTACTATCGTGGTTTGAGTGATTTTTAAGTATCAACTACTCATGCACATACTACTCATTGTAAAACTAACCTGCTTACATTCCTAATGGCTAGTGTCAGGTCGATTGGCTCTTTTGCCAAAAATCCCACCCTTTAGTGAATAATTATATAAAAATAGTGTCTTATGATATTTTGATTATTTTCAATGTCAAGTCTTTGAGATGTGTGGCTACATATGTTCCATACTATCATTCATTCATGATTCATTAATCATTCATTCATTCTTTCACACAAGTACACAACACAAATAGCAAAATAACTCATCATTGATTAAATATGCAGGTTTACATCATTATTTGATTCCAGTACATACATGTTTACATCAAGCTTTTGGAGCCTTGGAGGGGAGATAATATACATGACTATATCAAATTGCACATGTCTTGCTTCTTCAGATAATTTTCCTTCTATCTTGCTCAATTTGATGCCTGATGATTGCTTAATTCATCAAATTATTTCTGTTGTTGGCTTATCTGCACCATAGCCAAGTCGGCCGCCTGGGCACCGCTTAGTCACCGCCTAGGCACCGCCTAGTCCGCCTAGGTGCTAGGCCCCGGGCCACCGCCCGCCTAACGCCTAGCGCTTTCTTGAACCTTGGTTACAGTAGTAAGGAAAATTTTCCATTGTCTTAACCCATTTATTTTTCAGGTACCACTACAATGTTGCAGATAATAGATTAGTACAACATATTCGAAAAGGAAATGAAGATGGCTTGTTTATAAGTTCGCTTTCTCTTGCTCAAATCAGGCTATAAATCTATAATTATGGATGTTGGCATCGGTTTTACTTTTCAAGTGTATGAACTTTCTCATTACTTTCTTCACAAGGTAAGCAATTAGCTCAAGTCATCCTACTTTCTAGAATGTACTTTTCTATGTACGGTTGGGTAGTAATACTTACTAATCGTGCCTTCTCTATGATATTCCAATTGTCATTTGCATGATGTTGTTTTCTCGCTGTAAAAGCTTTTAAGTTTTATCTTGCTTGTGCTTTGTTAGGAATGGATAATGGAGCAAAGGGAGAGAATTACTATATCAACTGCGTTGGCTGGTGTGAATAATGGAAGCTCTTTGGTGATCATGTCGAGAGGTAATCTTATTGTTTCAACTTGATGCCTAGACTCGTGAACAACACTTGCATGCTCTGTTATGATCTCTTGCCAAGATTCATCTCAGAAATCTCCTCCAAAGTACATGTTATATATATATATATATATATATATATCGATTGTTAAACTACTAATCTAGTTGTATTTTCGACATGTAGTATAGTTGATTGATCTTTATTTGTGCGACATATATAGTTTCTGTTTTCGCGCAATATTCGAATAAGTATTCGTGACCGAGACTATCCGTATTCGGTCTGTATTCGTGATCGAGGCTACCCACATTCGTATTCGTATCCGGCACTGTCCGTGTCCGATTCTGAATCCGAGAAAAAATATGGCAAGGTTACGGGATGAGCGATATCCGTCCGTATCCGCTCCATTTGCACCCCTATTGATACGGCCATACAAAGGCTACAAATTGATTGGTCATGCAGTAGGAGCTGATATTGCGTGGCCATCAACTTATGTACGGCGCTCTTAGTTTTGTTACTTTAATATTGTGATTCTGTTTCTTCCTAATAGTGTATTAATGGGCTCTAATTTTTCATTGTAGGTTGATAAGATAAATGGATGATGCTATAGATGATATGTTCAATGCAAGGTGGAGAATGGTGACATAGGCAGATGATCTTCATTACATTTAGATTACATTCTGTTAGGAAATGATGTTCAATATCTTCATTACATTTAGATTTTATTCTGTTAGGAAATGATGTTAAAGTAAAATATTTATACCATGTCTTATGTGGATGGTTCTCTGTGTAATGCAACAATTTGTTTATAATATATGAGCGTTCTTTTTAACCATGCTATGACCGATAATGATTTTTTTTTACTTTGACTTCTACACATTTATAATCGGTGCAACAACCTAATTATATCCGCTACAAAATAGCAAAACTCATATGTATGGCAAGTACCAACGCTTCTATGCGTTGACTATAATTATATTCATTGTTAAAATAGTAAAAGTCATCCATGCATGGTAAATACCAACGCATACAAGTGTAGTTACAACATGACTATATCCGTTGTTACTTCGCAACGCCTTTTCATATCTATTACCAACGCTTATTTATCTGTTGTAATAGACTCTCGCAACGGCCTCAATGGCAACACATAGTAAATGTGTTGGTATAGATCGTACCAACACTTATTTGGATTTTTACCAACGCATATATGCGTTGGCAAAAGGGTGTTCATCTTGTAGTGACCCTCCATGCATGGCTCCATCTTTGGTTTCTATATAACGTCGTTGTTGAGGACACTTTTAGATGGGGTTTCGCCGTTTTGGAGAAGAGAATTGGCAGCTGAGCAGTCAAACAGATTGACACATAGCTTGTACTCCCTCCGTTCTAAATTACTTGACGTCCCGTAGTTAGTATGTTAGCTAGTTAACGTCAACTATAAATGTCCGGAGGGAGTATTTTATAAGCCGATGCTGTTTGTCGGGTAAAGAACAGTTTATCCGATAACAAAAGTCGTGCACAACTCAAGATTACAAACTGACTGTTACGACAACCAGTGTTACTTGGACACTGACACAGTTGTCGGATTTTGACTCGGGTTCAGGTGTCTGATTCGGCAAGCTGTAGAAAATAGAATTTGAGGATTCATCTAATATATATATTTTTATCTTTAAAAATTAAATTAAAATTATTTATGCTATGAAATATTTAATTTAGGTACACTATCACAGCACTATATAACTGCCACAAAAGATCCAGGACACCATTGATATCAACTAATCAGAAGAAACCAGCTACACACCACTCACCTTTTTAAAAATGGTAGCAAAAGCTGTCAAATGCCTTGTTAGATGTAAAAATGAATAAATAAGTACTACAGCTGAGGTCTCTCGTAGTTCTCCTACCTTTCTTCTCCCTCTCTTCCTTCTCATCAAACCAGCCTCACTCTCATTCAGATGCTCATTCGACTAACCACTATCACTCCACCCCCGACTCTCCTTTCTCTAACAGCTCTTTAAATCATGCCAGAACACCGACATCCCTCTCCTCTCTTCCTTCTACAACAGATCTATCTAAACACCGGCATCGAACTATTTCTTCTTTTCTGCTCCTCACAAGGGCTCTCCATGGGGTGTCCGATACATGTCGCAAGGAGTCTGACACGTTTTTTGGACACGCGTGTCCTCGTAACACAAACGACAACCACCGAGATCTGTTAGAGATAGAGTTAGGGATAAACTAATTCTGAATATACACAAACACTTTAACACCCTCCCTTAGTCTTAACCTTGTGAGGCGATAGATCTGATTTCTAGCGCACAACATGCAAGTCGAACAAAGTGGTAATCCAGTTCAATGTGTAGACGCCTTTACATATCTTCAATAATGGTGAGACTAGAATATCACCCGCGCCGAACGGCGTGGGCCATTTTGCCTGGCCGACGTGGGCCGCACGAGCGAAAGCCACTCCCACCAAGCGCCGCAGCTGGAATCTGGCGGTCGCAAGGCGCACGCGGAGTGATCCGATGTCGCACGCTTCCGGCGACGTCGTCGGCGACTGAGGCGGCGCTTCCCAAAGATGCACACGGCCAGACGGCAGCACGAGGCGTGCGCAGAGGCGATCGGACGGGCGCGGCATCCCGAGAGACGTGGAGCGCGCGAGGCGCCTTTCTAGTGTGCGCTACAGGTTGGATCAGACGGTACGGAGACGTTCGCAGCGCGATCTGACGAACGCCATTTTTTCGCCGACGTAACACGCGGGGAAGAGTGCGTTTTCTTCCAACCTTTAATGTTGTAATTTATATTCTCTGTCGGGAAGGTCACTCTGAGCACTTTACATATCTTGTTTAGTGGTGAGATCTGGTGCCTTAATGAGATGGATTATTAATAGCAACTAGGTAGCTATATGTACTACATATAGATGGTCACAATAATACGGCTGTTAACATGTACGAGTGCATTTATAATATGCGGCCCCATCTCTATCAGACCCTTCTTAGAGCATTTATAATAGTCCATATCACTTGTTACTAACGGTGTACATATCACTATTTAGATGATATGAAGGAGAGACGGCAAGGAGAGAATGTGGGCTTGTTACTAGATGAGGAAACAAGCAAGTTGTTGATACCAAAACACAAGAAACAACAAAATACTTGTTGGAGACTTGCTTGTTACTAAAAACCCGTTTTGTGGGTTATGCATACTTGTAGCAATTAAAGTCTTAGATACAAACTTAAGAAACAATCCATTGGAAGACTTGTTTCTTTTTATTAGATTGAGTACTCTCTCTCTTCTTAATAATAAGCTAAGAAATAAACTATTGTGGATGCTCTTATTTTGAACGTACGAGTTGATGTGTAGACGCGGGAAATGGATCCTCTACATAGAAAGATTCAATGCAGAGGATCTACAGTGTATAATATTAGGAAACAATTTCCACTGCTTGATCAAAAATCGAAGGTCGAGGTCAATAGGTTACTGCGGGGTTGCTACAATGTTTGGACTACAATAAAAAAAAACCTTTACAGTAATACAGAGGATCAGGATCCCTAGATGCCCAAAGCAAAAGGAGTGTCCTTATGTAGGGTGCCCCTAGCTATACTCAAGATGTAGAAATTAGTGAACCAATGGTAATTAACTTTGGTTCATGACCTGACAAGAGAACCATAACAGCTTAGACTTTGGATCTGCAAATAAACTGAAAGGAAATATCAACTCTTTAAGGTGCTGGCCGCTAAGGCTTAGCAATTTCTTCCCTTGGTCGGCTGCCCTGCTCTTCTTCCTCTCCCTTTTCCAACTTAATTTCTCCCTCTCTTAATTTCATGGTGAAATTGGCTACAGGACACCATCCATTGTCTACCTTTGCCAACGGACACCCAAAATACATGGTTTAGCCAGAACGCACTGACAAAAGTTGTAATTTTGCCGTAAGACACCGAGCCCCATATTTTATCTTTTCTAGGCTGGAGGGAGAGAGAATTTCCAAAAAGACTGCGGTGCCCCAAGCAAACCCGGTGTGATCGAACCCTAAAGCAACGGTTCTTCTCCCCCAAATCTATCGCACTCATAGTTCAGTTCTTCTCCCCCAAATCTCACCCCGTCACCACCTTTCGGAATCGGCTGGAGCATGTGCTACTGAGGGCTAAGGGCTATGGGCGATGAAGGCACCAGGGTCGAAAATACTGGCTACTAAGAGCACGGACTTCCGCCAAAGCCTATGCAATTTTCATGGGTCCCCGACGGGTAAGGTTCTTCCTCATGCTTTTACTTCAGGATTTTATTTCACTTGTTGTGCCGATTTGGTGTTGATCTGGTGTGTGTAGTTTAGATCTGGGTTGATGTGTGTCGATTTAGGGTTTTGCTCTGATGTTGCTATCTTCGTTCCATTATAATGTGCGTCCATTTAGGGTTGTGCTTTGATGTTGCTCTCTTCGTTCCATTCTAATGTGCGTCGATTTAGGGTTGTGCTCTGATGTTGCTATCTTCGTTCCATTCTAATGTGCGTAGGATGGATTTAGAATTGGCATGCGGAGTAGTTGTTCATGTTGGTTCTTATGTTGAGTTCAATGACGACGGTAGGCAAGAGTATCATGTTAGCTGGGACATTAACTTGGTTTTAGATAGGGATACTAGTTGTTTCCTTGACTTACTGAATATGGGACTAACATGTTTATTTAGTATTTACAAGGTTAAGTCCCAGTGGTGAATATAACAATCTGGAGATGCATGCTAAAGGTCAACATGAAGATCTATATGGTTCAAAGACAAGGTACAAGTAGTCTATGATCCTTTTTATAATTACCTGTCTTAGGAGAAAAGGATGGAAGACCAGATTTTAGGTTAAATGCCGTACTATTAAGAGGGATCATGACTAGTAGCTTGATAGCATGTCCTTATGCCATTTGGATCAATATAGGATCATGCATGCACTTAGAATTTGTTTTGGAAGCCAACTATGCATTTCTCAGAGTTATCGGTAGTACTAACATGTTGTTGGCGGTACTACCGCTCAGCGGTATGACCGGGATAGTGGTGCGGTACTACCACAACCCGGTCGGACCAAAGATTAGTTGGCGGTACGTGTTTTCCAGAGTGACACCCTTTTGAGCATGTTGCTCACCTTGAGGTGGGGTAGTACCGGAGTTTTATGGCAGAACTACCGCATCGTGGTAGTACCGCATTTACTTGGCAGAACTACCGCAACCCGGTGTAACCGATTTAGTGCGGTACGTTATTTCCAGTGAGTGCCCTTTTGGACCTCAAAGCAAAGCGGTAGTACCGCCCTTATTTTTCGGTATGACCGGAGAATGGAACTACCGCGTGATCAACGGCGGTAGTACCGATCTACATTTTCAACGGCTAGATCAGAGGAATTAAATATGCATGCGCTAGCCGTTACTATGCAGTTGGAGAGGTGCGGTAGTACCGGCTGATGAACGGCGGTACTACCGCTTGTGCTGAAAAGTTGTGGCTTTTGTCTCCAACGGTCATATTTGTTTGGGGGGGGGGTATAAATACTCCTTCCACCAGCTCAAGGACAAGAAGAGATACTTCATTTAACATCCTTTTAGCCTTCAGCATTCTCTCCATACCTCATATACACTCATTGCATTCATTGTGAGGTTGTTGAGCAAAATTCAAGTGCATTCATTCTAGATTGATCCTTTACACTTGATTGCCGTCAAGCGAAGATTGTGCCAACACCTAGATGGTTTTACAGGGGTTTGCATCGTGATCTCTTCAAGAAGATTGTGAAGAGGCCTGATGCTAAGATTGTGAAGTGGATCGGGACCCCAGCCGAGGAGGTCTTACAGGATTTCACGGGGGTCCTCCCGACCACCCAAGAGATCCTAAGACCTCTCGAGGTCCCCAGACCTCCCAGAGGTCCGTAAAGACCACCTAGATGTCTCCGCCTCAGGCACCGAGCTAGTCCCAAGATCAAGCTAGCTCAAGACAGACTCCAACGCCGCTGTCATCACATCCATAACAACAAACAAAAGATGAAGGCATAAATTAACAAATAGGAACAAAAGATCAGATAGTCAAGTTGGTTTACAGGATGCCACGAGAGCAACAACAAAAGATGTCTTTACAGCGGAAGCATAGAATATAACGTGGAGCCATTCGATGAGCCACGGGCTATCAAGTGGAGGACGTCCCCTAATCCACCAGATCTTGAGTGAACTCCTCCTCATAGTGCTCGGAGCACCACAGGAGGTCTTTAGTCACGACAACTGAGGGCACAAGCCATGAGTACTTTGAATGTACTCAGCAAGCCATAGGGAAATGAATGCAATAACATTTATGCAAGGCTTGACAAAGAAAGCTGTATGGTTAGTTTGCATAAAGCAGCATTTAACAGAAATACAATAAGTAAATTACAAAGCACAAGTTGAAAAGATAAAACATAAATAAACAAGTTTCTTTGAAAGCAACCCGTGGACATCCAGTCCACTCTCAAACCGCAAGGGTCACACAAGACACAACCACAAACACCCTTTTGAGAAAAAGCCTACCCTTGCGTGAAAGAACCGGGTGTGTCCATTTCCGAGGACACGGCTATTCGAATAGATTTCTACACACTCTGCAGAGGTTATGCACTTTACCGACAAGACACGAAGTCCTCTAGTTGGTTGGGCACCCGTCGATGCCCCTGCTCACTTCCTTTGGTAAGTAGTCCAGAGCTCGTGACAAGGCCTTTACAAAGGTCAGTCCTGATTTGGTTCTGCGCCCACTAAGGTTTCACCATGCAAGGCCCCCTCTTGTGCCATTCGACAGCCACGATAGAGCCGCACCAGGACCTCACTAATTAATTGGCCAGGACCACCCCATAATGGACTTGTGGTTGCATGAATGTGACCCAGATCGATGGTGTACAAGGTTATGTCCTTAGTTGGATCCTCAGGCAAGAAAAACCACAAACCCAGTGTGTGCAAGGCACCCACTACTCACCCTCTGACTTCTCGCCCGAGCATAAAATGGTTTTGCGTTCAACCAGCCCAAGGACCACCCCAGTTCTGGGCACACATCTTTTAATAGCAATGGCATTGCCACGGTTCCATAGCGCATTAGACAAATTAGCATTTGTTGGGTTCAACCCGGCCAGAGGACCAACCTAGTCCTGGCACCACACATTTTAGTAAAGTGGCATTTCCACTGTTCCATAATTTATTAGTCAAGTTTAATCATTGATGAGTCATGAGACTAAGACTAACGTCTACTTTGAGCATGGCTAAGCAATAAGGCGCCCCCATGTTGGTATACAAGGACATCCAACTAATAGAGAACCCTTCCTAACGTGACAAAGGACTTATGTCATTCAAGGATACATGTCATTTGCAAGTTTTAACCAGGAGGCATAATGGAAATTGGGTAATTAACTAGGCCCAAAAACCATTTATATAAAATTAGCCATGCATGTTCATATCAAAACAAAATACGTTTTACAAAATGGGTTCAACATGGTCAAGGTCTATGACTTGCCTTCGTTGTAGAACTGAGCTTCTTCAATGAAAGCTGCTGGGTCCTAGAGGTCTTCAGAACAACCGGAACCTACACGTACGAACGAGAACGAGTAAATAGAACGAATCCTCAAAACTTCAGAGAAAGAGTCAAACTAAATCCAAAAGATAATTACGGAGCCAAGGAGAAAATAGGGAGCTAAACCACTCGAATCAGAGCTTCGAACGAAGAGGAGAGTTCTGTGAAGGGAGGTCCAAGGCACAGGGGGGAACAAAAGAGATAGGAGGCTCCTCTGGTGCTTTATATCGGCATGGGGAGGTCCTGAGAGAGAGGACAGCATAGTCAATGCTCAAGACGGGAGCAGGTGTTGAAGGAAAAAAAAGGAGCTGGTAAAAGAGGTGACAACAAATACACAGGAGTACACTGGAGGTGACCACATTTAATGTGATGCAATAGCATTTAATGCACGCAGACTTTTGTGGGACAGGGTCATGATGAGAGGGAAAAGAAAGTAAGCAGAGGACCTGAGAAGGTGGTCCCACTGGAGGATTAGTCATGCCCGCGAGGGACGTCTTTGGAAAAAGACCAAGAGGTCCTGAGGATGAGGAGGTCCTGAGGACGAGGAGGTCCTGACGGTCAGATCAAGACAAGGGGGGTCCTGACGGTCAGATCAAAACAAGGGGAGGTCCTGACGGTCGGATCTCTCAAGGGGAGGTCCTGATGGTCAAATCAAATTAAGAGGTAGGTCTTGACAGTCAGATCTCTCAAGGGGAGGTCCTGACGGTCAGATCAAATCAAGAGGAGGTCCCGACCACGATCAAAATAAGGAGGTCCCGACGGTTGATCTCTCAAGGAGGTCCCGATGGTCGATCTCTCAAGGAGGTCCCGATGGTCGATCAAATCAAGGGGAGGTCCTGACGGTCGGATCTCTCAAGGGAGGTCCCGACGGTCGATCTCTCAAGGAGGTCCCGACGGTCGATCAAATCAAGGGGAGGTCCTAACGGCCGGATCTCTCAAGGGAGGTCCCGACTCACGATCTCTCAAGGGAGGTCCCGACGGTCGATCTCTCAAGGAGGTCCCATGGTCGATCAAATCAAGGGGAGGTCCCGACTACGGATCTCTCAAGGGGAGGTCCGCGATAGCGAGATAAGGCACAAAGGAGCGGGAGTTGTTGGATCACAATTGAACGGGTCAAAATGATTGGGCCGTTTGGACTAGGTGAACGCTACATCAGATCAAGGCCGTCCAAAAGAAATCGAAGATTTCAAAAGGATTTGAACGTTTGGACCGTCCGAACGTGCCGACAAGATCAAACCGTCCAACACAAATTGAACGGTTCAAAAGTGATGAAGGTTAAAATCAAGCGGGAGGTCCGATCGGGCACAAGGGAGGTCCAAACGAACCCCAGGGAGGTCCTGGAGGACACAGGGAGGTCCTGTAGGACACAAGGAGGTCCAAATGAACGAGGAGGTCCTGGAGGACACAAGGGAGGTCTTGACAAGCAACAAAGAGGAAGACACAGTAGAGCACAAGCAACTCTAAAGAAGTACCGAACCATTTTAGTTGAAGTTTGGTTTAGTCGCTTAAAGTTCTTCTAAAATCTCAAGTTAAGCTTTGAACTCACATCAAAACCAAATGGTTCTTTTTATTTTGAAAACTTTTAAGAGCTCTAGAAAAGCGGGATGTTACAAACCTACACCCCTTAAAGGGAATCTCGACCCCGAGATTCGAGCTGGCTAGAGAATAGGTGCGGGAACTCGACCTTCAAATCCTCTTCGCACTCCCAAGTGGCTTCTTCCTCAGAATGGTTGCTCTACTGGACCTTGTAGAACCGGATGACTTTGCTTCTTGTCACTCGCTCTGACACTTCTAAAATCTTGACAGGTTGTTCTTTGAAAGAGAGGTCTTCTTGGAGGTCCACTGCTTCTAAGGGCACTTGCTCTTCTGGCACGCGCAAATACTTCCTCAATTGGGATACATGAAAGACGTCATATACTCCGGATAACTGAGGTGGGAGCTCCAACTTGTAGGCTACTTCCCCTTTTCTGGCAAGGATTGGAAATGGCCCAATGAACCTGGGTGCAAGCTTTCCACTAACTTTGAACTGGCGCAGCCCCTTGAGAGGTGACACCTTAAGGTATACATGATCTCCAGGAGCAAAGGTTAGATCCCGGCGACGATTATCCACGTAACTCTTCTGTCTAGACTAAGCAGTCTTCAACTTCTCTCTGATGGATTTCACTTGATCTTCGGCTTCCTTCAAAATTTCTGGCCCAAGCACTTGGCCTTCTTCTCGATTCTCGCCCAAGACAAAGGGGTCCTCGTGCACTTCCTTCCATAGAGGGCTTCAAAAGAAGACATCCGCAAGCTTGATTGATAACTATTGTTGTAAGAAAACTCAAAGATAAGGCAAGATTCGGTCCCAACCGGTCTTGTTCTCTGGAGCACAAGCTCTTAACATGTCTTCTAGGATCTGATTAACTCTCTCAGTTTGGCCATCTGTTTGAGGGTGATAGGATGTGCTAAAATCCAAGTTGGTGCCCAAAACACTATGCAACTTTTGCCAAAACCTTGAAGTAAACTGAGATCCTCGATCTGACACAATCCTCTTGAGCACACCATGCTGACATACAACCCTTGCCATATAAATTTCAGCAAGTTTGTTTCCCGAATAAGTTGTCTTGACTGGAATAAAATGGGCGACTTTGGTTAGACGATCCACTACTACCCAAATGGAGTCATAGCTGGCTTGGGTCCTTGGTAAACCAGTGATGAAGTCCATGCCAATTTCCTCCCATTTCCAGCCTGGTATGCTTAAAGGTTGCAAAAAGTCCAGGAGGTCTTTGATGCTCGGCCTTGACTCGTTGGCAAACATCACATTGTGCCACATATTTAGTGATCTCACGCTTCATGCTGGGCCGCCAATAAAATTCTTTGAGGTCTTGATACATCTTTGTGCTTCCGGGGTGGATGGAGCGCAAAGTTTCATGAGTCTCTTTAAGTATCAGTTGCTTGAGCTCTCTCTGATCTAGCACACAAATGCGCTTATCATACCACACTATCCCAGATTCATCTTCTGAAAACTGTGGGGACTTGCCCTTCTTCATGTTGCTTTTGATTTCTTGGATGTTCACATCTTCCATTTGAGCCTTCCTGATTTGACCTTGAAGGGTGGGTTGGACTTCTAAAGCTGCCAGGGAGCCTTCTTCCACCAACTCGAGCTTAAGCTTTTGGAACTCTTCATGAAGGGTCGGCTGGCTCTCCTTGATCATCAAAGTGTTGCAGTAGACCTTCCTACTCAATGCATCGACTACCACATTAGCCTTGCCTTGGTGATAATGGATTCCGACTTTGTAATCCTTGATCAGTTCCAACCATCTTCTTTGCCTCATGTTGAGATTAGCTTTGGTGAAAATATACTTCAAACTCTTATGATCAGTGTACACTTCACAACGGTTACTAATAAGATAATGACGCCATATTTTCAAGGCATGCACTACGGCAGCCAACTCTAGATCATGTGTAGGATATATAGTTGACTTCATGAGATCTTAATTGTCAAGAAGAATAGGCCACAACCTTTCTATCTTGCATTAGAACACATCCAAGACCTTGTCGGAATGCATCACAATAAACTTCAAAGTCTTTCCTGACATCGGGCAAAATCAACATAGGGGCAGAGGTCAAGCGCTTCTTTAACTCTTGGAAACTCTGCTCACACTCAGGTGTCCAAGCAAACTTCTTCTCCTTCGAGGTCTTGCTATCTTGGAGAACTCCTCTATAAACCGACGGTAATAGCCTGCCATACCAAGAAAGCTCCTGACTTGAGGTACGGACTTGGGGGATTTCCAATTGAGCACATCTTGGACTTTACTGGGGTTAACAGCAACCCCTTTCTCAGACACAACATGACTCAAGAAGGTGACTTCTTTCATCCAAAACTCTCTTTTTGAACTTTGCATAAAGCTGATGATCTCTGAGCTTGCTTAGGGCCAAACGAAGGTGCTCTTCGTGCTCTTCTTCACTCTTCGAGCACACTAAGATGTCATCAATAAAGACAATGACAATTTTATCCAAATACTCCATGAACACTTTATTCATCAAGTTCATAAAGTAAGCTAGGGCATTGGTCAAACCAAGGGACATGACGGTGCACTCAAATAGGCCATAACAGGTTGAAAAGGCCATTTTGGGGATGTCTTCTTGGCGAATCTTCAACTGGTGGTTGTCTGATCTCAAGTCTATTTTGGAGAACACTCCTGCCCCTTTGAGCTGGTCAAACAAGTCATCTATCCTTGGCAGTGTGTATTTGTTCTTGATGGTAACTTCATTGAGTGCTTTGTAGTCCACACACATTCGCTGAGTACCATCTTTCTTAGCAACAAAGATCACTGGAGCTCCCCAAGGTGAGGAACTCAGTCTAATGAAACCTTTTTCGAGCATCTCTTCAAGCTGCTTCTTCAATTCCACCAGGTCGTCTACAGGTAGACGATAAGGTCTTTTGGCTATTGGAGCAGTCCTTGGGACTAGATTGATGACAAATTCAAGGTCTCTGTCTGGTGGCATTCCGGGCAGCTCATCTGGGAAGATGTTTGGAAACTCACAGACCACTGGGACATCCTCTAAGGTCACGGCTTAGACACTGCAGATCAAAGCTCTCTCGGGTTTCTCAGAGGTGGCCTCAAATTTCACTCTAACTCCCACTGGAACCAAGGTAACACTTCTTCCACCACAATCTAAAATTGCTTGGTGACTAGACAGCCAATCCATGCCCAAAATCACATCTAATGACTGGGTGTCAAGGAGGATCAAATCGGCTAGGAACACTATCCCTTCTATGATCACTTTCACTTGTGGACAACCCTGGTTCGCACTTAACTCCGAACCGGGGGACTTGACCAACAAGGAGGTCCTAAGAGGCAAAATCTTCAACTGATGCTTGAGAGCAAAAATTCGAGAAACAAACGAATGGGAAGCTCCAGAATCAAACAAAATAGTGGCTTGAGCTGAGTTTACTAGGAACTTACCCAGAACGACGTCTGGGGTTGACTGGGCCTCCTCAATTGAAACATGATTCACACGTCCTTTCCCAAGGGGTTAGGAGGTCATGGCGGTCACAGGGGAGGTCTGGGGAGTTCCACAGCCTGCTACTGGTGCTGGAGCTTTTACTGGGTGGCAACTTGGTTAACTCGGACTTGAACGGGGTCTTGCTTCTGAGGGCAATTGCTAGCATAGTGTCCCAGTTGACGACAATAAAAACAAGTAATTCTCGCAGCATGGTTGCTGTTCTTGGAGAACTGATTGGCCGAACTGCTGCTGGGACTGGAGCTACGAACACTAAAAGTAGCTTGGTGAGGCGCTGCTGGAGAAGTCTTGAAAGTGGCCAGAGGAGCAAATTGGCTAGGGTGCTGCTCAATGGTCTTGGCTTTTTGAGAATGTCCTTGGTGTGCACCAGACTGAGGCATCTTCCTCTTGTAAGAATCTGTAAGCTCCCAGTGATATTCTTCAATGAGTAAAGCCTTATTCACCATCTGTTGGAAATTCGCATAGTCATTACCAATGAATTGAACCTTCAAACTTGGAATAAGTCCTCTCTTGAACCTCTTCTGTCGATTATCATCTGAGGCAACATCCTCAGGAGCATACCTAGAAAGCTGAGTGAATTTATTGAGGTATTCACTCACTGACACGCTGCCTTGCTTTAGCTCCCGAAATTCATTCTTCTTCATCTCCACTTTCCCATCAGGGACATGGGAATGGCGGAAGGCTTCCGAAAACTCTGCCCAAGTGATGTTCTGGTGGTTCTCATGGGCAGCACAATAGTTCTCCCACCATTCGGCTGCTGTACCTTCAAGCTGGTGGGTGGCATAGAGAACTTTCTCCTAGTTGTCGCACCGGGTAATGGCAAGCTTCTTTTTGGTGGAATGCAGCCAATCATCTGCATCCAATGGCTCAGAGGAGCTGGAGAAGGTAGGTGATCGAGTTCTCATGAACTCGGCCAATCTTGACTGAGCACAGATCGGTGGTGGTGGGGGTGCTGCTGCGGCTTGATGGGTTTGATTCAAAGTTGCGAGAAAAGCTGCTGTGGTCCGATTTTACTACGCTACCAGCTGGTCATATTTTGCATCATAGCATTCATGATCTAGGTCTGGGCTGCCAAGAACTGACTCATGATCGAGTCTACTGGAGCTGCTGGAGGAGGTCGAGGTGGTGGCAACATGGAGTCTGCTCGGTCATCTTGACCTGCCGAACTACGAGTTTGAACCATCTACAAGAAGCTTCTCAGGCTTAATAGATGAGAGGGGAAAAGCACATTAGACCAGAGGGAAAAGCATAGGGATGAGCAAGAGCACGGGAGGAAGACAGAACACCCTAATCGGGGAAAGTAGGTTAAACCCAAGAAGCAAATGGCCGAGAGGCCAAAAGAGGCAAAAGGGTGCAACCAGACCTCCTATGGGAGTCTCATTGCACAAACTAACGTTACAAGACCAAAAAGGGCCACTCTACTGAGCTCTCCTAAATTAACTTATATGGGTGGACCACTTACAACTAGGCTTGGTCCTATAGAAACTCCTGAGGTAAGGAAGGTCAGGTTAAGTTCAAAACAAAGTTCCAGCAAAGGTGAGATGCAAGATCCTGAGAATGAGACGAGAAGAAAAGAGTAAGGTGAGTAAGAATCGGGGGGAAAGGTTAGAAAAGAACAGAATAAGATAAGGGAATAATTATCTACTCCAGTCGATTGGTTGGTTTGATTTAGAAAATAAATTTTTTTTAGACTCTTGACTACACGACCATACTAACTAGGGTTACGCCCCTGAAGGCTCGATACCACCGCTTCTCGGGACCTCAAATGAGGAGGTCTTACAGGATCTCACGGGGGTCCTCCCGGACCACCCAAGAGATCCTCAAGACCTCTCGAAGGTCCCCCAGGACCTCCTAGGAGGTCCTTAAAAGATCACCTGGATGTCCTGGCCTGTGTGCACCGAGCTAGTCCCAAGATCAAGCTAGCTCACACAAACCCAACGTCGGTGTTATCACATCCATAACAACAAACAAAAGATGAAGTAGACAAATTAACAAATAGGAACAAAAGACTGTATAGTCAAGCTGGTTTACAGGGATGCCACGCAGGGCAACAACAAAAGAGGTCTTTGCAGTGGAAATACATAATACAACGTGGAGCCATTTGATGAGCCATGGGCTATCGAGTGGAGGACATCCCGTAATCCACCAGATCTTCAATGAACTCCTCCTCATAGTGCTCCGAGCACCTTGGGAGGTCTTCAGCTGCTGATTAACCAGAGGGCACAAGCCGTGAGTACTTTGAATGTACTCAGCAAGCCATAGGGAAATGAATGCAGTAACATTTATGCAAGGCTTGATAAAGAAAGTTGTATGGTTAGTTTGCATAAAGCAGCATTTAACAGAAATATAATAAGTAGATTGCAATGCACAAGTCAAAAAGATAAAACATAAATAAACAAGTTTCTTTGAAAGCAACCCGTGAACGTCCAGTCCACTCCCAGACCGCAAGGGTCACACAAGACACAACCACGAACACCCTTTTGAGAAAAAGCCTACCCCTTGCGTGAAAGAACCAGGCGTGTCCATTTCCGAGGACGCGGCTATTCGAATAGATTTTTACACACTCTGTAGAGGTTATGCACTTTACCCACAAGACACGAAGTCCTCTAGTTGGTTGGGCACCCATCGATGCCCCTGCTCACTTCCTTTGGTAAGCAGTCTAGAGCTCGTGACAAGGCCTTTACAAAGGTCAGTCCTGATTTGGTTCTGCCCACTAAGTTTTCGCCATGCAAGGCCCCCTCTTGTGCCATTCGACAGTGATGACAGAGCTGCACCAGGACCTCACTAATTAATTGGCTAGGACCACCCCATAATGGACTTGTGGTTGCATGAATGCGACCTAGATCGATGGCGTACAAGGTTAAGTCCTTAGTTGGCTGCTTAGGCAAGACAAACCAGAAACCCAGTGTGCTCAAGGCACCCACTACTCATTCCCTGACTTCTCGCCCGAGCATAAAACGGTTTTGTGTTCAACCAGCCCAAGGACCACCCCAGTCCTGGGCAAACATCTTTTAACAGCAGTGGCATTGCCACGGTTCCATAGCGCATTACAAAATTAGCATTTGTTGGGTTCAACCTGGCCAGAGGACCACCCTAGTCTTAGCACCACACATTTTAGTAAAGTGGCATTGCCACTGTTCCATAATCTATTAGTCAAGTTTAATCATTGATGAGTCATGAGACTAAGAGTGATGTCTACTTTGAGCATGGCTAAGCAATAAGGCACCCCCATGTTGGTATACAAGGACATCCAACTAATAGAGAACCCTTCCTAAGGTGACAAAGGACTTATGTCATTCAAGGATATATGTCATTTGCAAGTTTTAACTAGGAGGCATAATGGCAATTGGGTAATTAACTAGGTCCGAAAACCATTTATATAAAATTAGCCATGCATGTTCATATCAAAACAAAATGCGTTTTGCAAAATGGGTTCAACATGGTCAAGGTCTATGAATTGCCTTCGTTGTAGAACTAAGCTTCTTCAATGAAAGTTGCTGGGTCCTGGAGGTCTTCGGAATAACCGGAACCTACATGTACGAACGAGAACGAGTAAATAGAACGAATCCTCAAAACTTTAGAGAAAGAGCCAAACTAAAACCAAAAGATAAATACAGAGCCAAGGAGAAAATAGGGATTTGAACCACTCAAATCAGAGCTTCCAACGAAGAGGAGAGTTCTGTGAAGGGAGGTCCAAGGCATGGGGTGGGGAAACAAAAGAGACAGGAGGCTCCTCTGGTGCTTTATATAGGCACGGGGAGGTCCTAAGAGAGAGCACGGCGTAGTCAATGCTCAAGACGGGAGTAGGTGTTGACGGGAAAAAAAGCAGCTGGTAAAAGTGGTGACAACAGATGCACAGGAGTACACTGGAGGTGACCGCATTTAATGTGATGCAACAGCATTTAATGCGCGCAGACTTTCGTTGGACAGGGTCATGATGAGAGGAAAACGAAAGTAAGCAGAGGACTTGAGAAGGTGGTCCCACTGGAGGAGTAGTCATGCCCACGAGGAAGGTCTTTGCAAAAAGACGAGGAGGTCCTGACGGTCAGATCAAGACAAGGGGAGGTCCTAACGGTCAGATCAAAACAAAGGGAGGTCCTGACGGTCAGATCAAATCAAGGGGGAGGTCCTGACGGTCAGATCTCTCAAGGGATGGTCCTGACGATCGGAACTCTCAAGGGGAGGTCCTGACGATCAGATCTCTCAAGGGGAGGTCCTGACGGTCAGATCAAATCAAGGGGGAGGTTCTGACGGTCAGATCGAAACAAGAGGAGGTCCTGATAGTTAGATCTCTCAAGGGGAGGTCCTGACGGTCGGATCTCTCAAGGGGAGGTCCTGACAGTCAGATCAAATCAAGGGGAAGGTCCTGATGGTCGGATCTCTCAAGGGGAGGTCCTGACGGTCGGATCTCTCAAGGGGAGGTCCTGACGGTCGGATCTCTCAAGGGGAGGTCCTGACGGTCAGATGAAATCAAGGGGGAGGTGCTGACGGTCAGATCTCTCAAGGGGAGGTCCACGATAGCGAGATAAGGCACAAAGGAGCTGGAGCTATTGGATCACAATCGAACGGGTTATAACGATTGGGCCGTTCGAACCAGGCGAACGCTACATCAGATCAAGGCCATCCAAAAGAAATCGAAGAGTTCAAAAGGATTTGAACGTTCGGACCATCCGAATGTGCCAACAAGATCAAACCGTCCAACACAAATCGAACGGTTCAAAAGCGATGAAGGTCAAAATCGAGCGGGAGGTCCGATCGGGCACAAGGGAGGTCCTGTAGGACACAAGGAGGTCCAAATGAACGAGGGGAGGTCCTGGAGGACACAAGGGAGGTCCTGACAAGTAGACAGAGAGGAAGACACAATAGAGCACAAGCAACTCCAGAGAAGAACCGAACCATTTTAGTTGAAGTTTGGTTTAGTCGCTTAAAGTTCTTCTAAAATCTCAAGTTAAGCTTTGAACTCACATCAAAACCAAATGATTCTTTTTATTTTGAAAACTTTTAAAAGCTCTAGAAAAGCGGGATGTTACATTGCATGCTCACCATCTCCGGAGCGGAGGAAGGGCAACGATAGTGATCGAGGAAAGGCTTAATTTGTGGAGCCAGCTTGATTAGTTCAAGCTTCCTCAACGTGGACTAGTGAAGATTGGCAAGTCTTCGATACAACGAGAAAACTTCATTGTCTCCTATGTGGTTTATTCTTGTCTTTACTACTTCCGCATTTACATTTCAAGCAAATTTTCTTTTGTAGATTTGCTTAGCTAGAATTGTATCTAGTTTAGACTTAGTTCATAATTGTCTTATATTGTTAATTAGTCGAAAATTCTTAAAACCTCTTATTCACCCCCCCTCTAGTCGGTTATCCTTTATCCTACACAGGGAAAACCAACTTATCTAGGGCATTTAACTGCCGAGAATCCACATATCTGCCGGGGAATGTCTTTCCTAGCAGCACTTTACCAGGCAGGTGATATGTGCCAGGGAAACATATTCCCCGCAGATAATTTGCTTTGCAAAGCAGTTTTCTCTAGCAGTTTGATTGCCCTTAATACTATGCCATGGTGTAGAGTAAGTTCATGCCTAGAGTTGATGGTCCATTCAAGGTGTTAGCTAAGATTAATGATAACGCATATAAGCCATATTTGGGGAAGAAAATGAGCTTGGGTCGAGGACAACTCAAATGCAAGAAGGGGAGGATGATGAGGACATCACTTTCATGCATACAACCAACACTCCTCACAATAGCGCTGAACCTATGCACTTGCAAGGTCCAATGACAAGAACTCGTGCACATCAATTAAACTGTCGAACTCGGGAGCGAAGGATCCCGAATTCTCTGTGTTCATACATTAGTCCAGGATAGCTAATGTACACAGTCAAACAAAAGTGATAATCAAAACATATCACGATTTTATTAATATTTATTCGAGTTTATTACAAAGGGCACGAGGCCAAATAAAGTAAAACACAATGAAGCGAAATAATAGTAGTAGACCCAACGATTCGCCACAGTAATCGCTGCGGGGCGCAATTTAAGGCGCCAAGATCCTCACCGCCTTGATAGATATCTTCTCTGAATAAAGATTATTCAAGAAGAGTGAGCACTACTACCGTGCTCGCAAGTTACACCAATATGGAATTGATATGCATGCATAAGGTAGACAAAGGATACCGGCAAGGTTATTTTATGTAAAGCGGCGCTTTTAATTTAAATAATCATATTAGATTACAAAGCCATTTTATACAATAATCTAAATCACCATTTTAAATAACAATAGTTTATTGTGGATAACCTCCATAAAAGATGATGGATATCCTCCAATCACAATGGCTACCCGCCTAATTTTCCCACGTGACTATCCATCCCGAAATTATCTGTTGAAATCATTTTAAAACCAAAAACAAAACTAACTCGAGTGGCTTTGCTAGCATGTCCATGACCGTGGGCGCGCTATTCAATAGTTTTACACTCTGCAGAGTTTGTACAACTTTACCCACACGAGATATTATACTCTTTGTGTCGGCCAATCCACGCTTCCTAAGGCGTGTGAGAGCAAACATCACAAGGTCGTTATAATGTTCTACCTTAAAGTACTTGTGCCCGCTAAGGTTTAGCTTCCATTGACCGACTGGCCCTCCTCAAAACCCCTCTTGCGCCAGATGGGAAAACTGTCTGCCCGACACCCATACATACAACATAGCACAAATAACTAAAAGGTATTACAAATTATTAAGCTGTGTCCTGCCCATACAGACATGTGGTTGTACGATAAGGCATAACAAAATGCGCCAAAGACCGGTCCTCAATTGACTTGGGCGTATTCAATTTAAACCACAGGTCTTAATCTTAACCAGACTAAGCCCGCATAAACTCGCACCCACCATTCATCCTTTTCGCCAAGTCCAAACCCTTTTGATTTTATTTCTATAAAACCATCTTTACAAATTCTCTATGGTAAAACAATACCATAGTTTTAATTTTCAAAGAAATTTTATTGAGTTGGCTAAAATTCTCCCAAAAACATAAATCATGGTCTAAGTATTTATAAGCATTTGATTATTAAACATAATAATTTATCTAAGGTGACAAAGGAATGTCAAGGCAACATCCAAAATTTGGCATACAAGGATAATAGGAATAACTAATTATTTAAACAGAATTTGAAATACTTGAATAAAATTATGCATGCATTTAATAATTTAAAAACTGAATTTAATTAACTTTAAAATAATAGGGCAAATGGTCAAAGTATAACTTGCCTTCGTTGCGATCTGGAAAATCTACGTCTTGAGAAGTATCTAATTCCCTAATCGTCAAGTCTAAACGTGAAAATAAGTCAAATCAAATAGAATTCAAATAAAACTCAAAAATACAAAATAAACCAAGTCTAAATATAATAACTTTGTTTTATTGAGCTAAATAATCAAATTATAAAATTTTAGAAATTTGTTTCACTAAATTTGGAGTTAGGATTCAATTATTATGAATTTTACAAATTTTAACCTAAATTTGAGATTTAAATGAATTCTAAATTCTAAAACAAAACAAAACTGAACTCCAAGTTGAATAATTATATTTTATTTAGTTAGACAATAATTTTCTAAAATTTTAGCAACTTGAATCATCTAATTTGGAGTTATAATGCAAAAGTTATGAATTTTACAAATTTTAAACCAAATCATTATTTAAACAATTTTCTCGAATTATTCTCCTAAAGGAAATTCTAATTATTGCGCATGATGACGTCGTGATGATTTTCCGGATTTAAATGAATTTGAATTAATTTTCGGCACAAAGGGGCCTACATGTCATTGACATGGCTCACATGGACCAAGTCCACGGAGCCTTAGGGCTCGGAGGTGGCGCTGAGTTGGCGTGGGAGGGTGACGTGGCCATCACGCGGGCTGCCACGTCGGACTCTGAGCTGACGTGGCGCCGTGTTGGCGCCGAGGTGGCCAGCCACGAGGCCGAGTCCGGCGAGGTTCGGCGACCACCCCGCCGCTTACGCGCCATGGCCATGGCGAGTCTTGAGGGCGCTATCGAGAGAGGGGAGACGCCGAACGATGCTTACCAATTTAGCGGCGTGTGACCGGAGGCTCGTCGGAGTTGAGGTTTAGCGGCGGCGGCGTCTGGCGTCGGCGGAGAAGGTGATCTGGAGGGTCTTGGGCAAAATGGGTGAGCGCACCGTGATCGCAATGACGCCGCGAGGTCAAGGTGGCGGAGATGAGGATGCGGCGACGACGTAGACGCCGGAATTGAAGAAGATGTAAACTTGGCCACGGTGAGAAATCTCCAAATTCCACAAGGTGAGAGCGGCGGGGAGTGAGTGAGTGGCGGCGTTGTCTTCTTGGAGATGGAGGCGCTCCCGAGGCTCCTTTATAGGGGCGGGCAGAGAGAGGAGATCGTGATCGGCTTCAATGGCGGCGAGCGAAGTGGAGGTTAAAGAGGGTTAAAGAGAGGAAAAGCGCGAAGGGAAGCGGAGAAACGTGGGTTTGAATGCGCATTTATCGCGCCAAGTAAGGAGGCGAAATGGCGCGTTAAGAGCTTCACGAAGGCGGCAATGGCGGCGGTGCGGTAGCTTAGAGAAGAAAGGAGGAAAACGACGAGTGCGGGTGGTTGGATTTCGATCCAAGGGTGCGAAGCAACCGTAAGGCGTGTTCAGCGAGGGCCGTCTCGATGCATATCGGACGGTTCTTTGAGTTGGGAGAGCGGGCAGGCAGCGTGTGAGCGAAATGGGCCTAAGCTTTCTACCAACACTGCTTAGGATTTTAATTGGTTTTCCATTTTAAAATTCAGATTAATTCATTTTAGCTTTAGAATATAGCAAAATACTTCCAATAATTCTAGAAAAATTCACATAAATTCTTAGAGTCATTTTAGACTTAATAAAATTATTTCCAACTTAAACTTGATAATAGATTTTGCAGTTAAATTTATTTTAGCTTTAACTAATTAGGAAAAGTTTTAAAAATTTCAGAATTTCCACAAAAATAAATAATTTTAAATTTTCTCTGAAATTAAAATTTTGGGCTGTTACAAACCTTCCCCTTAAAGGAATCTCGACCAGAGATTCAGATTTGGCCAAGAAGAAGATGGGGATACTCGCCTTAAGATCTTCCTCTCGCTCCCGGTGGCTTCACTTTCGGTGGTGGCTCCATTGGACTTTATATGATCGGATGATCTTGCTCTCGTAACACGCTCATGACGCCTAGAATCTTGATTGGTTGTTCTACATAAGTGAGGTCTTCTTGTAGATCGATACTCTCTAAAAGAGTCGATCCTCCGCACTCGAAGGCACTTCTTTAGTTGTGACACATGAAAGACGCTGTATCGCAGACAAGGAGGTTGGCAATTCCAACCGATAAGCGACTTCACCTCTCTTTGCCAAAATTTTGTAAGGACCCACAAATCAAAAGCGAGTTTTCCTTTAGTTGAAACCTTCTTACTCCCTAAGTGGAGTAACTCGAGATAAACAAAATCTCCTATTTCAAATGTCAATTCTCTTCTTCGATTGTCGGCATAACTTTTACATCGGGTTTGAGCTACTTTGGACGTTCTCTTATTGCTTTAACCTTGCTTTCAGCGTCTTTGATCAATTCTCGTCCAAGAATTGGTGCTCTCCTACTTCATCCCAAAGGAGCGGAGTTCTCGCATTTTCGCCATATAAAGCTTCAAATGGAGACATCTCAGAAGCTAGCTTGATAGCTATTGTTGTACGAGAATTCGCAAAGGGTAGATTCTTGTCCCAACTTTTTCCATAATCTAAGGCACAGTGCTCAAGCATGTCCTCAAGAACTTGGTTGACGCTGCTCGCTTGACCATCCGTCTGAGGGTGATATACTGATCTTGAAGTTGAGTCTGGTTCCTAAAGCTTCATGAAGACTCTTCCAAAATCGGGATGTGAACCGAGAACCTCTATCGAGACAATCTTCTTGGGTACACCATGTAAACAAACAATCTTGGCCACATATATTTCGCTAGTTTGCTACTCGATAGGTGGTCTTGATTTGGAATGAAATGGGCCACTTTGGTCAATCGGTCAATTATCACCCAAATGGAGTCACATCTGTTTGGGTCCTAGGAAGTCCCATAATGAAATCCATACCAATTTCTTCCCACTTCCATTCAGAATCGGTAGTGGTTGCAACAAACCAATGGTCTTTGGTGCTCTGCCTTAACTCGTTGACATATATCGCAATGTGCATTTAACTCAGCGATTTCTCGCTTCATCTTGACCCACCAATACTTCTCCTTCAGATCCCGTACATTTTGGTACTTCCGGATGAATGGAGTAGGGTGATTCATGAGCTTCTTTTAGAATTGTTGTTTTAATTCCTGCCGATTAGGCACACAGATGCGATTTCCAAACCATACTGTTCCTTGCTCATCCTCGAGAGAATCGGGCTTTGCCTCTTCTCATATTCTTTTGATTTCTTTGATGTCTTCGCCTTCTAACCTGTTTTCTCTAATCGACTCAAGAGTGGGTTGAACTTCCAAAGCATTGACACATCCTTGGTTGACAATCTCCGATTTAGATGCTTCATTCTTCATACAATTCGCCGATTCTTCCAACCAGATGGTATTGCAATCGCCTTTCTACTCGTGGCATCTGCAACTACATTTGCTTTACCCGATGATAATGAATTCCAAGGTCGTAATCTTTTATCGACTCTAGCCATCTTCGTTGTCCGAGGTTGAGTTCGACGAGTAAAATGTATTTCGACTCTTATGATCCGTGAAAATCTCACAATGTTACCAATAAGATAATGCCGCCAGATTTTTAGAGCATGCACAATTGTCGCTAACTCGAGATCATGAGTCGGATAATTTCCTTCGTGTGGTCTTAATCGACGAGATGCATAAGCCACTACTTTACCTTCTTGCATAAGTACACATCCAAGTCCTTGACGGATGCATCACGTAAGATTTCAAAATCCTTATGAATATCAAAGATAACACCGTGCATACACTAATCTCTTCTTCGTTCTTGTAAACTCTTTTCACGTGCCTCTGTCCATTCAAACTTTTTCTCCTTTTTCGAAGTTGAGTCATGGGTCTTGCTATCTTGGAGAACCCTTCAATAAATCTGCGGTAATACCCGCTAATCCAAGGAAACTTCTCACCTCGAGATGACTTGGGTTGTTTCCAATCCATTACGGCTTCAACTTTGATCGGATCTCTCGCAACTCCTCCTGCCGACACAATATGTCCAAGGAATGCCACTTGACTTAGCCAAAATTCGCACTTGCTAAATTTGGCATAAAGCTGATTTTCTCGAAGTTTTCCCAAAATTATTCTCGAGATGATCCTCGTGTTCTTCTTCATTCTTTGAATAAATGAGAATGTCATCGATGAACACAACCACAAACTTATCCAGAATTCCATGAACACTTTGTTCATCATATTCATGAAATAAGCGAGGCGTTTGTCAAACCGAACGACATCACTTGTGAATTCATACACCCATATCTAGTTGTGAATGCACGGTCTTGGGATATCTTACGTGCGATCTTCGATTGGTGATAGCGGATCTCAAGTCAATCTTCAAAATACACTTGCTCCCTTTAATTGATCAAACAGATCATCGATCCTAGGTAGCGGTACTTATTCTTGATTGTCACTTCATTAAGTGATCCGTAATCCACACACATTCTCATACTATTGTCTTTTTCTTGACAAATAATACCGGTGCTCCCCAAGGTGATGAGCTTGGCAGATATAACCTTTCTGCTTTTAGTTCCATTATCTGCTTCTTCATCTCGCCAACTCATTGGCCAGGCATTCAGAGGGTCGCTTTGAGATTGGGGCGGTCCTCGACTAAGTCAATTATAAATACTACGTCCTCGTCGGGTGGCATGCCGTAGTTCATCGGGAAAACATCCGGAAATTCTTGTACCATCGGTATATCTTCAAGCTTTAACTCTTTCAAGTCGGTTAGAACTGATCTTCCTCCCAGACTAGTCTTGGGCTTGAATTCCACCGAGATTCCTTGCTTATTGGTAAGAGCAATAGACCTATTGGCACAATTTATTTGTCCTTGATTCTTGGCTAGCCAATCCATTCCAAGAATCACATCCAAACCTTGAGAATGCAAAACTATCAAATCTGCTAGGAAGGTTACTCCTGATATTTCAAGGGTAAGGTTTGGGCAAAGATAACTAGTTCTCATTTCGAGCCAGGGAGTGAATTATCATAGGATTATCTAAAGGAGAGATAGGTAACCCATGTTTTCCCACAAATTTATTGGAAACAAAAGAGTGCGATGCTCAGGAATCAAATAGAACTAATGCGGTCTTCAATTGATTGGAAACGCACCAAGGACTACATCCGTCTTCGCTTGAGCTTCCTCTGTGATAACGTGGTTCACACGCCCTTCAGATACCGGATCGCCGGCTTTTGATTGCCACCGGTGGTCGGAACTCTGGTGCCGGCCTAGCGGTGGTGCACCTTGCGACTTCTTAGGGCATCTGTTAGCATAATGCCCCGCTCGTTCTAAAGGGAAACAAGTCACTCCAGCTTGCCGATGAAATCAGATTCTTCACGAGACCGACCTCCAGCTTGAGTTGCTACGAAGCCTAAAGTATTGGGGCGCCGCGTTGGTACCGAGCTCGAGGGTGGAAGATCAAATCCTCCACGCCGTGGTGGCCGAGGCAGGTAACGCGAGGCTTGGGTTGTCCTCCAAAGATTGTACTTCGAGCGCCATCCTTCTCTTGCGGTTCTCCATCTGCAGATGTTTGGCCTCTGGCGAAAGCTTTATTCACTAACCGCCGGAAGTCGGTGTAGTCATTGGAGACCACCGATGAGATCTCATCGCTTAAACCATCCATGAACCTTTCTCGCCTTTCTTCATCACTAGCCACATCTGCCGGGGCATAGCGAGCAAGCCGGTTGAATTTGTGCAGTATTCCCCACCGTGTCGGTTGCCTTGTTTGAGCGCTGGGAACTCTTTCTTCTTTAGGGTCATTATCCTCATGGAATATGTGCATGGCGAAAAGCCCGCACAAACTCCTCCCAAGAGATAGTCTCACGCATCGGCATGGGAGATGTTATAGTTATCCCACCATTCTCGATGCGGGACCGTGAGTCGATGAGAGGCAAACAGACTCTCTCACGATCAAGACATTGAGTGATATCCAGCTTCTTCCGATAGCACGGATCCAATCATCGGCATCCATTGGCTCAGGTCTTTCTTGGAGAAGGTCGGACGATACGCATAAATTCGCCATGGTCAATCTTTGTGCGGTGGAGGTGGTGGTGGTGCTTGAGCCGGTGTCTTGGTTGATGTTAATGGATGAGCTAACAGTCTATCGATATGTGTGACACATCATCCGGCGCCAATCGTGCCCTTCACCGTGGAGGAGGTGGTTGCTGGACAGGGTTTTCCTGGTAATCTGCGTTTGGATTTCCTTGGCCTTGAGCGCTACCACTGCCGGCGCGTGTGGTAACCATCTGTGGAATCTTCTAAAGACTCAGAATAGAGTATATAAATAAAGTTCTAAGGAATAATATTTTTAACAGCCCAAGAACTAATAAGCACAAGACAAAAGAACCAAATTTTGCCAAAAATAGTCCTTTTATTATTTTATTTTATTGTTTGATTATGGCTATCACAAGAGACATTGATAGCTCATAATTCGCATCTAACGATCATATGAGATACAGCTAAGGTGTAAGAGGGGTATAATCTGGCTCGCAAGTACTACCCTCTCCTGCCTTGTATATAGCCAGCTCTTCTTCCGCCAAATTCACCTTTCTTACGCATCTAGCGGTCGTTACGAGTATTACGTAGTTCATCCAGAGTGTTCCGTAGGCATAATCCATTGCCTTAGACAGTCCACTTGGTGAGTAAGCTCAGAGAGTCCTCATACTCAGCGAGATCTAAAGGTGCTATCCAAATTTCGCCTGAATGTGCATGGGGTGGTAGTGAAACCTGAGTCCTCAAAATAATTGTTGTAAATATGGCGAGGCGACGTGTTGCCTCTCTGGCTGCATCCTCAAGTCCATCAACGAAATTATCACGCCTCACCAAGCGCCAAGATGTGGTGGTTTGTGTTTGGTTGAAGGTTGGCGTGAGGATTACTTCAAGTCTCCAACGCCTTGGTTCCCCACTTTATACATGTACCCTTGATAAGTTGGTCTCTGGTTGTAACCTAAGTGTTGCATCATCTTCCATAGAAGTGCACCAGGTGTCGTGAAAATTCCATGGGAAATCCGGGTTGGTTGTTCACCATCTACAATTTAGAGAATAAGATAAGTTGATAACCATTTTAAAAAGAAGTGTTGAGAAGACTCTTGAATAGACTCAAAATATGTTTAGTTTTTGAAAAATAAATCCTTAAGAAAATTCTAAAGCCACGACCTACGATCGATATGGCTCGATACCACTTTTGTCGAACTCGGAGCGAAGGATCCCGAATTCTCGTGTTCATACATTAGTCCAGATAGCTAATGTACACAATCAAACAAAAGTGATAATCAAAACATATCACGATTTTATTAATATTTATTCAGAGTTTATTACAAAGGGCCCGAGGCCAAATAAAGTAAAACACAATGCGAGAATAATAGTAGTAGACCCAACGATTCGCCACAGTAATCGCCCGGGCGCACCTAAGGCGCCAAGATCCTCACCGCCTTGATAGATATCTTCTCTGAATAAAGATTATTCAAGAAGAGTGAGCACTACTACCGTGCTCGCAAGTTACACCAATATGGAATTGATATGCATGCATAAGGTAGACAAAGGATACCGGCAAGGTTATTTTATGTAAAGCGGCGCTTTTAATTTAAATAATCATATTAGATTACAAAGCCATTTTATACAATAATCTAAATCACCATTTTAAATAACAATAGTTTATTGTGGATAACCTCCATAAAAGATGATGGATATCCTCCAATCACAATGGCTACCCGCCTAATTTTCCCACAGACTATCCATCCCGAAATTATCTGTTGAAATCATTTTAAAACCAAAAACAAAACTAACTCGAGTGGCTTTGCTAGCATGTCCATGACCGTGGGCGCGCTATTCAATAGTTTTACACTCGCAGAGTTTGTACAACTTTACCCACACGAGATATTATACTCTTTGTGTCGGCCAATCCACGCTTCCTAAGGCGTGTGACAGAGCAAACATCACAAGGTCATATAATGTTCTACCTTAAAGTACTTGTGCCCGCTAAGGTTTCGCTTCCATTGACCGACTGTCCTCCAAAAACCCCTCTTGCGCCAGATGGGAAAACTGTCTACCCGACACCCATACATACAACATAGCACAAATAACTAAAAGGTATTACAAATTATTAAGCTGTCCCGCCCATACAGACATGTGGTTGTACGATAAGGCATAACAAAATGCGCCAAAGACCGGTCCTCAATTGACTTGGGCGTCATTCAATTTAAACCTCGGTCTTAATCTTAACCAGACTAAGCCCGCATAAACTCGCACCCACCATTCATCCTTTTCGCCCAAGTCCAAACCCTTTTGATTTTATTTCTATAAAACCATCTTTACAAATTCTCTATGGTAAAACAATACCATAGTTTTAATTTTCAAAGAAATTTTATTGAGTTGGCTAAAATTCTCCCAAAAACATAAATCATGGTCTAAGTATTTATAAGCATTTGATTATTAAACATAATAATTTATCTAAGGTGACAAAGGAATGTCAAGGCAACATCCAAAATTTGGCATACAAGGATAATAGGAATAACTAATTATTTAAACAGAATTTGAAATACTTGAATAAAATTATGCATGCATTTAATAATTTAAAACTGAATTTAATTAACTTTAAAATAATAGGGCAAAATGGTCAAAGTATAACTTGCCTTCGTTGCGATCCGGAAAATCTACGCCTTGAGAAGTATCTAATTCCTAATCGTCAAGTCTAAACGTGAAAATAAGTCAAATCAAATAGAATTCAAATAAAACTCAAAAATACAAAATAAACCAAGTCTAAATATAATAACTTTGTTTTATTGAGCTAAATAATCAAATTATAAAATTTTAGAAATTTGTTTCACTAAATTTGGAGTTAGGATTCAATTATTATGAATTTTACAAATTTTAACCTAAATTTGAGATTTAAATGAATTCTAAATTCTAAAACAAAACAAAACTGAACTCCAAGTTGAATAATTATATTTTATTTAGTTAGACAATAATTTTCTAAAATTTTAGCAACTTGAATCATCTAATTTGGAGTTATAATGCAAAAGTTATGAATTTTACAAATTTTAAACCAAATCATTATTTAAACAATTTTCTCGAATTATTCTCCTAAAGGAAATTCTAATTATTGCGATGATGACGTCAGCGATGATTTTCCGGATTTAAATGAATTTGAATTAATTTTTCGACAAAGGGCCTACATGTCATTGACATGGCTCACATGGACCAAGTCCACGAGCCTTAGGGCTCGGAGGTGGCGCCGAGTTGGCGTGGGAGGTGACGTGGCCATCACGCTGGCCGCCACGCCGGACTCGGTGACGTGGCGCCGTGTTGGCGCCGAGGTGGCTGAAGCCACGAGGCCGAGTCCGGCGAGGTTCGGCGACCACCTCGCCGCGCTTACGCCATGGCGAGTCGGAGGGCGCTATCGAGAGAGGGAGACGCCGAACACGATGCTTACCAATTTAGCGGCGCGGCGGACCGGAGGCTCGCTCGGAGTTGAGGTTTAGCGGCGACGGCTGACGGTGTCGGCGGAGAAGGTGATCTGGAGGGTCTTGGGCAAAATGGGTGAGCGCACCGTGATCGCAATGACGCCGCGAGGTCAAGGTGGCGGAGATGAGGATGCGGCGACGACGAGACGCCGGAATTGAAGAAGATGTAAAACTTGGCCGGGTGAAATTTCCAAATTCCACAAGGTGAGAGCGGCGGGAGTGAGTGAGTGGCGGCGTTGTCTTCTGCGAGATGGAGGCGCCCCGAGGCTCCTTTATAGGGGCCGGGCAAAGAGAGACGGAGATCGTGTGCGGCTTCAATGGCGGCGGCGAAGTGGAGGTTAAAGAGGGTTAAAGAGAGGAAAAACGGCGAAGTGGAAGCGAGAGAAACGTGGGTTTGAATGCGCATTTATCGCGCAAGTAAGGCGGCGAATGGCGCGTTTAAGAGCTTCACGAAGGGCGGCAATGGCGGCGGTGCACGGGCGCTAGAGAAGAAAGGAGGAAAACGACGAGTGCGGGTGGTTGGATTTCGATCCAAGGGTGCGAGCAACCGTAAGGCGTGTTCAAGTGAGGGCCGCCTCGATGCATATCGGACGCTTCTTTGAGTTGGGAGAGCGGGCTGGCGTGTGGAGCAGAAATGGGCCTAAGCTTTATTTAACAACTGTTTAGGATTTTAATTGGTTTTCCATTTTAAAAATTCAGATTAATTCATTTTAGCTTTAGAATATAGCAAAATACTTCCAATAATTCTAGAAAAATTCACATAAATTCTTAGAGTCATTTTAGACTTAATAAAATTATTTCCAACTTAAACTTGATAATAGATTTTGCAGTTAAATTTATTTTAGCTTTAACTAATTAGGAAAAGTTTTAAAAATTTCAGAATTTCCACAAAAATAAATAATTTTAAATTTTCTCTGAAATTAAAATTTTGGGCTGTTACATAAACTATCAGGTAACTTTGTTTCGAGGAGTGTATTCTATTTATAATAAGAATATGCTACTACCTAATACATGTGATGCTCTTTTAATCAGAAACTTAGGAGCTGATCATGAAGGGAAGCACGTGCAATTCAATTCAGCTTCCGGAGACAACACCGACTTCAAACATGCATAACTTTCACATACGGAGTCCGTTGGAGGTCCACGAGTACTTGATAGAAAGCTTATTTCGTCCTATTTCCAACGGATCTGGCCCCACCTCCAATCCCTTCTGAACGCGCCGCAATCACCAAAATAGTCAAACGTTGTTTCTGAGTCCACTCGGGCCCATGGGCCTTGTAACCCTAGGCAGCCTGCACTGTTCACATGGTTACAATTCATGAATGAACAGTACCACAGCCCCTCCCTTCTCCTCTTCCTCCTATACATAGTGGCCACCACCCTTAGAGTTTGGTGGATTTCGTTTGCTTGGCTTCTTTATTGTGAAAATTCTTGTTCTTCGCTTGTGTCGACTAGACCAACTGTAAAGAACCTCTGCAGAATCCCACCTTTTAAACTCAATCATATATTTGCAATTCAGATTGCTTGTTACTTCGTTCTTTTTGTTCTTCGATTGCTTGCAGGAATTGATCCTCGTGATCAGGTCAATTAGGTCTTTGGCACGGTTGATAACGACTTGGTGATTAGTTCAGCGATTACTTGGTTTGTATGTGTTGCATTCGTAGCTTGGATCGTGAGAGTTGATCATCATCCAATCAGAATTTTATCCTTCTCATTGAAAGATCGGGAAAACATTCCGCATCAACCAGTTAGTTTTTGGACTTCTTTCTTTGTGGTCGGAGGGCGCATCTGGTCGATGACCGATATCTTTAGTGGGTTTGCTTTAAGTCCTCTAGCTGAAACTAGGAATCCAAGAAGCTTCCTCGAAGAAACTCCAAACGCACACTTTTCCAGATTTAACTTAAGGTTATGTCTTCTTAAGTTTTTGAAAGCTTCTTGTAGGTTAGAAATATGATCACCAGCATTGATGTTCTTTACAACCAAGTCATCAACGTAGGCTTCTAAATTTTGACCTATTTTCTCTTCATCATCTTTACTCCTATTAATCTAGTGGTTCCCTAAATACACATCTAAAAAGCTTAATAACTCACACCTGGAAGTAGAGTCTACAAGCTGATCGATACGTGGAAGGGGAAAATCATCCTTCGGACAAGCTTTATTAAGATCTGTGAAATCGATACACATTCATCATTTCCCATTACTCTTTCTAACCATTACAGGATTGGCGAGCCACTCAGGGTGGTCGACTTCACGAATAAACCTAGCCTTAAGGAGCTTGTCAATCTTCGACTGGATTGCTTCCTTTCGATCTAGTGTGAAGCGCCTCAACCTCTGCTTGACCGGTTTTTATCAGGCTAGAGAGCTAGCTTGTGTTCGATCATCTCCCTAGAGACTCTGGGCATATCGAATGCCTGCCAGGCGAATACATTCGAATTGGCTCAGAGGAAGGAGGTGAGTGACTCTTCCTATTTAGGTTCAAGTCCTGCCCCAACCAGTACTTTTTAGGTCATTGCACTAGCACTTCTGAGCCCAAACGACGCTTTGACGCTTTCCGGAGAAGCATCCTTGTCGAGTGGAACTTTCTTGGTCTAGCCAGAGGGTTTTGGGGCCATCTTTGGCCTTGAGTGTTTGACCTACGTGGAAGGTGGATTAGTATCTCTAGTCGGAAGTTCATTGACCAGTTCCAGGGACTTACGATCGCATGCATATGCCATCCCCTTAAACTATAATGACCCCTTTTGGTCCTAGCATTTTTAAACTATGATAGCCATAATGCCTAGCTATTAGGAACTTTGCCAATGTCGGACGAACAAGTATTCCATTATATGTAGTTTCAAAATCTACTACATCAAATAAAATTTTCTCTATTCGAAAGTTGTCTAGTCTTTCGAAAATAACCGCTAGGGAAAGTTGCCCTGTCGGTTTAGCAGTCAGTACTGCAAAAATGCTAATACTGGATGTCTGATCACAGACGGTTCATCGAAACCGTCTGTATTAAACACAATCTCAGATGGCTTTTGTTTACCGACCGTCTGTGTTATTTTTCATGCTAAAAACTATATGTGAAGAGGTTATATCACAGACGGTTCGTGTTTAAAACCATCTGTGAAGTATCACAGAAGGTTCTGACCAAAAACCGTTTGTGATATTACCAAATATCATAGACGGTTTTTTTTGTTAGAACCGTCTGTGATACTTCACAAATGGTTTTAAACATGAACCATTTGTGATATTACTACATATCACAGACGGTTTTTGTTGAAAACTGTCCGTGATAATTAACTCATCACATACGGTGCAGTGTACATAGATCCCCAATAGAGTCTTCTTGATCTCCATCTCTAGCGCTACAGTAACCGCGGGAGATCTCCAAGTCTAGTGAGTCCATCACCACTCCATGCCCGGTTTAAGTATCGCCTCACCTCACTGAGCCCGCTCGTGTGGTCCATTTCTGCTATTGTTGCCGAGGAGCTTGCCGGCGTCGCCTCTGTTCACCGATCGAAGACCAGCCGCCTTGGACCTTCCCCAACTTCATTGACACCTTCCTCGTGATCGAGGTGAGCTACTGGAGCATAAGCATCCTTTAATTTGAGTAGTTTCAGGCATTTACGCCGAAATCGCTAGTGAAGCCCATGGTGCCGCCACGGGACATCACCGTCGATTTGCCTTAGGCGACCTTATGGCCCCGAGCCACGACTATTAGCAATGCGATGTCACCCTAAGCCCAATTTGAGCTTCAAATCCTACTGTTTTTAATCATTTAGTTAATAAACTAACGAGTCTATGACATGTAGGACCGCCATAGATTTTATAAATAAAATCATGAAATAAAAAATGAGTAACTAACAAGTAGGGCCCACATGTAAGTTAATAAAATCGGGAAAAATGAAAAAAGCCACCTTAGTTCAGAGAAAAATACGCTTTCTCTGTTGGAAAGCGTAATTAAGCATCAGAAAATACGCTTTTGAAGTCACCATTTTATTTATTTCCAAAGTTTTCAATACGAACCATGTGATGGACCGAAGCTAGATGTACGCTGAGAACCGTGTGAGTGAAGAGTACATTAATGGTGTGTCTGCTTTTACAAGAGCTGCCGAGGAGGATATGTTGAATAAGGCGGCAGAATATATGTACTGGCCCATGCATTGACTGTGAGAATCAAGATGTTTAAGAACCGAGCGAGATCGGCACACTTGATTCGAAGGGGTTTCAAAAAGGGTTATACACGTTGGACCAGTCACGGTGAAGAGCATATTATACAGGAAGTCAACGATATGTCGCCGGATGATGTCGATTGTGGTTCCGATTCGGATAGGCTGCACGATGACAATCTAGATCAGATGCTTCGCGATGCAGATGGGAACTGTGATGAGAGGGAGTATGTTAAATTATAGGGCTTGATGGAGGACTAGGAGAAATCTTTGTTCCCGGGCTGCAAGCCGGAATACACAAGGTTGCCATCCGTGTTTGAACTGCTGAAATTGAAGGCAAACAACGGTTGGTCTGACAAGAGTTTCACGGGACTGTTAGGTCTCTTAGCAGACATGCTTCTGGAGGAAAACGAGTTACCCAAAACCACCTACAAAGCCAAGAAGGTTCTTTGTCCATTGGGAATGTAAGTAGAAAGAATAATGCATGTCCGAACGACTGTATCCTCTACCGTAATGAGTACACAAACATGCATGTATGTCCGGTGTGCAACGCATCCCAATATAAGCATAAGAATCAATCAGATGACAATGAGGGAATCGAGGTGAAGAAAGGACCTCCTACTAAGGTGGCGTCTTATCTTCCTGTAATTCTCCATTTGAAGCGGTTTTTTGCAAACCCAAAGAATGCAAAACTGATACATTGGCAATCAGAGGAGCGTAAGAATGACGAAAAGCTAAGACACCCTGCTGATTTCGCCCAGTGGAGAAACATCGATAGGAGGTTTGCAGACTTCGGTGCGGAACCGAGGAATATAAGGTTTGGATTGAGTACATATGGAATGAATCCTTTCGGTAACATGAGCAGCCGACATAGCACTTGGCCTGTGACGCTCTGTATCTACAACCTTCCTCCTTGGTTGTGTATGAAGCGGAAGTGTATTTTGCGGTCGATACTTATCCAAGGGCCGAAGCAACCTGGGAATGATATTGATGTGTACCTAGCACCATTGATGGAAGATCTAAAATATCAGAGATTGAAGGGCATACAGTATGGGATACGTACAAACGAGAGAACTTCACTTTACATTCCTTGTTGTTCTACACCATAAATGATTATCCTGCCCTTGCTAATCTGTCGGGCCAGAGTACAATAGGGGCCAAAGACTGTACTCACTGCTTAGATGATATCGAGAGTGTGTGGCTGAATCACTCACGCAAAACCGTACACATGCATCATCGTAGGTTCCTTCAAAGGGCTCACCTATATCGCAGGATGAAAAAACAATTCGACGGAGAGAAGGAGGACAGTTCAGCTCCAAGGCATTTAAGCAGAAAAAAGGTCTATGATATGATTAAGGATTTAGATGTTGTGCTCGGAAAGGGACGTAAATCGAGGACCCGTAAGAAGAACATCTGGAAGAACAGATCAATATTTTGGGACTTACCTTATTGGGAGCAACTAGAAGTTCACCACTGCATCGACGTCATGCACGTAGAGATGAAGGTATGTGACAGCTTGATTGGTCTCTTACTGAACATTTGTGACAAAACAAAGGATGGTGTCAACGCACGGCTTGACTTGGTTGATACGGACATCAGACCTGAGTTAGCACCAACAAAGACCGATAAAGGACGAACGTACCTTCCCCCTACTTGTTACACTCTGTTTAAGGCCAAGAGAACTGAACTGTGCCGGTTCTTGAATGGTGTGAAAGTTCCGTCCGGTTACTCTGCCAACATGAAGAAACTTGTTTCGATGGAAGATTTGAAGTTAATTGGCATGAAGTCTCATGATTGTCATGTGCTGATGACACAAATGCTCCCAGTTGCAATTAGAAGTATTTTGCAGATCAAGGTCCGAGAGACAATCATGAGGCCGTGTTATTTCTTTAACACAATTAATCAGAACGTCACCGATCCCCAAGGACTAGATGCTCTGTAGGACGAGGTGGTGATGACTCTATGTGATCTTGAGATGTATTTTCCTCTGTCATTTTTCGATATCATGGTCTATCTCATTGTTCACATTGTGAGGGAGATAAAGATGTGCGGGCCCGTGTTCCTACGTAGCATGTACCCGTTCGAGAGTTTCATGGGAATTCTCAAATCCTATGTATGGAATCGATCTCGGTCGGAGGGCAGCATCGTCGAAGGTTATGCAACCGAGGAGGTCATTGAGTTCTGCGTCGATTACATGGCTCAGGTCGATCCGATAGGTGTGCCTCGATCTCACCATGTGGGGAGGCTTGAGGGTATCGGGACCATCGGAAGGAAAGCAATCACTCCAGATATGGATGCGTATGCTCAAGCCCATTTCACAGTCTTACAACACATGACTGAAGTGTCCCCGTGTATCGACCAGCACAAGGGCGTGCTTCGGCAACAGAATTCGGAGCGACCGGATGTTTGGATCACGAGACAACACAACAGATGGTTCAACTATTGGTTGAAGGAGCGACTCGCTAGGAGCTCATCAAGTGATATGCTGACATGGTTGGCAAAAAGGCCAACATTTAGAGTTGTGACTTGGCGAGGATACGACATAAATGGGTACACATTCTATACGCAAGCTAAGGATATAAAGAGCACTAACCAGAACAGCGGTGTCCGCATAGATGCATTCAGTACCGATGGGCTTAGGAGCTCCTACTATGGGCAAATAGAAGAGATATGGGAGCTCGACTACGTGCTTTTCAAGATCCCCTATTTCGGTGCCGTTGGGTCCATCTCCCACAGTGAAGGTCGATAAGCACTGGCGTCACTACCATGGACCTCGAACGTGTTTGGATATAAAGACAAACCATTCAGACTAACTAAGTTGTTCAAGTCTTCTATGTAACCTAATTCGCAAATAAGAAGTGCCACATAGTTCTTCATGGAAAAAGGAGGATTGTCGGAGTTGAGAATGTAGTGGACGAGGAAGAATACAATCAATTTGACGAGTTGCCTCCTTTGGGAAATGGCATAAGGGTCGAGGAAGAAGAACGTGAAAAAACTAGCAACATGCACATCGATCATCTTGAAGGGCTAATTTTTAAAGATTAATTGAACAATGGGTGTATATGTACCTTCTGATGAATGGTTAATTTTAGTTCATTTGAGTTAATTGATTTGTATTGTGAAATGGGTGTGCTTGTTTCTGAAATGAATGTGAATTGGATGTATATACATGTACTTGTGTTTTCTACTTGTTTCAGAGGGCATGGCTAGCATTCCCTAAGGCTAGCCAATAAACAGAACTAGATTAACAAATACAAAATAATATCACAGATGGTTTCATCTACAAACCATCTGTGATTATATATCACAGACGGTTCCTTGGTAAAAACCATCTGTGATACATGATATCACAGACGGTTGTTGATTGAAACCATCTGTGATGCATCACATAACACAGACGGTTGTTGTCTGGAACTGTCTGTGATACATCACATATCACAGGCGGTTGTTGACTGGAACCGTCTGTGATACATCATATATCATAGACAGTTCTTTTATCACAGACGGTTCTACTTTAGAACCATCTGTAATCTCCATCCCTATTTATGTTCGGACTCTAGAGTTTGCCCGCGCCACCACTCAAACGATTAAGTTTCTCAAGTCCTAACTGCCTCCTCCCCCGAGCCCGTCGCCGTCGTCCTCGACGCTGCCTCCTCCTCAAGCCCGGCGTGACACCTCCCCCGAGCCCGTCGACACCGTCCTCGACGCCGCCTCCTCCTCGATCCCGCCGCGCCTCCTCCCCCGATCCCGCCGCGCCTCCTCCCCCGAGCCCACCGCGCCTCCTCCCCCAAGCCCGCCACCTCCTCCCCTCCCCCGAGCCCAACGCGCCTCCCCTTCAACGCCGCCCTGCTACTCCGATACTGCTCCCTGCTCGTCCTTCTCCTCGACGCCCAAAGGTAACCAATACCAAGTTGCCGACCCCGATGCACCTTTCCCTCACTCTTTCTATCAATAATTTGTCATGCTGTCATGGTCCTCATTGACTCATGATAATTGCACTGGTATCTGGTTCAAACACTGAGTAGTATGAGGTGTTGTACTTGTTTTAGGAATTTGTATTTGTTCTAGTCAGTGATTCATATGGTATTTGTTTTGATACTGATACTGGAATATATTGCAGTGTGGTGTGGTAAGCTTGAGATGAATGCTCTGTGATGGTAATAGTCTTGTACCGAAATTGTTTTCATAATCGGGTTTGAAATTGAGCTCTAATTTGTTCACATGATGTTTGTGTTGAGCATATTATTTCTTTTAAATGACTTGGAGGATTTACATGTTTATGTTAATTATGTCATTGTATTGGTCCTAATTTCTTCCCTACATATCCCTATTATTATTAATTGGTGTGTATACCCATACACATAGAGATCGAATCTTATGATAATATGTTCATGCGTGTCAAAACTTATATTTCTTGAGAAGATGCCTTCCGCTCATTCTTCGTCATCGTCGCCGCCTCATGTGTCTGATGCACATTCCTCTGAAATATCCAAGCGCGATAGAAGAAGAGGAATATCGAAAAGGCCCACGGGCCGATTTACCATCACGGAGGTTGATCAGTCTGGGCCCCCTATCAATCCTCGCCGAGCAGCGTCCGCATTCCAGAGAACGGTCGGAGTAGTTGCACGGGAACAGGTCAACATCACCTACGATTCGTGGAAGGAGTTGACCGAAACTCAGAAAGATGAGCTGCTGACGGATATTCTCAAATTGTTCGAGATCCCGGAGCAACACTGGGACTCCGTGCGACGACACGTGTTGCTACAGGCGTGCAAAGCGTGGAAGAACTTCAAGAGCACGCTTGTCAAGAACTATGTTGAGAAGGATCTGAGGCCCTTCCACAAGTATCCGTTCTTGGAAGAGTGCTGGGCCGAGTTTGTGCCGAAGAAGACGATAGATGAATTTAGGAGTAAAAGTGCGGCACACACGGCCCTGCAGGCAAAAAATAAGCACCCCCACAGAGTCGGCACCACTAGGTATGCGGGTAAAATCCTAATATGGAGGGATCAGGACCAGCAGGCAAACCATTCGAATGTCTCCCCGCCATTTCCCGAGATCACTGATGAGCGCGTTCGAAACTGGTTAATGGGTAGGTTATGTACCCTGTCTATTGGGAAAGTCTCCTTTCCAAACCCCGCAGACCAGGAATTGTCCCAGCGCCTAGTAAGATATCGAGCTACCTAGTTTGTAATTACTCCATAACTTCATAGGAAGTGAAATGACATGTCGGGCTATTGCAGGTAACGCTGAGTGCACAATCTTCCCAAGGCTCATTCCAGGCAGACAGGGAGAGAGATATACTCTCCACGGCCCTGGGAAACATTAAGCATCCGGGTCGTACGAGAGGCGCTGGTGTTTATGTTACATAGAGAGATTGGTTCTGAGTGGACTTCGAATCGTACTGGAGTAGGAAGAGAGCCAAAGCCGAGCGCGATGCAAAGCTACGAGAGGAGATTCGTGAATCCCTCAAAGATGAGATCACTAAATCCCTCAAAGATGAGATCGATGATCGCGTCAGAGCTGCGATGCAACGGCAACTGGAGAGCTTTGAGGAAAGGCTTAGGGAAGTTCAGTTGCAAGTCCCAAATCAGTTGCAAGCCCTCGAACCTCTTGTGCTAGCCAAAGACCACCAAACTTCCGAGTAGTCAAGGCGTCCAACCCTAACCCTACCCCAATAGGCGACGACAAATTTCCTGTCGATGACATCCAGGTAATAATTATTATCTCTGGAATGCTCGATCCATTGATAGGCCTATTGGAGTAGCTACTTTTGTAGCGTTATGTAGGTGGCTACGAAGTGCAAGCTCCAAGTGAGATATGACTCTGTTGCCCTAGAAGCTGCATGGGGCCAGGTGTATCCATCCGGTGTCGGGGCTTTGGTGCACGGTGCAAATCTAACGCCGGGTTTCACAAAAGTGAATGTGGACGGTGTTTGTGCCAATTTCGGGGCTGTCCCGCTGCATATTCCTCCAAACAACGAGGTCATGACTCTAGAGCAAGCCGTTGGAACTTTCATCCAGTGGCCCAAGAGGGACATCTGCTTGGAGCTACCTGCTCCGGTGTCAACTTCACGGGAATATCCTGCAACGGTGTCTAGTCCACGGGAGCTGATTGCACTGGAGCTACCTGCACCGAAGCAGCAAGGGCCCGTGCATCAGATGCATCTACACCTCATGCTCAGTCGACTCTTGTGAAGTTGACCTCTACAAAGCGAGGTAGCAAGGACAAATCGAAGACGGTCGACTCATGTTTTGATATCCCCTTCTTGTCGTTGGCCCGAAAATTCGTGCTAGGCGAGCTATTGGTCGAGAGGTTAGACAACCCTACCCTAGGACTAGACCTGTTCAAATGCCGGGCCGGGACGGGCTTGAAAAGCCCGGCCAAAAATCTTAGGCAGAGCAGGCTACCACCAATTCAAAAAACTGGTTTTTCCCATTAACAGTGTTGTTTTATTCATTTTTTGGAATTAAAAACTAATATTTAATTCATTTTCAGTATTAAATAAATAGATTTTCACTTTTTAAATTGATTTTACAGAATTTTGGTAGGTCGGCTTCTATAGGGCGTTTTATGTCCTAAGTCTACCGGACGGCGTCGGGCTCGGGCCGGGTCGTGGCCGGGCCGCCCATGAACAGTCTACCTAGGACCGGCTTGCACGATATTGCATATATGGTACATGGAACAGGCCAATAAGACGGATGAACAACGACGCTCGGGTGTCATTGTCAAGTTCAACGAGGTTCATTTTAACCACAATGCTCAAGACTGTGTCTTCATGGTGATCTTCGAGGACTTGTTCTGTCTCTTCCACCTCGACTCCCTCGACATCTCACTCATGCGATGCTGGACACTATAAGTGTGTACAATCACGGTAAATGTCCGTGTAATACCGATAAATGTTATATATAACTCCTTGCTTTTGTATATAGATACATGATGTCTGAAGCCGAATTAAGGAATTCACTAGTAGGTTTCCTCAACCCACATATGGTCTCCGCGCAAACCATCAAGGAGAATACAAGATTCGTCGAGGATTACGTTATAGTGTTTTTGCTGGCTCGCCGCAACAAGGAATACATACTTTTGCCCAACAACCAGGAGTAAGTGTTGCACTACTGGGTATACTTGTTGATTTGTACTTTATAATCAACATGAACTTAGGTTTAATGACCATGGTGACATACCTGTGTAGGTTCCACTGGATTCTAATTCTAATTATACCAAAATGGAGCTCGGTAATATACCTAGATTCCCTAAAGAGGACCACTCACAACTTCACAATTATCCAGCATTTAATCAACAGGTAAACACATTTCCTCCATATAAACTCTATTGTAGTCTTTCCTTTCGTTGCAATGGCTAAGGCTAACTTCTTGGAGTCACGTAGGGCGTTCGGCGCATTCTATGCTAAAGGAGGAAAAAACAAGGGAAGGAAGCTAACGCACAATCTAACTTTCCCGGTACTCGCTAGCTAGTACACATTAATCCTATATAACACTTTGTGTAGTAATACCTCTCGAACTAATCAATTCTATTTTTGCAGTGCCACCAGCAGCCGTCGGGCCGCAATATCTGTGGATACTATGTTTGCCACAACATGGTACTACTCATCGGTTCCGCAATTACCAATGATCCTGAGGTTTGTCAATCTTGCAACAAATTATTTCATATATACTTACCAATTTATATAAGCGCGAATTTAATCTTCCTAGCGACAGGTTGCGACCATCACGGAAACTGCGTTTGAACAGAGCGAGCTCACAAAAGTTCGATCACACCTTGCGTCATTCCTGAACAATCAAGTCATAAATCCAGATGGGGTGTTCCACAATGTAAATTGAACTTGATTGGGATAAGATTGAACTTAATGGTACATGTGTATAAATGTACATTAATGGTTAATTTTAGTTAATTGATTTGTGAATTGGATGTGCTTGTTTCTGAAATGAATGTGAATTTGATGTGCTTGCTTCTAAAATGAATGTGAATTGGATGTGCTTGTTTCTGAAATGAATGTGAATTGGATGTATACAACTTAATGTTGTGTTTTAGCTTGTTTTAGAGGGCATGGCTAGCATTTCCTAAGGCTAGCCAATAAACAAAAATAGATTTAGCAATGCAAAGAATATCACAGCCGGTTTGTAGATGAACCCATCTGTGATAGTCGACTATCACGGACGGTTTGTAGATGAAACCGTCTGTGATAGTCGACTATCACGGACAGTTTGTAGCTGAAACCGTCTCAGATTGTCGACTATCACAGACGGTTTCATCTACAAACCGTCTCTGATTGTCAACTATCACAGACGGTTTTATCTACAAACCGTATGTGATAGTCGACTATCACAGACGGTTTTGAGTACATAACCGTCTATGATATTATGTATGACAGACGATTCAAAAACCGTCTGTGATGACCTCATGTCATTACTGACCCATAAACACAGATGGCTCACGAAACTGTCTGTGATGACGTTTTTGAAACATCTGTGAAGGCCTTTTCTGTAGTAGTGAGTAGACCCCGAAACTATACCATGAAAAGCATATTTCACAAGCTTTACTTTTGACTTGGGAATTTGCATTTCTTCCAATGCTCTCGTAAATAAAATATTTAAATAACTACCACTATCTACTAAAACTTGATTAACTTTGCAATTATTTATAGTAGGTTCTACAACAATAGGGAACCTACCTTTTCGAGTTGAAGGGATTTGTCAATCTTCTTTGCTGAAGGAGATGACTGTGTCCGATCACTTGGATGGCTTAATGGTGATCGGAGATTCATCAAGGTTGACTTCTCATTCCACGACCTTCAGAGGACGCCCTGATTTGTATGAGGATGGTATGTTGTGGCTCCTGATACTCCATTTCTTCATCACCATCCTTGTCTTTTTTGGAGCTCTTGTATGGAAGGAAAATGACCTTTACCTGAGTAATAGTCTTGTAGCTTTTTTTGCTAGGCTCGGCAAGTGCGTAGATCATGCCCTGCCACCTGATGAAGTGGACACTACTTCTTGTTCTTTTTGTATTCATCGATCAGAGCTTTTGCTTTGTTATGACCCAAATAATCATTCTTGCCTTTGGTGAACTTCTCACGAATTGCAAGCACTTCTTTGTTATTGGGCTTGCGATTCTTCTTACCTTTGAGAGCCTTCTTATGTTTCTTCTCTTGTTTATCCAGGCCAGGCTGGGGGATTTTCTCTTTTCGATCTATGGCCTTGTTCCATGCAACCGCCTCACTAGCGGCCGCATACCTATCGGCCATGTCGAAGAGCTCGACTGTCGTTCATGGAGGATTCATAGCGATATCCTCCGTAAACCGTCAATTCCTTAACCCAGCTTTAAAAGCTTGAATAACAGATGAGTCTGTGACCTCAAGAATGGAGTTATGGACCTGGCTGAACCTCTTTATGTACTAGCGGAGAGTTTCATTAGGTTCCCGCCGAATACGATGAAGATCATCCTCCTTTCCGAGGTGATCATATGTCCCCTGAAAGTGTGCAATCAGGAGGTCACAGAGTTGCTCCCATGTGTAAATTAATCCGACCGGTAGGTTGAGCAACCAAGACTGGGCAGATCCTTCAAGTACCGTGGGTAGGTAGTTTTCCATCACATTGTCGTCACCACCAGCAGCTCTGATGGCTGTAGTATAGATCTAGAGAAATTCTAATGGATTTTGAGTTCTATGGAACTTTTCCATGTTTGCTGGTCGGAATTTGTCCGACTAGCGTACTGCTTGGAGGCCTGTTGAAAATGCTCGATAGCCTGTAATGGAGTCATGACGTCTTCTTTGAAAAGGATCCAGATTGTAATCAGTTGGGGATCGATTCCTTAGTTTGACATACCGAGTATCTGATGTCCCAATTCGGTTGTGGATATTAGTATGACACCCTCGACCACCTGCCTGGTTTAGATGATGTCAAAGATCATCTGAACCAAGTGGTCACTCCTCTTGACGACGGGGAGAAGTGGCTGCATGGAAGAGTTGTCTTCCCTTATGATTCCCTAGTCGGAATATCTAAGGAGGTCTAGGTATCGAACGGTCTCCAGACTGACCTTGCTGATCCCGGCTAAGGGAGGAACACTGGGAGGAAGTCAAAGTATGACTTTGTGAATTCCTTTGTTCCCTGAACATCTCTGTACGTTGCATGGTCTGCTAAAGGATCTTCGATACCTACCCTGCAAGCTGAACATACCCCGGAGTCTTTGCCAGAGCAGGGTCTGGGTTATTTAAAATGTCACGAACTCGTTACAGGTTCTGGATCGTTACCAAGGGTCTTGAAGGGTTCTTGCTGGCAGAAGGTGTTCGATGACTTGAATTCTCTCCCAACCCTTTGGCTTGTCCTGTTCACCCTATCATGCACAATGGGGTAGAAACAAGCGAATTAACTTATTGATGTCCACCAATTCCATTGCCTCCGCCATCTCGGGTTGGTGCTTGAGTGCCCATACCATTTCCACCAATAGGTGGTGGCGGGTTATGCTGTGGAGGATCATGCATGTCATCTTGATTGGTATCACTGATTTTGTTAACCTCATGCCTCCAATAGCAGTCTTCTGACGTGCTCCCATCGTAACTAAGGGAGAGCCTTCCACTGCTTTGGCAAGGAGCCTCCATGATAGAGAGCGGTTGGAGATTACGACCTATAGCGGGCTTTGTGGTGGACTCAGCCTGATCCGGTGGATTCCCGATCATATGCTGAGTTTGATCAGCTTTACCTGGCCTTCGACTAGTGGCAACTTCATTGACACGCTACTAGATGTCGGTTGGCCATCAGAATACGTAGGAGCCGTAGGCGAATATTGGTCACCCATGACTGTATCAAGAGCACATTAACCCTCTGATTGCAGCACTGAGCTTTTATCGCCGTTGTTACCGGTCGGAAAAACTGGGCTTGTAGAGGCATTTGGACATTCCAAACTGGTCGGAAGAACCGATTCCTCTGGGAGCGCCACTGATTGTGCCGGCGAATCTTCATCCATCCGGTCAATCTCACTAGTCTCAACGAGCGGCAAGCCTACGATGGAAGAGGATGACGATGACATTTCGTCGTGTTCCATGGCGCGAATGCGTGCGTCCATTCGAGGTTGGAAAAGTCCACCAAATCGAACTAGTTCTCCTCATCCCATGTTCCTGCCATGATCACATAAGTGATAGCGGAACAGAAGGAAATTTTGGATTCTTGAGCGAAGAAATCTTTAAGAAATCAATGCCTTCTTCCCTACTGATCCCTACTGAGTGGAAATAACACCAACCTGTATCCTGTCACCTTCAAAGATTCGAAAGATATTATCCTCAAGACTAAGAAAGAAACGAGAGCTCCCAAGATCCCCATGCCTGCCACTTTGACCGTGAAGCTACACCAGATAAAGAAAACCAATCAAATGGGATGATACACACCCAAGTTTGTAGTAATTAAACCCCTATTGAAAATTCAGTAGATGTTTTAGTGTTCAAACAAATCAACATTAGTAATGAAGTTATAGATTGTACAATGAAGTGTAAACATGGTTGGGAATACCAGCAGTAGTTGATCCGTTACTGCTAGCTCCCAGGTTTCCAAATTTTATTCTCTAAAACTATGATATACTCCAAAAGTTCAATCTGCAAACCTATTTCTCTCCATTTTCCCCACTACCAACAGTTTTAGCTCCATTTATTCTGGGAAAATATCAATAACAAGGACTGATTCATGTGGGTAAGGGCATAGTGCACATTGTTGCTCAAAACTCTCTGACTGCTATTATTTTTCTAAAACTCCAAAACAAACACTGTGCAAAAAAATGGAAACCTCTATAAGATTTGCACCAAACAATATCTTATGATCCTGTTTACACCAGAATCTTACCTAATGCTACCAACCAAATTAACATGGCTTACATAAATGAGAACACACTTGAAATTTCACTAAGCGTGCTTAGCAAAGGTTATGTTGCCATACCTGGTTTCTGTGAATATTTCACACAAAATGGCACATCAACAGAAAATGGCAGCATAAGGACACTTCTGTGTTTTCCTTGGTCGAAAGCTGGTACCGAAGCATTGTCCAAACAACATAGGAAGCATGGATTAAAGTTTTAGAATTACAACTGGTTAAACATGATCTTTAACCAGTTGAAAAGTAGGTGGTCCAAACCATATAGAGAAGTTAACTAGTAGTTAGTAGTAAATCAAAGAAATGGTGACAGTACCATTAGATTATCTTTATCCATCGGCATAATCTAATCCATTTTGTGAGAGTATAATATAATAGAAGGTTACCATCGATATGGTACAGCCTAAAATTATCGTCCCCTCAAGGATGAATGAAAAGCAAGATGCTACAGAGACAGAGAGGAATAACAAACCTTTGTCTTATATAATGACTGAAAGCTCTGCGACAATGCTGCAACCATTTCCAAATTATCTGTGAACCGCCACTACATAATATCATGAAAGATAAGCATTATCAAGCTCATGTAAGAAAACAGTAAAGATATATAACCTTGTGCAAAAGGTGATTTCAATTGAGCATATGTTTGCCTTAAAAGAGAACAAAAAGATTACTTATGAACCCATAATGCTGAACACGAAAAGACTTATGAACCCATAATGCTGAACACAAAAAGACACTTATGCACCCATCATCTCTTTAACGCTATGTGCATTTGACCACAATGAATAATCCTCATTGCGCTAGCACTAGATGCTAACTTTGACATGTTATAAAACTAACAATTGTACCATGTGTTTCACTAAAATTCACTATCCCAACTTAGTATAAGTAGTCATGGTTAAACATCTGGGTCAAAGAGACTTATTATCCATAGGAAAAAAGGGTGAAAACTAACATGTTATTGTAAGGGAAGAATACCGTAAAAGCAAAGCCATCTCCTTGAGACTTCAAGTATTTGCCCTCCTGTTCATCTCAATTAGCTCAAGGAAATCATTCATATGCTTTTTGGAGTACACACAAATGAGGTTTCTGCTGGGAGAAAATGCTTAAGTGACAAATCGAAAATTTTCCAGCAATAGGAGTAGAGGAAAGCAGAATCAACAATTCAGCATAAACCTATAGCAGATGGGATATTGATGCTAACGTGATTAGCTTATGATGATTCACAAATAAATTGATAGTATGTTGAAAGAACTCCCTTCAAGCAACAAGGCAATAATTCTTTGGGTTAATAAGCGCATCTTTGGCTTCTCCTTATCTCATTACATGTGTAGCAAGAAAGTGATGTGGAGAGATCACATAAAAAAAGAGTAGGATAAGAATTACGTCATCAATATCTCTCAAAGGAAGTACAACCTTCATATAAAGGAAAAAGATGCACTTAGTCACACACATAAAGCAAAAAAATGTATCAACCCAATTGGAAGATCTGACCTATTTAGTCTTGGTTTCCATAGGATCTTAAAGAAATATCAAATATGATGCATCAATTAAAGAAACATGATGCACATCTTTCCTGTTGCATTGCCTGAAGAAACTAAGGCTAAGTTTTCAGACTACCTAAAAAGGTGTGAAGCAAAAGTGTCATACATTAGCTGGAAGATATTTTTGGGATACAAATATTGAACTGCATACCTAGCTACATTGATGTTGTATTCAGTACATGTCAGGTTGGGGAGCATTGTAAGGAAACATCGTTTCAATATAGTGATCAACATATGTTTAATCCTGCAAGAACAATGATCTCATTGTTATCCAATGTAATATATTTTTTCAATCAGTAAAAGCACGAATGCATGCCATAGGAAAAGAATGAACTGCATGAACATACCTTGGAGGGTTCAGTGGCAAGTAAATTTTATCACAGAGCACAATGGTAGTAGCAAATAGAATAACAAATCAACTTTCTTGTTGCTGCATTAGTTAAGAAAATACCTATCTTTTTCCAATTTTTCCCGTTGTAAATCTCAACAGCCTTCCGAAGTATATCATCCTACCTTTTGGTATACATGCAGCTCATCAGATAACACCAGTAGATAGACACACAACGATCTAGCGGATATTATAAAACATGTGGTACTTGTAAAAGATCCACTGCCAGCTACTAAACATCCAAATAGCATACAAGGCTGCTCATATGTATAAGGTCATACTTCTAGCATTTTCTAGATTAACCTTCAAGATCCATCCACTACCAGGGAGCATTCAGTTAAGCCAGCCAACAAAACTTTGATCCAGCTTAAACCTAAACCATGCCTTTGGAAAATCATTCTATACTAATCTTACTAATCAAAATCCATTAGCCTTCATCTTGCTTAAACTACTCATGCTAATTAACATGCTAATCAAACACACAGTGGAGAGCACAATGTGTAGATAAATGAAGCTGAAGCTAACAGTATGTGTATCAAACGATGAATAGCAATGACAAAAACACCAAAGCCGAATGGCTCGGGCATGCTCAACGTCGGCGGCGAGGGGAACTCCGGCAGCGGCCGACCATGACGAATCCAAAACCGGCACGAGCGAGGCGGACTCAGGGTGGAGGCGACGCAGCTCGAGCGGGCTTTTTGCGAGCTGGCGACGGTGGTTGAGCACAGGTGGAAGGGACAGGGGGTGGCCAAGGCGAGCTCCACCTGTAGAGAAACAAAACATTCTTTGAGGCATTTATACAAACACACAGAGGGCAAGGAGGAAGGGGACCAAAAGCGGCTCGGCAATGACTTGTCGCTGGCGGTCGGAAGGTCGGCGGAGGAGCGAGAGGCGCCAGGGTGAGTCGGCGGTGGAGTCCCATGGCGCGGGGCGCGTGGCGGATCGGATCGGATAGGAAAGGCGGCGGCGTCGGAGTCATGGCGGCATCGAGGGCGGCGGCGAGCTAGGGCCAATGGAGATGGAGCCGGCACAGGCTGGGGTCAAGGGAGACGAAGCCGGCGCAGATCCGATGGTGCCTGGGCCGGGAGGCGCGAGGGAGACGGGGCGGCACCGTCGGGTTAGCCGGGAGGTGGCAGCGGCACCAGAGCAGCCGGGCTGGGTCGAGCGAAGGCCGGGCTCCAGGAGGAAGGAGTGAGGAAGAGATTGGGGACTCAGAAGCGAAAAAAAAGGCGGGGATGGAAAAATGGGCGTGACGGAAAAGCGGGGACGGGAAAAATGGGCGCGATAAAAAAAAAATACTTCTGAGTGTTATGGAAAACACTCGAAAAAGTTAATTCTACCGAGTGTTATAGAAAACACTCGGAAAATTAAATTCTACTGAGTGTTGGCTTCTCATCCCGAGTGTCCTTTGAAACACTCGGGATTTGCCCGAGTGTTTTCGTCCAAACACTCGGGAAATATATAGGTACTCGGGAACTTCATGGTTTCTGGTAGTGCAACACCATCTTCTATCCCTTCAAGAAACCTCATTGCGAAATCCTCACCCTCTAGGGTTGAGTCAATCCTACCCTCACCCTTAGGGGTAGATTCGAATCGTCACCCTCTGGGCTAAGTATAAATTGTCACCCTCCGGGGTTGAGTCGAATCATCTCCCTTCGGGGCTATATCAATCCCATCCTCACCCTCTAGGACGGAGTCGATCCCATCCTCACCCTATGGGGTTGAGTCGAATCCTCTCTCTCCGGGGCTGAGTCGATCTCATCCTCACCCTCAGCGGCTGAGTCGAATCCTCACCCGAATCCTCAACCTTCGGGCTGAGTCGAATCCTCATCCTCCAAGCTGAGTCGATCCCAATCCTTACCCGTCGAGTCGAGCAAATCTTTTCCTCACGAGGTTGTGAGCTAACCCCCATCTCTTGAGGCTAAATGTGAAATCCTCCTCTCGGGGTAAAGTGATAATTTCTGATTGCCGTTGGATAATTTTTCCTTTCGTGTACAACATGGTGAAGAATCCAAGCATGGATAGGAGGCTATGACATCAAGTCTCCTCCTCACATGAGCAGTGCTCTCGAGCATCCCTTGTGTGCTAAGTTTTCCGAAGGGAGACGGTAACGTTTTGGCCCTCTCCCAACGCAATCAAAGCTCCTAAGCTTCCCTCGAGTGCTAAGTTCTTTCGACGGGACATGGCTACGTTCTAGTCCTCTCTTGGTGTGCAAAGCGCTCTTGAGCATCGTCTTAAGCGCTAATTGTTTTGGATGAAAGTCGACAATGTCTCGGCCTTTCCCGACACACAAACCGCTCTTGAGCCATGTCTTGAGCATAATGTTTATTTCCGATGGGAGACGACAATGGTTCAGTACTCTTTCAATGTAGGAAGCACTCTAGAGCATCATCTATGATCGCAACATGGATTGTGGGATCGTACGATCCTACGATCCCATGGAGCTAAAATGACACGAATCAATATATGGATCGGAATTTCATATAATCGTAATCCTAAAGGTAGGATCACATAGAATTGGGTAGGATCTTACTCATAATCGGGTAGGATTATGATCCTAACAACAAACTATATCAGCATATAAATTTTATTTTACCTATTGCTAATTTAGGTTACAATATTTTAATTTGCTTTATTTTCTCTCGATGTTGTTCTAATGTTAAAAAAGTATTACCATTAATATATAGGATTTTAAATATTAGTTTACTAAAAAATAAGTACATCAGGTAAAATGAATAAGTGTACCCAAATTTACGAAACTAAATTTAAAAGATTTAAAGCAAAATCTACTATAGCGTTGCATGTCTGAAAACATAATTAAAATTTTTATATAAAATATATATATTGTTACCAGTATGATAGAATCATGATTCTACGATCCGATCCTACGATCTGATCATATCAAATAAAAAACGATCCAACCTGGACCACGGTCCTAACAACCTTACGCACGTTGAGGAGCTCCGATCCCCCTCGAGATCTGGTATGGCCAGCCATGAGAAGATCACGTATGACACAACCCTTCCGTTATCATTATTTTGGCAAGCAAACTGTACGTACCCTACACCTAACAGGTCGTCGTAGTTGGGGCACGAGGAAATTGTGACCGCTCCGGCGTAGCTTCGGTTTCTAATTCTCAAGACTAAGGAACCATAAAAATCATACTTACTCCACGTGGGTGGTAGGGATAATTGGGAATAAAATCGGTCGCGCGATTCTTAATCTGAACTATTCCAACCCTCCATGCATGGCTCCATCTTTGGTTTCTAGATAGGTCGTTGTTGAGAACACATTTAGATGGGGTTTCGCCGTTTTGGAGAAGAGAATTGGCAGCTGTGCAGTCAAACAGATTGAGACATAGCTTGTATTTTATAAGCCGGTGCTGTTTGTCGGGTAAAGAAAGGTCGCGCACAACTCAGGATTACAAACTGACTTTGTTACGACAACCAGTGTTACTTGGCACTGACACAGATGTCGGATTTTGACTCGGTTCAGGTGTCTGATTTGACAAGCTCTGGACAATAGGATTCGAGAATTCGTCTAATTTATATTCTTTTATCTTTAAGAATTAAATTAAAATTATTTATGCAATAAAATATTTAATTTAAATACACTACCACAACACTATATAACTGCCACAAAAGTTTCTAGACACAGTTGATATTACCTAGTCACAAGAAACCAGCTACAAACCACTCACCTTTTTTAAAATGGTAGCAAAAGCTGTCAAATGCCCCGTTACATGTAAAAATGAATAAAGAAGTACTACAGCTGAGATCTCTCGTAGCTCTTCTAGCTTTCTTCTCCCTCTCTTCCTTCTCATCAAACCAGCTTCATTCTCATTCAGATGTTCATTCGAATAAGCACTACCACTCCACCCCCGACTCTCCTTCCTCTAATAGCTCTTTAAATCACGCCAGAACACCGACATCCCACTCCTCTCTTCCTTCTGCAACAGATCTATCTAAACACCGGCATTGAACTAGTTCTTCTCTTCTGCTCCTCACAAGGACTCTCCATAGGGTGTCCGATACATGTCGCAAGGAGTCTAACACGTTTTCTAGACACGCGTGTCCTGGTAACACAGATGATAACCACCGAGATCTGTTAGAGATAGAGTTATGGATAAACTAACTTTGAATATACACAAACACTTTAACATTATCCCTCAATCTTAACCTTGTGAGGCGATAAATCTGATTTCTAGCACACAACATGCAAGTCGTTGCCCAACAAAGTGGGAATCCAGTTCAATGTGTAGATGCCTTTACATATCTTCTTTAATGGTGAGACTAGAAGATCACCCGCACCGAAGGGCGCGGGCCATTTTGCCGGGCCGACGTGGGCCGCAGGAGCAAAGGCCGCTCCCACCAAGCGCCGTAGCTGGAATTGGGTGGTCGCAAGGCACGTGCAGTGTGATCCGATGTCGGACGCTTCTGGGCGACGTGGAGTGTGCGCAGCAGCTCGGATCGATCGGGCGGGCGCGAGGCGCACACGGAGGCGATTGGACGGGTGCAGCATCTTGGGCGACGTGGAGCGCGCGAGGCCAAGCCTTCCTAGCGTGTGCTACGGGTCAGATCGGACGGCCCGGAGACGTTCGCGGCGCGATCCGATGGATGCCGTTTTTTCGCCGACGTAGCACGAGCGGGAGAGCGCGCTTTGTTCCGATCTTTAATGTTAGTAATTTATATTCTCTGTCGGGAAGGTCACTCTGAGCACTTTACATATCTTTTTTAGGCTGTTCCCAATGAGCAGTATCTTAGTGCAGTTTCTTTAGTGCATGAAGAGTGTTAGGATACTATCTTCCCAATGCATGGTTTCTTATGGTGTAGTATCTTAGGCTATTTCATTTAATTACATGCATGATATTTACTAGTATTTGAGCATTGTGGCCTATTTGTGGCATGTACTAAAGCAATACATGCACGATCTTCCCAATGCACGGGATTGATCACAATAAATTTTATGCGTTGGATTTCGAAACCGAACCGGTATCCAAATTAGATACTAGAGTATCCTCTCTCTTTATTAACTATGGTGCCACATTATCATTTTGCCTACATGGCAGGCTTAAGATACCAGCCAGAGTGGAGCACTGGGAGCAGCCTTAGTGGTGAGATCTGGTGCCTTAATCAGATGGATTATTAATAGCAACTAGGTAGCTATACGTACTACATATAGATGGTCACAATAATACGGCTGTTAACATTTGCCAGTGCATTTATAATACGCGGCCTTGTCTCTAGCAGACCTTCTTAGAGTATCTATAATAGTTCATATCATTTGTTACTAAGGGTGGATATATCAGCATTTAGGTGATTTGGAGGAGAGACGGCGAGGAGAGAATGTGTGCTTGTTACTAGATGAAGAAACAAGCAAGTTGTTGATACCAAAACATAATAAACAATAAAATACTTGTTGGAGACTCGCTTGTTACTAAAAACCCGTTTTGTGGGTCATGCACACTTGTAGCAATTAAGGTCTTAGATACAAATTCAAAAAACAATATATTGGAAGACTTGTTTTTTTTAATTAGATTAAATACTCTCTCTCTTCTTAGTAACAAGTTAAGAAACAAACTATTGTAGATGCTCTTATTTTGAACGTACAAGTTGATGTGTAGACACGGGAAATGGATCCTCTGCATGGAAAGATTCAATGCAGAGGATCTACAGTGTATGGTATTAGGAAACGATCTCTACTGTCCGATCAAAAATCGAAGGTCGAGGTCAATAGGTTACCGCAGGGATGCTACATGGTTTTGACTACAGTAAAAAAACCTCTACGGTCCAGATCCATAGACACCCAACAAAAGGAGTGTCCTTATGTAGGGTGCCCCTAGCTATACTCAAGACGTAGAAATTAGTGAACCAACGGTAATTAACTTCGGTTCATGACCTGACAAGAGAACCACAACAATCGGACTTTGGATTTGCAAATAAACTGAAAGGAAATATCAACTCTTTCAGGTGCTGGCTGCTAAGGCTTAGCAATTTCTTCCCTTGGCCGGCTGCCCTGCTCTGCTTCCTCTCCCTTTTCCAGCTTAATTTCTTAATTTCTCCCTCTCTTAATTTCATTGCTCGGCTTGGAGAGTCTGAATTCTTTATTTGCCGACTCGGCTCAACGAGACAACACGGCGTGCAGCTCCAGCATGATATAAACATTTTAACGGTCCCGCTCACCAGCATGATATAAACATTTTAACGGTCCCGCTCACCATCTCTATCCACCTTTTTCTCGTGTTCTGGCAGGAGATCTTTTTTCTGGTATCTCAAGTTGCCAAACAGGGCATGCTCTTTAACTCGCATTATATAAGCTACCCCAAACTAGCCAAACCCTAACAAGTGTCCTGCTTAACGAGTGGCAATATAAGCTTCTGTCTTGGGAACTTGTTGGCCATGGGTAGCTTGCCACTTAACACGTTACAACCACTAGACCCGGAGACCTTCACCGACGAGTCGCGCGCCGTGGTCGACTTCCTCGCCGGCTACTACCGCGACGTCGACAAGTACCCTGTCCGGGCGGCCGAGCTCGAGTCGGGTCGCCTCCGCAAGCGCCTTCCCGAGGCGGCGCCGGAGCACGGCGAGCCGATGGACGCCATACTGGAGGACGTGCGCCGGGACATCCTCCCGGGGCTCACGCACTGGCAGAGCCCGAGCTTTTTCGCCTACTTCCCGATGAACGCGAGCACCGCAGGGTTCGCCGGCGAGATGCTGTCGGTTGGCCTCAACGTCGTGCCGTTCATGTGGGTCGCGTCGCCGGCCGCCGCCGAGCTCGAGGGCATCGTGGTGGACTGGATGGGCAGGCTGCTCGGCCTGCCGGACCGCTTCCTCTTCTCTGGCGGCGGCGGCGGCGTCCTGCAAGGGAGCACGTGTGAGGCCGTTAGTGTGCCGCCGCGCCGCCATGAGACCGCTGTGCAAGAGTCGGCTCGGGCATGAGTGCATCCTGAAGCTGGTAGTTTACGCCTCTGACCAGACGCACACTACCTTCCAGAAGGGTGCGAGGCTCGTCGGCATCCCGCCGTCCAACTTCCGCGTAATCCGAACGTCGGCAGCCTCGGATTCGGCCGATCGCCGACGCCGTTCGCGCGCGATCGAGGGCAACGTGGCCGTGGCTGGTTCATTGTACTGTCGCCACAATGGGCACTACCGGGCTCGGCGCCGTTGATCCCGTGCGCGAGCTCGGTCAAGTGGCGCTCCGTCATGGCATGTGGTCGCGTCGGCGTTAGCGTCGCCGGCCGCGGTGTGCGATCTGCCCCGAGTTCGGGACTACCTCGGCGGCGCTGAAGCTCGCGGACTTCGGTGAGCATGAACCCTCATAAGTGGTTCCTCACCAACATGGACTGCTGCTGCCTCTGGGTGGCAAGCCCCGTTGCCCTCACCGCTGCGCTGTCCACCGACCCGGAGTACCTCAAGAATGTCGGCGCAGACGGCGCAGCGAAACCGGTCGCCATAGACTACAAGGACTGGCAGATCTCATTGTCGCGTCGGTTCCGCGCCATGAAGCTGTGGGTGGTCTTTGCGCCGCTTCTGGCGTGGCGACCATCGCGAGGCTATACGTAAACGCGTCGAGATGGCAGAGTGGTTCGAGCGGGCGGTGGCGGCTGACGAGCGGTTCGAGGTGATGGCACCGAGAACGTTCTCCCTCGTGTGCTTCCGCCTCCGTCCAAGGTTCGATGGCGACGACGCAGTGGACGCGATGAACCGTGAGCTCCTCGCAGCGGTGAACGCGAGCGGGCGGGCGTTCATGACGCACTTCGTGGTGGACGGCAAGTTCGTGATCCGGCTCGCCGTCGGTGGGGCCATGACGGAGTTGCGGCACGTCCGGGACGCGTGGGAGCTGCTGCATGAGATCGCCAGTGATGTTCTGCAGCGGTGTTAGTTGGCTGAACCTGCACATCCGCCACGTACTGTACTATGCATTTCTCCAGATCTGCAGTTATATTATGCCCATGATGAGTCGATCCTCGCATGCAAGTCAGGTGATGGGCTGTGCTTGTCGAGCATTGTGTAGCAATTCCGTCCTTTGTTTAAATTAAATTATTTTGATTTCTTGTTTTAGCATGTATTTCAAAAATCATGATGTATGCATTAGTACCGCCGCACTTTTTCATTCCGACCGACCGCAATCCATTTTTTTCCCCAACTTCTCATCTCGCAATCACCACCAAAAGTCAAGAATCAGACAGCGCATGTTATACATCGTTGTCTTGAGAGCGTTCCATTTTAGTGACTAGTTCGTGTATACGAGGTCGTTTGAGTAAGTTAGAGAAAAGAGCCGAAGAAGTGTACTGCTATCCATCCCTTTCCTCAACCGAAAATAACACCATCCACAACACTGCCATCTCTCTCTTTTTTCCCCAAGAGAGCAACCCCACTGCCCTACATTTTCTAACAGAGTACTTTCATAGCCGGACCGTTCCAACCCCACTACCCATTCTCTTCTCACTGTCATCGCTATTTCTTTAACCCAGCCAAAACCAGCCACATGCTCACTACCATTGCACAGCCAGTCCATCCTCCCCTCCAGCGTCATTTCCTTTTTCCCTAAGCACATCCACCCACTGCCTTTTTTCCTTTCTCAAGACATGCACTACACAGCCACTCATTTTCCTCCCCAGCCGAACCAAACTCCTCACTGTCTTTGTCTTTGCCTCAACAACCCCACTGTCTATTATTCTATCATCACAAGCACCCCTCTCAAGCACAACTATTTCTTGATCATGCCAGCCGAGAGACCATTCTTCCCCCAACCAAGCTACCCATTTCATTATACTCACATCACAACCATCTACATAGCCGAAGCATCCCCTCCACGCCATGATCTTCTCCCCCCAACAGCAATCATTTCTAGTCACTCCCAAGCAAACACTCTTGTACATGTCCATTTCTCTACCTTCTCTCCTTCCAATCCCTTTCAAGAACCCCAAATCACCCAATGCATGCTATATGGTAGCGTTCCTCGTGTCGAGAGCTTTCCTATTCTGCAATTTGTTTTCACATGCAAGTTTGTTTGAGCGTTTTTGAAGAAAAGGGGAAGGAACAGTAGCTTGACCGGAAAGAGGAGGCAACTCTGGTGGGATGTGCGGCCAGTGCCTGATTCCTGGTGGAGTCCTTGGTGGTGCACGCGATTACCATGCATGCTAGCATCTGCGGCGACTGGAGCCGCAATGGTGATCCGTGACCTAGCACGAAATCGCGGCGGCGGCGGCGTCATGGGCAACGGCTCGCAAGGGGGGAGCTTGAATGGCGTGCTACTACGACAGGCCAAGGCGGCCGAGGGCTAGCGCGTGACGTCGGTGCGGAGGCGAGGCAGCTTGTGGCCCGGCGCGGGAGCGGCCAAGAGTAGCGGCAACCGGGTCGGGGCGGCTTAGCGATATGGCCGGGCGCCAGCACCAGCGAAGAACGACGACGTCGTCGTCGAGTGGCTCGGCGGCCTTCGGCTCGATGGTAGCGTGGCGACCAATGACAACCCGGCGAGGCGACGCGGTGTGGCACGGCCAGCGTAAGGCGCGACGTCGAGGCGAGGTGGCGGAGCCGGTTGTAACATCCCCAAAGTGTTGTTACCAATTTAAAAATAAATAAAGTTATTATTTTATTGGTTTTTCTGAAATTTGAAAGAGTTTTGTTGCTTTATTTGAATTTACGAAGTTTTAAAAGTCAAAAATAAAAATTTATTAAAATTTTTGAAGTTTTATTTGAGTTAAAATTGAAAAATAAAAATTAAATTAATTTCTGGAATTTTAAAAGATTTTCCTTAATTATTTTAAAGCTAAAACAAATTTAATTGCAAAATCTATCACCAAATAATAGTTGGAAATATTTTATTTAAGTCCAAAATGCCTTTGAGAATTTCTATGAATTTTCTCATAATTTTTTTTGATTTTATTTGCTATTTTCTAAAGCTATTTTGAATTACCAGAATTAAATCAATTAGAAAGTCAAAAGAAATCCTCAAACAGTGGCTGGGCCGAAACTCTCTCGGCCCAAGTCTTTTCCCTGTGCGCACGGTCCAACCAGCCCAGCCTCCCGCGTGTTTAAACCTCAAACCAATCTCATCCGTTGGATCTTCAATGAACGGTCCGATCTCGTTGTGATCTTCGTATGGTCCGAACATCCCACCAAATGATGACCGTTCGATCTAAATCGCACGGCCATCGCTTCGCTCACTTCTTTTCTATTCAGCGCCGTCGCCGACAAGTTGGACCGCTGTCACTGTGCATTGTCTCCTACCTTTCCTTCTTCCTCGCGCGTCCCTTTCCTTTCCCGTCGCGTCCGCCATTGACGCGGATTCAAAAACCTTCCTTGCACGTTCAAATCCGGCCGCATATCCCTAATTGACGCGTGCATTTAAACCCTGGATTCTCTCCTCCTCCGACACGGCGCTCTCCTTCCTTAAGCTCGCCCCAAATCCCCTAATCATCACTGGCGGCTTCATGTGTCCTTCGTGCTCTCCACGGCGATTCAACTCCGCCCATGCCCCTATAAATAGAGCCTCGGGTACACCCTTCTCTTCTTATCCCAACACCCCAAACCTTCTCCCTCCAATCTGTCTCTAGAGCCTAGATTTTGAAGTTCTTCGCCAGCGGCTAAACTCCGGTTCTTCTCTGATTCCGGCGCCCCCGTCGACACTCCACCCTCGACTCCGCCACCGTCGGCATCGCCGCAACGCCACGAAGCTGGTGCGCTCACCCGCATCGCCGGAGGACCCCGGGAACCACTACTTCACCATCAACCTAAAACCACCGCCGCTTAACCCCATCGCCGACAACCTTCTCGCTGCGCATCCTCGCAATTCCAGTGAGCATCGCGACCTGCATCCTCTATTCTCTCTTTTGCGCACATCTGCATAGGTCGCCGGAGCTCTGTCGGCATCGGGCCTGTGTGGCACAGCCACATCACCACCACCTCAGCGCCACATGCGCGTTTTCGCAGAGTCAGCGCCTACGTGGCGCCACCTCAACCGCTGAGCCAGCGCACCCACCCCGTTGCGCACTGTACCGTGGGGCTCGCTTGTCAGTGGCACACCTCCGGGCGTTGACGTCATGCTGCGTGATAATTCGGAATTTCCTTCCGGAAAATTAATCTGGTAATTCAATTAAAATCTGATTTAGGGTTTTTAGTAGATTTAAACTTCTAAAATCCATATCTTTTGTATCCAAACTCCAAATTGGGTGATTCAAATTGCTAAATTTATATACAATCATTATCTAGCTAACTAAAATAAAATATTTTGATTTGGAGTTAGTTTGATTTATATTTTTGAATTTATTTGAATTTTAATTGAATTTGTCGTATTTTCGCGTATAGACTTCGATGACTCCGGAGAGGTAGATCCTTCAGAGGACTTAGAGTTCCAAGGCTTCAACGAAAGGCAGGTTATACCATTGACCTTATTGATCCCAATATTTTAAAGTTATTTAATTCAGTTTTTAAAATCTTATTGCATGCATACTTTTATCAATTATTTTAATGCCATGTTTAAATGTTTAGTTATTCCAATCCCTTTGGTATAGCCAATTTGAATATTGTTTGCCATGCCCTTGTCACCTTAGTAAAATAATTAAGAGAATTATGCTTAGCAACTGCTTAGACCAAAAAGTTGATTTGGGGAATTTGGCCAAAATACAAAATTGATTTACAAATGAGATTATGGTATTGTTTTTACCATAGATTGTTGAAAAATATTTTGATAAGGAAAAATAAAATAAAATTGGTTTGGACTTGGGCGAATTGGACCGTTGGTGGGTGCAAGTTTATGTATGGGCTCAAATCAGTGAATGTTTGAGGCTTAGGGGTTGTCTGGAAGTCGCCCAGTCATATAAGGACTGGTCTGCAAGCTGCAGATTGTTAAGCCAAACGTGTACCACCACAAGTCTGGAATGGGACAGACTTGGCTGATTAAGCTATATTATTTCACCATGTTTATGTTATAGAAAGATGTGGGTGTCGTGAAGACTTGTTGTTAATTCCCACATGGCGCAAGAGGGGGTAATTGTTTGGTGCGAAGCCTACGATTACGAAACCTTAGCGGGCATAATTATGTTGAAATAATGTAGGGTAAAGGCCTCGTGATAGTTGCTTAGTCGCACACCTTCGGAATCGTGTATTGGCCGACATGTTAAGCAAACTATCTCTTGTGGGTAAAGCTGTACAAACTCTGCAGAGTAATAATCTATTCGAATAGCTGCGTCTGTAGTCATGGACATGCTAAGCAAAGCCTTTTGCGGATTAGTTTTGGTTTTGTTTTCAAACTCCATGGTTTTTGGATATTTTATGCAGATGGGAATGTCGGGTAGGAAGCCTGGTGTAAGGGGGCTAGTCCTTCACCATTTGTGGTTGGAAGATTATCCTACACTTGAGATTGATGAATTAAAATAAGAAATTGTTTTTAATTAAACTAAAACTGCCTTGGAAATTAATATGAGTATTTAAACTAAAAATGTTGTTTATGCAAATAAACCCTACCAATCTCCTTTGTTTACTTTATGCATGCATCATAATTCCATATTGGGTGTAACTTGCGAGCACGATAGTTGTGCTCATCCTTACTTTATGCAAATAAATTTCAGAGGAGAAGGGCTTTGCTACCGGTGTGGATCTCGACGACTAGGTCGCTACCCCAGTCGATTGCCTGTGGCAGATTAACTGGACTCTACTACAATTTCTTCGTCTTCCGTTGTGTTCTTTATTGTTGGCTTGTAAGCCTCTTTTGTAATAAACTTTGTTGATTAAAGTGGTATCAGAGCCAGGTTCGACTGTAGGTCGTGACCTAGTTAGAACGGCCATTAGTTGAAAACTTCAAAACTTATTTTACATAACAAAAAGAATGAATTATTCTCTCCTCATCCTAGTCATCTATCTATCTTTAGCTTCTTTATAGCTATTCTTTCTCACCTAATTCTCTCTTCACCATTTTATAAAGTTAAATGGATCCTCTTATCCTTATAAATTTCTATAGATGGTCAATGCGTTTTAACCATTACGTTCAAGACCAAAAGACATGAAGTTATCAAGAGAGCATCGTCATATAGGAATCATCGAAGACTGTGAGCAGAAGATGCGATGTCAGCCAAGCCATATAGCATAGTTTGCCAAGACTCATTCTGTGTACTAAGTCGTTTCACCAGATTACTAGTCTCGATCGATAGAACGTTATATAAAGCTATTAAAGTTGTTCTGGAAAGCTTTGAGTTGGTTCTTTCGTTTGGGAGTGTTGTTTCGCTCTATCCCCTTAGTTCTTCATTTTTGTCTCTTTCCTAGCCTTTGTCTCCTTCCCTAAACCTCTGGAATAACCGACAGATGGTGAACACTCGTCACTCTGGAAATGGAACCAACACCAACAATGATGGAAGTGCCCCAATCAATGGATCAAAATGGCAGCCAAGAAGACGACTCTCGGTGACAATTCGCACACATAGCGTTGCGGTAAAATCTTTAGTGTTATTTTTGTTACCGCACTATGATATTAGTCGTGCATGTTGCATTTTAGTCATGAGCATGGCATTTATTTATGCATGTTTAAGTGTAAAATTGTTTTGGTAGCTTAAGACCGGTATAATTCTCTGGTTATGTCTTATTTGTGCTTGTTTGTGATCTTGTGATGATATATTGAGAGATGCGATTGATTAGATCGTTGTAGCGGTTTAGGTGTATTATTGGTCAGTGGATGCTAAATTAAATATACATTGGATCAATTGATTGGATGATATTATTTTGGAGTCGCATGCAAAATTGTGGTGATCTTAGATGATAAATTAATTGGAGGTTTTCGCTCACGTTGGATTAGTAATTTTTGGAGTTAGGACACATAAGGATTTTATGAATTATTACGTGATGGATGGCTCTTGTGATGATATTTTTGGAGATATGGAGGTTGAATCGGGTGATTTATTTAATCATGAGTAAATTGATGGGATGTCTTAAGTAATAGCTTTGCGAGTAATTTATGCTAGATTTGGGTGATGGTAGAATGGATGATTTGATTGTGGATAAATATTTGGATTGCCATGTAATTAGTAGTTAAGTCCTATGTGCCAAGTTGATAGATTTGTACCCCCAATTGGATTAGTAGATAAAGGATTATTAGTTGATCGTAGAGGCACATATATGATTGGATTGGTATAGGTCGTTCACGACTATGTTCGGTGGTATGGATATGAGTTGATCGATTAGTGAGCCATTAGATGCTGGATGTGTTATTAAATTGTAAAGCTCATTAGGTGTCGGTTAGTCTATTAAACCTTGGTCGGTGGAAATTTTGGGTGTATGCGAGTATGAATTGCCGAGGTGAGACTAGTTGAGTTAGATAGTTATTATTAGCTTAAATAGCATAGTGAAGAACAATTGATGGTTTTTGGCATGGTCTTATGCCCATAAGTCGGTGGATTTCGTACAATTATCGGATAGGTTGTATAGTTGGGAGATCGTGAATCTGGATATTGTGTGGTTGGATGGGCTACTTTGTTTATGACAGAGGCTAGGTTAGCCTGAGTTTAAAAAGTATTTTAATGTGGTAGAAATTTCAGAAAGAATTATTTTTGCACTGAAAACTCTTTTATCTTTGAAAATTCGTAGAAATTCTTATGAACTCCAAATGAGTTGAACCAAGTTATTTTGGTCTTGTAATTTTATTCTCTATTTATCTATGTAATATTTTTCTTCACCACTGTTCTACAAATTTTTGCTAAAAATTTAATTTTGGATGAATAGTAACTGAGCTCCATTTTTCAGCATTTTCCAAGATGTTGATTTTCAAACCACTACAACTTTCGCATATGAACCCCAATTAAACTAATTCTTTCACCTAAATTCATCTAAAATCATAATCTAGCTACTATATAAATTTAATACATTTTGGCAAATATTGAATTTTTGGATGTTTTCGGTGTTATTTTTCTTATTCGATGTTCTCATTCGTTCGATAGTTCATGAAGGTTCGAGTGTGATTGAGAGTGGTACTCAGTAGCACATGGACCATCCATAGCAAAGGCAATCAGTCCTTTCCTTTGAAGCATGTTGCTCCTATTAATTTTGAAAAGTATTTATGTTGATTTTCATGTATTCTATGCATTACTTAATTTCAAATACTTGTACGTGAAATGGGTAGTTTAGTTATATCCACTTGCTGCATTTACCCTCCTTCAATGTTGATATCCCTTTGTTAATTGATTGCCTAGGATATATGTATGTATGGGAATTTTCTGTTGTATGATAGATCGAGGCTTAGCCATGCCAGTAGTTGTAGCCGAAAGCGGTTGATGGAGCTAGTCCATCGGCCACTGGATTGACTTGAATCTTGATGAAATTTGAGGAATATATGGATTGTGTCCAGATCTTCGAATCTGGATTTGTGGACTTGTTGAGTGGGGGTTGTTGTGTATTGGACTTGGACGAGTGATAGGGGATAGGGTGATAAAGGGATGTTGTCTCAGATTCGTGTAGCCCCGTTTAGGTGCTTACGAACCGGTCTGTGGTGTGTAAAACCAAGTCTCACGTGCAACCACACACTGGGTTTATGGGTGATGGCTTGGCTAAATAATTTGTTGTGTTTTAGCTATCAAGACACAATTAGATTGGCAATTGTTGTTTGAGCACCGGTAGTTGCCGAGGCTTTACCGATGGCTCATGTTCTATTGTTACTATTGTTGTTTTCTTGCCAATCTAGTGGAGACATGTTAAGTGTTGTCTTACTTGCTCTTAAGGGTCTCTTGTGCACAAGGGACTTACTTACACAACGAGTACACCCATGGTGTGTAACACCCCAGTCCTACAAGGACTGGAATGCTACTAAACTAACATGTTAACAAAGCTAAAACAGACAACAAAATTCTAAATTTCGGCAGAACCTCCCCTGTATAGTTAGCTATACCGGAGGTTTCAACAATCATTAATATCAAGACAATAGTGAAATCAACAAATATCATAATCATCGTAGAAGTATAATCTGATCTCAAGCAACTATATCAAAAGGATGAACTAAGTTCACGCACAATTCTTAACCAATCTTAATGGAGAAGAGAAATCAGCCACAGCCAAAATTTATTATTACAGTTCATCAATAATGAAAGATTAAATTGAACTAAAATGAAATCCTGGACTTGATTAAGGTGAAGTGAAAAGGTAGTGTGTGTCTATTCCCTCCCCAAGGAGCCAACCTCAAGGATCACCTAAAAAAAACAACAAACAAAGCAAGAGTGAGTCCGAGACTCATCAAGTACAGTAAATGAATAATACATGACAACCATGATCATGTGAACATCATTAAAGTGTATGAAATAAGCACAGAATGAACACTTGAATGAATGGAATGAATGATGTGGATGAAATGAAGGGACTACACACATGCATATACCGGTATTGCTGGTGACACACCCGTCGGTGTTCACCTAAGCCCGTATTTAACAAAATACGGGGATCCAAGCCCCGTACGAAGAACGCGTTTAAATGGGGTGTCCTAAATCGCCCACATTGGAATGGTGGGTCTTACGTGCCCATACTGGAATTGATGGGTCTTATGTATTGATCCACTCCCGTGGGTTGAAACATGTATTATGGATGCATGGTATGACATATGAACATTGAAAATACATGCTCTCTATTCATGGAGGTAGCACAAATGGATTGAATACGAACAATTAAATATTAACGTGGCTCTTAGAAATACAAAATCAACAACATGCATTCAACATTTCATGATTATAGGAACATTGGGGTACTTGCCCATGTTGGAATGACGGGACTTCACTACCCACTCCAGTGGGTGAAACATGACTGAACGAACGAAAGGATACATTGAACGAAACATATCATTGAAGAAACATGGTATATCAATCATGAAGGGAAACAAGAAATGCCGGAATTACCCATTACTTATTAATCAACCAAGTGGAACAAAAGGCAAGCAAGACAAATCAAATGTACTTGCCTCAACCGTGAGACAGAAGACAACGACAGAAAAACTCTAGCCCCGACGTTTGCCACCCCCTGTTGTTTCTCAAGGCAACCAAGCTTGCCACCACCTCAGCTGTTAAAGCATAAATAGGTCCATAAGCATGGGGGAAGTATTCCGATCCAAGTAGGATCGTGGCTCATACCATTTCACTTTTGGATCAGTAAAAACAGGCAGTTCAGCGCACAGGAGCAAACTATTCTGGACACTTAAATACCCTCTCTGACTATGATAGCAACTCCACGTCATCCAACACAAACTAAGAATCTACATCCAAGTTCATTTCTACAAGGAACTAGGCCCAGCACGCACCTAGAACATGGTTATGCCAAAAACAAAAAACCTAGTTCATGAGCAGCATCAAATCATTGTACTATGCTACTATGCTAGGTTCATAATACATTGAGTATTCGACCATATGGATATAAGGGAGTTCCTATAATTCTTAAGCAGATGATTGAAATGATGTGTTGTTAACATGAGCATATGGTATGCTACATAGATAGGATTGAATTCAGTCTCTTTTGGTCAGATATGCTCCATCTGTAGAGATCGGTATATAAATGCTACTTCAACAGTTAATCGATATGTTATGAACACGCTCAAGAACCCCCAACTCCCGAATCAGTCGCATCTAAAACTACAAGGAAGCCACACCAAGAGACTTCACTCGCACACCCGGTTGCTTAGTTTCAAAAACCCATCCAGGAGCAAATATGGCAGCCGACACAACATCTTTCTTAAGCAGATCAAGGGCAACCTTTGTTTAGCAAAATAGGTAATTAAGCACTAAAGCATAAAGAAGAAGGTGAGTATATAGCAGTATTTACACCTATCAAATTTCCAGAACTATCAAGAAGAGGGCCACCGCTGTTACCAGGGTTGATAACAAAGATCGGATCAGATCACATCTGAATAGGACGCCCGATTCTTGTGAACTGATTTCTCTACGCAATCCACTAAAACCACCTGTTGTAAGAGTGTGATCAAGGCCAAATGGGATTCCAATGGCATATACTTCCTGACCAACCTGTAACATCCCAAATACCTAAACAGTTGTTTGTTCAAATATAATTAAATGTGTAGAAATTAAAACTTTTTCTCACATCTTGAAAACCCCTAAAACTCTCATGAGATTCTTGTCCAAGAGTTGTGTAATCCAAAAACACAAGCTCTTGTTGACCAAAAGTCAAACTCTTTTCTCTTTTGTCACAAATCTTGTGCCAAACCCTTGGAAATATTTTTCCTTGGTCCTAGAAATGTGGTGGAGCCCCTCTGAAAAATATCACAAGTTATAAAACTTGTGTGAGAATTTTGGAGGTAAAACACATCCTTGAGCAGCCTTCATGAATTTCCTGAGAAAAATGCATTGCATAATAACCTCTGGACATTTTATGTAAGGTTAATCATGATGTCAGCAAGCTCTTCTTAAAATTTCAGGAAATTTGGAGTTCATTTGCTATCTCAAATAATTCTTCTAAGTCTCAGCTGTTAAAAACTAAATTTAAAAGCTTACACTGTTCCTCGGGCTGAGCCTCTGTCATTTCTGGGTTGAACCCAACCCCCTTCAGACCTCCTCAGCCAGCGCACCTCATCTGACCTCCAATTCCATCTTGATGAGGTCGTAGCCCTTAGATCAAAAATCTATGGCCACGACCTCCTCATAAGCCATCACCGTGAGGTCCTCCCCACCCACTTGAGGTCATAGCCGTTGGATCACAATCCAAAGGCCATGACCTCCTTCAATGTCTTGCCCGGGACCTCCACACGCCGAGGTCCTCTTGACCTTGTGGACCTCCTCGGGTCAACTTGTGCGCCAGACCTCCTTCATGGTCAACACCGCAAGGACCTCCCTTGCTATCAAACAACCTGCACCTCCTTTGAACTCACTTGAGGTCGTAGCCGTTGGATCAGATCCAACAGCCCACGACCTCCCCGCAAAATCTAGCGCACCAGACCTCCCCATCTTGTGTTATGCGCCGTTAGATATAAATCTCATGGCCATGACCTCCCTTGCCCTCTCATCGCCATTAGATCTTGATCTGATGGCCATAACCTCTTTAGGCTTGTAGGCAAAAGCTAAGACCTCCCCGGTCATTGTGCGCCCTTGGATTTAAATCCAAAGGCCATGACCTCCTCGCGCCTTAGCAAGGTCGCGCGCAGCCTTGGACCTCCTGTCCACTTATCCTTGCGCATCCACGTTATGAAGATCGGAGGGCCATGACCTCCTTATCCAAGATCGTCTGGTGGGATCTCCCCACCCTTAAGCGTAACGGTTCAAACATAAAATCCGAGGGCCAGGACCTCCCCATCCACTTAATCCAACGGTGGATGTGAGGCCCTGTTCTTCTTCCACCTAGGGCGCGCGTGCGAGCCATGGCAGTGGCCAAAGTCAGAGCATGTCTTGTCCCAACGGCTCTTGCAGGCCCGCATTAAATGCGTGTCAGCTCCTGCCGCACCCTAGGCCCTGTTCTGACCACCTACTCTGTCCCATCCATCTTGTCAACTCCATGGACCTTCCCATGGGCTAAGCTCACCATGAGCTTAACCCGTGGTTCACAACCTCGTTTTGCCCTAGGTATAAAACCCCCCCACTGTTGCCCTGGGCTTCTTTTACACACCATTGCCGCCTTGCTTGCACCTCTGTGCTTGCGAGCTCTTAGCAACCGTAGCTCTGGCCGCCATTGGAGCACCTTGGAGCTCCTTGGTGGCCTTGTTCCTGTGGCTCTCCTCTTCACTTCCTTCTTCAATTCATGCCATTTTCCTTTGTAACCAAGATCCTGACTTGTTTAGTTGGGCATTTCGCAGAGGTGGCCAAGGTGGATCTTGAAATTGGAGCTTTGGCCGTGGAGCAACCTTGTCTTCCCCAGCTCCGGTCCTCACCTTCCACGACCTCCTCAGAACCTCTGGACCTCCAGGTAACTTTCCTGGTAGTCCTTAGAGGCTTGGCACCCGCGGATGTTGTTGCGAGCTTTTCTTGGGCACACGCCAGGCGAATGCTTTGCGGAGCTCAATTTAGTCTTGTCATTTTTGCCGTGTTGTGCTATGGTGCTCCTCTCCGGCTCGCAGGCGTTCAAGGCCGTCGCCGCCGATGAGAGGAGGTCCACTGGGTGCGCAAGGCTATTGCACACTCGGTGGTACCATTGGATGTCGCCATGAGGTCTACATCACCGGCGAGACCATCTCTTCAAACTCGGGTTTTTGTCGGATGTACGCGGCAGCGCCGAGTCAAATTTCGGACAAAGATCCTCTACTTAATGCGCTAATCATACCTCAATCATTGTTAATCATTGGTTGTGCCTTAAATGCCTTTAATCCGCCCCTTGTTGCGCATTTAAGACCTCTCGCGCGCGGACCTCCTTGTGTCCCGCGCGCATTAACTCCCCTCGTCCAGCGCTGCGCGCTTGCGCGCAAGAAGGGCGCTGGGTCTAGGACGTCCATGACCTCCTCTGAGGAGATCTGGAACATCCAGGACCTCCCCTTGCGCAATCGTGGCCGTCCAGACCTCCCTAGGAGGTCTGTGATGTTAAGACCTCTGCGGTTGGACCTCCCCGCGTTGATCTGTGCCGCTTATGTCCTCTCTGTGTTGATCGCAGCCGTTGAGGACCTCCCTCCTTGTTGTGGTCCGTTTGATGCAAGATCAGCGGCCACGACCTCCCCTCTGCTCGCGCGCGCGAGGATGGGAGGACATGGACCGTTGGATCCGAGATCCATGGCCCATGACCTCTGGACCTCGCGAGCGTGCATGTGCATTGTTCTCCTGGGAGGTCTGAGCCGTTAGATCTGAGATCTATGGCTCACGTCCTCCCATGTCCTTATGGTTTTAGAAAATTCCAGTGAACTGTTATTTTAAGAACAGAAAAAGGTATGAACTTTAAACTTGCATAACTAATTCAATTTAAGTCCAAATAGGGTGATTCAAATTGTGGTAGCTCTGGCTTGACCTGGGCTCTAGTCTAAAAATGTTTATGAGCCCAGTTCAGTTCCAGAACATGGTTTTACAAATGGAATTCAAAACTACCTTTAAATGTCTCTTTAAAAATTCAATTAACCTGTAAAATGCATAACTAATGCTCTGTAGATTGTTTTTGAGTGAATCCAACTTTGTTGGTTTCCTCTGAGAATGCTCTAAATGTTAGAATAGGATTTAGGCATGTCACTGTTTTCAGAAAACTTTCTTGTGCATTATAATTTTGTTCAAGTTCTTGTTTTTGGAAAATTATAGGAAGTGCAATATAGCTCCAAATGAGGTGAACTCAATTGTGTTATTCATCTCATGAGGTGCTAGTTTTACAGTAAAAATTTCAGTGTCACCACCCTTCTAGAAAATGTTGCCTCATAATTAAATTAGTGAATAGTGGCAATTTGTATTTTTAGGGCTGAGCAGATTTGTTTTGCTCATAACTTTTGCATTAAGAATCCAAATCAATTGGTTCTTGTTGCTAAATTCCCTAAAAATTATCCTCTTGCTGCTGTAGAAATTTCATAGTATTTGGAGTTCGTTTGCTGTGCTGTCTTTGTCATTTTCGTCGTTCTTATCGATTGTTTTCGTCTTTTCGATTAGGTGTTGACGAATGTGTTGAAACCGTGAGTGATCCTCGGCAACAATTTGACCAGCAACAGCAAGGCAAGCAGTTTGATCATATCCATTTATTGTCCCATTACTTTAAAGTTAATACTTTGTTTCACTTGTATGTATGCATGCTACTTTGTGTTAAAATGTCGCTAGCAAGCCTATAGTTGCATAATCTGTAGGAATTGTTTATCCTCTACTACCATGAGCCTAGGTTATTTGCTGTGGTTTGAGCTCGTTGGATGAGCTCTTATCACTTAGTAGTTTTCGATTTAAACTGCTTAGACATGCTTAGTTATCGGTAGTAATGGGCGATCATCGATTTAGTCGATGGTCTTGATCACACAAATCTAATTATTACTCCTTTATGTCCAGCACTTGTGCTTTGTTATTTTGTAAAGTCAAAATCTGAAAATAAAAGTTTGATTTGGACTTGGGCATATTGGATGGATGGTGTGGTTTTTGGAATGTGGTAGTATGCCCGAGTCGATAAGGACCGAGTTACTTGCGCCACCGTTCTGAGCAATTTTGTGTGCTAACCACACGAGGGGGATATGGGACCTCTCTTGACTAAGTACTTTGGGAGGTGTTAATTATGAGCTGGTCGGTGGGTATGTTTAAATAAAATGTGTGTGTGTGGTGTTGGGAAGGAGCATTGGCAGACCGGTTAGGCTGTCTAATGTGTCTTTATCCCCGTGGGTTGTGGCTCGTAATTAGCATCATCCATTGGAAATGTCTCGTAGGACTTAGCTGTGCCGGCATACCAAAGGAAGTGTGCTAAATCATGTGGCGAAAAGGCGGTCTGACATGTGAGTACATTGGTACACCCCCGCAGGGTTAAAACTATTCGAATAGCCTCGTCCTAGGTTATGGACACGCCGGATCGCCCGTGAGAACTAGACTACAACATTTAAATTAAAACTTGATGGGTTGGTATGAATGGATGTTCATGCTATTGTGGTGGCTAATGGGTTAGCCACTTCCAGGATTGTTATCTATCAATTGTTACCTGTCTCGTTGGTTTCTTGCAAATGAAAAATGAATTGCAACTTTGCTTTGGAATCTATTTAAATATTGCAAATGAAAACTTGCTTTATGCTAAAATAAGTCCAAAGCCTCATCCACTTGAATAAAGCTTGCATGTAGCTAAACTATAGTTCTGTTATATTACACGTCAGTCTTGCGAGTACATTTTTGTACTCATTTGCTTTGCTTAATAACTTTGTTGCAGAGGAGGTAGGGTCAAAAGGGCTTTACTTTTGTGAGTCAAGCGGTGGTTGGGAAAGAGACTAGCTTGGCGGTCCTGGTCATTGCCTTGTGGGTGAAGGCACACTGTTGGTTCTTATTTTGGGCCATCTCTATGGCACTTTTGCTTCATTGTTATCTTAGTAGTCTTGTTGTTATTTGGCCGGTTGGCCTCTCTTTTGTAATAACTATCCTTTATGTATATTAACTTCTGGTTTGTTGCTTGTTCTGTTCTATGTGTTTGAATGGAATTGATGCAATCTTTTGTAAAGAGTTGTGTGTACTGCATTCTTGGGAAGTACATATATCTCGAGGCACGGTTTATTTAGTTGATAATACTAGGGTCAATTGGATGACTAAGTATTATGAGCCTAATAAATCGGGGTCTCACAAAAGTTGGTATCAGAGCCATCTGACCGTAGTAACCCAAGCTTGGTCGTCTTTAGGATATTTTGGAAAACTTATTTTCAAAGTATCAAATGAGTTTTGAAAGATTAAGTAATTCTCAGATTTTACTCCTTACCTATCTTAGCTTTCTATCTCATCTTGCTCTAGTTTGAGTTTTAAAAGATGTTTTCCTCTTCTCCCCTCAAAATTAGTTGTTATCGATTAAATTGGGTTTTTGGGGAACTTATGAGAGTCCTAAAATTGAAGTCGTGGCTGTCTATTGGTGAAGAATGGACGTATTTGGAGATGGAATTCAAATCGGGAAATTTTAGGGCAGCAAGCTCAAGTTAGTGATTAAGGTAGAAAATGAGAGGTTAATTCAACTAAAACTTGTGGGAATAAAAGGGTAAGATGTGATACTAGTTAGTTAAGTATCTAACACTTATCTCGCTGGTTTAACCTTGCTCTTTAGTAGCATTAGATCTCACCTTACAATCTGATTTTTATCTTCTCGATCAATTACTCGTTCATTCAATACGGGTTAGTTGTGTTGAGAAGTTGAGCCTTGTTTTGGTGATCATTTGCTGTTTTAGAGTCTTTTAGAAGCTTTTTAAAGTTTAATTACTCGCTGTTTTTGGCTTTCGATTTGGGCGATATTCCATTCCCTAGTCGTTAGCTTTTGCTTTTTTAAGGCTTTGTTTTTCGGGTTTAGTTGCTAACCAAATTTCATTGTAACAGGATGACTGGACGCACTCATAGCGGCCAAGGCCAGTCAGCTGGTCCGGACGAGGAGCTTCCTCCTCCTCCGACCATGGCCGAGGTTCTTCTTCAAATAGAGCGCAACCGCGCGGATGATGTAAGAGTTCTCTCGACGCCATCGCGCAACACCACCGCCTTACCGGAGCTTCAGGATCTGGGCAAGGGAATGCCCATCAGCCGCATGGAGGACTCGCGGAGTTTCTTCGTACTCAGCTCCCTACCTTTTCCTGGCCCGAGGACCCGCCGATGCCGACGATCGCTTGCTTGGTGGAGCGGAAGCCAGATTGCGCAGCGCCGAGCACGAGAAGGCGCTGTTTGCATCACACCAGCTTGAGGGTGCAGCTTTGTCATGGTGGGAGAGCTTTCTCGCCATGCAGCCCGCAGATCACACTGTCACCTGGGAGGAGTTTCGCACTGCCTTCCGTCGATCTCATATCCCTGCCGGCTTGATGGAGATCAAGAAGCAGGAGTTTCTTGCGCTCAAGCAAGGGCGTAGCTCAGTCATGGAGTATGTCTACGAGTTCAACCATCTAGCTCGTTATGCTCCTGAGGATGTGGCCACTGATATGGCTAAGCAGGCCAAGTTCAGGCGTGGCTTGTCTGAGGAGCTGAAGGACAAGCTATCCATTGTCGACTTTCCTGATTTTCAGACCTTGGTCGACAAGGCCATCGTTGCTGAGCATGCGGCTCGAGAGCTTGTGGATTCCCGCAAGCGCAAGTGGGAGGCCCACAAGTCATCCAGGGCCAGTTCTTTCCGTCCCCGCTTGGCGGCCTCGAGGATACCGGGCCGGTCTTGGCGCCCCGAGGTCACCCGCCTCGTCCCTTGTTCATCGCAGTCGCGTGCCCGATCACGTGCACTGCGAGTCGTGAGCGGCCCCGCAACCCGACTCCACGGGTCACATGCTTCTCTTGCAACCGAAGGGGCATTATGCGAACCAATGCCCTAAGAAGGCGAGAGCGACCCTCGTCCTAATGGAGGACGCGGGCCAGGAGGTGGTTCTTCTCAGGACCAGAAGATCGTCCCGGCTACCCAAGGCGTGGGTAGTGGTCGCGTCAACGCCATCACCGTAGAGGAGGCTTAGGAGGCACCCGACGTCGTGCTAGGTACGCTTTCTGTTAACTTTCATCCTGCTACTGTCTTATTTGATTCAGGAGCATCTCATTCCTTTGTTTCTGAGTCTTTTGCCGCTGTTGGCGAGCTTCTTTTCTCTCCATTGTCGGTCCCGCTACTCATTCGCTCTCCTGGTTCGGAGTTGAGAGCTGAATCTGAGTGTAGGGATGTCCCTATCGAGATCGAAGGAGTAGGATTCTTAGCAAACCTTATCCTTCTCCGTTCAGCAAGTCTAGATGTAATTCTTGGCATGGATTGGTTGTCTCAAAGATATGGGACAAATCGATTGCGCCAGAAGCTCATCTCTATCTAGTCCCTCCCAGCAAGGTGTTCGCCACACGGTCGCTAGGTCCGTGATCTCTTCGCGCTTGAAGCGAAGCCCGCTCTAGATATTAGCGAAGTCCCAACAGTTTGTGACTTCGTTGATGTCTTTCCCGCAGATCTTCCGGGGATGCCACCCGTTCGAGACCTTGAGTTTGTCATTGAGTTGGCTCCCGGTACCGCCCCTATCTCAAAGAGGCCTTATCGGATGCCACCGAACGAGTTGGTAGAGTTGAAGAAGCAGTTAAGTGAGCTTCAAGAGAAGGGTTTCATCCGCCCTAGCTCATCTCCTTGGGGTTGTCCAGCAATCTTTGTAAAGAAGAAGGATGATACTTTACGCATGTGCGTTGATTACCGCCCACTTAATGAAGTGACGGTAAAGAACAAGTATCCATTGCCCTGCATTGACGATCTCTTCGATCAATTAACTGGAGCTCGAGTTTTCTCCAAGATTGATTTGAGAGTGGGATATCATCAGGTTCGGATTCGACCTGAGGATATTCCAAAGACGGCGTTCTCTACTCGCTACGGCTTGTACGAGTATACCGTCATGTCATTCGGCTTAACCAATGCTCCTGCCTTGTTCATGAACCTCATGAATTCGGTATTCATGGAGTATTTGGATAAGTTTGTCGTGGTCTTCTTCGATGATATTCTTATCTACTCTAAGAACGATGAGGAACATGCCGAGCATCCTGCTTGTGTTAGGCAAGTCGTGTGAGCACCACCAGACGCTAAGTTCACAAGTGTGCATTCTCGTTGAAGGAAGTGGCTTTTTAGGCCATGTTCTTTCAGCAGAGGCGAGCTGCTGATCCTAGCAAGGTCAGCGATGTTCTTTCATGGAGTCACCGCCGGTCACCGGCGCGGAGTTTTCTTGGTTTAGCGGGATACTATCGTCGTTTTATCGAGAACTTCTCCAAGATCGCGAAGCCAATGACGGAGTTGCTCAAGAAGGACAAGAAGTTCTTGTGGTCCGATGCTTGTGAGGAAAGCTTTCAAGTACTCAAGAAGCGTTTGACCACAGCTCCCGTTCTCGTTCTTCCCGATGTCCATCGAAGCTTCGATATCTATTGCGATGCTTCGCCGAGGCCCTCGGTTGTGTCCTTATGCAAGAAGGCAAGGTAGTGGCCTATGCATCAAGGCAATTGAGACCTCATGAACTCAACTATCCTACCCATGATTTGGAGTTGGTCTGCTGTGATTCATGCACTTAAAATTTGGCGACTTTACCTAATCCAGAATCGCTAGAAGTGTATTCGGATCACAAAAGCCTTAAGTATTTGTTCACCCAACCTGACCTGAACCTCAGGCAAAGAAGATGGTTGGAGTTGATCAAGGATTATGATATGGGTATTCACTACCATCCGGGCAAGGCTAATGTCGTTGCCGATGCGCTTAGTCGCAAAGTACATTGCAATGCCTTGTTGTCCAAGGAGATTCAGCCCACTCTTCTGGAAGAATTTCAGCGCCTCAACTTGGGTTTAGTTGAGCATGGTTCTCTCGCTGCCTTGGTTGTGCAACCAACCTTGGTGGATTGGATCAAGTCCGCTCAGCAGTCGGATGTTGGAGTGAGCCACATCAAGGAGAATGTCAAGAACGGAACAACCAAGTGCTTTTACGAGGATGAGCATGGTGTTGTGAGGTTCAGTAACGCCTTGTGGTTCCAAAGGACATGGAGTTGCGAATTTGATCCTCCGCTGGCCCATGATTCGCTTTTATCCATTCATCCCGGCCACAAAGATGTATCAAGATCTCCGCCAGAGATTTTGATGGACCCGAATGAAGAGGGAGATTGCGGTTCAGAGTCGAAAGTGCGACGTGTGTCGCCGTGTCAAGGCCGAGCATCGGCCCAGCAGAATCGCTTCAGCCTTTTGCTCGTCTTGGGAATGGAAGTGGGATTCCGCTCGGCATGGACTTCATCACCGGTCCGCCTCGAACGCAAAGGAAGGATTCCATTTGGGTCGCTATTGATCGGTTGACTAAGGTAGCACATTTTTGCCGGTGCGGGCTAAGATTTCGCTCGGTCAATTGGCGGACCTCTATGTTTCTCGTGATCGTGTGCTTGCATGGTGTGCCCAAGACGATTGTCTCGGATCGTGGTTCTCTTTTCACCTCTCGCTTTTGGCATAGTTTGCAAGAGGCTATGGGAACCTGTTTACCTTTAGCACAGCATATCATCCCCAAACTGATGGTCGGCCGAGAGGGTCAAACCAAGTTTTGGAAGAATGCTTCGTGCTTGTGTCCTTTCCTATGGGAAGCATTGGGAGAAATGCTTGCCATTCGCCGAGTTTTCTTATAACAACAGCTTTCAGGCCAGTCTCGGCATGGCACCTTTCGAGGCCTTGTACGGGAGAAAGTGTAGAACCCGCTGAACCGGTCGAGACCGGTGAGAGATCTCTTTGGCCGGACTCAATCAATGAGGCCAAGCGCCAAGTCCAAATTATTATTCGGCGCTTGCGCACACTCAATCGAGCAAAAGAGCTATGCGGATCGCCGCCGGCGTGAGTTGCGTTTTGAGCCTAATGACTTTGTTTATCTCAAAGTCTCTCCTTTGAAGGGCCATCAACGTTTGGCGTCAAGGGCAAGTTAGCTCCTCGATATGTCGGTCCCTACCGCTGCTATCGAGAAGAAGGAGCTGTTGCCTACAAGTTGGAGTTGCCAACAGACTTGAGGGGGTACATGATGTGTTTCATGTGTCCCAACTAAAGAAGTGCCTCCGTGTTCCAACCGAGGAAGCTCGTTGGAAACTCTCGATGTCCAACCCGATTTGACCTATCGCGAGCACCTGCTCAAGATACTCAAGAGGTCGAACGAAGAACTAGGAATCGCTCCATTAAGTTCCTTAAAGTTCGATGGTCAAACCATTCCGAGGATGAGGCTACTTGGGAAAGGGAAGATCGTCTGCGTGTGGACTATCCATCTTTCTTTATCGAGTGAGCCAAATCTCGTGACGAGATTTCTGTAAGGGGGAGATTTTGTAACATCCCAAATACCTAAACAGTGTTTGTTCAAATATAATTAAATGTGTAGAAATTAAAACTTTTTCTCACATCTTGAAAACCCCTAAAACTCTCATGAGATTCTTGTCCAAGAGTTGTGTAATCCAAAACACAAGCTCTTGTTGACCAAAAGTCAAACTTTTTCTCTTTTGTCACAAATCTTGTGCCAAACCCTTGGAAATATTTTTCCTTGGTCCTAGAAATGTGGTGGAGCCCTCTGAAAAATATCACAAGTTATAAAACTTGTGTGAGAATTTTGGAGGTAAAACACATCCTTGAGCAGCCTTCATGAATTTCCTGAGAAAAATGCATTCATAATAACCTCTGAAAATTTTATGTAAGGTTAATCATGATGTCAGCAAGCTCCTGTTAAAATTTTAGGAAATTTGGAGTTCATTTGCTATCTCAAATAATTCTGCTAAGTCTCAGCTGTTAAAAACTAAATTTAAAAGCTTACATCTGTTCCTCTTTGAGCCTCTGTCATTTCGGGTTGAACCCAACCCCTTCAGACCTCCTCACCAACAAGACCTCATCTGACCTCCAATTCCACCTTGATGAGGTCGTAGCCCTTGGATCAAAAATCTATGGCCACGACCTCCTCATAAGCCATCACCGTGAGGTCCTCCCCACCCACTTGAGGTCATAGCCGTTGGATCACAATCCAAAGGCCATGACCTCCTTCAATGTCTTGCGCCCAGACCTCCACACGCCGAGGTCCTCTTGACCTTGTGGACCTCCTCGTCAACTTGCGCCAGACCTCCTTCATGGTCAACACCGCAAGGACCTCCCTTGCTATCAAACAACCTGCACCTCCTTTGAACTCACTTGAGGTCGTAGCCGTTGGATCAGATCCAACAGCCCACGACCTCCCCGCAAAATCTAGCACACCAGACCTCCCCATCTTGTGTTATGCGCCGTTAGATATAAATCTCACGGCCATGACCTCCCTTGCCCTCTCATCGCCATTAGATCTTGATCTGATGGCCATAACCTCTTAGGCTTGCAAGCCTTGCGCTAAGACCTCCCCGGTCATTGTGCGCCCTTGGATTTAAATCCAAAGGCCATGACCTCCTCACGCCTTAGCAAGGTCACATGACCTTGGACCTCCTGTCCACTTATCCTTGCGCATCCATCGTTATGAAGATCGGAGGGCCATGACCTCCTTATCCAAGATCGTGCGGCCGACCTCCCCCACCTTAAGCGTAACGGTTCAAACATAAAATCCGAGGGTCAGACCTCCCCATCCACTTAATCCAACGGTGGATGTGAGGCCTGTTCTTCTTCCACCTAGAGGCGCGCGCGAGCCATGGCATGGCCAAAGTCGAGCATGTCTTGTCCCAACGGCTCTTGCAGTTCGCATTAAATGCGTGTCGGCTCTGCCGCACCCTAGGCCCTGTTCGACCACCTACTCGTCCCATCCATCTTGTCAACTCCATGGACCTTCCCATGGGCTAAGCTCACCATGAGCTTAACCCGTGGTTCACAACCTCGTTTTGCCCTAGGTATAAAACCCCCCATGCTGTTCTCGGGCTTCTTTTACACACCATTGCCGCCTTGCTTGCACCTCTCAGTTTATGAGCTCTTAGCAACCGTAGCTCTCGCCGCCATTGAGCACCTTGGAGCTCCTCGGTGGCCTTGTTCTGTGGCTCTCCTCTTCACTTCCTTCTTCAATTCATGCCATTTTCCTCAGTAACCAAGATCCCGACTTGTTTAGTTGGGCATTTCGCAGAGGTGGCCAAGGTGGATCTTGAAATTGGAGCTTTGGCAGTGGAGCAACCTTGTCTTCCCAGCTCGGTCCTCACCTTCCACGACCTCCTCGGAACCTCTGGACCTCCTGTAACTTTCCCGGTAGTCCTTAGAGGCTTGGCACCCGCGTGGATGTTGTTGCGGAGCTTTTCTTGGGCACACGCCAGGCGAATGAATCTGCGGAGCTCAATTTAGCTGCTGTCATTTTTGCCGTGTTGTGCTATCGTGCTCCTCTCCGGCTTGCCGGCGTTCAAGGCCGTCGCCGCCGTTGAGAGGAGGTCCACTGGGTGCGTAAGGCTATTGCACACTCAGTGATACCATTGGATGTCGCCGGCGAGGTCTACATCACCGGCGAGGACCATCTCTTCAAACTCGGGTTTTTGTCGGACGTACACGGCAGCGCCGTGTCAAATTTCGGACAAAGATCCTCTACTTAATGCGCTAATCATACCTCAATCATTGTTAATCATTGGTTGTGCCTTAAATGCCTTTAATCCGCCTCTTGTTGCGCATTTAAGACCTCTCGCTGACCTCCTTGTGTCCCGCGCGCAGACAACTCCTGTCCAAGCGCGTGCGGCGCGAAAGCGCAGGGCGCTGGTCTGCGCCCATGACCTCCTCCGAGGAGATCTCGAACGCCCAGACCTCCTTGCGCAATCGTGGCCGCCTGACCTCCCGGGAGGTCTGTGGACGCAAGACCTCCGTGGTTGGACCTCCCCGCTGATCTGTGCCGCTTATGTCCTCTCTGTGTTGATCGCAGCCGCTGAGGACCTCCTCCTTGTTGTGGTCCGCTTGATGCAAGATCGTGCCACGACCTCCCCTCTGCTGCAGCAGCGATGGGAGGACATGGACCGCTGATCCGAGATCCACGCCCATGACCTCTCGACTCGCGAGGTCTCGAGCCGTTAGATCTGAGATCTGTGGCTCACGCCCTCCCATGTCCTTATGGTTTTAGAAAATTCCAAGAACTGTTATTTTAAGAATGTAAAAAGGTATGAACTTTAAACTTGCATAACTAATTCAATTTAAGTCCAAATAGGGTGATTCAAATTGTGGTAGCTCTGGCTTGACCTGGGCTCCAGTCTAAAAATGGTTATGAGCCCAGTTCAGTTCCAGAACATGGTTTTACAAATGGAATTCAAAACTACCTTTAAATGTCTCTTTAAAAATTCAATTAACTCAGTAAAATGCATAACTAATGCTCAGAGATTGTTTTTGAGTGAATCCAACTTTGTTGGTTTCCTCTGAGAATGCTCTAAATGTTAGAATAGGATTTAGGCATGTCACTGTTTTCAGAAAACTTTCTTGTGCATTATAATTTTGTTCAAGTTCTTGTTTTTGGAAAATTATAGGAAGTGCAATATAGCTCCAAATGAGGTGAACTCAATTGTGTTATTCATCTCATGAGGTGCTAGTTTTACAGTAAAAATTTCAGTGTCACCACCCTTCTAGAAAATGTTGCCTCATAATTAAATTAGTGAATAGTGGCAATTTGTATTTTTAGGGCTGAGCAGATTTGTTTTGCTCATAACTTTTGCATTAAGAATCCAAATCAATTGGTTCTTGTTGCTAAATTCCCTAAAAATTATCCGCTTGCTGCTGTAGAAATTTCAGAGTATTTGGAGTTCGTTTGCTGTGCTGTCTTTGTCGTTTTCGTCGTTCTTATCGATTGTTTTCGTCTTTTCGATTAGGTGTTGACGAATGTGTTGAAACCGTGAGTGATCCTCGGCAACAATTTGACCAGCAATAGCAAGGCAAGCAGTTTGATCATATCTATTTATTGTCCCATTACTTTAAAGTTAATACTTTGTTTCACTTGTATGTATGCATGCTACTTTGTGTTAAAATGTCGCTAGCAAGCCTATAGTTGCATAATCTGTAGGAATTGTTTATCCTCTACTACCATGAGCCTAGGTTATTTGCTGTGGTTTGAGCTCGTTGGATGAGCTCTTATCACTTAGTAGTTTTCGATTTAAACTGCTTAGACATGCTTAGTTATCGGTAGTAATGGGCGATCATCGATTTAGTCGATGGTCTTGATCACACAAATCTAATTATTACTCCTTTATGTCCAGCACTTGTGCTTTGTTATTTTGTAAAGTCAAAATCTGAAAATAAAAGTTTGATTTGGACTTGGGCATATTGGATGGATGGTGTGGTTTTTGGAATGTGGTAGTATGCCTGAGTCGATAAGGACCGAGTTACTTGCGCCAACCATACGAGGGGGATATGGGACCTCTCTTGACTAAGTACTTTGGGAGGTGTTAACTATGAGCTGGTCGGTGGGTATGTTTAAATAAAATGTGTGTGTGTGGTGTTGGGAAGGAGCATTGGCGGACCGGTTAGGCTGTCTAATGTGTCTTTATCCCCGTGGGTTGCGGCTCAGAATTAGCATCATCCATTGGAAATGTCTCAGAGGACTTAGCCGTGCTTGCATACCAAAGGAAGTGTGCTAAATCATGTGGCGAAAAGGCGGTCTCGACGTGTGAGTACATTGGTACACCCTACCGCAGGTTAAAACTATTCAATAGCCTCGCCCTAGGTTATGGACACGCCGGATATGCCCCGTGAGAACTAGACTATAACATTTAAATTAAAACTTGATGGGTTGGTATGAATGGATGTTCATGCTATTGTGGTGGCTAATGGGTTAGCCACTTCCGTGATTGTTATCTATCAATTGTTACCGCCTCGCTGGTTTCTTGCAAATGAAAAATGAATTGCAACTTTGCTTTGGAATCTATTTAAATATTGCAAATGAAAACTTGCTTTATGCTAAAATAAGTCCAAAGCCTCATCCACTTGAATAAAGCTTGCATGTAGCTAAACTATAGTTCTTATATTACACGTCGGTCTTGCAGTACATTTTGTACTCATTTGCTTTGCTTAATAACTTTGTTGCAGAGGAGGTAGGGTCCAAAGGGCTTTACTTTTGTGAGCTGTGCGGTGGTTGGGAAAGCGACTAGCTTGGCGGTCCGGTCAGTTGCCTTGTGGGTGAAGGCACACTGGTTGGCTCTTGTTTTGGGCCATCTCTATGGCACTTTTGCTTCCGCTGTTATCTTAGTAGTCTTGTTGTTATTTGGCCGGTCGGCCTCTCTTTTGTAATAACTATCCTTTATGTATATGAACTTCTGGTTTGTTGCTTGTTCTGTTCTATGTGTTTGAATGGAATTGATGCAATCTTTTGTAAAGAGTTGTGTGTACTGCATTCTTGGGAAGTACATATATCTCGAGGCACGGTTTATTTAGTTGATAATACTAGGGTCAATTGGATGACTAAGTATTATGAGCCTAATAAATCGGGGTCTCACACAACCAGTAAATCTGCTGACACGCCAATTGGTACAGGTCTTAGTTTATCCTTCGGTGCCTGGATACGCAAAACAGCAACATCCTTGTCTTGGTCAAATCCAACAACTTTGCGCGTCAGTATACGAGTATCAACTGAGGAAAGAGCTCACCAAGCGAACTGAAGACGGCCAGGATGGCGACGGTCTTGGCGTCGGGGCTCCAGACGGCGAGGAGACAGCCGATGATGCATAGGAGGAACACGCGGTCGGAGTCGCCCGAGTCTAGCAGGATTGACTGCGGCCACCCGTACGCCATGTACATCACGGCGGCGGTGGCGGCGAGGAGGCGGTCGAACTCGGCGGCCTCGACATGGGACGGCCACAACTCGGGGCCCTTGCAGCAGAGGAACTCGTGGCGCTAGTGGAACTGCACCGTCCCGACCAGCTTCTCCTTCCCGAGCTCCGGCCACTGGAAGCCGGACTCCGTGTCCAGATCGAGCGCCGCGGGAAGAACCGCGTCTGGCGCATCCGGGCCCGCCAGTAGCGAATCAAGTTAGGAAAGAGTATCAATGCTCAGGAAAGAGTATCAATGCTCAAGTACCAAGATGTAATCTTATCTGGCGGAAGTACGAAAACTCGAAAAGCACTTCTTCGGTTTCTGGATCCAACACATTCCTAGAAAGGAAAACTTTCTGGCAAACCAATTAGCATGGATGGCCTCCACCAGGTCACCTGTCCCGCCCGGAGTTTTTCTCAAGCAACTCGATTCACCCTCGGTGGTCGAGCTTTCTAAGGACATCGATGTTCTACTAGAGGTCGTACAAATCGACTCTAAGAACATGGATGCTCCACAGGTCGTACAGCATGACCATGGTAAAGATTAGATGATGTCGATCTACAATTATCTTTAGCATGGCATTATTCCTGACGATGATGTAGAGGCTGATCGTATAGCTCGAAAAGCCAAATCATACACTCTGATCGAAAGTACCTTGTATAAACGAGGATCTCATGGAGTGTTGATGAGATGGATATCTCAAACGGATGGCATTAAGTTGCTATCTGACATTCATGGAGGAGTGTGTGGAGCACATTATTCCTACAGAACGTTGGTCGGTAAAGCCTTCAGGCAAGAATACTACTGGCCAACTACCCTTCATGATGCAAAAGAGCTCGTGACGAAGTGCGTACAATATCAATTCCATAGTCGACAAGTACATCAGCCGGCACAAGCTTTGCAAACCATACCTCTTTCTTGGCCTTTTATAACCTGGAGACTAAACATTCTGGGACCTTTCCCAGGAGCACCCGGGGGCTTCGAATTCCTTTTCATCATGATTGATATGTTTACAAAATAGATAGAAGCCGAGCCAGTTGTTAAAACAACAATTGGAGTCCATAAGAGGTTTGTCACAAAAAACGTGATCACACGATTTGGCATACCCATTCGTATAATCACAGACAACGGTACCCAATTCTCCAGTGGAAATTTTCAGGAATTCTGTGAGGATCTCGGTATCAAGATACATTTCGCTTCTGTCGCTCATCCGCAGAGCAATGGAGCAGTTGAGTGGACCAATGGTATCATAATGAAGGAGTGAAATGCCGAGTGTTCGATCAATTAATCAAACGGTCAGGAGCTTGGGTTCACGAACTTCCTTCTGTGTTATGGGCTATTCGAACTATGACCAGTCGTGCGACTGGTGAAAATCCATTTTTTCTGGTCTATGGTGATGAAGCCATGCTTCCTCCAGAACTGAAAATAGGCTCTACTAGTACTAATTGTTTCAGTGAGAACGATCAGATTCAACGAAGACTCGACGACGTTAATTTCCTTGAAGAACGACGAAACCAAGCCCTCATACGATTGGTGGTTTATCAACAAACCATGCGAAGGTACCACAGTCGTAAGGTGCAACCTCGTAGCCTAGCTGTAGGTGATTTGGTTCTACGACGAATTCAGAATCAGGCTAATCACAATAAACTTTCTCCCAAATGGGAAAGTCCATACACTGTGGTCGAAGTCACCCGACGTGGTTCGGTATGACTAGCTATGTCAGACGGGTGAGTTTTGTCCAACTCTTGGAATATTGACCAATTGCGTAAGTTCTTTGTATAATTTTACTTTCCATTATTTCAATTTATTAATAAAGATGCATTTCCTTTACTTTTCGACGAATGATGTTGTCTATATGTCTATCTTATCATCTAGTTTGAATACTATTGTTGTCTAATTGGTCGAAGAAGACAAAATTTTCTCTGATATCCTTTCTAAGGATCTCTATTACTCTATGGCTACGACATACAAGTCCAACACCGTAAGGGTCCTAGTCGTGACCATCCAGACAACGGTTCTCACGTGCGATCAATGCTCTTTTCTTAAAGAAATATACGAGTAACAGGAGCAACATACAGGCAACTTCATATAGTACTTTACATGCTTTAGATTTCGGGGACTATATTTCTTACCTTCAACAATCTATTCCACTCCTATTTTGGCTACTGGTCAAGACACGAAAAGCCTCCTAGTTGAAGTCTCTCCTTCTCCGCACGTGATCTTGCCCACTGGAAGGAGCTTCCTAGCGATGGTCCATTTCTTACGATTCTCGCTGCCAATCGGAACTTGAGCACGAACACGTTTTCGTGAAATGTTTCTTTCAGCCTCTAGTTCTTAGCAAATCTTACGACCAGTTTTGGATAAGATATATAAATAAGATCGTTTGTCGTTTTTTGCATACATGTTTGCATTTTTTTTTCTTATCAATCAATACAAGTCTTGTCCATCTTCCAACCACACAAGGTACTTCACAGTATTTCGATTATGGAAGTGACCTAAGACTAGTTGAAGTCACACGCTGGTTCTGACCACATTGATTTTCTAGTGATACTTGGATCATTTTCAATAACATAATCAGCATATACTCTATACCGTGGTCGTAGCTATTGCTCATTTTCTTGGTCTATTGCTTCTATAGTAAAGTTCTTCTACTAAGGCAAGCAGTCAGGGGCTAGGAAATATATGAGTATTCAGCGAATTTAGGAAGACAAAACAAAGACTTCATTGATGATAAAAGGTTAGTTTTATTTATAACTGTCAAAATATTACAATCCTTTACTTCTCGGAGCCACCAGACTGGTCGCTACGTGGAGACTCGACCTCCATTTCCTCTGCAACCTTATGTTCGAGAGGCGCCATTTCCTCGAACACTTTGGTTGCTTCTTCTCCCAAGCAGTTGATGTCTTCCTCAACAGCTTGGAGATTTATAGAGGGGTCGGAGACTTTCGGTTTTGCCAAGGCTAAATTAACTCCATTCTTGACAGCTTCAAACACAGTCTGTGTATGGTTCTCCCGAGTTGTCTTGAGGACACTCCTGAGGTCCTCGAGTTGTTGGCCAAGGTAGTTGATCTTCTCTGTGGGATCTCCTAAATTGGGTAGTTGCGTTCCCGATCCCATATCGAAGAGCATCTTGTTAAGAACCTTGATCTTATCTTCAAGACTTTGCCCAAAGGCTTCCTCCTTGCCACGCTCGAACTCAAGAATCTTTTCTGCTCACCTCAATGCTTGGGTTTGCTCTGTACAAGTAAACCAAAAGATAAGTACAAACGACTAGAAAAAGATAGTAAACTGGTCAAGTTTACGACCGATTACCTTCGTTCTTCTTCTCAAAAGTGTCAAGAACTTCCTTATGTCTGGTCATCAGATATTCAATTGACTGGCCCTTATTCTGGCAGTCCTCTTGAAGCTTGGCAATTATGGCTTCTTTAGCCATAACTTCTTCTTTAAGCTTCTCCGAATCTATCAAACATGATAAAAGGGAGAATTAGTTAAAAGAAAAAGAGCCAAATGGTAAAGAAGGAAAGAAGAAAACACTAAAAGGGTGCTTACTTTCTAATTCAGAGTTCTTTTTCTTTAAGATCTTTATTCTCTGGGCCAGTCCTCCGACCACAGCGACATTCTCCACAAAATGCTACAAAAAATAGCAAAATCCTTTGGGTATTTCCTAAGAGAAAGACTATTAAAAGTGGTCGTGGAAGCTTACCTCAATTTTCATGTTGTTGTATTCGACAAAAATAGCATTAGGACTCGCCACTGCCTGACGGTCTGAAATTCTTCCCCACGCTTCATTAAGCTCTTCATCTTTGATGATCTGAAGGCGATAAGGAAAGGTGACTCTACCAGAAGAACTCTCAGCAGGGGTCGGAACCTGCTGAGATTCCTCAAGAACCACCACCTCCACAGGTGTGGTCGGAGCCACCACGGGTTCCTGAGTTGGTGCTACCACCTGCTCGGGGGCAGGCTCGACCTCTTTAGGAGCTTTCTCCTGAAGGGTGCTCTGGTCTTCATCGACCAGAATACTAGAGGATCTACAACGAAAGAAGAAAAAGAAGCTTAATACTTCAAAACACCAGGGGTAAGTACTTGCATAAGTCTTTATTTCATGTATACATGCCTGGTCGTTTTCTTGGTCTTAATTTTGAAGCACGCCGATGCAAAATCTGTCGCGATTGCCTTCCTCTTCTTTTTGACCGACTTCACCGGTCTTGGACCGGTGGGGTTGGTTAGATCTCCTACGTCCTCTAACCGAAGGTCGAAAGAAATGTTCTCGACCAACTGGTCGAGAACGAAATCCCTGACCATTGGGTCGGAGGGTGTGGTCTCGTAGGTCTCCAGAACAGTTACCACGGTAGCAACTGTCAGATCATGAATGGTCATCCTAGAGCCAATGACTTCTGCAACTTCGATCGGCGAACCTTCTTTCTCTCTCGACTGAAATACAATTTAAAGTTTTAATCAGGCGATGTAATTTTCCATCTAAATTATATGTTCTTCTTTTTGTAAATGCTCTTTCTTACCTCCAGAAGACCATCGTCTTGTGCGATCTCTGAGCAAGAATCGGTTGGAACAGCAGTATAAAAGGAATCCTTGTCGAATTTGGTACACTTCAATCCGATCGCCTATATATTAGAGCAAAATTATATGCAGATCAGGGGATATATAAGAGATGAAGACAAAGTGATTATTCACCTTGAGTCTTCTCAGTCTCTCCTCTTTAGAGACAATAGCCAAAATGCTCGGGAAAGAAGCCTTGGTATCAGGCTCCCCGGCGCAAATCATCTTGATCTGTTCTCTAACTTCATCATAAGAGAGGACTTCAAGAAGATAGGAAGACTTCATGGTTAAAATAATAATAATCAGTTAAATAAAATATATTGGTCGGAGTCTTCCAAAGACTTACCATCTTTTGAGTCTTTGATCGCTTCGTCACGACCAATGTACTAGAGCAAAGAATGCTCTCGGAGCTTCAAGGGACTAATCCGGCGTAAGGAAAAGTCCCTAACCACGTGCCAAGAAGTCAATCCCTTGGCACTAAGGTCTTGAATGGCATCGACTACCCTTCCAACCCATCCTTCATTCTTCTCGGTCGATCTCCACTTTATGTTCTCGCTCACCCTCTTTCCGATGAAGTATATGTTGGAAATATGCCCTAGAGGCAATCATAGAGATGATTATATTTCATTGTGTTCACAATATTTGATAATATGTTATCTTGTTCCTTGAATGAATCATCAGTCATAAAGATTAACGAGTATGTGACTTGTTGGTGAAACTCTTTTTAACTTATGATGATGTCGTTCTAAAAGTATCCCCGGTCGAAAGTCACCGGTCTGAACACTAGTGACTCTACGATCAAGACATGTATTGATTGATGACCATGTTTCACCGGTCATGGATATAGGATATCGAATCAATAATGTGGACACGTGTTAGAGAACATGGTGTTGGATAAGACCCACCTTGAGACACTATTGAGATTGTTATGATTCTATGTGTTGTTAGTTGGTCTCAAGCAATGATGATGTATAATCCTTAGACCCGAGATCAAGATGGTTTCCTACATGTGTAATAGCACTTTAGGGGTTGCCAAACGCTACTCAGAATCGGGTAGTTATAAAGGTAGCTTTGGGGTATGCTATGAAACATGCAGAGGGATGTGATTGGTCGGATATGGATTTGCCCTCCTAACATAACAGAGAGATATCTCGACCCTCAAGTGGTCGGATAAAGAAAGTGCATGGCTATGCCATCGGTGGTTGAAGAGTTCGACCACATGAGGTTATCCGATACTTGATCGAGAAAGCATTGAACAGTCCATGGATGACACAACATCTCACCTGGAGTTCAACCAGATATCGTGAGGCAAAGGGAGAATACATGAGTAGGTCGCTTAGTTCGACCAGCTACGAACTGGTCGTATGGAGATACAAGCAAGTCATAGACTGGTCGAACGTAATCACAGAGTGGTCGAAACCAAGTCGTAAGGAGTTACGAGTTGGTCGTGATCAAATATGAACTGGTCGTATAGAGATTGGACCTGGTCGTAAGTGATGAGGACCTGGTCGTAGATCATATTGCATTAAGGTTCGTCCGATATAATTTGTGTGTATTCGGGAATCGTTATGTCCTGCTAGATACCGCTATTTACTCGTGGGCGGAAAGGGTTTCCGAGTCAAAACCGAACTACACATGAACCTAACGGGTCACACACTTAACGGGTTGGAACAAACCAGTACGAATACGATTCGTAAACGTGTTTGGATAGGATCCGTCACGGGGCTCTATATAAGGAGATGCATGAGGCTATTGGGATAGGAGGAGACATGAGTTGCCCTACTGAAACCCTAGCCGCCATCTCCTTGAGAGCCTTGCCGCAGATTTGGTGCTAGCACACCGCGTCTGGTTGTTCCTTCCTCGGACGTGTGGATACCATAGAGGTGCTTCTACGTTGTTGCGCTTAAGGACGATCCGCCATCTTCGCAAGGATCCGCAGAGGTGCAGAGGAGACGATCAACTCACGAGGACGCCGGACAATCGACTACGACAAGACATCGACGCGACTCTTCGTCGGACCAGTCGCTCCGACACTTCTTCCGCCGCTTCACGCCGTCTAGTGGTAACGATCTGTGATCATCTTCTTGCTTGGCTTCCTGGTTTACGTGGTAGAAATTTTGAATTGTTGCTATCGTAGCCTACCCGTATCCCTTCAGTGGTATCAGAGCCATCCTGCGTAGTTTTTGATCTGGATCGGTCGCATATACTTGATATGTGGTAGTAGTAGATTGGATCTATTACTGGTCGTATCTGGAAACCTAGGCCCTGGTCGATTAGATCGATCAGTTTTCGGTGGTAGTAGATGGGTATACGAGGAGGTACAAGTTAAGAGCACCAGATGATTCACTCGACTTGTTTTTCGACTACCTTGCATAATACTCCTACCGGTCGGAATTCCGCCATCGGAGTATGTCGCATTATGTGGTCGTATCAAGGCAGTAATCAGATTGGCTCGGAATAGGGTTAATATGATTAATCTGATGATTTCCAAAGCTCGGGACCGCCATGCTGGCTATTCGTACCGCGCGTTATAGGTAATATGTGTTCATGTCGTCCGATAGAATTGGATTCTATGCGCAACTTGTTTTTGCAGGGATTGATGTGAATAGTATGGCCCATTGTGTATGTGATGCATGTATGGATTTTCATGACCTGCGTGTCGTGTTGTGAGATAGCCATCGAGCTACATATTATTGTATAACGATCATGCGTCTTGACATGTGATGCTTGATATTATCCTATGTAATTCATTACAAGCTCTTAGGAGTAATTGCTTAGTAGATGAATGCGGTTGGAGACTTCAAGCATGGTGGTCGGAGGACAGGAAGCATGCCGATGGAGATCGCCATGTTAAGGGCCATACTATTTCACAAAGGATATGATTATCTGTGAATGTTTGTGTTTATTCCTGCCATGATATTAAGTCATGTTTTTCATTAGATGCTTTTAACATGATAAAATTAAAATTCCTCACATAATGTTAAGTTAAAATTGATGCCCTCCAATAAGTCGCACCATCAAAAGTCTTGTATTTTAATGGTAGGTCTTGCTAAAGCGGAATGCCATTAACTTTCCTTGACTAGATGGGTTTGTGTCGGACACTTACACGCATTGCATTGGTTTAACTTGACAAGGTCATCATAACGGTTATGGACCTTGGGGCATAGGGTTGGGTGTCAAGCATAGAGATGCTGCCCAACAACAAGAGTCGATAGAGATATGATTAGCAAAGGGTTGCTTATCAATTCACTAATCTTCTAGCAAAGATGCCAAAGCTCACTAGTAGATTACCCGACAGGATCTTGAATCACTAAATGTCATAAGAGGGATATGGTATTTAGTGGGAGTATCTTTATTAAATTGTTTAATAGAAGTTACTTTTCTTGAACATATGTCTTAGTTTTATGTATTTTATGTTGTAGATCATGGCACCAATCGTCAGACCAACATCCAGCTTTTGCTTTTACGCTCGATACTTGAAAAGGAAAAACTGAATGGAACAAATTTTATGGATTGGTACCGCAATCTAAGAATTGTTCTTAGGCAAGATAAAAGGAACATGTTCTAGAAGAACCAATTCCAGATGTGCTCGCGATAATGTTTCTTTGCTTGCTCTTAAATCCGCCTATAAAAGGCATGTGATGAATCCTTGATGTTAGCTGTCTCATGCTTGTCGCTATGAACTCGCACCTTCAAAAACAGCTTTGAGAACATAGAGGCCTACGATATGATCGTGGCGCTTAAAGGCATGTTTGAGACACAAGCAAGAACCGAGAGATTTGAGATCTCAAAGAACTTGTTTGGATGTAAGCTAGCTGAGGGTAGTCCGGTGAGCCCACATGTATTCAAAATGGTTGGTTACACACAGAGCTTGGAAAAACTTGGTTTTCCACCGAGTCAAGAGTTGGCTACAGATTTGATTCTTGCTTCGCTTCACGAAGCTATGGTCAGCCCATTCTGAACTTCCATATGAATGGCTTAGACAAGAATCTCACCAACTACATATGATGCTTAAGACCGCAGAGGACAAGATTAAGAAAAGCAACAATCATGTGATGATGGTGCAAAAGAGTACAAGCTTCAAGAAGAAGGCTAAGACTTGGGTCAAGAAAAGGGCAAGGCTAAAGTTTGGATGAGATCCAAACCAACAAACCTAAACCCAAGACTAAGTCCGCCCGACTCAAGAGAATGAATGCTTTTCTTGCAAAGAGCTAGGCCATTGGAAGAGGAACGCAAGAAATACCGGCCGATCCGAAAAAGAATGGTGGGACTAAACCTTCCACTTCGTATTAATGTTATAGATGTTCTTCTTGCGATTCTTCTCGTTAACTCATGGGTATTTGATACCGGTCGGTTGCTCATATTTGCAATTCGATGCGAGTCTAACAAAGAATAGGAGAATTGCAAGAGGAGATGGATCTTCGCTCGGGAATAAAGCAAAGGTTGTTGCATTATCCGTCGGACTTTACCATTGGTTTTGCCTTGAGATTTATTATGGAATTGAATAATTGTTATTACGCTTCGACCATGAGTAGAAACATTATCTGAAATTTCATGTTTGATGGTAGAGGGTTATAAATACATTATTGAGGACAATGGTTGTTCTATATTTTTGAATGATATGTTTTATGGCTATGCTCTGTTTTGAATGGGTTGTTTATTTTAAATCTTGATGATGCACCCATCTTTAATATTAATGCAAAGAGGCTTCGCCTAATAATATGAATTCCACTTTTATCCGGCATTGTCGTTTGGGTCACATAAGTGAGAAACGCATGAAGAAGCTCCATGATGATGGAATTCTAAACTCATTTGATTTGGAATCATTTGAAACGTGTGAGTCTTGCCTACTCGGAAAATGACTAAGACACCTTTCATCGGGTCGAAATGAGAGGGCGTCCGACTTGTTGGCACTCATACATACCGATGTGTGTGGACCAATGAGCACGACGACTAGAGGTGGTTTTCAAGATTCATTACTTTCACCGATGACTATAGTAGATATGGATATATCTATTTAATGAGGCACAAGTCGGAATCCTTTGAAAAGTTCAAAGAGTTCCGTAATGAGGTATGAGAATCAACTTGGCAAGACAATCAAATCTTTGCGATCCGATCGTGGAGGTGAATATTTGAGCCAGAATTTGGCAATCATTTGAAACAATGTGGAATTGTTCCTGACCACGCCACCGGTACTCCACAATGGAATGGGGTGTCCGAGCGCGAATAGGACTTTGTTGGACATGGTTCGATCGATGATGAGCCAATCTGATCCGCCATTGTATTTTTGGGGTTACGCCTAGAAACCGCTTTCACTTTAAATAGGGTACCATCTAAATCAAGAGATAAGACACCATATGAGATATGGACCGAGAAGAGTCCTAGCTTGTCTTTTCTAAAGATTTGGGGATGTGATGTCTATGTTAAACGCTTGACGCCCGATAAACTCACAACTAAGTCGAAAAAATGCTTTTTTATAGGATATCCTAGGGAAACCAAAGGATATTATTTCTACAACCAAGAGGAGAGCAAAGTGTTTGTTGTTCGAATGGTGTCTTTTGGAAAAAGGGTTTCTTTCCAAAAGCGACCAAGGGAGAAAGGTGCAACTCGAAGAAATTCGGAAACATCCGAAAGTGTTTCAACTCCTATTGAACCTCTACAGATGAACAAAATGTTGTTAAACTCAGAGATGAGGCATCGACCCCACGAGATCTAAAAGGCCACGCCAAATTCCTATAAGGTATGGGCATGACGATTATTATTGGATAATAATGAGCCTAACACTTATAAGGAAGCGATGATGGATCCAGACTCGAGAAATGGCTTGGAGCCATGAAATCCGAGATAGACTCCATGAGAGACAACCAAGTTTGGAACACAGTCGATCCACTTGATGGCGTTAAAACCATTGAGTGCAAATGGATCTATAAGAAAAGGATTGATATAGATGGAAATGTTCACATTCATAAAGCTCGACTAGTCGCAAAAGGTTTTCGACAAGTTCAAGGAGTTGACTACGATGAGACATTCTCACCGTAGCGATGCTTAAATCTATACGGATCATTCTAGCTATTGCTGCATATTTCGACTATGAGATATGGCAAATGGACGCCAAAACGGCTTTTCTTAATGGAAACCTAAGTGAGGATGTGTACATGACACAACCTAAAGGTTTTGTTGATCCAAATAATGCTAGTAAAGTGTGCAAACTTCAGAAGTCCATTTATGGATTGAAGCAAGCATCTCGGAGTTGGAATATACGCTTTGATGAGGAGATCAAAAGGTTTGGTTTCGCAAAAACAAAGAAGAACCTTGTGTTTACATGAAGGTTAGTGGGAGCGACTTGTAATTCTAATCTTATATGTAGATGACATATTATTGATTGGGAATGATATTCTGTCTTTCGAATCATTAAGGCATCATTGAAAAATAGTTTTTCTATGAAAGACCTAGGAGAGGCAAGATATATCTTGGGAATAAAGATCTATAGAGATAGATCGAGAAGGCTAATTGGATTAATCCAAAGTACTTATATTGACAAGGTGTTGATTCGGTTCAACATGCAAAATGCCAAGAAAGGGTTCTTGCCTATGTCACATGGCATAAGTCTTAGCAAGAGTCGGTGTCCTTCGACTCATCGATGAGCGAGACCGCATGAATGGTATTCCATATGCTTCACTATTGGATCTATCATGTACGCCATGATATGTACTCGACGGATGTATCATATGCTCTAAGTGTTACGAGTAGATACTAAGCTGATCCCGGTGAAGGTCACTGGACAGCTGTGAAAAACATTCTTAAATACTTGAGAAGGACTAAGGATGTGTTCCTAGTTTATGGCGGTGATGAAGAGCTGGTTGTAAATGGTTACACCGATGCAAGCTTCCAAACCGACAAAGATGATTATCGTTCGCAATCTGGTTTTGTATTCATTTTGAATGGAGGTGCGGTGAGCTGGAAAAGTTCCAAGCAAGAGACGGTAGCTGATTCCACAACAGAGGCTGAGTACATTGCGGCTTCGGAAGCTGCAAAAGAAGGTGTTTGGATAAGGAATTTTATTGCTGAGTTGGGTGTGGTTCCGAGTGCCTCTAGCCCAATGGATCTCTATTGTGACAATAATGGAGCCATTCTTGTGAGCTAAGGAGCCTAGATCCCATCAAGTCCAAGCACATACTCAGCGTTATCATCTCATTCGCTAATTGGTGGATAGAGGAGATGTTAAGATATGCAAAATTCATACGGATTTAAATGTTGTCGATCCGCTGACAAAGCCTCTCACACGACCAAAGCATGAGGCGCACACAAGAGCTATCGGTATTAGATACTTAAATGATTGACTCTAGTGCAAGTGGGAGATCATTGGAAATATGCCCTAGAGGCAATCATAGAGATGATTATATTTCATTATGTTCACAATATTTGATAATATGTTATCTTGTTCCTTGAATGAATCATCACCATAAAGACTAACGAGTATGTGACTTGTTGGTGAAACTCTTTTATCTTATGATGATGTCGTTCTAAAAGTATCCTCGGTCGAAAGTCACCGGTGGAACACTAGTGACTCTACGACAACACATGTATTGATTGATGACCATGTTTCACGGTCATGGATATAGGGATATCGAATCAATAATATGGACACGTGTTAGAGAACATGGTGTTGGATAAGACCCACCTTGAGACACTATTGAGATTGTTATGATTCTATGTGTCGTTAGTTGGTCTCAAGCAATGATGATGTATAATCCTTAGACACGAGATCAAGATGGTTTCCTACATGTGTAATAGCACTCTTAGGGGTTGCCAAACGCTACACCGTGAATCGGGTAGTTATAAAGGTAGCTTTCGGTTATGCTCAAACATGGAGAGGAATGTGACTGGTCGGATATGGGATTTGCCCTCCTAACATAACAGAGAGATATCTCTAGGCCCTCAAGTGGTCGGATAAAGAAAGTGCATGGCCATGCATCGGTGGTCAAGAGTTCGACCACATGAGGTTATCCGATACTTGATCGAGAAAGCATTGAACAGTCCATGGATGACACAACATCTCACCGAGTTCAACCAGATATCGTGAGGCAAAGGGAGAATACATGAGTAGGTAAACAGTTCGACCACTTCTGACGAACCGTCGTATGGAGATACAAGCAAGTCATAGACTGGTCGAACGTAATCACAAAGTGGTCGAAACCAAGTCGTAAGGAGTTACGAGTTGGTCGTGATCAAATATGAACTGGTCAGATAGAGATAGGACACGGTCGTAAGTGATGAGGACCTAGTCGAGATCATATTGCATTAAGGTTCGTCCGATATAATTTGTGTGTATTCGGAATCGTTATGTCTGCTAGGAACCGCTACGACTAAGTGGCGGAAAGGGTTTCGAGTCAAAACCGAACTACACATGAACCTAACGGGTCACACACTTAACGGGTTGGAACAAACCAAGATCTAATCGATTCAATGGCGTGTTTGGATAGGATCCGTCACGGGGCTCTATATAAGGAGATGCATGAGGGTATTGGGATAGGAGGAGACACGAGTTGCCCTACTGAAACCCTAGCCGCCATCTCCTTGAGAGCCTTGCCGTGCGATTTGGTGCTAGCACACCGTCGTACGGTTGTTCCTTCCCTGGACGTGTGGATACCATAGAGGCGCTTGTACGTTGTTGCGCTTAAGGACGATCCGCCATCTTCGCAAGGATCTGCAGAGGTGCAGGAGGAGACGATCAACTCATGAGGACGCTGGACGATCGACTACGATCAGTACATCGACACGCTCTTCGTCGGACCAGGCTGCTCCGACACTTCTTCCGCTGCTTTGCTCGTCTAGTGGTAACGATCTCTGATCATCTTCTTGCTTGGCTTCCTGGTTTACGTGGTAGAAATTTTGAATTGTTGCTATCGTAGCCTACCCGTATCCCTTCAGTATAGACCGTTGTCCTTCGTGAACGTCATATAGAACCAATTCTTCTTCCATAACGACCATGAAGATTTTGAGTGCATCTGGATGTACTCATCAGCCTTCCCATCATAGAGGCGCAGCGAGCACTCCCCAGATCCGGCCGCTGACTTCTCCGACTTCACCATCTGGTAAAAATACCTGAAGACCTTCAAATTTGGTCGGATCCCCAGGTACACCTCACATAGGTAGGCGAAGATGCTGATGTTGGCAATGGAGTTTGGGGCCAAGTTCACCAACTCGACTCCATAATACTCCAAGACCCGAGAAAGGAATTTGTGAGCCGGCAACCTGAGTCCGCACTCGATATAGGCGAGGAAGATAAGGATCTCTCCTTCCTCACAACTAGGAAAGTGTTCTCCAGCCATCGACCTCCATTTGACCAAATTCCTATCCGGAAGCATCCTGTTCTCCTCTAGAGCCTTGAGCTTCTTGTCGCTCAAATCAAAAACCAGCCACTTAGTAATTTGATCCGATATAGTTGAGTTTAGAATAGTTGTCGGAAAAGGATTTGGGGAAACGGAACAAAGAGGGTCGGAAGAGATTCTTAGAAAGAAGATGAAAAGGGTAAAAGGAAAATTTGTAAGCGTAAAAACCTAAGCCCCGTGCTAAGAGACATTATAGTCGCCATTCTTTAACCGCAATCGGGAGTTACCCAAAAATCCAACGGACAAAACCTTTTGTGTAACGGACAGAAAAAACTCTTCGAATTCCAAGGCAGTTTCTCAACTTTAAATTGAATACAGACCACCTCATGTGTCACAGCATTAAATGAGGGTCTACCCAATACGACTTCATCAGGAGAAATTGTTCATATAGTCAATTCATTTAAAGTTTGGGGGCTAGCTGATGAGGATTAAAATCTCTATGTATTACTTTAATACATAATAAAAGACCATATGTCTTCATGGTCGTAACCCCTAATGCTCATGACCTCCGTGGTCGTAAGGATTCCAGAGGTTATTTCGAGGATTCCCTGGTCGGATTAGGTCCTGTACCCAGTCCCCGACCAGATGACTGCTCGTAGAAGCAATGAACTGGCATTCGGATCCAACTCTAGGTATATTCCATACCGTGTGATGAATGGAACACATATCATATTTGTTCCGTACCATGCGGCGTTTCATGATCCTAAGACACTGATAACAACCACCCTATGGTTGTGTGTCTCACAGACACACAACCATCGAACGATTGATACTTTGTCAATCGTAGCCACCCTCCGATCGGACGCGTCACTTCCCAATAGGCGCATCTTCAAGGAGCAACTGCCACCTCTTCGACGGTTACTTAAAGATGGTGTTGGGTCACGGGGTAGGCTACGATAGCTACAAACAAAAATTCTACCACGCGAACCAGGATGCCAAGCAAGTAGATGATCACAGATCGTTACCAACAGACGCCAGAGAGCGGCGGAAGAAGGGTTGGAGCGGCCGGTCCAACGAAGAGCGCGTCGATGTAGTGGTCGAGTCGATCGTCCAATGTCCAAAAAGTCGATGCAAGGGTCGCGATCGATCGTCTCCTCCAAAGAACGTCTGCGGTTCCTTGTGAAAATCGCGGATCGTCCTCAAGCGCAACAATCGTAGTAGCGCCTCTCGGAATCCACACGTCCGGGGAAGGAACAACCGAACGCGGCGGTGTGCAAAGACCAAATCGCGCGGTGGAGCTCTAAGGAAGATGGCGGCTAGGGTTTCGGTGGTGTTTCACGATCCTTTCCAACAGACCTCATGCACCTCCTTATATAGTGCTCGTGACGGATCCTATCCGGACATCGCCATTTAATCGTATTCGTATTGGTTTGTTCCAACCCGTTAAGTGTGTGACCACAGAGGTTCATGTGTAGTTCGGTTGTGACTTGGAAACCGTTTCCGATCACGAGTCGAATGGCGGCTCCTAGCGTAACATATCGATTCCGAATACACACAAATTATATCGGACGAACCTTAATGCAATATGATCTACGACTAGGTCCTCATCACTTACGACTAGGTCCTATCTCTATACTGACCATTCAGATTTGATCACGACCAACTTCGTAACTCCTTACGACTTGGTTTCACCACTCTGTGATTACTTTCGACCGATCTCGACTTGCTTGTATCTCCGTCGACCATCAGAATCGTTCAACTAAGCGACCTACTCGTGTATACTCCTTTGCCTCACGATGTCCGATCGAACTCCGGTGAGATGTTGTGTCATCCATGGACTGCTCAATACTTTCTCGATCGAGTGTCGATAACTTTACGTGGTCGAACACTTCGACTACTAGTGGCATGGCCATGCACTTTCTTTATCCGATCACAACGAGGGGCCCAGAGACATCTCTCTGTTATGTTAGGAGGGCAAATCCCATATCCCACCACCACATTCCTCTCCATGTTTCAGAGCATAACCGAAAGCTACCTTTATAACTACCCGATTCACGGTGTAGCGTTTGGCAACCCCTAAGAGTGCTCTTACACATGTAGGAAACCATGCTTGATCTCGTGTCTAAGGATTATACATCATCATTGCTTGAGACCAACTAACGACACATAGATTCATAACAATCTCAATAGTGTCTCAATGTGGGTCTTATCAACATCATGTTCTCTAACATGTGTCCATATTATTGGTTTGATATCTCCATATCTATGACTCGTGAAACATAGTCATCAACCAATGCATATGCTAGTCTATTCATATGTGTCCTCATATGTTTATGACCAGGGATCGTATAAGAATAATTATTGCAGAAATATAGAGTTTCACAACCAAGTCACATACTTGATAATAAATATTAACAAGATTATTCTAGGAACAAGATAACACATTATCCAATGTCATGAACATAATGAAATATAATCATCTCTATGATTGCCTCTAGGGCATATTTCCAACAGATGGAGCACAGAAGACAATCGACATCGGATTGAAGCACTGCGATCGGCAATAGATTCATGTGTAACAGCCCAAAATTTCAATTTCTGAGAAAATTTAAAACTTATTTATTTTGGTGGATTTTCTGAAATTTTCTTAAAGCTTTCCTTATTAACCTTAAAGCTAAAACAAATTTAATTACAAAAACTATTACCAAGTTTAAGTTGAAATTATTTTATCTAAGTCCAAAATCATTCTAGGAATTTCTGTGAATTTCTCTAGAATTTTTGGAACTTATTTGCTAATTTCTAAAGCCTCTTTTAATTATCTGAATTAAAACAATTAAGAAAGCAAAAGAAAATCCCTCAACAGTAAAAGGGCCGAATTCGGCCGGCCCATTTCCTACACCTTGTGCCCGAGCGACCAAATAATCCGCGCCCCTCCCTTCTTCAGAACCGTCAGATCAGCATCGGACGATTCATAAGGCCAGCCGTGTGTACCGTCCGATTAAAATCTAACGCGCCCGCGTCATCTTCTTCCTTTCCTTCTTCCTCCTCGCCGCTTTCCTTCTTGGCGCCTTGCGCACGCCATTAACACTAATTGAAAACCTTCCAAACGTCGAATCGGCCAAGATCTCCATGTTTGTCTCGCGCAATAAATTCCTCGATCCCTCCACCCCGACACGGCCCTCTCTTTCCTTTCCCTCACCGCGAATCCCGAAATTGCTCATGTAGTGCGCCAGACGGACCCTCTTAGGCGATACAGCTCGACCATGCCCTCGCTCCTATAAATAGAGCCTTGGGTGCGCCCTCCTCTTCTCATTCCAACGCTGCCACCCACATTCCTCCTCCTTACCCGTAGCGCCCGGAATTTGAAGTTTATCGCCAACGACCAAAGCTCGGGTTTTCCTCAATTCCACCGTCCCCGTCGACACTCCGCCCCGGCATCTTCACCAGCAACTCCGCGACGTCACCGCGAACACTTTGCGCCCAACCACTCCCTCGGAGAACCCCCGGAGCCCCTTCGCCGCCGTCGACCCGTCTGCCGCCGCCAAATCTAAATCGCCGACGACCATATAGCCTCACCCGCCGCTCCAAGGTAGTGCACCAAGACCCCCACCTCGCCCTCTCTCTATTGCGACCACCCGCACAACTCGCCGTGGCGTAGAACGCCGGCGAGCTCGCCGCCGTGTTGTGCAATCGTCGGGCCTACGTGGCTCGGCCACGTCGTGGCCAGGTCAACGCCACCTAGGCGTAGATCTGACGTGGCTGCCTACGTGGCGCCACGTCAACTCACACAACCCGCACGCATCACCCCTTCACACTGTAGCGTGCGCCGGGTCCATCATAGACCATTGACTGGTCGTGGGCGTGGTCCATTGACCACGGGCCCACCCGTCAGAGACGCAACCCCGGGCGCTGACGTCATGTTGCGCAGTAATTCAGAATTTCCTTCGGGAAAAGAAATCAGTAAATTCATTTAAATTGCAGATTTAGGTTTAAAATTTGTAAAATTCATAACTCTTGCATCCAATCTCCAAATTGGGTGTTCCAAATTTCTAAATTCATGTAAAATCATTATCTAGCTAACTAAACCAAAATTATTTAATTTAAAGCTATTTTGAATCTGTATTTAAATTTAGAAATTCTTTTAAATATCAAATTTAGGTTAAAACTTGTAAAATTCATATCTTTTGAACCTCAACTTCAAATTGAGTGATTCAAATTGCTAAAATCTTAGAAAATTATTATCTAGCTAAATAAAATAAAATTATTTCATTTGGAGTTAGTTTGATTTGTCCTTTTGGATTTATTTGAATTTCATTTGAATTTGTCGTACTTTCATATATAGACTTTGACGATTTCTTTGGAGGCGATCCTTGAGGGTTTAGAATCTCAAGACTTCAACGAAGGCAAGTTACATTCTTGACCATTTTGATCCCAGTATTTCAAAGTAAATTAATTCTGTTTTAAAGTTATTATTGCATGCATATTTTTATTCAAGTATTTTAAATTCCTGTTTTTATTCTTAGTTATGCCAATTCCTTGTATAGCCAATCTTGATGTTTGGAATGCCATGCCCTTGTCACCTTAGTAAAATAATTAAGATAGTTATGCTTAGTTATTGCTTAGACCAAAAGATGTTTTGGGGAATTTTGCCAAAATACAAAGTGTTCTGAAAATAAATCTATGGTATTGTTTTACCATAGGTGATTGGAAAATGTTTTGACAAAGAAAAAATAAGTGAAATTGGTTTAGACTCGGGTGAATTGGATTGTTGGTGGGTGCAAGTTCATGCACGTGCTCAATCTGAATAATGGTTGAGACCTGGGTTTGTTTTGGAAGTCGCCAGACCATGTAAGGACCGGTCTGCGGTCATGGATGTTAAGCCAAACTCGTACCACCACAAGTCAGAATGGGACAGACTTGGCCAAATAAGCTATATCATTTCACCATGTTTATGTCTTGGAAAGATGTGGAGTCGTGAAGACTTATTGATGATACCCACATGGTGCAAGAGGGGTAGTCGTTTGGTGTGAAGCCTTGATTCTGAAACCTTAGCGGGCATAATTATGTTGAAATAATGTAGGGTAAAGGCCTCGTCATAGCTGCTTAGTCGCACGCCTACTAAGCGTGTATTGGCCGACATAATAAGCAAACTATCTCTTGTGGGTAAAGCTGTACCAACTCTGCAGAGTATTAATCTATTGAATAGCCGTGTCCACGGTCATGGACATGCTTAATAGAAGCCACTCAAAGTTAGTCTCTGGTTTTGTTTGAAAAGACTTTGTCACCGGTTTATGAAAATGGGATTGGGCGTAAGCCTTGGTGTAAGGGGTAGTCCTTCACCATTTGTGTATGGAGGTTCATCATACACTTGACATTGAAAATCGAAATATGATTTTGATCTTATTAAATTCTAAAATGGCCTTGGAAATTACTAAGAGTATTTAAACTGAAAATCTTGTCTTATGCAAATAAACCCCGCCATTACCCTTTGCTCACTTTATGCATGCATTCAATCACATTACTTCTGGTGTAACTTGCAAGCACGAGTGGTAGTGCTTACTCTTCTTTGAATAATCTTTATTAGAGAAGACTTCTATCAAGGCGGTGAGGACATCGATGCTTAGGCCACGCTCCCCATTTATTGCCCTGTGGCGAATCGTTGGGTCTACTACTACTATTTTATTTCCGTGTTTTACTTTATTTGGCCTCGGTCCGATTGTAATAAACTCAATAATTATTAATAAAGTCGTGATATGTTTTGATTATCACTTTTGTTTAACTGTACACTAGAAATCTGGACTAGTGTATGAACACGAGAATTCGGGATCCTTCGCTCCGGGTTCGACAAAAGTGGTATCAGAGCCATATCGACTGTAGGTCGTGGCCTTAGAAAATGCCTTAAGGACTTATTTTCAAAAACTAAAATTATTTTGGGTCTATCCAAGAGTCTTCTCAACCTTTCTCTTTAAAACAATTACTAACTCATCTCCTCCTCTAAAATTGTAGATGGCCGAAAAACCAACCCGGATCTCCCACGGAATTTTCGCAGGACATTGGGCTGCACTTCTTTGGAAGATGATGCAACACCTGGACTACAACGAAAGACCAACCTATCAAGGGTACCCGATTATAAAGTGGGAAGCCAATATCATTTGGAGAGTTGAAGTGATCCTCTCGCCAACCATAACCCAAACACGGATTTCCACATCATCGACACTCCAATAAGGCGTGGCACCTTCGCCAAAGGCATTCAAGACGCAGCCAGAGAAGCCACAAGATGCCTTCGCTACACCTACAACAATCGATTCCATGGCTCGAAGTTTCACTACCATCCAATGCATCGTTCAGGCCAGTGGACAGACACCTTTTGCCCGGTGAGGGCGAGGATTCCCCGAGCTTCGATCGGTGAACTTGTGCAAGGCAATGGACTATGCCTATGGAAATGCTCTAGATGACCTGCGTCTCGCTCAAGACGACTGCAAGCCATGGAAGAAGAGCTAGCTTGCTACAAAGGCAAAGTAGGTAGCTCTAGTGAGCGTGATTATACCCCAATCACCCCTTAGTTGTTTCCCATATTGTAAATCAAGTTAGATGCTAATTATGAGCTATCGTTACCATTGTGATAGCCATAACCAAAGAATAAAATAAAATAATAAAAGAATTATTTTAGAAAAATTTTGGCTCTTTCTCTTGTGTTTGTTCTTGGGCTAATTAGATTTACCCCTTTAGAGCTTTCTTTCTATCTCTCTCTTCTAAAGATCCTTAGAAACATCTAGCAGATGGTGACCACCCGTACCGGCAGCGGCAGTGCTCAAGGTCGTGGAAACGAGAACGCGGATTACCAGGAAAACCCCGTCCCGCAGCCACCACCTCCACCAACTGAAGAACCTAGCTGGCGTCAATTAATGGCCCACCAGACACAAATGATGAGTTTGCTGGCCCAATCACTCAGCAGCGTTCAGAACATGCAAGCCGCAACCCACGCTCCACCTCCACCTCCACCCCCACCTCCGCAAAAGTTGTCAATGTCGGAGTTCATGAGGATGCGTCCTCCGACGTTCTCAAGCAGTACTGAACCTATGGACGCCGACGATTGGCTCCGTGCCATAGGGAAGAAGTTGGATATTACTAAGTGCTCGGATCGCGAGAGGGTACTTTTCGCCGCTCACCAACTCAGTGGTCCCGCTTCGGAGTGGTGGGACAACCTCTGCATCACCCATGCCAACGCTCAAGCTATCACTTGGGACGAGTTTGTGCGAGCCTTCCATCATGCTCACATTCCCGCAGGGATGATGGCAATGAAAAAGAAGGAATTCGGCGCGCTTCGCCAAGGCAACCGCTCAGTGAGCGAGTACCTGCATAAGTTCAACCAGCTTGCTCGCTATGCCCCGCATGACGTAGCCAGAGATGAAGACAGGCAGGAAAAGTTCATGGAAGGACTGAATGATGAGATATCTGTCCAACTGATTTCTCAGGACTTCACTGACTTCCAACAGTTGGTGGACAAGGCAATTCGCCAGGAAGGCAAACATATAGAGATGGAGAACATAAGCGGAGGATGGCCTCGGAGGTTCAACTCTAGAGGGCAACCCAAACCTCGCCTCGCTCAACCTCACCCATGGCGATGGAAGATTTCAGTCTACCACATCGAGCTGCCGCACCAAAGGTAGCGTGCCAACACTTCCTAATCCACAACTCGCTGCGGGAGGCCCAAATCAAGAACTCTTCGGAGATTACTTGCTATCATTGTCGGAGAAGGACACTTCGCCAATAGGTGTCCTAAGAAGTCATTTCCACCGCCCCTAAATCTGAGTCAAGCTCTCGCAAAACCCCGTCGCTACAAAGACTAATCGGTTTGCGAAGGCGAGTTAACCACATCACCGCCGAGGAAGCTCAAGCAGCACCGGATGTCGTTCTTGGTACGTTTCTTGTTAATTCATACCCAAGATCAGTCCTATTTGATTCCGGAGCATCGCATTCCTTTGTTTCCGATAAATTTGTGGGAAAATATGGGTTACCTATCTTCTCTTTAGTTAACCCTATGATAGTCCACTCCCCGGGCTCTGAAATGAGAACCAGTTCTCTATGCCCAAACCTTACCCTTGAAATATCCGGAGTACCTTTTCTAGCGGACTTGATAGTCCTGCAATCCCAAGGTCTCGATGTGATTCTTGGAATGGACTGGCTAGCCAAGAATCAGGGACAGATAGACTGTGCCAATAGATCTATCACCCTCACCAATGCACAAGGAGAATCAGTAGAATTCAGACCCAAGTCTTCGACCGGAGGAAGTTCCATCCTGACCAGCTTGAAGGAAATAAAACTTGAAGACATACGGTTGTGCAAGAATACCCGGATGTTTTTCACGATGAGTTACGGCATGCCACGGATAGGGGCGTAATGTTCTTAATTGACTTAGTCCCAGGGACCGCCCCAATCTCGAAGCGACCCTATAGAATGCCGGCCAATGAACTAGCAGAGCTAAAGAAACAAATTGAGGAACTAAGGAGCAAAGGTTATATCCGACCAAGTTCATCACCTTGGGGAGCACCCGTACTATTTGTCAAGAAGAAGGACAATAGTATGTGAATGTGTGTGGATTATAGATCGCTCAATGAGGTGATGATCAAGAACAAGTATCCGCTACCCAGGATTGATGATCTGTTCGATCAATTGAAGGAGCAAACATCTTCTCGAAGATCGATCTACGATCCGCTATCATCAACTAAAGATCCGGCGGAAGATATCCCAAAGACGCCTTCACGACCGGACATGGGTTGTATGAATTCTGATCATGTCTTTCGGTTTGACAAACGCCTACCATTTACTTCATGAATATGATGAACAAAGTGTTCATGGAATTCTTGGATAAGTTTGTGGTTGTTTTTATCGATGACATTCTCATTTATTCAAAGGATGAAGAAGAACACGAGAAGCACCTAAGGATGATTTTGGAGAAACTCAGAGAACACCAGCTTTCCCTTGGAGAAGCAGAAGCTCACGCAAACGGCCAGCTTTTGGCATGGCTTCTCCGAGAAGCCTAAGCTGGCATATAGCTAAAAGCTAAAATCTAGCTAAGCACAGCCAAGCCAGCATATAGCTAAAAGCTAAAATCTAGCTAAGCACAGCCAAGCCAGCATATAGCTAAAAGCCAAAAGCCAGCTGAGACGTGCTTCTAAGGCCTACGAGGGTTGAAAATTGGACTATGCCACTAAAGTTACCTAAAATTATCCATTCATACCAAGGTATAAAAGGCATCAAATCAACTCACCAGTCTCATTTCTCCCCTCCCCAACCGTGCAAGTCATGAGATAATCAGCTCAATTGTTCATTACTCAATGCAATTATGTGGTTTGATCAAATTTTCTCCAAAAAAATAAGAAAAAAATCATATTAACGCTAAATCAGCAAACAACTTGTCATCGTAAGGGTATTTTAGACCTTTTACCTTCATCTGTCGCTCAAATAACCGGCTAGCCAACAAAAAAAAAGCGACAACACAGGGCAGTGGCTTTTGGAAAAGCTACATCCACAAGCTACAACTATTTCCTAGGGCAGTCAGCCAAAAGGCAAAAGCTAGCTTTTAGAAAAGCCTTAATTAGTTTACATGGGTAATGTGTAAGATGATTTTTCATTACTTTCTTTTTTCCGGAGGGGAGGATTCCAAGAGGGGTTCTATTAGGGGTGAAAATGGATTGAATACAGACGGATAATAGTTCTGTCATATTTGTTTTCATATTTTTTTCCAGATACGAATACAAATACGAACCGAAACGAATATGGTCACAAATATTTCTCAAAACATGAAAACCCCTTAAATTGTTTGCATAACAGCGACTGAAATAAAGAATTAGTTTATGCGATCAAAATATTCATCAATTTAGTATATTTTTAGCAATCAAATAATGTATATCATCAACAAGATCACAACAATAATAAGAAATCGATCAAACAAAATAGAATTATAAATGGTTCATCATCGAAACACTTTTTCAGTTTACATATTTACATCCACTTCCTTACAAGTTTTAAATGTAAAATGACTCAATATGCTCTCCCATATATGCTTTATTTACCACTTTTGCTTAAAACTCAATATCTATTGCCCACCTCATAAACATTGTATTATTCACTATAAAATATTTTTACTGCTATTTATTTATTTTTATATATAATATCGGACCCCAAATTTGTCGTTTAGAATCTATTGTGTTCACAGCACCAGTCCCTAGATTAGTAACTAGTGCCCACAGTTACATCATTGAATATCAAACACATATCTAAAAGATGTAAAGCTATTGCATAATAATAAACAAGCGTAAATATACCTTACGGCTTTTAAGTTTGAAGATCGGCCGGCCAGGCCAAATACATGTAAAGAACAATAGCAAAAGTGAAATTAAAATGCAACATGTGGAACCTCTAGGATATACCCAAAGCCAATTGACTGGGACTCGCGACCTAGTTCTTAGCCTTCTCAATATCCAGTCTTGACGATCACACTTAAATGCCACAGAGTCTTCTTCCCTCTCACTGAATGTAATATTGATAGAGTGTGAGTACACAACCATACTCAGTGAGCCAACACATAGAATGCAGTTACATAATATGCAAGGCTGATCAAAGGAATGACACGTGGTTCTTTTATTTGCATAAAGCCAATGTCAAAATAGATTAAATAGTAGGCAAGTCCTAAGGCCTAGCATTTTGACTAAACCAAGTTTTAATGAAATTCAGTGTTTGTAACATCCCAAAATTTGGTTTGTTTCTAAAGCTTTAAAAATAAAAGTAACCATTTGAATTTTCTTGTTAAAGTCAAAGCTTAATTTGAATTATCATAAATTAAAAAGATTTAATGTGAATAATCTAAACTTCAATTAAATTAAAAGTTGTTTTTTTGTTCCTAGTATTCCATAGAATTTTCTGGAATTTTAGGAGTTTAATTGCTATTTATTGGAGCTCAGTTTTATTTATCTCAGTTTCCTAAATTCGGAAATCATTTCTTTTCTGAATTTTCTATCAGGCCGAAATCCTTTTCTTTTTGGGCCGCATCCTTTTCTTTTGGCCCAATTTCTTTTTCCTTAGTCCAACCCGAACTGGCCCGTTCCTCTTTTCCTTTCCCTTGCGCCAAGCCCAACCCAAGCCAGCCTCCTCTGCCCTTTTCCCTTACCGCCATGTGGACCCATCGCTAGTGCCACGTAAGTCTCCTTCTTCCTCTCATTTCTTATGTCTGAGTGATTCACGACAGCGCCGTTGTGTCCTTTGCGAAGTCTCCCTCTCCGGTCCTTTTTAAGCAAATCCACCCGCGTCCTTTTGCTCGCATTATTCTCCTCTCCCTAAAAACCTAAGTTGCCACCTCAGGCTCATCCTTGTTTCGTCGCAATCCACCGATGAATGAGCCACCGCTGAAGCTTCTTCACCGTCGAAATTCCTAACTATCAAAGCACCTCTGCCCGAACCATCTTCGTCGTTGGATTCACACTACCGTCGTCGTCTCCGGAGAACCCCCCAAGCCATTGTCGCCATTGCCTCCCCAAATCAGGCCACACCGCCCTCCTCTCGATCTACTCACCGGTGAGTCCCATTTTCCTCCTGTGTGCGTCACGTCATGTTCCATGTCCCTCTCATCCAAACCCCTCCCTTATCCACCTCTCTCTGTCACCAAGGATCTCTACCGTCGTTCATCTTCTATGACTCCGGTCACCACCATCGCGCTGCCGCTTCGGCTATCCTAGCCACCCACTTGTTCTGGTGTGGTCCTCATCACCTTGCCAAGCCGGTGCTACCCTCAATATCCTTTGGGCGCCATCAAATTGCCAAGGTCACCGCACCCAAAGCTTTCCTCCATCGCTAATGTTGCCGCCACCGCCATTTCATCGCCGACTTTGCTGCGCCACTACTACCCAAAGGACCACCTCATCCATGGGAATCTATTTTTGAACTTAGCCAGACCTGCCTTGCTGCCATTTGCCCTCGCCAGCACTGTCCTTGCCGCTGGCCAGTGCCCTTTGTTTCTTTCTCAGTTTCTCTCTCCTCCATCAAGTCGCCACGTCATCGTCCACCTTAGCATCCTTGCTTGTGTGGCATCCTTGTCAGCAGCAACCGTGGCAAGCCCGAGCCAGAGAATTGTAGACCCAGTCCACAATAAACCTAGACGCTTGCATGTGGGTCCCATGTGTAAGGCCTCCTTTAATTCATTTCTCTCTCTAGTCAAATTTGGTCCCACATGTCATCCTTTAATTCCTTTTTCCAGATTTTCCTTTAATTTGGAAATCCAAAATATTAGTAGACCCCACTTCTCAGCCTCTAGGGGTTTTTTATTTAAATCCGAAGGGAATATTCTCTTGAATAATATTTTCTCTCTCAATTTCTTTTCTGGCAAATCTTCCGAGAGTTCGTTCTCCTTCGTCCTAACTCTGATTCAGTCCATTCAAATTCCTAAATTCATCTAAAATTTATCTCTTTCTTTTAGAGTTGGTTTTACTTTTTTTTTATTTTGTTTTATTTTGTATTTATTTGTGCTTCGCTTGTTGTTTTCTCTCTTGTTAGACGATCTGTTTCACAAAGCAGGAGTAGAAGCAAACTTTGATGATCCAAGTATGGTAACTAAGCAGAGCCAAAGCCAAGGCAAGTCATAGTCCTTTGATCATATTGAACCTATGATTCCAAAAGTATATTGTTTTATACCAATTGCATGCTAGCTATATTTATATCAAATGTTTTGGGATTAGCTATTACCTGTTGTCATTATGCCTCCATTGAATATTTGAATACCATGGATTATTTGTCGCCATAGAATGGTTAATTTTAGTTGGACATAATTGTGTCACCAACATGGGTATCGTATAGATACTTAGTCAAGCTTAGTTGCGATGGGTTCATTATCACATGTACAAATAATGTTGAATTTGACTTTATGAGATATGGAATTGTGGCAGGTAGCCACTATTGCTAAAATTTGTGTACTATGACAAGGTATGTCATTGGTCTTGGTTGAACAAAATGATTTTCGCTAGGGCGAGCGATTGTGAAGTGAGGGTGTGGTTAACACGTCGTGGGTTTATGGTAGACTCGCCTGAGTAACTTGTCAAGGACGTAATATGAATTGAGTCTTAATCGTACAACCACATGGCCAGTATGGGACGGGCTAACTAATTAGCAATGTCTTAATTTCGGTTCTGCCTTGGAAGCGTAAGTTGCAGGATAGACGTGTACTCACAATGGCGGAAGAGGGGGACCCTGTCTGGTCGGTAAGACATTTAGTGTTAAAATCTTAGCGGGTAGAATTGGGTTAAGAAGGAGCTTTGTAAAGGTCTTATGATGATCACTTAGTCGCACATCTACGGAAGTGTGGTCAGACACCTTGAGTTGATTTATCTCTTATGGGTAAAGCTGTACAACCTCTACAGAGTTAAAACTGTTTAAACAGCCGTGTCCGTGGTCATGGACGTGTCTGGGGATTTCACACGAGAGGTAGAGTTTCTTCATAAAATGTGTCGGAGTGTGAATGAGAAGTTCACTTTATGAATATAATGTTTGTTTGGTGAGTGGGTAATTCACTTGGTGGTTTGTGTTGGGAAGTGAATGGGAAGTTCACTAGTTAATTTTAAAGAAACTGCTTACTTTATTTACTTATTGTCTTTTAAATTACGCAATTCAATCTATTTATTGTATTTATCGTCAATACTGCTTTTTGCAAAAAAAAAAAACCATACAGCTAAAATTTGTTCAAGCCTTGCATGAATATTAATTGCATACTATTTTCCTATGACTTGCTAAGTACTTTATGTACTCACGACTTCAAATTCTGCTGCTTAGTTGAAGAATATCAAGCTGCTCAAGAGTTCTTTGAGAAGGAGTACTATGAAGATTTTGCTAATTAACAGGCGTTCTCCACTCGATTGCCTGTGGGCATGTTGATTGGCCTTTTTAAGTTTTCCTGTTCCGCTGCAAGAGTTTATTTGTTTCTTTAGCCTTGCGTGGCAAGTTAAGTAAACGTTGACCATAAGGTCCAGTTACTATTACTATTTGTTATTTTGAGATTTTTTTTAGTTAAATCGATAAATGGATGTTATTTCATCGATGTTTCTTATGTGAACTAGCTACTGATTTGGGACTAGTTCAAAATACACACAGAATACATAATTGCATTTTTGGGTCTCGAGGGTGTTTTTGTATAATAGTAGCGAATGTTCCATCCACCTATAGTGGAGCACAGTACCCGAAGGTTCCATCCATTCCAACATAGATATCAGTTCCATTCACCCCATGCTATACCATTTTCCATGGTTGCGTCTACCCAGCGATCCCAAGGCTGCAATCACCCGGAAATTCTGGGCGGACTACTCCTGGCTTTTCCAAGCTGTATACCCTCATATTCCTGCTGGATGTCCCTAGAACCTCTGAACTTGATGCCTTGACGACGTAGGATGCATCCAATTGCGACTTCTAGGTTACAGCCCCCAGCAATCCAAGCCGTATTACCCCCGTCATTCCAGGGCATATCTGATCGCGAATCCCAGGCCACATTCCTCTTGCAATCCCACAGCTGCACACACCCGTTACTTCCCACTGGCTTTCACCAGGTCAAATCAAATCCTCGGGCTATCACCTGGCTTTTCATCCCACCCACAAAGCATTTTTGTAAAATATAAAATCTAATCAAGCAAGTTCTCGGCATTTCCCATGATCGTGGGCACGGCTATCTGGACAGTTTTACACTCTACAGGGGTCGCATATATTTACCCACAAGAGCTGATTATCTTATAATGTCATCATGTTGCCGTAGGCATGGGACCTAAGAAAATCTTCACAAGGCCATTACAATGCCCCCACCCCAACATGACCCCACCCGCTAAGGTTGCACTGTCGAAGGTGATAACCCTGAGGCCTCCTCTTGCACGGTAGTGGTTTCGACATGCACGTAGTCGTACCACCCTCAGGTGGATTTACACTCGATGCCTGATATGCATGCCACATTCTGGGGATGATGGAGTAATGCCAAGGCGAGGCAAATTAGTGAGTCAGGTCATACACATGGTAGACTTGTGGTTGCATTGTTTTAGTGCTTGAGAGATTATTACAGGAACCGGTCCTTAATCTACTTGGTGGTTCTTCCCTAAACCCATCTTGCGTACTCCTTTACGCACCACCATAGTTTCCATCTGCCCAAGTCTAAAAACAGTTTCGGGGTTTTCTCTTTTGAAATCTCTTTCTCTTTTCAACATAGCAGCCTGGCTCCAACCTCGACTGTCCAAATCTAATTTTGAGTTTTGAAAGTTGTCAGGGCAAATTAATGCCCACATGCTAATGTATCTAAGCAAGGCTAAGCATGACACTTAGATACAGACTTAGTGACTAGTCATGTATACCATTAATACTAGGGTGACAAAGGATAGTGTCCAAGTTTAAGGATGGGAAGGTTATTCTCAATTATCATTAAGGTATTAACTATGAGCTAGTTAATCTAATTGTATAAATCAATATAATTTGCATTCAAAAGTAAGCGCAACATGATCAAAGTGTTGAGTCGCCTTGCTCAATATTTTGATACTGTTGGCCTTGTTCTCGCTCTTGCTTGAACTGCTGCTCCATCATGGCTTTGACTTCTAATTATGCGAAATACGACCAAAAGCAAGAACGCTCGAATATAACCAATGAAACCCAAATAAATCCAAAGGCATTTGAAATAAAAGGAAATACTCCAAACGAAAGTAAATAAATCCAAGAGTTGTGCGAAGCAGGATATGCTTCAAACGGAATTAATTATACCCCCGAATATCTTGGGAGGAGGAAATACCCTAGATGAAATTAAATGACCCTAGGGGTTTGACGAAGGAAATACTTCAGGCGAAGTATATCCAAAAGTAGTTGACGAAGGAAATACTTCATACCAAAGTAAATAAATACAAACTTTATTCGTTTGATCTAGTGGTGGGGTTTTGGGTTGCTAGTTAGACTTAGTGTTAGGTAAATGTTTGACCCGGAGTTAGGGCGAGAGGGATCGGGCTCTCAAAATGTTCACATGTGTAAACGTTATTAAAAATGAAAGGGAGATAATATTCTCGGGAACACTCTCCTAGGGTCATCCAGATGGGGAGGTTATGTTAAAAGGTATCTACTGATCTATGTTTATTTTATGAATTGTTCTTCTATTGGACGCGGATAACGATGTGAGAGATCAGATCAACTCGATTCTGATTTGTTGTTGAGTTACTATTGTTTCATTTAGAGCACCTCACCATGCCTTGCATGGGAAGCCTAGTTTATTTAAGGATTTCTTTGGTTATTACTTCCTGTTTATCAAGGAAGTTCCATAAGCCTTAACTAGGATTCGTGTATAGTTATGATAGCCACGTATGAGGATGTGATTCTTACTAATACATGAGACCTGGTTTGTTTAATGATTTTCTTATCAATTTATATTTATCACGGGAGTTTCATGAGTTAGTGGAACCTATTAGTACTAACAAGACACCATCCTTTCATGTTTAATCAGTGGCTTTTATGTGTCTAAGTTTTATCTTTTGAGTTGATCTACTCTTGTAATTACTAACGTGGTCTTGCAGGCCTATGTATATAATTATATTTTATCGGATTCCCTATTGAGTTTGTATTCATAAAACACTAGTAATGATTGCTTTTAGTTGTGTAGCTAATTACTTATTTTACTATGGAGGACCTATGTATTGTTGGCTACTAATTCTTGTTTAGTGATTAATTAACCTAATTCATTTGATTATCATTTATCTAACAGAAGGTCTTATATGGCTTGGACTCATAGTTTAGTTTCTATTTGCCATTAAGACCTGATTATATGTAAAGTGTAATTGTCATATTATTGCCCTAGTTGATATTGGTCTATGTTGAGTACATTAACCTTTACTAGACAATGGCTAATGGCCTAGGGTTAAGTGGTCACTTAGACATTTCTTACATTTATATACTTAATTCTTATTAAGGCTCAAACTTTATGGGTTAACACCATCTTTAGTTAGACTATTCATATGCCCATACGTTGCAACGAAAACTCATTTTTTACATACAACTAGTCATGTGCTCGTACGTTGCAACAGAACTCTAAATCTTACAGAAATAATATTTATCTTTAACACATGAAGTGAATCAAGAATAGATGTGTATTTACAACATCACTACGTATTAGGAAAAGAAACTTCCATGAGCATGTAAAAAAAGACATTCTGGCTACTTTAATCTGCCATGGCGCACCACCTCAGTTACTTTCTTCACAGAAGAGCGGTCCTCGTTCCTGTATCATCTCATGAGCATGCATCCATCTGACGACAAAAGAACAGGTCGGCCAATTTTTCTTCATCTTGGAAACTCACTACGTAAATTTTAAGATAACCATTTACAGGCTTCACTCGCAGGGCAGATTTGTACTGAGAGAGGAGCACTGGTATCTGAGTAAAGTACCCCCTTCACATATTCACGTTTAGCATACATCATGCAGAATTACACGCCAAAGTATCAAAAACACCTTCAAGCATCGCATCTTGCACCAGTACAACTTTTTCCCTTGATATAGAACCAGAGCCAATAGAGACTTCTCTTTTCCTCACTCCAAGTACCTGCATATTTCAAGGATCTTTTCAGAATTAAGATGGGACATAAAAAAAATGAAACATCGAATGTTTTAAGACGTTCACATATCACAACTTCTGTATAAATTATATAGAACCAATGAGTGTAGTCTACCCAAGTGCAGTTTTTTCTTGCCCTTTTGATGAATGAACTAATATTTGGACAAAGCACCTATCCTCAATCAGATATCTGCCATTTTTTATCCACGAATTTAACTCCTTGAATTGTACTTTGTCAACGAATAAGGTCAAAGTTATGTGATCGGGCTTCACATGAGTATCTGTTAGGATCTAAAACAACATAAAGCGTAGTGCAGATAGGATTATGAACTGTAACTATCTGCTCAGCAGTTAAACTAACCATTTTCCTCAGCAAAAAATTGCTTTCTCAGCATGCTTAGGCAGTTAGTTAGGCTAAAAGGACCACTTGAAATTCCATTGATTCTAGTAAAGAGTGAAGTGGAGCTTTTTGTGTTCTTAGATCAAACACAGCTCATGGGTCCCTTATGTCGGACTTCTCAGCCATATATATATGCCGCTTAAAAAATGACATGACTCTACTAGGCAACCGAATCCAATGCTAACATCTTCCCATCTAATGGAAAGAAAGATAGAGTAGGAAGCCAAATCCTTTGCACCGACAGTGCAGTTCTTTCCAAACTCCGCCAAAGTCGAACAGGATGGGCTAAAAAATGAAGAATCAACTACCATGTAGAGAATTTGTAGGGTGGAAAGGAAAAGACATTCCAAAGTTCAAGCGGCGATCATAGAGCTTTTGTTGTCACTGGATCATCAGATTGACAAAATGGTGATCATAGAGCTTATAACGCAGTGGTATTAAAGAATCTGTATAGCCCCCAGCTGACCCAATGGGGTGAAAACCAATGCAAGTTTCCAAAAATTGGTATACGACAACAGGCGATGTGACAACTTTTCTCAAGGAAAAACATAGCCCACACACACTCCAACTCCTATCCCAGCTATTTAGTTCACTGAAATTGCCTCACAAAATTTCAAGCCCAGATAGCAGAACAAATAATCACTTCAGCCCAGCTATTGGACATGTTAAATATAGTAAAATATGTAAAAAATAGTAAAATACATTTTAAAAAGTATATGCATCAGATCATGGGTCACTTCAAAATTCAAACAAATGTGCAATGAGTTATCATGAAAGATGTACCCAACCTGACAGGTGCCAACCCAACTACTAAAATCTTTATATCTTTATATAAATGAGATAAGAATTGAACTGGTCCACACACACATTATTTAAATGAAATTACCAACTTGTGATCTAGAGCATTTGAAGCATATCATGTGATGTTGTCATTTGGACTTTTTTTTTCTGGTAATATGCTTTTGGGTTTCTTCCTATTCTGGTCTTGCAAAGTACCTCCATTGCAGCATGCAGTTCCAAGGTCAAGAAGAGCTGAATCTGTATTAACACTCCACCTAACAGTTACCAGCCATCATAGGACTGGTGTAGAGTTGAAACTTAATGAATTTTTGATTGTATTAAGTTATTTAATATATATATATATATATGCACTGGCACAAGTCTTGCCTGCACTGGCACAAGTCTTGTCAGGTGTGATACACTAGCTCAAAGTACAGATGGACTGATACTTGGCACTGAAAAAATGAATAACTGCAGCTAAAACTTATCCTATACTAACTGCTTGATTGTTCTATTGAAGCTAGATGCACAGCAAGGGCAAAGTAAATCGCGTTTGCCAAGAAAAGGGTGAGTGAGATCCTCACCTGTGTTGAGCTCCAAAATTCAGTTCACCATAAAAGATTCTGTTGTAGGTGTAAAAACCAAACACGAGTGAGAGGGTGGACGGCGGTCGCCTGACGGGCCATCGTCCACGAGGGAAAAAATTGACACGAGAATTTATACAGGTTCGGGGGTCCGAGAGGACCGCCCTACTCCTATCGATGAGCCAACGGGGGGTTACCTCTGGAGAGGGAACCCCCGAGGGCTCACCAGTTTGAACATGTTTCTTTATTGCTCAAGAGAGCCCTCTTCAAAATGAGGGATACATGAGGTATTTATAGGCTCTTGGGCCTGTACAAATGACCAAAATACCCCTTGGGGATAGCTACACTATGAGTACAAGCGAAGGGTATTATGGTCTTTCATGAGTACAATAGCATTTTTCGGGTCTGTATGCATGTCTTCTAAGAGGCGAGCCCCGTCAGTATGATAGATGAATTATTATTACAACAGATTCCAACTCCAGAAAGCCATCCAAAGTGTTTAGCCCTTCTTTGCTTGATAAAGAAATGTAGTTCATTTGGATGTCATGCAATGGATACAAATGTTACACAAAAAATTCATCAGGCACAATAATACGATTGTATGAAATGCAGCTCCTATACCCTAGAAAATCGTATAAATCAAATCAAGCTACACTTACCTATTAGGTATTTCTCCTGGGAGCTCCATAAAGTGGATGGCACGATCTGAATAGCTAGCAAAAATAGTCGGTCTTGATATAGTTGTTATTACAGGTCTTGTACATAGGAAAGTTTTAAAATTGAAATACAACGCAAAGATCTTCTCTGAAACATTTTAGTGCGTGATCTTTGCTCTCTGAGATCTTGACTTGAAATGCATGTGTATATAGTGTGGGACTTCTTGAGGTTACTAAGCCATGTCATTCAATGTAAGCAATGACACAATGAGACCTTCAAAATCTCAAGTCTACAAGGTTCTCATCGCGGTTTTGCAATGACAGTAGTGTGGGATTTCTGAGGTTACTAAGCCATGTCATTCAATGTAAGCACTAAGCAATGGCACCAATGAGGCCTTCGAAATCTGAAGTTTAAAATTGGGTTTTTCAACTAAACTCAATCTGGATTACCCCATTACATTCAATATAAGCGTATGTCTTTGAAACTTGCACCTGATGAAATTGGGCAATAACACTTACTTGAAATGAACCAATGCCAGTGAACGAGTAAAGCTACGTCGGCGTGACAGCCATCACATAGAACCTTGTGGCGTTCCCAACCACGGCGGTCTCCATCTGCACAACCGAAATGCTCAACCACACACTCCAACCGAAGCAAAGTAACACAAATGTGTAAGTAACCAAGAGGTGGACTAACATAAACTATCCTTTATTCATCTGCAGATAACATACCCATCCTGTTGCCATGATCAGATCAAAGTACTTCGACACCCAACGGACCATGATAGTTCATTGCCATGCTTTGGTGAGAGGAACATCCACCATTCCCCACTTTCCCGATTCTTGTGTCATTTCCTTCAATTGTGATCTTTGGAACCTAAAGTGCAGCTATACACAATCCATAAATTCAAGCAAAATAATGTGCAAAAAACATTAAATTGGCACACCCAATGTCTGAATTTAATAAAGTACAAAATGGCTCGCAAAAAAAAGAGCATTTTTCACCATTTTACAGATGATATGTCATATACTATATCTTTAGTTTTCATATAGCAACAGTGGAAGATTTCAGAACGTCCGCAGAAGGCAATTGCTGTAAGTACTTCAATCAGAATTTAGACAAACCAGATAAGTAGGCTCGGTTCAAATAATATTCAAGGAACTTCTGGCTTCCAAAATTATGCCATCGATGTGGAGAAAATAGTACATCATCGATGTAACTTGTTGTCATAATCAATATCCGGGCCCCAAGATTGGTAAACTCTACACTGCAAACAAAAAGTAAGGATACGCATTGACAGAAGATGAACCTCGAGAAGCAAAAGCCCAATGACACCCAATCTGAGCCCTCCAACTCTTATCGCATGAATAGACTCTCCAAAAAGTAGTCTTTGCAAGGATAGCAACCGCCAATGGTGAGAGTCAATTATGACTGCAACGAAGATTTCGGTTTCATAAGGGCATCGGCTCAACAGACGAGAATGGCAAACCGGTTGCTTTCTCGAGGAGCTAAAGAACGGCGAGGAGAGTTAAGCCTTACGCTTAGGCGGCCGATGTCTTCGCAAGCCCTCTGCGAAAGCCTGCGAAGGAGAGCAATGCATGCTTGCTTGAAACCGCACAACCACACGCTAAATTGGATAGGCGTCGCATCTTTTACAGAAGCGGTGGCGTCGACGAGGCCGAAGGCGATGATGGTGGCCTGTGCCGCCCACCAGTGCTTCTGCCATGTGGCAGCGAAAGCGACAGTGCGCGCTCGTGGGGAAGCGGCGGAGCGCTGCGGCGAAGAAGGGCCGGTCTTGGGTATGACCCCTTCATAGCCACCATGGCCGTGCCCAGAAGAAGAAGGGTGACAAAGCAACCCCACTCCCACCACTCCCTCCCCATGGCGCCCTTGAGGCCGCCTCGTTCTCCCCCTCCTCCCCAGGCTCCTCCTCAGGTGGGTCGGCGGCAGCTCCTTCATGGCTATGACCTAGAGAAAAGAACCACCCAAGATCCAACCCAAAATCAGGAGAGGCACTTACCAACGGATCCAGACGAGCTCCCCACCTCCTCAGCGCTGGTGCTGGCGCCCGCACCCTTGCGGAACGTACTCCCTGCGGCCCCCTCCGCGCCCCCTCCCCGACTGTAACCTCTCATCCCCGCCACTCCCACTGACGGACCCGTTCCCACGTCCACCATCGCCAAGCCCACGCCTATCGTGCTCGCAGGGCCCAAAAACGACGGAGATGAGGGGGGCGGGAGGGGGCAGCGGTGGCGGTCCAGATCCAGCGGTGGAGGAGGCCGAGGCGCGAGTGGCGAGCGAAGAAAAGGGGAGACGGGATGGGTCGGGCCTGAGCCGAGGCCAAGCCCAAAGGTGCGAGGGTGCCGCTGCCGCTAGGGTTTCGAGGGTCGACGCTGTGACGACGAAGAGGAATGGATGGGTGAGGATGGAGGTGAAGGGGGGATGGGGATGATGGCAGCGCAGGAGGAGATGCGGCGGCGCGTGAGGATGGAGGGGCGAGTGAGAATGGATAGAGGTTGGAGAGTTGGAGGGCGACGTGAGGAGGTGGGCGACGTGGGTAGGGCTGGTGAGAGAGAGGACAGGGAGGTAACGCCCAGCGCTAGCAGAAAGGTTCCAGCCGCGATGAGATCTGGCCATTGGTTTCAGGCTCGCCGATCGAATGGATATAAAAGAGAGTGGAAGCACGGACGACGGTAAACTTTTTCTTTTAAGTAGCAGAGATATGTTGTTGCAGCTCATCAATCTCCCTATTGTCTTTCATAAGTTAAAACTTTCATATCTTATAGCAAAGCCAAGAAGGTTTCATTGTTGCAGGTTTAACTAAACAACCATGCAAATTAAATTTAGTACGTCAAACATATTCAGATAACTAAACAACCATGCAAAATAATCTAGATAGTTGCTGATTTGTAATTTACTATTAATATCTAGAACATAGTCACTCCAACACAGCAATGCTATGGGGACTTCAAGATAACCGCACGTGCTACAAAGTGAAGGTGCATTCAGAAATTCAACAGCTGTATGTATGTCTTAATTCTTATACCATCTTGGCTTTATTTGAGACAGCCATATCTGCAACTTTCCAAATTGCTTTGGCTAATCTACTGGAAACATCCTTTCCCGGTGGATTGTGTTCACTGGGCTTATGCACGTTATTCACAACAACCTTTCCTGGCGTTTTCTTTTGGGGGATTGGCATATTTGCCACACCACTTTATACCCAATTGCCAGAATGCCACTCAATATCTCAATGACATGTGGCCCCGAGACTCAGATATCATTGAGACATCAGATGGTATTCTAGCAATTGCACATAAATTTAATGGCAAAATTTCAATAATCCCGTTTTCTTTATTGTTTTCCTTTTATGCCTCCTAAAATGTGCAAGTTGTATGGAAGTATCCTCTCTCCTATCGTGAACAAGAAAAGAAATTCAGAGATGGGTTAAACATACAAAAATATTAAATTTGAAATATGAAATAACATGTATCTGTTCTTACCCAATGACGAGGCATGACACCAAGCACTGATTCTCTGAATTCCCGACATTCAAACTGACATTTGATATATGACACATTACGTTCCAAAATTAGTGAAAAAATACTACATGAACCACCTACATAGCATCTCTATGGGTCAAGATTAACAGCACATTTGACATCTATATCCAAATCAAACCGCAAAGTGGTAGCATCTCTAGGCTAGGTCATCTCCCAAGTCCAAACATAACCCACTATTGGTTCAGCAAAACATTGGCAGCAATCAGAGAGCATATAAGTATAAGCAATTTGAACCGTGATGGCTACAACTGCTAAATAGAACAAAGGGATGGCAATAATATCTATACCTCTAAAGTAGAAGCAAAACACTCTGGTAGATGATCCACAGCATGATGATTAAACCAAGCTAGCAAAGAATAGGTGGCAATAGCAACACAAGACTTGCTCAAATGTATGACTTCTTTGAGGAACATTTCATTATTAAGAGTAATGAACATAATTCTCACCTGACCAGGATGATGACTATTAAGGGCGTGAACATCGAGCTTGTAATTGTGTAGTGGTATCAGCAATGAAGCATCTGATGGTTGTGACTGGATGTTCTGCCACTACTACAAAAAGGCTAATACTGGACGCCTCATCATAGACGGTTGACCAAAACCGTCTGTATTACATTCAATCACAGACGGTTTTGTATTAGAGACAAATCGTATTCTTAAGCCGAGCTAAAACCGCTGCAGTGAAGAGGTAATATCATAGACGGTTCATGTTGAAAACCGTCTATGATACTTCATAGACGGTTCTTGTTAATAACCGTCTGTGATAATACTACATATCACAGACGGTTTTCAACAAGAACCGTCTATGAAACATCACAGACGGTTCTTAACAATAACCGTCTGTGATATTACCACATATCACAGACGATTTTTTGTTATAACCGTCTATGATAATATCACTACAGCTCCACGGTGAGTTTCTTAAATGCCAATGCGTCTGTTAAATCGCCATCGCCTGGCTCCCGATCGCGTCTCTTCGTCGCATCGATCCGCTTCGGCTCCCCGATGCGTCTCTTCGTCTCACGCTCCGAATTTATATCTTGTTTTATAAAAAGGATCATCCGCCATCCAAGATGATCATCCCCATACATATTTATAAAAAAAATAGAAATGGCTGCCTCTTCCTTGTCGCCGGCATTGATGGCCTTCCTAGCCGCACTATACAAGCACCTCTTTCGGTGTACGTTGAACCGTGCTGCGGAAGAACACTGTTTGATCAACAGTGTATTCACTCCTCTGCCGGCGGAGAATTTGTCGGAGCAGGTGACGGCCACCTTCCGCCGTCTTGACATCCTTCTCCGCCGTGTCTTCCGAGTGATCTCCCACTTTCGGCGAGTTTACCGCGTCATCGACGTAGTCCTCGAAAAAGACATTGCACTTCTCCAAGAGGCTTGCCGTCACTTAGGCTAACGTGTCGGGCGGCGGCCATCGAGTCGACGGTGCGAGACCCTCAAGCAAGGAAGAGAGTCTATGGGCTCAATTCTTCTTGGTTCAACAAATCAGGGTCTTCGAGACACTTGAGCAGCGCGTCGTGGTGGGCGCATTCGAGCTTCATTCGTGATGATCGAGAACCGTCCGATCGATGCCATCGCCTATGAAGTATTGAAGATGAGATAGTAGCCTACCTCCGCCACTAGAAAAATTTTGTTTATTTATAGGTTTCTACTTTTTTAATCTTTTTAGCGGTAGCGCCATTTGTTTGGCCATATATATATATGAAAATTCCAAAATGAAAAAAAAAGTTTGGAGGTGAAGTTACTATATTAATTATATGTTGAATTATTGCTATATATATATATATATATATATATATATATATATATCGAGACGGTTTTGTGGAAAAACAAAATCTAGTTTGGAGGGTGAAGTTACAATTAATATTAATTATATCGAGAGGCGGTTTAGTGGAACAAATTAATTAATTAATTAATTATATATATATATATATATATATATATATATATATCGATCTGTGATATATATATTATATATAGTTAAAGCAAATTTTTAGCAATATTTAAATGACAAAATTGACATATAAACATGTAATTTCTTCATGTCATGTAATTGTATATACAAGATAAATATACTTGAGAAAAACCATATCACAGACGGTTCCATAATGGAACCAATGCGTATATCTATATCACGAGCGGTTCCATTATGGAACCGTGCAGTGATAATATCATGACGGTTCGTTAATAGAACCGCGTGATAAATCTCTTTATTAATCGAGCCGCCGCTAGGGTTTGCACTACGCCTAACTCTCGTCACTCCCGGCTCCGCTTAGGGTTTGCGCCCATATAACTAAATCCTTGCCAGCGCATTTACTCCGTTCCCCTCCCCACCTCGACGCCACCGCTCGACCCCGTCGCCGTCGCCGCCCAACCCCGTCGCCGTCGCCGCTGGTTGTGACACCACTCTGCACTGCAAAAACACTCATACGATAGTAGTGTCTTCTGCGATGTCGAGGTCGTCACCACAACTACGGTGACGCCGCCACCAAATCCTTGGGCTTGGCCTCGCGTGTCGCTCTTGCCGCCATGGCTTGGTTCTCCTGCTCGGCCTCCTGCGTTCGGGCCCTGGCCGGTCTTTGCTTTCCCCATCCTCCCTCTATTCTCCTCTAGATCTATTAGCTTAATGTCTTGTGTTGAGTTTGATTTTTATGCTTGAGCCTTAAGTTGTGTCCTGATGTTTGTGTGATTTATGCAAGGTGAAGGAGATGGATGAGGGTTGTGCTGGTGGTGGGGTCGCCACCGTGGTTGCGCTATCTTGAGGTATCACTATACCTTACTCCTCTCTGTCTCTACCGCTTGCTCTGTGATGAAAATGGCTAGTGCTACGTGTGGTGGCGGGTTTGGTCTTCTTTGTCTTCTTTGTTGAACGCTCAATGATGTTAATAGTCTTATGCTGAAATTGAAGTGATAATTAGTTCATATTAATAGTCCCTTGCTCGTGATGTAATGATGTTAATAGTCTTATGCTGAAATTAAATTGATAATTAGTTCATATTAATAGTCCCTTGCTCGTGATGTAAGCGAGGGCTATTGGTGTATGTGCATTCTATGCATCTTGCTTAGTTCATGTTGTGGGTTTGGATGGGGCTTGATATGTTATGACTTATTGGGTTGTTGATATGTATGAGCTGTTGATATGTTATATTGTTATGACTTATGACTTATTTAGAAGTGTCAAGTGTTATGCTGCTATTGATAGTGGAAACTTGCTTGGTGAACCATGAAATTTTGTTGATATGTATGATTGATGATTTGCAAAAATAGATGTATAAAATGTGTGATATGTATGTTATGACTAATTTGTCGATTTGTCATTTTGTCAAGATGTCATCTGTTGCTTCTTGCCATTCATTTCACATTTGTCTGTGTAACTGTGTTCATGCAAGTCAAGTTCTCCTATCTTGCGTCCAAGGTACGTCGTCCTACCATTACATTCCTAATCTCTTCTCTATAAAGTCTCCAAGCAGTGGCTGCTTGTGCCTTTAAAACCGGCATTATATATATATTATATATGTATTGTTCTGAGTCCCTCAGCCACTTTTGAAAGTCGCGTCCACATGACATGAGAAGAGGAAGCGACAACCGAGGGCAACCTCATTGAGCCCTGCAAATATAAATGCGATTTGCTTGAAGCGTCGGGACATCAATTACTTGGTTGCTAATACAAGATGCCACTTCGATCGGAGTACCCAGCGCGTTAAGAAAGTGGCGTGGGCATGTCATGGCACGAATCCCTAAAAGTGGCTAAGGGACTAGGTACAATAGAAATATAATATATATATATATATGATGCCGCTTTAAAGGCACAAGCGTCCGCTGAGAAATTATAGAGAATAGTCATCACAGACGGTTTGACCACAAACCGCATGATATATAGATATCACAGACGGTTGGTGGCTGAAACCGTCTGTGATATATAGTCATCACAGACGGTTTGTGACTGAAACCGTCTTTGGTAGTATGCATCACAGACGGTTTGAAAACCGTCTGTGATGACCTCATGTATCACTGACCCATAAACTCAGACGGCTCAAGAAACCGTCTGTGGTGACGTTTTTGAACCGTCTGTGAAGGCCTTTTCTGTAGTAGTGTGCCATGTCAAAAGAGAAACATAGCAACAATATATAAGTCAGGCCTTTGTTCATAACTACCCCAGATTTTTTTTGACCTTTAAATGCCAACATCCTTTGTTCATAACTATCTCGAATTTCAGTGAACCATGTTTGTTCTCTTCATTCAAATAACTAGACATACAAAATACTCGAATTTGAAACCATGAGATGAACATAAGATAAAGATCGAAACAACACAACAAACTCATTCCAAATCTGAACAAAGAAAATTCAATTCAAAAATTAGTAAAGGAATTATCTAATTAGCAACCATAAAATTACAATCGAGTGATCAATACCTCATCTATGCAGTTAGAACTTCTCTGTAGATGATGTTTTTTGTGAAGGTCCCACGAATCTTCCTAGACTTGCGCCGCTTATCCTTCTCCTTATCCGCGATGACGAGGATCTTGATGTTGCTTCTGGCGGTGGCTCTAGACAGCGCAACGTACAGCTGTCCGTGAGAGGACACCGAATCGGGGAGGTAGACACCGACGTTTAGGATGGTCTGCCCCTATGCCTTGTTGATCGTCATCGCGAAGCTGAGCCTAACGGGGAATTGCTTTCTCTTGAATCGAAATAGGAACATATCGTCGTTAGAGGGGCATAGATGTATCTGAGGCAGGAATACCCTCTACCCAGCGTGCTAGCCCAACACGATCTCCACGTCTATCACATTTTTCTAGAACCCTCGTACCACCATCCTCGTCCCGTTGCACAGTCCATTAGCGAGGTCAATGTTCCACAGTAGTATCACGGGACAGTTAATCTTGTGTTTGAGTACATGTGGAGGTAGCCCGTTTAGGGGTCATGTTGTTTAGGAATTCGGGGGGGGGTAGTAGCGATGGGGATCGTCCTCCACCCGATCGAAGCTATGGTACACCATCTCCTCCCCCACAAAATAGGTTAATCATCTTCATATTGATTCTGTCGACGTACTCATTCCAGGTCGACAGGATGGCCCGAGATGTGATATAGTTTGGGTCTGAAAGGTTCTCATCCAGCATAGGGAACACACTCTGCATGAGTTTATCGAGGTCGATGTCCTTCCTGGTATGCAGCACGCAGATCTCGTCTGGAAGCCTTAAGCAGCCATCCTCATTGGTCCCGGTGCCGTTCCCGACCAGAAGTAGGAACTCTGCAAACTCAAGATCGCTCTAGGCCCGCATGTTACGGACGAACCTGAGCTGACACATGCATTCCCATAGGTATGAGTTACGCAATGTCGCACTGTTATCTCTGGCCTCGTCCCCTTGCGAACAACAGGAATAACCTGTCAGAAGTCTCCATCGAACACGATTGTCTTCCCCCCGAACGGTACATCGCGTCGGCCCATGATGTCACACATGCTACTGTCTAGGGCCTCGACCGCTTGCCGCTTTGTCATTGAGGCTTCGTCCCATATGATCAGCGATGCCCGCTGAAGAAGTTTAGCGGTCTCGCTTTGCTTCATGAAGCTGCAAACTGCCCCATCATCAATGTTGAGTGGGATCCTAAACCTCGAGTGCGTTGTCCTGCCTCCAAGCATGATGGAGGCGGTGACGCCAGACGTCGCGGTTGCCACTGCTATCTTGCCCTCGACTCGGACCTTTGCGAGCAATGCTTTATACATGAATGTCTTTCCAGTGCCACCCGGGCCATCTACGAAGAAGACGCCTCCGTTGCCGCTGTCAACCGCAGATAATATCTCGTCATACGCAACCCTCTGCTCGGGGTTGAGGGAAGATGAAAGAGGCGCATGCTGAGGGTCTAACTCGATCATTGACTCCTCAAAGATCTCCCTGGCCTCTCCTCCAGCGCTGTTGTGCGACTCATCGATAGCAGGGAGAGGGAACGATGTTATGTCCTTCCCCATCGACTGGAGCATATTTTGGATATCCAACAGAACCATTTACTCAACCGTGTGCAGGCATGCATGGGATCGGCGGTAGTCGTCCGACATTCCCTTGAGGTGCCTGTCCCAGAGCCCACACACGTCGCTTGGCTCGTAGAAGACCAATATAGTCACGAATAACCTTCAGAGCTAGGATGGCATCTGTAACAGCTCGGCCTCATTAAGGCACTCTTCGAGGGTGTTGTCAGCCTCGATAAGTCCCCTCTTTTAGGCGGCTTCACAGAAGAACGGGTAGACTACACCGTCCACCGTCCTGAGGTCTTCAAAGGAAGTGGCTCCAGGCACGTGGTTTAGGAGCACCCTGAGATAGTAACGCCCCCCTCGTTTGGATGGGCCAACACGATTCTGCCAACCTGTGTGTGTTTTGTCCTCGTCTTCCATTGCTTCTGACCTGGCTACCACACAAATGCCACCAGAATATCTTTGTATAGGATGCATCGAGCCTTCTTGTTTGTCCAGTTTAGCTTGAAATACTTTGTAAGCATGGACCTTTCAACGCCATGCCTAGCGACGACATCTTGAAGATCCTGTCCCGCACGGAACGAGACCATGTGCATGTTTGGGAGATGCAGTTGCATCTGCAACACGAGTGGGGAGACCTTGCTGAGGTCAAAGCTGTAAATCCTCCACATAGCTTCTGGTGGCATAACCCACCTCGCGTCCCTAAACTGCTTAATCTCATCGATGTCACCATTTATATCGGGCTCATCAAGAGAAACAGATGCACGGTCATGCCCCTTGTAAATGTACTTGAAAAGGTACTTCACGACCTTTATGCTCGAGCAGACCTCCACGTTGATGTGGAAATTGTATTTCCTCAGGAGGTAAGGATTGTACGAGACAACCCAACTATTGTCAAGCATCCGCCCTCGAACCTTTGCACGACGGCCGTCGTCCCGTCTCCTATACACGGGGTACGAGTCCTTGCCCTGTAGGGTAGCTGCATTGAAAGGGCGAGGGTAGTAGTTTTTGCAAGCATCGTCCTGCATGCACACGTTCTTGTGTTTTAAGACTCCACAAGGGCCATGCATCATATGCTCGATGACCATCTCATATAGCTCTGGGTACTTGTTCTTGTTCGGGAGCTCGACGGAGATGAGGTAATCACACTGCTCGGGACACGTGAGCTTGTACCCTCCCTTCATGATCAAAAGGAAGTGAACGTGCGGGAGACCCCTCTTCTAGAACTCAATGACATAGACATAAGCAGCTACTATGCCAAGGATGTGCCTCTTGAGTACCTATTCCTTGAGGTCTTCCAGCTTGGATCTAAATACCCGAACAATGAGATCAGGGCGGTCCTGTGGAGTTTGTCCAGGCTCTAGCTCACGTGTTATCTCTTCCCAGTTGGGGTTGCAGGTCATTGTTAGGAAGATGTCTAACTTCCCATAATTTTGCACCAACGCCATAGCGTCCATGAATCTTCGCTTCATATCTTTGCTACCTCCGATGAATGATGCTAGGAGCATAGTCCTTTTTCCCACAGCATTCGCACGACTCTCTCCAGACTCTATGCTATCAACCACAACTTGGTACAGGTCGGCATGTATCTCCGTTTGGTGACCCTTGATGTAGTCCAGCCTTGAACTCTCCACCTTGAGGTACATGTCAACCGCGTTCTACTAGAACAGGCATTTGCCATTGTCGGTGTTTTAGAACCAATCTTACATAATGATTGTTTGATTCAAAGGGTCTCCAAGACTCAAATCACGTAGAGAGAGAGAGCGAGAGAGAGAGAGAGAGAGGGATTTTTACACAAGTTCGGGCCTTCTCCGGAGAGAATAACAACCCTACTCCTGTGTGGATGTATTAAGTATGCTGGTTTACAAATCAAGAGAAAGACTCGAGTATGATGTCTTGTGCTCCTGATTGCGTTGTCCCCTTCTCCTAATGATCCCGTCTTTTATACAATCCTCGAAGTGGGCTACCATTTCTCCAGTTCAAATGGCGCCTTAATGCTTCAGATGATGGAGCCATTATTGGAGATTATTGTGGGAGTAGTAACATTCCCACGTCGCTAGGCAGTTATCACCAAGACAGAGAGTTAAATCGTGCCATTATTTCAAAGAGTAATAGCGTAATTGACTGCCCATATCGTTAGATATGGTGCAGAAGATTCCCTGATCGACTAGGCCCACATGTCTGTAAGCCCTATCGACTAGAGACTGGTCGTAGAAGAGCTTATGACCAGATGGTGGTCGTAGTAAAGCTTACGACCACAGACTGATCGTAGGAGGACTTACGATCAGGGGATAGTCGTAGAAAGACTTACGACTATGGGGTAGTCATAGAAGGACTTACGACTATAGGGTGGTCGTAGAATAACTTACGACCACCAGCTTCTCCCTTATGAATATTAAGGGGTATACTCAAGAACCATATGACGGTATTATTTTCCATAATATGAATTACAGATAAATAATTAAATGAGGATTATTAGATCCCCGTCATCTAGCCCCCCAGCTTCAAGTGAAAATAACATACTTGGAAAAGGAGCCATAGATGATCTTACAACTAGTAGGTGGTTGTAGAATGATGGTCGAAGGAAAAGCTCTTCGACCGATATTTCATTTGACCAGAAATATACTTGGTCAAGAAAGGTATTGGAAACGTTACGACTCACAAAGTGGTCGTAGAAGATCTTACGACCACAAGGTGGTCGTAGTATTGTAATCGGAAGTAAAATCTTTCCGACTACTGTTTCATTTAACCAGAAATAAACTTGGTAAAGAAGGTAATTTCACTTGAGGTGTAAAGACAGACTCAGTTTTCTCGAGCAGACAAATTAAAGAATCTCAATCGACTCTCATAGACACATGCATTGGGCGGTTCTAAGAAGTGGCAATCTGTTGGGTGCCACGTCTTTAACTCAAGCGCGCGGTTATAAAAACTTACCGTGGGTGAGACTTAGGGTTTTTTATCTTTCCCCAAATCGCTTCCACTGTTCATCAAGTTCTCACGCTTTCAGCTGCCAACCAAATCGTGCGCCTCCTTGAGACCTTTTCTGATCTAAATCTCCTTCCTTTAAGAAAGATGGTGTAACATCCCAATTTTCTGAGCTTTAAAAATTATTTAAATAGTTAGTAGAGAGAAAATTCACCATTTGGTTTTATTTGAATTTAATTCAAAAGCTTAATATTGAACCTTATGCATCAAAATAATTTAATATGATTAAATTCAACATCAACAATGGTCAAAACTATTTTATTTGGATTCTATGTGCTTGGATATATTTTCTAGATTTTTCTAGAAATTTTCCAAGTTCATTTGCTATTTTCAAATTGCCTTTTGGATTTTCTGCTATTTTATAAAATAGAAAACCTATTTAAATCTCAGTAATCCCTTTGGGCTAAAACCCAATCCTTTTCAATTTTGACCTAGCTCCTGTGCAACCCAACTCACCCGTGCGCCCCACACCCTCCAACTGACATGTGGGGCCCGCATGTCAGCCTTCACTTCCTTTTCTCTTCGCGTAAGCACGCTCAGTCCTAGCCGTTGGATCTTGTATGAACGGTCAAGATTGATGTGCTGTTTGGACTGTCCGAACGTCACACTCGGTGTGAGCCGTCCGATCAAGAATGGATGGTCAAGATTTGTTGGGCTGTTCGGGCGGTCCGAACATCACACTCAATCAGGATCGTCCATTTAAAATCTGACGATCAGAGCAAGTGGTCCAAACGTTTCCTTTCGTTTGCGTCCGCTTACTCTCGCTGCTAGGTGGAACCTGCCTTCATCTTCGTCTCCAAGTCAGCTTCATCCTCGCGAGTTCACCGCCGCTACCGCCATTGAAGAGCTTCAAGCTCCATCCGACAACAATGATTTCCAAACTAAAGCCTCCCTGTTTTTGTTACCAAATTCTATCCCCTAGCTTTCCGCACCCGTATCTGGATCCAATCATCCTTGAATCGGACTCTATCCCTTTCTATCTTTGAATTTCCTTTTTGTGTTCTTCACGGACTCGATTTGGGGATTTCCTAATCTGAGCCGCTCGGCCCCTATAAAAGGCACCCCCAGGTTCGCAATCTTGTCCTCAACCCAAATCCGCCATCAATTTCACCCCGAGAGCATTAGCGCCACCGCAATTGGAGATTTAGGTTTCGGTCACCGAAACCCTAAAACTTCAATTCATGCTTCTCGATGGCGCCTGCCTCCGTGGAGCACACCGTCGTGTTCCTCGTCATCAGAGCTACCTCCAGGACCCCTTGGTTTCATCGAAGTGTCGCTGGAGCCCTGATCCGATAATACACGAAGCCTTCCTCCGCTTTGAGCTCGCCGCCGGCCATCTCCGTCCACCTCGACCACCCGGAGTTGGTTCCTTAGGTTCACAATAACCTAAGCTTCATCCTAGTACCACTCACTACCAGTAAATCACCGTCGTTCGCCGGTTCCTTGGTTCCCGTGCACCACCGCCGCCGAGCGAGCCCGCGTCGATGCCATCTCGATCTTGCATCGGCCTCTTTGCCCTCGTGTCGGCGTCGTGGCACCGCATCGTCAGCGTCTTGGCGTGGCAATCTCGCCAGCCATATCTGATTTGGTTTGGTGGACTTGGTCCACTGTGAATCGGGTCACTGACGTGTGGGCCCCACATGTCAGTGATTTCCTTTTTCTTTCTTTTCTGTTATTGTCAATTGGAAAATAATACAGATAATTCTAGAATTAGGGTTTCTTTTAGATTCAAACTTCCAAAGCTCATATCTTTTGCATCTGAACTCCGATTGAGCCCATTCAAATTTCTAAATTCAAGATCTATTTATCTAAGATTTTGATTTAATTTCTGGAGTTTATTTTGCCTCTGTTATTTATTTGTTTTGTTTGTTTGCTTCGTTTGCGAGTAGACGTTGATACTTCGGGAAGATTTGAAGAAGAAGGAACACCTCAAGAGCAAGATCAGTACCTAGACCTATTTCAAGGCAAGTTATACCTTTGATCAGATTGAATCCCAGTTTTCTAAAATTACTTTGATTTAAATTATTGCATTTACTATAAGTATTTATTTAAATGCTTTTGGGTTTAGTTATTAATCCAATTTGTTACAACCACTTTTTCTATTTGTTATGTCTTAATCTTTTGTCACCCTAGATTGGTTCTTTAATTAATTGGTATTATCGTAGCTCCAACGTGGGTTGGTTAGATACGATTAGTCTGCTTAGCCATGCCGCGAGTCATCATCTCATGTGAGTTGCAAATATAAACTTGACTAAGTGATTATGGAACTATGTGATAAAACTGTGTGTACTATGTGCTATTACTCGTTGATGGCATATATTGCACTTAACCAATAGGGTGGGAAAGGATTTAGACGGAGGCAAGTGGGGACTGTGTATTGTTATGGTGGATCTGTGTGCATGGGCTTAAAAATCTGTGTGCATAGGGATTTGTAGTAATTTGGAAGTCTTGCCTTGGTCAATTAAGGACTTAACTTTGTGCGCCATTGAACTGGGCCTCTCGTACAACCACATGCCTGATGGGATGGGCCTAACTTAGTAAGTTATGAAATCTTGACATTGCTACTCAGGTTGTAGGTTAGACTGTGTTGATTGGGTGGAGGTGTACTAACAAGTAGTTACATCATGGGGCGGTTCGCCGTGTCCCTGTCCAACGGTGTGTGTCATACCAATCGCTGTGTATGGCTTGGAATGATGGTTCGTAAGCACACTGGGAGTATGAATGCTTGAGATGAAGTTTCTGAAACGTTTTGTTATGATTAGTGCTTGCAACACTAGTTGTATCTTGTGGATAAAGTGTACAAACTCTGCAGAGTGTTAAATCAATCTATTCGAATTGCCGTGTCCGTAGTCATGGACATGCTCGGGGATTTCACACGAGGGGTAGATTTTTCATAAAAAGCTTGGGAAGGGAGCTATGTGATTTATGTCATATGGCTATGTGAATAACTTGTTTAGCCTATGTGTCTTTGTGAAATCAAACTGTTAAATTATTATTATTATGTGTTTTACTTTATGCCTTCAATCTATTATTCATATTCAAACTGCAAATGTTGCATTTCTGCAAAAAAAAAAAACCACAGAAGTCATTCCTTTGGAATAAGCCATCATCTATAATTGCATTTCTGTGGTATGGCTTGCGAGTGCGGTTGTGTACTCATGCTTGCTAAATCAAATCAACAGAAGAGGATGAGTCATCACCAGCTTTCGAGGAGGAGTTCGTTGAAGGTGCTTGATCGTAGGCTCTTGATCCCAGTCGGTTGCCTGTGGTGAATTGATGGGATGCCGCTGCTATTTAATTCGCTGTCAGCCCTACGTGGCTTAATAAGTGTAAACTTGACCATAAGGTCAAAACCCTTATTTGTTAATAAAATTACTCGTTTATGCTATTATTCGCCTTGTGTGAATCGATATTCATCTATGTTGAAACTGTGTGCACTAACGTGATCCTGAACTAGTGCATTATACACAGAGGGCCCAGAATTGCACTTTTGGGTCCAGACAGATGGACGGAACCGCTTCCCAATGGGCCGAATTGGAGATGGATGCGACCAAGGTGAAGGCTCTAGTCGCCGCCAAGAAGATCCCAAAAACGCAATTCGTGAAGTGGATTGAGGCTGCTGGGCAGCATTGGCCGTCGGGGGAGATTGGGCAGATTCTCATCTTCCAGGCGTACTGTGAGTATAGCCTTTGATTGCCCGCTCACTATTTCCTCACACTCGTACTCGAACACTTCGAGGTGGAGTTGGTGAACCTCGTTCCCAATTCCATCACGATGTTGGGCGTGTTTGTTTACTTGTGTGAGGCCTACCTAGGGATTCTGGCCGACTTGGAGTTGTTCTAGTACTTCTATGAAATGACCAGGCTAGCGGGAATCGCTAGTAGCTATAGTTTGAAGCTCCACGACGGGAAGTCGAAGGAATATATTCATATGTTTATCCGGTCATCGTGTCCAGTATGGAAGAAGAGGTGGTTCTTCTGGGAGACAACCAGTGAAGATAGCCTCTCCTTCGCTGGAAATCCGGCCGAGAAGATTGCTTCCTGGGATTCGACTACCAAAGATCTCGGCCGGATCGTCTCTTTCATTCAAGCCATCAAAGACTTGAAGGAAGAGGGGCTCACGGGATGGCACGTGGTGAAGGATTTCATCACGTACCGCATTAGCCCTCTAAAGAAGAGGGATCATCCCATGTGGAGGTACTCAGGGCCGTAAGACCTGACCAGAGATTACGAGACGGGTAAGTAAATTTCCAATCTTAGCCTTCTTTCTATTGCTTTCGATCTTGGCTATTGAAAGTTTACTTACTCTTACAGATCTCTCACAAGCGGAAATTGATGCTCGAGTCAAGCTTATTTGTGAGAAATCCCTGCCACCCAACGTGGTAGCGCCTCAAATTCTTGCAGCCCTGTTCGCAGAGGACAAGATGGAGCGCCTAAAGGTAAGCAAGAATCAATTTCGTCTTTAGGATCTTGTAGTCGTAGAAAAAATTACGACTTGATACTGCTCGTAGGGGAACTTATTGTAACACCCCAACCCAGCATAGGGCCTAGGATGCTACTGAATGACCTTACAACAGTATTTTACTTCAATTTACTAAAACAATTTTAGCAAGACATACAACAACGAATGAATTAATTCTAATCAACAAGAACTAGCACAAGCTACAAATAGACAGGTTAAAGACCACCACCAATCAATTAATAAATACCTAGGCATGGTTCATGCTGTTCCTCATCCAAAACCGAACCAAATGAATAAAGGTACACAATAAGAGCAGCTCTTTAACAATTAAATCTAAATCATCAAGGTTCATTAGAAATACGAGGATGTAAGACTAATCAAGTCATTCATGTTATTCTATAAAATAGATTTAAACAAATCAAAAGCTAAGATTAAAGCATGAATTGAAACATCCACCATAATACTTGGCTACCACGATTATGAGTAAATCAATCACCACGAAGGATGAACACAATCTGAGACATAAAGGTAAAAGCAAGAACATGAGTTTTAGGTAAACGATCTAATTTATTTGCCATGAGTGAATATAAGTGAAGTGCACCAAACTACCCCTTCCCATGCATGTCGCTGCCTCGCGAAGTACCTAACAGAAAACAACAGCAACAAGCGTGAGTCCACGACTCAGCAAAGTACAACATTAATAATAAGCAAAACATCATAATCAACAAATGAAGACATCCAATCCTCATGTGAATGTTTGCAATGGGACCATAAATGAAACTCGTATACTTGTATACAATGCATATGTCAAGAATGTTCTTTCTTCCTTCTTTGTAATTACCGGTAATGCGGAGTAGTGCATCCGTTGATGCATACTCAAGCCTGTGCCTTCAGGCACAGGGACCTCAAGCCCACACTCCACGAGTGTGGGGACCCATGCATGTCCAATGCATGATGGGGACCTCATGCCCGTCCAATGCATGATGGGGAGCTCAAAAGAAACAATCCTTGGCTACCACGTAGTCCAAGGTACAAGAATGAATGCCATGATGCAAATGAACTTTATAATCTCAATCCATCATGAGAAAATAATATTCAGTGACAATATCACAGAAAAGTTCATACGAAGAAACCATGGCAATAATCAAGAGTTTAACATCACAATTTACTCTACTCTGCTTGTACTTGCCTCAACCGCGAGACGGATGACGATGACAGGAGGACTCTATCCTCGGTTCTCACCACCACCAGGCATTCGTAAAGTACACTAAGAACACCATTCAAAAGTGCACAACAAAGCACTAAAACAAAATGAAAACATTCGCTCCTAATCGCAACCCGAAACTTTACTAATATAAATCCCCAATTCCAGTCTGTCCTAAACTAACAGCCAGTGAAGAAAAAAATCATAACTTTTGATTCAACGCTCCAACAATCATGAATCCAAGTTCTCCAGAATCTACATACACATACCTACCACTTCTCAGGTGATCATAAGTTCAAATTATCTCATCTAAGCATTTTTTTTATCTCCGAAGACAGTTCTCTCATCTTGATCATGTCAACAAAATTTCGTATCTTCCAATTGGCACAACCAAATCCACTGATCTAAGTCAATATGGAAACTACAGAGAACTAGCTTTCTCAATAAATTTATTATAATTTTTTGAATGTGCAACAAAAGTGGCTAATAGACTAGTCTTTCTCTACTGTCCACAACAGAAGGACAAAACGACAACAATAACCTCAAAAATCCATAACTTTCGTTCTAACTGTACAAAAATTATGAACATGGTCTCCCTGGAATCATCATAAAGTTATCTACGTAATTCATGCAGATCAACCAATCAGATTCATCCATCTCTAGACCCTAATTCACAGAACTACGCTCGTTGCCCGAATCTAGAGACTGAATAGGCACTCAGACATGTAAAAATTATAACTAATTCATTATCCATCCAACAATTACAAATTAATACTTTCCAGAAAGCCAACGCAATTCCCCACATAACTCTAGGAGACCCTAAATGCTGAATCCTCTTGGAACTATTTAAATCATACGAATTAACAGAATTGCAGTACTGCCGATCTACAGCGGCGGATACTACACTGATTAATCGGCATCAAAACACAACTAAATAATAGAACTAGCTATTGAGGATCACAACCTTACCCACGAAATTTCCCGTAGGACCACGCTGAAGTCCTCGCAAAGATCCTCCCCTTCTTCTACCTCTTCCTCTTCCTTCCCTTCTCTTCGTCCCCCTCCTTCTCCTTCCCAAAGGCCGGCCACAAACAGCAGGGAGGTGGTGGCTCTAGGAGGTGGCAGCATGGGGAGATGAGGCAGTAGGGGATTTCGGCTGTGAGGGGAGATGGGAGGCACAAAGGGGCAAGGAGGAGGGTGGCGGCCAACTAGGGGAGAAGAGGGGGAGGGGTGGCCAGGGTTAGGGGAGAAAAGGGGCGCCCCCCTCTTGGCCCACTAAGTGGCCAGCCCAACTTAGGCTAGGGCGCCTTGGGCCAAAAGCCCAAGGTCCAAACCTCCCACAAAAATTCTGAATTTTCTCTTAATTCCTTCTCTAAACTTTATTGCATTCACTATTGAATAATCGGGATATTACACTTATGACTAGGAGAGTGTAGTAGAAAAACTTACGACTAGATACTGATCGTAGAAAGTCTTACGATCAGAAGATCGTCGTAGAAAAACTTACTACTTGGTACTGGTCATAGAAAAACTTACGATTGTTGAGTAATATTTCTTTTTCTGACTGCTGCAAAAAGTAGCCATGGAAAGCCGTCAAGACAATGAGGAGGTCGAACTCATGGTCGTCGACGCCATGGCGGAGCAAATCGAGACTCCTCCGGCCAAAAAGCGTCAGCTCGTGCAGGTCGCCGACAAGGGCAGCACAAGTTCAAGCTATGCTGCTCCGATCTGGCCCTTTGCAAAATTCGCTGTAGACATGGTTGCTGTAGAGAAGGCAAAGGCGGCTGAAGCACTTAAATGCAAAGCCCCCAAGATCAAGGTACCCTTCTACTACGACAATAAGACTTTCGCAATTTCTGCCTGCCGTGGCTTTCTGAAGCAATTAGAAAAGGAGAACTGAAAGAGTTTTATATCTTTTGTGAAGGAAACATTGCACCACCAAAGAAGCACGTGGTCGAGGGATCTTGCCCTTGAGGTGGTCCAGACAGGTCTCGGCCATCCGGAAAGTCTTGAGGCCCAAGGAGCGATAGTTCTCACTTAAGACCCATGACTAGACGTGGTCGTGGCTGGCCCCATTCCTCAACTTGAGTTTCGACTAGACGTGGTCATAGAGAAGAAGTCAAAGAAATCTTTTTTCTTTTTACCATTTAATGTGTTTTCCTTTTTGTGATCTTAACCCGACTCCTCCAGCCCTCAAGGACGTTCCTGTCGAGGAACCCACTGCTGCTTCTCCAAATGTTAGGGAAATGATGGTGGCAGTGGTCGAAGGGTCGTCCACCGTCCACGAGGCGGAAGGTGTCGTTTTTGCTGAAGCGGCTACGACCACTGAGGTGGTCGTGGAGCCTAAAACAAAGACAGCAGAGCTAGCGGCGAAAGCATCCGGCCATAGGGGTGAAGCATTTGATCACCGCACCGGGAAAGAAATCATTGTAGATGCTCCTCCCAGCCCCCAAAGTCAAGCAACTGATGCCGCTACCATCGAAGAAGAGGAAGGGTCCAATTTCTTTGACCATTCATTCGGGTTCTTCGGCCTTGCTTCTATTGTGGAATCTCGTGCATTCAGATTTCGTACACGGGTTCCTCACCCTAAGGACATTCCCAATAGAGGGGATGTTTTCGACAACGAGTGTCTCGAAAAGGTGTGGTGGGACTGAGTTCAAGAGATCGACGAAATGATGAACCCCACGAGGGTATTATCTTCGTTTGCTCGAATGACCATGAATGTAAGTACCTACTGTTCGACATTTAGATACGTGTCTTCTCTTGCTTCTCACTGTCTTTCTTTATGCAGAAAGCTTTGGAACAAATTGTCACTGTTGCTAAATACAACAGACAACTTGTTCAGCTGCGACAGGAGAATACGGTATTCTACGAGCAGGCAGAGATATGGTAAGTCATTGCTACTCGTAGTCGTTTATGCTTCGACCACTTGCACAATACTGATGGGGATTGTCGTAGAAGAACTTACGACTAGGTACTAGTCGTAGGAAAACTTACGACCAGAGGATTGTTATAGAAAAACTTACGACCAGGTACTGGTTGTAAGAAGACTTACGACCACTTGTTCTATGCTCATGTCTACTCTTTTCCTCTGTAGGTTCAAGAGCGACAAGAAGACCTAATTCGCTCGACTACGAGAAAGTTGAGACAGAAAATCTAAAGGAAGAGAAAGAAGTCCTTCTAAAGAAGCTTCAAGAGGCAAACTCTGCAATTGAAAAGTTGCAGGGACTAATAAATAGTAAGTGTTGAACTTAAAACCACTTATGACCTTCTTTTCTTTTTCAAACTCTTATTCCCTTTCAGAAAAAGTGGTCGAAATGGGGAAGCTCGAAACCGAGGTCAAAGAAAAGACCATGGTTGTTCACGAGATTCCCCATATCGCCAAAGAAAAAGATCAAGAGGGCAAGTCGTAGGAGGAGTGCTATATGAAGAGCACTGCCTCTCATGACGATGAAGTCAATAAATTAGATTCTCAACTAGCAGGTAAGCAAGTCTTTACCTGTGACTAGTTTTGTTTTTGTTTTGGGGTCATTTTATCTGACTGATCTTATTCTTTTCAGAGCAAGCAGTTAAAATAAAACGACTCTGTAAGGCTTTGACTCGTAATCAGAAGGAGATGAAGTCGATGAAGGTCAACCTTCAAGACAATATTTCTCTCCTGAACAATGTACTCGGTGGGCTATATGCTGAGGGGATCACTCCTCGTGAAGACACGATGATTACTCACTCAAGTACCATTGGTGAACAAGTTGAAACTTTGCAAGAGTTGGTGACCACTCTGAAGACCAACCAAGCTGATTCGGTAAAAGAAGCGGTCGAAGAGAGAATAAGTTTTGTTCTGGCAAAACTTAAAGCTCATGACCCCAGTCTTAATCTACAACCAATCAAAGCCGACTTCGACTGCTCTGAAGCAGAAGCGGAGCGGTTGATGAAAGATATGCAGTCGATCAGCAAGGAAGTCATAGAGGAGATGCAAATAGGGTCTCCCTCGTCAGAGTAGTTTATACTTGAAACCTGTAAAGACAAGCTTTAGTTGTTGATATATATAATCCTTTCTTCTTGCTGTAAATCATCTTGTCGAGTAGTTAGTAACTCATAAGATAATTAATGGAAAAAGAGGTTAAGACTAAGAATTGAAGTCATATTAATAACTTTATCCTAGCCCCCGACTATTTGCTTAGTTTATTTAGATAAACTAAGTAAATAGTATGAAATGGGTTTTCTCAAAAAAGAGAGGTTTAGCTAACTTATAGTTTTCAATCACGATTATCATGCACTGGTCGAAAGAGTAGGAATGAGTCGAAACTAGGAAGTTCCTTGTAGTGGGCAGGACCACGTGCAGAAAGGAAAGGCCTCGACTAGGTGATGTTAATTTCTTCAACCAGGTTAATCAAATCAAGAACATCAACTTGAGTTAGACAAATATCTGGAGTACTTTATAAATTCATTCGACCTATTCCGGTGCACTCGGTAAGTTCGCTCTGGTAGCAAGAGTTAGGAACATGACGATGCTACAAAGTTCCTTCTAGTGGGCAGGACTACGTGCAGAGAGGAAAGACTCCGACTAGGTGTTGTGTCTTCCTCCGACCAGTTGAAACAATACGAGTTTACCAAAAGTAATCAAACAAATTGCAAAAGTGTACTCTGCTTAGTGTATTTTTCAAAATGAATGAAGAAATAAACTAAGGTACTAAGAGTTGGCTTGAAAATATTTTGACCGTGCGTATTGAACCCGAGTTCTTTGTGTTGGCAGCAAAAGGGAGGAACGAGTCGACACTAGAAGTTCCTTCTAGTGGGCAGGACCTCGTGCAGAAAGAAAAGGCTTCGACTAGGTGATGTCACTATCCTTTTGACCAGTGTAAAGAAAGTTTGGGTGCTAGTCATAAAAGAACTTATGACCAGGTAATAGTCAAAAAAAATTATCAAAGCGCTACTCGAAGTGAGACAATAAAGATAGAAAGAATTTGATACTTTATTGTAGGGTTGGTCGGTTACACATAAAATTTGCGTAACTGATCGATGTTCCAAGAACTAGAGAGAATTCTGCCGTTTTCCATCGCTAGTCGTACCGAACCTAGTCGTATAACTTTGACCACTGTGTAAGGACCTTCCCACTTGGGGGAAGCTTGTTTCGATTAGATTGGGATTGAATTTTCTTCAATACCAAGTCACCTATAGCAAGGCTGCGAGGTTGGACCTTACGGTCGTAGTATTTGCGCAGGGCTTGCTGGTAGACTACTGAACGGATTAAGGCTTGATTTCTCTTCTCTTCGAGTAGGTTGATTTCATCTGCTCGAAGTTGTTCCTGGATTGACTCGCTGAAAGTTTCGACCCTTGTTGACCTGATCTTTAGTTCTGGTGGAAGTATGGTTTCGGCATCGAAAACTAGGAAAAAGATTGTTTCACCTGTAGCCCGACTAGCAGTCGTACGAACTGCCCATAATACTAAGGGTAATTCTCGTACCCAAGCCCCTGAGCACTTGATAAGCTGGTCGAAGACTCGAGTTTTGATTCCCTGCATTATTTGGCCATTCGCTCTTTCGACAGCCCCATTGCTTTGAGGATGGGCAACAGAGGCGTAACACAGCTTGGTACTCAACTCGTCGCAAAATTCTTGGAATTTTGTGCTCGAAAATTGCTTACCATTATCTGTGATTATTCGACTCGGAACCCCAAACCGAGTAATCACGCTTCTCATCATAAACCGTTTTGCTGCTTCCGTTGTTATCCCGGTCACAGGTTCGGCTTCGATCCACTTTGTGAACGTATCAATAGCCACAAAAAGGAACTCGAAGCCACCTAGAGCCTTTGGGAACGGTCCTAGGATATCGAGACCCTAGGTCGCAAAAGACCAAGATAGAGGAATTATTTGTAACGCCTGAGCCAGTTGGTGTATTTGCCTGCTATGTGTGAGAACCCGCATCATTAAACCAAGCTTATCAACAGTAATCATGTAATTAACATAAGTAAAATTTCATTAAACCATATCAAGCATAATCTCAATAAATAATCAATTCTATAATTAACGACATGAACCTTGTAATCAAGCAAATATCATTATCACATCACAGTTTACAACAGTCCATTTACAAAATTGAATTAAAATATTACAACCCAATGCTTAATTCGAATTAATATTACAAATCTTTTACAACACCAATTACAAACATAAATCAATTTACAAATTAATGTGCTTGCATCCATTTCATCTAAGCTTCCCTTAGCCACCTCATTCACTATCCTCCGTTTTACGTCTTGCAACCAAAAGCTCAAGTAATTAGAAAAGCCTAAATCGGTAGTACCGGTTAGAGTAGAGGAAAGGAGATTGCCGTCGATATACAAGTTGATGAGGCCTTCCATACTCACCTAAATCAGCCGGTTCCTTAATCACCAAAATACCCTGATTAACCGAAGTTAATCGGCTCTTGATGATTAAGGCATCCACGCTAACCTAAGCTAGTAGGCAACCAATGCTTATGAGGGTTTCATCATCCGGCGTTATGGAAGCCAACACCCACCTTATTTCAATTACCTTAGCCACATTAAAAGCCATCAATACATTCCTATTCATTATCGCCCTCTGTTCAACACATCATCGGGCAACCTCAACCAATGCCACAATATTTAGTTCGATTAACCTGAAAGCCCGCAGAGGTAACCATATTGCCTGACATTATCATTTCAGCTCATGTGCATTACCAGAGAAAGCGGCTGACGGAGCAAGAATTAATAGTAAGGAAGTAGATAAGGTTGTGGTAATTGTGAATAGGAAAAGCGATAAATATGAAATTACCACATGAGGATAGGATCAAACCCGGAGGATAAGACCATCCCACACCCCAACACTCCACATCCTCATTCTCACCATTTGGCCACAATAGGAAGAGAGCAACCACCGGGAAGCGACCAAGCGACCGGCCAGGGAGCAACCAAGAGCGACCAACCAGGGAACACCAGAGGAGCCCCAACCCACAGCCACCACCCAGCCATTGGAGCAGAGGGGAAAGGGAGCAAGGAGCACCAGAAGCTGGCACTACAACCTGCTCCCCATCCCCAAAACCCTAGCAAGAGGTAACCCAGCCCGCATGTATGCTTGTACAAATCATCCATTAGCATCCATTTGATTCATCAAACATCAAGTAATTGCTCCCATCAACCCTCAGTTCATTTCATGTCATCACAGAGAAGAGGGGGGGTTTGAGAGTCATCAAGCAGGGGGTTTTATACCTTAGTGATGCATCGGCCAAGCAGCCCTCAAATCACCACCAGCACCTCCCAGTTGCATCATCTAGAAGCAATCAACCACCATTAGCCTTGCATAGCATTCAAGCATCAATAAGCAACATGAGTAAATCAACTTAAGTAAAAATCTAGGATGTTGTAAGAGGGTTTGGAGAGGGAGAGAGGTAGCGAGCTGGGGAACCGAGAGGAACCGAGGCACCCATGACCATGGGTCGGCCGGCGGGCGTAGAGGCTGAGAGGACCGCAGAGCCGAGGGCAAGCAATGGCCGGCGAGCGGGCCGAGGCGGCGAATGCGGAGGCCGGCCGCCTGGCCTCCGGCCGGACCCTCGAGGAGGAGGAGGTGTCTTGTGGCCGGGGGTGGGGAGGAGACGCCATGGCGGTTGAGAGAGGCGACGCCGGGCTGGAGACCGAGGGAGGAGGCGACGGGGGAGCAAGCCGTGGAGAGGGTGCGCCGGGGGAGAGGCGGTGCCGTGGAGAAGGAGCCCCCCATGGCGGCGGCGATTCTAGATCGGGAGAGCAGAGGGGAAAAAGAGAGAGAGAGGTGAGGGAGAAGGAGGCGTGAGGTAAAAAAAAAAAGGGGCTGCCGGGTGAGTTGAGAAAGAAAATAAGGAGTCGGCCGGTTGGGTAATAAGGAAAATAAAAATAGGGGTTAAGTGTAATAAGTAGAATTAGGATTAGAAGTTAAGTGCTAATTTTTGAGTGCTAATTTGTGAAGGTAGTTAGATTAGACAAATAATTCTGACTCTTAGCTTTTGTTTAGCTAAATTGGAATAATTAAGATAATTGCTTTTGCGCTTAGTTTGATAGTTAGAGTTTTACTTCTGAACCAATTAAAATCCGATAAATGTTTGAGAGCGCGTAGAATTTGCTAGAGTTGCTAACATTCGGTCTTGTGTAGTATTGCTCGTCGTTCTTTAGATAGTGCGTATTTTAGTCCTAACCCTTGAACGGTATGCTAGAGCAGCGGTAATGGGAGAGTGCTAACTAACCGGGGGTTTGGAAAATGTTATTGATCTAAAATCCACTAATAAAAAGAATCATCTAACTAATATACTCTTAGTAGCACCAAAAGGTCACTAAGTATTTACTTTACTATTTATTATCCGTTCCATCGCATATTTGCAGCAGACGAGCCGACGCAGGCGGCAGTAGTTGAATCGGATTATATCGACAGTGAGCTTTTCTACTCGTTTGAAGGCAAGCTACGCCCTTGTTCATTAATATAGCTATATTAAATGTAAACATTACTTTGCACTACCTTATATGTATTGCATAAAAACTATTTCTCAAAACTCAAATCAAATAAATGAGTCAAAGATGAAAAGATGTTAGAGATGAAAAGAGATGAGAAATGAGAAATGAAAGAAAAGCAGAGTAATATTATGGTTGGTAAAGGGGGCCCGTGGTCAGGATGAAAGAGGGCAAGAGGTGGGACCCTTTACATATGGTTATAATATAAGGACAAACAAAACTCTTACTCGGTCGAGGTCAGTATCTTAAGTGCCAACCATTTTCTGTTTTTGACGGTAAAAATGCTACCATGTTACGTAATTATGCTCTCCACATCGGGTATGTATTATGTGTGAGTGTAGTGTAAGAAGAGGTGATATATCACTATGTGGAGTGTTGGGTGCGAGAGGATGAATGGCCCAACCAACATTACCGAACTTCGGTGGTGGCAGTCGGCACCGACGAAAGTAATGGGTGGAGAAATTAATCACGTGGCGGAAACGTTACGTATTCGAGCTCGAAATCGCATCAAAGGAAATGCGGTGTACCTAGCATAAAGAGTTCGGGATAGCTATGGGTAAAGTGGTACAAGCTGCTGCGATGCTATACAAAATCATGAATTCATGCCGGTCTCTGGATTGGAGTCTCTGAGGAACCGCTAGGGTCTTTCTTCTCTCAGAGTAATCAAGTAGTCTTTTGAAATTAAAATTTGCAACCTAAGTTTTAAAGTTTATTTTCGAATAAGAGAAGAGATAAGAATGTTGCTAAGGAAGAAATGTTAGAATCATCAATTGCATTTTAGCTATTAATGCTTCTTTGAGTACACTATAGTACTCACTCTTGCTATCTCTCCTTGCTTAGCTCCTAATCCGACGGGAGTTATCAAGTGGGATAAGGAATCTTCTTGAGTACCGAGAAGGCCGCGGTGGCAGGGCGTTGGGTGCTAGAAGCAGGGTGAGACGATCGCCCCTTTTGACTCGTGGGACGAGGAGACTGCCGGAGGAACTTAGCAGTAAATAGAGGGAAGTGTTTTCCCCTGTTGGTAAATAAATTATTGTATTTAAAACCTTAGGCCTGTGTGGCAACTGTTGTAGTAAATAGCAGTTTCTATTTTATTGTTCTGCTGCGCAACTCTGATAAATGGCTTACTATTAGTTGGAGCAGTGTTCTACTGGGCAAACTAATAGTAATCCGTGTGCCTAAGTGTGATTACCTCCTAGGTAATGACACGGGGCGTCGCAGCTGGTATCAGAGCAATAAGATCGGGCCACGCTAATAAAATTGAAACTGTAGCAAGAACCTAGGTGTGCTTCTCGCTTGCTATAATGCATTAATTACTTTATTAATTCTCATCTTCATATCAATTTCCACTTTCGTTCCATTTCAAAAGTAATATGTTAAAAAGCTCATCCTTTCTTAAAGTGACAGCCTACTAACGTAGAACCATTCATTCGTAGGAGGTGTAGGTTCAATTTTTCGACCAAGAGAGTACGGGGAAAACGTATGCCTAGTCGTAGGCCTCGCGTAGTTATTCCTGTTAAATAACCTGTCAGGTTAGCCATCCAACATAGGATCGAGGATTTGAGACTATAGGTGGGGGAGTATCATTATAAGATCATAAGTTTCCATGTTTGGGCTAGAGGCATGGAGTAGAAATCTGGCGTGGACCTGCTTTTCCAATCTTGGATAAGTATGGACCATACCCATTAGCTCCTTTACCTTTTCATCTGTATAACCCAAAATGACCCGTCAGTATCTCCAAGTAATCCATAATTACTTAAAGAAAGTAAAGAAAGAGGCTGACGGTGTAAAGAGAATGCCTTACCTTATTTCTGCATATCAGTTTTCCCGGACGAGTGGTCCGTGGCACTCCGAGCGTGTAGCTCTGGCGTATCGAGGCGAAGTCTGGGCGTGCTCGAGGATGAGCCTTGGCGTTTCCCAACACGTGGTTAGGCGGTCTCGAGCAGGATCTCGGCGTGCACAGGCACGTGGATCCGGGTAGTGTGGGTTCGCACTCGAGGCAAGCTCGGCGGTCCCAAACACGTGGTTTGGGCGGTCTTGAGAACGGGATCTCAAGCGTGACTGAGCACGAGAGACTCGGTTAGAATAGGACTTGGATCTTTTTTGCATCTACTTGTTCCTTGGTATTATTTGCCTCCTATGTGTGTGGATTAATACAAGTTAACTGCGGTTAGTTCTTACCAGATAAATGTAATATCCTCTTCTCCACTACAAATTATTGCTAAAGAGTAATAAAATCATGCTATCAACAAAACCATTAATGCGAGTAATTTCTTAACACCTCCCCCATAACCACAAATGGGAGATCCACCAGCAAACCTTAGCAAGATAGCATCTGACCAATCCAAAATAACCACAATACCAGCAGCCAGTTATTCCCTCCACCACTTACCTTTGGACCCTGTCCAAACATGCTACCACAACCACCACCTAGAAATGGACCACCCGGGTCGAAAATCTTAAACCCACCCTTCCCGAGACTTATATCCTAACATCAGTTTGTTACCATCACCTGTAGACGTGTGAAGTGTTGGGAGTGCCACCTGGCGAAGAATTGCCTAATTATTGATTTTTTGGATTTAAAAATGGTATGATTGTTGAAGGTTGGATTATTGGAAATACCAAATTATTGGGTACTGGATATTTGTTGGATATGGAAATGAAAGATTGGATATTGGGCTATACGAGTACATTTGTTGGATTGCTGGATTAATAGATTAGAGAGTTAGATGATTATTGAGTAGTGGATTGTGGGATTATATAACTGTTGAAGTTGGATTATTGGATTTCATTATGATTGGATCCTAGGATCATATCATAATCGGATCACTAGAATCACATTATTGTTGAATTATAGAAATAAATGTGTTGGAGGTTGGAATATGTTAATATTGGATTATGGAAGTGTATCTTTATGGGGGTATAGAAATAAATCTTGGATTGAAATTATAGAAATACATCTTGATGAATTTGAACATATTTTAGTAGCTGTTGGAGGATTTGTACTGGAAAATTAATCCAGCAAAAGTGAGGATCGGAATACAAAAAGGATAGATTCTCATAACAATTTATGATGACGATCTCGGCAGATTGGTTGAATCAAGAAGTATGTATAAACTTTGAGGAATTAATAGGATAATTTAGTTATGCGGGATATATATGATTTCATTATTGGATTTAGGATAAATCTTATAAGGGATAAGTGTGCTAGTAGTGAATGTTGGAAGTTTAGTTTAGACAAGATGATTAAAGATAGGTAATGAATAAGGAACGAAGTTGGATTATTGTTGTATGTTTTAAATAAGATCCAAGTGCATTTGTTAGGAATATACAGAGTTGATGAATTGATGGAGTATTGGAGTAAGTAGTGTGGGGTTGATCGCCAAGTAAATGGGAGTATTAAACACCAGTTCCTAGAGATGTCAAGAGATTTCTTTACAAGGGTTTTGGATTGGGAAAGAATGGATTTTAAAGTTATTACCTCAATCCCTGAACTTGAAAAAGCTGCTACTATTAAGTGGTACAGGCCTAGCTGTCTGTCAAAAGTTAGAGTCACCATTGTAATTAAGCTTTTGGCTAATAGGTCGGGAGATATTGCAGATAGGATCATTGATGATTGTCAATCTGCGTTTATTAAAGGAAGAAATCTTTCAGGTGGAATCATTGTTATTCAGGAGATTGTTCATGGGATTTGTGGTTCCCAAAAGCAAAGTGGTGATTTTTAGATCTGATTTTGAAAGGTCTTATGATTAGACCCATTGGAGTTCGTTTGGAAAAAGCGATGGTGAAGGAAATGTTGTTTTTCTTAGTATTGGATTCGATTGATTAGGGGATCAATTAAGAGAGAGGTTAGTACTGGTAAATAATAGCCTAAGTAGCTTTTCTAATTACACCATGGGGATTTGATCGAGTTAATGAGAAGATTCAAATGTAATTATCCCGTGGTGAAATGGAAGTTATTGATTGGTCCAAAGATTTCGGTGGAATTAAGGATTATAAATACTCGGGTTAAGAATGGCTGTCAGATTGCTAAATAAGTTGGAAAGATTCATGCAAATAGGATTGAGATGTGGTTTGGAATTTGTGAATACAAGTATTATCCGGCGGGTGTTTTCGAAGATGCTAATACCTTGAGAGAATCTCAATTCTGAAGAATATACTGAAAGTGAAAAGAATTGATTCAATTGGGATGCTAGGATTCAGATTTGGAAGAATTGCAATATATCCTTCTAGAGAGATGTTTATGCTAGGAATTACCAGTTGATGGTTCGATTCGATAAACCTTTAGTATTTGTCAGCCCTCAGATATTAGCATGAATAACAATTGTTTTGAGGATAGGTAAGAGATGGATTGTTTCAGAAACTTTGGTAAAGAGAAGGGAATTCAAAGGAATGCGCTAAAGAATTGTATCATGGGCATTGATTTGAATAAGGAGTGTGATAAAAGTGTTTGGAGTTGGAGAAATCAGGATTGGTGGGATTGCAGAGGACATTGATTATATACCGATTTCTCATGTTTTAGCCAAGTGGTTTGATGTTGTGTGAAGAAGGTGCAGAGTTAAAAGTGCATTCCAAATTTCTTAGATGATTCTCAAATTAATTAGTGAATAGGAGATGAGATAGTAATATAAGGATTGTTTGGATTAGTTTTGTAACATTGGCTTGGATTCCTTGGAAATATAGAAGTAGGATGACGATTGAGAATAATTGTCCAAGTCAACCTTTGGATAAGACTTTCAAAACTATGTCCTGATTGTAGCATTGGCGTGTTCTCGTCCATGGGGTTGATAGTAATAACTTGGATTGTTTCTTCACTACTTTTGGAGATTGGGCTAAGATCATAGCTCGACCAATTTATGTTTTATCAGAGTGGTAACTTATTGCTGGTTGAACTTTGATTTGATCATTGTCTTGAAAGCCAGTGTTCCTAGCGTGCTACATCTTCGGATTTCTTGTAGCCCCTAGGTGCGTGGTGTGTAGATTCGGATTAAAAGAGAAATTAAGTCCATAGTATATTGGACCATGTTGGATTTTAGAACATGAAGATATCCAAATATATAGGTTGAAATCACCAGGCTAGTTATCAATAGATTCACGAAGCATTTCACGCCACCCAGCCCAGAAAATGCATATGGAAACCTTCATAGCACCTACCCAACTTTAGCCACCCCTACAAGATGACCTAACCTACAAAGATCCTTTAGTGAAAACCCCAGCAACAGGAGACCGAAAGCTTTAGAACCAAACTTTCGTTCAGCCACAGATCGGTGGAAAAATCATCCCCTTGGTAGAGCCATTTGAGAAAACAAAAAAGAGCTACGCAAAGCCTACCACGACCTACTTGAGGGAGATCTAAATTTCGGGGACGAAATTATTCCAAGGGGGGAAGGATGTGAGAACCCGCATCATTAAACCAAGCTTATCAACAGTAATCATGTAATTAACATAAGTAAAATTTCATTAAACCATATCAAGCATAATCTCAATAAATAATCAATTCTATAATTAACGATATGAACCTTGTAATCAAGCAAATATCATTATCACATCACAGTTTACAACAGTCCATTTACAAAATTGAATTAAAATATTACAACCCAATGCTTAATTCTGAATTAATATTACAAATCTTTTACAACACCAATTACAAACATAAATCAATTTACAAATTAATGTGCTTGCATCCATTTCATCTAAGCTTCCCTTAGCCACCTCATTCAGCTATCCTCCGTTTTACCTGTCTTGCAACCAAAAGCTCAAGAAGTAATTAGAAAAGCCTAAATCAGTAGTACCAGTTAGAGTAGAGGAAAGGAGATTGCCGTCAGTATACCCGAAGTTCAGTAGGCCTTCCATACTCACCTAAATCAGACGGTTCCTTAATCACCAAAATACCTGATTAGCAAAGTTAATCGGCTCTTGATGATTAAGGCATCCACGCTAACCTAAGCTAGTAGGCAACCAATGCTTATGAGGGTTTCATCATCTGGCGTTATGGAAGCCAACACCCACCTTATTTCAATTACCTTAGCCACATTAAAAGCCATCAATACATTCCTATTCATTATCGCCCTCTGTTCAACACATCATCGGGCAACCTCAACCAACGCCACAGTATTTAGTTCCGATTAACCGGAAAGCCCGCAGAGGTAACCATATTGCCCACAGCATTATCATTTCAGCTCATGTGCATTACCAGTAGAAAGCAGCAGCCAGGAGCAAGAAGTAATAGTAAGGAAGTAGATAAGGTTGTGGTAATTGTGAATAGGAAAAGCAGTAAATATGAAATTACCACATGAGGATAGGATCAAACCCCAGGAGGATAAGACCATCCCACAGCCCCAACACTCCACATCCTCATTCTCACCATTTGGCCACAATAGGAAGAGAGCAGCCAGCCAGGAGCAGCCAAGAGCAGCCAGCCAGGAGCAACCAAGAGCAGCCAACCAGGAACACCAGGAGGAGCCCCAACCCACAGCCACCACCCAGCCATTGGAGCAGAGGGGAAAGGGAGCAAGGAGCACCAGAAGCTGGCACTACAACCTGCTCCCCATCCCCAAAACCCTAGCAAGAGGTAACCCAGCCCGCATGTATGCTTGTACAAATCATCCATTAGCATCCATTTGATTCATCAAACATCAAGTAATTGCTCCCATCAACCCTCAGTTCATTTCATGTCATCACAGAGAAGAGGGGGGGTTTGAGAGTCATCAAGCAGGGGGTTTTATACCTTAGTGATGCATCGCCCAGCGACCCTCAAATCACCACGGCACCTCCCGGTTGCATCATCTAGAAGCAATCAACCACCATTAGCCTTGCATAGCATTCAAGCATCAATAAGCAACATGAGTAAATCAACTTAAGTAAAAATCTAGGATGTTGTAAGAGGGTTTGGAGAGGGAGAGAGGTAGCGAGCTGGGGAACCGAGAGGAACCGAGGCGCCGGCGGCCATGGGTCGGGCCGGCGGCGAGCGTAGGGCCGAAGGGGACCGCAGAGCCGAGGGCAAGCAGCGGCCAAGCAGCGGGCCGAGGCGGGCAAGGGCCGAAGGCCAAGCCTCGCTCCGCCCTTGCCCCTCATGGGAGGAGGAGGTGTCTTGTGGCCACGGCAAGAGTTAGAGGAGACGCCGTGGCCAGGTTGAGAGAGGCGACGGGCCGAGACCGAGGGAGGAGGCGACGGGGGAGCAAGCCGTGGAGAGGGTGCGTCGGGGGAGAGGCGGTGCCGTGGAGAAGGAGCCCCCCCATGGCGGCGATTCTAGATCGGGAGAGCAGAGGGGAAAAAGAGAGAGAGTGAGGAGAAGGAGGCGTGAGGTAAAAAAAGGGGGGCTGGGGTGAGTTGAGAAAGAAAATAAGGAGTCGGCGGTTGGGTAATAAGGAAAATAAAAATAGGGGTTAAGTGTAATAAGTAGAATTAGGATTAGAAGTTAAGTGCTAATTTTTGAGTGCTAATTTGTGAAGGTAGTTAGATTAGACAAATAATTACGACTCTTAGCTTTTGTTTAGCTAAATTGGAATAATTAAGATAATTGCTTTTAGCGCTTAGTTTGATAGTTAGAGTTTTACTTCGAACCAATTAAAATCCGATAAATGTTTGAGAGCGTAGAATTTGCTAGAGTTGCTAACATTAGGTCTTGTGTAGTATTGCTCGTCGTTCTTTAGATAGTCGTATTTTAGTCCTAACCCTTGAACGGTATGCTAGAGCAGCGATAATGGGAGAGTGCTAACTAGCAGGGGTTTGGAAAATGTTATTGATCTAAAATCCACTAATAAAAAGAATCATCTAACTAATATACTCTTAGTAGCACCAAAAGGTCACTAAGTATTTACTTTACTATTTATTATCCGTTCCATCGCATATTTGCGTGAGACGAGCAGACGCAGCGCGATGGTTGAATCGGATTATATCGACGATGAGCTTTTCTACTCGTTTGAAGGCAAGCTACGCCCTTGTTCATTAATATAGCTATATTAAATGTAAACATTACTTTGCACTACCTTATATGTATTGCATAAAAACTATTTCTCAAAACTCAAATCAAATAAATGAGTCAAAGATGAAAAGATGTTAGAGATGAAAAGAGATGAGAAATGAGAAATGAAAGAAAAGCAGAGTAATATTATGGTTGGTAAAGGGGGCCCGTGGTCAGGATGAAAGAGGGCAAGAGGTGGGACCCTTTACATATGGTTATAATATAAGGACAAACAAAACTCTTACTCGATCGAGGTCAGTATCTTAAGTGCCAACCATTTTCCTGTTTTCGACAGGCAGAAAATGCTACCATGTTACGTAATTATGCTCTCCACATCGGGTATGTATTATGTGTGAGTGTAGTGTAAGAAGAGGTGATATATCACTATGTGGAGTGTTGGGTGCAGAGAGGATGAATCTGCCCAACCAACATTACCGAACTTCGGTGGTGGCGTGTCGGACCGACGGAAAGTAATGGGTGGAGAAATTAATCACGTAACTGGAAAACGTTCTGTATTCTGAGCTCGAAATCGCATCAAAGGAAATGCGGTGTACCTAGCATAAAGAGTTCAGGATAGCTATGGGTAAAGTGGTACAAGCTGCAGCGATGCTATACAAAATCATGAATTCATGCCGGTCTCTGGATTGGAGTCTCTGAGGAACCGCTAGGGTCTTTCTTCTCTCAGAGTAATCAAGTAGTCTTTTCAGAATTAAAATTTGCAACCTAAGTTTTAAAGTTTATTTTCAGAATAAGAGAAGAGATAAGAATGTTGCTAAGGAAGAAATGTTAGAATCATCAATTGCATTTTAGCTATTAATGCTTGCTGAGTACACTATAGTACTCACTCTTGCTATCTCTCCCCTTGCTTAGCTCCTAATCCGACCGGGAGTTATCCCGAGTGGGATAAGGAATCTTGCAGGTACCGAGAAGGCCGCAGGTGACGGGGGCGTTGGGTGCTAGAAGCAGGGCGAGACGATCGCCCCTTTTGACTCGTGGGACGAGGAGACTGCCGGAGGAACTTAGCAGTAAATAGAGGGAAGTGTTTTCCCCTGTTGGTAAATAAATTATTGTATTTAAAACCTTAGGCCTGTGTGGCAACTGTTGTAGTAAATAGCAGTTTCTATTTTATTGTTCTGCTGCGCAACTCTGATAAATGGCTTACTATTAGTTGGAGCAGTGTTCTACTGGGCAAACTAATAGTAATCCGTGTGCCTAAGTGTGATTACCTCCTAGGTAATGACACGGGGCGTCACACTATGAAACTGGCATTGTACATATTTCTTAACTAGCTCTTTGGCATCATAGAGAGCTGTTGGCCAGTAAAAATCTTGTCGAAAGGACTTTCCGACCAACGTTCTGTAGGAAGCATGAGTTCCAAAAATACCCCCGTGTATGTCGTGAAGGAGGTTTAGCCCTTCTCTCTGCGATATGCATCGCATGAGTATCCCTTGAGTGCCTCATTTATAGAGGACTCCTTCGACCAGAGTATACATTTTGGCCTTTCGGGATAAGCGATCTGCCTCGAGATCATCATCGGGTATGGTACCCGTCTGAAGATACTCGTAGATGGGATTTATCTAGGTATCCTCGTATTCTAGAGAGACTGTCTCAATAGGAGTTGTCTCTGGTGTTTCAACCAGAGACGGCTTTTGGAGCTGCTCCAAGAAAGCTTCTTTTGGTACTTGCGATTGGGAAGAAGCCATACGAGCAAGCTGGTCTGCGAGGAAATTATCCTTTTGAGGGATAAATTGTACCTCAAAACCGAAAAATACTTTTCAAGCTTTCGGACTTTCGATAAGTACCGAGACATGGTCGGATTAAAGCACTGGTACTCTTTTTCGATCTGATTCATGACTAATTGAGAGTCTCCTTTCATGAGTAGTCATCGAATCGCAAGCGCTTTCGCAGCTCGTATGCCAGCCAGCAAACCTTCGTATTCTGCCACGTTGTTAGTGGCCTGAAAGTTTAATTGAATGGCATACTTTAAGGTCTCTCCGGTTAGAGATTCCAGGACCACCCCAGCCCCCAAGCCACTTAACGTAAGCGACCCGTCAAAGTACATAGTCTACTGGTCGTGGGTATCGTACTGGGGATCCTGAACAGGTTCAGGATTTGTCCATTCCGTGATAAAGTCTACCAAGATCTGGGATTTAATGGCCGTTCGAGACACGAAATGGAGGTCGAACACCCCAAGTTCTACTGATCATTTTGCCATGCGTCCCGCTGCTTCCCTGTTCTGGAGGACCACTCCTAAGGGAAACTCAGATAGCACAATTATCTTATGCGCCTAAAAATAATGCCGTAGTCTCGTCAAAGACATGAGGAGGGTATATAGAAGTTTTTGGACCTGAGGGTAACGCTCCTTAGGCCCGTGCAAAACTTCACTTACGTACTACGACCAGTACTGCGCTCACTGCCTATGGTGTGGTAGCTAGATAAATTAAGAGCGTCTCTTCTGGTTTTGGAGAAACCAAAACAGGAGCACTCGTAAGATACCTCTTGATATCCTCAAAGGTAGCGTTTGCCTCTTCTGACCACTCGAAACCCTCATGCTTCCTTAGAAGTTTGAAGAAAGGTAGTCCTTTTTCTCCTAGTCGTACAATGAAACGACTTAAAACCGCCATGCATCCTGTGAGTTTCTGGACTTCTTTCTTCATGGTTGGAGGACGCATTTGCACGATGACCTTTATCTTTTCAGGATTTGCTTCGACAGAGACTAGGAATCCAAGCAATTTTTCTAAAGAGACTCTAAACACACACTTCTCAGGATTGAGTTTCAGACGGTATTTTCTGAGGCTGTCGAATGTTTCTTGCAAGTCATAAACATGATTAAGCTACTTGATACTTTTTACGACTAGATCGTCAACATATGCCTCCAAATTTCAGCCTAGCTGAGGTGAAAAAGTCAATTGCATCAAGCATTGAAAAGAAGTGCCAGCATTGTTTAGACCAAATGGTATTTTGACATAACAAAATGTTCCAAAGGGAGTAATAAATGTGGTCTTTTCTTTATCTTCTAGACACATATTAATCTGATGGTAGCCAGAATATGCATCTAGAAAACTTAATGTTTCGCGACCAGCAATAGAATCAACCAACTGATCGATACGAGGTAAAGGAAAATCATCTTTTGAACAAGTTTTATTAAGATCAATGCAGTCTACGCACATTTGCCACTTGCCATTAGACTTCCTAACTATTACAGGGTTGGCCAACCACTCTGGGTGGTCGACTTCTCTTATAAAACTTGCTTTAAGTAGCTTGTCCAATTCTGATCTTATAGCATCTCGTCGATCAAGGGAAAATCTCCATAATTTTTGTTTTACGGGTACTTTGTCAGGCCGTAAAGCTAGCCTGTGCTCGATCACTTCGCTGGGGACTTTGGGCATGTCAGATGCTTGCCACGCGAGGACATCTACGTTTGCCCAGAGGAAAGTGATGAGGACGTCTTCCTATTTGGGGTTAGAAGTATCCCCGATACGAACAGTCTTCGAGGGATCCTCTGGATCCAGAGGAATCTCCTTGATATGGTCGTTCGGCTTAGGTGCAGCTTTAGGCTTCGACTGCTTGGTCGAAGGCTGTCCTTTGTTTTCTTCTCAAGCTAGTATCTGGCCAACCATCTCGAGGGATCGACGGTCACATGTATGTGCCATCTTTTTATCACAATGAATTGTGGTCACTCCTTTGGGACCTGGCATCTTAAGACATTGATACCCATAATGAGTAGCGATTAAGAATTTTGCCAAAGTTGGTTGTCTGAGTATGGCGTTATATGCCGTATTGAAATCGACCACATCAAAGGAGATCTTCTCTGTCCTGAAATTACTTGGAGAACCAAATGTTAAAGGAAGAGAAACTTGGCCAATAGGTTTGGCTGAAGACCCCCGTACAATACCATGAAAAGAGTATCGTAACAGCCTTACCTTGGTCTTGGGTACTTGCATCTCATCCAGGGTACTCGTAAACAGGATGTTTAACGAGCTACCACCATCAATCAACACTCGATTTACTCGACAGTTGTTGATGGTGGGCTCGACCACAATCGGAAAACGACTTTGCCGAGTGGAAGGGATCAGGCAGTTATTCTTCTCGAAGGAGATGGTGACTTTTGACCACTTCAGAGACTTATTGACAAGAGGAGGGTCGATGGAGTTTACCTCGCGCTCGACAGCCTTAAGCTGTCATTTTGACTTGTATACCAATGATCCCTCATAGATATGCTCGATGGTGCAGTCGGGATCTTGGAATGGCATCTCCTTGTTGTCGTCCGACTGCGCACAACCACTCGCTTGTCCTACCTCTTCGAGAGTCGGAAGTGGTCCTTTGCTGTTGTAGTAGTCCTCGAGTTTTCGTTGGAAAACCTAGCAGTTGCGAAGGTCATGTCCTTCCTTTTTGTGGAAAGGACACCACCTGGGCTTGTCGTCCTTTCACTCGGGGCGCTTACCTTTGCCTCGATCGAGATATTGCTTGGAACTTCGTGGCTCCTTGTCGCTTACGGCCAAGACCTCCTTAGAACTGTTGGTTTGAAGCTTTTGGCCCTTCGCCTTGTTCTTGGATTTTTTGGCCTTTTTATCCTTCTTGCTACTTCCGCTTGCTTCTTAGAGATTCTTGTTGTCGTGATCAATGGTTTTGTTCCACTCGACTGCTTCTGCAGCAGTCGTGTATCGATCGGCCATCTCAAAGAGTTCAACGATAGTGGCCGGAGGATTTAAAGCGATGTCCTCTGTAATTCTTCTGCTGCAGACTCCCTGCTCGAAGGCTCTGATAACAGATGAGTCAGGAACCTCAAGAATTGAATTTTGAACCTGACTGAAATGCCTGACGAATTAGCGTAAGATCTCATGGTCGTTTTGTCTTATCCTGTGTAGGTCGTCCTCCTTTCTAGGGCGATTGTAGGTACCCTAGAAGTTAGCCAGCGGAAGGTCACAGATGTGTTGCCACAAGTAGATCGACTCGAGTGGTTGATTTAACAACCACGATCGAGCAGACCTTTCAAGCACAGTCGGAAGGTAATTCGCCATGATGCGCTCTCCTCCTCCTGCTGCTCGAACAGCGGTCGTGTAGATTTGGAGGAACTCGATGGGATTCTGAGACCCATCGAATTTCTCCATGTACGTTGGTCGGAAGCGCGGTGGCCAGCGAACTATTCGGAGATCAGGCGAGAATGCCCTACATCTGGTAATTACATCGTAACACCTTCTTTGCAGAAAAGAAGGGTTGATGTCATCAGATGATCGTACACGATGATACCTGGTAGTGGGTGAACCTGACTTATGGTAAGTCTCGGCTCTACAAGGGTAATACTCCTCGTATTTCGTATGCTGTTGCAAACCTTTGGGTCGGAGTGATGAACGATCACCTCTCCTGGGAGCTTGTTGATCATCAGACATTCACGGAACTCTTCTCCGACTGGAGTGAGGATCGGGAGAGTGTCGTGACTTGTTGTCGTGCCGATCTCCACATGGTGAGTTATTCGAATGACTAGAAGCTGATGGAGTCATACCGCCACAACTCCTGGGTTGATGCCGGTGAGGGTGTTCGAGTTTGGCCATCATGCTTCTAAGCCTTTGTGCGATCTCTTCAGCGAAGAGGTTGTAGCCGGGCATTCGAGCAAGTTCCCGAGATGGGTTCTTGAGAAGATCATTGATGCGCTGGAGTTCTTGAGCTTCCTCCGACTAATAGTGAATGCGCCCAGACAGATTTCTCTGAGCCACGATTCTTCTCTGTCGGGTTGTCTCAGGAACATCCATACCTGGGCCTCGAGTTTGCCTCAATGGAGTGCGAGCATTTCGAGAATCTCCTTCATGCTCATCAGAGTGTTGACTCTGTTCATCGCCGGAGGTGTCCTCGTCATTGCCACGAGGGGTCGTAGCGTGTGATCGTTGGGGGAGCATCCTCAGTCCTGTCTCTAGGAGAGTGATCAGCACCTGAGGGAAGGATGAAGTCTTCCCGTTGATGATCTCCACCTGCGCTTGAGGCCTCCTCGCTTGAGGAGTAGTCGAAAGATACTATCTGATGACTTGGAGCAAAGCCCTCCAGGAAGGGGAATTCTGGGTTATAACCGTCTCCGTCCGTAGGTGAGCCCTGTGATGGGATGGTCGAACTCGTAGGAAAAGCATATTCGACCCCATCCTTTGTGGGGCTAACCTGAGAGAGATGACCACCAGGTGCTGATAAAGCTCTGGAATGATTGTCTCTAGGACTTGCCGTGTTAGGTCGGACTGTCTTAGACGGACTTGAACACTTGGAGGGGGAACCCTCGCTATGCTCTGAGCCTATCTTGGTTCAGTCCTGATTGTGGTCAGATTGACCCTTGCCATCTGAGGAAGCTGGTTTCTCGTTCATACGTATCGTTGTGGGGGATAAAGATCCCTCCTCAAATCCATCGATGGTATGGTCTCCTGGAGAGTGATCTCCGGAGGCGACATCACCATCAGATGATACAATACTCGGCTCGTAGTCAAAACCGACATCCATGTCGATATCTGCGTAATCGGCCAAGTCGATCTAGTTCTCCTCGTTCCACTCTCCTGCCATGGGAGCATTAGAGTTCTAAAAACAAAGGAAAGCTGATGACTAGAAGATCCACATGGTGGGCGCCAGCTATCGGTGTTTTAGAACCGATCTTACGTAATAATTGTTTGATTCAAGGGGTCTCCAAGACTCAAATCACGCAGAGAGAGAGAGAGACATGGATTTTTATACAGGTTTGAGCCTTCTCCGGAGAGAATAACAACCCTACTCCTATGTGGATGTCTTGAATATGCTGGTTTATAAATCAAGAGAAAGACTCGAGTGTGATGTCTTGTGCTCCTGATTGCGTTGTTCCCCTTCTCCTGTTGATCCTCCCTTTTATACAGTCTTCGAAGTGGGCTACCGTTTCTCCAGTTCAAAGGGTGCTTTAATGCTTCAGATGATGGAGCCGTTACTAGAGATTATTGTGGGAGTAGTAACGTTCACAAGTTGCTAGGCAGTTATCACTAGGACAGAGAGTTAAATCGTGCCATTATTTCATAGAGTAATAGTGTAATTGACTACTCATATCTTTAGATATGGTGCAGAAGATTCCCTGATTGACTAGGCCCACATGTCTGTAAGCCCTATCGACTAGAGATTGGTCGTAGAAGAGCTTACGACTAGGTGGTGGTCGTAGTAAAGCTTACGACCACAGACTGATCGTAGGAGGACTTACAATCAGAGGATAGTTGTAGAAAGACTTACGACTATGGGTTAGTCATAGAAGGACTTATGACTATGGGGTGGTTGTAGAATAACTTACGACCTCTAACTTCTCCCTTATGAATATTAAGGATTGCTTCAACCCCTGCAAATCCCTCAGTAGAAATGGGAAAAGACTGTAATGGATTTCATTACCGGTCTACCCCAAACCAAGTTCGAATGTGACTTTGTATGGGTTATAGTTGATAGACTGACCAAAGTAGCCCATTTCATCCTATTAAGGACAACTTACAAGGGAGACAAGTTAGCCGAGTTGTATATGGCTCGTATTGTGTGTTTACACGGAGTACCCAAGAGGATAGTCTCCAATCGAGGATCTCAATTCACCTCACATTTCTGGGCTAGTTTGCATGATGCCCTTGGAACACACCTTGCTTTCAACACTGCTTAATTATCATCCACAGACCGATGGTCAGACCGAAAGAACGAATCAGATTCTAGAAGACATGCTTCGAGCCTGTGCTTTGGAATTTACAGTAGACTGGGAAAAGTGTCTACCGTATGCCGAGTTTGCATACAATAACAGTTATCAGTCAAGTCTAAAAATGTCCCCATTTGAAGCACTTTATGGAAGAAAATGCGGAACGCCTCTACATTGGTCAGGTGAAGGATATATCTTCGGACTAGATACTCTCAAGCAAGCTGAAGAAAAAGTTCGACTAATCTGAGATCGCCTTCAAGCAGCTAAGTCAAGGCAAAAGAGTTATGCCAACAACCGTCGAAGAAAGTTAACTTCTGAACTTGGAGATGCTGTGTATCTCAAGGTATCGCCGCTTCGTGGAACTCGAAGATTCAAAGTTAAAGGCAAGCTCGCCCCAAGATACATAGGCCCGTTCCCGATCACCGCCAAGCGTGGAGAAGTTGCCTATCAGCTAGAGCTATTGGAAAATTTGTCAGAAGTTCACAACGTGTTTCACGTCTCCCAGCTCAAGAAGTGTCTCAGAGTACCTGAAGAGCAGAAGCCCATTGAAGCCATCGCCCTTCAGCAAGATCTGACTTATCTAGAGCATCCGATCAACATCCTCGACGTCATCGAGAAGCGAACAAGACGCCATGTCTTCCACCTTTGCAAGGTCCAGTGGAGCCACCACTCAGCCAAAGAAGCCACCTGGGAACGCGAAGATCAACTGAAGCAAGACTACCCGTCCCTGTTCTCCGAGCAGCTCGAATCTCGGGGTCGAGATTCCGTTTAAGGTGGGTAGGATTTGTAGCGTTTGTTTTCGGATGGCGCATAGTATCTTCTATTCTGGTTTTCGTTCTTCGCCGTAATTCAAATTACCAAACTATTTGCGAAAACTTCCTTTCTTCTTTTAGCTTCGGTTTGTGTTTCAAATGTAATGTCCTTAACATTTGAAATTCAAATTCAAGTTTGGAGTTTCTCCTCTCTTTTGAACTCCTGGGTCATTTTGAGTTGGGCCTCCTTTTCCTTTCGGGCTCAGCCTATTTCCTCTTCTGGGCCAAGCCCATTCCCCTCTGGCCCAAACCCCCTTGTGCCTGGCCCCTTTTCTTTTCTCCCCTCTTCGGCCTTTCTTCTCTGGCCCGAGCCACCCGGCGCCAGCGCCCAGCCCCGGTGTCGCTTCCCCTTGTCATCTTCCTCCTAGTGCTTCCTCTCCCTCCTCCCAGCAGCGCCGAGCCAACCTCTCTCCCTCCCGTGGGTAGCGCCGCTCCCTCTGGCACATGCCACCTCCCCCTACTGAAGCGCCGCTTCTGGCCCCTACCACCCTCGCATGCCTTGCTACACCACCGCCTGCACGCACACCACTGCCTGCGCCAAGCCGCCTGCTCCATCTGCGCCACCAGCTTTCGCCTGCTCTCTGCGACGCCCATGAGCTCCTCTGCGCCCACACCTACCCTTGCTGCCACCCACGACTTCCCGAGCCGCCTTCGCCTTGTCATCTCAGAGCGCCCGCACCACGCACGCCATCGCCGTCCTCGCTCCTGGATCGAGCCGTGCGCTGCACAGCACACGCGCGCACCCGCGTCAGCATGGACGCCCGAGTCGCCGCTCTTCGCTGCGCCTCACCTGCTCCCGTGCGTTGTCCCCTCCGCGTGCAGGCCGCCCATGCCACGCCGCATTGGGACTCTGCGCGACTCCAACGGCTCTCCTCCCTTCCGTTGGCCTCCCTCACCCCCGCGGCCTATAAAGCCTCCCTCAGCGCCCCCTTGAGCTCCTCACGTCGTCCCCTTGGAGCCCGGGTAAGCCACTAGCAAAAATGGCGCTCTCCCCTTTTCGGCAGCCGCCGCCTTCACCGCCGTCTAGCTGCTCCGGCCATCTCCTGGAGCCACCAACCCCGTCACCGTGAGCCCCTGGCCACCAAGAGTCTTTCCCCTCAAACTCCCTCGAGGATTAGCCACTACCGCCGCCGCAATCGCCTTTCTTCCCCGCCTTCGGCCACCGCCTTCATCACCATGCGCCACTGCCTACAGCCACTCTTCGGCCTCCCCGTCAAGCCTGTTGGCTTCGCCTCGTTGAGAGCCACCCGGTGCTCACCTCCCCTGGCTCAATCCGCCACCAGAGCACCCTCCTCACCGTCACCGAGCCACCGCCGCCGCTTAGCACCACCCGCCGTCGGCAACGCTCCTCCTTCTGGCACCGCCACCCCGTCACTGACACCACCTCCTTGCCAGCTCCCCGTTCCCGTGCTCAATTAGCTCCACCGCGCCCTAGCCCGGCCGGCGACGACCGAGTCAAGACGCTGCCGCCATTGCCTGCAGCGTGGCTGCTCAAACTGAGCACAATGCCCCCATCATTAGCCTTAATGGCGGTGATTAAAGCCCTAAGCTAATCATTAGCCATTAAGTGTGTCTTAAACCCCCCCCCCTTTGCTTCACTAACTCAGGCCCCGTGCACAGTAAACCACCTGATTCCCCCTTGCTCTCACTGCCCAGTGGGCCCCACTGTGCACTGTGCCATGAGCTAGCCACTCCCCTGTGCGCGTGGACCTGGTCCACAATGTGCTGTGCACCATCTCCTCTCTCTCCCTCTCTTTCAATTCGATTAATCTTTGTTAATTCCGTTCTCCTCCGTTATAACTCCTAAAATTATGAATTAAATTTCTAAAAATTTGTTAAATCAAGATCTTGCTAATGGCATAGGTCTTATTCAATTTGGAGTTCATTTGTGTATTCTTGTGTATTTATTTGCTCGCTTTGCCGTTGTGCCTTTTTCCATTAATTTTCGCCCGATTAGGATTTGAAGACACTAGAGATCCCCAAGTTGATCAAGACCAAGAGTATCAAGATCCCCCTTGCCTTTAACCTAGGCGAGTCAATACTTTGATCATTTTGAGCCTGCATTTTATGCAAATTATATTCATTTAAATTAGCAAAAATTGCATGCCTTAATTCTTTAATCAAATGTATGTTAAAGCTTAAGGTAGTTAAATACCCACTTGTTGATTAATTAATTAAAATACCATCCTTGACAATTTGAATCCCTTGTTCCTTGTCACCTTAGTAAATATATGGTAATACTAGTTATTGGTTGTACTTAAGTGACACGCTAGACTTGCTTAAGTATCGGGGTATTAAAATACCCCAATCATCATTCTTCAAACATGAAATGATTTGGGTAGTCATTGGTGGTCCATTGACTAAAAGGTTTGGAATAACTTGGTTTTACTCCTCAAAACCCCAATAATTGCTAGTACTATCTGAGCAGATGGTGAGGCGGTGGGTGCTAACGAAGCACATGGTATGTAGAATGAACCACCGAGATAACCCTAAGGACTTAATCTTGTCATGACCTCCCGTGTTAAACAAGTACAACCACAAGTCTGCAAAGTGCAACTTGGCTTAGTAAAATTATTAAATCCTGAATGTGTCTCACACGGTGGAGAAATGGAACGTGCAAGCTTGGGTACATCCAGCTTGAATGGGTGAGGTTGCCAGTGATTATGGGTAGTCCAAAACTACACCCAACGCTAGGGTTACAACGATCCCGCGCAACGTATGGACGCAACCCCATATGGGTGAGATGACGGAAAGGGCAAGGTAGTTTGAAAGGTTACTGTGATAGTCGCCCAACTACATGACTATGGAATCATGTGGGGTAACGTGTATGACTATCTCTTGTGGGTACAGTGTACAACATCTGCAGAGTCTAAACTGTTTAAACAGCCGTGCCTACGGTCAAAGGCGGACATAGGAATCATAACTTGGGTTAGTTCTATTTCAAAACCTTGTGGGTGGTATGAAAATATGGAAGGGCTCACCTAGCCCTATGTTGGATTTTCCCTGAGTCTTCGAGCTCAGTGGGTATGGTAATTGGAGGCAGCTCCAATTGAAAAGATGCATGGTGTAGAGTTTCCGACGAATGGAACCTCTACTGTTATTAAATATTGCACATTACTCTCTTTAATAAAATGCAATTTGTTAAAATGCTAAGTGATAGGATTTGTAATTATGATAATTGAAAAGATTGCTTTAACAAATAAAAGAACCGAGCCATCCTTGTTTAACCTTGCATATATATATATATATATATATATATATATATATATATATATATATATATATATATATATATATATATATATATATATATATTGCATTGTGTGTTGGCTCATGAAAGCACAGTAGTTGTGCTCATTCTCGCTCCTCTCCTAAACCCTTCAGATAATGAAGACGAAGGAGACTACGCTTTCTACAAAGGCCCAGAAGACGATGGACAAGGAAATGACGAGGAGTAGTATAGTTTTGTAGTTCAGGTCTCACCCAGTCTAAGTAGACTCGTTGGTACTCGCATATAATTGATATTATCTAGCTCTTGGTTAATATCCATCGTACACAGGTCACCCCAGTCGCTTGCCTGTGTGAGATGAGCCATACCTCCTCTTATGCTTCCGCTGTAGATTTCGTTATCTTCTTGTAATGTAATCAAGTTGGCCTTGTGCGGCCCCTTTTGTAAAACTCGACTCGATGAGGTCTATGTTACTCTGTGTTGTAATATATTTGTGTTAGTTCACGACTTGTATGATTGATTCAGCAATGTGCCTGTGAGTGCTATCTACTGATCCAAGGAATAGCACAGTATTTTCACAGATGATTTGGATTTTCAGAATCCGGGTCCGATAGTTATCCTATAGAACTAACATGTTTTGGTTAACTAGCTATTTAGGTGGGTCTTGGATGCGTTTGATTTATTTAATGATTTGTTGTGGTCCATTGCTTTTTTTAAACCCTAAATATATGCACTTCTATATGTCACGCTATGGGTTATTTAAATTGAGGTTAACCACAATTGCAATGTCACTAAGACATGGCATACCATTTTATGTAAAACTTATCTTCTAACTAGATCCGCACTTGACATCACTATTAATGTCCTAATATTGATCCATCTATTCTATAGCACTAATAATTTTAAGGGAGATTCAATTATTTGCCACTGTCCTTTCATGCGTAATTCATTATTTGCCACTGATGTGAGTATGACATGTGGTCCTAGGACCCACATATTATACTCACGTACAGTGGCAAATTCTAAAATTCACTCTTTAGTAGTGGCAAATACTAAATTAATCCTAATTTTAATTGCTATCTAATTATCTAAATTAGTCACTTTAGATTATTTACTAATTAATTATTTAAGATGCCATTTTCAATTAAGGTGTGACCTGCTATCATTGAATTATTGACAAGGTTAGCAATTTAATTTAAATTGTAGATTTCAATTGATCGAATTATTGTAACAAAACTCTAATTAATATAGTCCATTGATCATCCGGCCTTGTGTTTTAGTTGTTAACATCTTCATGTAATGATCTATTGATTAGTCTTAATCCCTTATCATTATTGTTATTATTATTTTGGTACAACTCCTAATTACATTCTTCTTCGTACTGTGTACGATAATCGCTTAGTGATTACTTTTAATTAAGCCTCAATTACCAAATTTATTCACTAATTAGCTTATTTAAAAAGAAACTTGCTAATTGAATTTCCATTAACTAATTAACCTACTATTGGATTTTAATAACCCTGTATTTATTATTGTAATATTAAATTAAATGCTATGAACATTCCAATTATCTAAATTAATCTCCCTAAGCTATTCACTAACCAACTTATAATTAGTCACTTATTTGAATGGGTCCACTGTCAGGGACTTATTACCTAAATGCTAATAGCACCCAATTGATTGCAACTAACATAGAAATTACCAATGTGATTACCCTAAATGACTGCTAATGGACACTAGTTAATACTAATCCTTTGCAAGTGGGCCCAATTGTCACAGACAGTGGGAGAGAGGATACACAGAGGTGGGCTGGCGACGTGCGCTGTTGGCAGGGCGACAAGCTTCCTATGGTAGCGGCGACCAGCCAAAAAGGGGGAAGAAGAATGGTGGGGAAGAGAGGGGAGGGTGTGGATGTGCTCTGGTAGGAGTGAATTGGGCAAAGGAGTGGCGGCGGCGGTTTTCGGTTGAAATCGAGGAAACGATGGCGCCGACGAGGTCCGGTGGTGGATTTCCCGAATTTGGTTAGGAGTTTTGCTCGGCGTGCCCAGGAACATGAGGTGACGCAGGTGGCTGTGGATCAAGCCCGCCGAGTCGGTCGGAATGGCGCAGTTGATGCAGCGGTGGCTGGCGCGGGCATTGCCCAAGGGGAGGAAGATGGGGTCCTTCCCGGTGCTTCAGCTGCGGGGAGGGGAGAAGGGGGTGAGCACTGGAAGGAGGAAGCCAAGGCAGTGGCGATGCGCACGACAGGGATGATCGGAGTTCACCGGGGTGGCGGTTGCGTGCGGGAGAGGCGTGGCGGCCGGAACATAGGGCTCTGCTGTCTCTGCTTACACGAGGATAAGGAAGGAAGCAGGGAAGGAAGAGGATGGAGGGGAGTTCGTTGCACTCGGCTGAGGCTTAAGTAGGACGCGAAGGCGGAATTGGGGTAGATCCGGGCTACAGGCGACAAGACGGCGATGATGAGCAGAGTGGCAGAGCAAGTGGCCAACCTGGCCGGCACTATGGAGCCAGTGGCGACGGCATGGCGCTATAGTGGCGGCGACGAGATGGGGCAGGTGGGAGGCAACCGGGGTCAATAATGCGGCGCGTGGACGGCATGGTGGCAATGCATGCTGTCGGGTGAAGGAAGGAGAGATAAAATCTAGGAAACTCGAATGTCACCCGAATGTACTAAAAAGTTCTAAAATTTTCACATTTTTAACAATTTGAAATATTTTCAAATTTTGGGATGTTACATATAATGCATGTGTTTCACTACTCCTAAGAACGAAGAATGATTAAACAAATCATATTTAGGCAAAATCCAGAGAAATACCATGTGCCGATAATATTATTCATACATTTGGACGTATGTTTGGGAAATTGAATGGAGTCAAATGAAAATAATCACAATTAGAAAGTTGTAAATATCATCGAGAGCTACAATTTAGCCTACTCATTTGCCTAATTTGGACTCCAAACAAGAAAGTTATGGTCATCATAAAACAATACACACGCAACCTCAAATAGTACCTCGAGATAACTGGGCCTCTTATATCACCAGATATCCAAAGCCGTATCCGTATTTGACAGATAGTATGCAACCAAATTCGTATTCATTTTTGATAAAAATAATTCGTATTCGTTTCTGATCCGACATTATATGACAAATATCCAAGCCGGTAGCATCTGTATTAAAAAATGATCCAAATCGGTCAGAAATTATCAAAACCGTTTTCGAATTTCCCTTTACTTCCCATCCAAGAAGAAATATACCCAAAAAGAAAGCTTTTGGTTAGAATTAATGTGAGAGCTCGGTTTAAAAGGAAAATTGAACTTTCCAGTGCGATTTAAAGAAACTTTCGATTGGGATTTAAGGACTTTCCTATTTTCCATTGGAAATTTGAGGAGAATAGCAAAACTTTCAACTAATCTCGAGCCTTTCTAATCGAATGTAAGCGATTTCATTTGGGATTCGAGGAAAGAAGAATATTCAACGAAATGTCCTAAGAACCTTCAACTGGGATTTGGGAGAAATATGGTTGCCAATGCCTATTGGCGGCCTTGCGGAGTTTATGGGATGTTTGGTTCATGGCTTCAATGGACCGAGCTAAAATTTGGTCTAGCTAAAACTTAGGCAAAGGTAAAATTTGGCCAAAAAAACATTGTTTGGATTGCAACCAAGCCAAATTTTGGTATTACCAAAATTTTAGTGAGCGATTTCCTCACCCTCGAATTGCCCGTATACGACATTGAATTTTGTTGACGTTATCAATTTTTTATTGGTACTACCAAATATTGGTAACAAACTAAATCATAACCAATTTTCATTAACGTTACCAAAGTTTGGTTTGGATGACGTTAGTAACAAACAACAAGTCCTTAGTGCCACTGCAAACCACACCCTAGGGTTTTGCGGCGAGGCGCTGTGATTTGATCGGTGCACGGGTAGTGTGATTTTGCTGGCGGAGCCGGAAGGAGAAGACGAGGCGATGGCAGGGCCCGACCGTCGGCTACTACATGAGAGGTGAGTCAATTCTATATGCTCATCTCGTGTCCTACATGTAAGGATTACATAGTGCACATCACTGTACATGATTTAATAGATTTTTTTCGTTAAAGAAAAGAGAGGTCACGGGTCCAAGTATTCCGCTCTTCTTTCCTAAAGTCGAAGCATGGAGCAGTATCTTGTGCAGCATTAGCCGCTGCAGCAACTGCCGTCTGCTGGGCCTACCCTGTTCCCTGTCAAAGCCGTAATCAAGCGATAAGTGAGTCTAATGAAACATAGCGCTACCGTTTTCTGCACCACAAGACAGTCATTGCTGCAGAGCATCCGAGCCCATCGGAAGGGGAAAAGAGAATCAAAATCGAACCTTGGCCACTTGGTCTCCACATCAAATTGTTTTAGACCCGACGGAACAGGATTCTGTGAGGGCTCGTGATGAGTGACGTGTTGGTGTGCACTTGCTTGGAGCTGTATACACTTTCTGTCGCTTTCCCTCCCGTCTTTTCTTCTCCGATCCCCTCCCTCTCCACTTTCCATTTGTGCGCACCAGAAGAAACCATTATTCTCTCAGCCTTTCTTCTCCCACTTTCTTCCAGAAAAGAGAGAGTATCAACAAGAAGAAAACCGCCAGCCTGACGAAACTCTGCTTCTCTTGGTCTCTGAGGGCGTGCAACGACCGGCTCCAGTAGTCTCCAAATGGTAAGCAGCTGCTCTATGCAGATGATCTGATGAAATATTTTATTTTCCTTTAATTGTCGAATTCTAGGATTGTTTGTGTTGTTATAGCTCGGTTACTGCTTTTTTTCCCCGGTTGCTTACTGGATTAATGATATGAGTAGTTTTAATGGAAGAAATCGAGCTGTTCTTTATTTATCCACTATAGTTTTTGTTCTACCACCTCTTGAGAACGAGTTCAGTTACTGAATTGGATGCTGCCAAGTTTGGCTCTGTTTGTGTTCAGAGTTGTCCAGTTAGTTCATTTGGACCTTACAGGAGGAAAAAAATTAACTCTAATTGATTCACTTAGAGACAGTCTGTTCTGAATACTCTACTTCGGTTAATTTCCTTGTTTAGTTTAGTTCACTCGAGTGTTTGGTTGATCCTGAAGAAACTGATTACACAAAGCAGAATATGGTGAATAACTGGATACAGAGGGACCTATTTCTTGCTGGAACCTATTCAATCACATGGATGGATAGATACATGAAGAAAATAAATCCAAATTGGGCTCTTTGTGATAGCTTAAAAACAAATTATTGCTTCCTTTCCGAAAAAAAAAACAAATTATTGTTTAAACCGATGTACAAAATTTGTTGTGGGGAGTAGCACTTGAACCAAAACCACACCTGCTGAGCTCTGAATTCTCTCCGATGCAGGCGAGCGCTTTCATGGGCTTTGAGCCTTCCTCTGCCTCTGGTTACAGGAAGGACAAAGGCCGGAGAAAGCGCCTGACGGCGCAGAAGAGGAAGGAGATCAAAGAAGCGTTTGATCTCTTCGACACCGATGGCTCCGGTACATATGCACTTCTTACTGAATTCTGACGATGCCCACTCTTGGAAACGGATAGAACCAGTAAATTCAGCCATGGAATTGGATTGCTCAATTTCTTCCTTGCATCCATGCAGGCACTATTGATGCAAAGGAGCTGAATGTTGCAATGAGGTATGCGTGATTCTGGAATGCTCTATAATTTTTTTCCCATTCTTATTTGCTTCTCTGGCTCACTGTAATTTCTAACCAAGCAGCTACTAATTGTAACTTTGTTATGTTTGCAGAGCCTTGGGGTTTGAGCTGACACCGGAGGTAGTAATCTTCTAAATCTATTCAGAAGATGCAAACAGCCGCATGGTAGCATCGTGCCAATTAGCATGGCAGTTCTTGGAGCTCATGGATGATCAGATACCACGTTTCGTGCATGGTTGTTTCTGCAGCAAATCAGGCAGATGATCGCGGAGGTGGACAAGGACGGCAGCGGCACGATCGACTTCGACGAGTTCGTGCACATGATGACGGACAAGATGGGCGAGAGGGACGCCAGGGACGAGCTCATGAAGGCGTTCCGGATCATCGACCAGGACAACAATGTAATTGATTGATTGATCAAAAGAGCCTGCTTGTTTCGCCTTCAGAATTGCTGCAGTCCTGTGGTTGTATATCTGCAGATGACGCATGTATGCATGCATCGTGTTTTGTTTCTGCTCCAGGGGAAGATATCTGACGTCGACATCCAGCGGCTGGCCATCGAAACCGGCGAGCATTTCACGCTTGACGAGGTCAGGGAGATGATAGAGGCCGCGGATCAAGACGGTACGGAGCAGATCCCAGTTCCTCGGTCCGCGTGCATTGGTCGATGCATGAAACTCAATATGATATCTGGATCGCTTCCGCGCACGGAATGCTCAGGCAAGAGTAATGTACCTCTTAGAGTTCTTCGTTAATCACTGTACGCATGCGTGTACGCAGGTGACGGTGAGATCGACCCAGAGGAGTTTCTGAGGATGATGAAGCGGACAAGCTTCGGGGCCGGATTTTAGCCGACCAATATCTCCAGTCAGCACGTAGTACGATACGACACCGACGCACTGGAGCAACGATAGCCGGATGCACGGAGTTCGCCGCGACATTTTCGATATGTAGCTTCGAATGTTTGTACGTTATCTGTAATTATTAAGCACAGTAATGTCGTGCGGATATATATAGTATGTATGTGCATACAGTGAAGATCAAATAAACACTAATTTCTCCTCGCGTTTGAAAGAATTAGGTCTAATCCTTGCTTACCTTTTTTCTTCGACGATAATAATCATTGTATATCTAAACAAGTTCTTAGGGGTTATTTGGTTCATGGCCGGAGTGAACCAAGCCAAAATTCCAAAATTTGGTAAAAAAAATGTTATTTGGATTGTGACCGAATCAATTTTTGGTGTTACCAATTTTTTGGTGTCTCACCCTTAAATTGTCGGCGTGTGACATTGAATTTCGTTGGTATTACTAAATATTGGTAGGAAACTAAACAATAACCAATTTTTATTGGCGTTACTAAAATTTAGTTTAGTTCACGTTGCTAACCAGCCAAACAAACAAGCTCTTAATGCCATCAATTGGTTGAGTTCGTAGAGTCATGTTACCCTATTTTTAAGGGCCGTTGAATATGCCCTCCTATTTGTATATTCCAAACATTTACCACCCAGATGATGTACCTGTTGTGGAAGATTTGGCTAGTTTTTTTTCCCTCTCGAGTGAGATTAATCATTTTTTTGTTAAAACGGAAACGAAAGTATTCCCTTATTTAACGGCCGAAGGAATCGTCGTCTCCTCACTAGGACCATGTCGCCCGGAAGACGCCAGCCCTCTGATCGCGCCAGCGCGCCACTCATGCCCGCCCAATCCGCGCCTGCGCTTCGTGCATTCAAGCTTCCCTCGCGAGGCCGCGCGGCCGCTGGTGGGCCGTTGCCGCGTGCACCCCCACGCCTTCGCACGCGAGCCGCGTCCGCTGCGCCCCGCCCACGTTCTCCTCGATTGTCATGCGGCTCTCCAAATGCCCGCGCCAGTCGGTGTGGGTGAACTTCTAGTTACAATTAATTCCTACTCGAATCGGTAGTATCTCCACTCAAGGAAGCTACACTCAGCGCACGCGCACGCCAATAAATCGGAGCGGCGGCGGAGTCCAGCTTGTGCCCGAGTCAGAGACGATAAATAGTAACACGGTGGGCCCACTTCTCAGTGGCAGTGGCTCGGGTGGGTTTGAGTCGGCAATGGCACACGTGCAGCTGATGGGTGGGGCCAAGGGCACAAGCGAGCGAGAGAGAGGGGGAAGCGGGCTGTGGCGAGAATGGGCCGAGCTTCGAAGAGAATGGGCTGGGAATAGAAAATTCAGCCCAATGATTTTCATAAGATTTTAAATAGATTGTCTATTTTATAAATACTTGAAAATTCAAATGGCAAATAAAAAGTAGCCAATGAACTCAGAAAAAATTCAGAAAAATCTATAAAATACTTCTAAGCACAAAGAACTCAAATAAAATAGTTTTAGAATTAATTGATGTTCATATTAGTCACATTAAATTATTTTGTCATTTGAAAGTCCCATTTAAGCTTTATTAAATCAAATAAAATTCAGTGAAATTTTCCAAAGGACTAAACTACTCAAAAAGATTTTGAACTCAGAAAATGGAGATGTTACAATTATGTGCGGTCCTTATGTAAGTTTCGAAAGTTGTAGACTCCCCAAAGTCTAAAGGTAAATCCTCATAAGCAATTAAACGACAAAGAGATTAATAGGCTACCTCAAGATTGTAGTCCCAGCTGTGTACTGTACCATCGGGATTGTACTGTAGCTATACCTCATCGTCAATCCTTGCTTAGCCTTACATCTTGCAGCATATCTAAGCAAGTGCCCTATTCCACCTGAAGCCTTTGCAGACCGTTCATGATGATAAATTTTATAAATAACATATGGTACCTGAACTCCTTGTGCGTCTTTCTTGGTTGTCCTGACGAAATCCTCTCAAGCTCCCGATGTATTCGTCATAGATCTCTTTGCTTCAGTGGTTGCCAATGAAGATGCGGCCGTAGAGCATGATGATAGTACTCTCCTTGCCCTTCTGGTAATAACCCTGGTAGGTTTGAGGTAGCAACATGCTCAAAGGATGCAATATCCTCCGGTGAAATTCCATAATCATGAAAAGCAAAGCTATCGTAATTTTCCATAACAAAAACTGCAAAATCAAAAATTACATTATTATTTCTTTCATATTAACATAACAAATAATAACACTAAAAATATTTCTTTCATATTAGCATAACAAATAATAACAATAAAAATATGCAAAAAAAGATTGCAAAATTGTTTAGTGACTTGTTGTTTGAATTTGAATTTTTCAAAAATTTAACATAATTTTTTTTTGAATTTTGGCAAATTATCTCATAAGGAATCTAAACTTGCACAACAAATTTCGTAAGAGATTGATGAATAGATGAGTGTTGAATGAGAGGGAGATGTGGTGCCTATTTATAGGGAAAAAAATTCGGATTGTTTGATTTTTTTTTTAGCGGAGGCGCCTCAGACCTCGAACCACAGCTTGCACGCGAGGAATTAGCCAGCCTCGCATGCAACACAAGGACGGATCAAACCGTGCTCGATCTTGTCTCTTTCACCGGCGCATCAAGAACAAAGCAGAAGGAAAAAAAAAGAAAGAAAGAAGAAGAGAAGAGCAACATCAGTCAAACCCAAGGAAAGAAGGATCGAAGAGTGAATTAGCTCGTAGAAAGAAAGAACCAAATAATTATGCAAGCAAAGATCAAACTACGGCCAAAAAAAGCATAGCTGCCACAGCCAGTACGTACTGCTACTAGTTGAAGTGGGAGGGGAAGTATTTGGGGCGTGGCTGTCCGTGTCACTGTGTGTGACCTGTGAGGGGTGTCTATATATATAGCGGGGCGGGCATGGAACGGACGGCCCTGATTGGTCAGCCGCTGCTGTGCGTTGAGATCCGTGCTAATCAATGGGATTCTGCTCCTCCCACTCCTTAATTGTTTTGAGCTTCTAATTAATGATGGTGCCACGACTGTTGTTAAGAACAACCGTACAAGTTCAAAATTAATCTCAGTGTTAGTAAATTGTTAGGAACAACCGAACAAGGAACATTGCGAATGTATGCGTGTGCCTCGGTGTCTTCAACGTAAAACAAGACAGAAATGAGCCCTCCTCAATTGGCAGGGCAACCATTGTCAGGAACAATTTCACCAAAATTTTTATTATCATCGGCACAGTAGAAACTTGATTCATTAAAAGGGAAAAGAAATGAATTGGTGTTATATTACTGCAAGCAAAAAAGAAAATGAAATTAAGCGTGCAATAATAATTTTCTCTGCAGGCGCCTCAAATCGAGAGGAACATAGGTTGTCATCGTTTGAACCAGAGTACGTTCATCGATCAGAATTCAACCCAGCAAATTTAAACCCATCATTGGCGCAGCAAATTAATTGAACCCAGCAAATCAAGAAAATTACAGCGGAAAAAAGGAATTAGTTTTTCTCTTTCATGTGCACCTCGTACCGAGATGAACATATATATAACTCTTTTTAGAGTATCTACAATAGTTTATTTCTTAGCTTGTTACTAAGAGGAGAGAGTACTCAATCTAATAAAAAAATAAGTCTTCCAACGGATTGTTTCTTGAGCTTGTATCTAAGACTTTAATTGCTAGTTTAGTTACTACCTACCAAACAAGTTTTTAGGTAACAAGTAAATCTTCAATAGCTATTTTGTTGTTTCTTGTGTCTTGGTATCAACAACTTGCTTGTTTCTTCGTCTAGAAACAAGCTTATCTTCTCTCCTCCACATCACTTAAATGCGAATGTGTACATCTCTTAGTAACAAGTGACATGGACTATTGTAGATGCTCTTATGGGGGAGGAATCGTCACTCCCTCAGTGCCTCCACGTCTGCGTTTCAGTGATTTTGTGCCAATCGCGAGCAGGTGTGTCGTCGAGGCCGCTAGACGCCAGTGAATCGGTTCCTAGCCATTCGATCGCAGCAAGCGGCAGCATACGCCTCTCCTCCCTTCTCCTTCTATCGGGCTCTCGTGGCGGATGGAACCATCCTGACTCCTCCCGTCCCTTCCCTTCCCTCCACTCCCTCCCCATCGCCACTCCTCTTCCCAACGCCGCCGCTTCCTCTTCCCTTGCTCCGCCACCATCTGCTCCCCTCTCCACACCGTGGCCTACCTTCCTTTGCACACCTCTGCCACCACCTCCTCCTTTCGCCACGCCGCCCCTTCGCCTTCGCCCTACCCTTCGCCAGTGCTCTCTCCCACCCGCTTGCTTAACCTGGGTGACACCGTCGCCGCCGTCGTTCTACCCCCAGTCCCCCCCCCCTCTCTCTCTCGCCTCCTCTGCATCTCCTCCCCCACCGCTCCCTCATGTCGCCTTCCCTGCTGCCATCGCCATCCCCGGGTTGCCACCTGATCGAACCCTAGCTCGGCCTAGGTCGCACCGTTACCGACGCATCTTGGATCGGTGATGCGCGGTTTGTGGAGGTGAGGGGAGACGAAGGAGAGAGACAAGCTTGCAGCCCGTGGGAAGGCGGTGGGAGGGCATGATGCGGTGCCCGCCGATGTGGTTTTGCCATGCCCAAGCCCTGAGGGAGAGGAGGAGGTTGTTGCCAGCAAGCTAGCGGTGGCAGCAACAAAAATGGAATCCAACAGAGAAGAAAAGGAAAGAAGGTCTGATTCATTGTCTAATTTATTTTCTCTATCAATTATTTCCCCCCTCTATTCATATGTGTTTTTTGTGCCTAAGATTTGATTCCTTCCTCTTCTCTTAAGATTTTTGCTCCCTCCTTGAGGCCTCCTATGCGTGCTGCTAAGGTGCGGTGCTGATCCAAGTGGGATGGCAAGGTCCAGCAAGGAGATCTTTGATGCAGGAGTTCTTCTCTCATTCGTTCTCTCTGGGACTGACTTCTTCCTCTTTTCTCAGGGTTTGAGGTGAGCTCATTGTTGTCTCGTGTCCCCACGCACATATTTTGGTTGATCTTTTTATGCATTATGCAGGATGTTGCTAGAGAACAACAAGGCAGCTAGAAGAGAGGTTGATTTGGAGTTTTCAAGAGTTGCCGCCAAATCAAGGTGCCCCTTGCTTTCTTTGCTTTCTTCCAAAATCTTTTCTACTTGTGGAATTAGAGAAGAATTTGGCCAAGTACCAAGTTGTCTAGGCTGTGAGGTTTTTTACTATGTACATGGTCATGAAGAGCAATGGCAAGGCACAACCATGCGTACGCAATCTGGGGGTGACTTGCGATCGATTTTGCAAGGACTTCTATTCAGATCATGCAGTTGAAGAAGGCACAGTTAGTGATCTAGCACCACCTCTTTCAATGTTAAATTAGATTAGTGAGATTGAATTTGGTGCATATTTCTTTTTATCACCATAGATCTATGTTATATTGTTTGGGTAATAGGTGCTGTGCTTTCAAGAAGCAAATCTGGTCTGTTGCTTCCTGTTCTCTTGTGTAGTAATATTTACTAAAAACCTGCGCACGCCATTGGCGAGCGGAGTTGAAATCGTGTGATTGTGATCAGGACAAAGAAATTATCGGAGATAGACCGTATGCAACATCAAAAACTGTAATAGATGAACAAGAAACTTATATAAGGATGCCTAGCAAGGGATTCAAATATTCGCACCACTAGAGAACACTATATAAAAAAATCATATAAAGAATTGCACCAAACGAAATACAAGATTAAGACCATAATTTTCCACAGCTATGTATGGTAAAACTTGAAATTTATCTTTTGTTCCTAAAGACACATATGAAGACATGAAGTTCATAGTGCCTACACCCCAACTACTAAAAGTAACTTTACAATGTTGTCACAAAGACTTTATTATGTACATTGATCACCACCCTTTTCATGCTTCCGAGTAGTTCAACAATGAGATTACTTCTACTCTCAGTGATTCATATAGTGAGAAGCAAATTGAAGTATAGAGGCCAAAGGACAAGTTTGCAACATACTGGTAGAAGTTTAAATTGTTCTAAAAAAGACCTTATGGCCTATATGTAAATAACCATCATGCACTATATGATTCAAACTCAAAAAGTATGTAATCTCAATAAGGCGATCATGGCCATAACCCAAATAATGTTAAGTTGGAATGCGGACAACAAGACGAAATGTCAACTTGCTAAGCTATATATAAGCAGTGCGTTTAACTATCAAAGCACTGCATATTTGTGAAGGATTAGTAGAACCACAAAAAAACAGACCATGATAAAAATCGATTGACACGTCAAATGGATCTATCCCAAACCAAAGCAATAGGCCACAAGTCAGCAAGTCCCAGTAGCTTGCAATATCAATGAGACTGAAATGCCAATTCTTGTCTTTCACCCGTAGTAATTCAAATTTATGTTACAAATGCTAGTTTTCACAAGAGAATGTATCCAAATAAAAATAGTATAGTACAGTTCAATATAGCTTGTTTTCTTGTTTAAGCATATATGCATTGCATCAACTTGTACGGAAAATCCTAATACTCATTTCCAACTTTCCTATACAACTATCATTAGAAGACAAACCTACCTGAAATATCAAGACATCGCCATCATGTGAAAGTGATAGGATAAACTCCTTAAGTAACTTTTTTTTACTGTGGAGAGCAGCAAAAATTCCTTTCTCCTGAACTGGTAAAGTGTCCAAGAATAAGAAAATGTACTTAGAAAAAACAACAAAATGGAAAAGGAAAATGCAGTTGTTTTGGTTCCATGTACCGAAAATAGTTCCATATCGTATTTATACATTGGATTGCTCTTAGCACCACTCTCAAACTGCTTTTTCTCATAATAATGTGGCTGAATTATTTCATCTTCAAGTAGTCTCCAACTTTCAGAAAAGGGCAACTGCATACAAAAATATTTCCCAAATTAAAAACAATACTAAGGCCACAAACTACTCTGCATAAAAAAACACCTAAGAAATGGCAATCACAGCAGAGATCAAAGCAAAGTGTCAATGGATGGAGAGATCGGCTTCTAGGTAATTCTATAAAGGATGCTCATTCGGTTTTTGTTTTCTCTTTTTGATACTATATGCCTTGAATAATGGGACACTAAAAGTTTGGTAGATACCTTAGTTTTGGACACCGAATCAAGTGCCATCAGATCATATGCCAAGTATCTCCTCTTCAATCCTGAATCTGGTGTTGTGTCTATAATCATTTCTCCATCAATCAAGGTCATCTTATGTGGACCCTTCAATTGGCAAAGAAATAAGGTTAACTTTTGTGGGGGGAAAGCATTATGATTTTATCCAGCACAAGAATGAGAATCTTACTTCATTAAGATTCTTATGGGGAAAGCGCATCTGAACTCTTCTAAAGGAAAAATTCTGATCAATCAAGAAACAACCATCCCTCATTATAAGCATCATATATTGGGTTCCATCAACTTTCCATGTAGCATAATAGTATCGCGGTCTAGGTAGTTGCAGATTATCACTACATGCAGCAAAAGAAAAAACATTAGGTCATTAGGTCAAAAAGGAAACAAAGGGTCAATATGGACTAAGCTAATATCGATTAGGGCCCATTTGGAACACAAAAAAATTACAGAGCCTTTTTTTCCTTCATTGAAAGAATTATTGGTTTCTTCAAATTAGCAGGCACAACCACTCGGCACTAACTGATTTTAGTTTTATCACTTAACCGAGAACTATCATTTTAAAAATAATAATAATAAATTTGAGACAGATTTTATGAGCAGATCTAAGGAAATTGATGATATATAAAAAAGAAAGTGTCCCAAGCCTTCAGAAAATAAGGAAACGTGGACATGTGAGATTACAAAAAGGGTATGGTGCAAAAAAATACAACTCATCAAATTCACGCATTTACCTACCCTAGGTTGTTTTTTTATTACTAAAGAGGTGTAGATTGGCATGTTTTAATAAGGCTTTAAAAAATTCCTATTTCTAGTAAGCCCAGTACATAACATGAATATCATTATATAATACACAAGAAATATCAGGAATCAGGATGCACAAAAAATATTAAGAGAAATTTGAGTGACAAAGAAAGTTGGTGGGGATAATTTATTTAATATTATAAACAATACATGGCACCAGGTTTACGGTTAGTTACCTGTTAAGAGAGACTGGATGTGATTCTGGAAATTGTGCATGCCCTCTTACCTACAATGAAAGAAAGGACATTATATCACCCTATGTAAGAAGCATAACTTGTGTATTAACTTAGAACTCTGTCCATCAACACATACTATAATATTAATACCAACAGAAGCCACCACAGTAATACCAAGTGGAGAAAGCCATACTCAACAAAAAGCGGGGATCACGACATGTTTCTAAACAGGAAAAGTACCTGATACATCCTCACATGTTTCTAAATAGGAAAAGTACCTGATACACCCTCACAGAAGTTTTGTTAGTAGGATTTGAAGCCTCCGAATCAGCATTTTCACTCTTTTAAGCAAATATCCCACTCCCAATCATTTCTTTTAACTTTGAGCTAGAAAAAAATTTCCTTTCACTATAATAGATCAACAAGGTTACAGTTCAATGTATTCTATCTTCAAATAAGTATGGCGTACGAATAAAAGAAACTTGACTGATTTTGTTACCACTGAAAGCAAATGAGTCTTTAAATGTATCAGTTCTAAATAGTTTCGGATGCTAAATGGTTTATGCAAGAATATTTGGGTCGTTAAATGGTTTAATGCAGCAGAACACCATCTTTGACACATGAAGGAACAGAAAAGGGGAATAGCTAGCACAAAAGCACAGAATACATGCTATCTATCACTCGAGTTGCTGTGATGGCGCAAGCTCTTGCATCCTCTGGCGCATTTTGCAATGCAGCATGGCTGAAGTACAGTCCAAAGGAGTTTCCACTGCTCAACAAATTCATGAATGTTAGCAATTCCATCATTGTAATAAATATATGTAGATAGTTTGAGATGAGCGTTGTCTTGTCTATCAGCATGCCTCTATGGATAATACCAAAATAAGTTTGCCTTGTCTTTTTAGAGCAAAATCAGTTTGCCTAGATAACAATGGCAACGCTTAACTAAGAGTGCTTTAGATCACATAGGCATATAGCCAACATAAGCAATTAGAACTCTATCCAAACCTCGCATAATTTGGTCCTTCCTAATGTGAAGACTGAACATTTTGACAGAATGCTGCTAATTTCGCATAAGCCAAACGTGATGGTAGTTAGAAAGCAGTATGCCAATGTCACAACAACCAAGCAATCCACCCACAAATGATCACCCAAAGTAGGCACGTACCATAAGCATACGCGACGTTGGGGTTCTGTTAGCTCTGCACGATCGTGTCGCCATCCGCATAACACACAACCTCCTCCCCTGCCGAATCTCCCACGGGCTTCACACGCGAAACAACAAACCAAATGAAACCACATTTCACAAATCCAAACCCAACCAAACGGCTAATCAGAGCGTATAAAGCAAAGCAAAACTCGCACACCTGCGGCGAAGCGGACGGTGACGGTGACATCCTCCTTCGGCACCAGGTCGTCGTCCATACCAGCGAATAGTAGTGACGCGGGCCCGTCGAGCGAGGTCCAGCGTGAGATGCCATGAGGACGTGGCGTTGGTCGTCGTCGATGTCGGCAACCTCGACTGCGGCGGCTGCTGCAAACTCGTCGCCGCTACTACTGAAGATGCTTTTTGTTGCTGCAAAGTCGGCCGTGTCGCCATTGCCGCTACAGTGCAAGATCTAGCAGCACTGGGCACCCGCCATTGGATCCACCAAGCTAACGTGTGGTAGATAGGAGATGTGTGGGAGGGACGAAGGGGAAGAGGTGGTGCGAGTCGGGAATCAGGGGGGCGGAGTAGGGGTGGGGCGTGGCAGCGTGAATCTGGATCGGGGGGGCAGAGGAGCGGGTGGGATGGACGGATAATGAGGAGGCAGCGATGGGGTGGGAGGTGGGGAGGGAGCAACGGGGCTAGTGGAGACGGGCGGCAAGGGAGGCAGAGGAACAGCGAGGGGAGACAGATGAGGGGGAAGAGCAGGGCCGAGCGGGGAGGAGGCGGCCGTCATGGGTGGGGAACGGGAAAAGCGGAATGGGATGGTGTGGGGCGTGAGGAGAGGAGTAAGAATGAAAGAGGCATGGTTGGAAGAGGAAGGAACGACACAGCCTGCACACACGTCGCGAGGTGAGCCAGTGTGCGGCGAGGAAGACCGGATTCCATCGGACGGGCATGGACACACGGAGCGGAGATCCGACGGCCAGGAAAATCTTGTTGATGTGGCCACTCTCCCCTCAGCCCCTTTCTGCCTCCTATTATACAGAGAGACGACGTGGCCACTCTCCCCTTAGCCCCTTTCTGCCTCCTATTATAAAGAGAGATTTTGGTTGCTTGCAACCAAAATATGCTTGAGGTCTCAATAAATAGGATTTTTGTTTTACCGTGTTTATCCTAGAGTTCCTTCTGCTCATTTCCTCGGGAGCGCACACGAGCGATTTGAGCTTTAGCCAATACAAGAGGATAGAAACTCACCAAGATGCCAAAACCACCACTACCAATGTAGCTATCAGCCGTAGCGCTGCATTGCAAAATACATTTTCCTATGTGTTTCTTCCATGAAGTAAAAGTGCATATGTAGATATAGAGTTTTATACATGAAGCTTGTTTTGGTTATCCATTTGTTCTGCTTCCTTTCTACCCTTTGTTTGCAATAGTTCTTTCACCATTATTCCTCCGAGTTTAGTTTCTAGATCGTGATTCAAGATCTTTTCTTCAACCAGGTCAATTTCACATTTATGTTCATTTAGGTTGAACTGTTCACAAAGGTGCCTCTCAAGTTTTCTTTTCTGCAATTGTTTCTTTTTCTATGTACAAACTTCTTTAGTTAGTATGCCAGAATAGTACAAATGCATGAAAAGTCACTGTTCATACAATATAGGTTGACCATAAATTATATGTATGTACTCAATGTAAGCTTTCTTATTTGTCTTTACCTTTTTCCCTGATTTATAAATTCAGCATATGATCGTGATCGTGATCATTTTTAAGGGATACAGGTAGTCTACACTAGCTGGCAATTCAAAAAATTCTACTACGTAAACCAGGAAGCCATGCAAGTAATAGACCATAGATCGTTACCACTAGGCTCGCAGTACAGCAGAAAAAGAGTTGGAGTAATCTGATCCAATGTAGAGCGTGTCGATGAAGTGGTCGTAGTCGATCGTCTAGCGTCCTCAGTGCTGATCGTCTCCTTCAGCAACCAAACGCGTTCCTTGCGAAGCCGTGGATCGTCCTTAAGCGCAACAACAACCGCAGTAGCACCTCTACGGTATCCACACGTTCGGGGATGAAACACCATACGTCGGTGTGCTAGCACCAACTCACATGGTAGGGCTCTCTCGAGAAGATGGTGGCTAGAGTTTTGATGGAACTCACGTTCTATCGTCTCCCTCCCAATAGCCTCAAGTATCTCCTTATGTAGTGCCCATGACGGATCTTATCCAAACACGTTTGTTCCAACCCATTAAGTGTGTGACCCTGTAGGTTCATGCGTAATCAGTTGTGACTCGGAAACCTTTTCCAGCCACGAGTCGTTAGCGGTTCCTAGCAGGATATAACGATTCTAGAATATACACAAATAATATCGGATGAACCTTAATGCAATATGATCTACGAGTATGTCCTTATCACTTACGGCTAGCTTATATCTCTATATGACCAGTTCATATTTAGTCTCGATTAGTGCGTAACTCCTTACGACCTCTATGACTAGCTCGTATCTCCATACGACTAGTCCATATCTGATCGAACTGAACGACCTTCTCGTATATTCTCCTTTTGCCTCACAATATCTGGTTGAACTCTAGATAAGATGTTATGTCATCCATGAATTGTTCAATACTTTTTTGATCAAGTGTCGGATAACTTTATGTGGTCGACTCTTCACCCACTAGTAGCATGGCCATGCACTTTATTTATCCGACCACTAGAGTCAATCATATAGATATCTTATACTCATTGCTCTTATGTGCGCCTCATTCTTAGGTTGCGGGAGAGGCTTTGTCAACAGATAAGAAATATACAGATCTGTGTGCACTTTGCATATCTTCACATCACCTCTCTCAACGATCTTACGAATAATGTGATATCGTCGAAGTATGTGTTTGGACTTTTGATGCAATCTAGGCTTCTTATCTTGTGCAATGGCTCCACTATTATCACAATAGAGATCCATTAGACCCAAAATACTAGAAACCACACCCAGTTCATAAATGAACTTCCTAATCTATGCGGCCTCTTTTGCAGCTTCCAAAGCCATAATGAACTCAGCCTCTGTTGTAGAATCAGCAACTATTCCTTACTTGGAACTTTTCCAGCTCACTGTTCCTCCATTAAGACAAAACATAAACCCAGACTGCGATCTGAAATCATCCTTGTCGGTTTGGAAGCTAGCATCGGTGTAACCTTTTATAACCAGCTCTTCCTCACCACCATACACAAGGAATACATCCTTAGTCCTTCTCAAGTACTTAAGGATATTCTTGACTGTTATCCAGCGACCTTCACCTAGATCCAACTAATATCTGCTCGTAACACTTAGAGCATACGACACATCTGGTCGTGTACATAGCATGGCATATATGATAGATCCATTAGCCGAAGCATATGGAATTCTACTCATTTTGTCTCGCTCATCAGTAGTCGTAGGACACTGACTCTTGCTAAGATTAATGCCATGTGCCATGGGCAAGAAACCTTTCTTGCAATCTTACATGTTGAACCGTTTCAACACCTTGTCTATGTACATATCCGGGCTTAATCCAATTAGCCTTTTAGATCTATCTCTATAGATCCTTATTCCCAAGATGTATGCTGCATCTCCTAAATCTTTCGTTGAGAAACTATTTTTTAATGAAGTTTTAACAAATTCAAGTATTGGAATATCATTTCCGACCAGTAGTATGTCATCCACATACAATATCAAAAACACAAGCTTGCTCCCACTAACTTTCTTGTAAATACAAGGTTCTTCTTCATTCCTAATGAAGTCAAATCTTTGACCACTTCATCAAAACGAATGTTCCAACTCCGAGATGCTTGCTTTAATCCATAGATGGATTTCTTAAGCTTGTATACCTTTCTAGCTTCTCGTGGATCAACAAAACCCTCAGGTTGTATCATGTACACATCCTCACTTAGGTTTTCATTCAGAAAAACTATTTTGACATCCATTATTCATATCTCATAATCAAAATATGCAGCAATAGCTAGAATGATCTGGGTAGACTTAAGCATCACGACGGGTGAGAAGGTTTCATCATAATCAACTCCTTAAATTTGTTTGAAACCCTTTGCGACTAGTCGTGCCTTATGAATGTAAACATTTCCATCCATGTCTATCTTTTTCTTAAAAATTCATTTGCATTCAATGGTTTTAACACCATCACGTGCATCAACCAAATTCCAAACCTGATTGTCATATATGGGTTTTATCTCAGATCTCATGGCCTCAAGCTATGACTCAGAGTCTGGGTCCACGATCATTTCCGCATAAGTTTTAGGCTCATCATTATTCAATAATAAAACGTCATGCACATACCTTATAAGCAATTGATGTGGTCTTTTAGATCTTCGTGGGGCTGATGTTTTATCTACAGGTTCTACAACATTTTGTTCATCCTGTAGAGGTTCAATAGGAGTTGAAATATTTTTAGATGTTTCCCGAATTTCTTCGAGTTGTACCTTGCTCTGGCTGACTTCTTTGGAAAGAAACTCTTTCTCCAAGAAGACACCATTATGGGCAACAAACACTTTATTATCAACCCGAATATAAAAATAATATCCTTTAGTTTCCTTATGATACCCCACAAAGAAACGCTTATCTGATTTGGGTGTGATTTTATCAGACGTTAAACGTTTTACATAAACCTCACAACCCCAGATCCTGAGAAAAGACAATCCAGGACAATTTCCGGTCTATATCTCATATGGTGTCTTTTCTACCATTTTTTATGGAACCCTATTTAAAGTGAAAGTCATTGTTTCTAGAGCGTATCCCCATAATTGCAATTGAAGATCAGATTGGCTCATCATTGATCGAACCATGTCCAACAATGTTCGATTCCTTCGTTCAGACACCCCATTCCATTGAGGCGTTCCCGACGGAGTGAGTAGTAGAACAATTCCACATTTCTTTAGATAATCACCAAACTCATGGCTCAAATATTCACCTCTGCGATCAGATCGAAGACATTTGGTTGTCTTACCAAGTTGATGCTGTACTTCATTCTGAAATTCCTTGAACTTTTCAAAGGATTTCGACTTATGCCTCATCAAATAGACATAGCCATATTTACTGAAATCATCAATAAAAGTTATGAAGTATTGAAAACCACCTTTGGTTGGAGTGTTCATTGATCCGCATACATCCGAATGTATTACGACTAGTAAATCATTCGCCCTCTTACCTCTAGTCGTGAAGGGCGCTTTTGTCATCTTGCTAAGTAAACAAGCTTCACATGTTTCAAATGATTCGAAATCAAATGAGTTTAGACGACCATCTTTATGGAGCTTCATCATGTGCTTCTCATTTATATGACCTAGACGACAATGCCAAATAAAAGTGAGATTCAAATAATTAGGTCGAAGTCTCTTAGAGTTTATGTTATAAACAAGCATATCCTCAAGATTTAAGACATACAATCCATTCACCAATGGAGCATGGCCATAAAGCATATCTTCAAAATAAATTGAATACCAATTGTTCTTTATTCTGAACTCATAACCTTCTGCTCCGAAATAAGAAGCAAAAATAATGTTTTTGCTTAAGGCAGGAACACAATAACAATTATTTAGTTCCATAACTAATCCTGAGGGTAAAACTAATGATAAAGTTTCAATAGCTAATGCAACAACTCTTGCTCCATTGCCCACACAAAGATCAACATCTCCTCTTGCTAAACTTCTACCCCTTATCAGTCCCTACATCAAATTGCAAATATGAGCAACCGATCCAGTATCAAATACCCAAGAACTAGTCGGAGAAGTGGTAAGATTAATTTCTATAACATTTATACCTGAACTGGAAGTCTTACTTCCTTTATTCTTTTTCATTTCTGCTAAGTACTTCTTACAGTTTTTCTTCCAATGCCCAGTCTCATGACAATGGTAACATTCTGTGTCAGGCTTAGGACTGTGAGCACCCGGATTTATTAAGCTCATAATACTTAGTCATCCAATTGACCCTAGTATTATCAACCAAATAAACCCAGTCTCGAGAGATGTATACTCCCCAAAATGCAGTATACATACCTCACAACAAAAGAATGTATCAATTCCATACAACACATAGTACATAAGCAACAAACCAGAAGTTAATATTAATAAGGAATAGGTTATTACAAAAGAGGGGCCTTCTGGCCAAATAACAACAAGTACTACTAAGATAACAGCGGAAGCAAAAGTGCCATAAAGATGGCTATAACACAAAGCCAATCAAGTGTGCCTTAACCCCTAGGCATCGACTGCACCGCCAAGCTAGTCGTCAAGAAGCCGCAACACATAGCACAAAAGTGAGGCTCTTGGAGCTCACCTCCTTCCTCTGCAACAAAAGCCACAAAATGCCACAACCACGCGCGATGAGTACATAAAGTACTCCGCAAGACTTACGTGTGAGATAACAGAACTATAAATAGCTACATGCAAGCTTTATTTAAGTGGATGAGGCTTTGGACTCATTTTAGCATAAAGCAAGTTTCATTTGCAATAACATAATAGATTGAAGGCAATTTGGCAAAGTATTTTAATTGTTGAAATAACAACGAGATAATAACATAGTAACAACAATAAGATCAACCTGAAAGTGACTAACCCAATAGTCACCACAACAATAGCATGAACTCCCCGTTCATACCAACCATGTCAAGTTTTAATTAAAGGTTGTAGTCTAATTCTTACGGGAAATAACCAAGCGTGTCCATAACCTAGGACGAGGCTATTCAATAGTTTTATCCTGCAGGGTGTACCAATGTACCCACACGCCGAGACGCCTTTCCTTTAAGCACACTACCTTTGGTATGCTTGCACGGCTAAGTCCTACGAGACATTTCCAATGGAAAGTGCTAATTTTGACCCGCACAACCCACGGGGATAAGGACCCAATGGACAGCCTAACCGGTCTGCCACTGCTCCATTCCCACACCACACACACACACACATTTTATCTTTAAAACACACCAACCGAGCGACTCCAATTAGCACCGCCCAAAGTACTTAGTCAAGAGAGGTCCCATATCCCCTCGTGTGGTTAGCACGCATAATTGCTTGGATCAATGGCGCAAGAATTCGGTCCTTGTCGACTCAGCATACCACCACATCCAAAACCACACCATCCATCCAATATGCCCAAGTCTAAATCAATCTTTTATTTTCAGTTTTGATTTTACAATTAATCAAAGCACAAGTGCTGGACATATAGGAGTAATAATCAGTTTTGAGTGATCAAGACCATCGACTAAGTCGATGATCGCCCATAACTACCAAAACTAAGCATGTCTAAGCCATTTAAATCGAAACTACTAAGTGATAAGAGCTCATCCAACGAGCTCCCACCACAGCAAATAACCTAGGCTCATGGTAGTAGAGGATAAACAATTCCTACAGATTATGCAACTATAGGCTTGCTAGCTTATATTTTAACACAAAGTAGCATGCATACATACAAGTAAAACAATATATTAAGCTTTAAAGTAATGGGATAATGATGGAAATGATCAAACTGCTTGCCTTGCTGTTGCTGGTCAATTTGTTGCTGAGGATCGCTCACGGAATCACCACAAATGTCGGCCTCAACGAAAAGCGATAAAGAACCGATAAGAACAACGAAAACCAAAAAGACGCAACAGAGAAACTTCTCGAATGCTATGAAAATTTTACAGCAGCAAGACAATGATTTATCATGAATTTAGCAACAAGAACCAATTGATTTGGATTCTTAATGCAAAAGATATGATGAAATCAATTCTGCTCAGCCTATTTAATTAGAAATATGTTACTATTCATCGCAAAATTTTCTAGAATAGTAGTGAAGCTGAAATTTTTAAGGTAGCATAAGCACCTCATAAGATGAACAGCCTAAATGGATTCATCCCAATTGGAGCTAGAATGCACCTTCTATTAATTTTTGAAACAGGAATTTGAATGAAATTATAATGCATGATTATTCTTTCTGAAAACAGTAACATGTTCAAAACTATTTTTCATAGTGAGTTCGCTAATAGAGGAAGCCAACAAAGTTGGACTCACTCAAAAATAATCTACAGAGCATTAGTTATGTATTTTACAAGTTAAACATTAATTTGAGTGTATATTTAAAGTGAGTTTTAAAATCTAATGGCAAAACTGTGCTCTGGAGCTGAACTCAACTTACAATCATTTTTGGATTAAAGTCAAGTTCAAGACAGAGCTAACACAATTTGAATGACCTCATTTGGATTTAGAATGAATTAGATATGGAATTCTAAAGTTTATACCTTATTTCAGTTTATAATTAAGAGTTCACCGGAATTTCTAAAACCCACAAGGACATGGGAGGACGTGAGCCACAGATATCGATCTAACGGCTCAAGACCTCCCAGAGAACAATGCACCACAAGACTCGAGGTCCAGAGGTCCCGGACCTCCTAGCAACGCACATGCGCGAGGCGAGGCGGTGTCGTGGCCGTAGATGGGGAATCCAACGGACCACAACGATGGGGGAGGTCCGGACGGACCAGATCTAACGAGGAGGTCCTCAACGGCCGGGATGACCTCGAGGAGGTCCCAGCGGAGGTCCTAACGCCACGCACCTCCGTGGAGGTCCGCACGGCCACGATTGCGCAAGGGGAGGTCTTGGGCGCCCAGATCTCCTGGAGGAGGTCATGGACGCCCCGAGCTCGCGACCATGTGCTTGCGCGCACGCACGCGCTTGGACAAGAGATTAATGCGCGCGGGACAACGAGGAGGCCCGCGCGCGGGAGGTCTTAAATGCGCAACAGAGGGCGCGTTAAAGACATTTAAGACACGCTAATGATTATAATGATTTGAGCAATGATGAACGCATTAACGCGGTGGATCTTTGTCCTAAAAACGACAATGGCGCTGCCGTTTTTGTTCGACAAGGACCCGGGTTCAAAGACGTGGTCATTGCCGGCGATGCGATCTCGCCATGACAACCAAAGATATCCCTGCAGCGCAATAGTGTTGCGCACACCATGGGCTCACTCGACGGCGACGACGGCGAAACGCCATGAGCCGGAGAGGGCAAAATGACCAAAGACGCCAAAATCCGAAATGCAAAAGGAAGCTCACGACATTCAAGCGTGCAAGGCCAATGAAAGCTCCGCAACAAAGATACATATGGGTGCCAAATCTAAGGGACTAACAGGAGGAGTACCGGAGGTCCCGAGGTGCCGAGGAGGTCGAGGAAGGAAGGACCGGTCTTGGGGAGGAAAGGTGCTCCACGGCCAAAGCTTCACTCCAAGCTCCACTTTGTCCCTCTCGCAAATGCCCAACAAATCAAGTTAGGACTTGGTCCCAGAGGGTAGGGCACAAATGGAAGCAAGGAGAAAAGGAGGAAAACTCAGGACCCTTGTCCACCGAGGAGCTTCAAGCTCCAAAGAATGGCGCCAAGGAGAGCTTGATGGTTTGGAGCTCACAAGCACAGGGGTGCAAGCAAGGGATAATGGTGTGCAAAGGAAGCCAAAGAAACAGTGGGGGAGGTTTTATACTTAGGGCACAGGAGGTCATGGACCCCGGGTTAGGCTCACGGTGAGCTTGGCCCAAGGCACGGTCTAGGGCTTGGACAAGATGTAAAGTTGATGGGGACACCTTGTGCAGATCGAGGCGCGAAAGCCGAGCAAAGAATTAATGCGGTCACAAGGGAGTGGTTGAAGGTACACAAGGATGTGTTGGGCATTAACTCCCCGCCAGAGCTCGCAGATGCGCCGAGGAAGGAGAAGAACAGGAGGTCCTGATGACCGCTGGATAAGACTTGGGAGGTCCTGGCCCTCCGATGTGGTTTTTGAACCGTTACGCCTAAATGATCGGGAGGAGGTCCCACCACACGATCAAGGATGGGGAGGTCATGGCCTCACGATTTCTTTAATGCGTAGCGCACGTGGGAAAATGAGACAGAGGTCCAAAGCGTTGATCTCCATCCAACGGCAAGGACCTCTGTGAGGTCTTAACCGCACATGAACTTAAGAACATGAGGGGGAGGTCATGGCCTTTGGATTTAAATCCAAGGGCTATGACCTCACGTGCGTGGGGAGGTCGGATGCGCACGAGGAAAGGAGGAGGTCGTGACCGTAGATTTTAATCTAACGGTGCACAACACGAGATGGGGGAGGTTGTGAGCGCTTAAAAACGCAGGGAGGTTGTGGGCTGTTGGATGTAAATCCAATGGCGCGTAACAATTAAAGCGGGAGGTCTGGAAGTCATGATGATTTGCAGCGGAGGTCGTGGCCTTTGGATCTGAATCCAACGGCTACGACCTCAACCGCGTGCAAAAAGGGAGGTCTGATAGTTAGGTTGAGAGGAGGAGGTCGCGACCATGGATTTTTGATCCAATGGCTGTGACCTCATGTAGGTGGGATGTGGACTTTGAGGTTTGATAACAAGGGAGGTCAGAGCCGTGGGATTTGATCCAACGGCCAAGACCTAATGAGGCGGGAGGTCTGGCGGTGTTAGATCATGGAGGAGGTCGTGGCGGTTGGATGTTAATCCAACGGTCGCGACCACCAAGGTGGAGAGGTGGTCTCCCAAGTGCAGACATGGTTGGGCTGGACCACTTTGCACAAATGGCTAGCCCAAGGAATAGTGTAGGCTTTTAAGTTTAGTTTTTAACAAATTGAAACTTAGCAGAATTATTTGAGATAGCAAATGAACTCCAAAATTTATGAAATTTTAACTGGAGCTTGCTGACACGAGATTAACCTTGCATAAAATTTCCAGAGGTTATTATGCAATGCATTTTTCTCAGGAAATTCATGAAGGTTGTTCAAGGATTTGTTTTGCCTCCGAAATTTATCAACAAGTGTTATAACTCATGATATTTTTCAGAGGGGTCCCACATCAGATTTGGGACCAAGGAAAATATTTTCCAATTGTTTAGCACAAGATTTAAGATAATTGGAAAATGAATTTGACTTTTGGTCAACAAGAGCTTTGTGTTTTTGGATTACACAACTCTTGGACAAGAATTATATGAGTGTTTAGGGGTTTTCAAGGTGTGAGAAAAAGTTTTAATTTCTACACCTTAATTATACTTGAACAAACCCTGTTTATACATTTGGGATGTTACAAGGACCCAGCTTGAGCTTCTTAAGCTTAGCCTTGAGACTCTCGATCTCATCTTGAGTCTTTCCTTTGCCTTTTTCCTTTCCCGACTTACCCTTCTTCTTGAAGCTAGTAGTCTTTTGAACCATCATCACATGATTGGAACTTTTCTTGATGCTCTCCTCATCACATTTAAGCATGCCATACAACTCGGTCATTGACTTATCCATGCCATTCATATGAAAATTAAGTATGACAGGCTCAAAGCTCGCATGGAGCGATTGGAGAATCACATCAATAGTCAACTCTTGGCTAAGGGGAAAACCAAGTTTTTCTAAGCTCTCAATATGACCAATCATCTTGATCATGTGAGGACTGACCAGGTTACCTTCCGACAGCCTACAAGAAAACAATTCCTTGGAGGTATTGAACCTCTCTGCCATTGCTTGATTCTGAAACATACCTTTCAAACCCACAATCATATTGTAAGCGTATGTGGTCTCATATTGCTTCTAAAGCTCATAGTTCATGGTTACAAGCATAAGGCAATGCACATTGACTACATCATTGCAATGCTTCTCATAAGCATTCTTTTCAGCTCGAGTAGCATCGGCATTCGGTTCCTCGGGATAGGGACCCTCTAGAACATATTCCTTCTTTTCTTGTTTGAAAACAATTCTCATATTAGAAACTAGTCAATAAAGTTGCTTCCATTCAGCTTTTCTTTCTCAAGAATAGATCTCAAATTAAAGGTATGTGCAGAAGAAGCATTAGGTGCCATGATCTACAATAGAAATATATGCAAAGATTTAGCACTATGTGTATATAAGATTTTCTATTAAACACTTTAATAAAATATACTCCCACTACATGTTCTAAACCATATTTCCGTCTAACATCATATAGTGGGTTCAATATCCAAATATCATTAAGTCCTAGTGAGCTTTGGCATCACTGCTAGAAATCTAGTGATTTAGGTAGGCAACCTCTTGCCAATCATATCACATATGACACTTGTTTGTTGGGTGGCATCTTTATGTCCCGACGACCAATATTATACCCCAAGGCCCAAAACTGTTTTGATAGCCTTGTCAAGTTAAACCAATACTATGCATGTGGGTGTCCGACACCCACCCCATCTTATTAAGATAGTCAATGACACCCTACTTTGGTAGACCTACCAATTAACGATCAAAATCGTGATAGGCGCAACAATTGAAAAGGCATCAAATTTACTTAATTTTTCTTAAGGGATACTACTCTACCATGTTAAAACATGATTGAGAGCATAATAGGAACAAAAATAAACTTTCACAGATAATCACATTAAACTGTGAAATAATATGACCCTTAACATGACGATCTCCATCTTCATGCTTCCTGTCCTCCGACCATCATGCTTAAAATTTTTGACCGCATTCATCTACTAAGCAATTACTCCTAAAAGCTAGTAATGAATTAAATATGATAATATCAAGCATCACATATCGGTACGCAGACCGTTATACAATAATATGTAACTCGATGGCTATATCACAGCATGACGCGCAAGCCATGATAAATCCATACATGCATCACATACACAATGGGCCATACTATTCACATCAATCCCTACTAAAAATGAGTTATGCATAGAATCCAATTCTATCGGGTGACATGACCACATAATACCTATAACGTGCGATATGAATACCTAGCATGGCGATTACCTATAATACCTATAAAGCTAGTAACGAATAGGATTTTTGTTTTATCGTGATTGTCCTAGAGTTCCTTCTACTCATTTCCTTGGGAGCACACATGAGCGATTTGAGCTTTAGCCAATACAAGAGGATAGGAACTCACCAAAATGCTAAAACCACTACTACCAATGTAGCTATCAGCCGTAGTGCTGCATTGCAAAATACATTTTCCTATGTGTTTCTTCCACCAAGTAAAAGTGCATATGTAGATATAGAGTTTTATACATGAAGCATGTTTTGGTTATCCATTTGTTCTGCTTCCTTTCTACCCTTTGTTTGCAGTAGTTCTTTCACCATTATTCCTCCGAGTTTAGTTTCTAGACTGCATTTGCACAGTCTTTCTTCAACTAGGTCAATTTCACATTTATGTTCATTTAGGTTGAACTGTTCACAAAGGTGCCCCTCAAGTTTTCTTTTCTGCAATTGTTTCTTTTTCTATGTACAGAATTCTTTAGTTAGTATGCCAGAATAGTACAAATGCATGAAAAAGTCACTATTCACACAATACTGGTAGACCATAAATTATTTGTATGTACTCAATGTAAGCTTTCTTATTTGTCTTTACCTTTTTCCCTGATTTCTAAATTCAGCATATGATCGTGATTGTGATCATTTTTAAGGGATATGGGTAGGCTACACTAGCTGGCAATTCAAAAAATTCTACCACGTAAACTGGGAAGCCATGCAAGTAATAGACCATAGATCGTTACCACTAGACGCGTAGTGCAGCGGAAGAAGAGTTAGAGTAGTCTGATCCAACATAGAGCGCGTCGATGAAGTGGTCGTAGTCGATTGCCCAGCAAAATCGATTGTCTAGCGCCCTCGCCACGATCGCCTCTTCCAAAGAACCAAACACGCTCCTTGCGGTCAGAGATCGCCCTGTTAACAAAGAACCGTAGTAGTGCCTCTACGGTATCCACACGTCCGGGGATGGAACACCGTACGCCGGTGTGCTAGCACCAACTCACACGGTAGGGCTCTCTCTCGAAAATGGCGGCTAGGGTTTCGGTGGAACTCACGTTCTATCGTCTCCCTCCCAATAGCCTTAAGCATCTCCTTATATAGTGCCCATGACGGATCTTATCTGAACACGTTTGTTCCAACCCGTTAAGTATGTGACCCTGTAGGTCCATGCGTAATCGATTGTGACTTGGAAACCCTTTCCGACCATGAGTCGTTAGTGGTTCCTAGCAGGACATAACGATTCCCGAATACACACAAATAATATCGAACGAACCTTAATGCAATATGATCTACGAGTAGGTCCTTATCACTTACGACTAGCTCGTACCTCCATACGACCAGTTCATATTTAGTCTCGACCAGTGTGTAACTCCTTACAGCCAGGTTTTGACCACTTATATTGAATATATTTGACCAGTCTACGACCAGCTTGTATCTCCATATGACTAGTTCATATCTGATCGAACTAAACGACCTTCTCGTGTATTCCCCCTTTGCCTCACGATACCTGGTTGAACTCCAAGTGAGATGTTATGTCAACCATGGACTGTTCAGTACTTTTTCAATCAAGTGTCGGATAACTTTATGTGGTTGACTCTTCGACCACTAGTGGCATGGCCATGCACTTTCTTTATCCAACCACATCGAGGGGCCTAGAGATATCTCTCCTGTTATGTTAGGAGGGGTAAATCTCATATCTGACCAGTCATATTCCTCTGCATGTTTCATAGCATACCCGAAAGCTACCTTTATAACTACCCAGTTACGGAGTAGCATTTGGCAGCCCCTAAGTGTACTATTACACATGTAGGAAACTATACTGATCTCAGGTCTAAGGATTATACATCATCATTGCTTGAGACCAACTAATGACACATGAAATCATAACAATCTCAATAGTGTCTCAAGGTGGGTCAATCCACACCATGTTCTCTAACATGTGTTCACATTATTGATTTGATATCCATATATCCATGACCGATGAAACATGGTCATCAATCAATACATGTGTTGGTCAATAAGTCACTAGTGTTTCGACTAGTGATATCTGACCAGGGATACATTTAGAATGACATCATATAAGTTAAAGAGCTTCACCAACAAGTCACATACTTGTTGATCTTTATAACCAATGATTCATTCAAGGAACAGAATAACATTTATTCAATAACTTATAAACATAGACGTGATACAACCATCTCTATGATTGCCCCTAGGACATATCACCAACACATTTTTCTTTACCTTAGTGTCTTTGTCAGCATTGAACGAACCAAACATGGTTGCCTCAGAAATTGTTGCTGAGTAATACAAGAAAATCTGTCAACTTTGTTTCAATGAACAAAACTCGGATTTTTCACAAGCTATTGTCCTGACCAAATATTGTTATTGACCTCTTACAGAGACCAGGAACAGACCCTGGCATTGGTTTGATTCATGCTCCATTCTCCTTGCTCCCAGCGCATCTTCCAAAATCTTGTTGAAGGCAGGCGTGCAAAGTTGGATCCTATTTTTAACAACCTTGTGGATCATGTTAGCTTGGATGGGGATTTATTGCAAGAATCTTTGTCTAAGTGAGTTTCTTTCCCATATTAATCTCTTCACATTTTGATTCGGAGTTCTACTTGCAACTTGAACCAAAATAAATGAGAATATCAGTTCATCAAATCCTACTAAATCTTCTTGTACAGATGCCTTAATTTTTTATTCAGAGGCTATTTACTCTATGATTATTGAAAATTTGATGTAACCTATCTAATATGAGTACAAATTGACCACCCATGTCAAAAACTCAGAATTTCTAGGAATTGTTGGACTTGTACTTATTAATCATGTTGTAATTTTCGAATGAGGCAGGTTGATGATTTCACTTCTAGGCTCTTAGATATTCACAGGAAAATGATGGCTACAAATAAGGAGGAGGTGAGTCACCTGAGCTATACTATTGAGTCAACTTTTGAACCAAAATATTAATATATTCATCCTGTCTCAAGGTCCCTTTTTTTTTGGGTAATGTCCTGATATTATGGCACTGACAAGTACTAAAAAAAATTACCAGAATATTCGATTGGGATTGCACTAATTAAATTATATGTTGGATTCAGAAACCAATTCTCTTCTTCAAATAGAGCTCAATACTATTTCAACATCTTTTCATGGGCTTGGTTCCTTAGTCAATGAGCTTCACAGGTAAAGTCGAACAGTCAGTATCTTTAATGGAATTATCTTTCTATGCTTCAATGCATTTGCATTGCACTTTTTTTTTGAGAAATCTTCTTAGAAAAAAGAAAGATGATGTACACATGGTTTCTATTTTTTAAACAGATGTTACATTGTATTAAACATATGTTTTCTATGTTTATTATAGATAGGTAGGATTTGCTAATTTGCACGTGGTAGATCAGGCCTTTTTGGTGCCCACTAATATATTTAATTGTGCTTTGGTATTCAAAATGAATGTCCTGATTCATTCAAGTAGCACACTTAGTAGAACTACTAATTTGTAGCCATATTACTGGTATTTAGTCCGCAAATTGCACATGTCTAAAAGTAATGAAACAATGCATTACATCTATACCATGTATCTTTGCATTCATTCATAGTTTGGCTATGGCCTTTTCAAGAGTGATGGTATAATAATAAAGAGTTTCTGTTAACTACTTCAAGTATTTTGGGTCCTTTATAGGGAAGGCATATCACAGAGAAAGATAATTCTAATTCTCATATATCATATTGAATAGGTTGTGGTATTTCATTGCTACAAACATGTCTTATTGTAAAATAAGACATGTTATTTGCATACTTTTCTTCAACTCCGAAATATTTTGGTACAAATAGTTGAAGTTAATTTTACGAAAGAAAGTAAGGCGGATTATGGGACCACCTGTGTGAATAGTTTAGATAAAAATATGTATTGATTATTTTTAGATGATATACTACCGCAATATTCAACAAAATGTTTGAACTAGACATATCTAGAGTAGGAGATTTGTCGGTGTTTTAAAACCGATCTTACGTAAAGATTGTTTGATTCGGGGGGTCTCCTAGAATGGAATCATGTAGAGAGATTGACACAGGTATTTTTATACAGGTTTAGGCCTTCTCCAGAGAGAATAACAACCCTACTCCTGTGTGTGTATGGTATTGAGTGTATTCTGAACAATCAGGAGAAAAACTAAGATTATTACAGATGATAGCACTTGTCTTCCTGATAGCCCTCGATAGCGTGTGTGTACGCCTCAATTGCTCTGTCCCCCTTTTCTTCTCTGACCGTTGCCTTTATATAGTAGTGAAGGAATAGCCGTTTTCCCCTGCTGAAGAGACGCCTCATCAAATCCAAAGAATTCGCGACGCTTGCGATAATTATCGGGCTGGTAACTCCTTAACGCCGCCTGGCAGTTTCTTGTCAGAGATAATGGGGTATTGCATGTTATTATTTCGCATAATAACAGTGTATGTTGACTGTTTGGATTCCTTAATCAATTGGACTCATTCGCCTATAGGTTTTACTGATCATAAGGTTTTCGTAGCTGACCTGGTCGTAGAATAACTTACGACCATAAGATAGTCGTAGCAAGACTTACGACTAGAAGATAGTCGTAGTAAGACTTACGACTAGGGGGTAGTCGTAGAATAACTTACGACTGGGTAGTGATCGTAGAAGAACTTACGACCATAAGGTAGTCGTAGCAAGACTTACGACTATGGGGGTGGTCGTAGAAGAACTTACGACCACCTAGTGGGCTTCTCCCTTGTAAACTTAAGGGGTATACCTAGGGACCACATGACATCATATTTACTTACAATAAGAATTATAGATAAAAGATAAAATGAGGATTATTAGATCCTCGTCATCTAGCCCCCCAGCTTCAAGTGAAAGTAACTTACTTGGTGAAGGAGTCATAGATGGTCTTACGACCACGAGAGGGTCGTAGAAAGGTGGTTGAAGGAAAAACTCTTCGACACTTGTGTACTATTTTGACCAGAAATATGCTTGGTCAAGAAGGTTGCTTACGACTATCAAATAGCCGTAGAAAACTCCTACGATCGCGAGGTGGTCATAGTATGGTGATCGGAAAAAAAACCTTTCGATTAATATTTCATTTGGTAAAAAAGATCATACCAAGAAAGTAATTTTGCTTAAGGTGTAAACACGAACCTGATTTTCTTGAACGAACAAGTTAGAGAATCGCAAACGACTCGCACGAGTTTGTCCGTTGGGACGGTTCCCGAAGCGGTGGCACCTTTGGATTGCCACGCCTTCAGCCCAGGCATACGGTTATAAATAGTTACCGGGGGTAAAACTTGGGTTTCTACTTTTCCCCAAATCGCTTTCACTGTTCATCGAGTTCTTGTCTTCTCCGCCACCAACTCAATCATGCCTTCTCCGCCGCCAACCCAATCGAAAATCTCCCCTTTCTGAGAGAAATGGCCGGGAAAGTTTCTGAGTGGGCTGAGTCGGAGATGAATGCGGTGAAGATTTAAGTCCTAGTCGATGCTGGGAAGATTCCAGAGAAAGTTCTCATGAAATGGATTGCGACGTCTGGACAGCATTGGCCGTTGGGGGAGACTGGGCAAATCCCCGTCTTCCAGGCATATTGTGAGTGCGGCCTTCGATTGCCCACCTACCCCTTTCTCACACTTGTACTCGAGCACTTTGGGGTGAAATTAGTGAACCTCGGTCCTAATTCCATCACTGTGCTGAGTGTATTCGTGTACTTGTGTGAGGCGAACCTGGGAATTCCGGCGGATCTCGAGCTTTTCCAACATTATTATGGAATGGCCCGGCAATCTGGAATCGCTGGAAGTTGTGGTCTAAAGCTCCATGACTTGAAGTCGAGGGAGTATATTCAGATGTTTACCAAATCTTTGTGGCCGGGATGGAGGAAGAGGTGGTTTTACTGGAAAATCACCCAAGAAGACAGCCTTACTTTCGAGGGGAAGGCTGCCGAAAAGAATTCTTCATGGGATTCGACTCCCAAGGATATCAGCCGGATTGCCCCCTTCATTCGAGCCATCAAGGACTTGAGAGAGGAGGGGCTAACCGGATGGCATGTGCTGAAGGATTTCATCACATGTCAAATTAGCCCTTTGAAGAAACGAGTACCTCCTATGTGGAGGTACACGGGGCCAAAAGATCCGACCAGGGACTACGAGGAGGGTAAGTGAATCTTCGACTTAGCTCTCAGTTTGGTCTTCTTCAAAATTGTCTAATGAATATATTTATCTGTTTACACAGATCTTTCACAGGCAGAGATTGATGTTCGAGTCAAACTCGTTTGTGAGAAGTCTCCAACTCAGAGTGGCGGTTCCTCAAATCCTTGCGGTTTCATCCGCAGAGGAAAAGATGGAGTGCCTAAAGGTAATCAAGAGTTGATTTTATCCTTAGGACTTCATAGTCGTAGAAAGAACTTACGACCAGGTAGTGATCGTAGAAAATCTTACGATCAAGGAAATATCGTAGAAAAACTTACAACTGGATACTGGTCGTAGAAAATCTTACGACCGGTCATTGATTCTTCTTTTTCTGTTTTTCTTTACAGAAAGTAGGCATGGAAAACCGTCAGGACGACGAAGAGGTCGAACTGATAACCATCGGTGCAGGGATGACAATGGACAAGGGCTCAGCTCCTCCAACTAAGAAGCATCGACTCACGAAAGTCGCCGATAAGGGAGGAGCAAGCTCGAGTTCCTTTATTTCGACCAGAACCTCGGCAAAGTTTGTGATAGACACGGTTGCAACAGAAGTCGAGGTTGAAGCAGCTGAATCTGAGGAGGCTGAAGAACCTCTTAGGCGCAAAGCCCATAAGGCCAAGGACACGGCTGCAACAGAAGCCGAGGTTGAAGCAGCTGAAGCTGAGGAGGCCGAAGAACCTCTTAGGCACAAAGCCCGCAAGGCCAAGGTACCCTTTTATTATGACAAGAAAACTTTCACAGTTTCTGCTACTCCTGGTTTTGTCAAGCAACTAGAAAAGGAGAACTGGAAGGACCTTATATCTTTTGTGAAGGACAATGCTGATCCAGCAGAGCCTACATTTGAGGGTAGCGCTACTCTTGGAGTGGTCGATACTGATCTCGGCCATCCAGAAAGTCAGGAGACCAGAGAGATGGTTCCTGTTCAACATCCACAACCAGACGTGGTCGTGGCTGAGCCCATTCTTCAACTTGAACTCCGACCAGACGTGGTCGTAGAAAAGAAGTCGAAGAAATCTTCCGTCGGGAAGATGATTCCTAAGTTCCTGGTCAGGTCCAGGGTGCAGAGGTATGTGAAACAAACCAAAGTGTAAGAACAGTATTTACCTTTTGCTTTTCACAACCTGACTTGCTTTCCTTTTATTGATTTTAGCCCGACTCCTTCAGCCCCCGAGGACGCTTCTATCGAGAAGCCCATTGCCGCCTCTCCAGCGGTTGGAGAGATGACAGAGGAAGTGGTCGAAGGATCATCTACAGCCCGGGTAGTGGAGGAAGTCGTGGCTCCTGAAGTGGTTACCACAACCACTGAGGTAGTAGCTACGACCACTGAAGTAGTAGCTACGACCACTGAGATGGTTGTGGAGACAGCAGAGGCAGCTGTAGAAGCCTCTAGCCAAGGTGGTGATGTACCTGACCACCGTGCTGGAAAGGAAGTCGTTGAAGACGTTCCTCCCGGTACCCAAAGAGAAACTGTAGTTACAGAATCAGAAGACGAGGAATATTTCAACTTCTGTGCTGATTTCTTTGGGCCTGCTTCCATCGTAGGGTCTTCAACTTTTAGATCTCGCGATCGAGTCCCTCATCCCAAAGATATTCCCAATAGAGTGGAAACTTTTGACAATGAGCGTCTTGAGAAGGTTTGGCGGGATCAAGTCGCGAAGATAGACGAGCTGAAGAGTCCAGCGTTGGTTTACTCAATGTTTGCTCAGTCGACCATGAATGTAAGTATTTAAGGATACTTATATATGTGGCCTTCCCTTGCTTCTCACTGTCTTTCTTTTTGCGTAAAGCTCGAACAAATTGCCCTTTCAAGGTGAATATCACCGACAACTCATAGAGCTACAATAGGAAAGCGTAACTCGCGAATAGGCAGAGAGGTGGTAAGTCATTGTTATTCGTAGTCGTTTTAGAGTTTGACTACTTATACAGTGCCTATGAGGTTTGTCATGGAAGAACTCACGACTAGGTGCTAGTCGTAGAAAGACTTACGACTAGTTAAATAGTGTTCATGTCTACTTTTAATCTTTACAGGCTAAATAGCGACGAAAAGACTCTGGTCGACTCGCTCGATTATGAAAAAGAGGAGTCGAGAAAACTAGGGGAAAAGGTTGGAGACCTCTTGAAGAAGCTTCAAGAGGCTAACTCTACAACTATAAAAATGCAAGAAGAGCTAAACAGTAAGTACCGAACTTAAGACTGCTTATGTTATTGATCTTTACCTAACTCTTGCTTCTTTTCAGAAAAAGAAGACGACGTGAGAAAGCTTCAAAATGAAGCCAAAGATAAAACTTTGGTTATTCACGAGATTTCTCGTATTGCCAAAGATAAAGATCAAGAAATCGAGAGGTTGAGATCTCGACGAGCAGGTAAGCAATTCTTTACCTGTAGTCCTTTACGAGTTCTTTTCCTTTTCTAACTCCTATTTCTTTTTTAGAAATTGAGCTCGAATTGGGAAGGCTCAAACTAGGATCGTGAAAAGCCATGATCCTTGATTTAAACCGTCTGCATTGCTAGGGAAAATGCAAAGGACATCAAATTATGGAAGGAGCGGCATGCTGAGACCATTGCTTCCCATAATGAAGAAATCAAGAAGTTAGATTCTCGACTAGTAGGTAAGGAATTCTTTTACCTGTGATTATTTTTGTTTTCTCCTCTAGGAGTTTATTTTTGCTTAACCAGTCTTATTCTTTTCAGAGCAAGTGGTCGAAAACAAACAACTCCGTGAGGCTTCGACTCGTAACCAACAGGAGATGAAGTCGGTGAAGATTAATCTTCAAGACAACATCATGCTCCTGAACAATATACTTGGTGAGCTATGTAGTAAGGGAAAAACTCCTCAAGATGATACAATAGCTGCTCACATAAGCACTATTTGGGAACAAGTCGGGACTTTGCAAGAACTAGTGACCACTCTGAAGGCCAACCAAGCTGAATCAATCAAGGAGGCGGTCGAAGGTGCAGTAAGCTATGCATTGGCAAAAATTAAAGCTCGTGACCCCAACCTTAATGTACAGCCAATCGAAGTCGACTTCGACTGCCCTGAGACAGAAGCAAGTCGTCTTATGGAAGAAATGCAACCAGTTGGCAGGAAGGTCTCGGAAGAGATGCGACTGGGCTCTCCCTCTTCAGAGTAGTTTGTAAAAAACCTGTGAAAACAAGCTTTTGTTGATGTATTATATAATCCATCTTGTTTCCTGCAAACCATCTTGTCTAGTAGTTAGTAACTCAAAAGACAATTAACAAAAGAAAAACTAAGAATTGAAGTCAAATTAATAACTTTATCCTAGCCCCCGACTATTTGCTAAGTTTGTTTAGACAAACTAAGTAAATAGTGTTAAAAAGGGTTTCTGAAAACAGAGAGGTTTGGTTAACTTGTAGTTTTTGGTCATGATTGTCATGCACTGGTCGAAAAAGTGGGAACGAATCGACACTAGGAAGTTCCTTCTAGTGGGCAGGACCACGTGCAGAGAGGAAAGTCTTCGACTAGGTGATGTTACCATCTCCGACTAGGTCCGACTAGGTAAATCAAATCGAGAACGGCAACTTGAGTTAAGCAAACGTCTAGAGGACTTCAAAAAATTCGTTCGCCCTTCCTTGGTGGACTTGATAAGTTTGTCCTGGTAGCAAAAGTAGGAAACTGAACAATGCTAGGAAGTTCCTTCTAGTGGGCAGGACCACGTGCAGAGAGGAGAGACTTCGACTAGATGTGTTTCTTTCTCCGACCATTTGAGACGGATTGAGTACACCAAAGGCAGTTGAATAAATCCAAGAAAGTGCACTCTACTTAGAGTATTTTTCAAAATAACTGAAGAAATAAACTAAGGTGAAAAGAGCTGGCTTTAAAAATATTTCGACCAAATAGAACCCGAGCTCTTTGTATTGGCGACAAAAGTGAGTAACGAGTCGACACTAGGAAGCTCCTTCTAGTGGGCAGGACCACGTTTAGAGAGGAGAGGCTTCGACTAGGTGATGTTACCTGCCTTTCGACCAGTATAAAGAAAACTGGGTGTTTGGAATAGAGTCGAAAGATTATGAAAGCACTACTCAAAAGTAAGACAATAGAGGTAGAAAGAACCTGAGTCTTTATTGTCTGAATAGTTAGTTATACATAAAACTTGCGTAACTGGTCGATGTTCCAAGAATTCGAGAGAACCTGACCGTCTTCCATTGCCAATCGTACTGACCCTGGCCGAGTAACTTCAACCACTGTGTAAGGACCTTCCCACTTGGGAGAAAGTTTGTTCCGATTAGACTTGGATTGGTAAAGCCTCAATACCAAGTCACCTACAGCAAGGCTGCGAGGTTGGACTTTACGATCGTAGTATCTGCGCAGGGCTTGTTGGTAGACTGCTGAACGGATTAAGGCCTAGTTTCTCCTTTCTTCGAGTAGGTTAATGTCATCTGCTCGAAGTTGTTCCTAATTGGAGTCATTGAAGGCTTCGACGCGTGTTGACCGTATCTTTAGTTCCAGAGGAAGCATGGCTTCAGCTCTGAAGACCAGAAAAAAGGGTGTTTCACCTGTAGCTCGATTAGTAGTCGCATTTAACCGCCCATAATACGGAGGGTAATTTTGTACCCAAGCCCCGAGCGCTTGATGAGTGGGTCAAGACTCGGTTTTAATTCCTCGCATTATTTGGCCGTCAAGACGCTCAAGCGCCCCATTGCTTTGGGGATGGGCCATGTAGCATAACATAACTTGGTACCCAACTCGTCATAAAATTCCTAAAATTTTGCACTCAAAAATTGCTTACCATTATCTCAGTAACTATTCGACTCGGACTCCAAATCGAGTAATTACGATCTCATCATGAACCGCTTTTGCCGCTCCGTTGTTATCCCATCACGTGTTCGGCTTCAATCCATTTTGTGAACGATCAATAGCCACAAAGGAACTTGAAACCTCCTAGAGCTTTGGGGAATGGTCCTAGGATATCGAGACCCCTGTGCGCAAAAGGCCAAGACAGATGTATCGCTTTGTAATGCTTGAGCCGGTTGGTGTATTTGCTCGCTATGAAATTGGCATTGACACACTTTTTAACCAACTCTTTAGCATCGACAGTATCAAGGCGAAGAAAACCTGTCGAAAGGCCTTGCCGACCAAATGCTCAGAGGAAGCATGATTTCCACAGATGCCACCGTGTATGTCGAAAAGAGTGTTAATCCTTCGCTCTGCGGAATGCATCGCATGAGCACCCCTTGAGTACCTCGCTTATAGATGACTCCTTCAACCAAAGTATACATTTTGGCTTTTCGATAAGCGATCCGCCTTAGGATCGCCTTTCGTATGGAACCCTTCAAGATACTCATAGATGGGAGCCATCCAGGTATCCTCGTATTCCAGAGAGGCCGTCTCAATAGGAGGTGTCTCTGGTTCATCGACCAGGGACAGCTTCTGGAATTGCTGCAAGAAGACTCCTTTTGGTACTACAGATCGGGAAGAAGCTATTCGAGCAAGTCGGTCTCATGAGAAAATTATCCTTCGAGGATGAATTCTACTCAAACCTAAAAATGCTTTTCTAGCTTACGACTTCCGATAAGTATCAAACATTGCTCAAGTTAGAGCACTGGTACTCTTTCCCAACTTGATTCACGACTAGTTGAGAATCTCCTCTCACGAGTAGTCGGCGAATCGAGAGCGCTTTCGCAGCTCGTATGCCAGCTAGCAAACCTTCGTATTCTGCCACGTTATTAGTGGCCTGAAAGTTTAATTGTATGGCATACTTTAAGGTCTCTCTAGTAGGAGATACCAGGACCACCCCAGCCCCCGAGCCACTTGAAGTAAGCGACCCGTCAAGTACATCGTCCACTAATCGTGAGAATCGTACTGGGGATCCTGAACAAGTTCAGGATTTGTCCATTCGGTGATAAAGTCTGCCAAGATCTGGGATTTAACGACCGTTTGGGACACGAAATGGAGGTCGAACTCCCAAAGCTCGACTGACCATTTTGCCATGCGTCCCGCTGTTTTCCTATTCTAGAGGATCGCTCCTAAGGGAAACTCAGATGGCACAGCTATTTTGTGCGCCTAAAAATAATGCCGCAGTTTCCTCGAAGATATGAGGAGGGCATATAGAAGCTTTTGGACCTGAGGGTAATGCTCCTAAGGTCCGTGTAAAACTTCACTTACGTAGTAAACCGGTAGTTGTACGTTTTCACGTTCTACGACCAGTACTGCGCTTACTGCCTGTGGCGTGGCAACTAGGTAAATTAAGATCGTTTCTTCTGGCCTTGGAGAAACCAAAATAGGAGCACTCGGAAAATACCTCTTGACATCCTCAAAGGCAATGTTTGCCTCGCTTGACCACTCAAAACCTTCGTGTTTCCTTAGAAGTTTAAAGAAAGGTAGTCCCTTTTCTCCTAGTCGTGCGATGAAACGACTTAAAGCCGCCATGCACCCTATGAGTTTCTGGACTTCTTTCCTTGTGGTTGGAGGGCGCATTTGGAGAATGGCCTTTATCTTTTCGGGATTTGCTTTGATTTCCCGTATAGATACTAGGAATCCAAGCAATTTTCCTAAAGAGATTCCGAACACACACTTCTCAGGATTAAGTTTTAAGCAATGTTCTCTGAGGTTGTCGAATGTTTCTTGTAGGTCAGTGATATGATTAAGTCTCTTCATGCTTTTAACAACTAGATCATCAACATAGGCCTCTAGGTTTCGGCCTAGTTGAGATGAAAAAGTCAATTGCATCAAGCGTTGAAAAGAAGCGCCAGCATTTTTTAGACCAGATGGCATTTTGACATGGCAAAATATTCCAAATGGTGTAATAAACGCGGTCTTTTCTTCATCGTCTAGACACATATTGATCTAGTGGTATCTAGAATATGCATCTAAAAAACTTAACATTTCACAACCTGCAGTAGAATCAACCAACTGATCGATACGAGGTAAAGGAAAATCATCTTTTGGACAAGCTTTATTAAGATCAGTGAAGTCTACGCACATACGCCATTTGCCGTTTGACTTCCTAACCATTACAGGATTAGCCAACCACTCTGGGTGGTTGGCTTCTCTTATAAAGCCTGCTTTAAGTAGCTTATCCAATTCTTATTTAATAGCATCTCGTCGATTAGGGGCAAATCTCCGTAATTTTTGTTTTACGGGTACTTTGCCAGGCTGTAAAGCTAGCCTGTGCTCGATCACCTCCCTGGGGACTCCGGGCATGTCGGATGCTTACCACGTGAAGACATCTGTGTTAGCTCGAAGGAAGGTGATGAGGGCGCCTTCCTACTTGGGGTCGGTATCCCGATCACGAGCAGCCTTCGAGGGCTCAAGGCCCGTGAGGAACCTCTTTGACCTTGTCGCTCGCTTTGGTGCAGCTTTGAGGCTTCACTTCTGGTCGGTCGAAGGTCGACTTTCTTCTCGAGTAGGTATTTGTCCAACCATCTCGAGGGATCGACGGTCGCATGTATGCGCCATCTTCTTGTCACAATGAATTGTGATTACTTCTTTGGGACCTGGCATCTTAATACATTGATACCCGTAATGAGTAGCCATTAATAATTTTGTCAAAGTTGGTCGTCCGAGTATGGCGTTATATGCCATATCGAAATCGACCACATCAAAGGAGATTTTCTCTGTCCTGAAATCACTGGGTGAACCAAATGTTAAAGGAAGAGAAACTTGGCCAATAGGTTTGGCTGAAGACCCCGGTACGATACCATAAAAAGAGTATCATACCGGTCTTACCTTAGTCCTGGGTACTTGCATCTCGTCCAGGGCACTCGTAAACAAGATGTTTAACGAGCTACCACCATCAACCAAAACTCGATTGACCCGACAATTATTGATGGTGGGTTCGACCACGATCGGATATCGACCAGGTCGAGTCGAAAGAATCGGGCAATCGTCCCTCTCAAAGGAGATGGTGACTTCCGACCACTTCGGTAATTTATTGACGAGAGGAGGCTCTATGGAGTTTACCTCACGTTCGGCAACTTTGAGCTGTCGCTTTGATTCGTATGCCGATGATCCCCCGTAGATGTGCTCGACGGTGTGTTGCGGATCCTGGAACGGCATCTCCTCATCGTCGTCTATGAAGGGATACGGGTAGGCTACGATAGCAACAATTCAAAATTTCTACCACGTAAACCAGGAAGCCAAGCAAGAAGATGATCACAGATCGTTACCACTAGACGCGCAGAGCAGCGGAAGAAGTGTCGGAGCGGCTGGTCCGACGAAGAGCGCTCGATGTCTCGATCGTAGTCGATCGTCCAAATCCCAAAGACGTTGATGCAAAGGGTCGTGGTCGATCGTCCGGCGTCCTCGTGAGTTGATCGCTCCTCCAAAGACTCTCGCAGCTTCCTTGCGAAGATCGTGGATCGCCCTAAGCGTAACAACGAGAAGCGCCTCTATGGTACCCACACGCCCAGGGAAGGAACAATCAGACGCCGTGCTAGCACCAAATCGCACGCAAGGCTCTCAAGAAGATGGCGGCTAGGGTTTCAGTAGGGCAATTCGTGTCAACTCGCCCCTACCAACAGCCTCATGCATCTCCTTATATAGGCCCGTGACGGATCCTATCCATACACGCTTTATGAATCATATTCGATCGGTTTGTTCCAACCTGCTAAGTGTGTGACCCGTTAGGTTCATGTGTAGTTCTTGCCAGACTCGAAACCCTTTCCGGCCACGAGTCGTAGCGGTCACTAGCAGAACATAACGATTCCCGAATACACATAAATTATATCGGACGAACCTTAATACAATATGATCTACGACCATGTCCTCATCACTTACGACCAGGTCCTATTTCTATACGCATTAACAGATTTGATCACGACCAACTCGTAACTCCTCACGACTTGGTTTCACCACTCTGTGATTACGTTCGACCAGTCTACGACTTGCTTGTATCTCCATACGACCAGTCCGTAACTGGTCGAACTAAGCATTCATTCTCTTGAGTCGGGCTAGACTTAGTCTTGGGTTTAGGTTTGTTGGTTTGGATCTCATCCGAAACTTTAGCCTTGCCCTTTTTCTTAACCCAAGTCTTAGCCTTCTTCTTGAAGCTTGTACTCTTTTGCACCATCATCACATGATTGTTGCTTTTCTTAATGTTGTCCTCTGCGGCCTTAAGCATCATATGTAGTTCGGTGAGATTCTTGTCTAAGCCATTCATATGGAAGTTCGTAATGAACTCGACCATAGCTTGCGAGAAGCGAAGCAAGAATCAAATCAGAGCCAACTCTTGACTCGATTGGAAAACCAAGTTTTTCCAAGCTCGTGTGTAACCAACCATTTTGATTACATGTGGGCTCACGGACTACCCTCGGCTAGCTTACATCCAAACAAGTTCTTTGAGATCTCAAATCTCTCGCTTCTTGCTTGTGTCTCAAACATGCCTTTAAGCGCCACGATCATATCGTGAGGCCTCTATGTTCTCAAACTGCTTTTGAAGGTCTCGAGATCATAGCAAAGAAGCATGAGACAGCTAACATCAAGGGATTCATCACATGCCTTTTATAGGTGGATTTAAGAGCAAAGAACAAAGATTATCGTGAGCACATTTGGAATTGGTTCTTCTAGAACATGTTCCTTTTATCTTGCCTAAGAACAATTTTGGGTTGCGGTACCAATCCGCAAATTTGTTCCATTCAGTTTTTCCTTTTCAAGCATCGAACGTAAAGCAAAACTGGATGTTGGTACAAATGATTGGTGCCATGATCTACAACATAAAATACGCAAAACTAAGACATATGTTCAAGAAAAGTAACTTCTATTAAACAATTTAATAAAGATACTCCCACTAAATACCATATCCTCTTATGACATTTAGTGATTCAAGATCCACAATTAGGTAATCTACTAGTGAGCTTTGGCATCATCGCTAGAGGATTAGTGAATTCGGTAAGCAACCCTTTGCTAATCATATCTCTATATGACTCTTGTTGTTGGGCAAGATTCTATGCTTCGCACCCAACCCTATGCCCCAAGGTTCATAACCGCTATGATGACCTTGTCAAGTTAAACCAATGCAATGCGTAAGTGTCCGACACAAACTCATCTAGTCAAGGAAAGTTAATGGCATTCCGCTTAGCAAGACCTACCATTAAAATATAAGACTTTTGATGGTGCAAATTATTGGAGGGCATCAATTTTAACTTAACATTATGTGAGGGAATTTTAATTTTACCATGTTAAAAGCATCTAATGAAAAACATGACTTAATATCATGACAGAATAAACACAAACATTCACAGATAATCATATCAATTGTGAAATAGTATGGCCCTTAACATGACGATCTCCATCAAGATGCTTCCTCGTCCTCCGACCACCATGCTTGAAGTCTCCAACAAAGATTCATCTACTAAGCAATTACTCCTAAGAGCTAGTAATGAATTACATAGGATAATATCAAGCATCACATGTCGGCACGCAGCATCATTATACAATAATATGTAGCTCGATGGCTATCTCACAACACGACACGCAGTCATGAAAATCCATACATGCATCACATACACAATGGGCCATACTATTCACATCAATCCTCGCAAAACAAGTTATGCATAGAATCCAATTCTATCGGACGACATGAACACATATTACCTATAACACGCTGATGCGAATAGCCAAAGACGGCATCTCCTCATCGCCGCCCTGTGAAGGATACGGTAGGCTACGATAGCAACAATTCAAAATTTCTACCACGTAAACCAGGAAGCCAAGCAAGAAGATGATTACATATCGTTACCACTAGACGCGCAGAACAGCGGAAGAAGTGTCGGAGCAGCCTGGTCCGATGAAGAGCGCGTCGATGTACTGATCGTAGTCGATCGTCTCCGTCCAAAGACGTTGATGCAAAGGTCATGGTCGATCGTCCGGCGTCCTCGTGAGTTGATCGCCTCCTCCAAAGACCTCTGCGGTTCCTTGCGAAGATCGCGGATCGCCCTAAGCGCAACAATGTAGAAGCGCCTCTATGGTATCCACACATCTAGGGAAGGAACAACCGTACGCCGGTGTGCTAGCACCAAATCGCACGGCAAGGCTCTCAAGAAGATGGCGGCTAGGGTTTCAGTAGGGCAATTCGTGTCAACTCGCCCCTACCAACAGCCTCATGCATCTCCTTATATAGGCCCGTGACGGATCCTATCCATGCACGCCATTTAATCAGATTCGCAGATGGTTTGTTCCAACCTGTTAAGTGTGTGACCCGTTAGGTTCATGTGTAGTTCGGTTGTGACTCGAAACCCTTTCCGCCACGAGTCGAAGTGGTTCCTAGCAGACATAATGATTCCCTAATACACAAAAATTATATCGGACGAACCTTAATGCAATATGATCTACGACTGTGTCCTCATCACTTACGCACTGTGTCCTATTTCTATACTGACCAGTTCAGATTTGATCACGACCAACTCGTAACTCCTTACGACTTGGTTTCACCACTGTGATTACGCTCAACCAGCCTATGACTTGCTTGTATCTCCATACGACCAATCCAGAATCGGTCGAACTACTTACCTACTCATGTATTCTCCTTTGCCTCACGATATCCGGTTGAACTCTGTGAGATGTTGTGTCATCCATGGACTGCTCAATGCTTTCGATCGAGTATCGGATAACCTTATGTGGTCGAACTCTTGACCATCAAGGGCATGGCCATGCACTTTCTTTATCCGACCACTTCGAGGGGCCCAGATATCTCTCTGTTATGTTAGGAGGGCAAATCCATATCCCACCAATCACATCCCTCTCGCATGTTTCATAGCATACCCAAAGCTACCTTTATAACCACCCGATTTAGTAGCGTTTGGCAACCCCTAAGAGTGCTATTACACATGTAGGAAACCATGCTTGATCTCGTGTCTAAGGATTATACATCATCATTGCTTGAGACCAACTAACGACACATAGAATCATAACAATCTCAATAGTGTCTCAAGGTGGGTCTTATCCAACACCATGTTCTCTAACACGTGTCCACATTATTGATTCGATATCCCTATATCCATGACCGTGAAACATGGTCATCAATCAATACATGTGTTGATCGAGAGTCACTAGTGTTCCACCAAAGGACTTTCGACCGTGGATACTTTTAGAACGACATCATCATAAGTTAAAAAGAGTTTCACCAACAAGTCACATACTCGTTAATCTTTATGACTGATGATTCATTCAAGGAACAAGATAACATATTATCAAATATTGTGAACATAATGAAATATAATCATCTCTATGATTGCCTCTAGGGCATATTTCCAACAGCCTCCCACTTGCACTAGAGTCAATCATTTAAGTATCTAATACCGATAGCTCTTGTGTGCGCCTCATGCTTTGGTACGTGTGAGAGGCTTTGTCAACGGATCGAAGAACATTTAAATCCGTATGAATTTTGCATATCTTAACATCTCCTCTATCCACCAATTCGCGAATGAGATGATAACGCTGAGTATGTGCTTGGACTTGATGGGATCTAGGCTCCTTAGTTCACAAGAATGGCTCCATTATTGTCACAATAGAGATCCATTGGGCTAGAGGCACTCGGAACCACACCCAACTCAAAGAATAAAATTCCTTATCCAAACACCTTCTTTGCGACTTCCGGCGCAATGTACTCGGCCTCTGTTGTGGAATCACCACCGCCTCTTTGCTTGGAACTTTTCCACTCACCGCACCTCCATTCAAAATGAATACAAAACCAGATTATGAACGATAATCATCTTTGTCGGTTTGGAAGCTTGCATCGGTGTAACTATTTACAACCAGCTCTTCATCACCGCCATAAACTAGGAACGCATCCTTAGTCCTTCTCAAGTATTTAAGAATGTTTTTCACACTGTCCAAAGGACCTTCACCGGGATCACTTTGGTATCTACTGTAACACTTAGAGCATATGATACATCCGTCGAGTACATATCATGGCGTATATGATAGATCCAATAGTCAAGCATATGGAATACCATTCATGCGGTCTCGCCATCAAGAGTCGAAGGACACTGACTCTTGCTTAAGACTTATGCCATGTGACATAGGCAAGAACCCTTTCTTGGCATTTTGCATGTTGAACTGAATCAACACCTTGTCAATATAAGTACTTTGGCTTAATCCAATTAGCCTTCTCGATCTATCTCTATAGATCTTTATTCCCAAGATATATGCTACCTCTCCTAGGTCTTTCATAGAAAAACTATTTTTCAATGATGCCTTAACAGATTCCAGCATAGGAATGTCATTCCCAATCAATAATATGTCATCTACATATAAGATTAGATTTACAAGTGCGCTCCCACTAACCTTCATGTAAACACAAGGTTCTTCTTTGTTTTTGATTTAAACCAAACCTTTTGATCTCCTCATCAAAACGTATATTCCAACTCCGAGATGCTTGCTTCAATCCATAAATGGACTTCAAGTTTGCACACTTTACTAGCATTATTTGGATCAACAAAACCTTCAGTTGTGTCATGTACACATCCTCACTTAGGTTTCCATTAAGGAAAGCCGTTTTGACGTCCATTTGCCATATCTCATAGTCGAAATATGCAAAGAATAGCTAGAATGATCCGTATAGATTTAAGCATCGCTACCGGTGAGAATGTCTCATCGTAGTCAACTCCTTGAACTTGTCGAAAATCTTTTGCGACTAGTCGAGCTTTATGAATGTGAACATTTCCATCCATATCAATCTTTTTCTTATAGATCCATTTGCACTCAATGGTTTTAACGCCATCAAGTGGATCGACCAGGTTCCAAACTTGGTTGTCTCTCATGGAGTCTATCTCGGATTTCATGGCTCCAAGCCATTTCTCATAGTCTGGGTCCATCATCGCTTCCTTATAAGTGTTAGGCTCATTATTATCCAATAATAATACGTCATGCCCATACCTTATACGCATTTGACGTGGCCTTTTAGATCTACGTGGGTCGATGCCTCATCTCTGTGTTCAACAACATTTTGTTCATCTGTAGAGGTTCAATAGGAGTTGAAACACTTTCGATGTTTCCTAATTTCTTCGAGTTGCACCTTTCTCCCATCGGTGCTTTGGAAAGAAACTCTTTTTCCAAAAGACACCATTTCGAACAACAAACACTTTGCTCTCCTCTTGGTTGTAGAAATAATATCCTTTGGTTTCCCTAGGATATCCTATAAAGAAGCATTTTTCCGACTTAGGTGTGAGTTTATCAGACGTCAAACGTTTAACATAGACATCACATCCCCAAATCTTTAGAAAAGACAAGCTAGGACTCTTCCCAGTCCATATCTCATATGGTGTCTTATCTACTGATTTAGATGGTACCCTATTTAAAGTGAAAGCGGCAGTTTCTAGAGCGTAACCCCAAAAATACAATGGCAGATCAGATTGGCTCATCATCGATCGAACCATGTCCAACAAGGTCCTATTGCGCCACTCGGACACCCCATTCCATTGTGGAGTACCCGGTGGCGTAAGCTGTGGAACAATTCCACATTGTTTCAAATGATTGCCAAATTCCTGGCTCAAATATTCACCTCCACGATCAGATCGCAAAGATTTGATTGTCTTGCCAAGTTGATTACAGACCTCATTCGGAACTCTTTGAACTTTTCAAAGGATTCCGACTTGTGCCTCATTAAATAGATATATCCATATCTACTATAGTCATCGGTGAAAGTAATGAAGTCTCGAAAACCACCTCTAGTCGTCGTGCTCATTGGTCCACACACATCAAGATGTATGAGTGCCAACAAGTCTGACGCCTCTCATTCCGACCAATGAAAGGTGTCTTGGTCATTTTCCGAGTAGGCAAGACTCAAGACGCGCTTCAAATGATTCCAAATCAAATGAGTTTAGAATTCCATCATCATGGAGCTTCTTCATGCGTTTCTCACTTACGTGACCCAAACGACAATGCCAGATAAAAGTGGAATTCATATTATCAGGCCAAAGCCTCTTTGCATTAATATTAAAGATGGGTGCATCATCAAGATTTAAAATAAACAACCCGTTCAAAACAGGAGCATAGCCATAAAACATATCATTCAAAAATATAGAACAACCATTGTCCTCAATAATGAATTTATAACCCTCTGCCATCAAACATGAGGCTGAGATAATGTTTCTACTCATGGCTAGAACGTAATAATAATTATTCAATTCCATAATAAATCTCAAGGCAAAACCAATGGTAAAGTCCCGACGGATAATGCAAAGAACCTTTGCTTTATTCCCAACGCGAAGATCCATCTCCCTCTTGCAACTCTCCTATTCTTTGTTAGACTCGCATCGAATTGCAAATATGAGCAACCGAATCGATATCAAATACCCATGAGTTAACGTAAGAATCGCAAGAAGAACATCTATAACATTAATACCGAAGTGGAAGGTTTAGTCCCACCATTCTTTTTCAGATCAGCCAGGTATTTCTTGCAGTTCCTCTTCCAATGGCCTAGCTCTTTGCAGTAAAAGCATTCATTCTCTTGAGTCGGGCTAGACTTAGTCTTGGGTTTAGGTTTGTTGGTTTGGATCTCATCCGAAACTTTAGCCTTGCCCTTTTCTTGACCCAAGTCTTAGCCTTCTTCTTGAAGCTTGTACTCTTTTGCACCATCATCACATGATTGTTGCTTTTCTTAATGCTGTCCTCTGCAGTCTTAAGCATCATATGTAGTTCGGTGAGATTCTTGTCTAAGCCATTCATATGGAAGTTCAGAATGAACTGACCATAGCTTGCAGGAAGCGAAGCAAGAATCAAATCAGAGCCAACTCTTGACTCAGTGGAAAACCAAGTTTTTCCAAGCTCTGTGTGTAACCAACCATTTTGATTACATGTGGGCTCACCGGACTACCCTCAGCTAGCTTACATCCAAACAAGTTCTTTGAGATCTCAAATCTCTCAGTTCTTGCTTGTGTCTCAAACATGCCTTTAAGCGCTACGATCATATCGTAGGCCTCTATGTTCTCAAACTGCTTTTGAAGGTCCGAGTTCATAGCAAAGAAGCATGAGACAAACTAACATCAAGGGATTCATCACATGCCTTTTATAGGTGGATTTAAGAGCGAGCAATGAAGATTATCGGCAGCACATTTGGAATTGGTTCTTCTAGAACATGTTCCTTTTATCTTGCCTAAGAACAATTTTAGGTTGCGGACCAATCCATAAAATTTGTTCCATTCAGTTTTTCCTTTTCAAGTATCGAACGTAAAGCAAAACCGATGTTGGTACAACGATTGGTGCCATGATCTACAACATAAAATACGCAAAACTAAGACATATGTTCAAGAAAAGTAACTTCTATTAAACAATTTAATAAAGATACTCCCACTAAATACCATATCCTCTTATGACATTTAGTGATTCAAGATCCACAATTAGGTAATCTACTAGTGAGCTTTGGCATCATTTGCTAGAAGATTAGTGAATTCGTAAGCAACCCTTTGCTAATCATATCTCTATATGACTCTTGTTGTTGGGCAAGATTCTATGCTTGACACCCAACCCTATGCCCCAAGGTCCATAACCGTTATGATGACCTTGTCAAGTTAAACCAATGCAATGCGTAAGTGTCCGACACAAACCCATCTAGTCAAGGAAAGTTAATGGCATTCCGCTTTAGCAAGACCTACCATTAAAATACAAGACTTTTGATGGTGCAACTTATTGGAGGGCATCAATTTTAACTTAACATTATGTGAGGGAATTTTAATTTTATCATGTTAAAAGCATCTAATGAAAAACATGACTTAATATCATGACAGAATAAACACAAACATTCACAGATAATCATATCATTTGTGAAATAGTATGGCCCTTAACATGACGATCTCCATCAAGATGCTTCCTCGCCCTCCGACCACCATGCTTGAAGTCTCCAACAAAGATTCATCTACTAAGCAATTACTCCTAAGAGCTAGTAATGAATTACATAGGATAATATCAAGCATCACATGTCTCAGCACGCAGCATCATATACAATAATATGTAGCTCGATGGCTATCTCACAACATGACACGCAGTCATGAAAATCCATACATGCATCACATACACAATGGGCCATACTATTCACATCAATCCCTGCAAAAACAAGTTATGCATAGAATCCAATTCTATCGGACGATATGAACACATATTACCTATAACACGCGGTACGAATAGCCAGCACGGCATCTCCTCATCGTCGTCTGTGAAGGGATACAGGTAGGCTACGATAGCAACAATTCAAAATTTCTACCACGTAAACCAGGAAGCCAAGCAAGAAGATGATTACATATCGTTACCACTAGACGCGCAGAGCAGCGGAAGAAGTGTCGGAGCAGCCTGGTCCGATGAAGAGCGCGTCGATGTACTGATCGTAGTCGATCGTCCAAATACGTCAAAGACGTTGATGCAAAGGGTCATGGTCGATCGTCCAGCGTCCTCGTGAGTTGATCGTCTCCTCCAGCACCTCTGCAGTTCCTTGCGAAGATCGCGGATCGTCCTTAAGCGCAACAATGTAGAAGCGCCTCTATGGTATCCACACATCTAGGGAAGGAACAACCGTACGCCGGTGTGCTAGCACCAAATCGCACGGCAAGGCTCTCAAGAAGATGGCGGCTAGGGTTTCAGTAGGGCAATTCGTGTCAACTCGCCCCTACCAACAGCCTCATGCATCTCCTTATATAGGCCCGTGACGGATCCTATCCATGCACGCTTTACGAATCGTATTCGTACTGGTTTGTTCCAACCCGTTAAGTGTGTGACCCGTTAGGTTCATGTGTAGTTCGGTTGTGACTCGGAAACCCTTTCCGGCCACGAGTCGTAGCGGTTCCTAGCAGAACATAATGATTCCCGAATACACAAAAATTATATCGGACGAATCTTAATGCAATATGATCTACGACCAGGTCCTCATCACTTGCGACCAGGTCCTATTTCTATACGACCAGTTCGATTTGATCACGACCAACTCGTAACTCCTTACGACTTGGTTTCACCACTCTGTGATTACGCTCAACCGCCTATGACTTGCTTGTATCTCCATACGACCAAATCCGAATCGGTCGAACTAAGCGACCTACTCATGTATTCTCCTTTTGCCTCACGATATCTGGTTGAACTCGGGTGAGATGTTGTGTCATCCATGGATCGCTCAATGCTTTCGACGAGTATCGGATAACCTTATGTGGTCGAACTCTTCGACCATCGATTGGCATGGCCATGCACTTTCTTTATCCGACCACTTCGAGGGCCCAGAGATATCTCTCTGTTATGTTAGGAGGGCAAATCCCATATCCGACCACCACATCCTCTCGCATGTTTCATAGCATACCCAAAGCTACCTTTATAACCACCCGATTTAGTAGCGTTTGGCAACCCCTAAGAGTGCTATTACACATGTAGGAAACCATGCCGATCTCGGTCTAAGGATTATACATCATCATTGCTTGAGACCAACTAACGACACATAGAATCATAACAATCTCAATAGTGTCTCAAGGTGGGTCTTATCCAACACCATGTTCTCTAACACGTGTCCACATTATTGATTCGATATCCCTATATCCATGACCGTGAAACATGGTCATCAATCAATACATGTGTTTGTCGTGAGAGTCACTAGTGTTCACCGGGACTTTCGACCGTGGATACTTTTAGAACGACATCATCATAAGTTAAAAAGAGTTTCACCAACAAGTCACATACTCGTTAATCTTTATGACCGATGATTCATTCAAGGAACAAGATAACATATTATCAAATATTGTGAACATAATGAAATATAATCATCTCTATGATTGCCTCTAGGGCATATTTCCAACAGTCTGATGACTTATGACCACTCATTTGTCCTACCTGCTCGAGAGTGGGAAGTGGTCCCTTACCGTTGTAGTAGTCCTCGAGCTTTCGTTGGAAGACCCGGCAATTGCGAAGGTCATGTCCTTCCTTTTTTACGGAAAGGACACCACCTAGGCTTATCGTTCTTCCGATCGGGGCGCTTACCTTTGCCTCGGTCGGAGTGTGGCTTGGAGGTGCGTGGTTCTTTGTCATCCACGGCCAAGACCTCTTTGGAACCACTGGCTTGGAGTTTTTGACCCTTCGCCTTGTTCTTGGACTTTTTTGCTTTCTTATCCTTCTTTTTACCAACTTCGCCTGGCTCTCGAGAGGTATTGTCTTCTCGATCGATTGTGTTGTTCCACTCGACCGCCTCGGAAGCAGTTGCATATCGATCGGCCATCTCAAAGAGTTCGGCGACGGTAGTGGGAGGATTCAAAGTGATATCCTCTGTTATCCTTCTAGTACGGACTCCTTGCTTGAAAGCCCTAATGACAGATGAGTCAGAAACTTTCGGAATTGAATTACGAACCTAACTAAAGCGCTTGATGAATTGGCGCAAGGTCTTGTGGTCGTTCTGTCTCATCCGGTGCAAGTCGTCCTCCTTCCCGGGGCGATTGTATGTGCCTTGGAAGTTCACCAGTAGAAGGTCGCAGAGGTGTTACCAAGAATAAATCGACTCGAGTGGTTGGTTCAAGAACCTGTCGAGCGAACCTTCGAGCACGCTTGGAAGGTAATTCGCCATTACATGCTCTCCTCCTCCTTCGCTTTCGGGCGGTACATTGTATAGATTTGAAGGAATTCGATGGGATTTTGGGATCCATCAAACTTCTATGTTGACCGGTCGAAAACGAGGTGGCCAATGATAAATCGGAGGTCGGCGAGAATGCCCGACACCGTAATAACTTCTTGACGCCTCCTGCAGAAAGAAGGGTTGACATCACCGGGTGGTCGTATTTGACGATACCCAGTAACAGGTTGACTCGACCTGTAAAAGGTCTCGGTCCTAAGAGGGGAATACTCCTCGTAGTCCATCTGCTGCTGCAGATGTCCATGTCGGAATGGTGAACGATCACCTCTCCGAGGGGTTTGTTGTTCATCAGTCGTTCGAAAGACATTTCTCCGGGCAGGAGATCGATGCGACTTGCTGTTGCGCCGATTTCTCCGCGGTGATATGTTTGATCGACTGGTAGCTGAAGAAGTCGTATTGCTATGACTTCCTGAATGAAGTCAGCGAGGTGCTTCCAGTCTTGCCATCGTGGTCCGAAGCCTTTGTGTGATCTCTTCGACGAAGAGATCGTAGCCTGACGCTCGGGCGAGCTGTCGAGTTGAATTCTCGAGCAAGCCATTAATGTGCTGGAGTTCTTGAGCTTCCTCTGATTGATATTGGATGCGCCCAGGCAGATTCTTCTGGGCTACAATCTTCTTTCGCCGAATGACCTCAAGATCTTCCATTTCAAATTCTTGAGACTGCCTCAATGGAGTGCGAGTATGTTGAGGATTTCCCTCGCGTTCATGAAGGTGTTGTTCATGTCTGCCATCGGTGTTGCCCTTGCCATTGCCACGAGGGGGCGCAGTGCGTGATCTTCGGGGAGTGTCCCTAGCTCGGTCTCTAGAAGAGTGACCTTGATCTGAGAGAAGGACGAAGACCTCCCGTTGATGATTCTCACTTGCGCTCGAGGCCTCTCCGCTTGAGGAGTAGTCGAGAGACACCATCTGGCGATTTGGAGTAATCCCCTCCAAGTAGGGGAACTCTGGGTTATAACCGTCTCCATCCGCAGGTGTGATCTGCAGAGAGATGGTCGAATTTGCAGGAAAAGCATGCTTGATCCCGCTCTCTCTGGGGTCATCCGGAGAGAGAGGATCACCAGATACTGGTGAAGTCCTGGAATTGTGGCTTTCAGAACTTGTCTCACCAAGTCGGACCGCCTTAGGGGGACTCGGACACTTGGAGGAAAAACTCTCGTCGTGTTGTGAGTCCGCTCGGGTGTAGTCCTGGTCGGATTGACCCTTGTCCTTTGAGAGGATTGATTCCTCTGTTGGACGTACTGTTGTGGGGGACAGGGATCCCTCCTCAACTCCATCAGTGGCATGGTCTCCTAGATCTGCGGAAAGATCCCTGGAGGCAGCAACACCATCGGATGAGTTGATACTCGGTTCGTAATCGAAACCGGCATCCATGTCGACGTCTGCGTAATCTGCCAAGTCAAACCAGTTCTCCTCATTCCATTCTCCTGCCATGAGTGCATGAGATTTGGGAAAAAGAGAGTATGTTGACAAGAAATTACCGGAAGATCCCCACGGTCGGCGCCAATTGTCGGTGTTTTAGAACTGATCTTACGTAAAGATTGTTTGATTCGGAGGGTCTCCCAGAATGGAATCACGCAGAGAGATTGACACGGGTATTTTTATACAGGTTCAGGCCTTCTCCGGAGAGAATAACAACCCTACTCCTGTGTGTGTATGGTATTGAGTGTATTCTGAACAATCAGGAGAAAAACTAAGACTATTACAGATGATAGCACTTGTCTTCCTGATAGCCCTCGATAGCATGTGTGTACGCCTCAATTGCTCTGTCCCCCATTTTCCTCTCTGACCGTTGCCTTTATATAGTAGTGAAGGAATAGCCGTTTTCCCCTGCTGAAGAGACGCCTCATCAAATCCAGTAACGGGAGCACGTTTGCAGTAATCATCGGGCTGGTAACTCCTTAACGCCGCCTGACAGTTACTTGTCAGAGATAATGGGGTATTGCGTGTTATTATTTCGCATAATAACAGTGTATGTTGACTGTTTGGATTCCTTAATCAATTGGACCCACTCGCCTATAGGTTTTATTGATCATAAGGTAGTCATAGCTGACCTGGTCGTAGAAGAACTTACGACCATAAGATAGTCGTAGCAAGACTTACGACTAGAAGATAGTCGTAGCAAGACTTACGACTAGGGGGTAGTCGTAGAATAACTTACGACTGGGTAGTGATTGTAGAAGAACTTACGACCATAAGGTAGTCGTAGCAAGACTTACGACTATGGGGGTGGTCGTAGAAGAACTTACGACCACCTAGTAGGCTTCTCCCTTGTAAACTTAAGGGGTATACCCAGGGACCACATGACATCATATTTACTTACAATAAGAATTATAGATAAAAGATAAAATGAGGATTATTAGATCCTCGTCAAGATTAATATATGCTACAATATTATTATTTTCCATGCTAAAATGCTCAATTTCGCAGTTATGTTTGTTTAGCTACACTATTCACAAAGGTGTCCCTCAGGTTTCCTTTTCTGCGATTGTTTCCTTTTCTATGTAGAAACTTCTTTAGTTAGTATACCATAATAGTACAAATAAAAAAGTCATTGTTCATACAAATCAGGTAGACCATAAATTATGTGTATGTGCTTGCTTAGTGTATTCTTGAATTTTTGTAGGCGTCATGGTCTTGAAAGAATCCACGCTCTCCACTCTTCAGGTGGTGTTGTCATCCATTAGAAATAATGAGTTGTACATAAAACAAATCCAATGATATCCTTAGGCCTAGTACGAATGATGGCAATGGATAGTTCAATTGTAGAAGCTCATGAGTTTGCTATGCAAAGCCTGAACCATACTTAACACTCTAGGAGTTGCATTTTGTTTTAATGATTTTTAGCTTTCTTACCTATATCTTATTTGTCGATAAAGGATGTCGATTAAAGCCCTTTAGATGTTGTTATGCTATTTTGAATTTGTAGGGTCCATATCCTTTGATGGGATTCGCGTCGTCTGCCATTCCCATGGGAATGTCACGGGCGAACAGTGTCGTGACATTTGACAGATCCAAGCCGCTCGATCCGTAAAGAGCGACTCAGATCAAGTGCTACAGTGTTCGTGACAGTGCAATGGCACAATATTTTGCCAGCCGGACACCGGGTTTTCAGTCTCGCAGTCCGAATCCACATATTTGAGCAACAATGAGTACAAAGTTAATCAGCAAACCCTCACACCAAATACAAATATATAGATGCTTGGCTTGGCAAAGGGGGTGTCTTATGGTTATTTTAGCACAAAGCAGGTTTTACTCAAATACTGTAATTATTTTTCATACCTATGACCTAGTCATTTCAACTTACAACCAAAGTGTCGTTGGTATAATCAGGTTTTATCATAAAGCAAGGTTACATCCACCTCTCTCTCTAGATATAAGGTTACATCCAACTTACTTTCTTCACTCTAGATATAAGATATACTAAACTATCTTTATGTTAACAAGTTCTCATCCCATATTTTTAATAAAACTAACAAAGTGTGGCTTTCTTCACTATGTCCATAACCGGCGGCATTTCTATTCGAATACATTATACATTTTGTAGAGATTGTACAACTTTACCCACAAGATATGATCAACTCATAATGTCAATCGGTGCCACGCTTCCTTAGGCGTGCGACAGAAACAATCATAACAAGGCTTTTTTGGTACCTAATCCCGACACTTCTCCTGTCCGGTGGGTAAACCCCTCAACATTGGGACCATAACCATTACGGAGCACACTTAGAATGCTCCCATCATTAGGCTACGTTTTCAATGAGGGACCCACCATTTGTGAGGGAAGTTAGCATCCCTTCTCAACGACATAAATCGTATAGAGATCTATCCTACTATTATGTGCGGAAGTTATGCCAAAACTAAGAAAAGTACTTGGCCAGGTCGCGCCCATACTTAACTTGTGGTTGCACAGTTATCAATTTAGAAGTGCGGCACATGATTCGGTCCTTAATCAACTCAGACGAGACAATCCATAAACCCGACCCTTGTATCATCCACTCGCCCAAGTCTCCGCCATTTGATAAATATTTTTTTGTTTCCAGTGGTAACCCATGTTACCAAACTATGATCCATATTATATCTCAAGTTTTGTAATGGAAATGTTTGTGTTATATTCAATTCAACAACTAAGCATATCTAGGCATGACCATTATTCGCGTTTACTTAACCAAGGGCAATCTTATTATGATAATTAGCCTAGGGTGACAAGATAATTGTCGGACCCCAAATTTGGAACTTGGGATCCACTGTGCATAAGGTGTCATTACCTGGATCAGTAGCTGACAAGCACAGTTACATTTAAGTTCACTCGCATAACTACGGAAGCTCACAGCAAACACACACTTAGGTTCATAGCCATGACCACGTTCATACATGAAGGACGTCTGGAGAGGTCTTGAGGAGGTCCTGGGATGGTTCTATTGTAGGACCGGAATAGGCGACTAGAGGGGGGTGAATAGGAGCACCAAATCTTTTTGCAATGATAATGGATTCAACTCGCAAATCGCAAATCACTCCAATAGCTATGAGAGCTATGAAGATGAATGCTTAAACACAAGTGGAAGACATGTAATGAATCCACCCTAAACCCTCAAAGCACAAGAGCAAACTTCTCAAGAAATCTCGAAAAATCGGGGACAAAGGTACTACCATCATTGTAAGTCGCGGTACTACCAAGATCGCGGTACTACCACGAGCAAATGTCTTGGTACTACCAAGATCATGGGTACTACCTCGAGCAAAAGTGCGGTACTACCTTTTATCCCGACGATGAACAAATGACTGAAAATAAAATCGAAAATCGACGAACTTTTAAACCGTAAGGCCAAACTCCACCAAATTTGGAACACACCTTCCTATGGGTATTAGGAACCTATTCCAAGTGGCGATCGTCCAGATCTCGCCAAAGTTTCGATCTTTTTCAGTTTTACCTAAGAAGGGCAAAGAACCGAGCAAAACGAAAAACTTGATCCAACTCTTGCTCGTGGGAGATTGATGATCTAGGTGACCTTAGATACGTTCCCACATGTCACAACAAGGAGTAAGAGTGCACAAGAACAACCAAAACCAATGGATCAAAGAAGCACCCAAAATCATCAAAAGAGAAGGAAGAACACAAGAGGGAGCTCATCTTTGGAAGAACATCCATAGATTGATTCATGATGTTCTTTGATTCTGACCACTCCCTCAAGGAGGACAAGAGCTCCATCCAAGAGCATACACATCAATCCATCTCTCTAGAGCCTATGCCTCTCTTTTCTTTCCTAAACCCTAAAAACCAAACTAGGGTTTGCAAATGAAGTGCTTGGGCTGCTGTGAACAGCACCCTCTCTATTTATATGAGGCCTAGAGCTTCTAGAAGACTTAACCCTAATGGGCTCCCGTTAGGCCCAAAACAAGCAGGACACACACGCACGCATTTTAAAGCGCCGTCTTCACTTTTCTTGACCTAAACCACTTCTTGACGCACCGCCTTGCGCCGCTGGTTGGCATTAGGTCACCAAGGTGGTATTGGTGAAATTACCAAAATACCCTTCTCGATCCTTCTCCATGGACCGAGTCCAATCTCGTCGAAGCAATCGCTTTGCTCATACGTGTAGGTTGATCAACGGCTCTCATCATGTCGACAAGTCTCTCCGTCCAATCCCATCGGAACCTCCAAGGCACTTGCACCGACCCCCGCGCCGCTTGATCCAACCAGCTGCATCGAACTGCCTGTTCGATCCACCTCGTCCATTCTGTGCCATGCTTGAGTCACTTGACCTCACCCGGTATCCATGATCGTTCTGGACCTCAGCTCTCTAGCTTAGTCCCGATCCTCCTCGCCGCTGACTCGCAAGCCACCGCACAAAGAATAGACCAAGAAATCGCCTCTCCAGGAACAAGTTCTTCACAACTTGACCCACGTTAGCTCAAAACATGCAATATGCAACATATATGCATTAACAAACATGGAAATGACATAACCCAAAAACAATTCTCCAAGTTAAGCGAAACTCGAAACCAAATCGGTACTACCGCCATGTTATGGCGGTACTACAAGATCATGCAGAGTATCAAGACCCATAATCAATCGTCGCATCTCCTCAAGGAAATCCAAAACTTCCAAAACACTTGTTCGGAAAAACCATACCGCTCACACGCGGTCGTTCAAATCATCTTGGTACTCTGAAGCAACCATAGCACGCGGTACTACCGCTCATCGAGAAATCAAAACACAAATTACACTCGTTCGAAAAACCATACCGCTTTGCTTGCGGTAATCTGACCAGCGGTACTACCGCCAAACACAAGCCGGTACTACCAAGATCAAGGTAGTACTGCCAGATTACACGCCGGTACTACCGATTATCCCGACACTTGTCAAAAGCAGATTTCAACAAAACCGAAAACGATCGTTTCGACAAACCCAAAGAGCTATTGCCAATTGTACCATCACATTAAGATCGTGAGCATATCCCCATGATATCCACAATCTCCCCCTTGATGAACACATTGGCAAATTCCCACAAATGCATGTTTTGAGATTTGAAAGAGTAAGAACTCGACGTTTTCGATCAAAGGCACAACTTGGTCCAAATGCAAGAAAAAGCAAAGGAAATGACCAAGCTAGCTCGAGAATAGTATCGACAAGTGAGATCTGACAAAAGAAGGCAAGAAAGCTTCATTTTCCAAAAGCGGGTCAAAATCTCACTTAAGGTCCATATGAAAGAACAATTGTTCGAAATGACCTTTGATCATTGTGAGTCTTCAAGAATTGTAAATCAACTTCAGAAAAAGCAAATAAGACCAAAAGAATGCAATAGAGATGATCCCACTCACTATGATCAATAAAAACCCTATGACTCCAAAAAGCTCTAAAACAACATTTTTACCAATCTTTCTCCCCCTTTGACAATGAATTCATCAAGGTGCATGGAAGAAGATAGAGCATGAAAGTAATGGAATGGCTGTAATTTTTGTAATTTTTCATTTTTTCAATTTTTTGTTTGTTTGTTTGTAATTTAAGCAAAAGGAGCCATGAAGATTATCCATGAAGACTGTACAAGTATTACACCAAGCCATATTATGTGAAGAAGCTATAAGCAAGTATGGCAAAACATGTACCGCAAAGCTAAGGCCAAAATAGCAATAATCTGAGATTAAATGAATTGAAAGCATGACAAAGTGCTCAAGATCACAGTTTAACTAAAGGTATCCAAAAAAGAGTCAGGCCATGTCTATAAACAAAACGGAGCCAGAAGCTAGAAAATGAGTCAGTTTTGAGCACTTTGAGATCAATTTTGAATCAATTTGTTCAAGCATTTAGAATTTAGCATATTGAGTACTTTGCTGAAAATGATTGATTTTATCTTAGTAAAGCAAGTCCTGGACTAGGAGCCATCCACAACTGCCTTCTAAGCTTCAACCAATTGCCAATTTGTTTTCTTAGCATTGTGCTAGATCTCAAGCCTCACTACGACCATCCCAAGCAGCACAAGCTTAAGAGAATAGTCTGGGTCATCCAAAACTCCCCCTGAGTTCATGCCTAGTGCAATGGCAAGCGCCTCATAAGAAAGAATTGATGAGATCGGTTTTTCACACAAAAGCTCATTTTTCATTTGCTTGACTTGAGAATTAGCATAGCTCAATTTAAAACTCAGAATAAGTTCAGGACTCAATTAAGCCTATATGACATGGCATGAATCATAAGAGGATCACTAAAGCAAAACTAGTCACCAGATCCAACAAGTCATATTATGATTCAGTTTGCTCACAGATAATAAAGCTAGCATGACAAAAGCTAAGCTATACATAAAAAGCCATAAAAGACATCTAGCAAGCTAGCACAAGACATGGCAGGTATAAAGTATGAAAGCATGTCATACAAGGATAATAATCAAAGCTCCATAAGGTTATATTACAATGCAAGTTGCTGAAGTTTAAAATGCATTATGGTACAATGAATGCAAAAAGAGCAAACTCCCCCTCAAAATAGGCCAAGAGGATTAACAACCCCAATTCTCCCTCGAGAAAAGCAAAACGAGAAGAATCAAGAGCTTTAGTGAAAATGTCGAGAACTTTGTTGCTCGGACTCAACAAAATGAAGCACAACATCACCCTTCTCAACATGGTCTCTAAGAAAATGGTAACGAATGTCAATATGCTTAGTCCTAGAATGTTGCAATTTGGGTTTTTGCAATATTAATGGCGCTAGTGTTGTCACAGAAAAGAGGAACACTACCCAAAAACAACCCATAGTCCCAAGAGTAGATAAGATCCAGAGAACACGAGAGCAACTATCGGTCGCAGCTACATACTCGGCCTCGGCGGATCAGTATTACAGAGGACTGCTTCCTAGATGACCACGAGATGAGAGATGTGCCTAAGAAATGACAAGTGCGAAGTACTCTTCCTATCTACTCTACACCCGCAAAATCAAGATCGAAAAAGGCCCGAATAGAGAGAGCGAAGAAGAAGAATACCAAAGTCCAAAGTCAAGAGTGTCACCGAGGTACTGAATATGCGACGACCGCTTGACGATGAGAAGCTCGAGGAAAGCTCGAATCGAGCGCATGCACACACAAATAATTGTATGTCCGGCCTCGACGCTGTGAGGTAGAGGAGGAGCCAATCATGTTTGCGGTACTCCTTCCGTCCACGGGCTCTCCATCCTCATCTGGGTCCAAAGACGGTGGTCGTGGCAATGGGAGTAGTCATTGGTCTCGCTTCCCATGTCGGGCGGCGAAGAAGGTCCTTTGTATACTTACTTTGATGAATGAAGGTGCCTTCTTTCGGTTGCTTGACTTGAAGACCAAGGAAGAAGGTCAATTAAGCCCATCATGCTCATCTCAAACTCCTGCTCATAGAATCTGAAAATCTAGACACCAAAGCATGAGAGGAACCACCAATATGATATCATCGACATAAATCTGAACCAATAAGAAGTCACTGCCATGCTTAAGAGTGAACAAGGTTTTATCAACCATTCCTATTTTGAAATCATTACTAAGAAGAAAACTCTTAAGCCTATCATACCAAGCTCTAGGGCTTGCTTGCACCATACAAGGCTTTTGAGAGTTTAAAAACACGGTTTGGGAATTTGGGATTTTGAAACCGGTGGTTGCTTGACAAAGACCTCTTCTTCTATGAAACCATTCAGGAAAGCACTTTTGACATCCATTTGAAAAAACTTGAAGCCCTTAGATGTCGCAAATGCTAGCAAAATGCGAATGGCTTCCAATCTAGCTACAGGAGCAAAAGTCTCTTCAAAGTCTAAGCCCTCTACCTGGGAATAACCTTGAGCTACAAGCCTAGCCTTGTTGCGAACTACCAACCCATCCACACTTTGCTTATTTTTGAAAATCCATTTTGTTCCAATTACATGTTGATTAGGTGGAGGTTTAACTAAGGTCTAGACTTGGTTTCTTTCAAAGTTTTCAAGTTCTTCATGCATGGCATTGACCCAAGAGGCATCAGAAAGAGCATGGGTGATATCTCGGGGTTCAAAAGAAGCGACAAAAGCAGAATGTGCATGAGAATCAGAAGAAATGAACCTGGAGCAAGTGACTCGCTCATGAATATCCCCAATAATCTGCTTTCGGTGGATCTTTGTTCTTTGAATGTGAAGAGGAGCTCTGGTGCAGTGGCCTCTACCTCATGGGTCAGGAGGTAGGAACAGAGCCACTCTGATCGTCGGTGAAGGTAGGAAGAGGCTGCTCATCTGAAGCTGGTGTAGTAGAAGCAGGCTCCCCAACCCTCTCAGAAATGACTGGAGGATGGATTGGGTCCTCATCCTCAGAGTCATCGTCGACGAAGATGCTTTCTCGAATATCGAAACTCGTACTGCAAAGATCGGGTCTAGTACGAGGACTAGCCTCATCAAAAGTGACTTCGCAAGTCTCAACAATTTTGTTAGTGTCAAAATTAAATACACGATAGCCACGAGAATGAGCAGGATATCCAAGAAATATGCCATCAGAACATCTAGATTCAAATTTATCAAGGTTGCCATGTTTTAGAATGAAGCACTTGCAACCAAAAATCTTGAAATGAGAAACTTTGGGCTTATGACCAAATCTGAGCTCATAGGAAGTCTTACCAATAACAGATCTCAAGAACACCCTATTAGAAATATAACAAGCAAGAAGATAGCCTCATTAAAACCTCCTAGGTGTGGAATGCTCATCTAGCATGGTCCCGCCATCTCTACAAGGGTCCTATTCTTCCTCTCTACAACACCATTCTCATTGGGGAACTCTAGGTGAAGAAAATCGGTGCTCTAGCCCCTATCGTAATGAAGGTGGCAAAGGAAGAATTCTTGAATCTGTCCCATTGTCACTCCTAATGGCTCTCAAAGCACCGGGAAGATCAACAACAAGTTTAAGGACCAAATCTCTAAAGAAACCAAATGCCTCGTCCTTAGAAACCGGAAAATAAACCCATGAATACCGGAGTAATCATCCACAATCACAAGCACGCACCACTTACTACCGCAGACCGACTCTAGAAGGACCAATAAAGTGTCTAAGTGCAAGAGTCGACTGGTCCATCGATCATCACTAAGGTAAGAGGAGGATGAGAAGTAGAAACCATCTTACCGTGTCTCAGAGGTGTGCACACAAGATCTCTAATGACCTTGACCTAGGCAAACCTCTAATCAAATCCTTGCTCTCGACTCTAGTCAAGTGGTCGAAACCTATGTGACCAAGCCTACGATGCCACAAAACTAGATCATGGGAAGCGAAGCAACAAGACACCTAGGGCTAGAAGCGAAGAGATCTGAGAAATTAGCACAAAAGATCCTCTCAAACACAAAATCTTAAAGACAAGCTCACCAGAGGAATCTAAAACCCTACACTCACCACTCTTAAATCTCACCTCTAGACCCTCATCAAGCGGAGAAACAGAAGCGATTATATTTTAGCTTACTTACCAAAGCGACGTCCTTGAGCATGAATTTGTTGTTGACGCCAAGACCGTGTCCCTTTGTCATCACGGTCGGTAGAGAAGCATCCCCAAATGTGATCAATTCATTGCGGATGCACGTGTGAGGAGAGAACCATCTAGAATCCCGGTCATGTGTCGAGAGCACCGAGTCAACAAGCCATATGTCCTCCTTCCTCGCATGACGGACCTACAAGGCACGAAGCAGAAACATCTGTGCCTCAAGATCAAGTTAGTGATAAAAGACTTGGGAATCCAAGATTGAGTCACACGATGCTTAGGCAAAAGCAGAGAAGCGGCGATAAAATGGTTAGGAGCAAAATCATAAGAACGCACATGAGAACCACCTAGACCTCTCCGAATCGACCTACCAAAAGGTCGGTGCTCCCCCTGTCTAGATGCTACCCGCGGTCTCTCCTCACGAAATCCTAAACCAGAACGCTGCCTAGAACCACCAAAGGAGTCAAAGAAGTCATCTACGAACCTAGGCCTATGTCTAGCAGGAAAGACAGGCTGCCTAGCTCTAGAGACAACAACAGGTGAAGGAACTCCTCTAATGATTCTCAAGGTACTCATCCTCTCCTTCCTCTCAATCTTGGCTCTACTGAGCGTAACTCAACAATGTGGCCACTCTTCTTGCGTAGGTGCAATGGTACTTGACCTTTTGAGGGTCCGACACGATGAAGTAGAAGTACCTATCTTGCTAGAAGTGGTTTGGGCAAAACCGTGATTTGAAGATTATCTTGGATGGCTTAGAGGGTTCTACCTCAAGCAGGCCACTCTCAACAACTCTAACAACCTTAGGTGGATGATTTTTGGAATGCTCTAGGAATCAAAACCTAGGCCACTATTATTCACACTCACCTTAGATTTGTCTAGAATCATGTTGAGTTTCTTCCTCCCACCAACAAATCTCTCAAGAGTCCTTTGAGATAATCATTTTGTATGGCTAGTTCATAACAAGAAGCACACTTATTTGACTTGCTAGCCCTATCGGACTTTTCCTTATAGTGAGCTACCTCGGCTTTCAAAGCCTCACAAGACACACAATAGTTATCCCTAATCTTATCCAAGCGCTCTTTGAACTTAACTCTAAACGCTTCTTGTATCCTATCTACATTATGCCCAAGTTCAATACAAAGAGTACAAGAATCGAATCAACAACTTTCTTGGAAGCAAATCATGGACATGGATTGTTCAATTTTAGCCTTTTCTTCTAGTGTCTTGTTTAAAGCATCATTCTCAAGTGTGAGTTTAACACGCTTTCACATGAAGTAGTTTTAGAGTATAGAATCATTTCGGACATCTCCTTCATTTTAATCTTATTTTTCTCACAATGAGAGCGTGTGACTAGCATCAAATTTACTCAATTCTTTTGTAGCACTATCCAATTTTAGTTCAAGCAAGGCACAATTTGAACAAGGCAAAGGGATAGCATCAACAAGAGTCACATCTAAAGCAATGGCATTCATGCAAGCGTGACTAGACTTGAGAGTTTCTAGTTCATCAAGAGCATCTTTTAATTGATTTGTAACAGAGGAATGAGCAAGTCTTAGAGTTACCAATTCATCATACATTCCGAACAAGCATCACAAACATCTTGAGGACGAATCGATTTGAGTGTAGCAACTTCTACTTTCAAGTTATCAATCATGATGTCCCGATTCTTAAGCATTCTAGCTTGCTTATCTAATTTTCGCTCGAAATGACCAAAGCACGATTCATCCGAAAGCGGTGAGGGACATACCTCATCGGGATCGAAAAAGGTCGTCGTCATTGGAGGAGTCGACGTCATGGTACGCCGCTAGCCATGAAGCACATGCCGTGAAGTCTGGGCCTTCTTCTTGCCATGAGAGTCATCGCTGCCGCCCTCCGTCTCCGAGTCCACATAGCTCATGTTAACACTCTCAAGAGCGGCAAGGACTTGGTGATTTAACTTGCGATAGTTTGGCTTCTTGCCTTTCTTGTCTTTGGCTTGATGACGCCTCAGAGTCCTTCTCCTCCTTGCCCTTCACTTGGGGCACTTGGAGCGAATGTGGTTAGGCTCACCACACTCAAACAAGTGATGTGGCCACCTCTCCTCCTGTTCCTCACTTTGTTGTAAACTCTCGAGAATTTGGTGGATAGGAGGGCTAAATCATCTTCGTAGCTTCCTAATCGCTCATCGCTCAAAGAATGTAAAGTCGACAAAGAAAAACCAGATGAGCCAAAATCAAGGGAATCACCGAGTTTGCCCTTCGATGGGTCGACCACCAAAGCCATCGACTGTTGTCTTGGGGAGACGCGAGATAAAGTCAATCTCATGCGTCTTCAACCTTGAGTAGAGCTTATCCATGGTAAGCTCACTCATGACAAGTTTGTCATTGATGGATGTGATCTTCATCCCCAGACCTTCACATCAAGAGCACCCAAAAGTCGGCGTGCATTCTCGAGACTCAAGTGAAAACAAGATCAACAAAGACGAAGGTCATGAAGAATCTTGGAGAACCTCCCCACACTCATCTAAAGACTCACCGTGTCTTTGCTCGATCTTTGAGTATTCTTTCTTGAGTTGGTTCTGCCTCACTTCCTTGATCGCAATCGAGCCCTCGTGATAGTCACAGAGGGTTCTCCATATCTCGTGAGCGGACCTCAAATGAGCCACACGCCAAACTCGGATCGACTAAGACCTTGGATCAAGAAATTACGAGCTTTGTTTGTTAGCCTCAATGTCCGGAGTGATCACATCGTCATCCAAGACGACATATGGATTTTGACCTTAAGCCAAATAAGCGCCCTTGAGCCTCGATGTAGGCTTGCATGCGAGCCTTCCAAAGAAGCAAAATCAACTCCATCGAAAATATGAGGTTTGAGTGAATACTTGTCGATCGCCATGGCTCCAAAGAACGGTTAAGATCTATGAGAAGAGCTAACCCGCTCGATACCAATTGTAGGACCTAATAGGCGACTAGAGGGGTGAATAGGAGCACCAAATCTTTTGCAATGATAATGGATTCAACTCAAAAATCGCAAATCACTCCAATAGCTATGAGAGCTATGAAAATGAATGCTTAAACACGATGGAAGACATGTAATGAATCCACTCCTAAACCCTCAAAGCACAAAGACAAACTTCTGAAGAAATCTCAAAAATCGTGGACAAAGGTACTACCATCATTGTAAGTGTGGTACTACCGCATCGCGGTACTACCACGAGCAAATGTCTTGATACTACCGATCATGTACTACCTCGAGCAAAAGTCTTGGTACTACCTTTTATCCCGACGATGAACAAAATACTGAAAACAAAATCGAAAATCGACGTAACTTTTAAACCGTAAGGCCAAACTCCACCAAATTTGGAACACACCTTCCTATGGGTATTAGGAACCTATTCCAAGTGGCGATCGTCCAGATCTCGTCAAAGTTTCGATCTTTTCAGTTTTACCTAAGAAGGGCAAAGAACCGAGCAAAACGAAAAACTTGATCCAACTTTTGCTCGTGGGAGATTGATGATCTAGGTGACCTTAGATACGTTCCCACATGTCACAACAAGGAGTAAGAGTGCACAAGAACAACCAAAAACCAATGGATCAAAGAAGCACCCAAAATCATCAAAAGAGAAGGAAGAACACAAGAGGGAGCTCATCTTTGGAAGAACATCCATAGATTGATTCATGATGTTGCTTTGTTACTGACCACTCCCTCAAGGAGGACAAGAGCTCCATCCAAGAGCATACACATCAATCCATCTCTAGAGCCTATGCCTCTCTTTTCTTCCCTAAACCCTAAAAACCAAACTAGGGTTTGCAAATGAAGTGCTTGGGCTGCTGTGAACAGACCTCTCTATTTATATGAGGCCTAGAGCTTCTAGAAGACTTAACCCTAATGGGCTCCCGTTAGGCCCAAAAACAAACGGGACACACACGCACGTATTTTAAAGCGCCGTCTTCACTTTTCTTGACCTAAACCACTTCTTGACGCACCGTCTTGCGCCGCGGGTTGGCATTAGGTCACCAAGGTGGTATTTGGTGAAATTACCAAAATACCCTTCTCGATCCTTCTCCATGGACCGAGTCCAATCTGTCGGCAATCGCCGCTTCCGCCACGTAGGTTGATCAACGGCTCTCATCATGTCGGCAAGTCTCTCCCGTCCAATCCCATCGAACCTCCAAGGCACTTGCACCGACCCCGCCGCTTGATCCAACCAACACATCGAATCGCTGCTCGATCCACCTCGTCCATTCTGTGCCATGCTTGAGTCACCGACCACCCGGCATCCATGATCGCTCGGACCTCGGCTCCTAGCTTAGTCCCGATCCTCCTCGCCGCTGACCGCCGCTGACACCAAAGCCACCCAGACAAAGAATAGACCAAGAAATCGCCTCCGGAACAAGTTCTTCACAACTTGACCCACGTTAGCTCAAAACATGCAATATGCAACATATATGCATTAACAAACATGGAAATGACATAACCCAAAAACAATTCTCCAAGTTAAACGAAACTCGAAACCAAATCGGTATTACCGCCATGTTATGGCTTCACTATTATCAAGATCAATCTGCAAGACCCATAATCTTGGCCGCATCATCCTCAAGGAAATCCAAAACTTCCAAAACACTTGTTCGGAAAAACCATACCGCCACACGCGTCGTTCAAATCATCGCGGTACTACAAGCAACCATAGCACGCAGTACTACCGCTCATCGAGAAATCCAAAACACAAATTACACTCGCTTACGGAAAAACCATACCGCTTTGCTTGCGTAATATCGACCAATGCAGTACTACCGCCAAACACAAGCCGGTATTATCAAGATCGCGGTAGTACCGCGATTACACGGTACTACCGATTATCGACACTTGTCAAAAGCAGATTTCAACAAAACCGAAAACGATCGTTTCGACAAACCCAAAGAGCTATTGCCAATTGTACCATCACATTAAGATCGTGAGCATATCCCCATGAGATCCACATCTATAGTGATCCCGTGGAGGTCCTGAGAAGGCCTTAGGACATCTGGAAGTGATCTTTAGACCATATAGGGGTGGTCGTGAGATAGCTGGTTGTAGTCTTAGACTATCTAGGGGTGGTCGTGAGACGTCTGGTTGTCGTCTTAGACCATCTAAGGGTGGTTGTGAGACATCCGGTTGTGGTCCTAGACCATCTAGGGTTGACGGTGAGACATCTGGCTGTGGTCTTAGACCATCTAGAGATGGTCATGGGACATCTGGTAGTGGTCTTAAACTATCTAGGGGTGATCGTGAGACATCTGGTGGTGGTCTTAGACCATCTAGAGGTGGTCATGAGACATCTGGTAATGATCTTAGACTGCCTAGGGGTGGTCATGAGACATCTGATTGTGGTCTTAGACCATCTAGAGGTGGTCGTGAGACAGCTGGTAGTGGTCTTAGACTGCCTAGGGGTGGTCATGAGATATCTGGTTGTGGTGTTAGACCATCTAGAGTTGGTCCTTAGACATCTAGTGGTGGTCTTAGACTATCTAGGGGTGGTCTTGAGACATATGGTTGTAGTCTTAGACCATCTAGAGGTGGTCATGAGACATCTAATTATTGTCTTAGACTATCTGGGGGTGGTCGTGAGACATTGGGTTGTTGTCTTAGACCATCTAGAGGTGGTCTTGAGACATCTGGTAGTGGTCTTAGACCATCTAGAGTTGGTCCTGAGACATCTAGTGGTGGTCTTAGACTATCTAGGGGTGGTCTTGAGACGTATGGTTGTGGTCTTAGACCATCTAGAGGTGGTCGTGAGACATCTGATTGTTGTCTTAGACTATCTGGGGTGGTCATGAGACATCGGGTTGTTGTCTTAGACCATCTAGAGGTGGTCTTGAGACATCTGGTAGTGGTCTTAGACCATCTAGAGTTGGTCTTGAGATATCTAGTGGTGGTCTTAGACTATATAGGAGTGGTCTTGAGACTTATGGTTGTGGTCTTAGACCATCTAGAGGTGGTCGTGAGACATCTGATTGTTGTCTCAGACTATCTGGGGGTGGTCGTGAGACATCTGGTTGTTTTCTTAGACCATCTAGAGGTGGTCCTAAGACATCTGGTAGTGGTCTTAGACCATCTAGAGTTGGTCGTGAGCCATCCATTTAGAGTTGGTATGCCCACTGATCATGAACTTTGCTATGTAAAGGATACTCAAAATGAACAGTGCATGCCCATGATATATTACATAAATATCTGGCCAAGCAGCCATTTGTTTTTACAAAAGCGCCCCTTAGGCAAGAGTTTTACAAAAGTCCAGAACACATAGTAGAAAGTAAGTACGGAAGCAAAATAAGTTGTGGTGGATCCATTCACTCTGCCACAAGCAAGTGACTGGGGGTCCCAACCTAAGCTTCGTCATCTTCACCACCATCTGGTCCATCCTCCGTGAAGTACTGGTAGGGGTCTTGGTCATTCGGGTTTGAAAAGATTAAATTAGCAGAGCCTGAGTACTCAACCGTACTCGCGAGCCAACCCAAAATGCAGTTCTTATAGATGTAAGGCTAGTCAAGGGAGGTTCAGAGTTCTTTTATTTGCACAAGGCCAAGTTTGAATTAAGCTAAATTAGAAAAATCCTGAGACCTAGCATTTTAACAAATCTGTTTTCAAAATGAGTTTTCATTTGAAAAGTACTAGTTGAGGTCCCACCTCCTATACCATTGAGTGGCTCCATCCACCAATGCTCGGGCTATCCTGTTATTACCACTGGTCCCCGACTAGGCCTTTTCCAAATCCCTGGGGTCCCACCCCAGCCTTCCCTTTTCATCACAAATGGTTTTGTAAAATGAGAGCTATATCCAGCAAGTTCTCAGCACCGCTCTTGACCGTGAGCACGGCTATCATGATAGTTTTCTTACTCTGCAGAGTTCGCATACTTTACCCACAAGAGGTAATCGCCTTGATATACACACACGTTTCCCTAGACATGCGAATCAAGGGGAGATTACCACAAGGCCTTTACAATGCTCATTCCTCGACGCAACCCCACCCGCTAAGGTTTCCACCGCCCGGTGCCAAGCACTTCCAGGAGGCTCCCTCTTGCGCCATGTGGTTTCTCTGTGGCTCCCTTTCCCCTTTACCCACGCCACATTCCTCCAATGGTGAGGCCACGCTGAGGCGAGCAAATTAGTTGGCCAGGTCGTACCCATTATAGACTTGTGGTTGCACTGTTTTTGCATGAGAGGTCATTCCAAGATTCGGTCCTTAATTGACCAGGGCGGTACGTCCACATACCTACAGCTTCTCGTACCTCTGGCACCAGCCATTCTTCCTAGCCACCCCAGTCGAAAATAGTTTTTCAGGTTTTATTGTTTTTTTTAGAAATATTATTTACTTCAACATACCAGCTAGGCTTCCAGCCTTACTGCCCAAATCATTTTCCAAAGTTTTTAGGGATTGTGGTTGGGCAACTTAATGCCCTGATGACAATGTATCTAAGCAAGGCTAAGCATGACACTTAGATATAGACCTATCAACTAGTATGTAATCCATTAAGTCTAGGGTGACAATGGATAATGTCCAAGTTCAAGGGTTGGAAGTTTATACACAAGTATATGTTAGGACATTAACTATGATCTAGACCAATTTAGTTTGATAAAACATAGCAATGCAGTTTCATAATTTAAAGCAACATAATTTGCAAAAAGTGGGTGCAACATGGTCAAAGGATTGACTCACCTTGTTCAGAGTGCTATTGATCGTGATTCTGATCAATGAACGGTTCTTCAATTGCCTCAGCTTCTATAATCGCAACACAAACGGAAAGGCAAATAAGCATATATTCAAACTCAAATCGTATTCAAATATGCAAAGAACTCCAAATAATGCAAAGTTGTAGATTAGAAATGTGAGACCAGCACAGATGAAAACTTATTGGTCGTTGGACCTGTGGTGGTTGTAGAAGCTACTGTGTTCCTAGACCTGTTCAAAAGGTGGTAGGGCGAGCTTGGTAGGGCTTGAAAAGCCCTACGAAAATGGAAGAGCGAGCCCTACCAAAAAATCAATTTTGATTTAAAATAATATTTTACTCATTTTTGAATAAAAGTGATATTTAATTCATTTTCTAATTAAAAAAGGATTTTCACTTGCTTTTGGGGCCTTGGGCTTTGGGCTCGGGCCGGGCCAAACCAGATCCCAGGCCGGCCGAGCGAGTCGGGCTCGGGCCAGCCGGCGGGCCGGGCTGCCCTTGAATACCTCTGTGTGTTCCTAGAAGGATACGACAGGGAGGTCGTGGAGGTGCTATGACTTGGGGAGATCCTGGAATCACTGTAGCCAGGGGAGGTCGTGAGAACGTTACGACCAGGGGAGGTCGTGAGAGCGCTATGACCAGGAGGGTGGTCGTGGTTGAGATTGTAATCTTGTATAAAATTAGATAAGGGTTTGAGTCTGAGTCTTAGCCGATTAGTGTAAGGGTACATAAGCATGAGGGGGTAGCAGTCTTGGAGGTACCATAAGCAAGAAGTACGAAGGGGTTAAGAGGAGTCGAAAGTTTAAAAGTGGTTGTAAGTTGAGTTATCATGAGAAAAACTGTGATTGCAGCACCTCGAAAGAGCCCTGTCTCGTTGGCTGATTTTTTGAGCACTGTTTATTATGATCATTGTTCATCCGAGCACTACTCACCCGCAGCTTTGCTCATTCGAGTCTTGCTCATCGAGTACTATTCATTCGAGTCTTTGCCCATCCGAGTGGTAGGTCAAGGCACTGGTCTTAGGTGGTAACCTCACAGTCTTTGCAAAAGACCAAGAGAGCGGTCTTGAGAAAGAGGTCCTGAGGTCAAGGAGGTAAAGCGCGGTGAAGTGGGGTCTGTCCGACTTTGATCGGGCGGTCCATAAGAGGTGAGGGCGCGGCTAGGTGGGTGGTCTTGATCAGGAGGGTGGTCTTTGCAAAGGGGAATGTCACGACCACGAGGGTGGTCTCTGTAAAAAGGATGGTCTGTACAAAAAAGGGGGGGGTCGTGGGAGTGTTAACCATACGTAGTCGAACGAGAGAAATGTTCGACTACACAGCAGAGGTCAAAAGAAAACAAAGGTTTGACGGTATTGATGCAATCGAATTAACCAGCGGAACAACCAAAAGAAGAACCAGAGGAACATCCAAGAGAAAACGAGGCGGCTCGAACTAGGAAGAGTATCTAACCACTAGGAATTTACCAATCCGGAACTAGAGAGTGGGCTAGTCGGAGCTGATGCTGGCGACGTGGCCACCGACCATGAGAGAAGCTCCGCGCTGCAAGTAGCTTGAGGAAGGCGGGTGGTCTTCGGTCTTCAAGGTTGCTCCCTGGAAGCAGATAGGTGGTCCGTCAAGGAGGTCTTGGAGTATCCGATGGGCGTCAATGGTGAAGGCTGCGATGGGGTGGCGCTCGACAAGGACTAGCACTTGAGCTTGCTTGGAGCTCAAGTTCACTTGGAGGAGGAAGAGAATGAGGTTAGCATTGGAATGGTGAAGAAAGAGTAATGAGGGGCTTGGAGTAGCTATATACATATGGGCACTTTGACACAGCTCGACAATGAGTCGTGGTCGGTGTCATTGTCGGAGTTAGCAAAGACAAAGTCAGTGTTGTGATGGTCATTAATGGCGATTGATGACCTCCAAGCAGTGCACCTGGTTGCACTTGGCACCTAGAGAGTGAGAGTGAGAGAGAGAGAGAGAGAGCCAATCGCCTCATCTGACGACCAGAGGTCCTGCATCAAGACGGGCTTGACGAGCGGCGATCAAGGAACATGTGTTATGGGAGGAAAAAGACTAGGAGTCTCTAGAGTGGTTTTCATTGTGTTGGTATGCTAATATCTTAGAGATTTCTAGTCTTGGTGTCATGCATACTAGCAAGAGAATCACGATGCAACCAGCATGGAAGCTCGACAATGCATTCAAGACGTTCAACAATAGTTATCACACGAAAAGGTTTTAAAAATCTCATATTTTTACGTTTATGAATATTTGGGCTATTACAATAATCATCATAACAATAATTAAGGTGGGGAATAGTAAGTAATAACATATGGAATAACTATGCATCACTATTTAACATAGCATTTCATAAATAATAATAACTATGCAAGTAATACTTTAAAGCAAAAGTAATTTGATTTTGAAATGAAGGTTTAACATGATCAATTGTAAGGACTTGCCTTGCTCAACAGTGGATATCACTTGGTCTTGATCAACAACGACGGCGGTTTCCAAAGCGTCAAAGTCTATAATCACGAAAAATATCAAATTCAACACAAATTCAAATAGATTCAAAAGAACTCCAAAATTACGATTTTGGTACTGATGGAAAGGTTTTAAATTTAGAAACAAAAATAAAGTTATCTAGATTTAAAACGAGACAGAACGGGCTCTCCAAAATTTGACCCAAGAGTAATTCCAAAAACACAGAAAATCCTGATAGGTGGGGTTGATCGGATTTTCATTCTTTTTTTCAATTAATTTTTTTAAAAAGAAAAGTCATCTGCGGCTGACAGGTGGGGGGCAGCCGGGTTTTAAAATTTATTTTCTAATTATTTTTCTTAAGGAAAAGCCACTGTTGCTGACAGGTGGATCCAACCGGGTTTTTAATTTCTTTCCAAATTATTCTTATTCAGAAAACCCGACAAACTGATAGGTGGGACCGTGGTCCATACAGACTCGGTCCACCAATGGTTCACAGGGCCAGGGCCCACATGTCAGCGGTTTTGGTCTATAGACTAGATCTACATGTGTTTTAAGTGGTGGGTCCGCATGTCATACTCTCCGACTTTAAACTATGTCTTAATTAGATTTTGTAATTACCTCCGGGCCACATGTCATACTGATACATTACCTACAAATTAAACGGTAACTAATTACGATTAACTTAATCCTAACTTACAAGTGGGCCTACTTGTTGGTGACTACTATCATTGTCTTCCTCCTAGAATAGAGGAGTAGGACAGGATAGCCATGGCCAGCTCAGGGTAAGCTCGACGGCCATCGTAGTCGGCTTGGTCCTTGTAACCCATTTTGGGGGAAACACATAGGAGAAGCGGCCAAGCAAGATGACACGCTCGATCGCAGTTTAAATAGAGAGGAGACAAGCGTGACAACATGGCTTGGCTCGGTCGCGAGCGGCGCGCTCGTGAGGTGAGCTGGGTGCGCTCGTGAGGTGACAAGGTCACAATGGGGTGTAAGGGGGAGAGGCTCGAGGCGTAGGATCTGACGTGGCGTCAGGCACTCGCCACGTGCGAGGTGGAAGAAGCACAATGCTTAGCCTTCCGCTCGACCAAACATGTGGGGCCAGGCTCGCTCGCCAGCGAGCGTGAGCGTGCGTGCGCGAGAGAGAAGGGGAGCAGGAGCTGGGTTGCGGGTACGACTGTGGTCTGGTGGGCTCGGCTTGTTCGCAAGATGCGAGGGAAGGGAAGGAGAGAGTAACGGCGCGAGCTGGCTGGGATGGGCGGTGGGACAGGAGATGGGAGGAGGGAAGGAGGTGGCGGTTGGGTTGGCGTGGCGATTTTGGCCCGAGGGGGAGAGAGAGGGGGAAATAAAGAGCATATATTTTAATTGTGATTGAAAAACCAATTTGAATTTGAATTCAACTTCTGAAATGGTTTTGCGCACAATTAAAGTTTTAGATTTTGCAAATCCAAATTGGAGACAAGGAAATTGTTTAAGCTTTTTAAATTGCACGACAAAGCTTTTGAAAATTTCGAAATGCAACCAAAGTTTTTGAAATTCATGCAAAATTTAAATGGGTCCAAAATCGAGTTGTTGCAAAGAAAGTGCACAGGAAATCAAACATATTACTGCAAGATCGAGATCAAAGAAAAGAGGGCGAAGAACAGGTGAGAAAACGGAAAGATCGAGATCAAGCTTGCACTGAACAACATACATAATGTTCGTCCAAGCCCAAGAACAGCAGCAGCATGATTCATACCCACAAGCGCCACACGATCCGGTGACATTTGCGTGCAAAAAAACCACACGCGTCAGCCACCACGCAGCTCGTGTCATCGGCGCAATATCATCATGCATCAAGAAGGGCAGAAAGAAGAATCAACACGCGCACCCAGCAACGAAACAAGAAATAGAGTAGCATGCATATACACAGGGATTAAAATCACGGTCGGTAATCACCGGTTACCGGTCGGTAACCGCTTATCGGAGGGGGGCCGGGATACGGGATCCCGATGGGTTTTTTAAATTCAAATTTTAAATTTCAAATTTCGAATGATTTTTAATCAGATTTGAACGAATTTCATCCGAAAAAAACCTGGTTTGACCAGAATCGACCGCAACCGCCGATTACGCATCTTGATCGTCAGCAATGAAGTTCCCGAAGCGGTTATATGATCCTTGCGCACACACGCTCTCACTCTCACACAAACACAGAAACACCCAAATCAAAGAAGCCAAGAACAGTAGCATACTAGTATGTGCAAACCATGGCACGAAGTAGCAAGAGCATCACAAAGCAAGAATTAATATTGGACTGAAACGATAACTAGCAAGAGATGAAACAAGAACTACACTGAAACAAGATCTGATCGAACCAGGGGGACAAAGCAGTGTGTGGAGAGAGGAGTGTGTGTGGGGGGTGGGGGTGGGGGGTGTTGGGCAAGTTGTTAAGGGAGGAGGGGCAGGGGCGTGCTCCCTCCGCCTGGTCTAAACTAAACCCGAGAATTTTTGACCTGAATGGCACATTTTCAAGGCGTAATTACGAGAGTCGCTCTTCTTCCACGATATTTGTAAATTTGGCATTTCGTCTACATGGTTCACTATGCGAAAGTGCCTCACACCGACACGTGCGTAATGCCGCGCGGCCACCGTACGGATGAGTCTCATCCGTACCACCACCGTGCGGACGAGGTGTCACGTGTCGACATGAGACTCGTCCGCACCGACACCGTACGGACGAGGTACGTACGCTAATTGCGTATGGAGAACACGTACGTGCGAGCGGTGGCATACACGTAGTGAGTTGTTTTTTTGGTGGATGGATGGGCTCCTCCCTGGCTTTGGGATTAGTGCGGTGGATTCTTGATTTGCTTGACTGCTAATTATTTTGCAGCAACAGTTAGTTAGCTCGATCAAGGTGATTTGATTCCATTTCGTTTGGGAAAAGCGAAGAGCTGACGAATTAGAAGGGAGCCACTGGCGTCTGGACGTACGGTCCCTTCAGCTGTCCGTTTGGGAAAAGCGAAGAGCTGACGAATTTAGAAGGGAGCCACTGGCATCTGGACGTACGGTCCCTTTAGCATCAGGTTTCGTTTAGATAGATCACAACAAAATTTTTGATTCGGTGCAACAAACAATTGTGAACCGCAACAATCAGTTTTATAGTTGCAATAAAATTCTCACTCCGATGCAACAAACACAAACACAAACTAGAAATTGTGCAACAAATGAGAACAACAGTGGCAACAAATACAAGAATATGTTGAAACAAAATTAAAACATTTTTGTAACAAAAACAAAAAACCACTAAATCAACCTCAACATTTTGGAGAAAGTGCTGTAGCATTCGGAAATAACCACTGCAATAACTCGACTGACTGGTACCAACATTTTAGATGGGCTCAGAGTAGGAGGAGGTGTCTAGCCCACATAGACATCTCGTTGTCGACCGGATCTTGTGGCCCCGGCACAACATCCTCATCGTCGCCGACCCCCAACCGGGCCACTACCGAGTTTTTGTGGCCGGATGTGTTGCTAATATAATGTCTACATCTTATCTTACATGTTTTTGTTGTTATCATCCTCTTAATATTCTAGAAAAGAAAAGGTAAGTACCTAAGATGGAGACCGATAAATGTAAGGACTAGAGAGTAAACAACAGAAATAACCGTTTCCAAAAATACAAGAATGTTTTTAAGGATCCATGGAAGGTGGTTACTACATGCATGGTTTTATTGAAGCAGTCAACTGCATAGTGCTTAGTTTATTAAAGTTTTGCCTTTTTTTTTGTAGCTACGAACTCTACATGCGTATGGCTATGCAAAAAAAGAAAAAAGAAAAAAAAAGAATGCTTTGTTTTTTTTTAACTTGAGCCTTCCTTCTCCATCTGAACTTTTTTTTATTAATTAACCTTTTTTTGAATTTTATTTTAAAGTTAACCTCGACACACTTTATTTCCAATTCTGACCCTTTTGGTCACGCCAAGGTGGTGACGTGACAAAACAACATTGTCACGCGCCAAGATAAGTCCCTAAAATAGTATTTCTTGTCACGCCACTGGTTGTGGCGTGACCAAATAACACTGTCACGCCACTTCCAATGGCGTGACAAGAGTTTGACTAGAAATGGGCTAGCGTGACCGTGTTATTTTATCACACTATGGGTGATGGCGTGACTAAAGGAGTCAGAATTGGAAATAAAGTGCGCCGAATGTTCACTTTAAAATAAAATTAAAAAAAGTTAATTAATAAAAAAAATTCTCTGTTGACATAAGTGATTTTCTATGGACACATATGCAAATCATATTGTCACGGACCTTAAAGACCACCTCAACTTTTAGGTTGTGCACGCTCCTGTTTGGTTTCCTACTTTCCTGCAGAGCACTGATCATTTAGAGGAACCATATCATCACCATGATTTCCTATAGTAGTTTGTTGCCTCCTCTCTCGCTTATCACGCTCTTTCCCGATAAAAAAATATACACACCTTGTCACCGATATTTACTGAGTATAGAGGGTTTTTATAGACTAGTTACAGGGGCAATGAGTTTTCATAAGGTTGCTCTCGGTATTTTACCCTGGTTGGTATCTTAAGTCTATCATATAGATAAAATAATGATATGACACTATAGTTAATGAAGAGGGAGAGAGTATTCTAATATCTAATCTGGATATCGGTTCGGTCTCGAAACCCAACGCATAAAATTTATTGTGATCGATCTCGTGCATTGGGAAGATCATACATGTATTGCTTTAGTACATACCACAAATAGGCTACAATGCTCAAATACTAGTAAAGATCATGCATGTAATTAAATAAAACAGCCTAAGATACTACATCATAAGAAACCATGTATTGAAAAGATAGTATCCTAACGCTCCTCATTCACTAAAAAAACTGCACTAAGATACTGCTCATTGGGAGCAGCCTAAGAATTATGTCTTGTTCAACTGAGTTGCAAGCAAGGTTGTCAGGATCACAACACGAATCGTGATATAGTACGATCCCACAGAGCTAAAATGACACAGATCAGTATATAGATTTGAATTTCATAGAATCGTAATCCTGAAGGTAGAATCACATAAAATTGAGTAGGATCGTGCTTAGGGTCAGGTGGCATCATGATCTTGACAACAAACTGTATCAGCATAAAAAATTTCATTTTACCTATTGCTAATTTAGGCTACAATAGTTTATTTTGCTTTGTTTTTGCTGTTTACATGTTGTTTTGAGATTAAAAAATTACCCTTAATATATTGGATTTTAAATGATTAGTTTACTAAAAATAATAATAATAAAAGTTTAAAAAACAAGCTTAATTACATGTGAAATGAATAGGCGTGCCCAAATTTACATAACTATGAAAACATAATTCAATTTTTATATAAAATATATATACGCTTAAATTCTCATAATATATTGGATTTTAAATGATTAGTTTACTAAAAATAATAATAATAAAAGTTTAAAAACAAGCTTAATTACATGTAAAATGAATAAACGTGTCCAAATATACGCAACTATGAAAATATAATTCAATTTTTATATAAAATATATATACTTTTAAATTCTGATAGAATGGTGATTCCTGTGAGATAAAAAATGATCTCACCGCGACGCTGACAAGTTGCAAAAACACATATCCTTGTCTTATTCTAGAATCTAGATGCGTATCAACTTATCACACCTCATTTTCGCTACACGTACGCACCCTACCCTCCTCCTGCCCTTCCAGTCTTCCACCGACTTCATCCCAACTTCCCAACCCCACCCGTCCCCCTAGCCTCACGACTCACGAGGTCACGCCACCGCCACCGCCTCCGCTCGCCGGCGATGGACTCGCCGCCTCCTCCACCGCCACCGCCGCCGCAGTCCCCGACGCCGGTGAACTGGGACGCGCTGGACGCGCTCGTCCTCGACTTCGCCAGATCCGACCGCCTCGTCGTGCCGCCCGCCTCCCCGTCGCCGCCCTCCTCCCCGTCCTCTTCCTCCACCACCACCACCACTGCCACCTCCACCTCCTCCTCCGCCCCATCCTCGTCTTCGTCCTACCGGTCGCGCATCCTCATCCGCCGCGCCCGCCGCGCGCTCGAGGCCGGCGACGTCGACGACGCCCTCGCGTTCCTCCGCGCCCACGCCCCCGCCGCGCTCCTCGACCACCGCCTCCTCTCCACCTCCACAAGCAGGTACCGTACCGCTCCTTGGTCTCCCACTGTGTGTCTGCGCGCGCGCGAGATATGAATTTGTGGGGTGGTGCAGAGATTCGTGGAGCTGGTGAGGAGGGGCACGGAAGCGGACACGGAGGCGGCGCTGGACTGCCTCCGCACGGCTCTAGCGCCCTGTGCCCTCGACGCTTATCTGGTGAGTGCTGCTTCGGTTCCCCTCTCGCCTGAACCTAATGTGACGGCTCACGGCTCCCCTCTTGGGGTGCTTGGGCTTAATGTGATGTGAATTTGGCATTTTGAAAACATACTGGACATTCAGGGCTGGTGCACGGCATGCCATGTGTGTGTCCAACGTCAGTGGATTGGGTTTCCATTGGGTAAACTGGTCTGCATGTGCAAGTTGTTGGATCATATGACTAGTGCATGGACGGTTGCAAACCCATGGGAGACGGGAGTTGTCGGGTTCGCTATTGGTTGACCTGTACGCGTTTCTTCATAGTGGGCTTGGCACAGTTGGTTGCTATGATGCGAACAGAATAGATTACGTTATTGTATGTAGAAGTGAATGTGTGCACGTAATTATAATTTCTAACGCTGCTTAGTAGTGTGATGTGAATGTGTATTATGAGTCTCTTAGGGTAAAATTTATGTGCACATAGCAGATTATTATGTTATCTTGCTTCATGCCAAGGTATGATGAGCTTTCTTTTCATACACAAGTGTTAAATTTACACAGTTTGCTCATTTTGATGGAAATGTCTTGATGGATTTTCTTTTTTTGGTGTTTTAGCATTTCGTTTAAGTACAACTGCCTCATATTGAGTGTAATAGCAGTCCATATCTGCAAGTGGAGTACTTGATGAAGTGTAACTGATATTGAAGGAGCACTCTATAAGGGGAATAAATGATTGGGTACCAAAATGTTTTGAAACAATAGTTGTGGTTTGTATTAGTAAAGCAGGGGGAATGGTTTAGGGGTGGTAAGGATCACTTGTTACAAATGTTCTAAATAGCGCCTAGCGGTAAACTGTTAGCGAGTGGCCAACCCACCTTGTAGCAATATTGCGGTGGCCTTGAAAGTGCCCTGTAAGAGGTTTAACAATTGAAAATAATATGTAAACATTGATGCGTGCAATATATTCTTTCATATGTGGACATATTGCTAATAGTTAGTCACTACTGGTTTGAACTCTGAACTTTCAAAGGATGAAAGGAAGACAGATGAAAGAATATGGGATTGTTTTGGCTTTGGGGACACAATAAAGGCTGCTTTTGCATTTCAAGGCTCACTTAACCACTAAATCAGCGACCCGCTCAACCACTAAATTATACCACTATGATGCATATATCGTTGTGGTAGACCCACCACTACCTTTATAGCGGCCACTATCTAGGTCATAGTAGCTAATGTTTAGAACAATGCCTTTGACTGACATTGGTTAGTGGGACTGACTTAGGGCTAATCCTTACTAAACAAGTTATGGAAAAAAATGCAAGGGACTTGTTTACAAAAATGGTTGATGCTTAATTGGAAAGCTGGTGGATAATTTCTCAATATTCTGCTTTTAGGGTAGTCCTCTCTTAGTGCTGCCAACAGTGGTGTTAATTTTCACCTATGAATCACCAATCCTTCGCTAAACTGTCGTACCAGTACACGATACTTACCCGATACGGCGATCCTTCGTGATACGGTATCGGGAAGGATCAGTGAATTTCGGATTTTAAAATTAATAAAAACAATTCCGATACTTCTCAGATACTCTGCGATACTCCCTGATACTCCAGGCCCAAAACATCTCATATTGAAGCCCAACAACAGCCTAGTCCAACTCCCAACCCTAATGCCTTCCCAACCAAATCCCTGCCCCTCCCGAGCCCTCACACACACGTACACACCACGCAGCCGCCGCCTGTCACCCCTTCTCCCCCTGCTTTCACCGCCGCCCTCCCCCTGCTCTCGGCGGTGCCCTGCCCTTGCCTCCCCTTCCTTCTCCGCCTTCCCTAACTTAGAAATTCTCATTGTCTCAATCTCTTGTAGCCTCTTTACATTTTATCATATTTAAATAGGTGATACATAGATTTTCACAAAGGGGTGATAATATTGGTGTGTTTTTGGAGTGACTCTTTACTTTAAGGGTAGTTGAAGATGTGTCCATCTGATACTGGATCTTCTTCCATGTGAAATAACTGTACCGTTACCCAATCTATGTAAGACTTCAATCAGTAGCACAGCTAAAAGTGGTATCCTGTGGAACCTAGTTGTTGAAAGATCCATCTGGCCTTCTTTCATTGGAAACAACTATATTATGACGGGAAATTGGGAACAAATATATTGGAATGATAAGCCAGAAAGAGCTCCCATTATTACTTCTGTTAAGTTCCTCTGTACTTCCTTTCAACTACATGCAGAACGCACTCTGGTAAAAGAGATTGTGGATTAACTATTTAATGGTCCATTGCTAGAGGCTTCTGCACTACGCCCTGTTCCTATTTGATAAGGTTCCAATGCTCATTATTTCCTGTTTCTTTCCTGTTCTAGCCTGGGGAGGGCAAATTTCAAATCTATTAGAGAGGCACATTGAACATAAATTCCAAAAGAGCAGGGTATGGCAAATACTAAAAGTTGGGATCCTGAGTCCTGACTCCCATCCAGTATGGAGCTATCTTTTCATCATATATGGCATGGTTAGTTTACTTTTTTTTGAAGACCCAGTACTTTGAGATGCACAGATTTGGCTTGTCATTGATTGGCTCTTAACATACTTAAATGCACGTCCAGAAGTTCTAAAAGTGTATCTTTCTTCCATCAGTTGACCTGTCATGTGCTGCATTTATGCTTCAAACATGGCATATTATTGTCTGTCGCAAAGAAAAAAATAATCCTATATGACGATGTCATAATAACTCTCTACTACTGAAATAAAGATGTACTTAACAGGGAAAGTAATGCTATAGGGTCAAGTTTTACTTTTTCCCATCAAGCAAAGATATAATATGTCCTTGCACAAATCTCCAAGCCTCTCATGATATAATAAAGTGGTTGAGGTGGGCATAGATCTATTAAATTGCATACTTGAAGATTTTGTGCAATAGTTGGGTTACATCTTTTGGAGGTCTTTGCTTGATGGGAAAAGACTTGGTCCTATAGCATTACTTTCCCTGTTAAATACATCTTTACTTCATTAGTAGAGAGTTATTATGCACTGTTGTTGAACTTATCCGAAAAAGACTGTTGGAATCATCTTGGTGCCCACCATGCATGTTAGTATGGAGAGGCATGTGTTGTGGCCAAACTAACACATATCGTTAATGAAAAATAACTTGTGATATTGCTGCAAAAGAATGTGAAAACATGTGATCAATGCGTGGCGATGGAAACTTGAACAGATATCAGTCAAAGTGGGGAAAAGGAGGTTCAATGTCATATAGGCATTAAAGGGAGGTGCAGTTTTACTGGTTTCAAAGAAAACAATCACCATACTATCTAACAATAACCATACTATCTTTCAGTTCCTATCTATTTAGATGAAAATTTGGGACACCTGAATATGCACATGTATTCTATTTTTCATGCATGTTCATTAAAGTTTATTTGTGTTTGTTTGGATCTTGCCTACTGAATGTTGGTATGTTGATATACTCCGAAGGAAGCTTATGAGGAGTTCAAGCATATACTGCTGGTATTGATTTATGACAAAGATGACCAATCTTCTCCAGTTGCCAATGAGGTATGTACGACTCTCTATGTCCATATTATGCTTTGTGAGCTTTTCAACAGAACATTAATAGCCAGGATAGCTTAATTGTTAAGACTTCTGAGCATTCTGTTCGAGCATATTTACTTCTTTAAATAGTGATTTAGAAATTCACCTCAACAATTAATGGATTCAAGAGGGAATTTTCCATGTAGAGTAAGGGTTCTTAATTATTTTAATTCTCCAGAGTTGAAGTATTCCCTCCAGCCACAAATACATGTTTTGGGATACGTGCAGTCAAACTTTCAAAACTTTTGCTATCAATATCTTTTTAAATATTTAGATTGGATACATTAAAATCATATGTATAGATTTGCCTCGAAAAGCATTTTTATAATATTATAATTTTATTGGGTGCTATAACTATATTACAATAGATCTTAGTGGTGAAAGTTGTTTTTTGGGGACATGTCAATGTGCAAATGACATGTATTTGTGACCGGAGGGAGTAGCTTTTGATTGTCCTTTAGTTCGTTGACAGTTCGCTGCTTTACACTGTATTACTCTAGTACCAGCTCATGTTATTAAGTACTATGTTTGTTGCTTCATAGAACTTTTATTTTCTAATATCTAGTTTGCTATTTTACACCCTTCAGCACATTTTATTGTACCGTAGTAAAGCTATTATTATTATTTCAGATATGACCCATTTCTTCCTTGAAATGTTTTGCTCTACAGTGGTCTGTAAAGAGGAGATTTGAACTTGCTGGATTACTATCATCCATATTAAGAGCTCATTTACAAGCTTATGATCCTATTCTCTCAATGACCTTAAGATACTTAGTAAGGTACCTTATATATTACATCATTATCCTGTCCTTCCTAACATTGTTGGTTAGGCTACTTTCCCTGCACCATTCATTTCTGACAATCTTACAACATTTTGAAAAGCATTCACAACGTATTTTGCTCGCGCCAAGGAATTTCATCACCTATATCTGATCTGACTGAGCGGCTGCTCTTTGAGGATCGTGATCCACCTGCGGTTCCTCAGGAATGTTCACTAGAAGCACTGCCATTTGACGAGGCAAGCACCTCTTGGTAATTATTAACTATATACTCCCTCTTTTCTTTTTTACTTGACTTCCTAGAATCTGTGAAGTCAAACTTTCTAAAGTTTGGCCACCAATAGATTTAAAACTATCTAGATTGACTACATAAAAATTATACCATTAGATTTGTCGTTAAAAATACTATCATAATATTATAATTTTATTACTACATCTTAATGTAAAGTTATAAAAAGTAACGGTCAAAGCCGTATCTCGAAGACCGCAAAAAGTCAAAAACGTCAAGTAAAAAAGAACGGAGGGAGTACTATGCTATATGTACCAGCTTTTAATATTTGAGTATCAGGTTGATGTTCAAGCCCTAGCACATGCTGTGGAGTTGACAAGACAAGGTGCTGTTGAAAGCTTGAAGTTTGCGAAAGGAGATTTATATCAAGCATTTCAGGTTTGTTACAAATTTAAAATTTAAATATGAAACTATTCAGCAACGAATATGGACTTTTTATTGCGGGGGATTTGAGGATTTACCATTATGAGATAGATGCATTTAAGGATTTACCTCTCGATGTCTAACTGACATGTGGGTAATCCTCAAATGTATATATATATATATATATAGGCTGTGTTATTCTTCCCTAGTTTAAGGTGTTTTCTGCATATTTGTCACTTCTATGTATCTGTATATATTGGCCCATTGGCCCCTTTGCAATACAAGCAACCCATTTGTAACATAGTATCAGGCAAGTTAGGGTTTCCCTTCCCATTTTCCCTTCCCGTTTCTCTCCTTCCCACCTCCTAAATCCACCGTCACCACCCCTACCGCCGCCCTTCTCCTGTCGTCGTCGGCCAGATTCAGTTGGATCCACCGCCGATTGGTCGTCTCCCGGTAGGATCCACTACCGATTGGCTGCCTTCCGCTCGGATTCCTGTCGCCTGGCTCTGCTTCGTCACTTGGCTCTTCTTCAACTGGCCGTTGGTGTCACGGCTCTCCCGTGCCGCGCTTTACTTTGTCTCGCCTCGCCGGGATCGCCTCGTGCCTCCTGCTTTCGGGCCCAGCGCCTCCGGTTCGACCATGCCTCCCTTGCTTCGACACCCGGGTCCCCATGCCTCGGGTATCCCCTGCACCTCGGGTCTCCCCTGCACCTCAAGTCTCCCCTGCTCCAAGCTCCTCGGCTCTTCTTGCTGCCTTGATCATGTTGCCCTTCAGACCGGCTCGTCGCCGAGCCCGAGCCCCACTTCTTTGCCGCCTCACTCGCTACTCTGCTCATTGCAACATCAGACGGCTTGTCCTCGCCTTCCCCATTTCGCCTGAGCTTTGCCAGGATAGCAACTTGTTGTTCGGCCAGAAGCGACCATCACACAAGATGGCACCCTCCGGAACCTCGAGCACGGGTACCGTCTCGGTTCTGAAGTCACCGGTCACCTTCAACGACGTCAACTACCGCGAGTTCGTCCAGCACATGAGGATTCACCTGCGAGGACAACGCCTGCGGGTCTACCTCACCGGTGAGTGGCCTTGCCCACCTCGCCTCGTCCCGCCTACTGAGCCCGTTTTCCCTGCTGATACCACTGAGGATGTTCAGCGGGCTGCGGTTGCCGCCTTTGAGGACGCGTTCGAGGAGTACCAGACACAACTCCGTGCCTACGAGGTGTGGAACGATGGGGATGCTAAGGCCTCCACCATCGTGGTGGCCAGCATTGAGCCCGAGCACGCATCCAATGTGCTTGGGTTGTCTACGACCAAGGAGATGTGGGATCGTCTGAACTGCCCACTACGAGCCGAAGAGCCAGGCGTTGTACCTTTCCGCTCTTCGGGAGGAGCAGTCTCTCGAGCAGCAGGATGCCACCGTGGACACCTTCTACTAGCAGTTGGCTGCGGTTTGGTGTCAGCTTGACTCTTTGAGGCCGGATGTCTGCCGGTCCTGCACCTGCTGTGTATGTAAGCAGGCTCGCTTGGAGACTCGTCGCCTCCGCGAGTTCCTCACCCGCCTTCGTCCGGAGTATGAAGCGGCTTGCTCTCAGTTGCTGATGAGACAACCCCTTCCCTCCATATTGGAGGTGCTCGCTGCTATTCGGGCTGAGGAGGCTCGTCTTCGCACGGTAGGGATTCTACAGTAGGCCTCTTTAGTCTTGGTTATTCACACCCTAGCACCGGTGCCTATGCTTGCCTCTGCCCCTTTGGCCGCCGTTCTTTGCTCCCATCGGCCTTCATCATGATCATCAGGATCGTTTCGGGCACATCTTGCCCAAGATCGCTGTCGGCGCGTATGCTCACCGGAGTGGCACATTTCGAAGGGGGGGGGGGGAGCTGGATCCTCCCAGTCAGGTTCACTCCAGAGTTCCTTGGAGCAGACGCACCAGGAGATGCTCACATTGCTTCGACGCCTTGCTGCTTCTGCCTCAGCACCAGGTTCTTCTGCTAGGTCTTCTGGTCCTGCACCATCACCTCCTCCTTCAGGTATAACATCTCCTTGGATTCTGGATTCTGGTGCCTCTTTCCACATGACACCGAACTCCACTCATCTTACTTCTGTGAGACCACCTGATCTTCCTCTCACAGTTCAGACTGCAGATGACACATCTCTTCCTGTTGCAGGAAGAGGCACTCTTTCTACTTCGTCTTTTCGTGTTCCTACTGTGTATCATATTCCTGGTCTTACTAAGCAGCTTATGTCAGCTGGTCAGATTACTGATCTTGGCTGTCATATCACTCTTGATTCTAACTCTTGTTGTGTTTAGGATCGTCGTACGGGGATTCTGGTTGGGACTGGTCCTAGGTGCCATGATTCTCAGTGTCTTTGGGAGCTCGACTGGCTGTATCTTCCTTCCGCAATCTCCACCAGCCAGTCAGCCAGTGCCACTGCCTTGGCTTCAGCTGCTTCCTCCACCACCACTTTTGTCCAATGGCACTATCGGTTAGGTCATATTGGTGGTTCTCATCTTCCATCACTAGTAGGGAGTGGTGTTCTAGATTCTGTTTCTGGTGGCACTACTTTACATTGTACGGGTTGCAAGCTTGGCAAGTAGCCAGTGTTCCCCTAAGCGGGTGCCTAGGCCGCATAGGCGCTCCTAGGCATTGGGCAAAGGCCCTTCGCCGCGACTTGGTGCCAGTCGGCGTCCTAGGTGGGCCGAGCGCCTAGTCGGTCCAAGGCGGTTCCAGGCGGCACGAGGCGGGCTCGTCGCGGCGGCTCAGAGCGTTCTGGAGTGGTGCTGGGCGACCTGAGGCGGCACTGGGTGTTCTGAGCGCGGAGCTAGGCGCATGGGGGAGAAAAGCAAACAAAATGTGAGGCTCACAAACCCTACCCGATTTCTCTTGCTCTGCTCCCAAACTCCTGTCAAGGCCATCGCCTCCTCTCGTTCTCGCCTCTCGCCTCCTCCTCATGGTTCCCGTCACAGCTCTTCCCAACTCCCTGTCGCCATCGCGCAACTCCTCGGCTCCCCGTCGCCATTGTGCCTTGACCTCCCGTCGCTGCCTCGCCGATCGCCTCGCCCCAGTCGGCCGCCTGTGTCAAGAGCGCGCCTCGCCCAAGCCCCTCGCCCTCTCAGCCTCCCTCGCGCCCTCGCCTCCCTCTGGCCATCGTGCCCTCGCCTCCTCTCTGCTTTGGTCTTGTGCGCACTGCGCAATAGTACTAGTAGTAGCCCACCCAGTTCGATTTAGTAGTACTTGGTAGTTGGTACTACTACACAGCACACAGCACACAGCAGTAGCCAAGTGCGATTTAGTAGTAGTTGGCTAGTTGCTGTTGCAGTGGCACTTGGCAGTGCGATTTACTCATTTACATGTTTAGTAGTAGTACTATGGTGGCAGTGGCAGTGTGATTATTGATTAGTGTGGACTGTTTAGTAATTACTAATTAGTAGTTAGTCATTACCCATTAGTCAATTACCAAGACATCAAGTCTTCAAATATATTTGCATCACACCAAGCCACCAAGGTAACATCTCTTCTTACATAATTACACATATACATACATACATGTAACATCTCTTCTTACATAATTACACATATAAATACATACATGTAACATATACATAAGCTTGGACCGATGCTTGCTATTCTGTGTTCATCCCGCTTGCTTGGACTGATGCAGGAGGCGATTATGCTTGCAATTTTGTTCGGCCGCCTAGGCCCTGCCTAGGCGCTAGGCGGCCACCCACCGCTTGCCTAGCGCCTAGGTGAACACTGCAAGTAGCTGCAACTTTCTTATCCCTCTAGTGATTCTGAGTCTCAGTGTCCTTTTGATTTGATTCACTCTGATGTTTGGGGACCAGCTTCCTTCACTTCGAAAGGGGGTCATACCTATTATGTGATCTTTATTGATAATAATTCGAGATACACTTGGCTGTATCCTATGTCTTCTCGCAGTTAGGTTCTTTCCATTTACCAGCAATTTACCCCAATGGTTTGCACTCAGTTTGAGTCGACCATTCATATTTTCCGTGCAGATTCTGCTGGTGAATATCTCCACTTCACTTCGTCGTGTTCTTGCTGAGCAGGGCACTCTCCCTCAGTATTCTTGTCTTGGTACTCATACTCAAAATGGTGTTGCTGAGCGTAAGCACCGTCACCTTCTTGAGATAGCTCGTGCTCTCATGCTTCTCATGTCCCACCTCATTTTTGGGCCGAAGCTGTCTCTACCGCTGCCTTTCTTATCAATCGGCAACCCTCTATTGGTCTCAAGGGATGCACCCCTTTTTAGCGTCTCACTGGTTCGCCATCCCAGTGCAGTCACCTTCGTTGTTTCGGTTGTGTCTGCAACGTGCTTCTTCCACCTCGTGAGCGCATCAAGTGGACTGCTTAGTCGGTTGAGTGTGTTTTTCTTGGCTACAACTCTGGGCATAAGGGTTATCGTTGCTATGATTCTGTTGCTCGACGAATGAGGATCTCTCAAGACGTCACTTGATGTGTCCCGTCCTTACTATCCTTGTTCCTTTGCCACCAGCTTTGCTTCCTCTGAGTAGGGGTGAAAGGATCGGATAGTTTTCGACCGATCCGGACGAAAACAAATTCGGATTGTCTTGGATCGGATTTTCTCGAATCGGAAACGAATACGTTTTTTTTTTGTCGGAAACGAATGCGAATATGGTAGCCCTATTATCTGTTGAATACGAATACGGATTATCCGGATAATAATAAGGTCAGATATCTGGCATTTCAGCCCATAGCCCAACTGGCTAGACCGGCCCATCAATCCTTAGGGTTCCCTAGACCAGCTCACATGTGCAACCACAGCTACGAGCTAGGAGGGTGGCGCCGTGCACTCCTCCACGAGTAATTTTTTTTCGCTAGTGAGCAAGTAGCTAAGTACTAGAACATGCATCTGATGATGAACTCATGAGGTTGCATACATCGGAATTCGTAGCCCATTGTGTTGTGTTTGTGCTACGGCCATGCATGTTGTAGAGGATAAAAGCTTCTACAGGCAACCAAACAATCACGTAAACACAAGGCTATGGCTAGTGGCAGATCTAGGTCCAAAATTTAGGAGGTGCTAATAGGACTTGTTCACATGCTTACAGTAGTGACGACTGGTGAGAAAAAAAAGGAGATAGTGGTCTCTTCTTCACCAACCATATTCCATTCTAGTCAGGACTGCCAGTTAGGTTCTAAGTGCACTCAGTTTAATTAATTAATCAATGCACCAAACCATCCATTAATTATGAAGTAGGAGCAGCACGTTTCGACTGTATTCGTTTCTATTCGTATTCGTTCTGTATTCGATATTATTCATATTCATATTCATATCCGTATCCAGGAAAAAAATATGAAAACAAATATGGCAGAGCCATTATCCGTCCGTATTCGATCCGTTTTCACCCCTGCCTCGAGTCACTTTCCTTTTTGACTTTTCGTGACACTTCGCCTCCTCTAGTTCGTGTCTTACCACCCTCATCTTCTTCCTCTCAGTTCCCACAGTCTCCACCACAGTCTCCTTCACCACCATCTTTCCAATCTCCGGTTTTCTCACCTCCTCTAGAGGTTCCTATCAGCTCTTCTGTTGAGATCTCCCCTTTTCCGCTGCACTACTCTCGCCATCCACGGTCCCCTCCAATTGAGCCTTCTACTCCCTTCCCTACCTTGTCCTTGCTCGGTCCCGCTCCAGTCTCTCCTCCCAGGTATGATCTTCGTGATTGTCGGACTATCAGGCCTCATTAGCGTTACGGCTTGCGGCCGCTGCTCTTGTTGAGCCTACGACTTCTCAGGAGGTCACGCCCATCGAGAGGGCAAGCAGACGATGGCCGAGGAGGTTGTCGCCTGAGCATGACCGAGACTTGGGATCTTGTTGCCCTATCTGCTCGTGTTACTCCGATCATGTGCAAGTGGATATACAAGATTAAGACTCGCTCTGATGGCTCTCTTGAGTGCTACAAGGCTCGTCTTGTGGCTCGTGGTTTTCAGCAGGAGCATGGTCATGACTACAGCGAGACTTTTGTGCTTGTTGCTCACATGATCACTGTTCGGACCCTTCTGGCAGTTGCTTCTGTTCGCTAGTGGTCCATTTCTTAGCTGGACATCAAGAATGCCTTCCTTAATGGCGAGCTGCGTGAGGTCTACATGCAGCCGCCCCCTGGGTATTTTGTCCTTGATGGTATGGTGTGTCGTCTTTGTCGCTCTCTCTATGGGCTCAAGCAAGCTCCTCGAGCCTGGTTTGAACGCTTCTCCTTTGTTGTCACTGAGGTTGGTTTCACCGTTAGTGACCATGACCCTGCTCTCTTTGTTCACACCTCTCCTTATGGTTGGACTCTTCTTCTATTGTATGTTGATGATATGATCATCCTCAGTACATCGCTTTGTGAAGAAGCGTCTCCGTGACAAGTTCTTGATGTCTGACATGGGTCCACTTCGCTACTTCCTTAGGATTGAGGTCACTTCTACACCCGAGGGCTACTACCTCTTCTCGGAGAAGTACATTCAAGAGCTTGCTCGCGCTTGTCTCACTGATCAATGCACAGTTGACACTCCTATGGAGCTTGGAGTTCACCTTCTACCATCGATGGAGAGCCCTCGAGGATCCCACTGCCATCACACCTTGTTGGTAGTCTTTTCTATCTTGGGATCACTCGACCGCCATTTCTCACCCCTGCTCATATTCTCGAGCTAATCTGCTTTGGCCCCACTTAGCTTCACTCATACCACCTTCAAGGTCCTTCGATATCTTTGTGGCACCATTTCTCGTCGCCTTTTCTTTCCTCGCTCCAGCTCTTTGCAGTTCAAGGTGTACTCTAATGCGACTTGGGCTAGTGATCACTCCGATCGTTGACCTCTTTCTACCTATTGTGTTTTCCTTGGATTCCCTCTGATTGCCTGGAAGACCAAAAAGCAGACAGAAGTTTCTCGCTCGAGTGCTGAGGTTGAGTTGAGGGCTATGGCGTCGTTGACAGTCGAGGTTCCTTGGTTACGGTGGCTCCTTTAGGATTTTGGTGTCTCTGTTACCGCACCGACCACTCTTTTGTCTGAGCACGAGTGCGATCAGTATTGCGCGAGATCCAGTGAAGCATGAACTCACCAAGCACATTGGCGTTGATGATTCCTATGAGATCGTAGGTGTAGGATCAGGTTGTGGCTCTTAAGTATGTGCCTTCAGAGCTTCATGTAACATCTCAATTTTCTGAGTTTCAAAACCTTTTGAGTAGTTTTAGTCTTTTGGAAAAATTCACCAAATTTATTTGAATTTTAATCAAGCTTAAAGGGACTTTCAAATGTCAAAACAATTTAATGTGACTAATCTGAACATCAATTAGTTCCAAAACTATTTTATTTGAGTTCTTTGTGCTTGGAAATATTTTCCAGATTTTTCTGGAATTTTTCTAAGTAAAATTGCTATTTTTAATTTGCCATTTGGATTTACTGTTATTTCTGAAATGCAAAACCTAATTAAAATCTCGAGAATTCATTAGTAATTAAACCTAATTCTTCAAATTTCAACCCTATTCCTCTTTCCACCTTAATCTCAAGACGGCCGCTTCCTTTCTCTCTCTCACAGACCTAGTCCCACTCGCCAGCCTCTCATTGCCTTTGTGTGACGCGGTTGCGCCCGAGCTACTGTCGCTAACTAGTGGACCCTATCGATTACTGTTTGTCTTCTTCGAGTTGGGGACGACTCGAACTCTGCCGCGTGGGCCTTCCTTGATGTGCGCGCTCCGGACTCTCTCGGCCCCCCGCATATAAAAGGGGAGGTAGCCCTCGATTCCCGCATCCTAGACCACGCCGCCACTGCTCAGGAGCTAAACCCTAGCCACTAGAATCGCCGAAGAAGCAAAGTCACCGCCGAGAACTACGACGAGCTTTTTCTCCGCCGTCAGCGAACTCGATCTTTGCCACCACCTCCGTTGAGTTCGCAAGGCCTAGATCTTCATCGTCGTCAGGTTCGTGTCGCCGAAGCGTCACCAGAACTCAAATCCCGTTGAGCCCGAACCCTAACCTCCGCTTCAACCTCTCCGCCGGCCAGCTCCGTCACACCCTTGCACCAGTGAAGTGAGTACACCGTCGGAATCGCCAGAGCACCAGCTACTTAGTGCACACCTCAGTGTCCATTGCCGAGGCCGCAATCGCCGGTGATCCTCGGAACCTGAGTGCCACCATCTCGCCGTCAGCCACGTCATCGTCCATGTCACCTGCCACCTTAGCTCTGTTGCTTGTGTGTCGTCCAGTCAGCGTCACGTGGCATCCACGTCAGCGCTGAGTCGGCCCTCCCGTGGCAAAACCCAGATCCAATCTCACGTAGACCTAATCTACCGTGAACCTAGCCTGTGCCAAGTAGGTCCTACATGTCAGATCTACAGTGCTGTAGACCCATGAGCCATAGACCCGTGAACCGATCCATGGACTTGGTCCATAGACCTGAGGTCCCACTGTTTAGGATTTTTCGGATTTTCTTTTAATTTCGAAACTATGGTCGATGTCAGGATGACACAATAAATCGGAATTTTCAGTAGAAAGATAATTCGAGAGATTCGAAATAATATTTTCTTTATCTTTTTCTTAGGGTTAGATCTTCTAAAAGCCTTTTCTTCCTCATACAAACTCCGATTGAGCTTATTCAAATTTCTAAATTCATCTAAATTCAAGCTCTACCCTCCTGAGATTTTTATTTAATTTTTGGAGTTTGTTACATCTTTGTTTTGTATTTATTTAGTTATTTGCTTTCGTTTACGAGTAGATGTTGATACTTTGGGAGTTTTCGAAGGAGAAGTTGATCAAGCTCAAGACCAGTACTAAGACTTATTCCAAGGCAAGTTTTACCTTCGACCATGTTGAACCCAATTTTCCAAAATTACATTGATTCAAATTATTGTATTTTACTTTAGATATTTATTTAAATGTTTTGGGATTTGTTATACACCAATTTGATTATATCTATTTTGCCTATTGTATTGTCATGATCTTTTGTCATCCTAGCTTAGTTAATTATTAGTTGGTAATACCATAGCACTAACGTGGGTTGGTTAGATACGAATAGTTTGCTTAGCCATGCAACGAGTCATCTATATCATTTGAGTTGCAAATATAAACTTGACTAAGCGATTATGAAATTTGTGTAAAATTGTATGCAGTATGCTGTTACTTGTTGATGGCATGTGTTGCACTTAACCAACAGGGTGAGAAATGATTTAGACTGAGGTGAGTTGATGGAAATGTGCTATGTCACCACCTGTACCAGATTGTAGCGAGTTCGTGTGGAAGACCGGCGGTTTCGGCCCTGGACGATGCTTCCCAGGAGTTGTAGCGACAATGGATGAATGGGTACAGTGCGGGATAACAATACAACGCAGCAGACGAGAGAAGAACTGGAAGACAGGAAGTAGAAAGGATTGGATATTAGTCTCTGGTTACTTTCCAGATCACATGCCTTTTCTTAAATATACCTGATGCTTACAATGGATTCAAATACAAACTCACTATTCGAATCCAACACTACTACCAAGCCTATCGTAACTGACTTGTTTAACAAATATTTCCTAAACCGAAGACAATAACTAACAATCTAAACTTGCCATCGGTAGTTGGCCTATTGGTCTTGCTGAGCCTCAGAGGTCTCCTGCAACGAGTGTAAATCAGGTCTACATGACATCTCTCCTCGCCGCAAAACGGCTCGTCCTCGAGCCGCAATAACAGATATCGTTGATTTAAACTCGCTCACGGAACCCATGTAGCTTCGGAATCCGATAACCCTTCCCAGTGCACTAGAATTTGACTAACACCACGGCACAAACGAGCCCATTCGACTCGGAGAGGAATTGGTAGGACACGACCTTGCTGTAGATCTGGTAGCGGTGGTGGTACTGAAGGCGGTTCTCCATGAAAATACTTCAACAAACTCACATGGAAGACATCGTGAATGCGCGCCTTTGGTGGTAACTGTAAACGATGCGCTACCTCCCCAATTTTTGCCAAAACCTGATATGGTCCATAATAGCGAGGAGTGAGCTTACGATTGACATTATGGGCCAGTGACAAAGCCTGGCGGTGATGTAGTCGAAGCCATACTCACTGGCCGACAGAGAATTGCAATTCGTGGTGTTTGTTGTCATAATGAAGCTTATAGTGTTGTTGGGCCAGAAGAAGGCGATCGCGAACATCATCCAAGAGTTGATCGCGTTCCTGAAGTATATGCTCGACTGCTGGTATGCGAGCATCTTGGGCGGTATATGGTCGAAGAGAAGGCGGATCCCTGCCATACACAATCTTGAAAGACATCTCCCGAATAGAAGTCTGAAAAGAAGTATTATAGCAATACTCTGCCCATGGAAGCCAACGAATCCACGAGGCTGGTCGCTAGTAATATATCGAAGATAGATAGAAATGATTTTGTTTGTCACCTCTGTTTGACCATCAGACTGAGGATGAAAAGCTGAACTAAGGTTGAGTTTTGTGCCAGACAGCCGAAATTGTTCAGACCAAAAGTTACTCGTAAAAATTGGATCCCGACCACTCACGATAGAACAAGGAATCCCATGTAAACGTACCACCTCATCAAAGAACACAAGCCACTGAAGTCGCCGTATACAGATGAGCGAGAGGTATAAAATGCGCATACTTGGAAAATCAGCTCGGAGGCGGTGTAACATCTTTTGAACGCCCTCATGCCCTGCCGAATGAGCTGAGAGCAGAATGGCCTGAAGCATCGGAGAAGAGGTCGGAACATGCACATGAGTGTTGTGAAGAATCAAACCATCATCTACTGTCCACGACGCAGTAATAGTGCTAGTGCCGGCGAGAATCTTATCACGGAGTTTAGACAATTCAGAATTCTGTGCTCTCTTGTCGAATATCATTGAAAATGTTGAAGTGCGGTGTAGACAAAGCCAAGATGGAACTGGCCTCCTGATCACGTCGCGATAGGGCGTCGACGATGATGTTGGAATGGCCCGGTTTAAATTCCACATGAAAATCATAGCCAAATAACTTGCTCACCCAGCGATGTTGAGGTATCGTTGAAATACATTGGTTTGATAAAAATTTAAGACTATAATGATCTGTGTGGACAAGAAACCAACGTCCCCCCAGATACGGTCGCCAATGGAGGACAGCTTGAACCAATCCAATTAGCTCACGTTCATATGCTGCCAAACCAGCATGTCGGGATACCAAAGCGCGACTGAAGAAAGCAATAGACCCATTATCTTGATGAAGAACTGCACCAATACCTGAACCGGAAGCGTCGCACTCGACAATGAAATCAACCCCAAAATCAGGAAGTTGTAGTACTGGTGCCGTGGATAATGCATCTTGCAATAGAAGGAAGGCGCTGGTGGCCTTGTCCGTCCATAAGAACGCCGCCTTTTTCAGAAGATGTGTAAGAGGTTTGGTAATGGTGCCAAAATTCTTAATAAATTTACGGTAATAGCCCGTCAAGCCGAGGAAGCCACGAAGAGCCCGAACAGAATGAGGTGCAGGCCAAGCACGGACGGCCTGAACTTTTGAGTCGTCCATTGCAACTCCAGCGGCGAAAATTACATGTCCCAAATGCACCACTGTCCTCTCCTCGGAAAAAAAACATTTGGACTGTTTAAGGAACAACTGATGTAGCCTGAGGAGGCGAAGAACCGCACTGACATGCCTTAAATGCTCATCCCAAGTTTGACTATAAATCAAGATGTCATCAAAGAAAACCAACACAAAGTGACGTAAGTAGGGTTGGAGAATACTGTTCATTAAGGCTTGGAATGTGGCCGGGGCGTTCGTCAATCCAAACGACATTACGAGAAACTCAAATAAGCCTTCATGTGTGTGGAATGCTGTTTTGGCTATGTCAGAAGAGTGCATACGTACTTGGTGATAACCTGACCTTAAATCAAGCTTGGAGAAGAACTTGGCACCACGAAGCTCATCGTGAAGCCCATCCACAACCAGAATTGGAAATTTATCCTTGGTTGTCCAGTCATTGAGGGCTCGATAGTCAACACAGAAACGCCATGAACCATCATGCTTCTTGACTAAAAGCACTGGTGAGGAAAAAGCTGACGTACTAGGCCGTATAATACCTTGGCGTAACATCACCCCACACTGACGCTCAAGTTCGTCTTTGAGAAGCTGAGGGTAACGATATGGACGAACTGATACTGGCGGAGTCCCTGGTAAGAGATGAATATGATGATTGCAAGCTCGTGCCGGAGGTAACGTCGTCGGTTCCGCAAATAACTCAGCAAACGCAGACAGGAGGGATTCCATCATGTCAGCTCCATCTATGTGATATGCCTGAGCGACTGTTGTTGGAGCACCCAAACCGCACCATTACACTTTGCGATTATCATGCCAAAAGGACATCGTTAAAGCCTCAAAGTCCCACAAAATCGAACCTAGTGTATGCAGCCATTGAATCCCCAACACTAGATCAAAGCCATCCAATGGAAGAAAATAGCAGTCGAATTGAAATTCTTCAGTTGCAATCTGCAGCGCCATGGTTGGACAGAGGCCGCCGCTCGGAACTCGATCCCCATTAGCGACCAAAACGCGCATGCCAGGGCGTGGCTGAACACAAACACCGGCACGACGGGTTGTCGCCGGAGTGATGAACTTATGCGTCGACCCTGAATCAAGCTGCGCCAAGAGGGATGTCGTGCCCACCTTCACCTGAAGTTGCATGGTGTTGGTTGCGCGTAGCTTAATGCCGATCAAAGCATAAAGCGAGATGCTCGGTTCTTTTAAACTATCCTCCTGATCCTGGCTATCTTCACTGTCAGAATCAAGGTTGTCACGGCGACCTTGGCGACCACGGCGCCTAAGGGGTGCTAGGACGCCTAGTCGTCGAGACGGGCGCCTAGTCGTCCTCTAGGCGAGGCAAGGCGAGCTAAGACGGTTCAATTGATGAGTACTTGACTAAAACAACAAATTAGAGAGTGGTCAATGATAATTGCATACCTTGATGAGCTTGCTATTTTTTTGCTCTTTTTGCAGGTAGCCAAGCACCCCCATCCAAGATGAAGTTGTAGAGAAACAATAGAGAGCGGCTTCAGAAGAATACAAGATCAAAGCAATTGAAGCCATATGTTCCTGTCAATCTGTCATTGAGAAAGATAGCAAACATTAGCATGTAAAGTTGTAAAATGGTTACCGAATACTGAGCAATTGAGCATTGACTTGTAATTTCGTATTTGTAAACTTGAAATGATGAAATGAAATAAGCTTTTGAGTTGATATGATGAAACTGAGAGCAAAAACTAGCATAACATTGTCAAGATAGACCATCACATAGTACTACTACTGCATAGTGCATCACAGAGTTAAAGACAGAGTCAAAGACAATCAAAGTTACAAAACAACTACAACTCTCCATCAAGGCATCAACTATCATAATCTGACATTGCATCATCTTCCCCATAGCCTGTACCAGATTGTAGCGAGCATGTGTGGAAGACCGGCGGTTTTGGCCCTGGACGATGCTTCCTAGGAGGCGTAGCGACAATGGATGAATGGGTACAGTGCGGGATAACAATACAACGCAGCAGACGAGAGAAGAACTAGAAGACAGGAAGCAGAAAGGATTGGATATTAGTCTCTGGTTACTTTCCAAAGCACATATGCCTTTTCTTAAATATACTTGATGCTTACAATGGATTCAAATACAAACTCACTATCCGAATCCAACACTATTGCCTAACCTATCGTAACTGACTTGTTTAACAAATATTTCCTAAACCGAAGACAATAACTAACAATCGGAACTTGCCATTGCTAGCTGGCCTGTTGGTCTTCGGCGTTGAGTCCTGCAGGTCTTCGACACCGAGTGTAAATTGTGCCCCACATGATAGTTATGGTGGAGTTGTGTGCTTGGGAAATTATGAATGTGATGGTGGTAATTGGCAGTCTCGCCTCGGTCAATTAAGGACTAACTTTGTGCGCCATTGAACTGAGTCACAACTGTACAACCATATGCCTGATGGGACGGGTCTAACCTAGTAAGCTATGGAGTCTTGATATTGATTATTCAGGCAGATAGTTTAAGCTGTGTGCCAGGGTGGAGGTGTGTTTCTGTCTGTGTGACGATTCATATTTATGAGCGGTTCGCTATCTTCAGGTCCAACAGTGTGCGACGGGTTAACCATCTGTGTGGGGGTTGGTACCGGCAGTAAGCACAACGAGAGTGTCAATTACTGAGATGAAGTTTCTGAAAGGTTTTGATGTGATCAGCTTTGATCTAGTTGATTGCATCTTGTAGGTAAAGTGTGCTACCTCTGCAGAGTGTTAATCAATCTATTCGAATAGCCACAACCGCGGTTATGGATATGCTCGGGGATTTCACACGAGGGGTATATTATCCTAAAACAATTGGGAAGGGACAACTGTGTGAGATAACTCGTGCAACCGTGTGAAAGAAATTGATTAGGTTATGGAAGCTTGTAAAAATTATTATTGTTTATTTGTTTTGAATTATGTTTTCAATCTATTATTTGAATTTAACTTCAATGCTGCTTTATTGCAAAATAGCCATAGAAGCCATTTCCTTTGAAATAAGCCATCATCTATAATTGCATTCTGTGGTACAACTTATTGAGTACTTAGAGTACTCATTCTTGCTGCAATCATTCAAATTGGCTGAGGAATCGCTTTCATTTTAGAGGAGGAGCTTTATGAGGATGGTGATCGTTAGGTCTTGATCCCAGTTGGTTGCCTGTGACGAATCGATGGGTAACCACTGGAATTGCTTTCGTTTTGTCGTCGTTTCTTTATTTAGTGTTAGCCCTGCGTAGCTTAATAATTGTAAATCTCGACCATAAGGTCAAAATTGCTATTTATTTAATCAAATTAGTCGTTTATTCTTATGTCCGTCTTGTGTGAAATGATATTAATCTATGTTGACACTGTGTGCACTAGCATGATCCGGGACTAGTGCATTATACACAGAGGGCCGAGAATTGCATTTTTAGATCCCGACACTTCAGCTAGCCGACTTCTTCACGAAGGCAGACACGAGCTCAGCATCGCCTTTCCTCTCCGAACTCAGTGTTGTTGATCCACCGCGAGTTTAGGGGGATATATATATAGAAAAATGGTATGGTACTCCTGGGAGTACGTACTCCCACTTCTTATATACTACTTAAATCGTATGATGATACTTCTTTATCTATTTGAGCATACTCCAATAACGATTATAAGATACCCCAAAGTGAGTTCTATGAAAATTTCACTAAAGTCCACTTTTTATAGTAAAATTTGTGTATATACTTCTTTTATATATGAAAAAGGGTATATATTAAAAACAAAGGGCTCCAATGAAAATTTTTCAATCAAGTCGATTTGAGTATCTTATTATTGGTATTTAAGTATACTAAAAATGATAAAAAAGTATAATATGTATATTTAAGTAGTATATTGAAGGGAATACATACTCCCAGGAGTACGAAAATATATATATTAATTAATAACAAAACATGAACATGAATGACAAACAGTAAATAAGGACAAGAACATAAGAAGTATTTAGAACATATGTAGTACACAATGAACTAAAAGTCATAACAGAATTAATATTAAAACATGAACATGAATGACAGACAGCAAATAAGAACAAGAACATAAACAATATTTAGAACATAAGAAGTTTATGGAAGGAAATTGTTCTGGCGTTCATACATATACGTTGATAAATAGAAGGTGGATCCTTCTGGGTAGTACACCAGAAATTAGATACAAGTTCTTAATTATACATACCACATATATTAGCACACACTGACTCGTAGGATTGAGTCTCTATATAGGATAGGTACTACTTATTTACACTAAGTAGTGGAGTGGTAGTGGAGGCTTTGATGGAACGGTGGTGGAAGTGGATGGAGCGGATGTTGTGGGATGTTGGGAGCTCTAGGGATTTTGGGATCTTTTGATTTAGCATGCTTCGATTTTGGGATGTCCTTCAAGCTCAACTTCTTGCCCCTTATATAGGGGTTGCCACCCTTTAGGATAAGCATGGGCAGAGATTCCCATGATGACGCCTTTTGACTGTCGATATATTCTTCATGATGACGCTTTAGACTTCAGGAGGTCATGATGAAGCTTTTAGACTTCGGGAAGAATATCCGTCACGATGACACTTTTGACCGGACTTTATTCCATCTGCAATAGTTTAGATTCCATCTGCAATAGTAGATAGTACTCCATAATTGTCCTCGCAATTCTTCTCGGAGATGCTTCGTAGCGAATAATTATTGCTATTTGCTATCGTCATCTGCTATCATTGGCGTAGAGGTTGTACCTTTAACTTCATTTGGTTGAAGTATTTCATACCAATCTAGCATTTGCCGATATTCTTTCCTGATTAAGGTGTCTTCTCCATAATTTGGTTTTATCAGGCGCCCAACACCTTTGTGTAAGAAACCATTATTCCCACTACACAATATCTTTATTGTTTGGTTCTGAAAAATCATTTGGTATGTGGTGTCTAGATGAATGCTTTCTTCAATTTCCATGGCTTCTTTGAACCATCACTATTTATCATGATTCGTGTTCTGAGAGTTCTTTTTGTTCTTTTGTCAGGACACCAGTCCTCCTTTTATCAAGAAAGTTGAAACAACCTTTGAGAATATAAATATTATGCATTGCCGGCCTCATTGGTGGCGTCAACCTTGGAGGAGTTGAATAGAAGATAATTTTGTATCTTCCCCTGGAAAACGCCAATCTCTTGCATGCTTCTTTAACTGCGACCCTAAGGTTGGATTGAAGAATTTGATCTAGTGTGCCATAAATGATATGGACTAGATCCTAGTCTATGATACCCTGAAGCAGACTGACAGAAGGTCTTGACTGGACGAAGACTATTCTTGAAAGATATTATAAAAATGTAGACAACCCTTATATAAAGAGAATAAGAGAAATTTGGTACAAAGAAATGAAAGAGCAGAAAAGGCATATTTACTTCTTTGATCGGTATGAAAGTAGCTAGGTCAGATACTTCGAAGAATTCTTTAAGACCATGTCAGATTTTAGGTGGTATAAAGATACATTCTTATCAAAATTATACATTCTGCCTGATCCTAATCAAGATTTTTGAAAAGAAAAATATATATCTGGGTTACCTCCTTTATTTGCTGAAAAGGTTAGAAATTCCTTAAGAAAAGAAGGAGAAGGAAGTATAAATTATCAATACCTAGATATAGGCAAAATCACCCAAAAAATACAGTTGGTAGGAGCTGAACCATGTAATGATCTTAAAATTAAGATCCAGCTTAACAAACAAAAGGTCATTGGGAAAAAGGAGATGGGAGATTTTTGCTATCAATTTGGATTCCAAGATACGCATGAAAGAAAGGATAAAAAAAGTATGTTAAACGATTTAGGAAAAATCATGATAACAACAAGAAAGAAGCATACTATACTAAGAGAAAGCGACATAGAAAACCTCCTAAGAAAGAAAATAAACCAAGAGAAATTGTATGCTACAAATGTGGTTTAAAAGGTCATATAGCAAGCAAATGCTTTAAGTCTAAAGTCAAAAAAGAAATCCAAGCCTTGCTAGAATCAGAGTCTGAAGATATTAAAGAAACATTGGGAGAAATCCTAAACCATATTGCCAATGAATCTAGCTCTGAAAATGAAGATAATTCAGAAATAAATCATTGTGAAAGTAGCAAATGCTCTTGCTGCGAGCAAGACATCTGTGAGGATGACTCAGAAGAAAATATTCTAGTCCTCACAGAGCTAGAACAATTTGTATTGGACACTTTTGATACAGTTGAAGATCCAAAAGAAAAAGAAGTTATTTTAGAAAGATTCTTATCAAGAATCAAAACCAACGAAGATAAGACAGTAAAAGATATCCAACATAGAAGGTATTTCTCCATAGATGAAGTCTGTCAAAGAGTAGAAAATCATAAAAAGATGAACAAGAAGCTAGATCTAAATGACCTCCTTCAGGAACAAAACTGTATAAAGGAAGAACTACGAGAACTTAAAAGGAGAGTTCAAATCTTAGAAATCCAAGAAAAAGCAGAAACTCAAAGTGAATCTGAAGAAGAAACAATTCCGCAAAATAATCAAGAAGCTGTGAGCTCCATAGAAACATATTTTAAACAAAAATGGTATGTGGAAGTCTCATACAAATTTATTGATGGATTTCACTTCAAATACAAAACTTTAATTGACTCAGGAGCAGATGTGAATTGTATTCGAGAAGGAATCATTCCCTTCAAATATTTTGAAAAGTCCACTCATAAAATTCATGGTGCTGATGGAAACCTTCTCAAAGTAAACTATAAAATTCCTGAGGTACATATTTGTATTTCGGGTGTTTACATTAAGACTTTCTTTTTGCTTGTCAAGAATCTAAAGCAAGGAGTCATTCTAGGAACACCATTCTTGTCTATGATTCATCTTTTTTCGTCACCAAAGATAGTATCAAATTCAAAATCAAGGATAAAGAGGTAAAAATGAAATTTTGCTCTAAACCTGAAGAAGTATTACTAAGTCAACTTAAAGAAATTGTTTCGGGCAAAAAGAGTTTTATCAATGAAATATCTATTGAAGGAGTTTTAACCCCCCCAAAAAAAAAAAACAGAAATCATAGCAACACAAATGAGGTGTAGCAAGCAATCACAAAGTATGGTCACTCTACAAGCCTATCGACCAATAAACCAAGTCATGAACGATGCAAAACAGGCAGCTATATGGTTTTCTTTCTAGCTTTGCCCAAATCCTAAAGGCTACTTATTCTTGTCTCCTTAGGTTAGTACCTATATTGAAAGAAAGGCTGCCATGGATTTATCATGAAACCTCTCCAGGTCAGCATCTTTATATGTTATGCATGCATAATAACTTAACCTATCTAGTCATTGATTGGGTGTTAGCTAAAGATAATGAGAATCATCATCAAACATCTATAGCTCATAACATCCTCATGAAAGCATCATCTAGAAAGGCAAGACACTGGTCGAGCTATGCATATTATTGGATGCACTATATAATGTTGTATTATATTCCCCTCAATATATTGATTGAAAGAAACATGATCCTTCATGAAAAAGACATTCAACATCATCTAAGAAAGGTAATGTATGAAGAACCATTCTATGATTACGAACTAACTCAGTTAGTTGTCTCCTTATTGTATTACAGAAAGATAACGTCCCAATTGAGGTATGAATGGATTGCACAAATGAGTTCTTGGAAATTACCCCAACTACGGGAGGGTAATCCCGAGCGCTTCAATCACAATTTTCCAGAAACAGAATTATAACAAGGCTTGCTCAATTTACTTTGGCAAGCAAAGTGTAAAAAAGAAAAAGCTCATGCATTGAATGGGTTGGCTTACTATCTCAATCATATGCCCAAAGACAAAGGGGCTCCTGGATCAAGATTTCCAAATATTCTTCCCAAGTGGGAAGGTGGATCTTCAAAAATATTAGATCATCAGGCAATTCAGACATATTGGATCTGGGTACCGGATCACCAGAATCCTCAAAAATATCAATCTTGAATAACGGGTCACTATCAAGTGATTCAAAGATATTGGATCTTAATATGAGATCACCAGATTGTTCAAAAATATTGGACCGAGATGCTAGATCACCAAAGTGAAAGATATTTGATCTTGATATGAGATCACCAAATAATTCAAAAGTTTTGAGCTTGGATAACAGCTCACTAAACAATGATTCCACTCTCAAACCAACATATGCACTTCCCATCATTTCCACATATTAGACATATTGCATCAACACCAAATTACATTAGAAAAGAACATGATATGTAGAAAAGAATTGTACCAGAAATCCTCAAGATCCCAAAGTCCCAGAGCTCCTTAAGATCCGCCTCCATCCACTTCCACCAGAGTGCCAAATATCAAAGCGCCCATCTACCACACCACTACTTAGTGTAAATAAGTAGTATCTATCCTAAATAAAGACTCGATCCTACGAAGTCATTATATTTATATAAATAAATAATCGCTTATGACAAAAACATAAACAAAGATTTCAACATATGTAATACACAATGAACTAAAAGACATAAGAACATAATTAATATTAAAACATGAACAGGAATGACAGGCAGTAAATAAGAACACGAACAGTATTTAGAACATAAGAAGTTTATAGAAGGAAATCGCTCTGGAGTTCATACATATACCATGATAAATAGAAGGTGGGTCCTTCTGGGTAGTACACCAGAAACTAGATACAAGTTCTTAATTATACATACCACACATATATTAGCACACTGACTCATAGGATCGAGTCTTTATTTACACTAAGTAGTGGATGCTTTGATGGAACGGTGGTGGAAGTGGATGGAGCGGATGTTGTGGGATGTTGGGAGCTCTAGGGACTTTGTGATCTTTTGATTTAGGATGCTTCGATTTTGGGATGCCCTTCAAGCTCAGCTTTGTGCCCCTTATATAGGGATTGCCACCCTTCGGGATAAGCATGGGCAGAGATTCTCATGGTGACGCCTTTTGACCGTCGATATTTTCTTCATGGTGACGCTTTAGACTTCGGGAGGTCATGATGAAGCTTTTAGACTTCGGGAAGAATATCCGCCATGATCACACTTTTGACCGGACTTTATTCCATCTGCAATAGTTTAGATTCCATCTGCAATACTAGATAGTACTCCATAATTGCCCTTGCAATTATTCTTCTTGTCGGTGATGCTTCGTAGCGAATAATTATTGCTATTCGATATCGTCATCTACTATCATTGGCGCAGATGTTGTACCTTCAACTTCATCTGGTTGAAGTATTTCATACCAATCTAGCATTTGCCGATATTCTTTCCTAATTAAGGTGTCTTCGTCATAATTTGGTTTTCTCAGGTGCCCAACACCTTTGTGTAAGAAACCATTATTCCCACTACACCATATCTTTATTATTTGGTTCTGAAAAATCATCTGGTATGTGGTGTCTAGATGAATGCTTTCTTCAATTTCTATGGCTTCTTTGAACCATCATCACTTATCATGATTCGTGTATTGAGAGTTCTTTTTGTTCTTTTGTCAGGACACCCGTCCTTGTATCAAGAAAGTTGAATCAACCCTTGAGGATATAAATATCATGCATTGCCGGCCTTATTGGTGGCGTGAACCTTGGAGGAGTTGAATAGAAGATAATTTTGTATCTTCCTCGAAAATGTCAATCTCTTGTACGCTTCTTTAACTGCGCCCCAAGGTTGGATTGAAGAATTTGATCTAGTGTGCCATAAATGATATGGACTAGACCTTGGTCTATGATACCTCAAGAGAAATATATTTTTGGTTCGTGTTTGTAGTCCTTGGAATAATTTGAGATCTCTCTCTGCTCTCAATATTATATATTTGTGGTGTGGCTGGAAAATCATTTGGTTGTCAAATTGGAGTGGAAAAGTGTGGATATTAATTCTGATACTGGGGTTAATTCCTCTCCCCTCGTGTAGGTTAATAAAGTATTCTTAGAGGTCTGAGAATACTCTTATTTGTCTGTCCTGATATTTTTTCCAAACCAATTCTAGGATGTCTGGCCCTAGGCAAGATAATACCTGCTTGGTTTTAAAACTCAATCTGGAAATAAGGATTTCATGAGTAGTATTACTAAAGGGTTGTTTTGAGGTTATTCTCTCTTGATTTTTGTGGCTACAATTCTCTCTTCTTACTTGTTTTTTGTGGCTACATGCAATGTTATGTTCTTTTCTAGATGTAATTTGGGGTTGATAATGCAATAGATCTAATATGTGGAAATGTCATGGGTAATTCTCTTATATCTATGCAATTGTAGTGGATGCATATGTTGGTTTGAGAGAATCATTGTTTAGTGAGCTGTTATCCAAGCTCAAAACTTTTGAATTATGTGGTGATCTCATATCAAGATCAAATATCTTTAACTTTAGTGATCTAACATCTTGGTCCAATATTTTTGAACAATCTGGTGATCTCATATTAAGATCCAATATCTTTGAATCACTTGATAGTGACCCGTTATTCAAGATAGATATTTTTGAGGATTCCGGTGATCCGGTACCCGGATCCAATATGTCTGAATTGCCTGATGACCTGACATTCAGATCTAATATTTTTGAAGATCCACCTTCCCTCTTGGGAAGAATATCTAGAAATCTTGATCTAGGAGCCCCTTTGTCTTTGGGCATATGATTGAGATAGTAAGCCAACCCATTCAATGCATGAGCTTTTTCTTTTTTACTATTTGCTTGCCAAAGTAAATTGAGCAAAAGCCTTGTTGTAATTTTGTTGCTAGAAAATTGTGATTAAAGCGCTCGGGATTACCCTGCTGTAGCTGGGGTAATTTCCAAGAGCTCATTTGTGTAATCCATTCATACCTCATAATTGGGATGTCATCTTTCTGTAATACAATAAGGAGACAACTAACTGGGTTAGCTTGTAATCATAAAATGGTCCTTCATACATTACCTTTCTTAGGTGATGTTGAATGTCTTTTTCATGAAGGATCCTGTTTCTTTCAATCAATAATTTGAGGGAAATATAATATAACATTATATAGTGCATCCAATAATATGCATAGCTTGACCAGTGTCTTGCCTTTCTAGATGATGCTTTCATGAGGATGTTATGAGCTATAGATGTTTGACGATGACACCCAATCAATGACTAGATAGGTTAAGTTATTATGCATGCATAACATATAAAGATGCTGACCCAGAGAGGTTTCATGATCAATCCATGGCAGCCTTTCTTTCAATATAGGTACTAACCTAAGGAGACTAGAATAAGTAGCTTTTAGGATTTGGGCAAAGCTTGAAAGGAAACCATATAGCTTGCTGTTTTGCATGCTTGTTCGTTCATGACTTGGTTTATTGGTCGATAGGCTTGTAGAGTGACCATACTTTGTGATTGCTTGCTGCAACTCATTTGTGTTGCTATGATTTCGGTTTTTTTTTTGTTAAAACTCCTTCAATAGATATTTCATTGATAAAATTATTTTTGCTCTAAACCATATATATATGAGTTTCCCAAAACTAGGGAAGAATAACACAACCCATTTGTAACAAAATGCCCCTATTCATAGTGGTAAATCCTCAATAATTCCTTTTATTGCCATTTGCATTTCAAATACTTGGCCGAAGGGCAAATTTGTTTTGAAAAGTTTTTTTTTTTGTAAAACTAGTATTCACCTAGGCGCTAGGCGAGCGGTGGGTGGCCGCCTAGCGCCTAGGGCGCTTAGGCGGGGTCTAGGCGGCCGAAAAGAATTGCAAGCATAATCGCCTCCAGCATCAGTCCAAGCAAGCGGGATGAACACAAAATAGCAAGCATCAGTCTAAGTTTATGTGTATGTTACATGTATGTATGTATATGTGTAATTATGTAAGAACTAAGAAGAGATGTTACCTTGGTGGCAATTGTTACAAAGTTACAATCATAATTGCCACTGCTACAGTGCTACTACTACTAAATCGCGTTGTGCCGCTGCTACTAATTCTAATTAGTAATTACTAAATCGCACAGGGATTTGCGCACTAGTTAGTGCTACTGCTACTACAGTACTACTACTTCTACAGGCTTCTACTAGTACTACTAATTACTAAATCGGCTTTGCACATTGTCATTCGCTTTGGAATACTACTAGTACTACACTACTACTGTGCTCTGCGCACAAAAGCAAAAGCAGAGGGAGGCGAGTAGAGGCTGAGCAGAGACGGCCAGGGGGAGGCGAGGGCCAGAGGCGCCGCCGACTGCATGACGGACGGGGCGCGGGCGATGGGAGGGTTGGAGGCGCGACGGCAATGGTGACGGGAGCCGGGAGGAGTGGCATGGACGCGATGGGAGCCGAGAGGAGCCGCGTGACGGGGAGACGGGAGGAGCTACGCGACGGAGAACCGTGGGGAGGAGGCGACGGCGCGCGACGGGAGCAGAGCAAGAGGGGGTGAAGATGAAATCGGGTAGGGTTTGTGACCGCAAGGCATAAGGTGAGCCTCACTTAACTTTTTCAGTTTTCTCCCTGTGCGCCGAGCTTCGCCTCAAAATGCCCAGCGCAGCCTCGGGCTGCCCAATGTCGCTCCAGACCGCCTAGACTCACCGCGCCTAGCCGCCTCGCTCTGCCTAGGACCGCCTTGGACCGGCTAGGCGTTCGGCCCGCCTAGGGCGCTGATTGGCACCAAGTCACGGCGAGGAGGCTTCGCCCAGCACCTAGGCGGCGCCTAGGCGCCCGCCAAGGGGAACACTATGTAAAACATGCAATATTTACTTTGCAAGTAACTTTAAGTAACACTGTTGATCTTGTTATTGTTTATTGGCTTTTAAGAACTATTATTTGTTAGAATAGGACTCTTTTGTATTTCCTTATCTGTATATAGAAACCACCTTTGTACATCCCTATATATATTGTCCATTGGGCCCTCTTGAATATACACACAATATTCATAACATGGTATCAGAGCAAGGTTCTAACCTAGCTCCTTCCGTTGTCGTCCCGACGCCGCTGCTTCAGACGGTAGCTATCCGCGCTGCGTTCGAAACTCGCTTCGACGCCAGTGCCACTTGCCGCCGTCCGCCTTGAGCCCGCCGACACCGCATTGCCGCCGCCTTGCTACGAAGCTCGCTTCGATGCCGCCGCTTAAGGTCGCCGTCCCGCCTGAAGCCGCCGATGCCGCTGCCGCCGCGCATGGTCGCCGTCCGCACCACGCCGAGCCCGCCTGACGCCGCTTCGACGCCGCCGCCACACGGTCATCGTCGCGCGCGCTTATTGCATTTGCCGCTGTCATCGCTGCGTTCGACGCCGCCGCTTATCGCCAGACGGTTGCCGTCAAGCCGCTGCTAGGGACCGACACCGCCGTTGTCTTTGCAGCCAGAGTTATCCTCGAAGGCCGCCGCTTCGCCGCTATCGCTGTTCTGCCGCTTTCGTGGAAACCCTATCGAGCTCTGATTGTTTGGCTGATGTGCGGCAGGCCAAAACGGCCTTCGGCTTAGTGTGAGCTGGCCTAGCCTGAAAAGAAAAAAAAAACAAAAAAACAGTACGTCGCTCTAACCGCCGCGCTGTCCAGCGCCGCCTACCGATGGCTTCTGTTCCATCAGCTGTGATCCCATTCTCGGAAACAAAGCTTAATAGGACGAACTACAGGTTGTGGTCTTCACTCATGAAGATCACACTCGATGGTCTCCGCCTCTGGGGACATGTTACTGGTGTCCGATCTTGTCCACCGTCGCCGGTTCAGTCTCCTCCCAGGCAGTCAACTTCTGCATCTCCTACAGAAGATGAGGCCGCCAAGGAGATGCAGAAGATGAGGCCGCCAAGGAGGCAAAGACCGTTGATGCTGCTGATGAGGCCTTTCAGTATGCCATAGATGCTTTTAAGCGCTGGTGTGCTGATGAGGCTCGTGTTAGAGCCATCTTGGTGGTCAGCGTCGATGACTTCATCCAGCCAGACATTGTTGGTCTGCGTGCCACTCGTCAGATCTGGGAGTATTTACACGAGCGATACCAGCAGAGCAGCGATGCTCAGTTCTTTTCGCTTCAGCGTGAGTTGGAGACGCTTCGCCAGGAGGACTCTTCCATCGACGACTTCTTTCGAGCCCTGGACAGTCTCTGGCGCCAGCTGGACAAGCTGGCTTTTCCGCTCTGCCAGAAGTGTCATCAAGTGTAAAAGGCAGATCGTGATCGCCTTCGTCTTTATGACTCCATCTGCCGCCTTCGCCCAGAGTTTGAGCCTGTCAGGGCTCAACTGCTGAGCCGCTCACTACGTCCGACAGTCACCGAGGCTCTTTCGACACTTCGTGCTGAGGAGCTTCGTCGCATGTTAGCAACACAATTTGTTTCGATTGTGCTTGTTACCCCTTCTTCTTCGACTACACCAACGGTTTCTGCTTCGACTACAGTCTCTCCTCATGTGTTTGTTTCTGCTCTTGTTTTTGCACTAACTGGGGTTCAGTGCAATTATTGCAAGAACTTCGGGCAGATTACTAGCATTGTGCGGTGCGGAAAAAAGCAGAACAAGACGCGTGGAGCTGGATGATCCAAAGGGGGGCAGGGAGGCCCTTCCTCGACAGGAGGATAGCCAGCACGTCAGGACCTTCTCGGCGAGGTGACTCTGTTCAGCAGTTCTGTTAAGCTCTACTTCAGCAGCTCTCTCACAGCTTAGAAGATTCTGCCAGTTTAGCTCAGACGTCTCCTCCAGGTACTTCTTGGGTTCTGGATTCTGGTGCCTCTTTACACATAACACCGGACTCCACATCTCTCACTTCAGTAGGACCTCCTATTATTTCTATCTCGCTCGCATAACCGACGGTACTCCTTCTGTCACCGTCAGGCACTCTTTTGTCCATTGATTTTTCTGCTCCAAATTGCTTCCCATGTTCCCCAACTTACTATGCGCTTCTCTCAGAGGTCACCACCGATCTCATACCAGAGTTGGTTTTGACTCTCACACCTGTTTCATCCAGGATCGATAGACGGACGATACTTGGGACTATCCGGCGCTGTAGGGATCGTCAGGGTCTCTATATCCTTGATCGCCTCCACCTTCCGTCCACTTCAGTTGCTCCTGTCACCTCTACGTCTCCTACCGCCACTGCTGCCACCACCTCAGGCATGTTTGCGCGGTGGCATCACCGTTTAGGTCACTTGTGTGGGTCCCGTCTTTCTTCATTAGTTCGTCAGGGTGTTCTTGGACGTGTTATTGTTGACACAGCCATGTTTTGTTAGGGTTGTAAGCTGGGCAAGCAGCTATAGCTTCCTTATCATTCTAGTGAGTCATTGTCTTCTCGTCCTTTTGACTTAGTTCATTCAGATATATGGAGACTTGCACCTATTATCTCTAAAGGCGGGTATAAACTTTATGTGATCTTTATTGATGATTATTCCCATTTTACATGGATTTTCCCTATGTCTAGCCGTGGTCAGTTTCTTGCGATCTATCGTATCTTTGCAACGATGGTTCATACTCAGTTTGATTCTTCCATCTGCATTTTCACTGTGATTTTGTCGGGCGAGCAATCGCTCGGGCGCTTTTAGATAGCTTCTTCTCGAAAGCAGGCACTCTTTACCAGTCTTCTTGTCCTGGTGCCCATGCTCAGAATGGGGTTGTTGAGCGCAAACATCGTGATCTGATTGAGACTGCCCGCACTCTTCTCCTTGCCTCTCACATTCCACTACGCTCTGGTCGAGGTTGCTTTATGGTCGATATCTCATCATATGCGCCTTCCACCGCTTCTTAAGGGTGTCATCTTATAGAGCGCCTCTACTCGAGCCCCCAAAGACACTCGCCTTTGTGTTTTTGGTCAGACTTGTTTTGTTCTCATTAGCCTCGTGAATGCACTAAACTATCAGCCCAGTCAGTTGAGTGCGTGTTTCTTGGTTATAGTTCTAAGTATAAGGGTTATCATTGCTAGGATCCTTTTGCTCGATGGATCAGGATTTCATGAGACGTTGTCTTTGACGAATCTCGTCCTTTCTTCTATCGAGATTCGGCCCCTCCTGTCTCCACCGTTGAGTCGATTTCATGGTTGTCTCTTACTGACTTTTCACCAATTTCTCCATTATCACAGTCTTCTCCTGGTCTGTCTCTAGTGGTTCTTTCTATACCTCCGCCTCTGGTGCTGCAGGAGGCAGCACCACCTCTTGTTCCTGCAGCACCACCGTCTCGTTTCTCTGGTATTCACTACTCCAGGCGTTCTTGTCCTTCATCAGTCTCCTCTCCTGGTATGTTGCCGACATCTACATCTGATCCTTCTGATGATGCTCCTCGTTACGTCCTTGTGACCAGACATCCCTTCGACCTTATGATTGTCTTGGATTTGCTCCGATAGCTCATGCTCTCTTTGTCACTGAGCCTAGTTCTTATCGTGAGGCTGCTCCTCATTCTGAGTGGCAGCTCGCTATGGCAGAGGAGCTTGATGCTCTTCGACGTAAGGAGACTTGGGATATTGTACCGACACCTGTGCATGCTCGTCCGATCACGTGCAAGTGGGTGTACAAGATTAAGACTCGGTCTTATGGTACTATCGAGCGCTACAAGGCTCGTCTTGTGGCTCGTGACTTTCAGCAGGAGTACGGTCGTGACTACGATGAGACTTTTGCCCGTATTGCCCATATGACTACTGTTCGCACTCTTGTTGCGTTTGCTTCTATTCGTCGGTGGTCTATCTCTCAACTCGATGTTAAGAATACTTTTCTTAATGGTGTTTTGCATGAGGTCTACGTGCAGCCACCACCTGGGTATTTTGTTCCCGATGGGCACGTCTGTCGTCTTCGTCGTGCTCTTTATGGTCTCAAACAGGCTCCTCGTGCCTGGTTTATGTGTTTTACCTCGCTGATTATCCGCCGCTTTCACCGCCGCCTCATGATCCTGCTCTTTTTGTCTATGTCTCATCTCGGGGTAGGACACTGCTTCTTCCGTATGTTGATGATATATTCATCACTGGTGATGATTCTTCATTCATCACGTATGTGAAGAAGCATCTTAGTGAGCAGTTTTTGATGACTGATCTTGGTTTTCTTACGTATTTCCTTGGGATTGAGGTCTCTTTCATGCCTGAGGGTTACTACCTCTCACCTAGCAGAAGTATGTCCAGGATCTTCTTGATCGGTCTGGTCTGACTGACACTCGTACTGCTGAGACTCCCATGGAGTTATCCCTACAGCTTCGTACCACTGATGGTGATCTTCTTGAGGATCCTACTTGGTATCGCCATCTTGTTGGGAGTTTGGTGTATCTTGTAAGCACTCGTCCTGATAGTGCTTATGCTGTTTATATCTTGAGTCAGTTCATGGCTCGTCCTACCCATCTTCATTACAGTCACCTTCTTCGTGTTCTTTGCTACTTGTGTGGGACTATCTCTCGTCGTTTGTTTTTCCCTAGCTCTATCTCACTACAGCTTCAGACGTACTCCGATGCGACCTGGGCTAGTGATCCTTCTGATCGTCGTTATCTTTCGCCATCGTTTTTCTTGGCTCCTCCCGACACCGGAAGACTAAGAAGCAAACTGCAGTTTCCCGTTCGAGTGCAGAGGCTGAGTTGAGAACTATGGCAGCAGTGACAGCAGAGGTTACTTGGTTGAGGTGACTACTTGCAGATTTTGGAGTACCTGTGATGGGACCTACGACTCTTTTGTCTGACAGTACAGGTGCTATCAGTATTGCCCGGGACCTAGTGAACCATGAGCTCACCAAGTACATTGGTGTGGATGCTTCATACACTCGCTCACAGGTGCAGGAGGGAGTACTTGCTTTATAGTTTGTGCCATTAGAGTTACAGGTTGCTGACTTCTTCACGAAGCCACAGACTAGGGCACAACATTTGCATTTTCTTTCCAAACTCAGTGTGTGATCCACCATGAGTTTGGGGGGGGGGGTGTTAGAATAGGACTCTTTTGTATTTCCTTATCTATATATGGAAACCCCTTTTGTACATCCCTATATATATTGTCCATTGGGCCCTCTTATATATACACACGATATTCATAACATTATTAATGTTAGGAGATACATATTTATTTGATCCACCTGCAAAATTTTGACAGTAGACGTTTCCCTTCCTATGTCATAAATAATTGTGGTCAACTAGTCACAGCTACTTCTTGATTTGGACTTGCTTGTTCGGTTGTTCCAGCATTTGTTTGATGAATTGTTCATGAGGATGAGTAAACTAACAAAAGGACAGTTGATAACATTGAAACATACAGATACGCATGAAAGACAAAAGTTGCAGCACAGTTTTTTTTGGGTGGGTTTATGTTTACTTGCAAAATTCACCGAAGTTGTGTGAAGACTTCTCATGGTCTTTATAAAATCAAAGGAACAAATATTACAGGAAACCTCATACAGCACTGCCCATTTTGCTGCTCATCCTAAGGGTATACTGCTCACTGTTTTCTTTTCCCACGGGCTTGCAAAGCTGCCCTGCTGATGCTATCCAGAGCTGACCAATGGACATGACATACTGTGGCATCGTCCCATGCTTGATAGTGTCTCATATGCCCACTGGAGTTCTAAGAATTATACGTTGATGCCATTTTGGTTTTATGCTTTAATATTGTCTGGTACGAGTGTATTGACACCTTGATATCTACTTTTGGTTTGCTTCCAATTGCACACACCTGCCTGTGTAATGCACTGCTTATGCTTCACTGTATGCTGTGCACCAATGCATGCATGCCTGTTAGGTTTATGCAAGATGGTCATTGTGAAATGGGCAGGGCCAACGTGGTAATTTGACAGCGTTAGAACAGAGTAAATAGATGGGAGCCCTTATTTGTTTGTAGTTGTATATGGATTTTTACCATTCTGGATGAGTAGAATCATTAAGAGAGAAGTACCATTTTGGCCCCTCAGTTTTGATTTGCGAGCATTTAAAGCCCTGAACTTTTCAAAAGGTAAAATTTTCCCCTTATGTTTGGTGGTGTCAGTAAATTAACCTTTCCACCAAGAAATCCAACAAGTCTATCGAGTCTCCGAGTCACTGTTAGGTTAAGCACTCCTGTAATTCTGTTAGTTGGCTCCATTTGTCGATACCTTGGAAGGATTGATCTGCATGAAACTTGAGAAGCTGAAGTGTCGTTCTGATGAAACATTTGAGGGTTAATTATCTTCCAAGGCCAGAGTTGAGGGACCAAAACATTACTTTCCCATTTACAGCTGTAGTTCTTTGGTGTACACATTATAATTTGTGATTTGCATTTCATTTCATTGTATAATGTTAAGGTATGTAAGATATCCCAAGTTCCCAACAGTTAATTTGATGAACATATTGGCTGTTGGCTGTTGCACCTTTGCCATTGATTAAAGTAAAATGAATTATATATCGCACAGTATGATCTTCATTTCCCGGCTTCTTATTTAACACAGCTCAATGAGCCTAGTTCTGTTTGTGTTTGTGTTTCAACAATTGTTGCCTTATGCCTTCCTTGGTATCCGATATCCATTGTGTCAACTTTACTCTGTGAATGCCAGAATGAATTGTGCGGAATGAAGCTGGATCTGTCACTTCTGGATAAACTTGTTCATGAGTACTGTATCTACAGGGGGATAATTGAAGGCGGTTCTCATGTCCCTCCTGGTAAATGACTGAACCTGCACTGTAGCCTACTTGACAATTTTGATTGCTTCACTCTATTACTCAATTAACTCTAGGATTAGTTTTTCGGTTCTGTTTGACACTAATGCAAATCGTTTTCTGTATATTCTGTAGGCACTGCTGACTTGAAATGTAATCAGAACAATGGCATTAGTTTCGTAAATAAACAAGGAGCCAATGATGAAACACGGCTTGAATGTGAAATGACTAACAATCAGAATGGAGATTGTAGCACCAGTGATATTACCCATCATGATTCCTGGTCCAAGAGATTACACAAGATTAGAAGTAGTACATCGGGGCAGCAAAGGCGAACGAGATGGAGAGGACGAGTAGATGATCTAGATTATGCTCGTGAGACTTCACTGGATGCAAATAAACATGATATCTCGTCTCCTGCCCTTGACATGGACGGAGATGCTATGATAGAAAGACAGGCAAGCTTTATTTTTAATTCATTATTCCATGCCTGAAACCTAGATTGTTGACAAAAGGTTATTGATGATTATATACCCTGTTTTAGGACTTGATGACAGATTCTGGCTTGTCTGATACTAGAAACACGCATGATCAGAAATATGAAGTTATTTTAGAGATGAGGGACCTCACATGCCAAGGAATGACTTCCAAAGTTGTTGAAGAAATTAACAGCATAGATCCCGAGTTCTTTTCACAAAACCCTGTCCTTCTGTTTCAGCTGAAACAGGTGAGGCCCTACATTACAATCAACATTAGTCTGCAGGTCTGATAGGTAGGAAGCACTATCTTTGACATGTTGAATTTTTTACCGTTTTAGGTTGAATTTCTTAAGCTATTAGTTGCTGGTGATCATGTAGCTGCTCTCAAGGTAGCATCCAATTATCTGGGACCTCTTGCTGCCAGTAACCAAGCTTTACTGAAGCCTTTGAAGGAAACTTTGGTAACACTGATTCAATCCAGTGAAGATGTACTCACGAAGGCAGTATCATTGCCAGTTCTTGCCAGTTCTCTCCAGGTATGTGTAATGTTTGTATATTGTATGTCAATACCGAGTCTCATCCTATCTAGTGTAATTGGTATGCATTGTCAATTTCTCTTGTGGACTTGTGGTGTTAGACTTGAATTTGTTCAGTGTCTCCGGAAGTGCATGAAAGAAGCACATCATAATTGCTTCTGTGGTACACTAGCAGTAGGAGGCAAGGGAAAATCTACTTGGCTGTAGATTGTAGTTTTTCTAATTAAAGTAAAGGAACACAAGGCCTGAGTTTTATAATGTTTATCTAGAGTGAAGTTGGATCATATTATGACAGTTTCTTTTGCAGGTTGCAATGAGCAGGAGGCTTGATATTGAAGAACCTCAGTTAATGAAGATAGTCAGAACACTACATACACACACTAAATGGTTTAAGCTTCAGATGTGCAAGGACCGTTTTGAGCATTTTTTGAAGATTGATTCTCTAAAAGAGATTGATCCATCTGTGGGGAGTCGCACTATGCCCAAGGCTCTTACAGATGAATGTGGCAATGGATCTTCTCAAATCACAACATGCTCAAGTGGCAAGGTGCCAGATGAAGGTAGTAGCCCGCAGGTGTCATCAGAAGCTGCCTACGATGAAAATGCTATACTCAAGGTTATGGTAAGTCCGTAAGTACTATACACACACACACACACACACACACACACTCTTAATGGGGATGACTGTAGTGCAAGCATATAGTTAAAAAAAATACTTTTCAGCCTTCATCCACTTTACACAATTTTTTCTACTTCTCCAACTATCACTTATGAGTGGTGGAAGGTGGAAAAAGTGTTTGTGGAGTACACTGTCATGGGCCAGGCTACTGTTCATGTGTGAACAGTACATACGGTACTGTAGCATCGTGCACTATTCATGTCGGGCCCCACGGGTGCATTAGTAATTAGGAAATAGAGATAGAATAGTTAGTTTCCTTATTAGTTGGGTTTACTTCCTTAGAGATGTATTCCATCTGATAGAGATAAGTTTCCATAGAAATAGAGATTGTTTCGTAGAGGTCAAGTCGGGTCGTCCATATAAAAGGGATAGCATGTATCCATTATCAAGCAAGCAAGAAAAATTAATTTAGTCTCCCTCTCAAGGTTCTATCATCCCAGTCTATAGTTTAATCTCTCATCCCACCAAGCCGACGCCGTTCGGCCTTCTTTCTGGCGGTGTTTACCCCGTAATGAACTAAGATTCGTTACATACACAGAAAATGTGTGCGCCATACTGCCATAGTCACTCGTACCCGAAAGCCGTGAGTTTGTAGAAATATGTCTAAATCTCTATAATCAGTTCAAATCGGTAGTAAATCTGAATAAATCGGTGTCAACTCAGTGCAAAAACTGGCCAAGATTTGATACCCCATCTTTGACCGGAAACCAGCAAGAACTGGTTCCTGCTGGTTTTCTGAACCCTGACTCCGATCTCCATTGATATCCATGTCTTAGTTGAATTGTCAGAATTCAGAACGAATTGCAGTTTGTGGCTTGTGTTTCACATGGGCATCCTTATCAAGTATTCATTTGTGGTTCATACCTCCTAAAGAACTTATCCAACCGAGGGATGCTCATTTAGAGTGGGAATTTGATGTTGAGTTTTCTAGTTTACATTTTTAGGGCTTCTAGTTAGTTTATTTATAGGCATGAACAAAATATGTTTACGCATGCACTCCTAAGCTTGATAAAAATGACTTGTACATTGCAGACAAACTTAATAATGAGTAACTTCATCTTCTCACCTGCTTTACATATGATTCATCTTCATCTCTCTCTTTGTAGGAATTCCTTGCTTTGCCAAGGGCGGACGCCATTCAACTCCTCATGCAATATAATGGAAATGCGGAGGCAGTCATCCAACATATCTTTTCGTAATGCTTTCTGTAAATACCACATAGGATTATTTGTTTTCGAAAGCAATTACTTGTTCATAATTTTATTGTATATGAAGTTGTATCGAAATTAGTTTTTTTTAATCTCCAGTATCTTATGCGCTTCTCTTGTCGTCCATGCAACCTATAAATAAATGGAGCAGTGGTAATCAGGGAAGAAAAACCTGGTAACTGGCCGGGGTCTGGGAAGGTAAAGCCCGGCCAGTTTTTTCTGGTTTGACCAGTTCAAATTCCAATTTTTGATTTTTGGCTGGTTTTTAATCAAATTCAAACGAAATTGTCTGGGTTTCTCCCGGGAATTCTGGTAACCGGTTGGTTACGGTGGCTGGCCGGGAAATTGCACTCTTCCGGTTATGTGATCCCTGGTGGTAATCACAAAAAATCTTGGTGGTCCAACTTACGGTTCATATAATTGTTGAAGTTTTGGACCTAGAGTTTGGTGTATTCTGTGGCCGTGAGACAATCAGCTAATTAAAGCGCAGTATGTCCCCCGCTAAATCTTCGTGTAGCCTGAAGAAGTTGCTATCCACTTTCTGATGACTGTCTGTACTGTTTCTGAATCTCTGATGACCTAGCTAATCTAAAATGCTTCTCTGAAGAATGCATTTCCAGGAAATGCTATTTCGCTTGACAGTGGCAGACCTAGAAATTTTTTAATGGGTGTGCACTTGATACTCATAAGTCTAAAGTTTGTACAATAATTTCATAACATCATAAATACAACACATTGGTACCAAATTTGTCAAAAGTACAATGCAAATAGTTCAAATTTTCATTTACAATTAAGCTCACATTCACATAATAATATAACATAAGTACGGAATTGGACTAGTCTGGGACTACGGTTGTATGGCATACCATTCACAATTAAAATTTTAAAATCATTGAGAATCTGAGAGACTGAGACGATGGCATACAGATTCCTTCAGTCCTCTACCTCTCGGCTCTCGCTGTTGTTCTGCTTCTCCAACTCCAAAGCTCCAAATCGGCAAATCCAATTCAAGTCAACTAGTCAAGCAACCCAACGCTCCAGCTTTATCCGCTGGTCACTTGCTCCTGCGTCGTGTGTTGCCCACCCGCTATCCTGCGTCGCACCGTCGAGCGCTGAGACGCCGAGGCGTCGACCGCTTGGCGCCTGGCGCTTGCTCCTCAGGCCATGAGCCATCCGTGAGCTTGTCTCGGCGCTCGCTCGCGCCTCGCTTGGTGCTCGACTGCAGCGTGCGTTGCGTTGCCAAGCCGCCCCAAGATCCGTTCTGTTGCTCGCTTCCCTAGACCTTGGTTGTCATAGGCTCGCAACGTTGGGGATTGTGGAATTCAGGGTCTAGGGAGGAGAGATTAGGGTTGGGGAGGCGGAGGATTGAGGAGAGCTGAGAGGATTGGAGTGGTGACTGCAAACTACCTGAGTTAGATGTGGCCTGTAAGCTGGACTTTTGGTATTTCGACTACTGGGCTGGACTTTCATTAGTGGCGGACCGGCTGGGGCTGGGCTCAAGTACTGAACTCTGATTCTCTGAACTGGTCCCTAGCAGTTTTTCAAAATTTTAGAGGTGCCGATGTATACCCGGCACCCCACCTAGTTCCGCCTCTGGCGGTGAAGTTGGTTCAGCGAGTAGGAGCGTCCAATCCCTAGCGTTATCCATCTGATTATGAGTGCTGACTGTAAATCTCTTTGGGGGGCTAAAACCACAATGTTTGTTTTCTGTTCACCAATCCAATAATTAACTCCAATCTCAATTTGACTGGACACCTCTTCCGTGATATATATAGAGCGGGGTCGTTATCTTTCCAATAGAAAGCAATCAATAATAGCATATGCTAAAATTTTGGAGGGGCTAATCTCTCGTTAGTTTTAGCAATCAAAGCAACAGACAAAAACCTCAAATTGTAAGCATAAATAGGGAGTGTACCGATGGTTGCTAAAGCGCTAGGCTAATTAAGTGCGTCAATGTTTGGCCACCACCAATTCAACCCCCAGAGAGAGAGAGAGAGAGCGAGAGAGACAGAGAGCGAGCAAATCTCTTCGAAGGCGTCACAAATACTAGAAACCCACAATTTTACAGAATTCTCAAGTACAATGTAACAGCAACAAGGATTGATCTTGCGTACCTATTCATCATTGAATTGCGCCCTGTAAACACGTTCAAAAGTACCCTCTCTGACAAGGTTGTCGACGTAGGAACTTAGCGATAGCTCAATAGTGGGTTCGGGTTTTACAAGCCTACTGGTCCCGTGTTGGATCCCCCGATGGAATGGGATTTCTCACCTTCTCCTCGGGCTAGGCCTCGGTCAGGAAAAGTACGTGCTCAGTGGTTAAATCGTATATCTACGCATAGTGAGGTTTAAATATTCGCTTTTATTAGACATGTGCTAGTGGACGTACCTTCGTGTGTGATAGGTGTGAGTACGTGTGAACACCCTCTATACTAAAAAAAATAAGGTTGTCCACGCTGAAGGTATCGGTTGCCATCTGCAGATCTGCGACTGAATGAACAGTTGCTTGTACTTGCGCTGCATCACTTTTCTTTGCAACAGGCTTGTTTGCAAAATCGCCATCATCATCATCAAAGGACTAATTGTGCTCAATCTTGGGAGGTGGTTTCGGACTAACTGTGGCAGGGGAAGGCAAGGGTTTTGATTCCATACGGTAATGCTTTTATTTTTTTTAATTAATTATTGCATCTGCGTGTAGCTTGTAAACCATTATTAATTGTCGACAATAGACTAAGGACTAGGCATTTCGACATGGAGAGGTTGAACATTGTACACAGCTAACAAATCATGATGCACTTTGAACCAGCATTTTGATTACCGGTTTTCATTTTTTTACTGGGTCACCGGTAGAACCGATTTTGCCTATATTTGGATTTTTTAAAAGTTAAAATAAAAAAAGAGTCAAATTTCTCTTATATTCGACAAAATTCAAGCAAATCTGATTTTGGCTAGTTTGGACTTTTACCAGGTACCTGGTAGAACCGATTTTGCCGAAAACCGTCTGTAATCAAAGCCCTCTTCGAACGTGTTTTCATTAGAAAAATAGTCCTACGAGATCCAGGACCTGTTAATATGACTATACGAGGTTAGGCCCTTCTCCCTTTCTCAGAGCATGAAAATGTGGCTGTGTGACCTGCCCGCATGATCTGCTCTTGGCTACCTCCACCGATCCGCGACACTACCACTTCTTCGTCACCAGCTGTCAACCTCCATGTTGTTATCATCATATAGAGGGATCGTCGACATTGATTATCGCCGCTTGCGCCTCCGCGCTCGGGCACGGCCGCCGCCTCGCCTTCGTGTAGCTGCCATCATGGCCGCTAGGGTTTTGGGTGGAAAACTAAAAACCCTAGCTGTACACGTTGATCCATCCGTAGTACGTACCACGCACCTGTAGTCAGGGTTTTCGTAACTAGTTTTATTTTTTTACCGAGGGTCACCAATAGAACCGATTATCCCGATTTTTGAAATTTTTCGGATGATTTTGGACGAAAATTTCAAACCAAAATTTAAATTTTTTTAAAAATCAGCCAAAAATTGGTTGAAAACATTGGACAGATAGCGGCCGACAGACTTCATCAACAAAATCCACACATTAACACAAATTGCTAATAAAAGACAAGTTCATGAAGTGTAAATCGGCATCACCCAAAATTCCATACCCCCGGTCGCTGAAGTTGATGTTGTTCCTCCCGTAGTGCCGCCCACACCGTCAGCGTGCTCCATGCTCTACTCTCTTCCCCCGCCGCCGTTCCCCACCACTCCGCCTCCGCATGGAGCCGACAAGGCGAGAAGCCAGACTAAGGAGGATGTCGGGACTGGAGTCAGGAGCTTGGGGACTGAGGAGGAGCTGGGGATGGGTCGCCACTTGCCATCCACCTCCATGCGCCGTCGGATTTGGGTGATTAGAGGGGAGATCGGAAGGGGAGCAAAAAGAAGACAGAGGCCGCCGCAAGAGGAAGAAAGAATCTGGGGATCAGAGCTTGAGGAATGGGGAATTTGGGGATCCATGACGGTGGAGCTTGGAGTTTGAGGAATGGGGAATTTGGGGATCTCTCTGTGACTTCACGCCGTTCATGGCTTCACCATGGTGCGAGAGAAGTAAATGTGCGAGGTGCGAGCGAGGAGGCCAAATGGGCTGCTAACCTACTTGGGCCGAATTTTTTGGGGCTGGTTTGTAAGTCTACTAGGGTGGCTGGCAGAACCGGTATGGCTGATTTTTAACCAAAAAAAAAATCCCTGCCTGTAGTCATGTACGCTGGTTCGAGAAGACAAGGAGGCTACCTTAAAGAAGAAGATGACGACGACGAGGCAGTCATGAACGACAGTGAAGATAGATAAATATGAGCCATTGTTGATGAGCCGATATACATTTGACATCTAGTGAAGACAAACATATGTAACATCATATCTGGGCTGACAGTGACATCGAAGAAATTGGGTCCTGGATAACTAGCTAGGATGGATCATGACTCGAGAGCAAGAGGGATAACATGAAACATTTTTATTCAAATTGATTAGGTAAGCGTGCTCGATCTCCTTAGCTATACATACATACATCAAGTAAGCCGGTCAGGTTAATTAATCTTCATCCGATCGATATTGTTTCTTTAGCTCGCGCAGCCACTGAAAGACAGAAAGACATATCCACCTGCTCCGGAAAAGATTAACTACAAGTTCTCCGAACAGAGGAAGATGTAAAGGCACTGATGAAATATATACTAGAGCAAGTAATTCGTTTCAAGTTTCACATGGCAGTACGTAGTGCATATCATCCTTTTTACCTACCTAATATTTATTTCAAGATACACACGTATTGATTTTTTTAGAAGCTAGCGTATGTCAAGCACTTCACCGATACTAGTGACAGAATAAACAAGTCAATTGTAGAGAAGATGTACCATGAAATACACTTGAGTCAGCAGCTCATTTCACCATAGATATATAGCTGATTTTGGAGATGATCAAGCACACTTACACGTAATATGAAAGTCTCCAAGGCAGGACAAGCATCAAGAAAACAGGCTAGAGAAAAGAAGTTGTAGCCTTCGGAAAATCCATTTCTTCCTACGCCAAGCCCGATAACAAGATACTTGAGGTGGTGGAATTTGTCAGGCATCATTATTGGTGTATTCACCTTCTGGAAAAAGAGAGATCGATCCTCAGAGAACTAACTAATGATTATGCATGTTGTGAGGTATAATAACTACGTACGTACGCACGTAATGGTCATCTCCCAGAATTTCAAGTTTCATGACATCTAAACTGATTAGCATATATTACTACAAAAAGGTTAATACTGAATGTCTCATTACAGACGGTTGACCAAAACCATCTGTATTACATGCAATCACAGACGGTTTTGGTTTAGAGACCGTATGTATTACTGACTGCGCTAAAAACCGTCTGGGAAGAGGTAATATCATAGACAGTTCATATTGAAAACCATCTGTGAAGTATCACAGACGGTTCTGAATACGAACCATCTGTGATAACTGTAGACTTCATAGACGGTTTTTAATTATAACTGTCTGTGATAATATCGCTTCAGCTCCGGTGAGTTTCTTCGTCGCCGTCGTCGCCGATGCGTCTCTTCGTTCGCTGATGACCACGAACCGTCTGATGCCGATGCCACCGCCTACGAAGTTTTGAAGACGGAGATAGTAGCCTACCTCCGCCACTAGAAAACCTTTATTTATTTAGGTTTCTACTTTTTTAATCTTTACAAGAAGTGACTGGCCACACTGTTTGGCCATATGTAAATTCCAAAATGACAAAATTGACATATAAACATGTAATTTCTTCATGTCATGTAAATGTATACATGATAATATGCTTAAAACATAGAATTTGAGAATAACCATATCACAGACGGTTCCATAATAGAACCGTCCATAATATCACTACTACAAAAAGGCTAATACTGGACGCCTCATCACAGACGGTTGACCAAAACCGTCTGTATTAAATACAATCACAGACGGTTTTGGTTTAGCGACCGTTTGTGTTACTGGCTGCGTTAAAAACAGTCTGTGAAGAAGTAATATCACAGACGGTTCGTGTTGAAAACCGTTTGTAAAGTATCACAGATGGTTCTGAACAAAAACCGTCTATGATATTTAGTATCACAAATGGTTCTTATTCAGAACCGTCTGTGATTCCAAGCCATGGTAAAATCAGAGTGTTAGTGATTCCAAGCCATGGTAAAATCATAGTGTTAGTGATTTCAAACTATGGTAAAATCAGAGAGTTAGTGATTTCAAGCCATGGTAAAATCTTTAAGCTATGGTAAAATCATAGTATTAGTGATTCCAAGCCATAGTAAAATCAGAGTGTTAGGCATTTCAAGCCATGATAAAATCGGAGTGTTAGTGATTTGAAGCCATGGTAAAATTAGAGTGTTAGTGATTTCAAGTAGAAAGTAAGAAAAATTCCAAGCCATGGTAAAATCAGAGAGTAAGAAAAATTCCAAGTCACAGACAGTTCTTAATATGAACCGTCTGTGATATGTCGTCACAGACGGTTTTTGTATGAAATCATCTGTGATTCACAGCGCGGGAGTTCGAAAAATTTTGAATGCACGCGCGGGAGGCAAAATGTTTTGGCACTGTCCTTATATATTATAGCCACCCTAGCCTTATTTTCCTCTGTGAAAACACTGTGCTATTCCCTAGATCAGTAGGTAGCACTCACAGGCACATTGCTGAATCAATCACATAAGTTGTGAACTAAAACAAATATAATACAACACAGAGTAACATAGACCTCAACGGGTCGAGTTTTACAAAAGGGGCTGCACAAGGCCAATTTGATTACATTACATGAAGATAACAAAATCTACAGTGGAAGCAAAAGGGGAGGTAGGGCTCATCTCACACAGGCAAGCGACTGGGGTGACCCGTGTACGACGGATATTAACCAGGAGCTGGATAATATCGGTTGTACGTGAGTACCAACGAGTCTATTTAGACTGGATGAGACCTAAACTACAGAACTGTACTACTCCTCGTCATTTCCTTGTCCATCATCTTCTGGGCCTTCGTAGAAAGTGTAATCTCTTTCATCTTCATTATCTGAATGGTTTGGGGAGAGGAGCGAGAATGAGCACTACTACCATGCTCGCGAGCCAACACACAATGCAATAATATACATGCAAGGCTAAACAAGGATGGCTCAGTTCTTTTATTTGCGAAAGCAAGCTTTTCAATTATCATACTTACAAAGTCCTATCACTTAGCATTTTAACAAATTGCAGTTTAATAAAGAGAGTAATGTGCAATAATTAATAACAGTAGAGGTTCTATCCGTCGGAACTCTACACATGCATCTTTTCAATTGGAGGTGCCTTCAATTACCACACCCACTGAGCTCGAAGACTCAGGAAAAAAATCCAACATAGGGCTAGGTGAGCCCTTCCACCATTTTCATACCACCCACAAGGTTTTGAAATAGAACTAACTCAAGTTATAATTCCCATGTCCGCCTTTGACCGTAGGCGCGGCTGTTTAAATAGTTTCGACTCTGTAGAGGTTGCACACTTTACCCACAAGAGAGAGTCATACCCATTACACCACATGATTCCATAGTCATGTAGTTGGGTGACCGTCACAGTAACCTTTCAAACTACCTTGCCCTTTCCGTCATCTCACCCATATGGGGTTGCGCCCATACGTTGTGTGGGATCGTTGTACATGCAGCGTTGGGTGTAGATTTGGACTACCCACAACATTGGCAACTTAACCCATTCAAGCCAAATGTACCGCAAGCTTGCGCATTTTACCTTTCTCCACCGTGTGAGACACATTCAGGGTTTAATAATTTTACTAAGCCAAGTTGCACTTTGCAGACTTGTGGTTGTACTTGTTTAACACGGGAGGTCGTGACAAGATTAAGTCCTTAGGGTTATCTGGACGGTTCATTCCACAAACCAACCATCCTCGTGCTCCCCGAGCACCCACCGCCTCACCATCCGTCCAGATAGAACTAGCAATTAGGGTTTTGAAAAGTAAAACCAAATTATTCCACACCTTTTTGTCAATGGACCACCAATGACTACCCAAAATATTTTATGTTTGAAGAATGATGATTGGGGTATTTTAATACCCCGGTACTTAAGCAAGACTAGCATGTCGCTTAAGTACAACCAATAACTAGTATTACCATATCGTTACTAGGGTGACAAGGATTAATGGATTCAAATTATCAATGATGGCATATTAATTAATTAATCTACAAGTGGGTGTTTAACTACCTTAAGCTTTAACATACATTTGATTAAAGAATTAAAGCATGCAATTTTTGATAATTTAAATGAATATAATTTGCATAAGATGTAGGCTCAAAATGATCAAAGCATTGACTCGCCTCGGTTAAAGGCAAGGGGATCTTGATACTCTTGGTCTTGATCAACTTGAGGATCTTTGGCGTCTTCAAATCCTAAACGGGCGAAAATACCGGAAAAAGCACAACAGCAAAGAGAGCAAATAAATACACAAGAATACACAAATGAACTTCACATTGATCAAGTCCTATGCCATTAGCAAGATCTTGATTTAACAAATTTTTAGAAATTTAATTTATAATTTTTGGAGTTATAACGGAGGAGAAATGAATTTACGAAGATTAAATGAATTGAGAGAGAGAGAGAGAGAGAGAGAGAGAGACTGGTGCACAGAACGGTGCCATGGGCCAGGTTCACGTGCAGAACACCGGTTCACGTAATGCGATGGTGCGGAGGGGTCCACTAGCCGATGGCAATGAGGGGGGTCGGGTTACCGTGGCGCAGGGAACTGCAGGCGTTGAGAGCAGGGGGTTTTAAGACACACTTAAACCAGCTAAGCAGTGATTAGGGCTTTAATCATTGCCATTAAGGCTAATGATGGGGCACTGTGGGCTTGTCTGAACAGGCCACGACAAAGGCCATGGAAAGGCGCGCGGCAGACGGGCGGCTCCGGTCTTGGGCGAACAAGGGCTTGGGCACGGTGGGGCGACTTGAGCACGGGAATGTGAAGCTGGTGAGGTGGCGGAGCTGGTGATGGGGTGGCAGTGCTAGAAGGGTGGACGTCACCAACGACGGGTGGTGCTAAGCGGCGGCGGCGGCTCGGTGATGGTGGAGAAGGTGGTCCAGTGGCGGCTTGAGGTGGGGAAGGTGAGCATGGTGTAGCCCTTGGCAAGGTGAAGCCAACGGGCTTGACGGGGAGGCCAGGGGAGGTCTGTAGGTGGCGGCGCATGGTGAAGAAGGCGGCGGCCGGAGGTGGGGAAGAGACTCAAATACGACGGCGACAGTGGCTAATCCCCGAGGGAGTTTGAGGGGAAAGACTCCTGGTGGCCGGGGGCTCACGGTGACAGGGTCGGTGGCGCCGGAAGATGGCCGGAGCGGCAAGACGGCAGTGGAGGTGGCGGCGGCTGAAAAAAAAAGAGGCGACGATTTTGGGGTGGTTTCTTACCAAAGCTCCAAGGAGCGGCGTGGGGAGTTCAAGGGGGGGGGGGTATAGGAGGCACTTTATAGGCCGCGGGAGCAAGGGAGGCCAACGGGAGGGAGGTCCTTGGAGTTGTTGGAGTCACGTAGTCCTGAGGTGGCGTCGGCATGGGCGGCTTGCACGCGGAGGGGACAGGGCGAGGGAGCAGATGAGGCACAGCGAGGACGAGCGACGACTTGGGTGTCCACGCTGACGCGGGCGCGCGCGTGTGCTGCGCAGCATGTGGCTCGGTCTAGGAGCGAGGACGGCGACGATGTGCGCGGTGCGGGCGCTCCGAGGTGACAAGGCGATGGCGGCCAGGGCCAAGGCATGCGGCGACAAGACTTCGGGGCTGCTGACGAGAGTGCGGCGCTTGATCTGAGAGCTCCAAAGCAGCGAGGACGGTGAAGACGTGCGCTGCGCGGCACGCTGAGAAGATAGGGCGAGGGGAGGCTCCAGAGTCATCGGGGCCAGAGGAGTTGATGGCGGCAGGCGCGTACGAGGGAGTCGGTGGCGTCGCAAAGGGAGCAGGTGGACTGGCACAGGTGGCGGCGTCGCCCACGGGAGGGAGGGAGTGGCGCTGCAGCTTTTGACCCGGGGAGAGGGGAAAGAAGATGACCCCAGGCAGGCGGCTCGGGCCGGGAAAAGGGGTGGCTAAAAGCGGCTCGGGCTAGGCCAAACGAAAGAAAGAGGGAAAGAGAAGGCCGGCAAGGGGTTGGGCCAAAGGGGAAAAGTGGGCCGAGTGGAAATGGACTTGGCCTAGGAGGAGAAATGGGCTGAGCCCGAAAGAGGAGGGAGGCCCAACTCAAAATGGGCAGGGGATTCAAAAGAGAGGGGAAACTCCAACTGAATTTGAATTTCAAATGTTACGGACATTACATTTGAAACACAAACCGAAAAGGAAAGAAAGGAAGTTTTTGAAATTAGTTTGGTAATTTGAATTACGGCGAAGAACGAAAACCAGAACAGAAAATACTATGCGGCGTCCGAAAACGGACGCTACAGGGTGCCAGAGGTACACCGTGAGCTGTCCGTTGGTAGGGGGCACCAGCCCCGGCCCCCCTGGCTATGACCCTGTAAACTTTTGTTTGTTTTGAAAATTAGCGCGTAGCACCAAAAATAATGTACAAAGTTTACAGCTGATATTTTCTCCACAATGTTCACGCATGGAAGTTTCCCTTTGCTGCATCTTTTGTGCTAGGTGTTCAGTCCTTCGTGGAGACCATGGCGGCGTTTCAATGCGTCGACTAATATTGGATTATGCAAGAAATTCCAAACCGAGCATTTACCGCCAATTGACTGGAGTTGATCAAATGCGACAAATTAGGGTTTTGTCTCTGTCTTTCCTGTTTCAAGATGCATGAGGTTCTGATCAAGGCAATCCCAGAGAACAGACCAATTGCGACTGTTGAAAACCGTGAGGAAAACAGGAGCAACCGTCAAAATGATTTCAGTTCTGGTAGTGAGGGTTTTTAATTATAACAATGTATTTTTAAAAGCAATGATCCTAGTGAAACTGTTCTTCATAACAAATCCACTGGTACTATTTCATGTGGTCAATCTAGATGTTTTTCCTTTAATTAGTCAAAGTTTAGAAATGTTTGATTGCATGCATACCACGTTTATAAAAAAATATGGAAAAATGGAAGGTGTGTCACCTATGTTTATTTTATTAAAATAAACAAGGAAATACTCTGTCGAACCGTAGGCTTTGAATACCCGAAACCCTTGTATGTGTATCATACTAGTCCTATTATCAGTGGCTATTACACATATTCACAACATTGATATTTACATCCATACATCATACATACAACATGAAACAAATATGTGACGTGAACTTAAATGTTTACATGACAAGTATATATTACACGGCCGATCGGCCAAATTAAAACATATATAACAAATTAAACAGCTGAAGCATAGTGAATAAACTCAAAATATCCAGTGGTGTGCCCATCCAAACCCTCAGACAACCGACAAGAACCAAACCCTAGCAAGACCCGTCCCTGTACCCTCTGGTACCGGGGGCGAAGAAAGTGTCGTCTGAAATCAGTTCATTCTCACTTTACCCAGGTACACCCCCGTCTCAATAACGCATTCGCCATTGTGTCGGCAAGCTTCGTCCCCGATACCTTGATGAAGAGAGACCCTTCAAGCAAACCTACCCAAATATGCTCGCACTACTGCGGCCTACCAACGTGCAAGGCTAGTCCTACATGACTTAATTAGCTAAGGACGTCCCATACTGGCACATGCAGTTGTACGCTTACACTTAGGTTGGATATATCGGCGTTCGGTCCTTAATCGACCCGGGTGAGGATCTCCCTCTATCTACTTGTTAGATACACCTCTCACACTTCTTAGTTCATAATATAACTCGACCGTGTCACAAACTAGGTTTTCCATTTTCATTTTTATACAAATTAACAGAGGTAAACACCTCTGGTCCAACATTTCAAAATTTCCCAAAACCAAACTCATATTTGCATCAGTTATTCCATTTTAGCGAAACTAGAGCCCAACTAAGCATCTATTTGATATTCCTAGTTGACATACCCAAATTGACATCATTCAATGTATAAACAATACCCTAAAGGCAACAACAGTAAATATATCAAAATATCAAGGAGGATCATGCATTTAATAGGAATTTAACTACCGTTATCCCTAAATATAGCAATTTTAGCCAAACATACATGCATGCATAATAGATTTTACAAAAATAAAATACAATAATTGAAATAATGGGATAAACATGGTAAAGGAGGTGCTTGCCTTGCTCTGGTATCTCTGAGTATGAGGATGGTGGTTTGACGAAAGATTCATTCGTGTTCTCGACGTCTATTCAAAAGAGCCGATAACAAATTATAAATAGTAAAATAAATTGAACAGAAACAAAATCCAAATATTTTTGCATATTCCAACATAGAATGATTTTATATGAATTTAGAAAAAGAATCATCAGATTTGGAGTTCATATGCAAAAGTTATTAACGTTTGAATTTGATTCGGTTTGAAAAATCCTGAAATTAAGAAACTGATGACGTTGAAGGCGTATATTCCAAGATTTACGCTTTCCAATAGAGAAAGCGCATTTACTTTATACTGAAAGTGGCTTTTCCATTTTTACATTTTGTTGACAATTATTTACTTACATGTGGGCCCTACTTGTCACTCACTGATATTTTAATTTCTTGATTTTGATTTATAAAAACAGTGGCTGTCCCACATGCCATAGACTCATTAGATATTAACTAAATGATTTAAACCTAATTTGATTTTAACCTACTGACAGGTGGGGTCCACTTGTCAGCCTCTCAGTTTTAAAACGCATTTTAGAATCGAAAACAGTGGATTGGTACCGCATGTCGCATGTTAGTGACTCATTTACTAAACACGTTTAAAATTAGATTTTTGATTATCTTTTCGGCTAGTCCCACACGTTAGTACCTTAGTAGCTCTGACCACTATAATTTAGTGCTAATCAACTCCTAATCACGTGGGGCCCACTAATCAGAGAGAGAAGGAAGGAGAGCATAGTTGAGCATGACTGAGCGCCATGGCGAGCTCACCGACGGTGAATGGTGCAACGACTTGGCTCAGGGACAGGAAAAATGAGTTCCCCGCTCAACGGCGATCCTACCAAGTGGTGGTAGAGGCCAGAGAGTTGGACGGAGGCAGTGCTACGCCAATGAGAAGCGGTGGAGCGCCTCGGGTCTGCAACGGCTTTCGCGCATGGGGCAATGACACGGTGAATGGTGGCGCGCATTGGCTCTAGGAGGCAACAGTGATGCTACAAGTGGCAGCTCGGGGACAAATGGTCACTAGAGCGGAGGTGACACCATCTCCTGTGGCAACGCCACAAACAGCCATGGTGATTTCTATGCTACAACCGCTAATCCACTGATCTAAAGTGTGCAATAGCTCTAGGGAACTACTAGAAGCTCACCAAGGTCCTTGATGGCTTTGGGGGATGGACGGAGAAGCTTGTTGACATTGAACAATGGTGGCACAGAGGAGGCTCATGGTGCTAGCGCTCTACGGTGATGAAGGGGCTACAAGAAGGTGTATATTAGCTCACATTCACACTGGGGGTGGAGGAGAAGGAAAGAATTGGTCGAAGGCTCACTGGGCTTCGAGGAATTATGGAAATGGTGGCGGTGGCTGAAGATGGGGAAAGAGACGGGGTTGCATGTATCTGCTGCAAGATGGCCTGCATTGAGTGCTAGGATTAGATGATTGAGGGACGAAACATGTGATGACGCGATCAGAAGGGGCCCAAACCTTCTAGAACAGCATGGGTGCTGCGGCTTGGATCAGGTGTGCACACACCGACGTTGGGGAAGATGATGGCACATCGGTGCTACATGGCTTCAAGGGCTACATCAAGTATAGAAATGGCATGAGTGATGCATTAGACACATGGTGACACAGCTGTCGTGAGCAAGGAAGCTCACCAGAGGCGTCGGTGGTGTGAGGCTTGCTCACCGACGTCGAGAACGATGCTCCCCTTCAAGGCGAATCAAGTAGCGAGATCCTTCGATTCTTGGCGGGAGGAGAGAATGGTGAGCTAGGGAGTTCGTGACATGGTCAGAATCTTAAGTATGGCTGAGATTGGTGTGATAATGGCAGCGAGAAAATGGCGGTCGCACGAGTACTCACGAGCATGCTTTGGCGTCTCCTCTAGCGTGGGAAAAGGGCGTCGGTCAGGGTTTCCTGGCATGGGCGAGGAGCAAGCGGAGGTGACGGGGGAAGTTGGGGCGCGAAACCATTGGTGATGGTCGCGAACCAGGGGCGGAGCAGGTGCGGCCTTAAGCGAGCTGACACATGGGAGCGGGCGCGATGTGGAAGAAGCTCCCTGTCACGTGGGCCTGGCGTGTCAGTGAGAGGAGAGCGAGGCGGGCTGCACTGAGCTGAGGCGAGGTGAGGAGGAGTTGGGCTGGGCGGATTCGGCCCAATAGGGTGAGCGAGAAATTTAAATGAGTTTTGAATTTTCCAAAAAATACTAAGAGTTTGTGGAATTTTTAAACACAGTAAACGGGCTCCAAAAATTATGAATTTTTCTTGTGGCTTCAGACACAGTATGGTTTCTTGTGTAATTTGTCCAGAATTTTATCTGTTCTTAATGTTTCATGAAAATCTTTCAAGCTGTTGTTGGTATGTGAACCCAATAATTATTTTAAAAAAATTCAAAAACATGCTCAAAATTTTCCCTCATTTATTTTAAATAAATTTTCTCAAAATTGGGATTTTTGGGATGTTACAGTATCTCTCGGCAGTATTGCGTTACGGGGACATGCCATTTATCGGTAATTCTGTAGATAATTAGGGTCAACTAATCTGTTAGTAATTCAGATCTTCCATGTCAAACAGTGTGTTGACAATGTTTTTTTTTTGTCAATAGGGACAACATATCTGTCGCCTATAATGGTAGCTTGGGAGGGGAAAAAAAAGATTGGCACGTTGTGAAAATTGTGGGGACACATAGGAATCATCCACCAATTACATGGTACTCCAATTAATTGCCCATGGTCAAATAATCTATTGGTAGTTTCTCCCAATTCTATCATATATGACTCACATAACAATTACTTAAGACACCCAACCGAAAATGACACTAAAGACACTCACATAATGCAAATGACACCAAAGTTTTTATCGTGAGCAGTAGGCGTGCGAACTACCACCAGGCGTGATCTTCTCGGCCACTCATGCATGTCTATCGAATTCGCCCTAGATCTGCGCCTTCGCCTTTTCTTCTTTTCGTTCCTCCCCCTTTTCCTTCTCTTTTCTTTTCTCTTCTTTCTCTTATTCTCCTTTTCTTTTCTTTCCTTTTTCTTTCTCTTTTCCTATTTTTCTTTCTCTTTTTCCTATTTTCCCCTTTTCTCCCACATGGCTGCTCCTTCTTCTTCCCTCCTTCTTCCTTCTTTTCTTCCCCTCTTATTTCTTTCTTCTCTCCTCTTCTAGCAACCTCCCTCCTCCTCTCTTCTCTCCACCGCCGGTGTCGCTGCAGGCCACCTCCATCAGCGCCTCACCTCGTCGCCTTGGCCTCCTCCTCCTCTTCTGTCTTCTAGCCAACTCCCTCCACCTCTCTTCTCTCTAGGCCGAGCCGGCCCAGATCCAGCCGTGGGCCGCTGAGTCCGACCACTTCCACCGCCGGTGCTGCCACTGGCCACCTCCACTGGCACCTCACCTTGTCGCCTCGGCCTCCTCCTCTTCTGTCTTACAGCCAACTACCTCCTCCTCTCTTCTCTCCAAGCTGAGGCGGCCCTAATTTGGCCACCTCCACCGCCAGTGCCGTCGTAGGCCACCTCCATCGGTGCCTCACCTTGCCGCCTTGGCCTCCTCCTCTTCTGTCTTCCTCCACTACCGGTGTCGCCGTAGGCAAGGAAATAGAGAGGGCTACTACTATGTTATCTTCTACTGCCAATTACAAGATTTAAATTCCCCTCTTTGAATTAGTGCGATCTAGTTGACAGGGTGGTTTTCTATTGATTCATGATACTAGCTTGATTTATCATGCAACTAATTAGGGTGTCAAAATATTATTTTATCTATTATCTTGATCATATAGTCCTAAATCACATGCATGCTATATTTAGTGGAGAAGATATTTTACTGTTGCCATGCTATCTAGTTTAATGATTGTTGTCATGCTAATTCATGTGGTGATGACTGTTCTTGTATAAGTGCTATGGTAACAATACAGTGGTATGTGAGTAGCACCTTTTATGTGGTGATGGTTGTTCTTATATAAAAGGACATGGTACGTGTATATATTCAATATTTGTAAGATAATAACCCTGCTTACGGGGTAATAAAATTTGTACGTGTTATTCAGTATTGTCACTTCATATTGTGATGTTAACGCCTTGCTGTTAGATCAAGTTAAGTGCCTTGCTTGTCCTTTAACTTTATTTGCCATGTATTCTATACCATATATGAAATTGTCGCTAGTTCACTAGTTTTATTCATTGGAATAGATGGGTCATGTCTCCTTTCTTTTTATTATCATAGAGATGGAATAGACTAGTTGTATTCATCATGAATTAGTTGCAAGCAGCCATAGTTTGCAGGTTGTAGTTGCGCAAAGAATAGTTAAAAATCCCTTTGGTTTAACATAGATGCAAAATGGAAGTGAGCATCTCTTTCAATTTGTTTTAATGTTGAACTAGTCTACATTTCTTTATGTTTTACAACAGTTTGCTTCAGCTTTTTGCTGCATTATACTTGACTACTAGAAAACTTGTATGATTGTAACATCCCAAACTTTCTAGGTTTTCTGAGATTTTCGAAAATAAAAATAACCATTTGGATTTGTTGAATTGCTCAAGCTGAACTTGGAGATTTTGGATTTGGCAGCGATTTAATATGAATTAATCCAACTTCAACTAATCCAAAATTTGGTTTGATTTGAGTTTGTTGGAGTTCTTTGGTGTTGAATTCCCTTCTCTCTGTTCGCCCCGTTCTCTCCTTGGCCCAGCTCTCCTCCTTCCCGTTTGGACCTCCCCCTCTGTCCAGACCTCCTTCCTGTTTGGACCTTCCCCTCTGTCGAGACCTCCCTCCCGTTTGGACCTCCCCCTCTGTCTAGACCTCCCTCTGTTTGGACCTCCTCCTCTATCTAGACCCCCTTCCGTTTGGACCTCCCCCTATATCCAGACCTCCCTTCCGTTTGGACCTCCCCCTCTTTCTAGACCTCCCGGGTGGTCTTGGAAGACCATCCCTTGGGTCACGACCACCTCTTGGGTCATGACCGCCCCTTGGGTCACGACCTCCCCTTTAGTTGGACCACCCTCCCGAGTTTTGACCAGCCCTACCTGTCAATCTTGCTCACCTTCTTCTTCCTCTTATCACGTCATTGCTGATGCAAAGGTCTGCACGCATTAAATGCTGTTGTGTCGCATTAAATGCTATCGTGTCTGTAGTACCTGTTCTCCCTCTTGTCTCCTTCCCTACCTGCCCCCATCTTCTCCTTCACCTACCCTTGATCTCGTGCACCCTTGAGTCTCTCAGCAGCTCTTCCCGTCTCCCCTAGCTATAAAAGCCTGAGCAGTCCTCTTTCATCTTCTTTTCCTCACCCCTACTCTCTTGCTCTCACCTAGTTTCATCGTGCTTGAAGTTTCACCAAGGAGTTCGCTGAAGCTGCGCTGTCACCTCCTCGTCGCCAAAGAGTTTGTTGGAGCTGCACCGTCTTCTACCTCCTCGCTGCCGAAGAATTCGGCAGGAGCGCCTGCGCCGTTCGCCGTCCTCCTCCAGTCTTCTCTGGTCTCTCTCTCTCTCTCTCTCTCTCTCTCTCTCTCTGTCCTAGTGAGTTTCTTCATGCCTTGTTCTTTTCCTTTCCCTTGCGACCACGTCGCGTAGTCGTATCCTTCTTGTATCCCTCCTACGACCACGTTGAGTAGTCGTACCCTTCATTGGACCTCCTTCCGACCCATTGGACCTCCTCAGGACCACCTCCTCAGGACCTCCCTCGACCTCTCTCAGTTGGATCTCCTCCCGAGAGCCCGTTTCTAATTCTGTGCCTTTCTTTTGGTTTTAGTTTGGTAGTTTTTGGTTTTTATTTGGATTTGTTGTATTTATTTGTCTCTTTTCGCACGTATAGATTTCGGCAGCTCTGAGGAGTTCTTGGACCCGACGACCTCTACCGAAGAATCTCAGCTCTTCAACGAAGGCAAGTCGTAGACCTTTGATCATGTCGATCCTAATTTGCAAAATTATATTGTTTTATACCAAATGCATGGCTAATTATATAAAAATGGTTTGGGAAATAGCTAAACACCTACTCGACAATATGACTCCTTGAATACTTGTGATTGACATGTTGACATGTTCCTTTGGACACCATAGGTTGGGTAATCTTAGTTGGACATTTCTATTGTGATACCAACATGGGTGCATATATTATTTAGTCCTGCTTTAGTTATGTGATGTCTCTCGATCACATGATTCATTTGTGATAAATTTGACTTAATGATTTATGGAATTGTGGCGCGGCCACTGTGTTAAAAGATGTTGTGCCATGGCTAGGGTGGTCATTTGGCCGGTTTGAACCGAAAATGATTTTTACTCAGGCGAGTGATCGTGCAGTAAAGGGGGTGCTTGAAGCACATTGAGATGTGGTTGTCTCGCCTGAGTAGTCCCTAAGGACTTAACCTTGTAAGCCATTGATCCGGGCCATACCGTGCAACCACAAGTTCATTTATGGGGTGGATTTGGCTGACTAATTAGTAATGTTTTGGTTTGGTTCTGTCATGGTGGCGTGATCTCTGAGTTACCTGATGGAATCACATAGCGCAAGAGGGGGTCCAGAATGGCAAAACCTTAGCGGGCAGAATCGAGTCAAAACATAGCTTTGTAAAGGCCTTATCACATGCTCTAGACTGCTTACCTAAGATAGTGAACAGTGGTATCGACGATGCCAAACAAACTAGAGAATTCATGTCTTGTGGGTAAAGCTGTACAACCTCTGCAGAGTGTAAAACTATTCGAATAGCCGTGTCCCCGGTTATAAACATGCCTGGTGATTTCACACAAGGGGTAGACTTTCTAAAAAATATGGTCTTGGTTGGTTCCGAGTGGTTTGGGAAGTGAGCAGGGTGCTTATGAGTGGTCTGGGCAGTGGACAGGGTGTCCACCAGTTGTTCAAAGAAAACTTGATTACCTATGTATTAATCTTTCAACTGGTGCTTTACAATCTATTACTGTATTTCCAAGCAATTTTACTTTCTGCAAAGTAACCATAGAGCTATCCTTGTCAAGCCTTGCATGAATACTATTTGCATACATTTCCCTACGGCTTGTTGAGTACATTCAAAGTACTCACGACTTTGTGCCCTCTGGTTGATCAGTAGCAGAAGATGACCCAGGGAGCTCCAAGCTCTATGAAGAGGAGGTCTTCGAAGACTTATCGTGCTAGGAGACGTCCTCCACTCGATTGCCTATGGGCATGTCGAATGGCTTCCACGTGTTATTTTATTTTTCCACTACGAGCTCTTTTGCTGTAAGCCCTGCGTGGCAACCTTGTACAACCTTGACCATAAGGTCTTTTTCTATTATATTTGTTAATTTGTCTGCTTCTTCCATAGTTTGTTGTATGGTTGTGATCTCATCGTTGTTGGATCTGTGCGGACTAGCTACTAATCATGGGACTGGTCCAAAATGCACAGAGGGTCCCGGGAATTGTTTACCCGGGGCCGTGCCAATGATGCATCTTGTTATCTTGGCCAGGGATGACATGTCGATGAGTTGGTACGTAGTTGTCACTACTACAAAAAGGCTAATACTGGACGCCTCATCACAGACGGTTGACCAAAACTGTCTGTATTACATGCAATCAAAGACGGTTTTGGTTTAGAGACCGTCTGTGTTACTAGCTACGCTAAAAACCGTCTGTGAAGAGGTAATATCATAGACGGTTCATAGCTAAAACCGTCTGTGACTTATCACAAACGGTTATTGTTAATAACTGTCTATGATAATTCTACATATCACAGACGGTTTTTAACAAAGAACCGTCTGTGAAACATCACAAACGGTTCTTAACAATAACCGTCTGTGATATTACTACATATCATAGATGGTGTTTTGTTATAACCGTCTGTGATAATATCGCTACAGCTCCCAGTTGAAGCCCGATGAGTTTCTTCATCGCCGATGTGTCTCAATTCGTCGCATCAATGCCGCTTCGGCTCCCCGATGCGTCTCTTCATCTCACGCTCCAAATTTATTCCTTGTTTTATAAAAAGGATCATCCGCCATCGAAGATGATCATCCTCACTTATACAATAAAATGTAAATGGCCGCCTCTTACGCTTCCTTGTCGCCGCATTGATGGCCTACTGGCGCCTTTGTCTGAAAGCACCTCTCTCATTGTCAGACGTTGAATCTGTCTTTGCAGAAGAACACTTTTTCAACAGTGTCTTCACTTCTCTGTCCAAAAATTTGTCGGAGCAGGTGACGGCCACCTTCCGCCATCTTGACATCCTCCTCCGCCATGTCTTCTGGGTGATCTCCCACTTTCGGCGAGTTTACTGCGTCATCGACGTGGTCCTCCAAAATGACGTTGCACGTCTCTAGGAGGCTTGCCGTCACTTGACTACGTGTCGAGGCAAGAGGCGATCGAGTCGACCGGTGCCGAGACCCTCAAGTAAGGAAAGAGAGCCTATGGGCTCAATTCTTCTTGGTTCAACAATCCGAGGGTCTTCAAAAGACACTTTCGAATAGTAGCGTCGTGGTGGGCGATTTCAGCTTCGTTCAATCACGAATCTGTCCGCCTCGCCGCCGCCTCTCTAAGTATTGAAGACAGAGATAGCAGCCTACCTCCGCCACTAGAAAAACTTTGTTTATTTATAGGTTTATACTTTTTTTAATCTTTTTGTAAGTGACTAGCCATGTTGTTTGGCCATATGAAAATTCCAAAAAGAAAAAATTAAAAAGTTTGGAGGTGAAGTTACTATATTAATTATATGTTGAATTATTACTCTATATATATATATATATATATATATATATATATATATATATATATATATATATATATATATATATATATATATATATAATAGCAAATTTTCAGAGTATTTAAATGACAAAATTAACATATAAACTTGTAATTTCTTCATGTCATGTAAGTGTATATATATACAAGATAAATATACTTGAGAAAAAAACCATTTCATAGACGGTTCCATAATGGAACCGTCTGTGATAATTATCACTGACGGTTCCATAATAGAACCGTCTATGATAAGTCTCTATATTAGTAGGAGCCTGGCCGCTAGGGTTTGCGCCCGCCCTAACTCTCGTCACTCCCCAGCGCCGCTAGGGTTTGCGCCTGCCCTAACTCGTCACTCCCCAACGCATTTACTCTCGTCCGTTCCCCTCCCCACCTCGACGCCGCCGCCCAACCCCATCGCCGTTGCCGCCCGACCCCGTCGCCGTCACCGCCCGATCCCGTCGCCATCGCCGCTAGTTGTGACACCACTCTGCACTGCACAAGACACTCGTACGATAGTAGTGTCTTGTGCAATTTCAGGGTCGTGCTACAACTATGGTGACGCCGCCACCCAAGTCACTGGGCTTGGCCCCGCGTGTCGTCTGCGCCACCATGGCTTGGTTCTCCTGCTCGGCGTCCTGCGCTCGGGCCCTGGCCGGGCTTTGCTTTCCTCATGCTCCCTCTATTCTCCTCTAGATCTGGTAGCTTAATGTCTTTTGTTGAGTTTGATTTTTATGCTCCTTAAGTTGTGTCCTGATGTTTGTGTGATTTATGCAAGGTGAAGGAGATGGATGAGGGTTGTGCTGGTAGTGGGGTCGCCGCCATGGTTGCACTGTACTGAGGTATTACCCTACTTTACTCCCTCGATCTCTGTCTCTACCCCCTTGCTCTGTGATGAAAATGGCTAGTGCTCTGCGATGGATGCCGAGGGCTACTACTAGTGTGGTGGCCGGGTTTGAACTGCTCAATGATGTTAATAGTCTTATGCTAAAATTGAATTGATAATTAGTTCATATCAATAGTCCCCTTGCTCTGTGATGTAATGATGTTAATAGTCTTATGCTGAAATTGAATTGATAATTAGTTCATATTAATAGTCCCCTTGCTCTGTGATGTAATGATGTTAATAGTCTTATGCTGAAATTGAATTGATAATTAGTTCATATTAATAGTCCCCTTGCTCTGTGATGTAATGATGTTAATAGTCTTATGCTGAAATTGAATTGATAATTAGTTCATATTAATAGTCCCCTTGCTCTGTGATGTAAACTGAGGGCTATTGGTGTATGTGCATTGTATGCATCTTGCTTAGTTCATGCTGTGGGTTCAGATTGACAAAAATGAATGGGGATGGTGGGTTTGGTTAATGCTCTCTGATGGATACTGAGGGTTATTGATGCTGGTTCTAGCTTTGTGCTTAGTTGGCTTACATTGGATGTGGTTCGAATGGGGCTTGGCCGCAATTAACTTTTCAGATTTGTAAAGGTTTAGGCTTGGTGTGTATTGTATTCGAAAACAAGACCAAATAAGTCAAAAACTACTACGACACCTCTTCACCTGTCTCTCGCCATTCATTTCACCTTTATCTCGTATGCGTGTTCATGCTTGGTCAAGTTGTCCTACCTTGCGTCATAGGTACGTCCTACCATTTCATTCATAATCTCTTCTCTATAAAGTCTCCAAGCAGTGGCTGCTTGTGCGGCATCATATATATATATTGTTCGTAGTCCCCAGCCACTATCGGGGGGTCGTCCACGCAGCATGAGAAGAATGAGACAGTAGCCACGGGCAACCTCATTGAGCCCCTACAAGTTTAAAAAGTATGGATGCAAAGAGATCGTCAGGACATCCAATTACTTGGATATTGTCGATAGGTAATTGGACGTCGCTATGTTCAGAAAGTGACGTGGACGCACAGGTATTCTGACTGGGAAGTGGCATCATCTATCAACAACCAACAATTCTTAAGCATGTAATTGTCTTTAAACCTAACAAGAACACCAAGCAACAAGTTGAGAATTCTTTTGAAATGTGAGAATGGTTGCTTGGTGTTCTGATACACTTACATGACATGAAGAAATTACTGCTGTTGTGTCCTGATGTTTGTGTGATTTATGCAAGGTGAAGGAGATGGATGAGGGTTGTCTTTGGTGGTGGGTCGCCGTGGTTATGCGTTGTTATCTTGAGGTATAACCCTACCTTACTCCCTCTCTATCTCTACCCCTTGCTTTGTGATGAAAATAGCTAGTGCTCGTGATAGATCTGAGGGCTACTCTGGCGTGGTGGGTTTGGACACCCTTGGTCTTCTTTGTCTTCTTTGTTGAACTGCTCAATGATGTTAATAGTCTTATGCTGAAATTGAATTGATAATTAATCGGAGGGCTATTGGTGTATGTGCATTCTGTGCATCTTGCTTAGTTCATGCTGTGGGTTCATATTGACAAAAATGAATGGGGCAAAATGGTGGGTTTGGTTAATGCTCTATGATGGATACTGAGGGTTATTGATGCCGATTCTTTGTGCTTGGTTGGCTTACATGGGATCGATGTGGTTCGGATGGGGCTTGGCTGCAATTAACTTTTCGGATTTGTAAAGGTTAGGCTAATTTGTAACCGTGTTCATGCTGATCAAGTTCTCCTCCCTTGCGTCCCAGTTATGTTTATGTCCTACCATTCTATTCTGATCTCTTCTCTATAAAGTCTCCAAGCGGTGGTTGCTTGTGCCTTTAAAACCATATATATATATATATATATATATATATATATATATATATATATATATATATATATATATATATATATATATATATATATATATCGCTTGTAGTCCCCACCACTTTCGGGGTCATGAGGAGGATGAGATAGCTGCCACGGGCAACCTCTCATCGAGCCTGCAAGTTCAAGAAGTACGGCTACAAGGAGAGCGCGTGGACATACAATTACCTGAATGTCGTCGATAGGTAATTGGACTTGACATCAAGGAATGGTTGCTTGCGAAGAGAGCTCTTGTTCTGTTTTTTGCTTCCAAGAGACTAAGAAGGCGAATTTTGTTAGTCATTTTCTTCACAAATTTGCTCATAGGTGTTTCAACAATTTTTTCTTCGTCCCTGGAATTGGTTCCTCTGGTGGTCTTTTAACAGCCTAGAATGGATCCCTTTTTGACGGAACCTTGATTCATCAGAATAGGTTTTCTCTAACGGTTAAGCTTTCTTCTCTTCTGAATGCGCAATGTTGGTTCATTACTAACATTTATGGACCATGCACTCCGACAGGTAAACAAGTGTTTTTGTCCTGGTTTCTCAGTCTGGACTACACAAGGTTCGATCTCTGGTTGCTAGTGGGCGATTTCAACTTGATCCGTAGTTCTGATAACCGGAACAAACCAGGTGGGAATGTGAATGATATGCTTCTTTTTAATGAGGTGATCCAACGCTTGGGCTTGGTAGAAATTCCTCTTCAGGGGAGAAAGTTTACTTGGAGTAATATGCAGGATGATGCGCTTTTGCAGAAACTAGACTGGGTTTTCACGTCTGCTAATTGGTCTCTCTCTTTTCCCAATACTTTAGCCATTCCTTTGGCCAGGCTCACCTCAGATCATATCCCCTGCTCAGTTCAAATTGCTTCATCCATTCCGAGGGCTTTAGTTTTCCGCTTTGAGAATTTTTGGGTTGAGTTTGACAGCTTCCTCCCCACTGTGTCTTCTCTATGGTGGTTACCTTCTTGGCTCTCCAATGCAGCACATATTATCTCCTACAAGCTCAAGGTAGTAAGGAGGGGTTTGAAACTTTGGAGCAAAAATGTTTCCAATCTGTCTTGGCTCATCAGTAATTCTAGTTGGGTTTTAGCATTGTTGGATGGTCTGGAGGATCAATGATCGCTATGTTTGGTGGAAAAGAATTTTAGGCGCATCTTAAAGACTCATTTGCTGAAGTTGTTAGAGGCACAAAAAATTTATTGGAAGCAAAGAGCTACCATTCGATGGATGAAGTTTGGCGACGAAAACTCTAAGATTTTTCAATCCATTGCCTCCTCGACCTTTCGGAAAAATTATATTGCTCAATTAAACCTAGAAGATGGGTCGTGTATCACTGATCATGACACACAAGGAGGCGGTGCGTTGGACCTCTTTTAAAGCAAGGTTGGGCGTCTCAGAATTCAATTGCATGCATTTCAATCTAGAGGCTTTGATTGTCCCTGTGGATCCTGCTATCCTTGCGGATTTAGATAGGTTATTCTCAACTGAGGAGGTTGACTTGGTAATTAAGAGTATGGAACCGGATCATACCCCTGGTTCCGATGGTTTCACTGGTTTGTTCATGAAGCAATGTTGGCACTTATTGGCTAAAGATTTTTACATCTTGTGTCAGGATTTTTGTGAGAATAAGTTGAATCTCCAAAGTATTAACTCTTCTTTTATTACGCTGATTCCTAAAAAGTCCAACCCAAAAACTATTAATGATTTTTGGCCTATATCACTTTTAAATAGCTCCCTCAAGTTGCTAACGAAACTAGTGGCTAATAGACTGCAAGCAGTCATTCTGAAGACCATTCATACCAATCAATATGGTTTTCTTAAGGGGCGTAGTATCCATGATTGTTTTGCATGGGCCTTCCAATATCTGCATCTTTGTCATCAATCCAAAAGAGAGATTATCATTGTTAAATTGGACTTTGAGAAGGCTTTTGACAAAGTGGAACATCATGTCATCCTTGCAATGTTAAAATACAAGGGTTTTAGTGAGAAATGGCAACAATGGATTCGACATATTTTGTGTTCGGGTACCTCTTCAGTGTTATTGAATGGTATCCCAGGGAAGGGTTTTCACTGTAGACATGGGGTGCATCAGGGGGACCCTCTTTCACCACTTCTGTTTGTCCTAGCTGCTGATCTTCTTTAGTCTATTATTAATGAAGCGGCTTCAAGGGGTTTAATCTCTTGCCCCTTAGCTCGAATTTCGGCCAAGATTTTCCTATTGTGCAATATGCCAATGATACACTCCTCTTTATGCCCATAGATGCTCTTCAACTTTTTTTTTGTCTAAAAGGGCTTCTCTGCTCCTTTGCTGATTCCATGGGCCTAATAGTCAATTTCCATAAATCTTCTCTGATCCCGATTAATGTAGAGGAGCAGAAAATGATCCACTTAGCGAATACATTTGGGTGTCAGGTTGGTTTAGTTCCATTTACCTATCTAGGGTTGCCTCTAGGTCCATCGAAGCCCAAGTTTGCAAGCTATTTGCCTTTGCTTGATAGAATCAATCGGTGACTGTCTGGGATGTCTGCTTTTCTTTCTTATGGTGGCTGGCTGGCCGGTGTTGGTCAACTTTGTTTTTTCATCACAAGCCATTTATCACATGGCGTCCCTGAAACTGCCGGCTAAGGTTATTAATCATATTGATTGGTTAAGAATGCATGCCTTGTGGCATGGTTCAGATATTAACAGGAAAGGTGGTTACCTAGTGGCTTGGAATCAGGTTTGTCAGCTGAAAAAACAAGGGGGTCTTGGCATTTTGAATCTTCGTATACAAAACAAGGCCATGTTAATGAAACACCTTCATAAGTTCCTCAATAAGCTGAATATTCCCTGGGTTAATTTAACTTGGCAAGCCCTCTATCAGAATCGGTTGACTCTAAGTTCAAGCAAAATGTGTGGTTCCTTTTGGTGGAAGGATTTACTTCACTTATTGAATGAATTTAGAGGACTCTCAAGATGTTCTATTTTTGATGGTTGTTCTTGCTTATTCTGGAAGGATACGTGGAATATCGGTTATCCAATCTTAAACTGGCCTCACCTTTATTCCTTTGCCAAAGATCCGAATATCTTGGTAGCACATTTGTTGGATGGTGCATATTTTCTTCGGCACTTCACTCTTCCCCTATCTCCAACGGCACTATTGCAATTTCAGACTCTCCGTGATTCCATTAACTCTCTTGTGCCGCTTCAAGATCGCCCAGATGAATGGTCTTATATTTGGGGTTCACCAATCTTTACTCCTAAACAGGCTTATGATCAGCTCCTGGGTCAAGCTGCCTCCCCCCTTCCTTTTGTTTGGTTATGGCCGTCTTTCTGTGTAAGTAAGCACAAATTCTTCTTTTGGCTGCTCCTAAAAGACCGACTTAACACAAGAGATCTTCTCCAGCGCAAGAAATTTCAACTTGGGAGCTATGCATGTGTACTTTGTTCTGGGCAGCATACTGAAACTTTGAAGCACCTTTTTTTCGGTTGCTCTTTTAACCAATGGTGTTGGCAGTTTATTATCAATTCCACTGGTATAACCGGTATTGACCGGTATTTAGGCTGACATAGTATATAAGACTATTTTATACCGATTTAGATGATGATATAGTACGTATAAACCGGTATGATCGCGTGTCCTTCTCCAGCTCGCCACCCGCTACTTTTATTGGCCCAGCACAAAAAAACCCTATATATACAATGCACGCACCAACCTACACTAACCCACACAACGAACAAATTAAGCATACACAGACTTGAATACTTCCTTGATCATCATCAGCATCAGTTGCTAGCTAGCTCCAGCAATGGCAGTGATGGTGGAGATCACACGGAGCGAGGTGCTGAGGCCGCCGCCGGAGACGGCCCGTGGAGCCGGCAAGAAGGCCCCGCTCACCGTCTTCGACCGCGCCTCCATCGATGGCTACATCCCGGCCGTCTTTGCGTGGAACGCGCCAGCGCCGACCAACGGTGCAATCAAGGACGGCCTCCTCGCCGCCGTCGCCAGGTTCCCGCACCTCGCGGGGAGGTTCGCCGTCGACGACCTCGGCCGCAAGTGCTTCCACCTCAACGACGCTGGGGTGCTCGTCCTCGAGGCCACCGCCGCTGCCGACCTCGCCGACGCGCTCGCGCACGACGTGTCCGCCCACATCAACGAGCTCTACCCAAAGGCCGAGAAGGTAACAAAGTTTCTAGGACGTAACAGATGAGTGTTCGTTTCTACGTAAATTTTATCTGTAAACAGTGACACGTATGAACACGTACAGCGACAGTCACTCGTAGATGGGTTAGGTGCATGCATCCGTACGTGTGCAAAAGCGTACGTGGCATCACCTGTCCACATGTCGCGCGTGTTTGTCATGATCAATTCGTCCAGAGTTTAAGGCACTGGGTTTTGACGAGAGGAAAATATTTCGTTATATATTTTTTTCGGTGGCCAACGAAGTGAACGAAATGTCGATAATTTCGGAAGAATTTCGTTTAAACGGTTTGGATCAAATTTAAATTTAAAATTTAAAATAATGACAAAAAAATATTGCCTTCAGCGAGATCTGATCCTGGTCTCCAGGGAAACAGCAAAAAGAACTTGCCACTGCCTTTGAATTGTGTTTCGTTACTGGTGTTTACTCACTTTAACCCTTAAAGTTCAACCAAAAAACTCAATCAGAAAAATTTGAACGAATTGGTTTTCTTTTGAAGGGTACCGAAAGGACCGAAATTTCGCTGAAATTGCAAACCCTGGTTTTGACACGCTTGCATGCATGTGATCCGTTGCAGGAACGTGCGGATGAGGCGCTCTTGCAGGTGCAGCTCACGCGGTACGCGTGCGGCGGGCTGGTGATCGGCACCGCCTGCCACCACCAGGTCGCCGATGGCCAGTCCATGAGCGTCTTCTACACCGCGTGGGCCACCGCCGTGCGCACCGACTCGGCCGTCCTCCCGTCGCCGTTCGTCGACCGCGCCGCCACCGCCGTGCCCCGTAGCCCGCCGGCGCCATCGTTCGACCACCGGAACATCGAGTTCAAGGGCGAGCACAGCCGGAGCCACTCCTACACCGTCGTTCCCTTGGACAGGATCAAGAACCTCGTCGTGCACTTCCCGGAGGAGTTCGTCGCCGGCCTCAAGGCCCGCGTCGGCGTCCGGTGCAGCACGTTCCAGTGCCTCCTGGCGCACGCGTGGAAGAAGGTCACGGCGGCACGGGACCTGGCGCCGGAGGATTTCACGCAGGTGAGGGTGGCCGTGAACTGCCGCGACCGCGCCAAGCCGGCCGTTCCCATGAACTACTTCGGAAACATGGTGCTGTGGGCGTTCCCAAGGATGCAGGTCCGGGACCTCCTGTCCTCCAGCTACGCCGCGGTGGTCGGCGCCATCCGCGACGCCGTGGCGCGCGTCGACGAGGAGTACATCCAGTCGTTCGTGGACTTCGGGGTGGCGGCGCGCGGCGAGGAGCTGGTGTCGACGGCGGGGTCTCCGGGCACGGTGTTCAGCCCGGACCTGGAGGTGGACAGCTGGCTCGAGTTCCGGTTCCACGACCTCGACTTCGGAGGCGGGCCGCCGTGCGCGTTCCTGTCGCCGGACCTGCCCATCGAGGGGCTGATGATCTTCGTGCCGTCGTCCGCAGCGAAGGGCGGCATCGACCTGCTCATGGCGCTCGACGTCGACCACGTGGATGTTGGAATGAGCTCTCTGATCGATGAACACGCCCTATTCGCGATTCAGACGAAGCTCTGAACCTTACTCACGCGAGAAGTGGCTAACAGAGGACGGAAATTTTCAGAACAGAACACTGAATGTTTCTGTCGCTCTTTATTTTCAGATGATGCACAGTACAAAGAGTCTCTTCTCTGAACTTTACACCTTGTGGCTTAAAACCGAAAAACTGAAACTGCTGCTTGCTAATCTCACGGAGCAAAACAAACTCAATACAAATGGATCCGCACTACTTGCGTAACCCGATCTACACGCACCCACTAACTGCAGCATGCTAACACTTAGTCACGCCACTTCTGACTCAGCAGAAACAAGCGGCCTGATGACCAAGACCAAATCAACTAAGTCAGTGATTATTGCTCACATTCACCATCCTAATCCTGAATTGCTTACTCCAGATTCTTCACACCAAGTAATTCATGCATCTCCTCATACTTGACTCTTCCAAGTGCTTTGGTGAGGATGTCAGCCCGCTGCTCCTCTGTGCGGATGAACTTGACAGCAATTAAACCATTCTCCACACACTCTCGAATAAAATGGAATCGAGTGTCGATATGCTTACTTCTCCCATGAAAAACAGGGTTCTTCATCAATGCTATGGCCGATTTGTTGTCGACATACAAGGCAACTTGCTCCGGCTCTTGTCCTGTCAACTCACTCAACAATCCACGCAACCAAATGGCCTGGCAGGCTGCAACTCGGCCTCGCAAAGATGATAATGCCATGCTTCTTTGTTTCTGTGATGCCCAAGTGACGACATTCCCACAGAAATAAAACACCAAGCCATTTGTACTCCTCTTGTCGACGACATCCCCGGCAAGATTGCTATCACTGTAGCCGGTCAGCATCTCTTCTTCCTTGCCTTTTGTATACTGGAGCCCATAGTCAACTGTTCCCTTCACATATCTGAGGATTTGCTTCACAGCTTGCAAATGCAAAGTCGTTGGCCTTTCCATGTACCTACTAACCATCCCAACTGAGTGAGTTAGATCAGGTCGGGTATGAGTTAAGTACCTTAAACAGCCAATGATCCTCCTGTACTCGGTTGCATCTACAAGTGTTCCTTCCTCATCCTTCCCTAGCTGCAGTTTTGCCTCCAATGGACAACGGGTGGAATTACAATTTTTTCTGTTGTATATTAATTAAGGCCTTGCAAAAGCTTTGTCATGAAATGAAATGGCCCAGTTAGGCTAGCACTTATCAAATGGAGGTACGTTCAGAAGCTCAACTGAAAAACCGAACAGATCTGGGACATCTAATTGGAAAATCTCACGTGAAGAACTCAGCATGGGTGAATAGCAGGGAATCGATCTAGTGCAATTCTCCCTTGAATAGTCAACACCGTTGACCTTTTTTACATTGTAAACCCTATCTTCTACGTATAAACCCTGGAAGAACATCGAGTCCTTGCATCCATGAACTGCCGAACTTCTTCGTCTTCCTCTCGTCAGAGACTCCGGATCATATGCCCGTATAATTAATTGTGGACGATTATGGCAGCAGGAAAGTATAATTTTTTTTCTAAGTGGCTACAGGATAGACACACTGATGAGTATATAAGCATTTTACGAAGTCTTTTAATCCAGAAATATGCTAGATAACACATGAAAAATACTCTAGTTATTTTCACAAAGCAGATAACAATGAATACTATAGCAATACCAGATTCTAGAAAGATAGAAACTAGCATACCCATCTCAGTATTCAAGACAACAACAGATAGAAAAGTAAACCAAGTAATAAGAGTGAGATAGTCATATCCAGATTCAGTAGAAGAAGAAGCTGCAGCAGAGTTCTTGATGAGGACGTCGTTCGTCATGGCGTAGTGGACGTCGTGGTAGTAGACGTGCAGTTGATATAGAACGTAGCAGAGGAACAGCGAGCAGTCGCGCGAACGCTCCCTAAAAACCTTATTCGTCCTCGCTCGTGCAAGCCTTCAAGGACGAGATTCCGAGGCTCTCTCTCCGGTGTACCAGACAGCGCCTTCTTTGGGATGGAGATCGTCAGAGACAGCAACAAAAACTATGGAGGTTCTGTATTGTGGAAGCAACCAGAAGGAGCAGACTCTGTTCCTTATAGCCAGAACCAGACAGTCCAAAGGCCAACGGTTGCCAGACAGTCCAAAAGCCAATAGTCGCCATCATGAACCAGAACTCTGTTCGCCAAAAATAAAGAGACCAGAGACTAATGGTTGCTATTGATTCGCTATCAATTACGAGTCAGTGCATTTCGATTTTCGAATAGATAAAGAAAATCGCGCCAAGACTGACACGCTCACAGACTTAGACGTTGCATACGCACGCGACAAAGCGGCGAAACACGTGCGTGTGATGGCTCTTTCCAATTCTACAAGAGGGGCTACCACGTTCCACCTTATAAAGTGGTGTACCCCCCTTCATCCCTTCATGTGGGACTAAACAGTTTTAACACATGCACATGGGCCTTTAAGATTTACCAGGAATTAATTAGAATATAAATTTAGGCCTAGCCCATATTAATTCCAACACACACACACACACACACACACACACACACACACACACACACACTCTCAACTCGCACCATCACACGCGTGGATGTCTTCTTACACACGCTGAAAATTTTGCGGAGACACCGATACCTCATAAAGCTCGGGCACACACATTTCAACCGAACACACACGTATGTGTGTACCCTATTATAATTATTCAAATGAGACCCGCGAGTGGACTCGGCGTTCACCTACCTACCAAGCCAACCCAGCTAAGGCTCGGTCCTCACCTGTGAGCCTTTCAGGAAAGGAATTTTTTTTAAAATAATCTATTTTTATTCGAAAATACAGAAATAATACCGCTTAATTTTTTTTTACAGAAATAATCCCGTGTCGCCGTATGGTTGGGCGAGTCCTGCAAGTCGCCCAACCGCAATGCGACACATATTCAAGTCGCCCAATGGAACGACAACTAGAGCGTGAGTGGACCTAGTCGTCAAACGGATGTGCGACATGTGTTGGAATCGCCCATTTGTAGAGCGAGTTTAGGAAATCGTGCAGTGGTTGGTCTACTTAGTTCAAGTCGCCCAACCAGTGGGTGATTTTAGCTCATAAACCTGGAATTATACAAATCCAATTGGAACAATTGTGTTAAAATAGATATTACATTTTTTTAGGTATTGTATTTAGCAAATCGTATTATATGATGTTATTTTTTCAAAAGATAAAAGTGTGGTGACAACGTTGGTTGGTCTGTTTGTTATTTTTGTAGAATATGAAGGGTACGAAATTTGTCAGACTCACAATAACATTTTTTGATCGTCGTATATTGTTGTAGTGCGCTAAATTTCTGTAGAATTTTGTGAGGACGATTGAGATAGTAATGAGTGGTAAGTAGAAAGGTAAGTGATATTACGATGCGTGAGGGAGTCTCTCCTCGATGAAGTTATGAAGATGCTGAGAACGCTCATTGTGGTTATGAAGATGCCATAAAATATGGTTGATTCGATGGCGGTGCGAATGGTTCTTTCTAGGATTCCACTAGAAGAGGCATACTTGCAATATAGGCTTGCTTTGATGGCTTAGCGTAGACACGGAACTCGAAGTACATTAAAGTTCGCGGACAGAAGCACATTACACGTAGTCACATGGCATGATGGTTCGGCTAATTGCTTTAGTCATCCTCGCTACTACTACGGTACACTACGACACAAGCATCCGGACCATATAAGTATACATGCCTTTAGGGGATAGTAAAAAATATGGGGGTAGGACGGGGACTACTACGTAATGACCTGACCTACTGCGTGGACCGATGTCATTTTCCCTTCCTTGCTACCTCGGCGTTGAACTCCTCGCCGGCCTTCCCCTTCCCCTTGTCGCGGGACTGTCCACGTTGGGCTGGTATGTCAAAGTCGTCTATGTCCTGCGATTCCATGATGTAAGTGCACCGTATAGTGAGAATCGTAAGAAGGATGTAAATTCTTCATAACTTACGTCGTGGATATGGAGTACACCTGGGCGACCGGATATGCTGTGGCGGCCGAGCTCAGCCGCATGAGCCTTTCCCTTACCCTTGTCGCGGGACTGTTCATGTCGGGCTGGTATGTCGAAGTCATCCATGTCCTGCGATTCCACGATGTAAGTGCACCGTACAGTGAAAATCGTAAGAAGGATGTAAATTCTTCATAACTCACGTCGTCGTCGGATTCGCCGGGCGGCCGGATCTGTTATGGCGGCCGGCTCGATCGCATGAGCCTTTCCCTTGCCCTTGTCGCGGGACTGTCCACGTCAGGCTGGTATGTCGTAAGACGCCTCGAAAGAACCGAATCTCCTTTCCAAAGCCTTCTGCTTAGCACGCCATGCCTTCGCGTAGCTAATCTTGTACTTGAATTTCTGCTCGATAGCCACCATGATGTGCTTGGCCTCCAGGTCCGTCTTCTTCACTATCTCTCCATACATGACATTGGCTATGAAGGTGGACGTCAGGTTGCGATGCCTCGGCAAAACACTACTGAGCAAGCATGAGTGCGGCTCCACCTTCGAGACAATCCAGTGAGTCTCGTACTTGGGTCTCCTTGCGTGCACGCCAAGGACACCAACTGCTTGCATACCACGGTGTCTTGCTCTGGTGGATTTGAGTACACTAAACGCCGTTGCATGGATAAGGCCCATGCTTAATGGCATCTGCGGTGATCCCTTGTCGACAAACATTGCACGGCGAACCTCCGTCCCATTGTACTCCCACGGTGATTCGTGCTCGTCGTGCACAGCAAGACCCTCAACATCCACCCTATTGCCTGGGGACTGGCCTGAGCGTGCGGTGCACGATATTCTGCATTCCTCTCCTCTTCTTCCTCAGCCTCCTCTTCTGCCTCCGCAACATTGGCCACCTCGTCCTCTTCTGCCTCCTGAACGTCGGCCACCTCGTCCTCTTGTGCGTCCACAACATCGGCCACCGCGTCTTCTTCATGAACCACAACCAAGCTACTCCCACCCTCCCAACGGGAGGCGTCAGAAGGGCCTCCGAGGAGTACCTTCAGACATGGCTGCACGAGTAGCATGCACTCGTAGCCACGGCGCCTACAGCCTTCCAGATATTCCTTCCATGCAACCGTGCGCATCACTTTGCTCAACTCCCACCGAATGTGCATGGGAGACCTACTCCAAACCCTTGTATGACGACACTGCACACCTCGGGGTCCAAGGAGAAGCTTCTGGTAAGCCAGTGTAGAACATCTCCGATTCGGGCATTCTCCAGGTTCGGGTGTATCAAATCGACTTGCTGGAAATCACTTAGGTCAACACCGTGCGGACCTTCACGAACCGTACTAACACCGTAATGCACTTTCAATCTTGTGGGCTCTGACATGACTGCAAATATTACAAACGTTGCAACCAGTGATTTCTCGACATACATTCCCCATATACGTGGTAAACAAACAAGTAGCTACACGTCGCCTACATTCGGCCGAGAATAAGAACAAACAAGAGTATTACCTTCACGTGGAGACCTTCTCTTCGTATGAACAAGCTTCGTTTGTCTTTCTTTTTCACGTCTCCAGCTCCTCTCCTCCCGACCCGCCCTCTCCCGAGCTCTGCTCCTCCCTGTGTACCTCTCCCAATCTCCTCTCCTATTGTCTCACTCTCTCGAGCTCCTCTGCTTCTCCCTCTCCCTACCTTCTCCCCTTTTTCTCTTCTCCCGATCTGCTATGCTTGTCCGCCGAGACAAATGGTGAAAGAAACCATGACAGGACCTGGGCTGCCTTTCTATATGACCGTGTAGTTGCTCAACCGTAGGACGACTTGGCAGGAAGTGCTGGCCCAAGGGTTGAGCGACACGTGGACTAGTCGCTGAACTGTTGGACGACTTGGTAGTAAGTACTGGCCCAACGGTTGAGCGACACGTGGACTAGTCATTGAACCGTTGATTTACTTGGCGATAAGTACTTGGCGATGCGTCTTGGCCGCTGCTGGTTCTAGCTACCCCAAGTCGCCATACGGTTGGGTGACTTGGATTGAGCTGCGAGCAATTCGCTCGACCGTATGGCGACTCTATCTAAGTCGTCATGCCATGAAGCGACGATGCCTCTAACGTTTAAATCGTCGTTCCATTGGGCGACTTGAATATGTATCGCACTGCGGTTGGGCGACTTGCAGGACTCGCCCAACCGTACGGCGACACGGGATTATTTCTGTAAAAAAAAATTAAACGGTATTATTTCTGTATTTTCGAATAAAAAATAGATTATTTTTAAAAAAAATTCTTCAGGAAAGCATAAATCCCGAATTCCCGATCAGACTGGGATATGTGCCATGGAACTTGTCTGGGCCGATCTAGGCTCGGCAATTATGGTCTGAGTGAGCTTTAGACCATAGAAGCATCTGTCTGAAACTATTGAAATAGGCCGGCCCATATGTACACCCAACAAGAAGTACCCATGCTTTCAGAGTGCCTAGCCCAGTTGCGGGCCAACTTTCATCATTCGCGCAAAGGCGATCTTAATCTCTTGTAAACTGGAATAAACGGGTAAATATCTGGCGAAAACACTTAAATGGTGCAAATTCCACGAAAAACAGGTGTACAAGTTCTCGAAAATTACTAGAGACAGGGGATGATGTGTTCTATATCTTTACAAAATTTAGATATAGAGCATAGCCTCCTCTATCTCTGGTTTGTTGAAAACTTCTACACCGATTCACACCATTTAAGCATTTTCATCTTATATGCCCTTGAAATAAATAGCTTTTGTTGGCCTAAGACATACTGAATGGCGAAGCCAGAACGAAAATAAATAGAGGGTTTGTAGACCAAAGCATCCCCGGCCGCCCACGTCAACGCCGTAGATTAATCCGCGCAGCATGGTCAACACTGTCACGGTCTGGGCTGGGACCGTCGGCCTCATGCACAAGTTCATAGTCCATACCTACCGGCAGTGGTGGACACAGGATAAAAGTTTAACAGGGACAAACCAAATTGTGGCTAATGGAGGTGCAGGTGTCGGTCTCACGCACAAGTTTATGGTTCGTATCTACGGACAATAGTGGACACGGGATAAAAATTTAACAGGGACAAACCTAAATGTGGCTAATGGAGCTGCCGAGCAGACTAGCTAGGTGGTGAGGGGTTACGAGCGCCGGAGGGTGGGCTCGAGCCCCGCCAAGCCCCCTAGTGGTGATTCTCCCCTGGATACACACTGTGTGTGAGCGCTTGTCTGTGTGTAGAAAAGAACATGAGAGGTCAGCAAAGATTAGATTACACTCCATCCGTCAAGAAATATGTGGCGTTTTAGAAAGCGTATGGTCAGATTTTCTTAACTTTGATCACTAATATATAAAAAAATATTTGTATTGGTTATGTAAAAATGGTATCACTAGATTAGATGTTTTAGAAAACGTGTGGTCAAATTTCCTTAACTTTAACCACTAATATATATAAAAAAAATATTTGTATTGGTCATGTGAAAATAGTATCATTAGATTAGTCATAAAAATATTTTCATAATGTAATATTTTTATGTTATTTTATGAACATAATCATATAAAAAATAATAGTCAAAGTTGCCTGTTGAAGACGGTATCCATGTTCAAAACGTTATATATAGAGGGAGTAACTTTGAAGTTTTGAGACAAGATTAACATGAGAGGACAGCAAAGAAGTCATTCTTATTAAAAAAAAAAGGAATAATACTGAAGCTTGCTTGACAAATGACAACTAACTGGTGTACACGCAGAAAACTTTAGCATGACGTTTTTACAGCTCCGGATCGGATGCATAATCCGTTTTTAGTACTCCTAGCTAATAATTAAACTGGTTTAGTCTTTTCATAAGTTAGCTCTCACTCTCAGACGTACATATCGTTTTCTTGGATCAACCAACGTTGCCAGAAACTTCAGATCGATCGACACGCACTTTTCTTGGACATATGATATGCTAGCTAGACAGGATCTTGTTGATTTTAATTAAATCGTTGTCATGGAGGGCCTTGTGTGCTCATGTATGCATACAAACAGGCAAGTCCCCAAGTTGAAATCTAGCTTAATTAGTTTCTCCAGATGCTTTGCTTTTGTGCCGATCGGTTTTACATTGATTTTTCAAAATTAATGAATTTAATTATATACGCTGTGCTCTTGCAGGAGAAGATTTATCTAGCTTTACGTAAGAGAGTCCTTGACTGCATAGTACTCACAATGTTGTAGTAATTTTGTAGTATCATTTTTGCTTCTTTTGGTTTAGTAGCAGTATTAATTCAGGTTAACTTGTCGAGTATGCTTCAATTAATATGTAACTGATGACACAACGTCCAGAGCTAGCTAGCTAGGATAGCTCTCTAAAAAATAAAGAAAGAAAGAGCCAGAAGCTAAGATAAACTCGACATCGATGAGGTGAGCAGCACTCAAAGAGTCTACGGAAAAAAGATAATTAAAGCATACCCAACTTGAACTTTTAAATATCACATGGCTTTAAAATATGATAAGCTCTGGTAGGATTGACAAACAGTTAGGACTTCATATTCCTTTTCAGTGTCCCAAGAGTCGAGATTAAAACTCGGAAAGAAAAGTACCTTTTTTTTTGTCGAATTAAGTGGACTTCAAAACCAAGCAGCTAGAAGATTTGCTAGATTTTGGCCCCCTTACTGGGTCCACTTTGATAAACAAGGATTATCATTGACAAACACTGAATAGGCTTCCAAGAGAAGATAATGAGAAGGGAATGACAAATATTTCTTGAAACATTCACGTCACTTCTATTGTGGGCTACCTTTTAGTCACAATTTCTACCTAGCATCTATCTTTATTTTCTTCATATGCACAGAAAGAGATATTCCATGTTCAAAGATCATCTACCTAATCTTGTCTGAATTCTAGCACCATATGCACGCATTGATAGAGTTTAGAGACGCGCTAAACCGAGACTAGCTAGTTAGCTAGTATGAAACCATGCGATATGCATGGTCGTAAAACCATCAAGTCGCTAGCTAGGAAATATAAACACCAAGATTAAAAAAAACATGAGCATATATAGGAAAGAAGTTCAGTTTGCCCTCTCTAGGAAACGTATGCATACGTAAGTCACCCGTTTGCTTTAGAGAAGACTAGAACCATGCATGATGAAAATATGTTTAGTAGATGGGGGCCGATGACAATCTGCCGCGCATTTTCTTTAATTACCGTCCAATTACTAGTACGTACTAGGATCTTTGTATCTTAAACTACAGTTTATTTGTTATAGAATTATGATATATCGAATTGGTGTACATCGTTATAGCCTGAATCCACCAAACAGGTGGTGTAAATAATTTTACATTTTCATGATTAGTGTGGGAATATGATTTACCCTTCTAGATGAATTTGAATATGTAACATCCCAAAAATCCCAATTTTGGATAAGTGTATTAAAAATAAATGAGGGAACAATTTTGAGCATATTTACATGTGGTAAAGATGATTTGAGCATGTTTTTGAATTTTTCATTAAAATGATTATTGCATTCACAAACCAACAGCAGCTTGAAAGATTTTTCCTGTAACATTAAGAATATATCAAATTCTGGAAAAATTACACAAGAAACCATACTATCTCAGGAGCCTCCACAAATAATTTTTGGATCCCGTTTGCCATGCTTAAAAATTCGGCAAACTCTCTGACTTTTTTGGAAAATTCAAAACTCATTTGAATTTCCTGCTCACCCTATTGGACCAAATCCGCTCAGCCCAACTCTTCTGCGCCTCGCCTCAGCCCACCTCGCTCTCCTCTCACTGACACACTGGGCCCATGCGTGAGGGAGATTCTTCCACCTCTCGTCCATGCACCCGGCTTCATGCATGACGCCTTGTTCACCGGTTTGTGACCATCACCCACGGTTTCGCGTCCTAACTGCCCCTGTCGGCTCTGCCTGCTCCTCGCCCATGCTAGCAACCCCTGACCGGCGCCCTTTTACTGTGCTAGCGGAGACGCCGAAGCGCGCCCGCGAGTTCTCGCGCAACCACCATTTTCTCACCGCCATTATCATGCCAATCTTAGCCGTACATAAGCTTCTGACCACGTCATTGACTCCCTAGCTCACTCCTTGATTCACTAGTAACGGGAGCATCGTCCTCGACGCTGGTGAGCAAGCCTCACACCGCTGCTGCCTCTAGTGAGCTTCCTTGCCCGCAACAGCTGCGTTACCATGCGTCTCATGCATCACTCATGTCATTTCTCTACTTGATGTAGCCCCTGGAGCTGTGTAGCGCCCACGCGCCATCATCTTCCCCAACTTGGCACATGCACCCGATCCAAGCCGCCGTGCCCTCACTATTCTAGAAGGTTTGGGCCCCTTCTGATCTCGTCATCACGTGTTCCGTCCCTCAATCATCTAATCCTCTCACTCAACGCGGGGCATCTTGCAACCGATACATGCAACTCCATCTCCTTGCCCATCTTCGGTCGCCGCTACCAATTCCGCCATTCCTCGAAGCCCAGTGAGCCCCCAGCCAATTCTTTCCTTCTCCTCCACCCCTAGTGTGAATGTGAGCTAATGCACACCTTCTTATAGCCCCTCCATCATCATAGAGCGCTAGCACCATGAGCCTCCTTTGCGCCGCCACTGTTCAATGTTGACAAGCTTCTTTGGCCATCCCCTGACGCCATGAAGGACTTTGGTGAGCTTCTATTAGTCTCCTAGAGCTATTGCATGCTTTAGATCAGCGGATTAATGGTTGTAACATAGAAATCACCGTGGCCGCCTATGGCGCCACCACGGGAGATGTTGTCGTCGCTACTCCAGTGACTATTGGTCCTCGAGCCACTGCTTGTAGCATTGTCGTTGCCCCCTAGAGCCAATGTGTGCCACCATTCACTGTGTCATTGACCCATGCACAAAAGCCGTTGCGGACCTGAGGCGCTCCGCCGCTTCTTGCCGACGTAGCACCGCCTCTGTCCACCTCTCTAGCCTCCAGCACCACCCACTAGGATTGCTGTTGAGCGGGGAACTCATTTTTTTCCATCCCCGTGCCAAGCCATTGCGTCGTTCGCCACCGACGAGCTCGCCATGGTGCTCTGTCGGGCACAGCTCTGCTCTCCTTCCTTCACTCTCTTTGACTGGTGGGCCCCACGTGTTTAGGAGTTGATTAGCGCTAAATGAAAGTGGTTAGAGTTACTAAGTCACTGACGTGTGGGACCAGCTGAAAGGATAATCAAAATTCTAATTTTAAACGTGTTTAGTAAATGAGTCACTGGCATGCGGGACGCATCCACTGTTTTCGATTATAAAACATGTTTTAAAACCGAGAGGCTGACAAGTGGACCCCACCTATCAGTAGGTTAAAATCGAATTAGGTTTAAATCATTTAGTTAATATCTAATGAATCTATGACAAGTGGGACAACCACTGTTTTTATAAATAAAAATCAAGAAATTAAAATATGAGTTACTAACAAGTAGGACCCACATGTAAGTAAATGATTTTTAGATCAATGTAAAAAAATGGAAAAGATGCTTTCAGTATAAAGGAAATGCACTTTCTCTATTGGAAAGCGTAAATCTCAGAAAATACGGCTTCAACGTCATCCGTTTTTTAATTTTAGGATTTTTCAAACAGAACCAAATTCAAACCCTAATAACTTTTGTAGATGAACTCCAAATTGGATGATTATTTTTTAAAATTCATCTAAAATCTTGCTCTATTTGTATATGCAAAAATATTTGGATTTTGTTGCTATTGAATTTATTCTACTATTTATAATTTGTTATCAGCTCTTTTGAATAGACGTCGACAACGCGAACGAACCTTTCGACGAACCACCATCCACATACTCAAAGATACCAGAGCAAGGAAAGCACCTCCTTTGACCATGTTGATCCCATTATTTCAATTTTTTTATTTCATTTTTGCAAAATCTATTATGCATGCATGTATGTTTGGTTAAAATTGCTATTTTTGGGGATAACGGTAGTTAAATTCCTATTGAATGTGTGATCCTCCTTGATATACTTATATATTTATTGTTGTCACCTTTAGGAAATGGTTTAGACAATGAATGATATCAATTTGGGTGTTTTGACTAGGAATATCAAATAGATGCTTAGCCGGGCTCTAATTTCGCTAAAATGGAATAATTGATGCAAATGTGAGTTTGGATTTGGGAAATTTTTAAATGTTGGACTAGAGGGGTTTACCTCTATTAATTTGTATACAAATAAAAATGGAAAACCTAGTTTATGACACGACCGAGTTATATTATGAATGGAGAAGTGTGAGAGGTGTATCTCACAAGTAGACAGGGGGGATCCTTACCCGGATCGATTAAGGACCAAACGCCGATATATCCAACCTAAGCATAAGTGTGCAACCACATGTGCCGATATGGGATGGCCTTAGCTAATTAAGTCATGTAGGACTAGCCTTGCACATTGGTAGGCCACAGTAGTATGAGCATATCCGGGTAGGTTTGCTCGAAGAGGCTCCCTTCTCCAAGGTGTTGGGGACGAACCTTGCCGACACAGCACAAATGCCTCACTGAGACAGGGGTGTACCCAGGCGAAGTGAGGTTTTCCACTTGTCGGGCTAGTGCAAGGTTAGGACTAGGTGATGTAAAGGCTTCATTATGAACTCTAGACTGCATACTATCTTGTTGTGTGTGATGGTGTCGACGGATGCCGGACAAACTAGAGACCTCATATATTGTGGGTAAAGTTGTACATCTCTGCAGAGTATTATTCTATTTAAATAGCCATGCTCGTGGTGATGAGCATGCTGAGTGTCATTTTGCCGGGTATAGTCTTAACTTTTGTAAAAACGGTTTGTTGAAAAATGTTGGCATCGTTGGTTTGAGTGAGTGCCATGTCTATGGCTGAGAATAAAATGTTGATCGCAGCCGAGGAGGGTTGTGAATTGTGATTTTGCTATTATTGAGTTACATACTTGTTATTTCGATATTTGTCAACTCTTCTTTGAAATTTCCGTTGCAAATTATTACATATCGATATTGCAAATAAAACTTGCTTAATGCTGAAAATAACTTGTAGAGTAGAGCATCATCCTTTGTTAGCCTTGCATCTATAATTATGTTGCGATATACTACAAGTCTTGCTGAGTACAAAATGTACTCAATCTACTTAAATTATTGATCAGAATATGAGGATGAACCCATTCCAGACAACGCTCTCTTCGCTATCAGTACCAGATGGTACGGGGACGGGTTTTGCTAGGTTTTGGTCCTTGTCAGTTGCCTAAGGGTTTGGATGGGCACACCGCTGCACATTTTGAGTTTATTCGCTATGCTTCCACTGTTTAATTTGCTACATATATTTTAATTTGGCCAGTCGACCATGTAATATATACTTGTCATGTAAACATTTAAGTTTATGTCCTATATTTGTTTCATGTTTGTATGTATGATGTATGGATGTGAATATCAATGTTGTGGATGTGTGTACTAGCCACTGATCATGGGACTAATACGATATGCACATGAGGGCTTTAGGTATTCAATTTCTGGGGTTCGACATCGTTGGTATCAGAGCCATACAGACTGTAAGTTAAGGCCTAGTTAGAATGATCGTTAGTTTAGGATTTGGTTTTCAAAATGCAACCTATTTTAATTACAAAAATAATTGTGAAAATGAGGAGTTCTTGCTAAACTTACCTCTCTTAGCATTCTCTTTTCATCTATGTTATTCTTTTGTTAACTTTTCTCATCTTCTCTCAAAATAATTCTAGTTTTGGAAGAAGATACGCTCTCTGAAAAGAAAAGTATTTGACCATATTTAAATCATTAAAAACAGAACAAAAATATTTTGGAAAAGTCCCTAAAACATTATACAAGAAGGTCTTTTGAAAATCAATTTTAAAACTAATAAAAATCCCACTTTAGATGGATCTTTACAAAAATTTCAGAACCTAGCTATGTACTGAAAACGATGTGATGTGTTATTCCTTAAGCCCTCCTACCTTCATTTTGTGATGCTTTGATTGGGTATTGAGTTCTAAGTAAACAAGTAGACCAAGGGGTAGTATAACTTGAAAATAAACCTTAGATGCTAGTAAAATATTATAGAGAATGAATAAGAACTTGTTGCTACATTCTTCTCTTTTCTTAGTGTGATTTCTTATCTATACCTCTCATTATGTTATAGAAATGATAACTAACTCTTACTTTTTTCCAAAACTTGTAGATGACCACCTACTGGGAGCCGTAGTACTGTACGAGTGCATTTGAGGAGAGTACATTGCAGCACTCCTTGTGGGTGATGTTGCAACGTATCCGTCATCCTCACATGCCCCTCCACACCATCTTCAGCACGCCCTCCAGCGCGGCGACCACCGAGTACCTCACACAGGTGCTTGTCTAGGGAAGGCACGTTGGAGACCCTTCTTTTCGCTACTATGATGAGCGTGAGATGAACGAGTTCGTAGGGCCTTCATCTTCCACTGCACCGGAGTCGCCTCGCGCTGCCGAGCGCAACGACAACTCCTAGTTCGAGACCGTCTAGCGGGAGCTCACTAGTAGGGACTTAGAGTGAGCTAATTTTGGGTATTTTGGTATGTTAAATTATGTAAGATGCTTATGTATGGTGATTTCCATTTGCTACTTATGTTGGTTTCGTTGTTTGTAGTATGTTCAAGCATGGGATATGCAAACCGTATAAAACTTAACTGTTATGTTAAAGTTTCATGCATATTGTCCCTATATTATGAATTGATGCATATTTCAGTTTCAAATGAGTTATTTTAGGATGGGATGTCATTACTTGCCAACCCGCTTAACTTGTGCTTATTCTCCCTTATCTTGCACACAAATTGTTAAAATGCATGTTGTGTGTACAGGATGCCAGTAAATTGCTCCGTGAACCAGCTTATGGCGCTTGGTGGCGCCTCAAGTTCGCAGCAATAGGGGCGAGGCACCCAACCCTCCGCAACCTAACCCATTACATCCATTTACAACTACGCCTCAAGATCAGCACACCGCTGGGGAAGCGGAAGTGTTGCCCCAACCGCCCACAATGGGGCAAATGCTCGCCATAATCGGGCAAGGGTGATAGACAAACACCCTTTCTACTGCAACAGTTGGTCCAGAACACCGCCAACATTGGCGCTACTGCCACAGGTGGCAGAGCTACCACGATGCTACAGTCAAGGATGGGCGAGTTCTTGCGAACTCAGCCACCGACCTTCTCATTTGCGGTGGATCCCCTTGATGCCGACGATTGGCTCCGCTCCATCGAGAGCAAGTTAGTCATTACCAGTGCAATGATGAGGAGAAGGTGCTTTATGCATCTTATCAGTTGTAGGGAGCAGCAGCCGCTTGGTGGGGAAACCACTAGGCCATTCTCGGGGAAGGTTAGGCCATCACTTGGGCCGCCTTCAAGAAAGCTTTCCGTGACACCCACATACCGGCGGGCCTCATGAACATCAAGAGGCGGGAGTTCTATGAACTCAAACAGGGGAACATGACAGTGATGGAGTTCCTCCACCGCTTCAACTACCTTGCTCGATATGCCACCTCCGAGATACCGGACGAGGGAAAGAAGGTTGCTCTCTTCCGGGAGCGCCAATTGTAGACTTGTGACCATTTTCATACAAATTAATTAATATACCATATATGTAAAAAATAGTTTCATATATAAATTCAATCTACAGGTTGAGAAACTAGAAAAAAAAAGACAAATTCTCCTAAAAACTAAATCAAAATGAATGATCAGAAGGGAAAAAAATAAACTAATACTCATTGAAACTTGTCATTTATTTTTTTCCTCCTAATATATTTTTAGTTTTGGATCGAAATTTTGTTGGCTTCTTGATCATCTCAACTCATCTAATCAATATCTCTTTCAGAAATTTTCAGACCATTTATTCATAAATTTCCACAAAAGCACTTTTAATGATATATACAATACAATGTTCACACGGATAATTAAGGTACTTGAAAAGATACTGTTGGTAAAAAATTGATGAGATTCAACTACACACGCTTCTACTCACTGCATCACTTTTTTACAATCCTATAATAATCGTCGGTCGAAAGGTGTTTGGGTAATTAAAGTGAAACTGTTCACATTAATTAGGATGAGATGAGATGAAATGCTATTTCATCCTTGCACGGCGTGTGCAACACCAGATTAAAGGGTACGAAAACGATGTGCACCTAACTAGATCTAGCCAGAATATTTACCTTGACTTCTTGGCCAACTTCGTGCGTCATGTTGTCGATCGCAGGTACGTTTGCGACGCTAGCTCACGAAGATGCGCGCTTTCTCTAAACAATTGCAAATCAGGGCCCAGCAGGATATTTAATTATTACTACGTAAAGTTAGTGAATTATGCTGTGCTTTAATCTGCTTAATTGTGATGTCATGTGTATTCCATTATCATTACACTCTATCAAGTACCTGGCCTAGGCCTACTACTGCTACAGATGAATGTGTACTTCTGAAAAGTTTGCCTAATAAAGCTGTGATGTTGTTTTTTTTGATAATTTGTATATTCATAACAATTACAAAACTGTGATAATTATAAAAGTAATGTTCATGAAAATCAATGCCTAGAAGATACGTGTACCGTTGACAATTACAAAACTGTGATAATTATGGCAAAGATTCAAAACTTGGACCACACGCCTCCCACCCACCATGAGTCTATAATGAGAATTTGTGACCGAAGGGAGTAGCAAGAACTAAACCAGTGGCGGAGCAAACCGCGCACGACTCGTCTCCTTCACATTACCTGATGAACAAGTTTATTATCACATTTTGTTATTTGAGAGGAAGGCGTTTGCACACTTGGATCGATAGTGGACGAGGCGGGAAAAGTGCCAAAGAAGAGATCGAGAAATGACACAGCAGCAGAAAGCGACGTGATTTCCATGGAAACTTGGCAAAAAGGAGACGTGCGATGCGACGATCCGATCACATCGACTTACACGTACGACTAGACCAAAAGCCAGCGATCGAGCGGACTAAGGAAGCCAAATTAAAGAGGCAATCAAAGATTGACCTTTGAACCGGTAGTAACATCCTGCACTAGTTAACCTAGTCTTAGTCTGTTACCCATAACAACCCACTAATAACTACTCATAACGACTAGTTAGATATATAGTTGTAAAACTGTGAAAAAAAACTTGAGTATATAGCTGATTGGTTAACTGTAATTTGACTGTGTACTAACATCATTAGCATGCTTTGTCCAATATAATTAACTAGAAAAAAAATGCTTCCGTGTCAGCGGGAGAGGATGCACGCAACTGATCAAACAAAGAATGTATAACACTCGAAAAGATTCGCGGAACGCTACGACATTATAAACCTTTGTTTGTTTCGAAAATAGCTCGGTAGCAACGACAAATATGTACTAGCTGGTTTACACTGATATTTTATCGACGTGTTCACGCATGGAAGTTTCCCTTTGCTGCATCTTTTGTGCTAGGTGTTCAGTCCTGTCCTTCGTGGAGACCATGCCGGCCGTTTCAATGCGTCGACTAATATTGGATTATGCAAGAAATTCCAAACCGAGCATTTACTGCCAGTTGACTGGAGTTGATCAAATGCGACAAATTAGGGTTTGTCTATGTCTTTTTCCTCGTGAACCATTCAAGTTCTGGTAGTGAGGGTTTTTAATTATAACAATGTATTGTTAAAAACAATTACTTGTGAAACTGATCTTCATAACAAATTCACTGGTACTATTTTCATGTGGTCGATCTAGATGTTTTTCCTTCAGTCAAAGTTTAGAATGTTTGATTGTATGCATACCATGTTTATAAAAAATATGGAAAAACGGAAGGAGTGTCACCTATGTTTATTTTATAAAATTAAACAAGGAAATATTCAAGTTCATCTAGAAGGGTAAATCATATTCCCACACTAATCATAAATATGTAAAATCATTTACACGACTTATTTGGTGGATCCAGACTATAACGATGTACATTAATTTGATATATCATAATTCTATGACAAATAAACTATAGTTTAAGATACAAAGATCCTAGTACATACTAGTCATTGGACGGAAAAGAAAATGTGCGGCAGATTGTCATCGGCCCCCATCTACTAAACATATTTTCATCATGCATGGTTTCCTAGAGAACGCAAACTGAACTTCTTTCCTATATATACTCTTGTTTTTTTAAAAAAATCTTGGTGTTTAAGTTTCCTAGCTAGCCACTTGATCTGAATGGTTTTCATATTATATTAAGAAAATATTTTTCATGACTAATACAATGATATTATTTTCACATGACCAATAAAAATAGTTTTTTTTACATATTAACAGTCAAAATTAAGGAAGTCTGACTGCACGCTTTCTAAAACGTCATATATTTCTGAACCACTACTACACAAAATGTCATCACAGACGGTTCTAAATCGTCATCACAGACGGTTTTCTGAACCGTCTGTAATTATGTGTCTGTGATGACGCCTGTCATCACAGACGGTTTTCAAACCATCTGTGAAAAAGCTATCACGGACAATTCTGAACAAGAACCGTTTGTGATAATTTTTTCTATTGCAAAAAAATGGATTCTGAAGCATTGCCGGCAGTGATGAGATGCGACGCGAATGGCACGACTGCGACAGAGAAAACGAATGACTCTAGGAAGCAACCACAATGCTATCGGTAGCAACACGAAGTTCTATGGTCATTGGAGTTGTGCCGGCGATGAGCGGTAGCGGAAGCAGCTAGAAGCTAAATGGTGGCAGCGAGCTAGAAGGAGCGGGAATGCTATTAAACCTCACACTTCCGCTCACGAGGGCCCAAGAGCTCACGAAGGTGGATGACGATGACGGAGCCACTCCGGGACAGCTTGACGGCGGCGAGTGGATATGATGGAGCATGGTTCACGGTAACTGCGAGCTTGAGGCAGAACTAGGCAATGAGAGGCGAGTATTAGTATCTAGTGGATCTAGAGATGACATAAAGCCAACGAATCAAACGATAACTCACCAGACGGGGAGAGACAAAGGAAAATGATGACGGTGGCCGGAAATGGAGCAGATGACGCGGCTCGACGAAAATATGCTTGAACTCCTAGTTAGCCTCACCCCAGCGCGTCCCAGCCGGAAATATATAAGCATAGCCCCAAAAAATGTTGCCTCCCGCGCACTAGTTCAAAAATTTTCGAATTCCCACGCTGCGAATCACAGACGGTTTCAGACAAAAACCATCTGGCGAGAATCCTCTACCGCGGCACACAATCCTCTACCGCGACACACAATCCTCTGCCATGGCAGCCAATCTTCTGCCGTTGCAGCTAATTCTCTGTCACGGCACACAATCCTCTGCCGTGGCAGCCAATCCTGTGTCGTGGCAGCTAATCCTCTACCGTGGCACACATTCCTTTGCCGCGGCACACAATCCTCTGTCGTGGCACACAATCCTCTGCCGTGGTAGCCAATTCTCTGTCGCAGCACACAATCCTCTGCCGTGGTAGCCAATCCTGTAGCGTGGCAGCTAATCCTCTACCACGCCTCTGCTGTGGCACACAATCCATGGTAAAATCAGAGAGTAAGAAAATTTTTAAGTCATGGTAAAATTGGAGAGTGAAAATTTTTAAGCCATGGTAAAATCAAAGAGTAAGAAAAATTTTAAGCCATGGTAAAATTCCAAGTCAGAGACGGTTTTTAATATAAACCGTCTATGATATACTGAGACATCACAGACGGTTTGTAAATAGAACTGTCAGGACATCACTGCATTTGTTCTATTTAAAAACCGCTCATGATAATCATATTCTGCAGCGGTTCCAAAGGAACCGTCTGTGATGATGCGTCTTCTATAGCTTGTTTTGTAGTAGTGAATGGATGGAGTAACTCTTTCTTTCTTTATTTTTTCGAGGGCTATCCTAGCTAGCTAGCTCTGGTTCCTATTGGGTTGAAAATATGAGTATAAACGTTGTGTCAATGTAACATCCCGATTTTTGGGTCTTTTTGATATTTTCAAAATAAAAGGAACCAGTTGAAATTTTCTTGATTTGTTTAAAGCTTAATTTGAAATTTTAGAAATTAAAATAATTTAATATGAATAAATCAAACTTCAATTAATTCAAAATTTGGTTTTTTTTTAATTTTCTGGGTTTTCTTGGAGGTCTCCAAGTTCTTTTGTTATTTCTTGGAGTTTCAGTTTATTATATTTTCTTTTTCTATTTTCCCTAAATTTCTTTTCTTTCTTATAAAAATATAATATAATTTAATTATTTCAAAGTGTGGGCACTTAATTTGGAGTTTGTGCTTACATAAATATTATTTTGTTAAATCCCAAATCTCAGCTCAACTCCAAATCAAGATCCAAATTCCAATTCTCAATTCAAATATTTGATCCAAAATAAATTCTTTTCTTGGCCAATTTTGAATTGAAATTCTCAATTTGAATTCATCACTTTTCTCAAATTCAAACCTTAGCCAAAAATCAAAATTCAAATTTCTATTTGAATTTTTTTCAAAATAAAAATATCATAATTTCATTTCATTTTTATTTTTGGGCTAAAAACCATTTTCTTCTCTTCTTCCCTTTTTCCTTTTTCCGCTCTCTCTTTCTTTTCTTTCTTTATTTCTTTTCCTTTTCCTTTTCCTTTTCCTCTTTCTCTTTCTTCTTCCTTTTTCCTGCTATCTGTTTCCCACGCCTTGCACCGCTAATCGTGCCACGTTGTTCGTAGGTGCCGCCCCTCTGCTCTGATCACGCCACCCATGCACCCCTTGCCCCTTTGCGCCCATGTGTGCCCGCATGCATCGCACTCAGCGCCGCCACGCCTGTCAGATCCGAGCCATGCCGCTAATCGCGCTGCGTCTTGGCGCCTAGCATCATGCCACACAATTTGCCAGCCGCCGCCATCTGTGCCATCAACATGCCATCAAATCATGTCGTTTCCCGTCGCCTTCAAGCTGAGCTAGTATTGCTGCCATGATTCCCACTCGCACCCGCACCACTCCATCCCCGACCATGCATATAAAAGGAAGCCCAGGCACCTCCTCTACCCCTTCACACCTGATGAGGACATGACCCCTATAGATACAACCATATTTGTCATGCTTGCTGTTTTCAATTACATGAGCTAGCACACTTCACTTAAATTATCAGGTAAGCTCATTTTTAGGAGTACCTTTTTATTATGTGTACTATATGATGCTACCTAATAATGAAAAAGTATATTTTTGCAGCTATACAAGGAGGAATGCATCAACACCTAAAGGGTTCAAGTTGGATACGTTCTGAAATCCAGTTCGGCCTCCGGAGACAGCACCGACTTCAAATGTGCATGACTTTCACATACGGAGTCCGTTGGAGGTCCACGAGTACTTGATGGAAAGCTTATCTCGTCCTCTTTCCAACGGATCTAGCCCCACCTTTAGATTCGTTGTCTACACATCGCAACCATCCAAAAAATGTGCTGCACCACCTATTTGAGCCAAATTAGGCCTTGTAATGCTTGGGCCCAAGAGGTAGGCGCCCCTCTCTTGGACTGTACTGTTCACATGAACAGTACCGTAAACAGTACCACCCCTATCTCTTAGCTATGTGCGGCTCCCCCTCCCCTATTTAAGGAGGCTGCACCCCTCTAGTTTTCTTGGATTTCGTTTAGTTAAAAGTTAGCTACATTGTAACTTCGTGTTCTTCGCTTGTGTCGACTAGACCAACCGTAAAGAACCTCTACGGAATCCCACCTTTTGTACTCAATTATATATTTTCAATTTAGATTGCTTTTTATCTTGTTCCTGCGTGTTCTTCGATTGCATGCAAGAATAGACCTTCATGGTCAGGTCGATCGTGCTTCTAGCAAGGTCGATAACGATCTCGGAGGTGGTCTAGCGATTGCCAGACATATTAGTCGTGCGCGATTGGTAGCAAAATTGTGAGAGTCGTCTCTACCCAAATCGAGTTATCCTTCTCATCAAAAGATCGGGATACCCATTGTCGCATCAGGTGGTATTAGAGCTCAAGTTGATTGGTGAGAATTTTTGTTTTTACCTATAGTCCATGAAAATCACAACAAAATAGGGTTAGTTCATTGTCCAAACTAATTTGTGTCTTGCAATTTTTCTTTTTGCTTTTGTTCATTGAATCATTGGTTGCATGGTCGTGTCTTGTTGCTGATTTCTAGGTCTTGTAGGAGTCTTGTTTTTTCTTTGTCTAGTTTGCATCTTGATCATTGCCACAGGTCATCACCTTTCCACAGATCGCTGCCGTGGCTACTCCATCTCCTTGTTGCCGCTCCCCTACCGCGGCACCAAAAACATCCTTCCATCGCTGTCGCAACAACTACAACCTCCTGCAGTCGCTGCCGTAGCAACCGACGCGCCAAGCCGCCACTGCCTCTTGCTGCCGCGGCACGCATCTTGCCGCCGCTGCCGCTCCCTGCCGCGGCACCAAAAATAGCCTGCCACCGCTGCCTCTTGCTATCGTAGCATGCCTCTTGCCACTGCCGCCACTGCCACTCCCCTGTCGTGGCAGCAAAAACGTCCTGCCACCGCTACTTGCTCTGTCGCTGATTCCTCTCGCTACCACGGCAACCGCAGCGCCTGCCACCGCTTTCCTTCCACTGCCGTGGAAACCACAACACATCCCCTGCCGCAGCCACCACAACTGCTGCGGTAGCCACCAGCGCGCCCTACCGCCGTTGCTGCCAATCGCTGCCATGGCAGGCAAAACACTTGCCGCGGCAGCCACCAGCGTGCCCTGCCGCCGCCACTGCCAATCTCTGCCATGGTAGCCGAAACTTCTGTCGCCGCTTGATCTTCCCTGTTGTGGTAGTCCAAGTCCTCCTACCACCGCAGCTACTCCCTGCCATGGCAACCACCGATTGTTGCTGTTGCTGCCTCTTGCCACCGCGACAACCACGTGCCAAGCCACCACTGCCACTCCTGTCGCGGCAACCGTTTTCTCTACCGCAACAAACGTTTTCTCTGCCACGGCAAACTACAATATCTGGCGCCGTTTAGAAGTTTTAGAAAGGTGCAAGAATCAAAAGGGCAAACCCTAATTAGTTGGTTTCGGCTGTTCAAGAGAGGAAAACTAGAAAAAAAGAGAGGAAAAAAGAAGAAGAAAAAATGACAAAAAAAGGGTCCACCTTTCCAAAAATTTAAAAGCGCGCCAAACCTTCGCCAAAATTAGTGAAAATTGGTGGATTCTTTTTACATATAGCCACAAGCTTCCAAAAAAAATTCAGCAAGTTTGGCCCACGGGTTTGAAAGATATAGCAGTTTCAAATTTGAACCCGAGTAGGTTTCAAGTCTGAGTAGGATTCCGTTTCCGATACACCTTCAGTAAAACGAGCATAACTTTTGCATGCGGTGTCTGTTTTGGATGTTCTTGTGCTCGTTGGAAAGCTAACGACGAGGCACATCCTTTCCACTTAAGCCTTTGGTAGACCTCTAGGGCCCCCCAAAATCGGCCATCTTCGGCCCCGAATTCGCGTCGCAAATTTTAGGTTTATGTTTTTTTTTTCTGTTTCTTTCGGTCTTCCCTTCGGAATTTGGGGTTCGCCTCAACTGCAAAGTTGTAGATCTCGTCGAAACCTTTCAAATGAGCATATATAAGTCATATAAAACTTTGCTTGTTCATCTTTTGAGACTAGCTGTTGTTTACTTCTTAAACTAGAGGGTTGTTTACATTGCACGTTATTCTGATTTTGTGCTCTACATCGTGTGAACAATCTTGTGTCCCTACAAAGGAGTTCGAGTAGTTGGCTAACGTCTGTGAGAATTTTCTTTGCTTACATCAAGTCATATTGATCTTTGCATGTATGTTCATACACTTCTCTTAGTAGGCTTTGATTAGCTAGCTCTTTCTAGACTAGGATCAGCAACATTGACTAGTACTTTGAGCAATTTTTTAGCTTGTGTTTACTGATTTGATTGTTGCTAATCCTTGCTACCATATTGAAGCCTATTGTAGCTCCACCTACTACTATTGTATAGGTACCAGTTGCTTGCAATCGCTTTGTTAATCTTCGAAGAGCGTTTGATACTAACACTAGTTGCCAGTCATCGCCTGTTTGCTTAGTAAGAATTGGTAAGAACTTGGTATTAGCTTAAGTGTGAGCGACTTTGAGCCTCTAGATCCTAGAAGTTGATAGGAACATATACTTGTGATTTGTTTCCTTGTTTTCTACTATGTCAGGTTCACGGGGTGATTACAAGATAGATCCACGTCTTCTTTGAGCCATTGAATGGGAGTGTAAGAAAGTCAATGAGGAAGCTGCACGCTTGAGACAAGTTTCTCCACCACGGGAGGTATTTGATTGTGATAGTACGTCTGGTAAAAATAAACTCACTGTGCCTTCTTTTGCTGGGAATTATGATCTTGATACTTATCTCATATGGGAATTAGCTGTACAACAATTATTTGCATGCCATAAATTTCCTAATCATCTAAACGTTAGGGCTGTTACTCGTGAATTTACTGATTTTGCAACTATTTGGTGGAGTGAATATTGTTGTACTAATCAGAGCATAACTAGAATATGGGATGCTTTGAAGAGAGTAATGAGACATAGATTTGTACCATCATATTATTCTAGTGAATTGCTTAATAAATTGCAACACTTAAGTAGTTGTTCTGTAGAGGATTATTATCAAGAATTGTAAACTAGTTTGTTGTGTTGTGGTTTAGATGAAACTGAAGATGCTAAGATGGCTAGATTTTTGAGAGGTTTAAACCGTAAAATTCAGGATAAACTTGTTTATAAACCTCTAACTGTCACTCACTTGTTTTGTCTTGCTTGCAAAGTTGAAAAGGAAGTACAGGGACGACAATCCAAGACTAATTGTGCACTTTCGTTGACTTCCACTACACCTTCACGTGTACAAGAAATAAACAAGCGCACGGTACACACCTCTGCATCAAGATCATCTTCGGTTGCTTCTTCTATTGCTACACCTAATATGATTACCGCCCCTGCTACTGTGAGCGTCACTCTGTCTCACTACCTTGCATCATTGGCTCGCTCATTGGCCATTGAAGTTTGCTCATTGGCAATTGAGCTGGAGCAAGAAAAAGAAGGGAAAGCTTGTGACTACTCACTGTGTCCAGTACCAACATCATCTGAGTCAAGCCTACAAGGTAATACCAAAGGTACTGATTTGAACACTCAACCTAAGAACAATACCCATGATTTCATTCCTAGTATCATTGAACAAAGGGAACCTAGTTCTGAGAAAGAAGATATTAATTTTCTAGCTACAGAATCTGATATTATTAAGAATTTGCGTGAATACTGCGATACTTTGACTGATTTGCCTACTAAATTGAGTGCACCATATGATAAACTTGTTGATTTACTTGCTGACTTGAGTGCACCTTGGGATAAAATAATTGAATTACTTGCTGTTTTGAGTGATTAATATGATGAATTAATCGTATACAATGATCATGTGGAATTGGTTAAACATAAAGAAGTTTTGACTAGAATTTCTCCTGCTAATTCTTTATATTACATTATGTTGCATCTACCTATGAAATTGTCACATGCTATGGAGGAAGTTTGTGAAATCGCATGTTCGAAATCTTTCTTTAGTGTCTACACCCTTGGATATAAGTTTAATTTGATTGGATTTTATGGTGTAGATAATCAATTTCTTGTATATCAAATATGCATCACTTGTGATCATATGGATGAATTGAAGCTTGATGTTTTAGACAACAATTCTTGTGTGCTGAATCTTGTTCAATATGAGAGGAAAATAAAATTTAGTGCTCTTCCAATGCCTATGTGTTCATCTCTTATTGCACCATCTAGTATAGACAATCTGAATAATGACGTTGAATTATGGAAGAACTTACAAATATTTTCACCCTTGCTAGATGAATTTGCTATTTCTCGATTGAACTATGATTATGTGGATGAACTTTGTTTGATTCCAAAAGTTGTAGCTTTGCCTATATGTGCTACCACTGCAAGTTTACAACTTCAGAGATTTGAATTGCATAAATACTTTACTTACATTTGCAAAACTAGGTGCAATAATTACTGTGTGAGAAATTTTGTTTTGCTCATTAACATATATGATTATTCTTGGGGTAATAATACAATGAGTTTTTATGATCGATGCTGTTTTATAATATTAATTATGCAACAACAAAGAACCGTTAAAACAGATGACATATACATATACCATGCATACACCTTGGCTTCTTTGTTACTCTATTTTTTGCTTATCAAAAGCCGAGGACGGCTTTGTTTTCAAGAAGGGGAGGATGATGAGGACATGACCCTTATAGATACAATCATATTTGCTATGCTTACTGTTTCAATTATAAGAGCCCGTACACTTCACTTAAATTATCAGGAGTGCCTTTTTATTATATGAACTATATGATGCTACCTAATAATGAAAATGTATATTTGTGTAGCTATACAAGGAGGAATGCATCAACACCTAAAGGGTTTAAGTTGGATACGTTCTGGAATCCAGTTCGCCCTTTAGAGACAGTACCGACTTCAAATATGCATAACTTTCACATACGGAGTTCATTAGAGGTCCACGAGTACTTGATGGAAAGTTGTGGATATCATGGGGATATGCTCATGATCTTCAAATGATGTTACAATTGGCAATATCGTTAATGGTTTATCAAAACACGCGTTTTCGTCGAAGTTTGGAATGCTATCAGGTCGAGTGCGATCAGACCGGCGTTGGGCATGCGGTCAGACCGACTTGTAAATGGCGGTCAGACCGGCGAGTGGTTAGACCGGCCATTGAATGGCGGTCTAACCGATTTTGCTACTATTCATCAGCCAAAAGTGGCGATGAGTGTTGGGTTAGGTCAAGTTCATGGGTTTCAGTACATATGTGTTGCATGATGCATGTTTTGACTAACGTGGGTCAAGTTGTGAATAACTTGTTCCCGGAATCGATTTCTTTATCTATTGTTGTGCAGGTTGCTTGGAGGCCAATGACGGTCAACGGCAAGGATGATCGGGACTAAGCTTGGAGAGTTGAGGTCTAGAACAATCGGGGATGCCGGGTGAGGTCAATGGAGTCAAGCATGGCGCAAGAGGGACAAAGGTGACCGAACGGGCAGTTCGGTGCGACGGGTTGGATCAAGCGGTGCGGGGGTCGGTGCAAGTGCCATGGTGGTTTCGGTGGGAGCCGGATGGGAGAGACTTGTTGACATGATGAGAACCGTTGGATCAACCTACACGTGGTGCAGCATGGAAGTGCTTCACGAAGATGGGACTCGGTCTTTGCAAAAAGATCGAGAAGAGGTATTTTGGTAATTTTACCAAATACCGTCTTGGTGACCTTTTGCCAACCCGCAACGCAAGACGGTGTTGGAGAAGCGGATTAGGTCAAGAGGAGATGAAGACGACGCTTTAAAATACGTGCGTGTGTGACCCGTTTGTGTGTGGGCTTAACGGGAGCCCATTAGGGTTTACTTTTCTAGAAGGTCTAAGCCTCCACTATAAATAGAGGAGGGAGGTGGCTGCACCCCCTTCAACCCTTTCATTGTTTTGAAACCTTAGTTTGTTTAGGGAGTTGATAGTTGGAGGTTAGGGTTCTAAAAAGTTGGATTTGATTTCGTGCTCATGTATTGAGTCTTTGTCCTCTATTGATGGAGTGGCTGTAAACCAATACCATATCAAATCAATCAAAGGAAAGATTGCCCAAAGATGTGTCTTTTTGCTTTCCTTATCTCTATTTGATGATTTTGAGTCTTTCTTTGATTCACGAGTTTTCTCTCAGTTTCTTCTCTTGATCTAGCTTGCTGTGACATGTGGGAACATATCTAGGATCATCTTCATCATCAATCACCCACGAGCAAGTCTCTAGATCATATTTTATTTTTGACTCGGTTTTGGAGCACCCTTCGTTCAAACTGAAAACGATAGGAACTTTGGCATGTATCTACGCGATACTTGATTGGAATAGGTTCCTAATATCTCAGAGAAAGTGTGTCTCAAATTTTGTGGAGTTTGGCCTTATAGATCAAAAGTTAGACCGATTTGAGTTTTGGTTTTCAGACTGATTTACGCTGTTCATCATCAGGTCCGGTCAGACCGCTCCTACAACGCCGGTCAGACCGCCCAGCGGTCAGACCGTGATTTTGCCATTGGTCAGACCGCACGCCGATCCGACCGTGCAATACAAGCCGGTCTGACTGCTCTTAGGGTTTGAGGTTCTTTTGGTCTTTTGCTTTGGGGTTTTGATTTGGATTCAATACAAGTCTTTCGCTGTACTTGTTAACCGATCTTCATAGCTTCCATAGCTACTGAAATGAAATTGGTGTTGAATCCGATCAGTGTGAAAAAGTGAGCGTGCTCCTATTCACCCCTCTCTAGTCGCCTTTTCGGTCCAACAAAAGCTTATCTCGTTCTCTTTCCAACGGATCTGGCCCCACCTTCAGATTCGTTGTCTACAGATTGCAATCATCCAAAGAAGGTGCTGCGTCACCTATTTGGGCCATATAATGCTTGAGCCCAAGGGGAAGGCGCCCCTCTCCTCCCCTATCTAAGGAGGCTGCACCTCTCTAGTTTTCTTGGATTTCGTTTAGTTAAAAGTTAGCTACATTACAACTTCATGTTCTTCGCTTGTGTCGACTAGACCAACCGTAAAGAACCTCTACGGAATCCCACCTTTTGTACTCAATTATATATTTGCAATTCAGATTGTTTTTTATCTTGTTCTTACGTGTTCTTCGATTGCATGCAGGAATAAATCTTCATGGTCAGGTCGATCGTGCATCTAGCAAGGTCAATAGCAATCTCGAAGTTCGTTTAGTGATTGCTGGGCATATTGGTCATGCGTAATTGGGAGCTGAATCGTGAGAGTCATCTCTACCCAAATCAAGTTATCCTTCTCATCGAAAGATCGGGACACCCATTATCGCATCAACACCCCCCCTGAACTCCCTCTATCTACAGAGCTCTATCACCACTACGGACATCATCTTCACGAGCGCCGGTCACCACCTCGCGTTGCTGTTCCCGCCGCCCCGGTGAGGATCTTGCCCAACCAACCGCTTCACGTTTTGTTCCCAACTGCCTTGAATATTTCCCCTCAATCAATTTCTCATTTGCCGCAGCACATCGCCGGAATTCCTTAGCTTCATCGTTGCCGGCCGCCGCATCTTGCTCACCCGATCTCCTTCTCTGGTGAGTTACCCGCCGAGTCAACCACGTCATCACGTGTTCTCGATGATTTCCCACCCACCCTCACCTCAATTCGATCAATTGCTCGTCGTGGAGTGCCGCCGCCGTCGCCACCTTCTCTCCGCCGCTGGCCGTCGTGGAGCCGCTGCCTCGCCCACTCTCCGGCCACCCCGACCCACCCTGCGGCTTCCCCAAGCTTGGGTGCAGCCCATGCGCACACCGCCGGCCTCCCTGAGCTGCCCCATCGCCCGCATTGCGCGCAACCCGTTAACATGAATTAATTCTGCTACTAAACCAAAAGAAGCAAAAATGATACAACAACATTGTGAGTACTATGCACTCAAGGACTCTCTTACGTAAAGCTAGATAAATCTTCTCCTGCAAGAGCACAGCGTAATTAAATTCACTAATTTAGAAAAAAAATCAATGTAAACCCATCAGCACAAAAGCAAAGCATCTGGAGAAACTAATTAAGCTAGCTTTCAACCTGGGGACATGCCTGTTTATATACGTACATGAGCACACAAGGCCCTCCATGAGAACGATTTAATTAAAACTTACACGATCCTGTCTAGCATATCATGTCCAAGAAAAGTGCGTGTCGATCGATCTGAAGTTTCTGGCAGCGTTGGCACAGACGGATCATGCATCCGATCCGGAGCTGTAAAAACGTCATGCTAAAGTTTTCTACGTGTACACCAGTTAGTTGTCATTTGTCAACCAAGCTCCATTATTATTCCTTTTTTTTTTGTTAATAAGAGTGACTTCTTTGCTGTCCTCTCGTGTTACTCCTATCTCAAAACTTCAAAGGTACCCCCTCTGTTTAAGAATATAAGATGTTTTGGATATCGACATAGTCTTTAACATACAATTTTGATCATTACTTTTTATATGAATATGTTCAAAAATAACATAAAAATATTATATTATGATAATATTTTTCTTAACTAATCTAGTGATACTATTTTCACATGACCAACACAAATATATATTTTATATATTAGTGGTCAAAGTTAAGAAAATTTGACCGCACACTTTCTAAAACGTCATATATTTTTGAACGGAGTGAGAATGTAACATCCAAAAAATTATTATCATTTGAAATTATTTAAAAATGATGGATTTTTAAAACTTTTAGTTGCACTTCATCGGTGCACGAATTTCTAGGTTGTTATTTGAAACCACGACCTCAAAAGTGTGGTCTGGGCCGAAAGCCATCCGGCCCAGCCCGACTTCAGCTTTTCATTCTTTTTCTCTGGCCCGGCTGCCAGTCCAGCCGCCTGCCTCCTCCTGTGCTATTCATCACGATGCCATCGGCGTGCATCGCACCACGTCACCTGCTCACGGCGCTCGGTATGTCGGCGCGCAATGCATACGCTCCGTGCATCGCCTCTTGCCACCTACGCACGCCCACCCACTCCTGTCACCGCTCTAGCCCAGGCTGCCCCTGCGCCCATCATGTTGCTCACATCCATGTCGTTGCCTGCTCTTGCACACCAGCTGCATCACGCACCAACCCAGCCCCCTTTTCCTCTTCCCTCGACCTAGCACCGTGCTGCACCCAGCCCAAAAGCAAATGCTTTGGCCTGCCTTCTCTCGGTCGCTGCCCCTCCTCGCGCTCCCGCTCACCACGTGCCACACTCCCGATCCATCTCGCCGCTCCCACGTCGCACCCATACGGCTCCACTACCAACTCGTGTGTCATCGCCCCTCTCTGTTGCTTGCCTGAAATCCCGTATGAGGCCACGTTCTTGCCGCGCCCATGCCATTCACCTTCACACGTCTACGTTGTCGATGTACGCCTTCACTGCACCGTGTTGCACCTCGGGCCTTGTTCTTGCGTGCTGTTCGCATCACGCACCAGCGCGAGCGCTGCGCCACTACCCTGTGCATTGTGCCGCTTTGATTCGCACCTGAAAGTTGTGCATGTATGCATGCTCGTGCCATCCCCTCGTCACTAGTTGCTCCTGTCCTCGCCGCGCCAACCTCCCTTATTCTCCCATGCCGCCCCGAGCTCCACTAGCGGCATGTCGCCCGATCACTGAGTCACGCGCACCAACCACCCCTGTCACGCCCATCTCATCACCGCCACTGGCGCAAGGCAGCCCCTCCGCGTCCCGTCCAAGACGTTGTACCACATCGCGATGCCACTGCACCGCCTGCCCCCGTTGCTTCAAATGCCGCTCGCGTTCCAACTGAACCTAAGCCATTCCTTCCTCGAGCGCGCCCTTGCCAACGCCAATAAAGGCCACACTCTGGCCTCCCCTCCTCTGGCCTCCCCTTCCCTACTCCATTCTTCCTCATCGAGCCCACCCAAGCCCGCGGCCACGCCATGCCGCGCCGGCCACAACTCCCATTGTAAGAGCCCCGGGGATTTAACTTGTAATGCTTAACCATCCCAACGGTCCTAGCATCACAAGGGAAATTCCCGACTCTCGGTGTGTTATGTACCTCCCAGGAGCGGTACACATACACCTTCACAAATAGTTTAAAATCATACATAGGTTATCATAATACTGAAATCTTCATAATATACAACATGCAAGGTACAATTTTCATGCCTAGGGCCAACCGGCCAAATGGCAAGATAAAATATCAGGTACGCAGCAGAAAATAGTAAATAAACTGAAATAAAACCATAAATTAACCATCAATGGAGTCCCAATGGCTTGCCATAATCTGCAAGGCAACCGACTGGGGTTCAAACCTTAGCAAATCGACGTTCCTGCGCAAACTTTCTTACCCGATTCGACATCAACACCAACTGTCCAGATTAGTAAATAAAAGCAAACAGTGAGTACACGAATGTACTCCGCAAGACTTTACCAAGCTTATACATAGCTACATGCTACCTCTACTCAATGGAGAAGGCTATAGAGTTTATTTTCAGCACAAAGCAATATTTCAATTTTAAATACAATGTAGTAGATTTAAATTGCAACTGAGCAAACATTTTTAATACTTCAAATAACAGCGAGTAAATAACATTAGACAACAACTAAACATTAACAAGTGGCTGTCCCAGCAGCACACTAACATAGTATGAGAAACCCTTCTCAATACCACCGATCAAGTTTTAAGTTTAAATTCCAAAGTGTTGAGTCTAACTCTCGAAAGACCTCACCAAGCGTGTCCATAACCAAGGATGTCTATTCGAATAGTTTAAACCCTATAGGGGTGTACAACTTTACCCACATATCAGACCGCTCCTTTTGCCATCGGATAAAGCACATTTCCAAAGGTATACCGGCAGAACTATGTCCTACGAGACGTTTTCCAATGTTATATATTAACTACGAGCCGCCCGTATGGATGGAAACCCATACGTTGTGTCGGGATCATTGTAAAGTTTCAGTCAACTACCCATCGGGGTAAAACCTCGAACAACTACAACGCCCCTCGGTGTGGAGAACCTAGACAGGAACCCACTCCCGCACATCCAACAACAACAACACATTTCCTTTTTAAACACAACACACACCCACCACCTGCGACTCGGAGCTAACACACGCCAAAGTACTAAGTCAAGAGGGATTCCCAATACCCTCATGTGGATGTACCCAAAAGTACTTGGATCAGTGTAACAAGATGTTCGGTCCTTGTTGACTCGGACACCAACCACACACCCGATAACCACACCTATCAACCATGTGCCCAAGTTCAAATCATTTTGTTTTCATTTTTTGTTTTCCAAATATAATACCACAGGGTGCTGGTTATAACATAATAAAAAATAATTTATGTGATCAAGGTCATCGACAATTCGACAGCTGCCCAATCTACCGAAAAATAAGCATTGCTAAGCATGACATCGAATAAACATAATTAGACCATATAACATCCACTGGGCTCTAATTCACCAGTGGTATTATTAACTTAGGCTAGTGGCAGGGGATGAACAATTTTAGGGAATTCATACAATAGGATTAACTACCTCCAATTGCAAACATAACTTGACAAATAAAGCATGCATACATATGGTTGCAAAGCAAGATAATAATTTTTGAATGTAATAGGATCAACATGCATCAATAGAATGGGTGCTTCCCTGTGCTTTCTGGTACTCTGGGCATTCTCATTAACTTCTCAATTGTACTCCCGAATCATCGTCATCTAACGATAAGAACCGACAAGGCAAAAGCATCGAATAAACACCAAAATTCCAAAAAAACCTCTAAAAATTATGAAATAATATAAAAAGGTAGAGAATAATTTTAGATGTACTTAGGTGAAAATTTTAGTTCAATTGTAGCTTATATCAATTTTCTATGAATTTTTGAAGTTAATTCGATTTCTAGTATAAAAAGAATTCTTTTCTGGAATTACTTCTAATCCTGAAATTTTCTGTGACAGGAATATGTTTTAAACCTATTCCACGTTAAAGTTCATGAACAAAGAAACCAACAAAATTGGTTTCACTCAATTTGGAGTTGATTTGCCTTAGTAATAAATTTTATTCTAAGGACGTACTACAAATCCTCAAGCTCTATTTGCCTTATCAGTTTTTACCAAATATCCCAATGACTAGTGCTACTATTGCTACAGTTAAAAGATTGCTCAATGGCTAATTGAATTGACACAATTTGTAACTACTTGTAATAACCTTGTCAATTAACCTACTGTTGCTTTTAATTACATTCTATTTCTCCCTTTCTGATCATACTTCCTTTTGAATGAAACCATTTGAGTTGAAGTGTTGTTTAACTAAACCTGCTTACTCATTCAATTTCTCTCAAATTGGCTAATGAATCAGTAATAGATGTAACTACTTGTATTAGAATGTAACTAGCCTATTGTCAGTTCTGATCATCTTCAGGTTTTCCTCTCTGTTTATACAACCTACAAAGCCAAACTTCTCTGAACTGAAATGATACTAGTTAAACTTGCTACATATCTCAACTTCAAATCTGTTAATTCATTTGAGTGATCTATTAATCACAACACAAAGCAAAAAGGGCTAGTTGAAATAATGACTCTCTAAGTACTTGGATTAGAAATGATAGTAGCTTACTATTATTTCAAATTCCTCTTCAGGTTACCTTCTCTGGATATTTGTCACACATCACAACCATTCCAGAAATGAATTGCTACTATATACATTTCTCTCCAATTCCAATCTTCAATTTTGTTGATCCATTTGAATGATCCAAATAATAATCACATTATTTGTGAGCATCATTTGGTGTAAGGCCCTATAGCCATAGACACAAAGGGACTTGTGCACAGAGGGAAAAGGGACAGAATAGGGTAGGCTAGGGCTCTCGGGTGGTGCTGGTTGCCAGCGGTGGAGGCTATGGCAGTTGTTGGGGTTAGGTGAAATGGAACCAGGGAGGCTTGGTGGTCCTGTGGGCAGTGGTGGCACGACCGGAGGTGGTTGGTAGCACCGCGACGAGGTCATGTGGCGGCCGCCGTAGGGGTTATTATAGGACGACAGTGCCGGAGAAGGGGAACAGATAAGATAGAAGGAGCATGGCCATGGGTGAGGTACCTAGAGCACGATGGAGCGGTCGGCGAAGGCGAGGAACCTCTGAGATGGGCTAGCGGCGTGAGCCTCGGGCGGTGCGGGGTGACCAACGGCGGCAGCAACCTAGGGAGGAAGAGAGCAGGTGAGTGATGGGAGGAGGTAAAGGGATGTATATGGATGCTCATTGTAGAAGGATTTGAGCTTGGGCTTGCTGGAGAAGACACAGAGGGGGTGGACCAAAGACGAAATTGCTTGAGGGCTTCGGGTCCTGGAGATGTGGGATGCACTGTGACGGGGTTGGGGATGGCTGGGGCTCGCCGGAGCGACCGGGACTACGATGAGCTAGTGTGGTGGTTTTGCGGCTTGGCACTGGAGCTCGAATTTAACCGAGAGGAAGAGTACGGATGGAGAGGGGAGGAAAAGAGGATGAAGCTAGGGCACCGGGTGGCTTGAGCGGCGCGAGCGCGAGGAAAGGCCGCGTGTCCCGGGTGCATGGCAAGCGTCCACAACACTGGCACAACAAGCAGCTGCGTGGCTCGGCCGGCGCCGCTTGGGGAAGAAAGGGGGCCTGTCGGGTGGGCCCGACAGGTTAGTGAGGATGGGCAAATTAGGTTTTCTAATTTTTGCAAAAAAAAGGCTGAGATATTTTAGGGAATTACTAAACATGGTTATTTAGTTCCAACACTCGGGAAAGTTTTATGGAAGGCTCCTGACACTGTCTAGTTTATTCTATGATTTTTCCAGAGATTTTCTTGTGCTACATATGTCTCTATAATTCTTTTAAGTTTTTGATTTTGGTATTTGACTTCTAGATTGACTGGTTGCTTAAATATAGTAATTAAAATCTAGAAATTGTGAAAATTTTAAGGTGAAATTTCAAAATGTTCCAGTCTTCCAGAACCTAGGAAAAATATTTCTAGGCACTTTTCACATGAATTGTTTGTATGTTAATTTCAAATTCTAATTTGAACATGCAAACTGAAAAGAAACCAATTAACATCAAAAAATTCCAAAAAATTCAAATAAGCAAACTTGACTAAAATATTCTCAGCTACGGGTCCTACTATATTTCCAAAATTATATTTAGGATGCATTTCTAAAATTAAGAAAGTATAGTTTCAAGTTTTGAAATTGAGATTCCTTTTGAAACTTCCTCAAACATTCTAGAGCATTTGAGGCATTACTATTTTTAATAGAAACCCAAGAAACATTCCCACACTTTAACCTTTTTAGCTTTGCCCCAAATTCAAATTGGACTTTTAAATTGGAGAAGGAGTATGGGATTACTAGGTTTTAACACATTTGCTTTGCAACAAAAGTTTTAAAAAGTCCAAAATTTCACAAATGCTCATTAGATGCTTAACCAATCCAACTTAGGGATGTAGGGCCGTTACAACTCTACCCCCTTAAATAGAATCTCGTCCCGAGATTCCGGTAGTTCGAAAATCGGAACGAAAGACTGAGGTAGACCTAGGTGGGTTTGGTCACGGGGTCACACTTCGGATTTTGTCGCAAATCGAACTCAAATCCAAATCAAGTGAGATTTTTCCTAAGGTTCACGTACTATAGAGGGAAGCTTTGTCGAAGGATTGCTAAGATCCTTCTGTTAAGTGTTTTCTAGGTGGTTCTTTCAACTCTAAACGAAATGCATCATCTGTTGTCTTGATTTCCTTCAGAGATAGTGCTGGAAGATCTTGATGAAGTAGCATAACGTTGCTGACACATTTTCCTTTCCATTGCTTTGTTTAACCTTTTCTTTCTTGATTCGAAGGCACTTTAAACATATCAAGTTTCATATTGTTTTCCAGTAAGATGACATATTACCATTTACCAATAATATTTCTCAACAATTTTGGGTTTTAAGAAGGAGGAAAACACGGCTCCATTCAGTCGACCAAAAGAGGCATCGATCAATAGAACAGAAAGACTGACTAAACGGAAACCTATGTAACATCCCAATTTTCTAAGCTTTAAAAAACCTTTGAATAGTTAGTAGGGAGAAAATTCACCATTTGATTTTATTTGAATTCAATTCAAAAGCTTAATATTGGACCTTGATTAACAAAACAATTTAATATGACTAAAGTCAACATCAATAATAATCAAAACTATTTTATTTGGATTCTATGTGCTTGGATATATTTTCTAAGTTTTTCTAGAATTTTTCCAAGTTCATTTGCTAATATCTATTGCTTATTTGAATTTCTTGTAATTTCTAAAAAGGAAAAGGTATTTAAAATCTCAATCCTCTCTTGGGCCGAATCTCTTCAGCCCAACTCCAATTCCTTCGCGCGCGGCCCATTTCTCGGCCCGTTCCCTCGCGCAACCCACCCTCTCTTGGTCATTCGATCGAGGAAAAAATGCTCGGATTAGAGCCGCCTGCGCGCACGTTTTGTCGCGTTCTCCTTTCGCTGACCGGTGGCCCCGCCAAAGTCATCGTCTCCGCCTCGCCTTCATTCTCCTCGCGTCCGAGCCACGTCCGCCATGTTTCTTCGCTGAGCTCGTCCGACAAAAGGGGAAACAGTCCCGATTCTTCGCGCGGACTCTTCCATCTAGAAGCCTTATCTCTCCCGCACCGTCTCGGTTCAAATTGGAATTTTGAATTCGTCTCTATCTCCTATTTCCTCGCGAGCTCATTTCAGATTGTTTTGATCTCCGCTGCCATTGCGCCGCCCTGGCCATCCCTGACTCCTATAAATAGCCCCCCGAGCATCGCCCTGCCACCCGCACCAAAACCCCTCAAGCTATTGCGCCCCTTAAGCCCTAGCACTGCAGTAATTCCTCATCTAGGGTTTTTGGCCGAGCTTCTTCATCATCGAATTGTGACGCCGTCTTTGCCGCCACGTCGTCTTGGAGCCCACCGCTGAGTCCGTCGTCGTCGCCTCTACCTCTTGAGCCTCTCCGTGCCGTTAGAGCGCCGCTGGAGACTCCGTCCGACAAAACACGAGGCCGCTTCGCCGCTCCGAGCTCACCGCTGACCTACTCCGTCATCCTCGACCACCTGGGAGCGCATCAATAGGTGCGCAATAACTCAAGCTACACACCTGTACCACCCGTTTCCGGCGAGGAGCCGCCGTTCATCGGCGACCATCGGGGCCAGAGCCGCTGTTGCCGTCGGTTTAGTGCGGACGTCCACATCACCAGCCACCTCACCCTCTGCGCTGACATGTCGCGCACGTGGCTGCTTTGTCAGCGCCCGTGTGGCACAGTCCGCCGCTCTCCAGATCCAATTGGTTGGTAGATTTGGTCTACCGTGAACTGAGCCGCTGACGTGTGGGTCCCACATGTCAGGGTTTTCTTTTATTTTCTTAATTCCAGAATTTCCATCGCTGACGTCATCCTTGTGTAGTATTCTGATTTTTCTATTAAGAAATAATTCAGGAATTTAGATAAATCCTATTTTAGGGTTTTTCTTCAGATTCAAACTTCAAAAGCTCATATCTTTTGCATCCGAACTCCAATTGAGACTATTCAAATTTCTAAATTCATCTAAATTCAAGATCTATTTTTTTGAGATTTTTATTTAATTTTTGGAGGTTATTTTTTCTCTGTTATTTATTTATTTTGTTTGTTTGCTTTGTTTGCGAGTAGACGTCGACACTTCAGGAAGATTTGAAAAAGAAGGAGCACCTCAAGACCAAGATAAATTTCTAGACCTTTTCCAAGGCAAGCTATACGTTTGACCATCTTGATTCCCAGTTTCTAAAAATTACTTCGATTCAAATTATTACATTTAATTCAAGTAATTATTTAAATGCTTTTGGGTATAGTTAATGATCCAAATTGTTATAACTCCTTGCCTACTTAATATGTCATAATCTTTTGTCGCCCTAGCATTGGTTTATTTAGTTGGTAATATCGTAGCACTAACGTGGGTTGGTTAGATACGACTAGTTTGCTTAGCCGTGCCATGAGTCATCTTTCATGTAAACTGCTATTGCAACTTGACTAAGTGATTATGGAACTATGTGATAAAACTGTATGTACTGGGTGCTATTACTCGTGATGGCATGTGTTGCACTTAACCAACTGGGTGGTAAAGTTTTGGACTGAGGCAAGGGGGTGGATACTGTGTGAATTGGTGGACTGTGTGAACTATGTGCATGGGAATATTAATCTGTATGCCATAGTTAGCATATGGAAGTCTTGCCTTGGTCAATTAAGGACTTAACATTGTGCGCCATTGAACTGAGCCTTACTGTACAACCACATGCCTATTATGGGACGGGCCTAACTTAGTAAGTTATGAATTCTTAACATTGATTGCTCAGACAGTAGGTTAGGCTCTGTGAAGGGTGGAGGTGTGTGCTATTAAGTAGCTACATCACAGGGCAGTGCACCGTGTCCTTGTCCAACGGTGTGTGTCGTACCAATCGCTGTGTATGGCTTGGTGTGACGGTTTGTAAGCACACTGGGAGTGTCAATGTTAAGATGAAGTTTTCGAAATGTTTTGTTATGATTAGTGGTTGCAACACTAGTTGTATCTTGTGGGTAAAGTGTACAACATCTGCAGAGTGTTAATTAATCTATTCGAATAGCCGCGTCTGCGGTCATGGACATGCTCGGGGATTTCACACGAGGGGTAGTTTTCATAAAACATTTGGGAAGGGAGCTGTGTGATCTAAATCATATGGCTGTGTGAATAACCTGTTTAGGCTGTATGCATCTTTGTGAAATTAAACTGTCAAAATTAAATATTGTTTATTTGTTTTACTGTATGCTTTCAATCTATTATTCATATTCAATTGCAAATGTTGCATTTCTGCAAAAGAACCACAGAATGCCATTCCCTTGGAATAAGCCTGCATGTATATTTGCATTTCTATGGTATGGCTTGCGAGTACGGTTGTGTACTCATGCTTGTTGTAAAACATGCAACGGAAGAGGAGGAGTCATTGCCTGCATTCGAGGAGGAGTTCATCGAAGGTGCTTGATTGTAGGGTCTTGATCCCAGTCAGTTGCTTGTGGTGAATTGATGGGAGGCCGTTGCCGTTTCTGTTTTTGCTGCTATTTAATTCTCTGTTAGCCCTGCATGGCTTAATAAATGTAAACTCGACCATAAGGTCAAACCCTTATTTGTTAATCAAATTATTCGTTTATGTTATTAATCGCTTATGTGGATCGATATTTACCTATGTTGACACTGTGTGCACTAGCATGATCCTGGACTAGTGCATTATACACAGAGGGTCCAGAATTGTATTTTTGGGTCCCGACAGCCTAGCACCCAAAATCAAGATTTGCTGCAGAGAAGAGAGGTCAAAGCAATGTTTATGGTAGTCTCGCTTAACCCTTGTTTCTCTAATCGTATTAACTCGGCTTGGAGAGGAATGCATGAAAGGATGCATAAGTGCAATCAGTTTCATGACAATTTAGGTTTGGTTAATGAGAGTGCAATGGATCACATGCATGCTTACATGATTCTGCCAAAATGCAACAAATTAAACAACCTCATTTTTGGTTAGGTAAGCATAAGATTTATCAAACCACAAGAGTCCATACTATCATGACCTGGTCCTTAACAACCAAACAATTAATTTAACAATTTTTGTTTACAGCTACTAGTGAACAACTAGGGCTTAGGAAAATTACTAAATTGGCTAGATAAATTCTATAAAAATTCTAGAGTATCTCTAGGATGCTAATAATATCATAAAATTTTTTACCACACATTATGTTCATGTTTTGGTTGGTACATTAATTCAGACAAGAAAACAAGGCATAGTGCTCAAACACCAGTAAAACTAAGTTCAAAAATTCCAGAGAAATTTTGACAGGTTATTTAGGTGATACTCAACACCATAAAATTGGGTTCTAACAGTTTAGACCCTCCTATTAGTTCTAGATTCGAAATTGATCAAAACAGCACCATGAAGCGTTTCAATTAATTCTGGTAAAACATTTGTAATAAACTCTGGAAAAATTATATTTGTGAATTACACACTACCAGGTGCATGCTCGAATGAAAATTCTCATGATTTGTTTTGAGGTTACCTAGGCACTGGAGTACATTTCCATCAATCTAGGTCAAAAAAATTGTGCAATAATAAGGAGTGGGTTTCATTTTAACAAAAGCATAGAACTACTGGTACAACCTAATCTGGTTTAATTCTTTTTAATTGAATGGAAATAAAAATGAGCTACCCTCAGTTCATGTTATGACAAGTTCACTTATTAACAATTTAGAAGATAAGCATGCTCTTTAGCTTTACAACAATCTAGCACATCAAGCTACACACCCATGACCTCCAATTTTTTAGGTTCACGTAAGGAATCTATATGAGCATGGCAAGTTGTTAAATGCAATTTGGTTACTAATTTAAAGGAGGTGAAACTAAGGACCATTTTAATCTTATAACTTTTATATGTTAGTCATGGTCATTCTTTAGTTATCAAAATGGACTACAAATCATGCTTGAGTCAACTTAGAAACTATATGCATGATCAAAGCATAAGAATCAAGATGCTAAACACATAGTTTGAGGTATCTTCTACCCCCCTTAAATATTTTGGTGCATAAAGAATGAGGTGAGGAAAGAATGAGCATAACATGAGTAAGTGAACCGCGGGTATGCATCTTAACCCTAGCATGTACTAATCATTCCAAAATCACTAGAATGAGATACAAACGAACCACAGTTAGTTTTCCGATATAGTCACTATACATGCTGCCCGTAGGCGATGCGCAACTACTTAGAACAAAAAGAGCAAATGATTACAAAATCTAGCGTCTACAAGCTAAGTAATATCATATGGGTGTACATATTCTAAGAATAAACCCTAATTTAATCCTAATATCGTAGCAAGGCATCGTCTTCTCGTCCATTCGCCATTGCTCTCACCGTCGACTACTTAGCGTTTCTATTGTTGGAAAATGGAGATGAGTAAAGGAGAAAATGATTTTTAACAAATCAAATGAATATGAGGTAAGAATTAGAGGTTAGGATGGGTAAGAAAGAAAGGAATTATATTACTTGCATTTTTGTCAAATCTTTGCTAGATTGAAAATATTCTTTACAAACCAAATCCTAATAACGTCCATTGCTATGGCTTTAACCTACAGTCAGTACAGCTCTGATACCAACTTTTGTGAGAGCCTCGGGGATTTAACTTGTAATGTTTAACCATCCCAACGGTCCTAGCATCATAAGGGAAATTCCTGACTCTCGGTGTATTATGTACCTCCCAGGAGTGGTACACATATACCTTCACAAACAGTATCAAATCATACATAGGTTATCATAATACTGAAATCTTCATAATATACAACAGGCAAGGTACAGTTTTCATGCCTAGGGACAATTGGCCAAACAGCAAGATAAAATATCAGGTACGTAGCAGAAAATAGAAAATAAATTGAAATAAAACCATAAATTAACCATCAATGGAGACCTAATGGCTTGCCATAACCCGTAGGGCAACCGACTGGGATACAAACCTTAGCAAATCGATGTTCCTATGCAACCTTTCTTACCCAATTCGACCTCAACACCTGCTGTCCAGATTAGTAAATAAAAGCAAAAAGTAAGTACACGAATGTACTCCGCAAGACTTTACCAAGCCTATACATAGCTACATACAAGCTCTACTCAATGGAGAAGGCTATAAAGTTTATTTTCAGCACAAAGCAATATTTCAATTTTAAATACAATGTAGTAGATTTAAATTGCAAGCGAGCAAACATTTTTAGTACTTCAAATAACAGTGAGTAAATAACATTTGACAACAACTAAACATTAACAAGTGGCTGCCCCTACAGCATACAAACATAGTATGAGAAACCCTTCTCAATACCACTGATCAAGTTTTAAGTTTAAATTTCAAAGTGTTGAGTCTAACTCTCGAAAGACCTCACCAAGCGTGTCCATAACCAAGGACGTGTCTATTCGAATAGTTTAAACCCAACTTTACCCACACGTCAGACCGCTTCCTTTTACCACTGGATAAACCACACTTCTAAAGGTATGCCAGCAGAGCTAAGTCCTACGAGACATTTTCCAATGTTATGTATTAACTACGAGCCACCCGTATGGATGGAAACCTATACATTATGTCGGGGTCATTGTAATGCCTCAGTCAACTACCCCTTGTGGTAAAGCCTCGGACAACTACAATGCCCCTCGGTGTGGAGAACCTAGATAGGAACCCACTCCCGCACACCCAACAATAACAACACATTTCCTTTTTAAACACAACACACACACACACACCACCTGTGACTCGGAGCTAACACATGCCAAAGTATTAAGTTACGAAGGGTTCCCAATGCCCTCATGTGGATGTACGCAAAAGTGTTTGGATCAGTGTAACACGATGTTCGGTCCTTGTTGACACGGGCACCAACCACACACCTGATAACGACACCTATCAACCATGTTCCCAAGTCCAAATCGTTTTATTTTGATTTTTAGTTTTCCAAATATAATAGCACAGGGTGCTGGTTATAACATAATAAAAAATTATTTATGTGATCAAGGTCATCGACAATTCGACAACTGCCCAATCTACCGAAAAATAAGCATTGCTAAGCATGACATTAAATAGACATAATTTGACCATATAACATCCACTAGGCTCTAATTCAACAGCAAGATTATTAACTTAGGCTAGTGGCAGGGGACGAACAATTTTAGAGAATTCATGCAACAGGATTAATTGCCTCTAATCACAAACATAACTTGACAAATAAAGCATGCATGCACATAGTTGCAAAGCAAGATAATAATTTTTGAATGTAATAGGATCAACATGCATCAATGGAATGGGGGCTTGCCTTTGCTTGTTGGTACTCTGGACATTCTCATAAACTTCTCAATTGTACTCCCGAATCATCGTCATCTAACGATAAGAATAAACAAGGCAAAAACATCGAATGAACACCAAAATTTCAAAAATCTCTAAAAATTATGAAATTAATATAAAAGGTATAGAATGATTTTAGATGCATTTAGGTGAAAATTTTAGTTCAATTGGAGCTCATATGATTTTTTATGTATTTTTGAAGTTAATTCGATTTCTAGTATAAAAAGAATTCTTTTCTGTAATTAGTTCTAATTCTGAAATTTTCTATGACAGGAATATGTTTTAAACCTATTCCAAGTTAAAGTTCATGAACAAAGGAAACCAACAAAATTGGTTTCACTCAATTTGGAGTTGATTTGCCGTAGTAATAAATTTTATTCTAAGGACGTACTACAGATCCTCAATCTCTATTTGGCTTATCAGTTTTTACCAAATATCCCAATTACTAGTGCTACTATTGCTATTGTTAAAAGATTTCTCAATGGCTAATTGAATTGATACAATTTTGAACTACTTATAAAAATCATGTCATTAACCTACTGTTGCTTTTAATTACATTTTGTTTCTCTCTTTCGGATCATACTTTGTCGGGACCCAAAAAATACAATTCTGGACCCTCTGTGTATAATACACTAGTCCAGGATCACGCTAGTGCACATAGTGTCAACATAGGTAAATATCGATCCACACATGCGATTAATAACATAAACGAATAATTTGATTATCAAATAAGGGTTTTGACCTTATGGTCGAGTTTACATTTATTAAGCCACACAGGGCTAACAGAGAATTAAATTGCAGCAGAAATAGAAACGGCAGCGGCCTCCCATCAATTCACCACAGGCAACCAACTAGGATCAAGACTCTACAATCAGGCACCTTCGATGAACTCCTCCTCGAATGCAGGCGATGGCTCCTCCTCTTCTGTTGCATGTTTTACAACAAGCATGAGTACACAACCGTACTCGCAAGCCATACCACATAAATGCACATGCAGGCTTATTCCAAAGGAATGGCATTCTGTGGTTCTTTTGCAGAAATGCAACATTTGCAATTGAATATGAATAATAGATTGAAAGCATATAGTAAAACAAATAGACAATATTTAATTTTGACACAGAGCCTAAACAGTTATTCACATAGCCATATGATTTAGATCACACAGCTCCCTTCCCAAAGTTTTTATGAAAACTACCCCTCGTGTGAAATCCCCGAGCATGTCCATGACCACGGACGCGGCTATTCGAGTAGATTGTTTAACACTCTACAGAGGTTGTACACTTTACCCACAAGATACAACTAGTGTTGCAAGCACTAATCATAACAAAACGTTTTGAAAACTTCATCTTAACATTGACACTCCCGATGTGCTTACAAACCGCCATACCAAACTATACACAGTGGATGATACGACACACACCGTTGGACAGGGATGCGACGAACCATCCCGCGATACGACTACATGATAGCACACACCTCCACCCTTTTCACAGAGCCTAACTGTAACATCCCAACTGTATAAACAGGGTTTGTTCAAGTATAATTATATGTGTAGAAATTAAAACTTTTTCTCACACCTTGAAAACCCCTAAACACTCATGTAATTCTTGTCCAAGAGTTGTTTAATCCAAAAACACAAAGCTCTTGTTGACCAAAAGTCAAACTCATTTTCCAATTGTCTAAATCTTGTGCCAAACATTTGAAAATATTTTTCTTGGTCCTAAATCTGATGTGGGACCCCTCTGAAAAATATCCCAAGATGTAAAACTTGTTTGATAAATTTTGGAGGTAAAACAAATCCTTGAACAACCTTCATGAATTTCCTGAGAAAATGCATTGCATAATAACCTCTGGAAATTTTATGCAAGGTTAATCTCATTGTCAGCAAGCTCCAGTTAAAATTTCATCAAATTTGGAGTTCATTTGCTATCACAAATAATTCTGCTAAGTTTCAGCCGTTAAAAACTAAATTTAAAAGCCTACACTGCTCCTTGGGCTAGCATTTGTGCAAAGTGGTCCAACCCAACCCACTTCCCGACCGTCGACCTCCTTCTCCACCTTGAGCAGGTCGCACCGTTGGATTTACATCCAACCGCCACGACCTCCTCATGATCAACACCGCAAAGACCTCCTCACCTCATCGGTCATAGCCGTTGGATCAAAGATCCACGGTCATGACCTCCCCATGTGTTAAATCTCAAAAACCTCCACAGTCAGTCAAACCACTAGACATCCCACCTTGTTGAGGTCGTAGCCCTTGGATCCAAGATCCATGGCCATGACCTCCCCTCACTGTTAAACTAAGCAAACCTCCCACTTAACGAGGTCGTTGCCGTTGGATCCAGATCCAACAGCCCACGACCTCCCCTCAAAATATCCAGCGCACAAGACCTCCCCTATCTCGTGTTGTGCACCGTTGGATTAAAAATCCACGGTCACGACCTCCTCCTTGTCTTATGCGCATCAGACCTCCTCGCGCACGTGAGGTCGTTGCCCTTAGATCTAAATCTAATGGCCATGACCTCCCTTGTGTGTTGCGCAAGCTCAAGACCTCCTTTGCGCCACGCGCGAGGCTCAGGACCTCCCCTGTCTTGATCACCACCGTTGGATCAAAATCCAAAGGTCTTGACCTCCCTCGCGCTTCACGCAAAGCCTCAGACCTCCCTTTGGTTGTGCGCCCTTGGATTTAAATCCAAAGGCCATGACCTCCCCCTCATGCTCTTAAGTTCATGTGCGGTTAAGACCTCACAGGAGGTCCGCACCGTTGGATTGAGATCCAACGCTTTGGACCTCCTGTCCCCTTTTTCCACGTGTGCATTCGCATTATGGAAATCGGAGGGCCACGACCTCCCTTTCCAAATCGTGTGGCTGGGACCTCCTCCCAGTCACTTAAAACATAACGGTTCAAACTTAAAATCCGAGGGCCAGGACCTCCCCATCCACGTAATCCAACGGTGGATGTGAGATCCTGTTCTTCTCCTACCTTGGGCGCGCGTGCGAGCCATGGCAGTGGGCAAAGTCAGAGCCTTGTCACATCCAACGGCTCAGTGCTCAGGGGCATTAAATGCATGTCGATGCTTTTCGCCCCTAGCCCATGCCCCGTCTCGACCTACTCTGTCCCATCCATCTTGTCCAACTCCATGGACCTCCCTTGGGCTAAGCTCACCATGAGCTTAACCCGTGGTCCAGGACCTCTTTTTGCCCTAGCTATAAAACCCCCCCACTGTTGCCCTTGGCTTCTTTTACACACCATTGAGCTTGGCACGGCTTGTGCTTGGTGGCGTCCCTCCACCGACCTCCCTCTTGGCCGCCATTGTTGAGAAGCTTGGAGCCCTTGGTGAAGGCTTGCTCGGTGGCTCCCTCTCAACCTCTAGCTCATTTTAAGCTCCCCCAAAATCTCCTGAGTTGAACCTAACTCATTGTTAGGTTGACCTTTTCAGGAGGGGCTAGTGGAGCTTGAAGCTTGGACTTGAAGCAGCGGAGCTTCCCATCTTCTCCAACTCAGGCCATCGGCATCCTCGACCTCCCCGGCATCGTTAGGACCTCCAGGTACTCCCTGATAGTCCTAGGCGCTGGGCACCCGCATGTATGATGTCGCGGAGCTTTATTTCGCATTTTGGATTTTGCCGTGTGGTGCCTTCGTTGTCCTCTCGGCTCGCGGCGTTCAAAACGCCGCCGCCGAGAGCAGTCCACTGGTGCGCAAAGTTATTGTGCACTCGGTGGTACCATTGGATGTCGCCATGAGGCCTACATCGCGGCGAGACCATCTCTTCAAACCGGGTCTTTGTCGGACAAGGCGGTGGCGCCATTGTCGTTTTAGGACAGATTTGTCGCGTTAAATGCACTAATCAAGTGCTCAAATCATTGAAATCATTGGCGTGTCTTAACTGCATTTAATCCTCCCTTGCGCGCATTTAAGACCTCCCGCGCGCGGACCTCCTCGTTGTCCCGCGTGCATTTATCCCTTGTCCAAGCACGTGCGTCGCGCAAGCACGTGGTCGCGAGCTCTGGGACGTCCATGACCTCCTCCGAGGAGATCTGGAGCGTCCAAGACCTCCCTTGCGATCGTGGCCGTCGGACCTCCACGGAGGTCTGCGGCGTTAGGACCTCCCTTAGGACCTCCCGAGGTCATCTCGGCCGTTCATGACCTCCTGGGTAGATCTTGACCGTCAAGGTCCTCCCTCGAGACGATCTGGACCATCAAAGTCCTCCCTTGGAACATCTAGACCGTCCCAGACCTCTCTGTGAGGTCCTCGATGTAGATCTTCCTCGGGAGATCTTGATAGTTTAGATCTTCCTTTGGAAGATCTCAACCGTTGAGGACCTCCCAGCGTGATCTGAGCCGCTTATGACCTCCCTTGTCTTTAGGGTTTTAGAAATTCGGTGATCTGTTAAGATTGTGAACTGGAAAAGGTATAACTTTAGAATTTCATATCTTTGTCGTTTTAAATCCAAATGAGGTCATTCAAATTGTGTTAGCTCTGTCTTGAACTTGACTTTAATCCAAAAATGATTGTAAGTTGAGTTCAGCTCCAGAGCACAGTTTTGCTATTAGATTTTAAAACTCACTTTAAGTATACACTCAAATTAATGCTTAACTTGTAAAATACATAACTAATGCTCTGTAGATTATTTTTGAGTGAGACCAACTTTGTTGGTTTCCTCTATTAATGAACTCACTGTGAAAATTAGTTTTGAGCATGTTGCTGTTATAAAAATGAGGACTTGTGCATTATAATTTTGTTCAAGTTCTTGTTTTTGAAAAATTGTAGAAAGTGCATAATAGCTCCAAATGAGGTGAACTCAATTGTGTTATTCATCTCATGAGGTGCTGGTTTTGCTGTAAAAATTTCAGTGTCACCTCTTTTCTAGAAAATGTTGCCTCATAATTAGATTAGTGAATAGTGCAGTTTGGTATTTTTAGGGCTGAGCAGAATTGTTTTGCTCATATCTTTTGCATTGAGAATCCAAATCCATTGGTTCTTATTGCTAAATTCCCTAAAAATCACCCTCTTACTGCTGTAGAAAATTCAGAGTGTTTGGAGTTCGTTTGCTGTGCTGTCCTTGATTACTTTCGTCGTTCTTATCGGTTCTTTATCGCTTTTCCGTTAGGTTTCGACATTTGTGGTAATCCCGAGAGTGACCCTCTGCCACAACTTGAGCAAGATCAGCAAGGCAAGCAGTTTGATCATATCCCCTCTAACGTCCCATTACTTTAAAGGTTAATATATTGTTTTACTTCTATGTATGCATGCTACTTTGTGTTAAATGTCGCTAGTAATCCTATAGTTGCATAATCGATAGGAATTGTTTATCCTCTACTACCATGAGCCTAGGTTATTTGCTGTGGTTTGAGCTCGTTGGATGAGCTCTTATCACTTAGTAGTTCGTTTTCTCTTGCTTAGACATGCTTAGTAACGGTAGTAATGGGCGATCATCGACTTAGTCGATGGTCTTGATCACTCAAAACTGATTATTACTCCTATATGTCCAGCACTTGTGCTTTGATTAATTGTAAAATCAAAACTGAAAATAAAAGATGGATTTAGACTTGGGCATATTGGATGGATGGTGTGGTTTTTGGATGCGATGGTATGCCTGAGTCAACAAGGACCGAATTCTTGCGCCATTGATCCAAGCAATTATGCGTGCTAACCACACGAGGGGGGTATGGGACCTCTCTTGACTAAGTACTTTGGGCGGTGCTAATTGGGGTCGCTCGGTTGGTGTGTTTTAAAGATAAAATGTGTGTGTGTGTGGTGTGGGAATGGAGCGTTGGCAGGCGGTTAGGTCTGTCCATTGGGTCCTTATCCCGTGGGTTGTCTTGGTCAAATTGCATCGTCCATTGGAAATGTCTCGTAGGACTTAGCCGTCTTGAAGCATACCAAAGGTAGTGTGCTTAAAGGAAAGGCGGTCGGCGTGTGGGTACATTGGTACACCCTGCAGGATAAAACTATTGAATAGCCTCGTCCTAGGTTATGGACACGCTTGGTTATTTCGTAAGAATTAGACTACAACCTTTAATTAAAACTTGGCATGGTTGGTATGAGCGGGAGTTCATGCTATTGTTGTGGTGACTTGGGTTAGTCACTTCGAGTTGATCTTGTTGTTGTTACTATGTTATTATCTCGTTGTTATTTCAACAATTAAAATGCTTTGCCAAATTGCCTTCAATCTATTATGTTATTGCAAATGAAACTTGCTTTATGCTAAAATGAGTCCAAAGCCTCATCCACTTAAATAAAGCTTGCATGTAGCTATTTATAGTTCTGTTATCTCACACGTAAGTCTTGCGAGTACTTTATGTACTCATCGCCCGTGGTTGTGGCATTTTGTGGCTTTTGTTGCAGAGGAAGAAGGTGAGCTCCTAGAGCCTCTCTTTTGTGCTACGTGTTGCGGCTTCTTGACGACTAGCTTGGCGGTCGGTCGGATGCCTAGGGGTTAAGGCACACCGATTGGCTTTGTGTTATAGCCATCTTTATGGCGCTTTTGCTTCATTGTTATCTTAGTAGTTCTTGTTGTTATTTGGCCTGAAGGCCCCTCTTTTGTAATAACCTATTCCTTTAATATTAACTTCTGGTTTGTTGCTTATGTACTATGTGTTGTATGGAATTGATACATTCTTTTGTTGTGAGGTATGTATCTTGCATTCGGGAGTATACATCTCTCGAGACTGGTTTATTTGGTTGATAATACTAGGGTCAATTGGATGACTAAGTATTATGAGCTTAATAAATCCGGTGCTCTAAAAGTTGGTATCGAGCCGTTCGACCGTAATAACGCAAGCTTGGTCGTCTTTAGGGTATTTTGAAAACCTAATTTCAAAGTATCAAATGAGTTTTGAAAGCTTAAGAAAATTCTCGGATTTTACTCCTCATCTATCTTAGCTTTCTCTTCTCCTCTCACTCTAATTTGAGTTTTAAAAGTTGTTTTCCTCTCTTCCCTTCTACAAAATAGTTGTTATCGATTAATTGGGTTTTGGATAACTTATGAGAGTCCTAAATTTGAAATCTTGGCTGCCTTTTGGTGAAGAATAGAAGTGTTTGGGCGAAATACAAATCTGGAATTTTGGACAGCCAACAAATATTTCAGGGCAGCAAGCACAAGTCAGGAATTAGGGTAGAAAATGAGAGGTTAAATCAACTAAAATTTGTGGGAATAAAAGGGTAAGATGTGATACTAGTTAGCTAAGTATCTAACACTTATTTCGCTGCATTAACCTTGCTCTCTAATAGTCTTAGATCTCATCTTACAATCTGATTTTTAATCTTCTCGATCAATTACTCGTTCATTCAATACGGGTTAGTTGAGTTGAGAAGTTGAGCCTTCTTTTGGTGTTTCTTGGCTGTTTTAGAGTCTTTTAGAAGCTTCTAAAGTTGATTTACTCGCTGTTTTGTCTTTCGTTTAGGGTGATATTCCATTCCCTAGTCGATCGCTTTTGCTTCTTTTAAAGGCTTTGTTTTTGAGTCTAGTTGCTAACCAAAATATCTTGTAACAGATGGCGGGCCTTTTCGTAGCGGCCAAGGCGATCGGCTGGTCCGGACGAGCTTCCTCCTCCTCCGACCATGGCGAGGTTCTTCTTGAATCGAGCACAACCGCGCGGATGACAGGAGAGTTCTCTTGGGCGTCATCGCGCAACACCACCGCCCTTCTTACCGGAGCTTCAGGATCTGGCAAGGAACGCCCATCGGCAGCGTGGAGGACTCGCGGAGTTTCTTCGTACTCAGCCCCTACCTTTTCCCGGTCGAGGACCCGTTGGATCACGGACGATTGGCCGTCTGGTGGAGCGAAGCTCCGCATCGCGCAGATGCAGAGCACGAGAAGGCGCTGCGCCTCGCACCACCGGAGGTGCAGCTTTGTCATGGTGGGAGAATTTTCTCGCCATGCAGCCCGCAGAACCACACCGTTTCTTGGGAGGAGTTTCAGTCGCCTTCCGTCGGGCTCACATCCTGCCGGCTTGATGGAGATCAAGCGGGAGTTTCTTCGCCAAGCAAGGCGTAGCTTCGATCATGGAGTATGTCTCTGAGTTCAACCATCTAGCTCGTTATGCTCGAGGATGTGGCCACCGATATGGCTAAGGAGCCAAGTTCAGCGTGGCTTGTGCGAGGAGTCAAGGACAAGCTATCCATTGTCGACTTTCTGATTTCCGGACCTTGGTCGACAAGGCCATCATCGCTGAGCATGCGGCTCGAGAGCTTATGGACTCCATAGCGCAAGTGGGAGGCCCATAAGTCATCGAGGCGATTCCTCCGTCCCGCCGGGCGGTCTCGAGTACCGGTCGATCTTGGCACCCCGAGGTTACTCCTGTTCCTCGTTCATCGCAGGCCGTGTCTCAGTCACGTGCACCTGCGAGTCAGCAGAGCGGCCCCCGCAACCCAGCTGCCGGGGTCACATGCTTCTCTTGCAACCAGAAGGGGCATTATGCGAACCAATGCCCTAAGAAGACAGGAGCGGCCCTCGTCCTAATGGAGGCGCGGGCGAGGTGGTGCATCTCGGGACGGAAGATCGTCCGGCTACCCAAGGCGTGGGTAGTGGTCGCGTCAACGCCGTCACCGCAGAGGAGGCTCAGGAGGCACCCGACGTCGTGCTAGGTACACTTTCAGTTAACTCTCACCCTGCTACTGTCTTGTTTGATTCAGGAGCATCTCATTCCTTTGTTTCTGAGTCTTTTCTTTGCTTTGTTGGAGAGCTTCTTTTCTCTCCATTGTCGGTCCCTTCTCATTCGCTCTCTGGTTGGAGTTGAGAGCTGAATCTGAGTGTAGGGATGTTCCTATCGAGATCAAAGGGTAGGGTTCTTAGCAAACCTTATCCTTCTCCATTCAGCGAGTCTTGATGTGATTCTTGGCATGGATTGGTTGTCCCAACACATGGGGCAAATCGATTGCGCCAGGAAGCTCATCTCTCTATCTAGTCCCTCCGGCGGCGAGGTTAAGCTTTTAGGTTGCTAGGTCCGCATCTCTTGGCTTGAGGCGAAGCCGCTCAAGATATTAGCGAAGTCCCAGCAGTTTGTGACTTCGTTGATGTCTTTCCCGAGATCTTCGAGGATGCCACCCGTTCGAGACCTCGAGTTTGTCATTGAGTTGGCTCCTGTACGCCCCTATCTCAAAGAGGCCTTATCGGATGCCACCGAGCGAGTTGGTGGAGTTGAAGAAGCGATTAAGTGAGCTGCAAGAGAAGGGTTTCATTCGCCTAGCTCATCTCCTTGGGGTTGTCGATAATCTTCGTAAAGAAGAAGGACGGTACTTTATGCATGTCGTTGATTACCGCCCACTTAATGGAGTGATGATGAAGAACAAGTATCCATTGCCCGCATTGACGATCTCTTCGATCAATTAACTGGAGCTCGAGTTTTCTCCAAGATTGATTTGAGAGTGGGATATCATCGAGTTCGGATCGACACGAGGATATTCAAAACGGCGTTCTCTACTCGCTCACGGCTTGTACGAGTACACCGTCATGTCCTTCGGCTTAACCAATGCTCTGCCTTGTTCATGAACCTCATGAATTCGGTATTCATGGAGTATTTGGATAAGTTTGTCGTGGTCTTCATCGATGATATCTGATCTATTCCAAGACCGATGAGGAACACGCCGAGCATCTGAAGCTTGTGTTGAGCAAGGCTGCGTGAGCACCACCAGACTGCTAAGTTGACAAGTGTGCATTCGGTTGAAGGAAGTGTCTTTCTTAGGCCACGTTCTTTCGGCGAGGCGTAGCCGTTGACCCTAACAAGGTCGGCGATGTTCTTTCATGGAGTCGGCTGCTTCGGTCACCGATGTCGGAGTTTTCTTGGTTTAGCGGGATATTATCGTAAACTTTATCGAGAACTTCTCCAAGATCGCGGGCCGATGACGAGTTGCTCAAGAAGGACAAGAAGTTCGTGTGGTCCGCTGAGTGTGAGGAAAGTTTCCAAATACTCAAAAGCGTTTGACCACCGCTCCGTTCTGGTTCTTCCCGATATCCATCGGCTTCGATATCTTTTGCGATGCTTCTCGTCGAGGCCTCGGTTGTGTCCTTATGCAAGAAGGCAAGGTAGTGGCCTATGCATCAAGGCAATTGAGACCTCATGAACTCAACTACCCTACTCATGACTTGGAGTTAGGCTGCTGTGATTCATGCACTTAAGATCTGGCGACATTACCTAATCGAATGTCGTTGTGAAGTGTATTCGGATCACAAAAGCTTAAAGTACTTGTTCACACAGACTGACTGAACCTCGGGCAAAGGAGATGGTTGGAGTTGATCAAGGACTATGATATGGGTATTCACTACCATCCGGCAAGGCTAATGTCGTTGCCGATGCGCTTAGTCATAAGCGCATTGCAATGCCTTGTTGTCGAGGAGCTTGACCGCTCTTCCGAAGAATTTCAGCGTCTCAACTTGAGTTTAGTCGAGCATGGTTCTCTCATTGCCTTGGTTGTGCAACCAACCTTGGTGGATCGGATCAAGTCCGCTCGGCGATCGGATGTTGGAGTGAGCCACATTAAGGCAAATGTCAAGAACGGAACAACCAAGTGCTTTTACGAGGATGAGCATGGTGTTGTGAGGTTCGCAACGCCTTGTGGTTCCAAAGGACATGGAATTGCGAATTTGATCCTCCATGAAGCCCATGATTCGCCTTTATCCATTCATCCGGGGCCACAAAGATGTATCAAAATCTCCGCCAGAGATTTTGGTGGACCCGAATGAAGAGGAGATTGCAATCGTTCTTTGAAGTCGCGACGTGTGTCGTCGTGTCAAGGCCGAGCATCAGCGTCCAGCAGGACTGCTTCAGCCTTTGCCTGTGCCGGAATGGAAGTGGGATTCCGTCGGCATGGACTTTATCACCGGTCTGCCCCGAACGCAAAAGGGGAAAGATTCCATTTGGGTCGTCATTGATCGGTTGACTAAGGTAGCACATTTCTTGTCGGTATGGGCTAAGATTTCTGTCGGTCAATTGGCAGACCTCTATGTTTCTCGCATCGTGTGCTTGCATGGTGTGCCCAAGACGATTGTCTCGGATCGTGGTTCTCTTTTCACCTCTCGCTTTTGGCATTGTTTGCAAGAGGCTATGGGAACCCGTCTTACCTTTAGCACAGCATATCATCCCCAAACTGATGGTCAGACCGAGAGGGTCAACCAAGTTTTGGAAGACATGCTTCGTGCTTGTGTCCTTTCATATGGGAAGCATTGGGAGAAATGCTTGCCATTCGCCGAGTTTTCTTATAACAACGACTTCGAGGCCGGTCTCGGCATGGCACCATTTGAGGCCTTATGCGGGAGAAAGTGTAGAACCCGTTGAACTGGTCGAGACCGGTGAAAGACCTCTCTTTGGCCGGACTCAATCAATGAGGCCGGCGCCAAGTCGGCTTATTCATGGCGTTTGCGCCTGCAGCTCAATCGAGCAAAAGAGCTATGCGGATTGCCGTCGGCGTGAGTTGCGTTTTGAGCCTAATGACTTTGTTTATCTCAAAGTCTCTCCTTTGAAGGGCCATCAACGTTTGGCGTCAAGGGCAAGTTGGCTCCTCGATATGTCGGTCCCTACCGCGTTATCGAGAAGAAGGGAGCTGTTGCCTATAAGTTGGAGTTACCGGCTGCACTTGAGGGGTACATGATGTTTTCCATGTGTCCCAACTTAAGAAGTGCCTCCGTGTTCCAACCGAGGAAGCTCCGTTGGAAACTCTCGATGTCGGGAAGATTTGACCTATCGCGAGCACCTGTTCACGTACTCGATGAGTCCGAGCGAAGGACAAGGAATAAGAACATCAAGTTCCTTAAAGTTCGATTGGTCGAACCATTACGAGGATGAGGCTACTTGGGAAAGAGAAGATCGTCTGCGTGCGGACTATCCATCTTTCTTTACCGAGTGAGCCAAATCTCGGGACGAGATTTTTGTAAGGGGGGGGAGATTTTGTAACATCCCAACTGTATAAACAGGGTTTGTTCAAGTATAATTATATGTGTAGAAATTAAAACTTTTTCTCACACCTTGAAAACCCCTAAACACTCATGTAATTCTTGTCCAAGAGTTGTGTAATCCAAAAACACAAAGCTCTTGTTGACCAAAAGTCAAACTCATTTTCCAATTGTCTAAATCTTGTGCCAAACATTTGGAAATATTTTTCTTGGTCCTAAATCTGATGTGGGACCCCTCTGAAAAATATCCCAAGATGTAAAACTTGTTTGATAAATTTTGGAGGTAAAACAAATCCTTGAACAACCTTCATGAATTTCCTGAGAAAAATGCATTGCATAATAACCTCTGGAAATTTTATGCAAGGTTAATCTCATTGTCAGCAAGCTCCAGTTAAAATTTCATCAAATTTGGAGTTCATTTGCTATCACAAATAATTCTGCTAAGTTTCAGCTGTTAAAAACTAAATTTAAAAGCCTACACTGTTCCTTGGGCTAGCCGCTGTGCAAAGCTGGTCCAACCCAACCCACTTCCTGACCCGTCAGACCTCCTTCTCCACCTTGAGCAGGTCGCAGCCGTTGGATTTACATCCAACCGCCACGACCTCCTCCGCGGTCAACACCGCAAAGACCTCCTCACCTCATCAAGTCATAGCCGTTGGATCAAAGATCCACGGTCATGACCTCCCCTGTGTGTTAAATCTCAAAAACCTCCACGGGCTGTCAAACCACTAGACATCCCACCTTGTTGAGGTCGTAGCCCTTGGATCCAAGATCCATGGCCATGACCTCCCCTCACTGTTAAACTAAGCAAACCTCCCACCTAAACGAGGTCGTAGCCGTTGGATCAGATCCAACAGCCCACGACCTCTCCCCTCAAAATATCCAGTGCACAAGACCTCCCCTATCTCGTGTTGTGCACCGTTGGATTAAAAATCCACGGTCACGACCTCCTCCTTGTCTTATGCGCATCAGACCTCCTCGCGCACGTGAGGTCGTTGCCCTTAGATCTAAATCTAATGGCCATGACCTCCCTTGTGTGTTGCGCAAGCTCAAGACCTCCTTTGCGCCACGCCAGAGGCTCGAGACCTCCTGTCTTGATCACCACCGTTGGATCAAAATCCAAAGGTCTTGACCTCCCTCGCTTCACGCAAAGCCTCGAGACCTCCCTTTGGTTGTGCACCCTTGGATTTAAATCCAAAGGCCATGACCTCCCCCTCATGCTCTTAAGTTCATGTGCGGTTAAGACCTCACAGGAGGTCCGCACCGTTGGATTGAGATCCAACGCTTTGGACCTCCTGTCCCCTTTTTCCACGTGTGCATTCGCATTATGGAAATCGGAGGGCCACGACCTCCCTTTCCAAATCGTGTGGCTGGGACCTCCTCCCAGTCACTTAAAACATAACGGTTCAAACTTAAAATCCGAGGGCCAGGACCTCCCCATCCACGTAATCCAACGGTGGATGTGAGATCCTGTTCTTCTCCTACCTTGGTAGCGTGCGAGCCATGGCAGTGGGCAAAGTCAGAGCCTTGTCACATCCAACGGCTCTGTGCCTGGGGGCATTAAATGCATGTCAGTGCTTTTCCGCCCCTAGCCCATGCCCTGTCCTGACCTACTCTGTCCTATCCATCTTGTCCAACTCCATGGACCTCCCTTGGGCTAAGCTCACCATGAGCTTAACCCGTGGTCCAGGACCTCTTTTTGCCCTAGCTATAAAACCCCCCCACTGTTGCCCTTGGCTTCTTTTACACACCATTGAGCTTGGCCTGGCCTGTGCTTGGCTGAGCGTCCCCTCCACTGACCTCCCCTCTTGGCCGCCATTGTTGAGAAGCTTGGAGCCCTTGGTGAAGGCTTGCTCCAGTGGCTCCCTCTCAACCTCTAGCTCATTTTAAGCTCCCCCAAAATCTCCTGAGTTGAACCTAACTCATTGTTAGGTTGACCTTTTCAGGAGGGGCTAGTGGAGCTTGAAGCTTGGAGTTGGAGCTTGGACTTGAAGCAGCGGAGCTTCCCATCTTCTCCAACTCAGGCCATCGCCATCCTCGACCTCCTCGGCATCGTTAGGACCTCCAGGTACTCCCTGATAGTCCTAGGCGCTGGGCACCCGCATGTATGATGTCGCGGAGCTTTATTTCGCATTTTGGATTTTGCCGTGTGGTGCCTTCGTTGTCCTCTCCGGCTCGTCGGCGTTCAAGGCCGTCGCCGCCGCCGTTGAGAGAGGTCCACTGGTGCGCAAAGTTATTGTGCACTCGGTGGTACCATTGATGTCGCCGGCGAGGCCTACATCGCCGGCGAGACCATCTCTTCAAACCGGGTCTTTGTCGGACAAAGCGGTGGCGCCATTGTCGTTTTAGGGCGAGATTTGTCGCGTTAAATGCACTAATCAAGTGCTCAAATCATTGAAATCATTGGCGTGTCTTAACGCATTTAATCCTCCCTTGCGCGCATTTAAGACCTCCCAGCGGACCTCCTCGTTATCCCGCCGCATTTATCCCTTGTCCAAGCACGTGCGTGCGCGCAAGCACATGGTCGCGAGCTCTGGGACGTCCATGACCTCCTTCGAGGAGATCTGGAGCGTCCAAGACCTCCCCTTGCGATCGTGGCCGTCCAGACCTCCCTAGAGATCTGCGACGTTAGGACCTCCCCTTAGGACCTCCCCGAGGTCATCTCAGCCGTTCATGACCTCCCCGGGTAGATCTTGACCGTCAAGGTCCTCCCTCGGACGATCTGGACCATCAAAGTCCTCCCTTGGAACATCTAGACCGTCCAAGACCTCCCCTGTGGGTCCTGACGATGTAGATCTTCCTCGGGGAGATCTTGATAGTTTAGATCTTCCTTTGGAAGATCTCAACCGTTGAGGACCTCCCCCGCGTGATCTGAGCCGCTTATGACATCCCTTGTCTTTAGGGTTTTTAGAAATTCCAGTGATCTGTTAAGATTGTGAACTGGAAAAGGTATAACTTTAGAATTTCATATCTTTGTCGTTTTAAATCCAAATGAGGTCATTCAAATTGTGTTAGCTCTGTCTTGAACTTGACTTTAATCCAAAAATGATTGTAAGTTGAGTTCAGCTCCAGAGCACAGTTTTGCCATTAGATTTTAAAACTCACTTTAAATATACACTCAAATTAATGCTTAACTTGTAAAATACATAACTAATGCTCTGTAGATTATTTTTGAGTGAGACCAACTTTGTTGGTTTCCTCTATTAATGAACTCACTGTGAAAATTAGTTTTGAGCATGTTGCTGTTATAAAAATGAGGACTTGTGCATTATAATTTTGTTCAAGTTCTTGTTTTTGAAAAATTGTAGAAAGTGCATAATAGCTCCAAATGAGGTGAACTCAATTGTGTTATTCATCTCATGAGGTGCTGGTTTTGCTGTAAAAATTTCAGTGTCACCTCTTTTCTAGAAAATGTTGCCTCATAATTAGATTAGTGAATAGTGCAGTTTGGTATTTTTAGGGCTGAGTAGAATTGTTTTGCTCATATCTTTTGCATTGAGAATCCAAATCCATTGGTTCTTGTTGCTAAATTCCCTAAAAATCACCCTATTACTGCTGTAGAAAATTCAGAGTGTTTGGAGTTCGTTTGCTGTGCTGTCCTTGATTACTTTCGTCGTTCTTATCGGTTCTTTATCGCTTTTCCGTTAGGTTTCGACATTTGTGGTAATCCCGAGAGTGACCCTCTGCCACAACTTGAGCAAGATCAGCAAGGCAAGCAGTTTGATCATATCCCCTCTAACGTCCCATTACTTTAAAGGTTAATATATTGTTTTACTTCTATGTATGCATGCTACTTTGTGTTAAATGTCGCTAGTAATCCTATAGTTGCATAATCGGTAGGAATTGTTTATCCTCTACTACCATGAGCCTAGGTTATTTGCTGTGGTTTGAGCTCGTTGGATGAGCTCTTATCACTTAGTAGTTGCGTTTTCTACTGCTTAGACATGCTTAGTAACGGTAGTAATGGGCGATCATCGACTTAGTCGATGGTCTTGATCACTCAAAACTGATTATTACTCCTATATGTCCAGCACTTGTGCTTTGATTAATTGTAAAATCAAAACTGAAAATAAAAGATGGATTTAGACTTGGGCATATTGGATGGATGGTGTGGTTTTTGGATGTGGTGGTATGCCCGAGTCAACAAGGACCGAATTCTTGCGCCATTGATCCAAGCAATTATGCGTGCTAACCACACGAGGGGATATAGGACCTCTCTTGACTAAGTACTTTGGGCGGTGCTAATTGGGGTCGCTCGGTTGGTGTGTTTTAAAGATAAAATGTGTGTGTGTGTGGTGTGGGAATGGAGCGTTGGCGGGCGGTTAGGCTGTCCATTGGGTCCTTATCCCGTGGGTTGTCTTGGTCAAAATTAGCATCGCCCATTGGAAATGTCTCGTAGGACTTAGCCGTGCTTGCATACCAAAGGTAGTGTGCTTAAAGGAAAGGCGGTCGGCGTGTGGGTACATTGGTACACCCTGCGCAGGATAAAACTATTGAATAGCCTCGTCCTAGGTTATGGACACGCTTGGTTATTTCCGTAAGAATTAGACTACAACCTTTAATTAAAACTTGACATGGTTGGTATGAGCGGGAGTTCATGCTATTGTTGTGGTGACTTGGGTTAGTCACTTCGAGTTGATCTTGTTGTTGTTACTATGTTATTATCTCGTTGTTATTTCAACAATTAAAATGCTTTGCCAAATTGCCTTCAATCTATTATGTTATTGCAAATGAAACTTGCTTTATGCTAAAATGAGTCCAAAGCCTCATCCACTTAAATAAAGCTTGCATGTAGCTATTTATAGTTCTCGTTATCTCACACGTAAGTCTTGTAGAGTACTTTATGTACTCATCGCCCGTGGTTGTGGCATTTTGTGGCTTTTGTTGCAGAGGAAGAAGGTGAGCTCCTAGAGCCTCTCTTTTGTGCTACGTGTTGCGGCTTCTTGACGACTAGCTTGGCGGTCGGTCGGATGCCTAGGGGTTAAGGCACACTGATTGGCTTTGTGTTATAGCCATCTTTATGGCGCTTTTGCTTCCTCTGTTATCTTAGTAGTTCTTGTTGTTATTTGGCCTGAAGGCCCCTCTTTTGTAATAACCTATTCCTTTAATATTAACTTCTGGTTTGTTGCTTATGTACTATGTGTTGTATGGAATTGATACATTCTTTTGTTGTGAGGTATGTATCTTGCATTCAGGAGTATACATCTCTCGAGACTGGGTTTATTTGGTTGATAATACTAGGGTCAATTGGATGACTATGTATTATGAGCTTAATAAATCCGGGTGCTCACACTAACCTACTGCCTGAGCAATCAATGTCAAGAATTCATAACTTACTAAGTTAGGCCCGTCCCATAATAGGCATGTGGTCGTACAGTAAGGCTCAGTTCAATGGCGTACAAAGTTAAGTCATTAATTGACCAAGGCAAAACTTCCATATTCTAACTATGCCACACAGATTAATATTCCTATGCACACAGTTCACACAGTCCACCAATTCACACAGTATCCACCCCCTTGCCTCAGTCCAAATCTTTTACCACCCAGTTGGTTACGTGCAACACATGCCATCACGAGTAATAGCACCCAGTACACACAGTTTTATCACATAGTTTCATAGTCACTTAGTCAAGTTGATAATTGCAACTTACATGAAATAATGACTCGTGGCATGGCTAAGCAATCTAATCGCATCTAACCAACCCACGTTGGTACTACGATATTACCAACTAAATAAACCAATCTATGGTGACAAAAGATCATGACATATCAAGTAGACAAGGAAGTTATAACAATTTGGATTAATAAGTACACCCAAAAGCATTTAAATAAATACTTAAAGTAAATGCAATAATTTGAATCAAAGTAATTTTAGAAACTAGGAGTCAAGATAGTCAAAGGTATAGCTTGCCTTGGAAAAGGTATAGATATTGATCTTGGTCTTGAGGTGCTCCTTCTTCTTCAAACCTTCCCGAAGTATCGACGTCTATTCGCTAACGAAGCAAACAAACAAAATAAATAAATAACAGAGGCAAAAAAACTCCAAAAAAATAAATAAAAATCTCAAATAAATAGATCTTGAATTTAGATGAATTTAAAAAATTGAATGGGCTCAATTGGAGTTCGGATGCAAAAGATATGAGCCTTGGATGTTTGAAACTAAAGAAAAACCCTAAAATAGGATTTATCTAAATTTCCCGAATTATTTCTTAATAGAAAAATCAGAAAATCACGTAGGGCTGATGTCAGCGATGGATTTTTGCTGACGAAGAAAAAGAAAAAATAAATTTAAATGCGTGGGTCCCACTATCATAGGGACAGTGCACCATGGACCAGTTTCACCGAGGATTTGGGATCTGGCTCGAGGTGAGGTGGCGCAACCGCGCACATGGCGGCTGAGTCAGCGCCCACGTGGGTTGACATGCACGTGCAGAGGGTGAGGTGGTAGCTGACGCGGCGAGACCACGTCAGACTGGCGGCGGTGATGGCTCGGACGTCCCAACAACGGGGAATGTCGGCTCGCCGGCGAGAGTGAATGGTCGCATCAGGTAGAGGGGGTTAATGCGCACATGTGGGCAATGTTTTGAGCACCTGAGGTCGTCGGAGATGGCCGGTGGCAAGCTTGAAGCGGCGAGGTGCTACAGCTTTTGTCGGACGGGAGCTCAGGTGAGGTTTCGGCGGCGCGGATGGTTGCCAGAGGTAGCCCGTGCGACGGCGGACCCGGTGGTTGGCTCCAAGACGACGCGGCGGCGAAGGCGGTGGCGCAATTCGAAGATGAAGAAACTCGGCCAAAAACCCTAGATGAGGGATTATGGTGGCGCTAGGGCTCTAGAGGGGCGATTGCTTGAGGGGTTATGGTGCGGGTGGCGGTGCGATGCTCGGGGGGCTATTTATAGGAGTCGGGGATGACCAGGGCGGCGTGTTGGCGGTGGGGATCAAAACAAACCGAAACGAGCTCGCGAAGAAATAGGAGATGGAGAGGGATTCGGAATTCGAATTTGAACCGAGACGGTGCGGGAGAGATAAGGCTTCTAGATGGGATCATCCGCGCGAAGAATCGGGGCCGTTTGTGCTTTTGTCGGACGAAGCTCGGAGGCGCAACAATGGCGGATGCAGCGCACGGCTTCGCAAGGAAGAAACCGGCTCAGGGACAACGACACAGTGGCGGGTCCACCCGGCAGCGAGACAAAGGAGCGGGCCCACGCGTGTCGATGAGATTCGAGGCGAACGCAGGGTGAGGAGTGAGCGAAGGCCAAGATTGGAGCATGGCGAGCCTCATGAGAAAAGGAAGTTGGGCCGAAGGGAATTCGACCTGAAGCCAAATCTGGGATTTTAAATGATTTTTCCTTTTTAGAAAATAATGAGAATTCAAATAAGCAATAGAAAATAGCAAATGAACTTGGAAAAATTCTAGAAAATATATCCAAGCACATAGAATCCAAATAAAATAGTTTTGATTATTATTGATGTTGACTTTAGTCATATTAAATTGTTTTGTTACTCAAGGTCCATAATTAAGCTTTTGAATTAAATTCAAATAAATCCAAATGGTGAATTTTCTCCCTACTAACTATTCAAAGGATTTTTAAAAGCTTAGAAAATTGGGATGTTACATACTTCCTTTTGAATGAAATCATCTAAGTTGAAGTGTTGTTTAACTAAACCTACTTACTCATTCAATTTCTCTCAAATTGGCTAATGAATCAGAAACAGCTGTAACTACTTGCATTAGAATGTAACTAGCCTATTGTCAGTTTTGATCATCCTCAGGCTTTCCTCTCTATTTATACAACCTACAAAGCCAAACTTCTCTGAACTGAAATGACACTAGTTAAAATTGCTACATATCTCAACTTCAAATATGTTAATTCATTTGAGTGATCTATTAATCACAACACTACGCAAAAAGGGCTAGTTGAAACAATTACTCTCTAAGTACTTGGATTAGAAATGATAGTAGCTTACTATTATTTCAAATTCCTCTTCAGGTTACCTTCTCTGGATATTTGTCACATATCACAACCATTCCAGTAATGAATTGCTACTATCTACATTTCTCTCCCATTCCAATCTTCTATTTTGTTGATCCATTTGAATGATCCAAATAACATTCACATTATTTGTTAGCATCATTTGTTGTAAGGCCCTACAGCCATAGACACAAAGGGACTTGTGCACAGAGGGCAAAGGGACGAAACAGGCGAGCCGAGGCTCTCGGGCGGTCTTTGATGCTTGATGGTAGAGGCTATGGCAGCAGTTGGGGTTAGGTGAAATGGAACCAGGGAGGCTTGGTGGACCTATGGGCGGTGGTGGCACGACTGTAGGTGGTCGATGGCAGTGCAGCGAGGTCGTGTTGCGGTCGACCGTAGGGGTGATGACAGGGCGACGGTGCCGGAGAAGGAGAACACACTACTACAAAAATACTAATACTGGACGCTTGATCACAGCGGTTCATCAAAACCGTCTATATTAAACACAATCACAAATAGTTTTTGTTTACCGATCGTCTGTATTATTTTTCGTGCTAAAAGCTGTCTGTGAAGAGGTCATATCACAGACGGTTCATGTTGAAAACCATCTGTGAAGTATCACAGACGGTTCTAACCAAAAACCGTTTGTGATATTACCCAATATCACAGACGTTTTTTTTATGAGAACCATCTGTGATACTAAAAACCATCTATGATACTTCATAGACGGTTTTCAATATGAACTGTCTGTGATATTGCTACATATCACAGACGGTTTTTGTTGAAAATCGTCCGTGATAATTAGATGCGGTATACATAGCTCCCCAACAGAGTCTTCTTGATCTCCATCTTTGGCGCTACGGTAACCGCGGGAGATCTCCAAGCTCGGTGAGTCCATCGCCACTCTGTGCCCGGTTTGAGTATCACCTCACCTCACTGAGCCCGCTCGTGTGGTCCATTTTAGCTATTGTCGCTGAGGAGCTTACCGCCGTCGCCTCTATTCACCGACGACCAGCCGCCTTGGACCTTCCCTGACTTCATTAACACCTTCCTCATGATCGAGGTGAGCTACTGGAGCATAAGCATCCTTTAATTTGAGTAGTTTCAGACGTTTACACTGAAATCGCTAGTGAAGCCCATGGCACCGCCACGGGACATCGCCGTCGGTTCGCCTCAGGCGACCTTAGGGCCCCGAGCCACTACTATTAGCAATGCGATGTCACCCTAAGCCCAATTTGAGCTTCAAATCCTATTGTTTTTAATCATTTAGTTAATAAACTAACGAGTCTATGACATGTGGGACCGTTGTAGATTTTATAAATAAAATCATGAAACAAAAATGAGTCATTGACAAGTAGGGCCCACATGTAAGTTAATAAAATCTAAAAAAAATGTAAAGTTAAAAAAGCCACCTTTGGTTCAGAGAAAAATATGCTTTCTCTGTTGGAAAGTGTAATTAAGCCTCAGAAAATACGCTTTCGAAGTCACCCTTTTATTTATTTCCAGGGTTTTTAAAACGAACCATGTGATGGACCGAAGCTGGATGTACGCTGAGAACCATGTGAGTGAAGAGTACATTAATGGTGTGTCTGCTTTTACAAGAGCTGCCGAGGGGGATATGTTGAATAAACGGGTGGAGTAAATGTACTGTCCATGCATTGACCGTGAGAATCTGAAGATGTTTAAGAACCGAGCACAGATCGAAGCACACTTGATTTGAAGGGGTTTCAAAAAGGGTTATACACGTTGGAAGAGTCACGGTGAAGAGCATATTATACAGGAAGTCAACGATCTGCCGCCGGCTGATGTCAATTGTGGTTCCGATTCGGATAGGCTGCACGATGACAATCTAGATCAGATGCATCGCGATGCAGAAGGGAACTGTGATAAGAGGGAGTATGTTAAATTCCGGGGCTTGATGGAGGACTCGGAGAAACCTTTGTTCTCGGGCTGCAAGCCGGAATACACAAGGTTGTCATCCGTGTTTGAACTGCTGAAATTGAAGGCAAGCAACGGTTAGTCCGACAAGAGTTTCACGGGCTATTAGGTCTCTTAGCGGACATACTTCCGGAGGAAAACGAGTTGCCCAAAACAAACTACAAAGCCAAGAAGATTCTTTGTCCGTTGAGAATGGAAATAGAAAGAATACATGTATGTCTGAACGACTATATCCTCTACCGTAACGAGTATACAAACATGCACGTATGTCCGGTGTGCAATGCATCCCGATACAAGCGTAAGAATCAATCAGATGACGACGAGGGAATCAAGGTGAAGAAAGGACCTCCTGCTAAGGTGGCGTGGTATCTTCCTGTAATTCCCCATTTGAAGCGGTTTTTTTGCTAACCCAAAGAATGCAAAACTGCTGTATTGGCACTCAGAGGAGCGTAAGAATGACGGAAAGCTAAGACACCCTGCTGATTCCGCTCGGTGGAGAAACATCGATAGGAGGTTTGCAGACTTCAGTGAGGAACCGAGGAATATATGGTTTGGATTGAGTACAGATGGAATGAATCCTTTCGGTAACATGAGCAGCCAACATAGCACATGGCTTGTGTCACTCTGTATCTACAACCTTCCTCCTTGGTTGTGTATGAAGCGGAAGTATATTTTGCTGTCGATACTTATTCAAGGGCCGAAGCAACCTGGGAATGATATTGATGTGTACCTAGCATCATTGATGGAAGATCTAAAAATACCGTGGATTGAAGGGGTACAAGTATGGGATGCATACAAACGAGAGAACTTCACTTTACGTTCCTTGTTGTTCTAGACCATAAATAATTATCCTGCCCTTAGTAATCTGTCGGGCCAGAGACAAAAGGGGCCAAAGCTTGTACTCACTGCTTAGATGATCCGAGAGTGTATGGCTGAATCACTCGCGTAAAACCATGTACATGAGTCATCGTAGGTTCCTTCGGAGGGCTCACCCATACCGCAGGATGAAGAAACAATTCGACGGAGAGAAGGAGGACAGTTCAGCTCCAAGGCATTTAAGCAGAAAAGAGGTCTATGATATGGTTAAGGATTTAGATGTTGTGCTCGGAAAGGGACGTAAATCGAGGACCTGTAAGAAGAACATGTGGAAGAAGAGATCAATATTTTGGGACTTACCTTATTGGGAGCACATAGAAGTTTGCCACTACATTGACGTCATGCACATAGAGAAGAATGTATGTGACAGCTTGATTGGTCTCTTACTGAACATTCGTGACAAAACAAAGGATGGTATCAACACACGGCTTGACTTGGTTGATATAGACATCAGACCTGAGTTAGCACCAACAAAAACCGATAAAGGACGAACGTACCTTCTCCCTGCTTGTTACACTCTATCTAAGACCGAGAGAACTGAACTGTGCCGGTGCTTGCATGGTGTGAAAGTTCTGTCCGGTTACTCCGCCAACATGAAGAAACTTGTTTCGATGGAAGATTTGAAGTTAAGTGGCATGAAGTCTCATGATTGTCATGTGCTGATGACACAAATGCTTCCTATTGCAATTAGAAGTATTTTGCCGATCAAGGTCCGAGAGACAATCATGAGGCTGTGTTATTTCTTTAACACAATTGCTCAGAAGGTCATCGATCCCAAAGGACTAGATGCTCTGCAGGACGAGGTGGTGACGACTCTATGTGATCTTGAGATGTATTTCCCTCCGTCGTTTTTCGATATCATGGTCCATCTCATTGTTCATATTGTGAGGGAGATAAAGATGTGCGGACCCGTGTTCCTACGAATCAGGCACCCGTTCGAGAGGTTCATGGGAATTCTCAAGTCCTATGTACGGAATCGATCTCGGCCGGAGGGCAACATCGTCGAAGGTTATGTAACCGAAGAGGTCATTGAGTTCTGCGTCGATTACATGGCTCAGGTCGAACCGATAGGTGTGCCTCGATCCCGCCAAGAGGGGAGGCTCGAGGGTATCGGAACCATCGGAAGGAAAGCAATCACTCCAGATATGGATGCGTACGCTCAAGCCCATTTCACGATTTTGCAACACATGACTGAAGTTTCCCCGTATAACGACCAGCACAAGGACGTGCTTCGGCAACAGAATTCGGAGTGGCCGGATGTTTAGATCACGAGACAACACAACATATGGTTCAACCAATGGTTGAAGGAGTGACTCGCTAGGAGCTCGTCAAGTGATATGCTGACATGGTTGGCAAAAGGGCCAACATTTACAGTTGTGACATGGTGAGGATACGACATAAATGGGTACAAATTCTATACGCAGGCTCAGGATATAAAGAGCACTAACCAGAACAGAGGTGTCCACATAGATGCATTCAGTACTGATAGGCTGAGGAGCTCCTACTATGGGCAAATAGAGGAGATATGGGAGCTCGACTATGTGCTTTTCAAGATCCCCCTATTTCGGTGTCGTTGGGTCCATCTCCCACAGGTGAAGGTCGACAAGTACAGCGTCACTACCGTGGATCTCGAATGTGTCGGATACAAAGACGAACCATTCATACTCGCTAACCAAGTTGTTCAAGTATTCTATGTAACCGACCAGGCAAATAAGAAGCGCCACGTAGTTCTTCATGGAAAAAGGAGGATTGTCGGAGTTGAGAATGTAGTGGACGAGGAAGAATACAATCAATTTGACGAGTTGCCTCCTTTCAGAAATGGCATAAGGGTCGAGGAAGAAGAACGTGACGAAACTAGCTATATACTCGTCGATCATCATGAGGGGCTAATTTTTAAAGATTAATTGAACAATATGTGTATATATATGTTCTGATGAATGGTTAATTTTAGTGCATTTGAGTTAATTGATTTGTACTGTGAAATGGATGTGCTTGTTTCTGAAATGAATGTGAATTGGATGTATATACATGTACTTGTTGTATTTTCTGCTTGTTTTAAAGGGCATGGCTAGCATTCCCTGAGGCTAGCCGATAAATAGAACTAGATTAACCAATACAAAATAATATCACAGATGGTTTCATCTACAAACCATCTATGATTATATATCACAGACGGTTCCTTGGCAAAAATCGTCTGTGATACATGATATCACAGACGGTTGTTGATTGCAACCGTCTGTGATACATAACATATCACAGACGGTTGTTGATTGGAACCGTCTGTGATACATAACATATCATAGACGGTTCTAAAGTAGAACTCTCTGTGATATTATTTATCACAGATGGTTCTACATTAGAACCGTCTGTGATGTCCATCCCTATTTATATTCGAACTCTAGGGTTTGCCTGCGCCACCCACTCAAACGATTAAGTTTCTCAACTCCTAACTCCCTCCTCCCCCGAGCCCGTCGCCGCCGTCCTCGACGCCGCCTCCTCCTCGAGCCCGTCACGACTCCTCCCCCGAGCTCGTCGCCACCGTCCTCGACGCCGCCTCCTCCTCGAGCCCGTCGCGCCTCCTCCCCTCCCCCGAGCTCGGCGCGCCTCCCCTTCGACGCTGCCCTACTGTTCCGGTACTGCTCTCTACTCGTCCTTCTCCTTGACGCCCAATGGTAACAAATGCCGAGTTGCTGACCTCGATGCCCCTTTCCCTCACTCTTTCTATGAATAATCTGTCATGGTCCTCATTGACTCATGATAATTGCGTTGGTATCTAGTTCAAACACTGAGTAGTATGAGGTGTTGTACTTGTTTTAGGAATTTGTATTTGTACTAGTCAGTGATTCATATGGTATTTGTTTTGATACTTTTATTGGAATATATTGTAGTGTGGTGTGGTGGGCTTGAGATGAATGCTCTGTGATGATAACAGTCTTGTACTGAAATTGTTTTGATAATCGGGTTTGAAATTGAGCCCTAATTTGTTCACATGATGTTTGTGTTGAGCATATTATTCCTTTTAAATTACTTGGATGATTTACATGTTTATGTCAAGTATGTCATTGTATTGGTCCTAATTTCTTCCCTACATATCCCAATTATTATTAATTGGTGTGTATACTCATACACATAGAGATCGAATCTTATGATAATATGTTCATGCGTGTCATAACTTCTATTTCTTGTGAAGATGTCTTTCGCTCATTCTTCGTCATCGTCGCCTCGTGTGTCTGATGCACTGTCCTCTGGAATATCCAAGCGCGGTAGAAGAAGAGGAATATCGAAAAGGCACGCAGGCCGATTTACCATCACGGAGGTCGATCAGTCTGGAACCCCTATCAATCCTCGCCGAGCAGCATCCGCATTTCGGAGAACGGCTGGAATAGTTGCATGGGAACAGGTCAACATCACCTACGATTCGTGGAAGGAGTTGACCAAAGAACAGAAAGATGAGCTACTGACGAATATTTTTTGATCGTTCGAGATCCCAGAACAATACTAGGACTCCGTGCGACGATACGCATTGCTACAGGCGTGCAAAGCATGGAAGAACTTCAAGAGCACGCTTGTTAAGAATTACGTGGAGAAGGATCTGAGGCCCTTCCACAAGTATTCGTTCTTGGAAGAGTCCTAGGCCGAGTTTGTGGTGAAGAAGACGATAGATGAATTTAGGAGTGAAAGTGTGGCGCACACGGCCCTCCAGGCAAAAAACAAGCACCCCGACAAACTCAGCACCACTTGGTATGCAAGTAAAATTCCGATATGGAGGGATTAGGACCAGCAGGCAAACTGTTCAAATGTCTCCCCGCTATTTACTGAGATCACTGATGAGCGCGCCCGAAACTGGTTAATGGGGAGGTTATGTACCTTGTCTACAGGGGAAGTCTCCTTTCCAAACCTCGCAGACTAGGAAGTGTCACAGTACCTGGTAAGATATCGAACTACCTAGTTTGTAATTGCTCCATAATTTCATAGGAAGTGAAATGACATGTCGGGCTATTGCAGGTAACGCTGAGTGCACAATCTTCCCAAGGCTCATTCCAGGCAGATAGGGAGAGAGATATACTCTCCACGGCCCTGGGAAACAATGAGCACCCTAGTCCCACGAGAGGCACTAGTCTTTATGTTCCATAGAAAGATTGGTTCCGAGCAGACTCCGAATCGTATCGGAGTAGGAAGAGAGCTAAAGCCGAGCGCGACGCAAAGCTACGAGAGGAGATTCGTGAATCCCTCAAAGATGAGATCACTAAATCCCTCAGAGATGAGATCGATGATCACGTCAGAGCTGCGACGCAGCGGTAGCTGGAGAGCTTTGAGGAAAGGCTTAGGGAAGTTCAGTTGCAAGTCCCAAATTAGTTGCAAGTCCCTGCCCCTACTGTGCTAGCCAGCCCCCCCCCCCGCCAAACTTCCAAGTAGCTGCATGTCCAACCCTAACCCTACCCCAATAGGCGATGACAGATTTCCTATCGATGACATTCAGGTAATAATTATTATCTTTGGAATGCTCAATCCATTCATAGGCCTGTTGGAGTAGCTAATTTTGTATCATTATGTAGGTGGCTACGAAGTGCAAGCTCCAAGTGAGATATGACTCTGTTGCCCTAGATGCTGCTTGGGGCCAAGTGTATCCATCCGGTGTCGGGGCTTTGGTGCACGGTGTAAATCTAACACCGGGTTTCGCAAAAGTGAATGTGGATGGTGTTTGTGATAATTTCGGGGCCGTCCCACTGCATATTCTCCCAAACGATGAGGTCATGACTCTAGAGCAAGCCGTTGGAACATTCATCCAGTGGCCCAAGAGGGACATCTATCTGGAGCTACCTGCTCCGGTGTCAACTTCACGGGAGTGTCCTACAACAGTGTCAAGTCCACGAGAGCTGACTGCACCGGAGCTACCTGCACCGAAGCGGCAAGGGCCCGGTGCATCAAATGCATCTGCACCTCGTGCTCAGTCGACTCTTATGAAGTCGACCTCTACAAAGCGAGGCAGCAAGGGCAAATCGAAGATGGTCGACTCCTGTTCTGATATCCCCTTCTTGCCGTTGACCCGAAAATTCATGCTAGGCGAGCCATTGGTCGAGAAGTTAGACAACTCTACCCTAGGACCAGCTTGCACGACATTGCATATATGGTAGATGGAACAGGCCAACAAGACGGATGAACAACGACGCTCGGGTGTCACTGTCAAGTTCAAGGAGGTTCATTTTAACCACAAGGCTCAAGACTATGTCTTCACGGTGACCTTCGAGGACTTGTTCTATCTCTTCAACTTCGACTCCCTCGACGTCTCACTCATGCGATGATGGACACTGTAAGTGTGTACAATCACGGTCAATGTTCGTGTAATACCGATAAATGTTATATATAACTCCTTGCTTTTGTATATAGATACATAATGTCTAAAGCCGAATTAAGGAATTCACCGGTAGGTTTCCTTGACCCACTGGTCTCCGAGCAAACCATCAAGGAGAATGCAAGATTCATCGAGGATTACGTTATAGAGTTTTTGCTGGCTCACTGCAACAAGGAATACATACTTTTGCCCTACAACTAGGAGTAAGTGTTGCACTACTGGCTATACTTCTTGATTTGTACTTTATAAGCAACACGAACATAGGTTTAATGACCATGGTGACATACTTGTGTAGGTTTCACTGGATTCTAATTGCAACTATACCAAAACGGAACTGGGTAATATACCTAGATTCCCTACAGAGGGCCACTCACAACTTCATAGTTGTTCGGAATTTAATCAACAGGTAAACACATTTCCTCCATAGAAACTCTATTGTAGTCTTTCCTTCCTTTGCAATGGCTAAGGCTAACTTCTTGGAGTCACATAGGGCGTTCGGCGTATTCTATGCTAGAGGAGGGAAATCCAAGGGAAGGACGCTGCGACACGATCTAAATTTCTTGGTACTCACTAGATAGTAAACATTAATCATATATAACACTTCATAGTAATGCCTCTCGAACTAACCAATTCTATTTTTGCAGTGCCACTAGCAGCCGCCGGCCTGCAACCTCTGTGGATACTATGTTTGCCACAACATAGAACTACTCATCAGTTTCGCGATCACCAATGATCCTCAGGTTTGTCAATCTTGCAACAATTATTTCATACTTACCTATTTATATAAGCATGAATTTAATCTTCCTAGCGACAAGTTGCGACCATCGCCGAAATTGCATTGGAACAGAGCGAGCTCATAAAAATTCAATCACACTTTGCGTCATTCCTGAATAGTCAGGTCATAAATCCATATAGGAATTTCCACAATGTAGATTGAACTTGATTGGGATAAGATTGAACTTAATAGTACATGTGTGTAAATGTACATTAATGGTTAATTTTAGTTAATTGATTTGTAAAATGGATGTGCTTGTTTCTAAAATGAATATGAATTTGATGTGCTTGCTTCTAAAATGAATGCAAATTAGATGTGCATATTTCTAAAATGAATGTGAAAGGATAGCCAATAAACAGAAATAGATTTAGCAGTGCAAAAGAATATCACAAACGGTTTGTAGATGAAACCGTCTGTGATAGTCACATATCACATACGGTTTCATCTACAAACAAACCGTCTGTGATAGTCGACTATCACAGACTGTTTTGAGTTAATAACCGTCTGTGATAGTATGTATTACAGACGGTTCAAAAACCGTCTGTGATGACCTCATGTCATTACTGACCCATAACTCAGACGGCTCACGAAACCGTATGTGATAACGTTTTTGAACCGTCTATGAAGGCCTTTTCTGTAGTAGTGATGGACAAGATAAAGGGAGCATGACCATGAGTGAGGTAGCTGGAGCACGATGGAGTGGTCGATGAAGGCGAGGAACCTCCGAGGTGGGCCGGCGGCGTGAGCCTCGGGCGACACGGGGTGACCAACAGCAGCAGCGACCGAGGGAGGAAGAGAGAGCGGGTGAGTGATGGGATGAGGTAAAGGGATGTATAAGGATGCTCATGGCGGAAGGAATTGAGCTTGGGCTCGCTGGAGAAGACGTGGTGCTGGCCGATCACAGGGAAGATAGCGCAGGCGCGGTGCTCCGGTGGACCAAAGCCAGAATTTGTTGAGGGCTTCGGCTCCTGGAGATGTGGGACGCGCTGTGACAGGGTTGGGGCGGTCGGGGCTCGCCGGAGCGGATGGGATTGCAATGAGCTGGTGCGATGGTTTAGCGGCTAGCACTGGAGCTCGAATTGAACTGAGAGGAAGAGTGGGGATGGAGAGGGGAGGTCAAGAGGATGAAGCGGCATCGGGTGGCTTGAGCGGCGCTAGCGCGAGGAGAGGCCGCGTGTCCCAGGCACATGGCATGCATCCACGGCACTGGCACGACAAGCAGCTGCGTGGCTCAGCCGGCGCCGCTTGGGTAAGAAAGGGGGCCTGTCGGGTGGGCCCGACAGGTCAGGGAGGAAGGGCAAATTAGGTTTTCTAATTTTTGCGAAAAAAGGCTAAGATATTTTAGGGAATTGCTAAACATAGTTATTTAGTTCAAAAACTCCAGAAATTTTTATGGAAGACTCCTGACACTGTCTAGTTTATTCTAGAATTTTTCCAGAGTTTTTCTTGTGCTACATATTTCTCTATAATTCTTTTAAGTTTTTGATTTTAGTATTTGATTTCTAGTTTGACTGGTTGCTTAAATATAGGGATGGAAACGGATCGAATACGAATACGAATCCCTATTTTCAAAACGAATATGAATACGAATACGAATCCCTATTTTTTAAATGAATATGAATACGAATTCGAACTCGAACATTCTCGAATACGAATATGAATCGAATGTCGTAACGAATACGAATTCGAATCGAATATGTACTCAATTCGGTCGAATGCAAATATCCTACAACTTTTGCGACAAATCTAGGTAGAATAAATAGTATTCGTATTCGTATTCGGGACAAAAACAGATAGTATTCGTATTCGTTTTTCCCGAATAGTATTTGTTTTTTCGGATACTATCCGGTTTTTTTCCCGGATACGAATAACACCGAATACGGATACAAATACTATCCATTTTTTCCGGATACGAATAACACCGAATACGGATACGAATAACACCGGATACAGATATGAATACTATTCGAATGCGGATTTTACTTACCACATTTGCATTTTCCCGAATACGAATATCGGATAAAACGGATTATCCTTTACCAATTTCCACCCCTACTTAAATATAATAATTAAAATCTATAAATTGTGAAGATTTTAAGGTGAATTTTCAAAATGTTCCAGAATCTAGGAAAAATATTTTCATGCACTTTTCACATGATTTGTTTGTATGTTAATTTCAAATCCGAATTTGAACATGCAAATTGAAAAGAAACCAATTAACCTCCAAAAATTCCAGAAAATTCAAATAAGCAAACCAAAGCATATAGAACTTGACTAAAATATTCCCAGCTATGGGTCCTACTTTATTTATAAAATAATATTCATGCTGCATTTCTAAAATTAAGAAGTATATTTTCATGTTTTGAAATTGAGATTCCTTTTGAAACTTCCTCAAACATTCTAGTAGCATTTGAGGTATTACTATTTTTAAGTAGAAACCCAAGATACATTCCCACACTTTAACCTTTTTTAGCTTTACCCCAAATTGAAATTGGATTTTTGATTTGGAGAAGGAGTATGAGATTACTAGGTTTTAACACATTTGTTTTGCAATAAAAGTTTTAAAAAGTCCAAAATTTCACAAATGCTCATTAGATGTTTAACTAATCAACTTAGGGATCTAGGGCCATTACATCCCACCTCGCCGTCCCCGTCGATCTAGCAAGCCCATGCCGAGGTCTCTCACGTCACCTCGTGTACCCTAGCATCCTGAGCAAAACCCCTCGATCAATTTTAGTTTCTACCCACGGGGACACGCACCACCGTCACCTTCTTCATTTCCAACCGGAAACCGCCGCCCAGGGCACCATCCTTTCTCCTTTGAGCTCCGTGCCAATTACTCGCGAATGAAGCACCAATACGCCTCCCTCGTCCTTCCCCAATCACCGGATTGGGCACCCCTCGCCAGGTCGCCGCTGCCGCACCGAGCCCGCCGCGCCTGCCGGAAAGGTGTTCAGGTAATTAAAGTGCAACCGTTCTTTTAATCCTAAGTCACATTAATTAGGATGAGATGAGATGCTATTTCGTCCTTGCACGGCGTGTGCAACACCGAATTAAAGGGTAAGAAAACGATGTGCACCTAACTAGATCTAGTCAGAATATTTACCGTGACTTATTGGCCAACTTCTTCCGTGCGTTATGTTGTCGGTCGCAGGTACGTTTGCGACGCTAGCTCACGAAGATGCGCGCCTTCTCTAGAAACAATTGCAAATCAGGGCCCAGTAGGATATTTAATTATTACTACGTAAAGTTAGTGAATTATGCTGTGCTTTAATCTGCTTAATTGTGATGTCATGAGTATTCTATTATCATTACACTCTATCATGTACCTGGCCTAGGCCCACTACTGCTACAGATGAATTTCTACTTCTGAAAAGTTTGCCTAATAAAGTAAAATACATACTTGACCTTTTTTATTTTGAGATAATTATTATATCCACAAAACTTACAAAGCTGTGATGTTGTTTTTTTTTTATAATTTGTATATTCATAACAATTACAAAACTGTGATAATTATAAAAGTATTGTTCATGAAAATCAGTGCCTAGATGATCCGTGCACCGTTGGCTCTCATTACAAAACTATGATAATTATAGCAAAGATTCAAAACTTGGACCACACCTTCCCACCCACCATGAGTCCATAATAAGAATTTGTGACCGAAGAGGGTGGCAAGAACTAAGCCAGTAGTGGCGGAGCAACCACGCGCGACTCGTCTTCTTCCTGACATCCGTCCACATTACCTGATGAACAAATTTATTATCTCATTTCGTTGTTTTCTGAGGCCACCACATTTTGTTATTTGAGAGGAAGGCGTTAGCACACTTGGATCGATAGTGGACGAGGCGGGAAAAGTGCCTGAGAAGAGATCGAGAAATGACAAAGCAGCGGAAAGCGACGTGATTTCCATGGAAACTTGGCAAAAAAGGAAACGTGTCATGCGACGACCGACTAGACCAAAAGCGACCGATCGAGCGGACTAATTAAGCCACATTAAACAGGCAAACAAAGATTAACCTATGAACCGGCCGGTAGTAACATCCTGCACTAGTTAACCTAGTCTTACCGATAACAACCCACTAATAACAAGTCATAACGACTAGTTAGATATATAGTCGTAAAACTGTGAAAAAAAAAGAGCATATAGCTGCTTGGTTAACTGTAATTTGGCTGTGTACTAACATCATTACCATGCTTTGTCCAATTTGAAAAGAATGCTTCCGTGTCAGCGGGAGAGGATGCACGCAACTGAAACAAAGAATATATAACACTAGATAAAATTCCCGCAATGCTATGATCAGTGGCGGATTGAGGATCAAAATTTAGGGGTGCTCTCACTTGCTTGTGTCTTTCCAATTGCTGAGTTATCGGACATCAGTAGTCTGCCTGAGCACAACTAGACTGAGAGTTGTTAGGAGGTACCCCGTGAGCCGTCCGTCAATAGCGGGTGTTAGCCCCGGCTCTCCCCTGACTATGACCTTGTAAACGTTTGTTTGTTTTGAAAATTAGCTCGGTAGCACCGAAAAAGAATGCACTACACGTTTACAACTGATATTTTCTCCACAATGTTCACGCATGGAAGTTTCCCTTTGCTGCATGTTTTGTGCTAGGTGTTCAGTCCTGTCCTTCGTGGAGATCATGCCGGCCGTTTCAATGCGTCGACTAATATTGGATTATGCAAGAAATTCCAAACCGAGCATTTACTGCCAATTGATTGGAGTTGATCAAATGCGACAAATTAGGGTTTGTCTATGTCTTTCCTCGTGAACGCGTGGTATATACTTCACCTGCGTGCGTGTGCTAGGCGTCATGAAGCGGGTACTAGATTTTGATTCAGATGCATGAGGTTCTGAACAAGGCAATACCAGAGAACAGACCAATTGCGACTGTTGAAAACCGTGAGGAAAATATGAGTAACCGTCAAAATGATTTCAGTTCTGGTAGTGAGGGTTTTTAATTATAACAATGTATTGTTAAAGCAATGATACTTGTGAAACTGTTCTTCGTAACAAATCTACTGGTAGTATTTTCATGTGGTCAATCTAGATGTTTTTCATTTAGTCGAAGTTTAGGGTTTGGTTGCATGCATACCACGTTTATAAAAAATATGGAAAAATGGAAGGAGTGTCACCTATGTTTATTTTATAAAATTAAACAAGGAAATATTCTGTCGACCTGAAGCCCTCGTGTGTACCGTATTAGTCCTATGATTAGTGACTAGTACACACATCCATAATATTGATATTCACATCTATACATCATACATACAATATGAAACAAATATAGAACATGAACTTAAACATTTACATGACAAGTATATATTACACGCCGACTGGTCAAATTAAAATATATGTAGCAAATTAAACAGTGGAAGCATAGCGAATAAACTCAAAATATCCAAACCCTCAGGCAACCGACAAGGACCAAACCTTGGCAAGATCCATCCCATACCCTCCGGTACAGGGAGTGAAGAAAGTGTCGTACGGAATCGGTTCATCATCATACTCTGATCATTAATTTAAGCAAGATTGAGTACATTTTGTACTCAGCAAGACTTGTAGTGTGTCATAACATAATTATAGATGCAAGACTAACAAAGGATGAGGCTAGCTATACTCTTCAAGTTATTTTCAGCATTAAGTAAGTTTATGTGCAATATCGATATGTAATAATTTGCAACGGAAATTTCAAAGAGCAATTGACAGATATCGAAATAACAAGTATGTAACTCAATAATAGCCAAATCACAACCCTCCTTGGCTAAGATCAACATTTCATTCTCAGCCATAGTCATGGCACTCACTCACTTGTCAACCTCTCAGTTTTAAAACACGTTTTAAAACCAAAAATAGTGGATGGGTCTCGCATGTCAGTGACTTATTTACTAAACATGTTTAAAATTAGATTTTTTATTATGTTTTTGTTTGGTCCCACATGTCAGTGACTTAGTAACTCTAACCACTATCATTTAGCGCTAATCAACTCCTAATCATGTGGGGCCCACTAGTCAGAAAGAGAATGAAGGAGAGTAGAGCTGCGCGCGGCCGAGCACCATTGCGAGCTCACTAGCAGCGAACGGCACAGTGGCTTGGCTCAGGGATGGGCAAAACGAGTTATCCGCTAGACGGCGATCCTACTGGGTGGTGGTTGAGGCCGGAGAGGTGGACGAAGGCGGTGCTATGTTGGTGATAAGCGGCAGAGCGCCTCAGGTCCACAACGGCTTTCGTGCATGGGGCAATGACATGGTGAATGGTGGAGCGCATTGGCTCCAGGAGGCAATGGCAATGCTACAGGCGGGCTCAGAGACAGATGGTCACCAGAGCAATGGCAGCACCATCTCCCGCGGCAACGCCATAGGCGGCCATGGTGATTTCTATGCTACAGCTGCTAATCCACTTATCTAACGTGTGCAATAGCTCTAGGTGACTACTAGAAGCTCACCAAGGTCCTTGATGGCATCGGGGGATGGCTGGAGAAGCTTGTCGACGTTGAACAGTGGCAGCGCAGAGGAGGCTCATGATGTTGGCGCTCTACGGTGATGGAGGGGCTACAAGAAGGTGTGCATTAGCTCACATTCACACTGGGGGTAGAGGAGAAGGAAAGAATTGGCCAGAGGCTCACCGGGCTTCGAGGAATGGCAGAAATGGTGGCGACGGCCGAAGATGGTGAAAGAGACGGGGTTGCACGTATCCACTGCAAGATGGCCTGCGTTGAGTGAGAGGATTAGATGATTGAGGGACGGAACATGTGATGACGTGATCAAAAGGGGCCCAAACCTTCCAGAACAGTGAGGGCAAGGTGGCTTGGATTGGGTGCACGTGCTGGAGTTGGGGAAGATGACGACGCGTTAGCGCTACATGGCTCCAGGGGCTACATCAAGTAGAGAAATGGCATGAGTTATGCATGAGACACAAGGTGACATAGCTGTCACGGGCAAGGAAGCTCACTAGACGCGGCGGTGGTGTGAGGCTTGCTCACTGACGTCGACAACATCGCTCCCCTTCCCGACGAATCAAGGAGCGATGTTGGGACCCAAAAATGCAATTCTGGACCCTTTGTGTATAACGCACTAGTCCAGGATCACGCTAGTTCACACAGTGTCAACATAGATGAATATCGATCCACACAAGATGAAATAATAGAATAAACGAGTAATTTGAATAACAAATAACTGTTGTGATTTTAAGGTCAAATTTACATTTATTAAGCCTCGCAGGGCTGGCAATAATGAAATAAGCAGCAGTGGAACAAAATTAACTTCAGCGGGAACTCATCGATTCACCATAGGCAACCGACTGGAATCAAGACCTAGCGATCAGCACCTTCGTAGAACCCCTCCTCAAAAGCGGATGAAGACTCCTCCACTTCTATTGATTGATTATAGCAAGCATGAGTACACAACCGTACTTGCAAGTTATACCACAGAATGCAATGAATACATGACGGCTTATTCCAAAGGAATGGCTTCTGGTTCTTCAACATTTGCAATTGAATATGAATAATAGATTAAAACACAACTTAAAACAACTAAACAATATTAATTTAACAGTTGTTTTCACAAAGGATACAAATATTAATCAAATTATTCACACAGCCATATGACTTAGATCACACAGCTCCCTTCCCAAGTGTTTTATGAAAATCTAACCCTCGTATGAAATCCTCGGGCATGTCCATGACCGCGGACGCAGCTATTCGAATAGATTTGTTTAACACATTGCAGAGGTTGTACACTTTACCCACATGATATAACTAGTGTTTCAAGCACTAATCATAACAAAATGTTTTAGAAACTTCATCTCAAGTATTGACACTCCCGATGTGTTTTACTGACAATACTAACGCCCTAGAGGAAATTAGTCCATCGCACACCGTTGGATAGGGAAGTGGCGAACTGTCCCACGATGTGAGTCGCCACGGAGACTGAAACACACCTCCACCCTAACACAGAGCCTAACCTACAACCTGAGTAGTCAATATCAAGAATTCATAACTTACTAAGTTAGGCTCGTCCCATACAAGGCATGTGGTCGTACAGTTGTGGCTCAGTTCAATGGCGCAGAAAGTTAAGTCCTTAATTGACCAAGGCAAGACTTCCAATTTTTAACTGTGGATGTCATGAGGACATTTTTGATGTCATGGGGACATGCTCATGATCTTAGGTGATGAAACAATTGGCAGTTGCTTTGAAAGTTTGTTGAAATTTGGAGTTTTCAGCAAGTGTCAGGTTTTGCGGTAGCACCGGTGTTGTGTCCGCGGTAATACCGCTTGGCGGTTCGACCGCAAGTTTGTTGGCGGTTTGAAATTTCTCGAAGTCTTGTTTGGAATCTTGGATTTCCTTGGGGAACGGTAGTACAGGCTTTGAAGCTGCGGTACTACCGAAAGTGCGTTCGATTCGCTTGTTTGTGTGCGGTATGATCAGAGTCATTTTGCGCGTTGCGCGTTGGATTCCTTGTGGCATCCGATCGAGATCGGACGGCCCAGATCATGTAAACGTTCGGACCGTCCGAATGGCTTGGGCTTTGAGAGGTGTTCGATTGAAATCGGATGGCCCAAACTGATTGAGACGTTCGGACTTTGAACAGTGCTTCAAATCAAACGGTTTAAAGGCGCGGTCCGATCGGCCACATGATCTGGAGTATCCACGTGGCAAAGGACGTTGTTCTGAGGACTTTGCGAATTTTTGTGGAGCGGTAGTACCGCTAGGGAAGTGACGGTAGTACCGTGAGCCAGTTGTACCGCAAGGTAAATGGCGGTACGTTTTTTTCCAGAGAAGGTGTCTTTTGAGGTTGGATTTCTTGGAGAGTGGTAGTACCGCGTTTTGTACGACAGTAGTACCGCATTTCGGTAAGACCACTTGTAAGCGGCATGGAATTTCCAGAGGAGATGTTTTTGGAGTTTTTGAGAATCTCCTTTGAGTGGTAGTACCGCGGTGCTTTGAGAGGTATGACCGCATGGCGGTAATACCGGGTATTGTGTGGCAGTAATACCAATTTCTGATTTGAATTGTGCTGAATTGTGTTTCATTTGGAGAATTGATTTTGGGATTGGTCAAGTTCGTGTTCATCAGTGCATATGTGTTGCATGATGCATGTTTTGGCTAATGTGGGTCAAGTTGTGAAGAACTTGTTCCCGAAAATGGTTTCTTGGTCTATTGTTTGTGGGTGGCTTGCGTGTCTATGACGGTCAGCGGCGAGGTGGATCGGGACTAAGCTTGGAGAGCTGAGGTCCAGAACGATCAAGGATGCCGGGTGAGGTCAAAGGACTCAAGCGAAGCGAGAATGGACATGGATGACCGAACGGGCAGTTCGGTGTGACTGGTTGGATCAAGCGGCGTGGGAGTCGTTGCAAGTGCTCAGTGGTGCCGGTGGGATCCGGACGGGAGAGACTTGACGACATGGAGCCATTGATCAACCTACACGTGGCGAAGCATGGAATTGCTTCACGATCTGTGGATTCGGTCTTTTGGAGAAAGATCGGAAGGGGTATTTTGGTAATTTCACCAAATACCGCCTTGGTGACCTTTTGGCTAAACCGCGGCGCGGGTCGGCGCATGGTAAAGCGGTTTAGGTCAATCGATGATGAAGACAGCGCTTTGAGATGCATACGTGTGTTAACCCATTGTGTGTTAGGGTTTAATGGGTGCCCGAAAGGAATATACCCTAGATGCTAGTCTCCATATAAATAGAGGGGTGGTGGCTGCTGCCGCTGGAGAGGAGCCGCCAGAGCCAAACCCCATTTTGTGTGCCCTATTTTGATTTTAGGGTTTGGATTGAGAGTGAGTGCTCACGAGTTGAGTTTTGTCCTCCTTGTTGAAGTGGCTGTAAACAACAATCATCCATATCAATCCAACCAAAGATTTCACAAGTTCAGTCCCATTCTGTTCTTATTGTCTATTCTTGATTTTGGGGCTTTCTTTGATCTGTGATTCCTCTCTTGTGTTCTTGCTGTGTTTTGGCTTGCTATGACATGTGGGATTACATCTAGGATGATCCAGCTCATCAATCTTCCACAAGCAAGTCTTTGATTCAGTTTTCGTAGTTTGCTCAGTTCTTGAAACAGCTTCAGTCAAATCGTTAAAGGTTGGAACTTTTATGTGGATCTATTCGATCCTTGTTTGGAATAGGTTCCTAACCTCTTAGAGAAGCTGTGTTTCAAGATTTATAAAGGTTGACCTTGAGGATCAAAAGTTTCATCGATTTTGGTCTTGGATTTCGGGCTGTTTTCACTGTTCCAGGAACAAACTTCTCTCAAACTGAAAAAGGTAGGAACCTTGGCATGGATCTCTGCAATCTTTGATTGGAATAGGTTCCTAATATCTTAGAGAAGTTGTGTGTCAAGTTTCGCGGAGTTTGCCCTTGTAGATCAAAAGTTGTGCTAATTTTAGATTTGGTTTTTCTGCTGTCGGGTTCATCTCCAGGACAATCGGCAGTACCTTTCATTTTCCTGAGGTAGTACAGAGGTGCGGTAGTACCGCTCGGTACACTGCGGTAGTACCGATTATAGGTAGCACCGCTGGTTTCATTGTGGTAGTACCGATTCCTGAAACTTTAGCAGTCTTTATTGGTTTTTGCTACTATGCCTTTGGGGGTTAGGAGTGGATTCAATACAAGTCTTCCTCTGTGCTTAAGCATTCATCTTCATAGCTCTCATAGCTATTGGAGTGATTTGCAAGTTGAGTCCATCCTTTGTGAAAAAGATTTGGTGCTCCTATTCACCCCCCCCCTCTAGTCGCGTGTTTCCGGTCCTACATTAACTATGCCATGAAGATTATCATTCCCAATCACAAAGCTCTACCATATCACACAGTATCCACCACTTTCCTCAGTCTAAATCTTTTCCCATCCTATTGATTAAGTATTTTGAAAACTGAGTTCAATATGATCAAAGGTACAACTTGCCTTGGAATAGATCCTGGTACTGGTCCTGATCTTGATGCACTCCTTCAAAATTTCCTAAAGAATCAACATCTACTCGCAAATGAAACAAATAAATAGAATAAATAAATAACGGAGAGAAAAAACTCCAATAATTAAATAAAAATCTCAAATAAATAGATCTCGAATTTAGATGAATTTAGAAATTTTAATGGGCTCAATCGGAGTTCGGATGAAGAAGATATGGCCTTTGGAAGATCTAATCTAAAGAAAATACTCAAAAGGAATTTCTGGAATTAATCCGAATTATTTTTATATTGAAGAAGATATGGCCTTTTCCAGCTCACTGCTCCTCCATTCAAACAAAACACAAACCTTGACTGCGATCTGAAATCATCCTTGTCGGTTTGGAAGCTTGCATCAGTGTAACCATTTACGATCAGCTCTTCCTCACCCCCATAAACAAGGAATGCTTCCTTAGTCCTTCTTAAGTGCTTAAGGATATTCTTGACTGCTATCCAGTGACCTTCACCTGGATCTGACTGATATCTGCTTGTAACACTTACTTAGAGCATATGACACATCTGGTCGTGTACACAACATGGCATACATGATAGATCCTATAGCCGAAGCATATGGGATTCTACTCATTTTGTCTTGCTCATTAGTGGTCGTAGGACACTGACTCTTGCTAAGATTAACAACATGTGACATGGGCAAGAAACCTTTCTTAGAATCTTGCAAGTTGAACCGTTTCAACACCTTGTTAATGTATACATCTTGGCTTAATCCAATTAGCCTTTTAGATCTATCTTTATAGATCCTTATACCAAGAATATATGCTGCATCTCCTAAATCTTTCATTGAGAAACTATTTCTTAATGAAGTTTTAACAGATTCAAGCATTGGAATATTATTTCCGATCAGCAGTATATCATCCACATACAAGATCAGAGACACAAGTTTGCTCCCACTAACTCTTTTGTAAATACAAGGTTCTTCTTCATTATTGATGAAGTCAAACCCTTTGACTACTTCATCAAAACGAATGTTCCAACTCCGAGATGCTTGCTTTAATTTATAGATGGATTTATTAAGCTTGCATACCTTTCTAGCTTCCTTTGGATCGACAAAACCTTCAGGTTGTGTCATGTGCACATTCTCACTTAGGTTTCCATTTAGGAAAGCCATTTTAAAATCCATTTGCCATATCTCATAATCAAAATATGCAGCAATAGCAAGAATGATCCGAATAGACTTAAGCATAGCGACAGGTGAGAAGATTTCATCATAATCAACACCTTGATTTTGTATGAAACCCTTCGCGACCAGTCGTGCCTTATGAATGTGAATATTTCCATCCATATCTATCTTTTTCTTAAAAATCCATTTGCACTCAATGGTTTTAACACCATCTGGTACATAAACCAAGTTCCAAACTTGATTATTATACATGGACTTTATCTCGGATATCATGGCATCAAGCCATGACTCGGAGTTTGGGTCCACCATCGCTTCCGCATAAGTTTTAGGCACATCATTATTCAACAATAATACATTATGCCATACCTTATAGGCAATTGACATGGCCTTTTTGATCTATGTGGGGCTGATGCCTCATCTACAGGTTTAACAACATTTTGTTCATCCTGTAGAGGTTCAGTAGGAGTTGAAACATTTTCGGATGCTTCTCAAATTTCTTCGAGTTGCACCTTGCTCCCACTGACTCCTTTAGAAAGAAACTCTTTCTTCAAGAATACACCATTACTAGCAACAAATACTTTATTATCAACCCGATTATAAAAATAATATCCTTTAGTTTCCTTAGGATACCCCCACAAAGAAACACTTATCAGACTTGGGTGTGAGCTTGTCAGACGTCAAACGCTTCACATATGCTTCACAACCCCATATCTTGAGAAAAGACAATCCAGGACTCTTCCTGGTCCATATCTCATATGGTGTCTTCTCTATAGTTTTTAATGGAACCTTATTTAAAGTGAAAGTTGTTGTTTCTAGAGCGTATCCCTAGAATTACAATGGAAGATCATATTGGTTCATCATAGACCGAAACCATGTCCAATAATGTTCGGTTCCGTCATTCTGACACTCCATTCCATTGAGGTGTGCCCGGCGGAGTAAGCTGTGGAACAATTCCACACTTCTTTAGATGATCACCAAACTCATTGCTCAAATACTCACCACCACGATCAGATTGTAGATATTTGATTGTCTTTCCAAGTTGATTCTGTACTTCATTCTGAAATTCTTTGAACTTTTCAAAGGATTCCAACTTATGCCTCATCAAATAGACATAGCCATATTTACTGAAATCATCAGCAAAAGTTATAAAGTACTGAAAACCACCTGTGGTCGGAGTGCTCATTGGTCCACATACATCGGAATGTATTACGACCAGTAGATCACTCGCCCTTTCACCTCTGGTTGTGAAGGGCGCCTTTGTCATCTTGCCAAGTAAACATGATTCACATGTTTCAAATGATTCAAAATCAAATGAGTTTAGAAGACCATCTTTATGGAACTTCATCATGCGCTTCTTATTTATACGACCAAGATGACAATGCTAAACGAAAGTGGGATTTACATCATTACGTCGAAGTCTCTTAGCATTAACGTTATAGATAGGCATATCCTCAAGATTCAAAACATACAATCCATTCACTAATGAAGCATGGCCATAAAGCATATCTTCAAAATAAATTGAACAACAATTGTTCTTTATTCTGAACTCATAACCTTCTGCTCCTAAACAAGAAGTAGAGATAATATTTTTGCTTAAGGCTGGAACATAATAACAATTATTTAGTTCCATAACTAATCCTGAGGGTAAAGCTAATGGTAAAGTGCCAATAGCTAATGCAGCAACTATTGCTCCATTACCCACACGAAGATCAACATCTCCTCTTGCCAAGCATCTACTCCTTATCAGTCCCTGCATCGAATTGCAAATATGAGCAACCGATCCGATATCAAATACCCAAGAACTGGTCAAAGAAGTGGCAAGATTAATTTGTACAGCATTTATACCTGAACTGGAAGTCTTACTTCCTTTGTTCTTTTTCGTTTCTGCCAAGTACTTCTTACAATTTCTCTTACAATGCCCAGTCTTATGACAATGGTAACATTCTGTGTTAGGCTTAGGACCCAGCTTGAGCTTCTTAAGCTTAGCTTTGAGACTCTCGATCTCATCTTGAGTCTTTCTTTTGTCTTTACCCTTTCCCGACTTACCCTTCTTCTTGAAGTTAGTAGTCTTTTGAACTATCATCACATGATTGGAACTTTTCTTGATGCTCTCTTTAGCACCCTTAAGCATGCCATGCAACTCGGTCATTGTTTTCTCCATGCCATTCATATGAAAATTCAATATGACTGGCTCAAAGCTCGCAGGGAGCGATTGAAGAATCACATCAGTAGCCAACTCTTAGCTAAGGGGAAAACTAAGCTTTTCTAAGCTCTCAATGAGACCAATCATTTTGATCACATGAGGACTGACCAGGTTACCTTTTGACAGCCTACAAGAAAACAATGCCTTAGAGGTGTTAAACCTCTCTGCCCTTACTTGATCATGAAACATACCCTTCAGACTTACAATTATATTGTAAGCATCCGTGGTCTCATATTGCTTCTGAAGTTCAGAGTTCATGGTTGCAAGCATTAGGCAGTGCACATCAACTGCGTCATTGCAATACTACTCATAAGCATTCTTTTCAGCACTCGGTGCATCGGCACTCAGTTCCTCGGGATAGGGATCCTCTAGAATATATTCCTTCTTTTCTTGCTTGAGAACAATTCTCAGATTACGAAACCAGTCAATGAAATTTGAACCATTCAACTTTTTCTTTTCAAGAATAGATCGCAAATTAAAGGTAGGTGCAGATGAAGTAGTAGGTGCCATGATCTACAACAGAATATGCAAAAATTTAGCACTATGTTTATGTAAGATCTTCTATTAGACATTCATGTTGGTGGTTATGTTCGACCAATCTACGACCAACTCGGCTCACCATACGACTAGCCCGGACCTAGTCATATCAACATACGACTAGTCCATATCTGGTCGGACTTAATCAACAACAGTCAATAAAAGATATTCCCACTATATGTTCTAAACCATGTTTCTCTCTAACATCATATAATGAGTTCAAGATCCAAAAATCATTAAGTCCTAGTGAGTTTTGGCATCACCACTAGAAACCTAGTGATTTAAGGTAAGCAACCCTTTGCCAATCATATTACATAAGACTCTTGATTGTTGGGTGACATCTTTATGCCCCAGCTACCAACACTATGCCCCAAGGCCCAAAACTATTTTGATAACCTTGTCAAGTTAAACCAACACTATGCATGTGGGTGTCCGACACCCACCCCATCTTATTAAGATAGTCAATGGCACCCTACTTTGGTAGACCTGCCAATTAATGATCAAAATTGTGATAGGCGCAGCAATTGGAAAGGCATCAATTTTACTTAATTTTTCTTGAGGGATACTACTCTGTCATGTTAAAACATCTAATGATAAAACATGATCAAATAGCATAACAGGAATAAACACAAACATTCACAGATAATCAAATTAAACTGTGAAATAGTATGGCCCTTAACATGTCGATCTCCATCAGCATGCTTTCTGTTCTCTGACCACCATGCTTGACGTCTCCGACTGCATTCAACTACCTAGCAATTACTCCTTAAAACTAGTAATGAATTACACAGGAGAATATCAAGCATCACATGTCGGTACGTAGACCGTTATACAATAATATGTAGCTCGATGGCTATCTCACAGCATGACACGCAGGCCATGAGAAATCCATTCATGCATCACATATACAATGGGCCATACTATTCACATCAAACCCTGCAAAAACGAGTTATACATAGAATCCAATTCTATCAGGCGACATGAACACATACTATCTATAACACTCGATACGAATACCCAGCACAGCGGTCTCGCTAGCCGGTTAGCGGGCGGGGTTCGAAGGGGCAGCGCCCCTCGCTGGTCGAGGGCAGCGCGCTGGGAAACATTTTCTGGGACATGAATCCTATTTACGTAATCGAGCCTCGGAAATCATCGGATTAATCATATTAACCCTATTCCGAACCAATCTGATCACTGCCTTGATATGACCACGTACTACGGCATACTCCAATGGCGAAATTTCGACCAGTAGGAGTATTATGTAGTGTGGTTGTGAACGAGCGCAGTAAACCATCTGGTCCTCTTAGCTTATACCTCCTCGTAAACCCATCTACTACCACCGTAAACCAATCGATCTTATCAACCAGTGCCTAGATCGTTCCATCGATATGAATCGATCTAGGTTACCAGACCCAACCAGTAATAGATCCAATCTACTACTTCCACATATCAAATATATGTGACCGATTCAGATAAAAAAAACTACACAGGATGGCTCTGATACCACTGAAGGGATACAGGTAGGCTACGATAGTAACAATTTAAAAATTCTACCACGTAAACTAAGAAGCCAAGCAAGAAAATGATCACAGATCGTTACCACCAGACGCGTAGAGCATCGGAAGAAGAGTTGGAGTAGCCTGGTCTAACGTAGAGCACGTCGATGGAGTGGTCGTAGTCGATCGGCCAGTGTCCTCGCGATTCGATCGTCTCCTCCAGTAATCTCAGTAGTTCCTTGTGAAGATCGCAGATCGTCCTTAAGAGCAACAGCAACCGCAGTAGCACCTCTACGGTATCCACACGTCCAGGGAAGGATCAACCGTACGCCGATGTGCTAGCACCAAGTTGTATAGCAGAGCTCTTAGGAAGATGACGGCTAGGGTTTGGGTGGAGCAACTCACGTCAATCTCTTTTTCCCAATAGCCTCAAGCATCTCCTTATATAGTGTCCATGACGGATCCTATTCGAACACATTTTGTTCCAACCTGTTAAGTGTGTGACTCGTTAGATTTATGTGTAGTCGGTTGTGACTCAGAAACCCTTTCTGATCACGAGTTGTTAGCGGTTCCTAGCAGGACATAACGATTCCCGAATACACACAAATTATATCGCACAAACCTTAATGCAATATGATCTACGACCAGGTCCTCATCACTTACGACTAGGTTATATCTTTATACGACTAGTTCGTATTTGGTCACAACCATTTCGTAACTCCTTATGACCAGGTTTCGACCACTCTGTGATTACATTCGACTAGTCTACGACTAGCTCGTATCTCCATACGACCAGTCTATAACTGATCGAACTAAGTGACCTACTCGTGTATTCTCCCTTTGCTTCACGATGTCTGGTTGAACTCCAGGTGAGATGTTGTGTCATCCATCAACTGTTCAATACTTTCTCGATCGAGTGTCGGATAACCTTATGTGGTCGAACTCTTCGACCACCAGTGGCATGGCCATGCACTTTCTTTATCCGACCACTTCGAGGGGCCCAAAGACATCTCTCCTGTTATGTTAGGAGGGGCAAATCCTATATTCGACTAGTCACATCCCTCCGCATGTTTCACAGCATACCCAAAAACTACCTTTATAACTACCCAGTTACGAGTAGCGTTTGGCAACCCCTAAGAGTGCTATTACACATGTAGGGAACCATGCTGATCTCAGGTCTAAGGATTATACATCATCATTGCTTGAGACCAACTAATAACACATAGAATCATAACAATCTCAATAGTGTCTCAAGGTGGGGTCAATCCAACCCATGTTCTCCAACATGTGTTCACATTATTGATTTGATATCCCTATATCCATGACCGGTGAAACATGATCATCAATCAATACATGTGCTGGTCGTAGAGTCACTAGTGTTCCGACCAGTGACATCCGACCAAGGATACATTTAGAACGACATCATGTAAGTTAAAGAGTTTCACCAACAAGTCACAAACTTGTTAATCTTTATAACCAATGATTCATTCAAGGAACAGAATAACATTTATTCTATAACTCATAAACACAGACGTGATACAATTATCTCTATGATTGCCTCTAGAGCATATCACCAACAGTATGTGTATATATTCAATATTTGTAAGATAATAACCCTGCTTACTAGTTAATAAAATTGGTACGTGTTATTCAGTATTATCACTCCATATTGTGATGTTAACACCTTGTTGTTAGATCAAGTTAAGTGCCTTGCTTGTCCTTTAACTTTATTTGACATGTATTCTATACCATATATGAAATTGTTGCTAGTTCACTATTTTTATTCATTGGAATAGATGGGTCATGTCTCCTTTGTTTTTATTATCATAGAGATGGAATAGATTAGTTGTATTCATCATGAATTAGTTGCAAGTAGCCATAGTTTGCAGGTTGTAGTTGTGCAAAGAATAGTTGAAAAGTTCTTTGGTTTAACATAGATGCAAAATGAAAGTGAGCGTCCCTTTCAATTTGTTTTTTTGTTCAACTAGTGTTCATTTCTTTATGTTTTACCAGACTTTGCTTCAGCTTTTTGCTGCATTATATTTGACTACTACGAAACTTGTATGATACACCTTGTTATCTTGGTCAGGGATGACATGTAGATGAGTTGGTACGTAGTTGTGCCTCTCAATGCCCCCTCCATGGTCATCAAGGATTGTCTTGGCACTATTGGACAAGTCCCCTCACTTGGTGACGTGGTGAGGGCAATGAGTTGCACAATGTTGTTGTATGGTTGTGAGGCCATATATTATATTATCTGAGGCCAATTTCTCATATGTAAATATTTCGGTTTTGCCAATGATGAAACTTTGCTTTGGATGCAACATTTCGGTTTTGCCAATGATGACATTTCCTATTACCTTATTGTCCATCGCATTGCCCTTCTTTGTTAAAGCTCCTGATGACTTCATGGTCATTTCGGAACACTCGGACTCTGTTTCCATGCCTCCTAGGAGGTTTGCAAGAAGGCTAGTGATATGACCAACATCACTTTGCAGCCATATTTGGCTATGTCTGAGGCCTGCCATTATTTTCTCTTGTGTTTTATGAGCTACAATTATTTTATGCTGTAAGAGGGAATTATTTTATGAGCTACGCAATTTGAAGCATCTTTATCCCTCTATAGTTTTATGCATAAGAATCCTTTATGATCTTTTGGAACATATACTATGTATGTTTATTTGACCTTTGTGCTTGGCTTAATTCAACTGGTGCATTATATGACCTATTTCAATGCCATCTTTACCCAACTTTTTCCTTGATTACTAATATGTCAATTTTTGGGCAGAACTATTGTTAAGTTACTAAATGTTTTTCATTGCAAATCTAGATTACATTGATTTAGGAAATTTAGCTGCAAATACTGTTGTTTGTTGGTAGTAAAATTCCAGCCAACACTTCCTAATTCTTGTTATTTTTCCATTTCTCTTGAACTGCTATTGTTGATGCTATTATTCTTTCCCTGTATTATAATGATGCATGCCTCCTATAGTTATGTCTTGGACTAAGTTTTAGTTTCTTCTGCAGGATATATAGCTGGAATCAATACAATTTAATACATGTTGGAGTGATACAATGTAATACAAGTTAGAGTGGTGTGAAATGGATTGGATGCAACCATTGACAATTGAATAAACATTTAGTTAATTTTAGAGGCACAAATATTTTTGTAAATTAAGATGGCACCATTGTGATTGTTGTGATGTACAATAGAAAGTTGTTATAAGACTTGAAGTTATGTAATTTGCACTTGCAATGTTGATATAAATGAAAATAGTTATGTTTGGCACTATTGATTGATTGATACCAGTATTATGCATTAAAATATTTGAATAGCTTAATTTCAAATAAGTATTGCTTTAGTACAAAAATTATATAATTTTCTTAAACCTCAAAAAACCATAAAATGTCAAACCATCTATCGGCATAATTTTAATTTGGGGTCAAATAAGCTGCTGGAAATAATATTGTTTGTCAACAAACAAAGGTTTTCTGGGAAAAACATATGTGTTGGTAATGAAATGTATGTCGAAGAAAATATGGTTAACAAGGACTGTCTGCCTGCCAAAAAATCAAATATCTGTCGGTAAAGACAATTACAAACAGCTGACCTCTGATAGACACTTTCGACAGAACGTGTGTCGGCCAAAACCTTTCCCGAAAGGCGGTTAACTTTTGAAGGCCATTTTTCTCGCAGAACGAGTGCAGTCAACGTTGTGTTGTGGTGTAGTGACATGTGGCAAGACTAATATACTAGTCTGAACCCCTCCTGTTCTCTAATCTGAACGCCGCTGCAACCCTCACATAGTCCCATCCGTCCCCTACTATGCACCTCCTCCTGTTGTCTCGTAATCACCGGTGCCGCTATAAGGAAACCCCGTTGGTCCATCGCCATCGCTGCCACTACCACCACCTACTCAGAATAACCTGTCATTCCTCCGGCCTCTTATGCTACTACCAATTTCCTCGACGTCGGTCACCTACTTCCCCGTCTCCAGCGGCCCACTGTCACTAGAGTGAAGCATTGGATGCCTGGATCGAGTGCTGACTACTACCTAGCTCCCGCCACCGTTGCAACACCTAATTAATTGAGAAGTGAGCTGAGGCTCACTGGCTAGTGGCAGCGTAGTCTGCGCTGTCGACCCATGCTCGAGCCCTTGGCTTAGCACCGGTCTCTCACCGGGATTTGTGAGGATTATGCTGGGCATAGTTGATATGAGGACTGTAAGGGTACAGTAACTTAGAGGAGATTTAGCCTCCCAGCCCACTACGGTTTGAGCGCTGTTCCTGTGGGCGTCTCGTGAAGTTGGATGCTTCTTTTTTTTAATGTGGACCGAATAGAAAAAATCCCAAATGTAAAAAAAACCTAATTAATTAATTAATTCACTACTCATGACCGCAATTGCCAAATTACCACACCCTTGATTGATTCTATGGTTGGCGAACCTAATGAAACCAGAAGCCCAAACCCTTGCTTGACACCTAGGTTGAAGACAAAGCTTGCTGGCGAAAGATAAAGATGACGTTAGTGACAATCGTCAGAACATGGGTCTTGAGCGCATCCAAATGTTAGAAATTCACCTTCCGACTTTTTTTAGCAAGTCGATCCCGATTAACTTCAATACATCGCAAGGAATAGTACAAGTCAAGAGGATGTTCATGCAACGGATGTTCATGCAACACATCAAGTGTAATTTAGATATATGAAATTAATTGACATGGTGTGTGGATTTGTATGAATATTCACAAATCTAGTGTAACAAGACAAAAGGCAATAACAAAAACAAAAAACTCCCAAAACGAAAAGTGTCCGTTGTATAAACATAATTAATCAACCATTTTTTAACCCAAACTATGGTTACGGGATTATAAATTCTAGAAAATCCACGTACACTGTATGGCATATAGTTTTAGACCTAGCTAGATATATTGGTTGTCTAGCCTTACATACTGTTTATGTCCGTGATTCATCGACACATCATGATATCATCACATGCGTGATTCATCCACACATCATGATCTCATCACATGCATGTAGTACGTTCTAGGTACCTCCTCCTGTTTTCACAATTGACAAGAGTAAATATAGCTACACCCCTGTTTCTTCAAAAAAAAAAAAAAATAGCTACACCCCATGGTCGTTAAATTCCTCTAAATTTCTAAGTCATGACAGTCTTCTACTGTACCTCTTTTTCTTCTAAGAAAACATATCGCGTAGACATGCAGCGGCTGCTTCAAGCAAGCGAGCAGCCTCCTAGTATTTAACAACTATGCATACACTGCGCAGAGAATGTACTGTGCCCCGGTGACGGAGTTAGCATATGAGCGTGGGGTACAGTCGTATCAATAAATTTTTTAGAAAAATATCTGTTATATAGAGAGAGAGGACACCTGTTTTGTACTCCTCAAGTATATAATCCCACTTTCAATATATACCACTTAAATGTATATATTATATTTTTTTATCACTTTCAGTATATTTAAATATCAATTATAAGATACTCCAATGCGACTTGATTGAAAAAAATTCATTGAAGCCCTTTGTTTTTTTGCTATATACCATTTTTCATATATAAAAGAAGTATATACACAAATTTTTCTATAAAAGGTAGACTTCAATGAAATTTTTCATGGAACTCACTTTAGAGTATCTCATAATCATTATTGGAGTATGCTTAAATAGATAAAGAGGTATCATCATACAATCTAAGTTTTGGTACAGTCAATGACATTTGTGATTATGTGTAAGTGTTAGATTGTATGTTAGTATGTAGAATTGTATTATGTAGAAATAAAATATTTAGTAGCTAGTGAGTTAGTCGGTCAAGAGTTGGTAGAACTATGTGTTACTTAAGTTTGCACCACCGTCGTGAAAATTCTAGCTCTGCCACTGTTGTGGCCAGAGGGAAGTCTCTGCAGTCAAACTCTTTTTTTTCTCTAATCTAGTCAGAAATCCTTTTTTTTCTCCAATCTAGTCAGAAATCATGTGCAATTGTACTTGATTAGATACAATATATATAGTGATACCTACGTGGATCACGTATCTACGTACATAATGAACAAGTTGGCGTCTGGGTAGGGCCAATCACTTGAATTATGGACCGTCCGATCAAATTGACACATATATCCTAGATGCTTGACATGTGGCAAATCTAATATACTATTCACCTTTCATTCCGTACTTTTATCTCACCGCTTCCCACCAACCTCGTCCACACTGCCAGCCACCAAACGCACGCCCAGTGGCACCCCTGCTGCCTTGCCGCACCGCCACCATCCCCATAATCCTATGGTCAGAGAGCCCAGTGAATCCCAAAAGCTGAGCTGAAAACAAAAATCAGCGGCTAAAGATGAACAAATCATCGGAGATGGTCGCCGGAGCACGGATCTCAAGCACGATGTTCATGCATATGCACAACCTACTCCCTACAATCTAACTCGTCTCCCGGCCGCCTCCTCTGCTATCGCCGATCACCTTCTTCTCCATCTCCAGCAGTCTGTTGGATCCACCGTCGATGAGTACCATCTGTCGCCCTTGCAACACCTAATTAATTCACCACTCATGATCGCAAGTGCGCTCCATGTGAACCCACCACCAACTACCACCCCCCGCGGCAAGTGGCACCCCCACCACCCCCTAATTCTAGGGTTGGGAACCCAGTGAGGGCTTGTTTGGATACATTGTGATCCAACTCAATCCCTTCGGATTGACTCGGAATTTGAACTAAAATCTCTTCCAATCCGAAGGGATTGGTTCTGATCCCCCTATCCAAACAAGCACTGAAAGTGTGAAACCCCAAAGCCTTGTTCGACGCCTAGCTAAGTTGAAGACAACAAAGCTTGTAGTCCAAAAGATAAAGAAGACGCTGGCGGTAGTCGTCGAAACACACAAACCTCGAGCTCATTGCAAGGTTAATTAGCAATACGCCTTCTCGTTGTTTTCTAGCATTGTACCTCGATTTAAAAAGGTTCAAAACAAAAGGAAGAGTACAAGTCAAGAGGTATGTTCATACATTGATACATCTTAACAAATAAAAGGAGTTTACCCCTGTGCAGCGGGACGAATCGTCCCACTCCCCCTCCCGCTATAAAAAAAATGCTCGCCCCTTCTCCTCTTCCATTTACCGGGAGGTCGACCCATGACCGAGTGTGCTTACTTATCTCTAAAACAGTCGGTGCCTCGCTCAGTCCATGGCTACTCTACCATGATCTCTGGGAAAACCGAAAAGGCCAACTCCCACTATCTCCTCTTTCCACCCTACCCGGGCACCTGTCCTCTTCCCCAGTCTCCCACCTCTTCTTGCACCCGTCGTCTTCTCCCACCCATCCTCACTGGCTCACTGCGCTGCCCTTTCCATGACCATGCTGGTGCTCTCTCTCTCTCTCTCTCTCTCTCTCTCTCTCTCTCTCTCTCTCTCTCTCTCTCATGACAAAAGCCGATAGTGGCTCACCTCCATTGAGCTCCTGACATATCGATCTGGCGGCAGCGCGCCTCCACTGATATCCTGGTGACCGAATCTAGCAGTGGCACGTCTCTACTGAGCTCCCGACAGCCGGATCGGGTGGCGGCACACCTCCATCTGCTCCCTCTCTAGTCTCCATTTGACGATCACCAAATCCACCCCCATTGTCTCCATGTCGATCTGCCGGAGCTGACCTTTATGCAGTTAGTGGAGGAGCTACATCTGTTGCATGGAGTGGTTGCGATAGGGAGCAGTCAGCAAGGTGCTAGACCTATGATAGTGTGGTGACGCACCTCCTTGCTGGTGCAGCAGTTGTGAAGTAAGCAATTGGTAAATACAATGCTCTTGACAATCCTTGTAGGCAGCGGCGTGGTAAGACGGTGTCGGGGATGGGATAAGGCACTAGGAGGGAAGGGGGGAGAGGAGGTGACGGTACCTTAGAGGAGAAGCGGTGGCACCGGGGAAGGGAGGGGAGGCAGTGACGATATATGAGGAAGAGGCAGAGATGAAGGCGGTCTTCCCTTGCTACACCACCGTCTCGAGTTCACCGCACCGTGTTCTCTTCATCTGCCTAATACTCCCTTGCGCCACCGCCGCCTCCTGCTCCACACCGGTCGAGCAAGCATCACTGCCTCCTCCTCGCTTACCACCGCGACGTCACCATCGCCTCCTTCCCCGGTTGCACACCTTCTCGCTGTGATGTGTCTGGCGAGGGCTGCAGAGGCCAATGGCCATGAGAACTGAGTCGTGGCTTGGGTTCAGGGTGGAAGAAGGTAGCCGTCGATGCGTAGCCCTCTTCCTTATCGGATGACAATGGCTGGAAATGGCCAATGCGTTGGGGAGGGAAGTCAGCATCAACTTCAACTTCCAAAGGTAAATAATTTATGAGCTCAAAATTTTAATTTTTGAGTAGTAGTAGTAGTAGCAGGTGATACAATAGGTAGAGTTAATGTTTTTGTTTATAGAGATTTGCTAGACAACATTCGACTGTTTTCTTTTATCAAAATAGTCGAATTTTTATCCGTCTGATATGCTTTGAGATTTGTACTTCCTCTCGTACGATGAATTGGGTCTAAATTTAATATGGTTTTTTTGGACCATAACGGGTTCACCACATTGCCCGTATTTTGTTGGTATAGAATTTCTTTTTTTTTTGTCTTTATTTTTGCTCAATATCTCAAAGTATATGTTAAATTTTCAATCATGTGATGGAAATATGAGTTATTAAGACTTTCGACAATAATTACAGTGATCAAGAATAAAAATTACATACATAAATTACTGGAATTTATGTATAATGAAGTTGTAAATGAACTAAAACTTGACTGTTTTGGGTTGAGAAAACAGTCGAATCTTGTATAGATGAACCCTTGTTTATATATGTGTGAAATAAAATTGATATTTATTATGCAGTTTAGGATCTTGTTTAGTGATATGTATCACTCTCTTTTGGTGTTTCGTTCCAACGTATAGGTATCCTACTGGTATGCATAATAATTAAGTGCATTCGGGCACGTGTTTTCCTACCATAATCCTGTGCAATCTTTACGGTACTGTTCAAACGAATCTGAGTACTTTTTTTTTTAATAAGAAACGAGTACTGCTGTTTTTTTATTAAAAAATTGTTAGCACCAGGAGTCAACATTATCTACTGCATTTTTGACCGCGCGAGACGCGCACCAACAAAATTGTTTGCACGAGGAGTCAACATTATCTACAGCATTTTCGACCGCCCGAGCTGCGCGTGTGTCGGTTCGCCGTGCGCATCCTTCTCCAACTCCCCCGCCCGCTACTTTTATTGGCCCAGCACAAAAAACCCTATATATACATGCACGCACCAACCTACACTAACCCACACAACGAACTAATTAAGCATACACACTTGAATACTTCTTTGATCATCATCAGCATCAGTTGCTAGCTAGCTCCAGCAATGGCAGTGATGGTGGAAATCACACGGAGCGAGGTGCTGATGCTGCCGCCAGAGACGGCCCGTGGCGGTGGCAAGAAGGTTCCGCTCACCGTCTACGACCGCGCCTCCACCGACGGCTACATCCCAGCCGTCTTCGCATGGAAAGCACCGGCGCCGACCAACGGTGCGATCAAGGACGGCCTCCTCGCCACCGTCGCCAGGTTCCCACACCTCGCGGGGAGGTTCGCCGTCGACGACCTTGGCCGCAAGTGCTTCCACCTCAACAACGCTGGGGTGCTCATCCTCGAGGCCACTGCCGCCGCCGACCTTGCCGACGCGCTCGTGCACGACGTGTCCGCCCACATCAACGAGCTCTACCCAAAGGCCGAGAAGGTAACAAAGTTTCTAAGACGTAACAGATTAGTGTTCGTTGCTACGTAAATTTTATCTGTAAACAGTGAAACGTATGAACACGTACAGCGACAGTCACTCGTAGATGGGTAAGGTGCATGCATCCGTACGTGTGCAAAAGCGTACGTGGCATCACCTGTCCACATGTCGCGCGCGCGTCTTTGTCATATCAATTCGTCCAGAGTTTCCTAACCCAAGGCACTGGGTTTTGACTTTTGACACGCTAGCATGCATTGATCCGTCGCAGGAACGTGCGGATGAGCCGCTCTTGCAGGTGCAGCTCACGCGGTACGCGTGCGGCGGGCTGGTGATCGGCACCGCCTGCCACCACCAGGTCGCCGACGGCCAGTCCATGAGCGTCTTCTACACCGCGTGGGCCACCGCCGTGCGCACCGACTCGGCCGTCCTCCCGTCGCCGTTCGTCGACCGCGCCGCCACCGCCGTGCCCCGCAGCCCCCGGCGCCATCGTTCGACCACCGGAACATCGAGTTCAAGGGCGAGCACAGCCGGAGCCACTCCTACGCCGTCGTTCCCTTGGACAGGATCAAGAACCTCATCGTGCACTTCCCGGAGGAGTTCGTCGCCGGCCTCAAGGCCCGCGTCGGCGTCCGGTGCAGCACGTTCCAGTGCCTCCTGGCGCACGCGTGGAAGAAGGTCACAGCGGCACGGGACCTGGCGCCGGAGGATTTCACGCAGGTGAGGGTGGCCGTGAACTGCCGCGGCCGCGCCAAGCCGGCCGTTCCCATGAACTACTTCGGAAACATGGTGCTGTGGGCATTCCCAAGGATGCAGGTCCGGGACCTCCTGTCCTCCAGCTACGCCGCGGTGGCCGGCGCCATCCGCGACGCCGTGGCGCGCGTCGACGAGGAGTACATCCAGTCGTTCGTGGACTTCGGGGTGGCGGCGCGCGGCGAGGAGCTGGTGTCGACGGCGGGGTCTCCGGGCACGGTGTTCAGCCCGGACCTGGAGGTGGACAGCTGGCTTGGGTTCCGGTTCCACGATCTCGACTTCGGAGGCGGGCCGCCGTGCGCGTTCCTGTCGCCTGACCTGCCCATCGAGGGGCTGATGATCTTCGTGCCGTCGTCCGCGGCGAAGGGCGGCATCGACCTGCTCATGGCGCTCGACGTCGACCACGTGGAGGCCTTCAAGCAGATCTGCTACTCCATGGCCTGATCGATCGCATACGGGTGTACGTGCAACAACACGTGCATGTAACCAGCTTGCTTAATTGCATGGTACACAACAATAATCTTAGCAGTATTACATCTGCACCTTTTTTTTCTCTCTTTGTGCGAAGGAGTGCGTACATCTACGTCTACATGTATTACACGTACGATGTCTCTACGTACGGAACAGTGGATGACGTCGCATGCATGTATATGTATGACTAATATACATATAGCTAGTCTGGTCGCCTCATCATGAGCGGCGTTGGAGAAATTTTCAATCCAAAGAAAATTTCCTACGGAGTGTTTAGCATGTAGGCTTGTTTCAGGAAAAATTCACAGTACTGGAGGAAGTTTTCTACATTTTTCTAAGGGAAGTTACGTTAAAACTTCCTTTCAGAGTTCTAGGTTATTTTCGAGTTTTTTCCTCTCCTTTTCTCTCTATATATAACTAATAGCCATTTTCATCCAAAATTCAAATATTTTCATGTCAAGCATGTATGCACCGTTGCTTCCAAACACATACTAGGAGCAACTCATGCGTATTTCAATTTCATTTTTTTATTATTGTTATTATTTTTATTATTATATAATGGTGCAAGTCATGTGAAAATGTGATGTGATGCGATGCAACGAGGCGGTGTTTATCTCTTGAAACATTCCATTCTAAGTGGGTTGGTGGCGGAAGAGGCAAGCTAAGCTACATATAGTCAAGGTCCAAGTCTTTTATGAGCGTCCCGGGAGACTTTCTGCCGTTGATGATGCGTACGTGCCCATTGCTGGCACGTTGACATGCGTGTAGTGGTATCTATCCAGGGCCCATGGCCAGCTGGAATTTACCGCTTTATAAATAATATACTATAGTATGATTAAAACTGAGGCAATCGAGGGCCAAGTGTTAAATAATACAAATCCGACGTATTTATAAACGAAATAAAGTTGTATTTGTTGTACAGCTCCAACAATTATTATTTTTTAACTTTTTGCGGTCTCCGATGTAAAGATTTTTACTATAATTTTTTACAGAATATAATAGCAAAAATAATAAGAAATATATAGTATTCAAGTATTTTGCAAGACAAATTCAATGATTTTTTATATAGTCAATCTATATGCTATTACAGATTGCATGACCACCTATTTTTTGAGAAGGCCGGGGTAACTTTTTTTTTTAATCTAAGACGCATGGAGTATTATCCACTACTACAGAAAAGGCTTTCACAGACGGTTCAAAAACGTCATCACAGACGGTTTCGTAAGCCGTCTGAGTTTATGGGTCAGTGATGATATGAGGTCATCACAGACGGTTTTCAAACCGTCTGTGATGCATGTTATCACGGACGGTTATTAACTCAGAACTGTCTGTGATATATGACTATCACAGACGGTTATTAACTCAGAACCGTCTGTGATATATGACTATCACAGACGGTTCGTGTTCAGAACCGTCTGTGATATATGAACACGAACTGTCTATGATATATAAATAAAACATCCAAGCAATGGCTACTTGTGCCTTAAAACCGGCCACTTTGTAGTCTCGAGCCACTTTCGGGGGGTCGTGAGAGAGGATGACACAACTGCTACGGGTAACCTCTCATCGAGCCCTGCAAATTTATGAAGTGAGGCTGCAAGAGAGGCGCATGGACATACAATTACCCTGGATGTCGTCGATAGGTAATTGGACTGGACATCAAGAAATGGTGATTCAGCGATACATGAAGCCAATTGGCTTCATGTATCGACAACACCATTTATTGATGTCCAGTCCAATTACCTATCGACGATATCCAAGGTAATTGTAATGTCAAACGCCTTCCCTTGCAGCTCTACTTCTTGAATCTGCAAGGGCTCGATGAGAGGTTGCTCGTGGCAGCTGTCTCATCCTTCTCACGACCCACCGAAAGGGCTGGGGACTACAAACGAAGCAGCCACTGCTTGGAGGTTTATAGAGAAAAGATGATGAATAGAATGGTCGGACGTATACGTACCTAGGACGCAAGAGAGGAGAACTTGACCTGGGACACAAATATGAAAAGTTAATTGCAGCCAAGTCCCATTCGAACCACATCGATCCCATGTAAGCTAACCAAGCACAAAGAACCGGCATCAATAACCCTCAGTACCCATCAAAGAGCATTAACCAAACCAACCATTTTGCCCCATTCATTTTTGTCAATCTGAACCCACAGCATGAACTAAGCAAGATGCACAGAATGCACATACACCAATAGCCCTCAATTTACATCATAGAGCAAGGGGACTATTAATATGAACTAACTATCAATTCAATTTCAGCACAAGACTATTAACATCATTACATCACAGAGCAAGGGGACTATTAATATGAACTAATTATCAATTCAATTTCAGCATAAGGCTATTAACATCATTACATCACATAGTAAGGTAGGGTGATACCTCAATGCAAGAACCACGACAAATGACCCCACCACCAAAGACAACCCTCATCCATCTCCTTCACCTTGTATAAATCACACAAACATCAGGACACAACTTAAGGCTCAAGCATAAAAATCAAACTCAACAAAAGACATTAAGCTAACAGATCTAGAGGAGAATAGATGGAGCATGGGGAAAGCAAAGCCCCGCCAGGGCCCGAGCGCAGGAGGCCGAGCAGGAGAACCAAGCCATGGCGGTGCAGGCGACACGCGGGGTGGTGGCGTCACCGTAGTTGTGGCACGACCCTGACACTGCACAAGACACTATGACTATTGTACGATCTTATGCAGTACAGAGTGGTGTCACAACCTGCAATGACGGCGATGGGGTCGGCAAGGCGTCAAGGTAGGGAGGAACAGACGAGAGTAAATCTTGTTGAGGAGACGAGTTAGGGCGAGCGCAAACCCTAGCGGCCGGGCTCCTACTACTAAAGAGACTTATCACAGACGGTTCTATTATGGGACCGTCAGTGATAATTATCACAGACGGTTCCATAATGGAACCGTCCATGATATGTCCCATTTCATAGACGGTTCCATAATGGAACCGTCAGTGAAATGGTTTTTCTCAAGTATATTTATCTTGTATATACACTTACATGACATGAAGAAATTACATGTTTAGATGTCAATTTTGTTATTTAAATACTACTTGATAATTAATTAATTTGTTCCACTAAACTGTCTACGATATATATATATATATATATATATATATATATATATATATATATATATATATATATATATATATATATATATATAGAGTAATAATTCAACATATAATTAATATAGTAATTAACTTCACCTCCAAACTTTTTTTTTCATTTTGGAATTTTCATATGGCCAAACAACGTGGCGTTAAACTACAAAAATATTAAAAAAGTAGAAACCTATAATTAAACAAAGTTTTTCTAGTGGCGGAGGTAGACTGCTATCTCTGTCTTCAATACTTCAGAGGCAACGGCGTCGGCATCGGACGGTTCCTGATCATCAGCGAATGAAGCTTGAAATGCGTCCATCTGCTGACGCGCTCGTTCGAGTGTCTTCCGAAGACCCTCAGACCGTTGAACTAAGAAGAATTGAGCCCATAGGCTCTCTTCCCTTGCTTGAGGGGTCTTGGCTTGGTCGACTCGATCGCCTGCCACCTCGATTACGCAGTCCAAGTGACGGCAAGACTCCTGGAGACGTGCAACGTCATTTTGGAGGACCACGTCGATGACGCGGTAAACTCGTCGAAAGTGGGAGATCACCCGAAAGACACGGCGGAGGAGGATGTCAAGACGGCGGAAGATGGTCGTCACCTGCTCCGGCAAATTCTTGGCCGACATAGGAGTGAAGACACTGTTGAAACCGTGTTCTTCCGCAGCACGGTTCAACGTACAGCGAGAGAGGTGCTTGTACAGTGTGGCCAGGTAGGCCATCAATGCCGGCGACATGGAAGAGGCAGCCATTTCTGTTTTTTTAATAAGTATGTAGTGGGGATGATCATCTTCGATGGAAGATGATCCTTTTTATAAAACAAGGTATAAATTCGGAGCGTGAGACGAAGAGACGCATTGGGGAGCCGAAGCGGATCAATGCGATGAAGAGACGCATCGGGGAGCCGAAGCGGATGGCGACAAAGAAGAAAACGCATTGGGTTGTAGTGATATTATCACAGACGGGTTATAACAAAAAAAACCGTCTGTGATATGTGGTAATATCACATACGGTTATTGTTAAGAACCGTTTGTGATGTTTCACAGATGGTTCTTTGTTGAAAACCGTCTGTGATATGTAGAATTATCACAGACAGTTATTAACAAGAACCGTATGTGATACTTCACAGACGGTTTTCAACATGAACCATCTGTGAAATTACCTCTTCACGAGCGGTTTTAAGCGCAGCGATGTCTGAGCATACTCTAAACCAAAACCGCTGCAGGATTGCATATATACGAGCGGTTTTGGTCAACCGTCTGTGATGAGGCATCTAGTATTAGCCTTTTTGTAGTAGTGATTGCCTATACAAATGGCAAGTTCGTAACAATTTTAGAGGTTTTTTTATTAATCTGCAGCAACGCTATAATCAGGCCCCGCCAAATAAACAATATAGGTATTTGCTAATTTACGGAAATCCTCAACTTCCTCTAACCCACGGACACCAACATCTTACCGTTCGCTTCCTCCTCAAACCAATATCGCTGGTCAATTAGCACCCTCGTGCATCTACAACTTCGCGCTCGAAGGGAAAGGTGTTTGTGTCTAGGGGTGGATAGCTCAACTCGACTTGATCAAGCTCGTTAAGGAGACTTATTAAGCAAAAGAGCAAAACTATTTGCTCGACTCGATTCGTTATGAACTCGCGAGTTGGCTCGTTTAGCTCAAGACCATGGGAAGGTGTCGGGTTGAACACGGAAGGAGAGGGCACTGGGCGGAGGCCAGGCGTGAACGGGAAGGGCGCTGGGCTAGACAGAGCTAGGGTAAAGGGCCAGAGGCCAAGGCCAGAGCGGGAGGTGGATGCGGTAGGTCGAGACCTGCCAAAGTAACAAGGGGTGGTCCATGGAGGCAAGCGGGCGCTAGTGGTCTTCTGATCGCAGCAGTGTCTTTGCTATGTGGATATGATAGGGCTGTGGCTTGCTGGGCTGAGTTGGTAGACTTTGGCTAGGCCTATTCTAGTTGGACTACTAGGCTTGTTGGATTAGGTTCTAATATAAACCAACTAAGCAAGCTTAACGAGTTGCTCATGAGCTAGCTCAAACTCGGCTCGTTAAGATAACGAGCAGAAATGCTAACTCAACTCGGCTCGTTTATGGCCCGAGTTTGAGCCGAGTCCTTAACGAGCCGCATTTATGGTCTGAGTTTGAGCTAGGTCCTTAATGAGTCAAGTTGACTCGCAAGTTTTGAGCTTTTTTTCTCACCCTTTTGTGTGTCTTCCGTCCCTAATTCCCCTTCCGCATTTACGTCGGTCGGAGCGCTCTACCACTGCAAGGCGTTGGCGCACGGCAAGACGAGGCGCCACCACAGCCTGTAGAGCTGGAGCACAACCGAGATGAGGTGCTTTGCTGTCATGAGAACTAGAGCACAAGGTGCTACCCATTCTTCCGCCACATGCCGTCCCACGTCACTGATGAACAGCCACCTTAGAGTATCTACAATAGTCCATGTCACTTGTTGCTAAGAGATGAACATATCAGCATTTATGTGATGTGAAGAAGAGATGGTGAGGAGAGAAGGTGGGTTTGTTACTAGATGAAGAAACAAGCAAGTTGTTGATACCAAGACATAAGAAACAATAAAATACTATGTTGAAGACTTGCTTGTTACCTAAATATATACTCGTTTTGTGGATTATGCACACTTGCAGCAATTAAAGTCTTATATACAAGCTCAAGAAACAATCTATTGGAAAACTTGTGTCTTTTTATTAGATTGAGTACTCTCTCTTCTCTTAGTAACAAGGTAAGAAACAAATTATTGTAGATGTTCTACGCTCGTCGCACCTCCGTCGCCCATCGGATCAGGAAGGTGAGTGATTTTTTTCCCCTCAAATCATTTTATTTTTTTATCCGAATTTTTTCCTTAATTTTGATTTTTTTTAATTGAAAATTTTCTCAATCGAGTTTTTAATCGTTTTTTTCTTCGCTGGCTACCGGATCTGAATGGCGAGCGATGTTTTTCACCTAAATCATTTTTCCACGATTTTATTTTTTACTCGAAAATCTTATTCTCAACAGAATTTTTTCGAATCTTTTTTCTCAACAGATTTTTTCAGACTAATTTTTTTTAATGGCCATAGGCTTTTGCCTGAGCAACCTTAAAGAAGAAGGCGAGGCACCACGTGTCCAACCAACGTTGAATCCGAGTAGGCGAGGGCCCAAAGTCCCCCGTGCCCCTGAGCTTTGCTCAGGCCCCTCATGAGCGGCGTGCGTCGAGCGAGGCTCGAATGCATGTGGGTTGAGGGCAACCAACTGAGCACCACTCAGTTCTCACGGACGTCCTTAAGATAGATGAACTCAACAATATATATCCTTTTCCTTTTTTCTATCTGGTTTAACAGGAGAATTTCTACATTTTTTATAATTTATTTAATCAATTTTCTTATTGATGGCATTTATCGGGCACGCCAAGCTAGATAATTAAATACGTACACAACCCTTTCAGTTCTAGCGTGCGTGCAGAGCTGCAATGTTAGAGCATATACAATGGGCTTATATCAGCCATTTATAGTCATTGCCACGTAGGATTTTTTCTGACGTGGATGGAAGAGAATAAAGAGAGAGAAATATGATGTTTACAATCCTGTAGCCGACTATAGCATAAGAAACAAGAAAATCATTAAAAGATTGTGTGTTCTATAAAGACAACTAAAAAGACAGTAGCCGTTTGTACCATTGTATGAGTTGTCTTTAGTGCTGTCTACATGTGATATGAAGAGTTGCTATAGACAGTAGCTGTCTATACCATTGTACATGCCCTTAATGCCTTCATTCGGGCCATTAATAAGGCTCCTTTTGCCCTTAATTAATTATGATGTACTATGGATTCGGTTCTACGGTGTTCCATGGGTGTGTGAACAGTGCCCACTAGTGGTACTATAGTAATACTATAGCAACAGGAAAATATTTAAAGCATCGGCTTTGTTGTATCAAAAATATTGTAGCTATTGATCAGATAGTGAAGAACGCTTTCTAATGCATAGCATTGTAGATCAAATTAACTTGTCAATTTCATTCTAGAGCCCATTCCGGTTTGCCTCTTAGAATGAATCGTGATGCCGGTATCAACTCGTTTCAATGTACGGTTCTAGAGTTTAATATAACATATATTTATATTCATGGATAGTCAAATATATCACCTATAATCAGTACCGGAAGCTCTGCGAAGTTAGGCCAAATTAAGTAGCACCTACAGCATGTAAATGAAGTAAAAACATAAATGATGATTGCACGGACCAATGGGGGTTATAACATATAAAACATAGATAACTCACTTACATACTATAAATCTCCGTGTGGCCACAAAGAGCCTTCTGCGCTTAGGGCCCAAGAAGATGTATCATTGCGTCCATGCAGTCGCAGCAGACAAGGAGAGGCAGCTTTGTGCAGTTACGTGACCCAACGAGTCTGCTTCCCGCCGAGACGTGACGCAACACTACCACATGATTCCTCCTTAGGGCCGCTACCTTGTGGACACGAATTTCCTTCAACTGAATTATAATTCAGCCACGTACGCAGGGCCGACTCGGCATATAAGTACTACCCCTTCCACGGTGGGTTCTCCTGCATCAAGACTTGAACACAATCCCCCTCAGATGGAGAACCAATGGGACGAGATCCACGAACTCGCAAGGGGTGCTGCGGCCCAAGACAAACAAACGGAGTGTGCCTGGAAGGCACCTCCCTGCAATAACGCCCCCTGTAGCAGCAACCCCTACCTGAAAATTCCAACCAAGCATTCGCCGCAACACTCGCCCGAGGGGGAGACGCTTCACCTCTGTTGGTGCAGAGACACATGCAAGTTCTTTAAGGCCAAGTAATGACTCAGCCTAGGCATGTGTTACTGGGGTTGCGCAAACTATGCCAGGGACTATCCCGACCGCTGTTGGGACTCAGACCACTATCGACAGCCGGTAAGGACCGGTTACTGTATGTTCCTCTACCATTTCTCTTTCAAAGTACGCACTAACAACCTCTCCCGTCTATCCGTAGTCCCCGAATCCACTATGTGGTAACTACAAGTGGATCAACCAAGGGATCCACCCATGCGACCAGTGACGTCTCAACTGCAAGGAGTGGGATGCAAAGATGGACCATGAGAAGAGGGACGAGGAGCACCGCAACGAAAAGCGTAGCGAGCGTATTCGGCGGGAGACGCAAGCTCATCTCGAGGTGTTGAGAGACCATGTGGAGGTCGTCTCGTGTGAGTGATGAGTAATTGACAAAGGTTTTAGGTCAGTAGAGTTTGGTTTGTGTGGTCGGACCTTGTCATTGCGCCGTTCATGCGTTTTCGTGAAGTCAATCGTATCGTCGGATAATCGAACGACCGGCGTGTAGATGGGCGATACGATCATGAGGCGGTTGTACCGATTGGTAAATGGCGTTGAAGAATTCCGAGAAGTTGTTTTTTCGAGTTCGGTCTTCATTGGAAATCGGAACGACCGCAGTATTGGAGCCATACGGCCGGTGCGGTTGATCCGCCGGTAATATGGCGGTTGTACCGATTGTATTGTGAGGTTCGCCATTTTGGTGGTTTGAGTTTTGGGATAGGTCATATCCAGTGTGTTCATGCATATGTGTTGCATATTGCATGTTTGAGCTAACGCTTAGGTCAAGTTGTGAAGAACTTGTTCGGTTTCGTGTTTCTTGTCCGTGTGGTCGCAGGACGCCGAGCGGAGTCGTGGCGAGACACGGTGGATCGACTAAGCGCAGTGGCGCCGAGGTCGAACGGTCGATGTGTCAAGACGACGTGGACTCGAGGTGGTTGCAGGCGTCTTGAGACAAGGAGCGCTGAAGCTTCGGAAGGTGCGAGAAGGCGAATCGGAAATTCGCAAGGTCGCACAAGCGGGCGAGCTCTGTTGGACTTAGCGGGCGAACGGGAGGAGACCCGTTAGCCAAGGCTATATAAAGGATTGGAGGGGCTGCATGCCCTCTTGAGCACTTGGGTGGAATTAGGGTTTTAGAGTCAAAAGAGGCTTTGTGAGGTTGTTTCTCTTTTGCTCTTTAGTTGTTGAGAGTGGAGGTGTAGGCGAGTAGTGCTCCCTGCTTGTCCCTTCTTGGTTTTGTGTTCATCTCCCCTCTAGAATGGATGAGTGTTGGTTCTTGAGTTGTGAGAGTGAGGAGATGGATTGAGCTTACATGTAATCATCCCTCTGGTTCTAATGTCCATGCGTATGGGGATGTATCTCTTTGTATTTCGCTCTTGATTCAATGAATGGAAATCAAGTTTTCTTCTATTCGTGTGCTCTCGTTCTTCGCTCTCCTTTTTTGTGATTTTTGGGGCTTTCTTCAATTCGGGAGTTTTTGCTTGGTTCTTCCTCTTGATCTTGCTTGCTGGGACATGTGAGAACCTATCTAAGGTCATCTAGATCATCATCCACCCACGAGCAAGTCGTTAGATCAAGTTTTGTTTTTTGCGGTTTTGAACCCACCTTCGCTCAAATGCAAAAGGATAGGAACCTTGGCATGGATCTCTGAAATCGTTGCTTGGAATAGGTTCCTAATATCTTCGGAAGGTGTGGTTCAATTTTGGTCAAGTTTGGCCGCCAGAGATCAAAAGTTTGATCGATTTTCGTTTTGAAACCCGAGCTGATTTTACTGCTCCAGACAATCGAACGACCGCCGTAACACTACGGTTGTACCAAGATCTGCGAACGACCGTCGTAACACTACGGTTGTATCAAGATCATGAACGACCGCCGCTTTACTGCGTTGTTCCGATTTCCGAGTTTCTTCGAACTTCCCGATTTTGTTTGTTTGAGCCGTGGGGTGAGGGATTCAACATAAGACTTCCTCTCGGCTTAATCTTTGATCTTCATAGCTCTCATAGCTATTGGAGTGATTTACAAGTTGAATCCATTCTTTGCGAAAAATATTAGGTGCTCCTATTCACCCCCTCTAGTCGCCTTCCGGTCCTTCAATTGGTATCGAGCGGTTAGCTCTTTTCAATAGATCTTAACCGGTCTCAAGAGCCGTGGCGATGGACAAGTACTCGACTGTCACTTTGTTTTCGATGGCATCGACACCCTTCTCGGAAGAGCCGAATGGAGACATACATCCAGCCGGGGTATGCCATCCGCGAAAGGTCAAGGTTCGATTCATTGTTCTCGCCGATGAGAACATCAATGCCGGAACATGGTTGATGTTGAGGCGAATGCAAAGGCAAGGAACATCATCATCCGTGGTTTGAGTCGAGTGAGTTTGACCGATATCTCACTGCCGTCCGCTTACGATATCTGGGTGACCTCGACGATACCATGAGGGCACCACCCGATCAAGACGATGACGACAGACCAGCTCAAACGAGAATACAACAAATTTGAGATGCTTGTTTGGTGAGTCCCTAGATGAGTGCTTCAGACGCTTTCACAAGATCTTGAGCAACCTCCGAGCGGTCGGTCTCACATACCCGACTTCGGACAATGCTCGTCGATGCTCACGGCACTCTCGATCTGCGTGTTTGGGAGATGAAAGTGACCACCATCAAAGACACGACAGACTTCTTGACCTTGACTCTTGATGCGCCAGACTCACGCCTCAAGACTCACGAGATTGACGTTGTCTCGTGAGGTCGAAGTCACATCGATGGCCTTGGTCACCGATCCCAGCCATTCGACCGAGTCCTCTTGCAATTTCTCCTTGTTGCTCTCGTGACATAACGATGATCGCTTAGAGCAACTTCGGGATGAGCAATTTGCCCTCCTTGCTCGTAGATTCTCCCACGCTTACAAGGGAGGAGGGACAGAAGAGAGGAGGACCCGTGATTTGCTTCGAGTGTGGTGGCCCCAACCACATTCGAACCCGCCCTAAGCCGGAGAAGGGCAAGAACGACTACGGCGGTTCGGGCAAGAACGACTACACCGACAAGAACTGCAACAAGAAGCCTCCACTCGGACGCCCAAAGAAGAAGAAGTTCCGCAACCGGCAAAGCCAAGAAGCTCTTCCATCGTCCTCACCGCCTTCGACGACCTCGACCTCGGCGAGGTGGAGGGATGGAGCGACGATGACGGACGGGTGATCAAGAGCCCAAGAATAGCGGCGGCGACTTCTCCCAAGATGTGCTTCATGGCCCTCGAGGCGAACTCAAATGACAATGAACAGATCCGACTTCGGACGAGGTAGATCCCACCTACGAACAGCTCAATCATGCTTTTCTTAAGCTAGGAGGTTTTCATGCTAAAGCTAAGGCTAGGTGTGCTGAGTTAGAGAAGGAAATAGATAGACTGTCACTCGAGATTATTGCTCTTACATCTGCTCCTTCTAGTGATGATTGTGATACATGCTCGCTTTCTCAAGTTGATATGGAGAAGTTAAGGACCTCACATGATAGTATGTCCTCCTAACTTGATAGTGTTAAGGTGGAGAATGTTAGTCTGCTTGCTTTGAGTTAGAGTTGAGTAGGATGGCTGTTACCCTACTTATTACTGATGAGACTACTTCTCCCACCTCATGTGAGGGTAAGGACATTGCTGCTAGAGGATCTTATGCCATGCTCCTTGATCTGCCCGAGTCTTGTGAAAATTGCAATAACTTGAAGATGAACTTAAAACGGGCAGATCATAAAATTGCTGAACTACAAGCTTCTTTACTTGAGCCGATTGTTTCATGCTTGAACTGTCCTAAGTTAATCACGAACTTGAGGTCGTCTCAAACAGCTTCAAGATATGATTGATCATGAAAGGAAGTTGGCTCGCTTTGCTTCTAAGGACCTGTTAGCTCACCATGCATTAAGTGTAACAAACTAAAATCGACTTGATTGCTTTGGATGAGAAATGTGAAGCTAACTAAGGACCTTCTAGAGAAGCCACATTGTGCTTGCAATATGATTGTGGAGAAGGGGAGAAGCCTCGTGGTAAGGATAAGACGCTTAGCAACGTGAACCAACCGGCTAGCAATGGATCGTCCCTTCAGAGTCTACCGTGTGCTGCACAAGCCATTCTTCCCTCTCGCCGGTTCTTCTTTTGCTCCCTTACCTTCTGCTCTCTTCTTCCCCTGCTCTTCTTGCACCTCTCTCTTTCGGGAGTGTCAAGACCTTATGAACACTCTCGAGAGATTTGTAGGAGGCAAGAAGAAGCTCAATCTTATTCTAGACCAATCTAAGATTTGCAGATTTAATCGTGGTCTAGGATATGACCTCTTTGAGGACATGAGGAAGCATCCACCGCCGTGCTCGCACCCATAGCACTGTGTGTGATCGAGATCGAGCCCAGACCGAGAAAGTCCATTTCAAGTCAGCGGGCTATGTCCAGGATTTCGACAAGAAGGTAATTTCACATGCTGCTTCTACCTCTCAGAAGGTGAAGTATCACTGCACCTTCTGTCAGAAGGATGGACACACACGATCGATGCTTCAGCGCGCCAAGATCGCGTAGAGACCATGTTGAGTCTCTTAGGCGCATTGTGGTCGGCCCTGCACCTTGAGTGCACCTAAGACCAACACGAGGTCTAGGCTTGTTTCTTCCGATGGGCTTGTGCAAAGATCGAGGACTTGGTTTTTCCGAGTTTTCGGTTTTCGTCCTCATGTTGCTTTCGACCGTGACTTCCGCCGTCCCGAGGGTAGATCTCGCTTTCCCATCGAGATAGCTACCACGGCGTGTTCAACATATTGTTGTGCTTCGACTCGCTCCTTCAGAGAGATCGGACCCAAAGAATGCCTTCGGTCTACTCTTAGACCTTCGCTTTGAGTTACAGAGAGCGAGGGTAGATAGAGGTCGATCGTGCTTGACTACTTCATCTCGCCGACGTGTTATTCAAGATGGGTGCCAAAATCATTGTTGATTTATCCCAAGATCGAGACTTTACTGCTTGACTCAGTTCACGGTAGGGAAGGAGAAGGTTTGGCTTGTAGACTCGGTTGTTCTCGCTATATGACCGGAGACTCCGCTGGTTCTCCTCCTAGCCCGCGCTCCGGTGATGAGACGATCACCTTCGGAGACGCTTCGTCAGGGCGCGCCATCGCCAAAGGTACTGTCGCGTATTAATGCTTTTTTATTCTTAAGGATGTTGCCTTGGTTAGTAAGCTGCAGACAATTTGCTTTCCGCTTTCACCTTAATGATGACGGTTTCGAGGTGAGCTTCAAGAAAACGCTTGCAAAATTCTTGACTCTTCTGTAGTCGGTTTATGGATTTCTCGTTATGGGAGGATCTTTCGTGCTGATTTTTCTCGAGTCTTCCGCGATCCTCTCGGTGTTTAGTTGCTTCGAGTCCCGCGACTGCCTTTTCTCGCATAGGAGACTTGGTCATATTGATTTGACCATTTGACTCGAAAGTTAGCGCCACGATCTCATTCGTGGTCCGCCAAACTCAAGATGGTCAAAGATCTTGTTTGCTCTCCATGCTCAAGACGCGGCAAGATGGTTGCCGCTTCTCATCCTCCCACACGAGCATTATGACCGATGCACTGACACCGCTCCACATGGATACAAATGGGACCAAATGAGTCGCAATCGGAGGGAAGTGGTATGTGCTTGTCGTGGTCGATGACTTCTCGAGGTATTCTTGGGTGTTTTCTTAGCCTCGAAGGATGAGACGTTTTCACATTTCCGAAGTCTTTTTAGTAGGCTTTCTGTTGAGCTTCCGGTGCCTTACGAGCGATCCGCATGACAATGGCACGGAGTCCAAGAATTCCTACTTTGAGAGTTTCTGTGGTGAGATCGTGTAGAGCACCGCTTCTTTCTCCATACGCCCTCAAAGAAATGGCGCTAGGAGAGGAAGAACCGCACCTTGGTCGAGATGGCCAGACGATGCTTGATGAGTACTCTACACCGAGGAAGTTTTGGGTGAAGCCATTGCAACTGCGTGCCATGTTTCAATCGAGTTTTTCTTCTGCACTCCTACACGCACTTATGAGTCGAGATACGCGAAAGCCCAGCGTCTCTCATTTTCGTGTGTTTGGTTGCAAGTGCTTTATCTTGAAGTCCGGGAACCTAGACAAGTTCGAGTCACGCCTCTGTGACGGTATCTTTCTAGGCTACTCGACTTCTTCAAGGGCTTATAGGGTCAGGCTGCGAGTCTAGCAAAATGGTAGAGACTGCGAGGTGACTTTGACGAGGCTAGTCCGGGACTAGGCCGATATCTCGTGTTCTTTAGAGCAGTCCGAGACCATCTTTGTGGATGATGAGGACGATGGAGATGACGGTTGTTGTCTACGATCCCCCCTCATCCACTCCTTGAGGTGCCGCCTTCCACCGCACCTCGAGGTGATCACCCTTGCCTTCGCTTCCTCTGAGCTAGTGGCTCTGCTCCTACCTCGTCGGCTCATGAGGTAGAGGCCACTTCTTCATCTCTCCCAGACCTCCTAGACACATCCGAAAGTTCATCCTTCAGAGCGAGATCATTGGAGATCTTTTCGAGCGTGTTACCCGCTCAAAATCTGGCTTATCTCAATTTCGCTCCATTCGCCTTCATTGCCTCTTTTGAGCCCAAAGATGTTTCTCATGCTTTATCGATGAGTCATGGGTCAATGCCATGCATGAGGAGTTAGAAAATTTCGAGAGGAACAAGGTCCAGTCGCTTGTTGAGCCCCCACGAGGCCACAATATCATTGGAACCAAGTGGGTGTTCAAGAACAAGCAGAGAGGATGGGGTAATCATCCCAAACAAGGCGAGATTGGTAGCTCGTGGGTTTTCCCAGTTGAGGGTCTAGACTTTGAGGAGACCTTTGCCCTCAGAGCTCGACTTGAAGCCATTAGAATCCTGCTTGCCTTTGCAACTTCTAAGGGTTTCAAGCTTTACCAGATGGACGTGAAGAGTGCCTTCCTCAATGGCCTTATTGAGGAGGAAGTCTACGTCCCGACGACCTCCGTGTTTCGAGAACCCCAAATACCCTAACCATGTTTTCAAGCTTTCAAAGCGATGTATGGACTCTAAGCAGCTCCCGTGAGCTTGGTATGAGAGGCTTAAGTCCTACTTGATAAGTCATGGTTTTGAGATGGGTAAAGTTGACAAGACCTTGTTCATCCGCCAAGCATGGCATCGACCTTCCGCCGTCTCAGATCTATGTCGATGACATTATCTTTGGCGGCTCTTCCCATACTCTGGTTTCCCGGTTCTCGGATGTCATGAGCACCGAGTTTGAGATGAGTATGATGGGTGAGTTGACCTTCTTCCTTGGTTTCCAAATCAAGCGGACTCGGAGGGTACATTTCTTCATCAAGGAAAGTACACTCGTGACCTCTCAAGCGCTTCGACATGAGTGATGGGAAGCTTTGTGTTCGACTCCTATGGCTTCTACAAATTATCTTGATCCGAGATGAGGATGGCGAACCGCTTGATCAAAAGGAGTTTCGCAGCATGATTGGCTCTCTTTGTACCTCAACGCCTCGAGACCGACATACATTTTTCGTGTGTTTGTGCGCTCGATTTCGAGCTTCTCCTCAGTATCTCACCGCCAAAGTGAAGCGCATCTTCCGGTACCTTCGAGCTACCATTGACTATGGTATCTGGTACTCTTCCTCATCTGTCTTTCCTTGAGAGCCTTCTGGATGCGAACTTATTTGGTCAGAGGATAGATAGGAAGAGCACTTCTGGCACCTGCCAATTTCTTGGCACTTCTCTTGTTTCCTGGTCTTCAAGGAAGCAGTCTGGTGTTGCACAGTCCACCGCAGAGGCCGAGTATGTTGTTTGCTGACCATTCTCAGAGTCAAGTGCTCGATGGCTTCGACCTGCGGGACTTTGGGTTAGTTATCGACAGTGTTCCACTCTTTTGTGATAACACTTCTGCGATTAACATTGCCAAGAACCCAGTGCAGCATTCTCGGACCAAGCACATCGATATTCGTTTCCACTTCCTTAGAGACCATGTAGAGAAGGGCGATATAGTGCTCCAGTTTGTGGAGAGTGACCACCAGTTGGCTGACATTTTCACCAAGCCATTGGATTGTTCGAGGTTTTCAGCTCTGCGGGGAGAGCTTGGGGTGGTTTGTCCTTATGGACTGTAGTGAGGGGGAGCTTTGGGTTTTACTGCTTTACTATTTTATTTATGCTCTTGCTCCTTACTATTGCATTGCATTTTGGGTGCATTTGGGATTAGTCCTCCTAGCATAGATTAGAGTGCTTCTTTTGTCTAGTTGTTTAGATTTCTGCTCTTATCTTGTGATTCTAGGATGCTGCTTATTAGTCGCTCTCTTCTCACTAGGTTGAGCTTACTCACTTCTTATAGGTTCTAGCAAGGGTTGGGCCACCCTTGGGTAGACAGGAACGTGTTTGCTCCTTAGTGTGTTAGCCAAGGCGGTTGATAGTCCTAGAGTCATATGGGGTAGATGAGAGTCGATCGAGCCATAGTATTCTCTATATCTTATCTATGCTTTAAGGATTTTTTGCTTTATGTTTTCTTTGCCACTTCTCGATTTATTGTTTTGGTTCAAGGGAGTTCATTTGGGAGCTTCGAGCTTAATATTGACATAACTCAACTTGAACTAAAAGTTGCATCTAATGTTGAGGGGAGCTGGATCTTCTGATTTCTAGCATTCTCGCATTGTAATATAACTACATTGAGCCTTGATTATTATCCCGCTATGACATGTTTACAATGCTTTACACCTTGCCATGACTTGTGCTTATTTGCTAGATTTATCATGACTTCATATGTGTAGCCTAGCTTTTGCCATGATAAGTTAATTAAAATTGCTCAACTTAAACTAAAACTTGTCATGTTAGCACTTTCGAGATTAGTCTTTCTTGAGCTATCCTTTTATGATTCATGCCATGTCAAATAGGTCGGGTAGAGTGATGCATCTATATTGAGCCTTAGAAAGAGCTGTTTTAGTCTCTTGGTGATGCATGAGTTAGTACAACTTGTTAAAAGGCAAAAGATCTCTTTTGTGCGAAAAAACCGATCTCACCAATTCTCTCCTATGAGACGGCTTGCCATTGCACTTGGCATGAACTTAGGGGAGTTTTGGGTGACCTAGACTATCTTCTTAAGCTTCTCGCTTGGAGTAGTCGCATAAGGCTTGAGACCTAGCACATGATAAAACAAAAATCTGGTTGGAAACCACCATGAATTTAAAAAGAAAATATGTGTTCAATGTGCTTAAAGCCACAAAAGTATCATGTACTTTAACCAATGTTTCAATCTTGAGCATAGCACTCTATTTGGTCTCAATTTAAGCTTCTTAGTTCCGCTTAGCTTATTGACATGGCTGCATCATCCTTGGATATCTCTAGCTAGACTTTGCTCATTGATGACTTGACTTGCTCACATAATGTACCTCATTTTCAGATTGTCATCTATGTGTTCTAGCTAGCTTATACATATCTTGTCATGATCTAGATAGCCTTTTATTAAGTTATGGCTTGGTGTATTACATTATGGTCATTCGGATAATTCTCATGGCTCTAAATGCTTAGAATAATCAAACTTGACCATTTCATCCATTGACATGTCATTTTCTCTCTTGAGCTTTCTTGATGTGTTTATTGCCAAAGGGGAGAATAGAGAAGAAAAGTCTATTGGGAACAGTTTAGAGCTTTGGAGAACAATTTGCTCTTTTGTTGTTGCTCTAATGTTCCTTCATCGACATGGTCATTGTTTCACTCTTCTTCTTTGGACCATGTTGGTTTCTTCAAACTCAAACTCAACTTTGCTCTTTTCCGGAGTTTGTCAATATACTCATCAAGGGGGAGATTGAGAGACCATGTGGAGGTCGTCCCGTGTGAGTGATGAGTAATTGACAAAGGTTTTAGGTCAGTAGAGTTTGGTTTGTGTGGTCGGACCTTGTCATTGCGCGGTTCACGCGTTTTCGTGAAGTCAATCAGGGCTGTCAGGATAATCGGAACGACCGGCGTGTGATGGGCGGTACGACCGCAGGGCGGTTGTACCGATTGGTAAATGGCGGTTGAAGAATTCCAGAGAAGTTGTTTTTTCGAGTTCTGGTCTTCATTGGAAATCGGAACGACCGCAGGTATTGGAGCGGTACGACCGGAGTGCGGTTGATCCGCTGGTAATATGGCGGTTGTACCGATTGTATTGTGAGGTTCGGCCATTTTGGTGTTTTGAGTTTTGGGATAGGTCATATCCAGGTGTGTTCATGCATATGTGTTGCATATTGCATGTTTGAGCTAACGTTGGGTCAAGTTGTGAAGAACTTGTTCCCGGTTTCGTGTTTCTTGTCTGTGTGGCTGCAGGACGTCGAGCGGAGTCGTGGCGAGACACGGTGGACTGGACTAGGCGCAGTGGCGCCGAGGTCGAACGGTCGGGATGTGTCAAGACGACGTGGACTCGAGGTGGTTGCGGGCGTCGAGACAAGGAGCGAAGCTTCCGGAAGGTGCGTAAAGGCGAATCGGAAATTCGCAAGGTTTGCTGGCGAAGCGGGCTCCGTTGGACTTAGCGGGCGAACGGGAGGAGACCCGTTAGCCAAGGCTATATAAAGGATTGGAGGGGCTGCATGCCCTCTTGAGCACTTGGGTGGAATTAGGGTTTTAGAGTCAAAAGAGGCTTTGTGAGGTTGTTTCTCTTTTGCTCTTTAGTTGTTGAGAGTGGAGGTGTAGGCAGAGTAGTGCTCCCTGCTTGTCCCCTTCTTGGTTTTGTGTTCATCTCCCCTCTAGAATGGATGAGTGTTGGTTCTTGAGTTGTGAGAGTGAGGAGATGGATTGAGCTTACATGTAATCATCCCTCTGGTTCTAATGTCCATGCGTATGGGGATGTATCTCTTTGTATTTCGCTCTTGATTCAATGAATGGAAATCTGAAGTTTTCTTCTATTCGTGCTCTCTGTTCTTCGTTCTCCCTTTTTTTGTGATTTTTGGGGCTTTCTTCAATTCGGGAGTTTTTGCTTGGTTCTTCCTCTTGATCTTGCTTGCTGGGACATGTGAGAACCTATCTAAGGTCATCTAGATCATCATCCACCCACGAGCAAGTCGTTAGATCAAGTTTTGTTTTTTGCCCGGTTTTGAACCCACCTTCGTTCAAATGCAAAAGGATAGGAACCTTGGCATGGATCTCTGAAATCGTTGCTTGGAATAGGTTCCTAATATCTTCAGGAAGGTGTGGTTCAATTTTGGTCAAGTTTGGCGCGTAGATCAAAAGTTTGATCGATTTTCGTTTTGAAACCGAGCTGATTTTACTGCTCCCAGGGACAATCGGAACGACCGGCCGTAACACTACGGTTGTATCGCCTTCATGAACGACCGGCCGTAACACTACGGTTGTATCCTTCATGAACGACCGGCCGTTTACTATGGTTGTTCGATTTCCACGAGTTTCTTGTAACTTCCTCGATTTTGTTTCTGAAATTTGTGGGGAGGTGGATTCAACATAAGACTTCCTCTGGCTTAATCTTTGATCTTCATAGCTCTCATAGCTATTGGAGTGATTTACAAGTTGAATCCATTCTTTGCGAAAAATATTAGGTGCTCCTATTCACCCCCCCTCTAGTCGCCTTTCCGGTCCTTCAGGTGTGCAGACGCAGGGAGTGCGAGAATCGTGAAAGGGAGCGTGAGAGAAAGGGGAAAATAGCAACCAAGGCTAAGGCGGTAGGCGAGGAGTATAATGCCGAGTTCACAAGAAAGGGAAAATGGCCCCGATCCACGCAGTAGGTCAGCCTATTCCATAGTAGTCCCCCGTCCTACCCGCCATGTTAATCCTATCTCCTGAAGGCATGTATACTTACATGGTCCGAATGCTTGTGTCAAGTGTACCGTAGTAATAGCGAGGATAACTAAAGCAATTAGCCGAACCATCATGCCTGTGACCATGTGTAACGTGCTTCTGTCTATGGACTCTAATGTATTTCTTGTTCCGTGCAGGCTCCTTGCACAGTGGACTTGATTGTGCAATGTTTGCACAATTTGATATGTGTTCTGAAATTGTCTCGGGAATTAAGGATTTAGGTCTCGAAAATTTGGAATTTAGGTTTCGAAAAATTAGGGTTTCATGGATTCCCACACAAAGTACTCATAATCAGAAATTTGGGTTTCCAATAGAGTTGTAATGTACGATTTCATACATAAAATTGACAACATTTCAAGCGTTACAAGCACTACAAGATACACGCAGGGGTTTATTGTAGTCGAGATGAGGGAGGAGGGGTTATTATGACATGTACCCCAATCAAATAGGATATTCTTTATTAATTTATCAGTTTGATGTGGATGATGTTCTTCAATCATGTATTGTATCACATGGTAGATAATCTTGTACATGAACGAACTGAGGGAAATATGTAGCATGCAGATCATATAATAATGTAACGTAGCCTCAGACTCATGTGCGTTTCAAAGGCTACAGTTTGTTTTATATGATCTGTATGCCATATATTTCCTTCAGTTGGTCATGTACAAGTCTATCTAGCCTGTGGTACAGTACAGTATTAAAGAATATAATGAACATTGGACCGATAAATTAACAAAGAATATCATGTCTATCATCTATGCAATGATGTCTACAACTAGTCTCTGCGGTGTCATAGCCACTACCCCTTGTCTCGGGGCTCCTCACGATGGCGGCAAGTGTTGAAGTCGTCTATATCCTACGATTGCATGATGTAAGTGGATCGTACAATATAGCAAACATAACAAGGATGTACCTTGTACATAACTCACGTCTTCAATACGGAGTGCGTCTGGGTGGCCAGATATGCTACAACGTCAGCCGGTCTCGGTCGAAGAAGCCTTCCCCTTCCCCTTGTCGCGGGACTCGCCACGTCGGTGTCGTATGTCGAAGTCGTCTGTGTCCTATGATTCCATGATGTAAGTGCATCGTACAGTGAAAAACGTAACAAGGATGTAAACAGGGCGGACAATACATTAAATTACGACACTGAATGACGACTAGACGAGCTCGGTCTGTTGGGACAGTCCTTCATTGAGTGTCCAGTGGTCTTGCATATCCTGCACTTGATTGTGCGGCTAATACTAGTACGTTGGCTGGCATCTATGTCATTCTAGAAGCGTTGTGTCTACCGTCGTCCCTTCCCTATTATCTTCAAGGCCTTGTTCGGGCCCCATTGCACTCTGTCCCGCCAAAGATCCTTGTAGTTCATGTCCAGACCGTACGAGTGAAACTCTGCATTCCATGTACCGAAAAGGTGTTGCATGTTGTAGTACTCGGAGATGTACGGTGTAGACATGGCCTCATCTGCGCACACGCCTTGTACACATGCGAGCTTGGCTTGTGCAGGAGCTTCGGCTTGTTGCATGTGCATGTCGTCACATCACCCAGGGTATATGCCTATTTCCTTTCCCCCCTGGCATGACTGTTGACATATTTCTGCCGAAGCATGATCTCGTACTTCCTCCTTAGGCCATCGATCACCCCGATGTCATTCATTCATTCGGGCCTTCTACATCTTCTGGTCCATGTGCCTCTGCATATTCTCAGTTCTTGATCAGTTTTATAGAGTAACGCAATTGGATAGTATTGTGAGATTGTGTGGGTGATTCCTGATGATGTCAATGAGTGAGTATGTTGGAGTTGTGGGGATGTTAGAGATTTAATCTGATGATTTCTCTAACAGTCATAAGAGAAGTTCGTTGTAGAGGTCTTGGAGGTTAAAATTGGGCTTTGCATTTTTTTTATGCTAGACCTTGGGTCGCCAAATGATTGTGTGTAGAGAAAAACATAATAAGGTGTTTCCTGAGCAATGGAATGATCATTGATAGAACCCTTCTGATGTAGTACATGAGCGTATGTACATAGGATTTTGAGTTGTTATTCTTAAAAGTTTGAGATGATGTGATTGCGTGAGATCTATTCTGAGGTGCTTTGGGTGCCTTCTGTCAAATCAATTTCGTCAGTACAAGGAATTGTCTAGAGTGTTTCGGTGGGATCAGTAGAGCTCTCCACAAAGGTGTGGATGATGTATTTTGGTTTGAGCATAAATTTTGAGGATGCTAATTTAAGAGATTTGAGCTCGCGTGGTATGTGATGAATTCGAATTCCAAAGTTCGAGAGGAATTTCATTCCTAAAAAAGAAACTAAGCAAAAGGATGTTTCCTCAAGTAGTAAAACGTTTTCTTGATTTTTGTTTGAGCTATGTGTTGTTGATGGGTATCTTTCGCAATTTGAGCTTGGTTTTACGATGGCATGTATGATTCTTTCCAAGTCAGACAAAACAAAAGAAGTATTTGGTTTGGGCCTTCGAGTGATTTCTCCTTTGGCTTTCGTGGTATTCATTCGCAAATTGACTAATTAGAAGGTGGAATGGTTTTCGTGATGAATTGTCAAATTTGGATTTGACCCTTTTGGTGGAGAGTTAGCATTGCGTGGATGCGATGAGAACTCTTTATTTTCAGTTGGATTCTCTTTGTAAAACAGTTATTTAAGAATGAGTTCTGTTGTGCATTCTTGATTAAAGAAGGTGCTCCTTGTTACATGAATAGTTCGATTTTGAGCATGTTGTGTGCTTTCGTACCAAAGGGGAAGTTGACCCAGGTGTATTGGTTCGTTTTCGACAGTTGTAGAAATTAGGAAGTTGGCGTACCACTTTGACCGTCTCGGGTCCATACGCGAAGTACGCAACGTCTGGTGTTCTGGTACTAAGTGAGCAACTGAGCAATTCAAAGCTTGGGGTTTCGTTAAAGACGTTGACCATGGAGTAGGGTCTTACCTTTGATTCTCTTCTGATGAGTGTACCTGAAAATACCGGGTTGAGTGTTTGGACGGACGTCGTTTTACGTCTTTGTGTTGTGGTTTCACCAGTCTGAGAGAGAGGCCACTTGGGAGTTGGGTTTTTGCATGTGTGAGCGTTATCCGGATTTGTTCACCACGGGTACGTGGTTACCGTTGTTAGTTCTCCATTGTGGTTGTTTTTTTCGCATAGAGCTGTGTGAGGATTCGGGGTCGAATCCTGTTAAGGGTGTAGAATGTAATACCCCGAATATCAAATGGAGAGGATATTATTCGGGAGAGAATTTATTCAATATCGAGTGCAATCTAGTTCAGAGAGGGATTTGTCCTAACAAAGAAAATATACAGCAGAGATGGCTAGATCAAATAAGGGGTTTTTCGCAGTTGTTCACCAACTTGGGCTTGGGCTTTTGGGCTAGGAGGCCCATGAGGGGCTGGCCAAGGGGAAAACCCTAAGGTTTTTTCCCCCTTGCACCCCCTCCTCCCCCCTCCAAGCCGCCACCCCTCCTCCTCGCTATCCTGGCCGCCGCCCCCTCCCCCATTCTTTCTTAGCTGCCTCTTTTCATCCTAACCAGCCCTTCCATGGCACCCCTTCCTCCTCCTTGCTGCTGCCCAAGGCCGACTACCTCCTCCCTGCTGCCGGTCTTCGTGAAGGAAGGAGAAAGAAAGGAAGAACGAGGGAGAGGGAGGAAGATATTCTTCATGGGGGATTGATCGGCGACGTTCTGTGGTTCTTCAAGGGTAATGATGGATTCCCCTCGCTGTTTAGGTTGTATTAGATGCGAATTCGATTATGTTTAGTAGATCGGTTCCCTACTGCAATTAGATCAATTCTATCTAGTACCTTGCGTGATGGTTTTCATGTGTTTAGGTTACGAATTTGAAGATCACATCTCCTAAAGTTATGTGGGAATTGTTCTTAGCTTTTCGTAGCGACCAAGATCACTGAATTCTGATTTACGTTTCAAAAGTTACGATAGATTCTTTCCTGCTGTCCTGAAAACCTAACGAGAATTGTCAGTAAAGATGTTTAATAAAATATGATTTGGTTAGGATCAGATTCAGACTTATCACCCAAAAAAATTTCTGTAGATAATTTTATCATCTTTCCAGATTGATAAATAACACTCTAATTGGATTTGTAGAATAAACGTTATGATTATTGCTTTACTGCTGTCTTTTTCTGCTAGGCAGATTCTGCAATAGACTTTCATCTAATTATTAGCCTAATATTTTGGCTGAATAAAAGAATTCACCCAACTAGTTTAATGTGGATATTTCGCTATCTTTCCATAGGATCTGAGCTCACTCCGTTTCGAGTCTCAAATCAAAAGTTATGCTTTGTTTAGTGCTGCTGTCCAGTTTGTCGTCCTGTTAATCTGTCAGGTTAATTGGGTAGAACGACCATGTGAACCTTGGGTCGAGGTTGATGCGATTAAGCGTTTCGAGTAGTGTACTATTCACATTGTTTCTTATTCAAGTAATTAATTTGTGTAGGAGGAGGGAATTCTAGATTAGTGGCTTCGTCCTTACCTCCTAACGCATCGCAGTTCAAAAGGTAAGTACAATTGAATTGTCTTGTTTGTTGATTGTTCCACTTGATTGATGATTATGCATTGGGTAATTTCGGTATTTCTTATTTCCATTCATAAATGATATGCCTTGATTCTTCGATACTATGTTTACATTCAAAATATTCATTCGTTCCTTCTTTCATGTTCACCACGGAAGTGGGTAGTGAAGTCCCATCATTCCAACATGGGCAAGTACCTTGTGAATCTTATTGTAGGTAAATGCTGAGTGCTTATTGTTCATACTGTTATTTCTATGATCCATGAGTAGATTCAATGCTTCATGTTCTTCTCACGTTCGTTAATCCATGTTTAATGAGATGGTGTCTTTCATTATTCATAATTCATTCCATTTATTCATTGTTCATGTTTCATCCACGGGAGTGGAATGAAAAGACATGTTGGTGTTTTAGAACCGAACTTACGTAAAGATTGTTTGATTCAGGGGTTCCTCTAGGCTCAAAATAACATAGAGATGGAGACACGGGAATTTTATATAGGTTCGGGCCTTCTCCTGGGAGAATAACAACCCTACTCCTGTGTGTATGTATTGAGTATACTGGATTACAAGATCAAACCAGAAAACTAGAGTATTGTGCTTCTCATAATTCAGGCTCCCCCCTTGCTCTGATGATCCTTGCCTTTTATACCGTCCCCAGAATGTATGCCGTTAGACCTCTAATAAAAGGTCACTTAATCATCCAGACCGTGGCGCCGTTACTGGAGGTTACTGCAGGAGTTAAAACGTTCCCACTTCGCCAGGCAATTATCATCATAAAAGGGAGTTAACATCGTGCCATTATCTTAGAAAATAATGGTGTAGTTTACTGCCTGTGTTTTTAATATGGTGCGGAAGATTCCTTTATCAACTAGGCCCACATATCTGTGAGCTTTGTCGACTAGGGCCTGGTCGTAGAAGGTCTTACGACCAGGGGATGGTCATAAGAAAGCTTACAACTGCATACTGATCGTAGTAGAGCTTACGATCATGGGATAGTCGTATAAGGACTTACGACTATGGGGTAGTCGTAGAAAGACCCACGACTACAGGGTGGTCGTAGAAGAACTTACGACCTCCAGCTTCTCCCTTATTAATATTTAAGGGGTATACTTAGGAGTTATGTGACATCATTATTACCTCATAATATGAATTATGGATAAATTATTAAATGAGGATTGTTATATCCTCGTCATCTAGCCCCCCAGCTTAAACAAAAAATAGCTTGCTTGAGAAAGGAGCAGTAGATGATCTTATGACCAGTAGATGGTCGTGGAAAAGGTGGTCGAAGGAAAAACTCTTCGACTAGTGTTTCATTTGACTAGAAATTTACTTAGTCAAGAAAGTTGTAGGATAACCTTGTGGCTCACAAGGTGATCGTAGAAGATCTAACAGTCCCCAAGTGGTCGTAGTACTGTGGTTGGAAATAGAAACTTTCCAATCGTTGTTACTTTTGACCAGAAAATACTTGGTCAAGAAGGTGATTTCGCTTGAGGTGTAAAAACAGACCTGATTTTCTCGAGCGGACAAATTTTAAGAATGCCAATCGACTCCCTTGTCATTGTCTGCTGGAGTAGTTCCCGAAGCATTGGCAACTGTTGGGTAGCCACGTCTTTTCATCTTCGGGCGTGCGGTTATAAAGTTCCACCGCGGGTGAGGGTAAGGTCTTTTACCTTCCCCCAATTTGTTCTTACTGTTCAAAACTTTCGAGTTCTACCCCGACGGCCAATGCTTCCTGGCGGCTTCGATCCATCTCACGAATTCAGCCTTCGAGATCTTCTCAGAGTTGACCAAAGCTTGAATCTTGGCCGCGTCCATCTCCAATTCAGCCCACTGGGAAGCAGCTCCGGCCATTTCAACTGTCGGTGTTTTAGAACCGAACTTACGTAAAGATTGTTTGATTCGGGGGTTCCTCTAGGCTCAAAATCACACAGAGATGGAGACACGGAAATTTTATACAGGTTCGGGCTTTCTCTTGGGAGAATAACAACCCTACTCTTATGTGTATGTATTGAGTATACTACTGGATTACAAGATCAAGCCAGAAAACTTGAGTATTGTGCTTCTCAGAATTCGGGCTCCCCCCTTGCTCTGATGATCCTTGCCTTTTATACCGTCCCCAGAATGTATGCCGTTAGACCTCTAATAAAAAGTTACTTAATCATTTAGATCGTGGCACCGTTACTGGAGGTTACTGCAGGAGTTAAAACGTACCCACGTTGCTAGGCAATTATCATCATAAAAGGGAGTTGACATCGTGCCATTATCTTAGGAAATAATGGCGTAGTTTACTTCTTATATTTTGAATACGGTGTGGAAGATTCCTTTATCGACAAGGCCCACATATCTGTGAGTTTTGTCGACTAGGGCCTGGTCGTAGAAGGTCTTACGACCAAGGGATAGTCTTAGGAAAGCTTACGACTGCATACTCATCGTAGTAGAGCTTACGATCATGGGATAGTCGTATAAGGACTTACGACTATGGGGTAGTCGTAGGAAGACCCACGACTACAGGGTGGTCGTAGAAGAACTTACGACCTCTAGCTTCTCCCTTATTAATATTTAAGGGGTATACTCAGGAGTTATGTGACATCATTATTACCTCATAATATGAATTATGGATAAATTATTAAATGAGGATTGTTATATCCTCGTCATCTATCCCCCCAGCTTAAGCGAAAAATAGCTTGCTTGATAAAGGAGCAGTAGATGATCTTACGACCAGTAGATAGTCGTGGAAAAGGTGGTCGAAGGAAAAACTCTTCGACTAGTGTTTCATTTGAGTAGAAATTTACTTGGTCAAGAAAGTTGTAGGATAACCTTGCGGCTCACAAGGTGATTGTAGAAGATCTAACGGTCCCCGAGTGGTCACAGTACTGTGGTTGGAACTAGAAACTTTCCAATCGTTGTTACTTTTGACCAGAAAAGACTTGGTCAAGAAAGTAATTTCACTTGAGGTGTAAAAACAGACCTGATTTCCTCGAGCAGATAAATTTTAAGAATGCCAATCGACTCCCTTGCCATTGTCTGCTAGAGCAGTTCCCAAAGCGTTGGCAACCGTTAGGTAGCCACGTTTTTTCTTCTTCAGGCGTGCGGTTATAAAGTTCCACCGCAGGTGAGGGTAAGGTCTTTTACCTTCCCCCAATTTGTTCTTGTTGTTCAAAACTTTCGAGTTCTTCACCATCGACCAAATTGAGCTTTCTTCTCGAACCCTTCCACATCCAATCTCTTAGCTTTCGGGAGAAATAGCCAGAGCCGCTTCCCAGTGGGCTGAATCGGAGATGGACGTGGCCAAGATTCAAGCTTTGGTCGACTCCGAGAAGATCCCGAAGGCTGAATTCGTGAGATGGATCAAAGCCGCCAGGCAGCATTAGCCGTCGGGGGAGATGGGGCAAATCCCGCCTTCCCAAAGATTCTCGTGAGTGCGGCCTCCGACACTGCTTCATCCTTTTCTTACATTGGTACTTGAATACTTCCAAGTAGATTTGGTGAACCTCGTTCCCAATTCAATTACAATGTTGGGGGCATTCGTGTACCTTTGCAAGGCCTACCTGGGGATCCCGACTGACCTAGAGTTGTTCCGGTATTACTACAGAATGACTCGGTTAGGCGAAATTGTCGGTGGCTGTAGTCTGAAGCTCCATGACGGGAAGTTGAGGGAGTACATTCAGATGTTTACCTAGTCGTCGTGGCCGGGATGGAAGAAGAGGTGGTTCTATTGGGAGATCACCAATGAGGACAACATCTCCTTCATTGGAAAGCCGGCAGAGAAGGTTCCCTCATGGGATGCGATTCCTAAGGACCTTCGCCGGATTGCCCCCTTCATCCAAGCCATTGCGGACTTGAAGGAAGAGGGGCTTACTGGATGGCACGTGGTGAAGGATTTCATCACGTGTCGCATCAGCCCTCTGAAGAAGAGGGCTCACCAAATGTGGAGGTACTCGGGTTCATCGGACCCGACGAGGGACTATGCGGAGGGTAAGTAAACCTTAAGCTTAATGAGTACATGCGTTTCGAAAATTTCCATCTAGAGTTTTGTGATTGCGTGAATATTGGAGGATGGTTTTTCTTCCAAGATCCGTGATTCCTTGTGGGTCATCTCACCAATTCGTAGCATCCTCAATTGCTCACATTTTGGTGTTGTTCTTCGGGTTTGATTTTGTTTCTCTCTTCAGATTGATTCAACATCAACCTATCATTACTTGCTTTGGAGATACACTTGTTCTTCCTTTTTGCCAAACCAAGAAGGAGGAAAGCTGGGGCTTTGTGTCATTGATCAAGATTGAAATACAAATATCGTGAAAGATTGGACCACATTACACATCAACACGCGTTGATCCGTATTAATTCATTTCAGTTGTCACTTGAATTTTTGAGATTGTCTACTCTCATATTAGTACATTTTAGGTTGTAAATTATAACAGTAAATAAATGCACAGTTTCATAATATTAGCTTGAATTGCTTATGGAACCTACATTTACGAGTTGTCTTATGTATGCATATTTACGAGTTGGCAGCATGGAACCTACATTTTTTTCACCTTGAATTGCTTATAGATTTCACATTGTCCTTCTGTCATTTATTTTTCACACACAAAGTTTCATGGGAGTATATTATTCAGCATGATATGACTCCTATGCTTGAGATAGATTAGAAATATCCTAGTTCACTGGGACACTACAAAGCATATGGAGTAACTGGATTTAATGAAAGTTGGACATGTCCTGAAAATTGTTTCATAACCCCCCAAATTAACAAGCATCGCATTAGGAGTGGTGGATAGTTATTAATTGATTTCTTAGATCAATGGTCTTTGGTAGTAGCATGTCTTGATTTTGACTCAACTCAAGTGTGAGTAGTCCATGCTAGCTTGCATATTAAGGATGTTAGCATCTGTGATTTTGGTGGGTTTTCAAGCTAGTCACCATGCTATTGTTGGCTAGCCTACTATTATGTAGAGGGAACATGAAGTCTTGAACCAATAAAAGTAACTAAAAGCTAGGTAGGCTGCTAGTTTCAATTTTTGAAAGATGTGAATTCTTGTTGAATGAATTGCAGTGCTCCCTGATGATGCTTTTCTTGTTGAATGAAATGATCTTGTTTTTCTGCGTTTGTAAGACTGCTAGTTTCAATTTTTGAAAGATGTGAACCAAGGAGAGATATTGCATAGTTGTCAAGTACATATAAACTTCTTTCACAGCAGACATGAGATATAATCTACTATTTTCCCTTGTACATGGTTCACCGCCGATGCCGGCGAATGACGACTAGAATGAACTACACCATGGCGGCGAGAGATGTTGTTCAACCGGCCCCGGCTCAGAGTGGCACATCATGTGCAACATCATCACAGGCAGAGACATCTGCTTCCTCCACACGACACGAGTAAGAGGAGGACGACAAGGACGTGGATGCCAGGCTTCCCGATGAGATGTTCCTCTCAGACCTTGTTGGTACACTGACCCCTACGCAGCTGACTCAGGCCATGCCACCGCGTCGTGATCGTGCGGACATTAGTTCGGTAAACGTCATCGAGGGCACGCGAGGAGAACATCTAGCATCTAGGTTCACACCGACAATGGGTGCACGCCGAAAGCGCAAGTGATGTAAACAATGGGTATATGCAAGTGATGTAAACAATGAATGTTCTGATTTGAAATATGCATGCATGTCTATGTTCGAATGTTTGAATGAAATGAGACGATATGGATGATTCTTGATTATTTCTGATTGAATGAATGGGTTGAATGTCCATGTTTGTATGAAATGAATTTTCTAAATTGATACAAGCATAGATGTTGCTGTTTTTTGTTTACAGAGCTACTGTTACGCCAGGGGTAGTGGCGTGACTGACTGGAAGTGTCACGCCAGGATCCCTGGTGTGACAGGACTTAGCACCAAAAGGATGGTGCTGGCGTGCAACTCCTCTAGAACTGAACAAACCTTGGCATGGCAACACAGTTATGCCATGCCATATCTTATGGTGTGACTAACTGGAACTGTCACGCTAGGTATACTAGCGTGATAGGACTTAGCCTCCAGATGCGGGGTGCTGCCTTGCAACTCCTCTGGAGTTGCCCACACATTGGCATGGTAGTACTGTTTTGTGACACCAGGTCTCATGGCGTGACAAGATGTTACTGTCACGCCAAGACTCCTGGTGTGACAAGAGTTAGCACCAGAGAGTGACGAGGTTTTTGCAACTTCTCTAGAATTGCACAAACCTTAGCGTGGCAGCACGGTTATGCCACGCCAGTTATCATGGCATGACAAGATGTACTCTCACGCCAAGGATCATGGCATGACAGGCCTTGCCAACATAAAGCCTAACCTCTTTTTTTGATGACATCTCTCTTTTTGGATTGCAACAAATGACTAGAGTATGCTTCTCAAATCGACATGACAACACTACATCTCGCCCGCCTTTCAAAGTGAAAAGAAAACACTACACCTCGCCAGTGTTTTAGTCCGAAAAGACCAGACTCTGCTGTGATCATTTTACTTTTCAGAGGGACATGACAACACTCTGCTACACCAGCTTTTCATTTCGAAAAGATCAAAACTCTCCCTCCTCAGCTTTTCAGACCAAAAAGACCGGACTCTGCTACGCAAACTTTTCATAGAGACATGACATCACTCCGCCACACCAACTTCTGAGACGTACGCCGCTCTCTTGATAGGCTCACCTTCCCTGAGGATTAGCTACACCATCGGGGCAAGCGACGGGCGGATGTACCATAAGCTGACATATGATATCTTCAATACAGTTGCGTCGTTATGTGCACTCCTCCGTATGATGTGTGTCCATACAATGCATGTCCACGCCTTTACCATAATAGACGGTTGCAAGTTATTACTACTGCTTCAACGACTTTGCATCACAGTAACTCGTACAGTAATAGAGAGATAGCACCGCAATGTCCAAAAGTAACAACAATTTGTAGACGTCAGGGTAGTCCCAAACGTCAGGATGACGTGACCCGACGAGGTAGCTTTGCGCAACGACGTGACCCGACGAAGCAGCTTTGCACAGTGACGTGACGCAACGCTGCCACATGATTCCACCTCAGGGCTGCTGCCTCGTGAATGCGAATTTCCTTCAACCGAATTACAATTTAGTCGCATACGTAGGGTCGGCTCGGTATATAAGTACTACCCCTTCCACAACGGGTTCTCCTGTATCAAGCCTTCAACACAATCTAGCTCAGATGGAGAACCAATGAGACGAGATCCACGAACTCGCAACGGGTACTGCGGCCCAAGACAAACAAACGGAGCGTGCCAGGAGGGCACCTCCCCGCAATGACGCCCCCCATAGTAGCAACCACTACCTAAACATTCCAACCGAGCATTCGCCGTAACACCTGCCCGAGGGGGATACGTCGCCCCTCTGTTGGTGTAGGGACACATGCAAGTTCTTCAAGTCCAAGGAGCGGCTCAGCTGGGCATGCGTTACTGGGGTTGCGCGAACTACTCCTGGGACTTTCCCGATTGTCGTTGGGACTCGGGCCGTTATCGGCAACTGGTAAGGACCGGTTACAGTATGTTACTCTACCGTTTCTCTTTCAAAGTACATACTAACAACCTCTCCCGTCTACCTGTAGTCCCCAGATCCTTTATGTTGCTACCATAAGTGGATCGACCAGGGGAACCACCCACAGGACCAGTGGCGTCTCAACTGTGAGGAATGGGATGCCAAAAGGGACCATGAGAAGAGGGACGAGGATTGTCGCAATGAATAGCACAGAGAGCGTATCCGGTGGGAGACGCAAGTTCATCTCGAGGCGTGCAGGCGCAGGGAGCGCGTGACTCATGAGAGGGAGTGCGAGAGAAATGGGGAAATGGCGACCAAGGACAAGGCGGGTGGCGAGGAGTACAACGCCTAGGGGCAGATCCAATATAGGGACATGGGTGTACAAATGTACACCCATTTTTTTGGAAAAAAAACCCCAGTATTTATTAGGTATATTAGGTATATATACTAGTAAGTATACTTTAAATATGTATTTCAATTGTGCACTGCATCCCAATCACGATTCAGCCCGACGCTATCCGTCCGCGCGTAACCCACTCAGTCAAGCTGCCCCACGCATCGCCATAGCCCTCCACGGCCCAACAGAACTCCAAGCGTCGTGAGTCGCCCCTGGTCGCGAGTCCCTACTGCTCACGCAGCCAAGTCGCCGAGACTCGAGAGCCCGAGACCGAGCTTTAGCCTTCAGCTAACCCTATCCCTTTTGGCCTTTCCTCCCCTTTCTCGCTCTACGATGGCGGTGACGCAAGTACGCGCAACCAAGCGGCGAGCGGAGGGGCAGGGATGAGTGCCGAGCCGGAGCTGGAGATGGAGGGTGTGGCACACGGCGAGCGGCAAGGGGAGGGAAGCCCTGCGGCGCACGGCAGCGTCGAGCCCAAGCCTGAGCAAGAGCAGCCACCGGCACCAGCGCAAGGAGTGACAGCGGCACGCGGTGAGGTCAAGGTGAGCTCCTCTGCTGGTTTCTTGCCTCTTGCTCTTGGTGACTTTGGTGTGAGATTTCTATGCATCGCTAGTCTCGCCTTGTCTCATCTCGTCTCGTGGCCTCCTCCTCCCGCTCAGGCCGACTCCCCAGTCCCTAGGGGGTAGGTCGGCGGCACTTGCCTCCCGCGGCCGCTCCTCCTTCACCGCCGCCATGTAAGATTGAGGAGGCTGACTAGAGGGGGTGAATAGGCGGTTTTAAACACTTCTTTGGCTAAAACTGAGTTTTATGCAGAATTGTAAATTAATTCAGCTTTGCTCAATTAAAAGCTATATCACTAGTCTTGACTAAGTGCACCAACAATAAGAGACTATTGATAATAATAGCAATCATACAAGGACAAATAAGCAATCTAATACAAGGAATGTAAATTGCACAAAAGCACAAGAGAACAAACCACAATGACACAATGATATTTTACCATGGTGTTAGGAGACTTGCTGGTCTCCCCTAATCCACGTTGAGGTAAGCCTAACCAAATTGGACCGGCTCCACAATCGAGCCAATACCTCCGAGGTAAGTTCAACCACTTAGACCAGCTCCAACACGAACCAACACATCGATCCACACCGGGTAGCTCTTCCTCCACTCCGGAGATGGTGAGCACCAAACCAATCACAACCGTCCAGGCCTTCTTACAACGTTCTTGTAAAAGATCACCGGCACAACTCCTCCAAGCCGTCTAGGTGTCAACAAACACCAAGAGTAACAAGTCGGAGATGCTCACTTGAATGAATCAAGTGTCTAAGCTTAATAGATACACAATCCACTACCTAATGCAACACATGCACTTAGGGTTTGCTCTCTAAGCTCACTATGTGCAACACATGCACATAAGCGATAAGAGGGCTTGCTCTTTGCTCAAGAGAATGAATAGCACCAGCAACAACACTCCCACAACCGGCCAAGGTGGGTATTTATAGCCCACACACAAAAACTAGCCATTTGAAAGAGAATCTGCTGAAAAACAATGAAGCCCGGTCTGACCACCAACCAATGGCTGGTCAGACCGCCCATGCTCCAACAGCTATAAAACTAGACGTTGGACACATGTCCGGACTGACCGCTAACCAATGGTCGGTCAGACCGCCCCAACCTGGTCAGATCGCCAAGGGTGCAGTTAGACCGCTCAACAGAACAAAGAGCTATTCCAGAAAAACACCTTCTCTGGAAAAAGCTGACCGGGTCACTTGACCTGGAGGTCCGGTCAGACCGGCCAACACATGGCGGCCAGACTGAGGTTCCAAAACCAGAAAAACGCATTCTTTGGAAAAAGCTGACTGGGACACATGACCCAGAGGTCTGATTAGACTGGCCAACTCATGGCGGTCAGACCGGTTGCACACCGCCGGTTAGACCGGTCAACCATGGCGGTCAGACCGCCAAAACAAAGGAACCGGCACACAGCCCGATTTACCTTTCAAGGGCCGGTCAGACCGCCCAAAAGCCTATGGTCAGACCGCCAGAGCTGAGAAAACAAGGATTTTTGCATTCCGCTTTAACTCAATTTGCAAAACACATTTGCCAATTGACGCATGATGCAAACAAGGGTTAAAGGCGAGATTCTCAATAACTTTTAGAATCACACCACAAGGAATAAGGTACATGGACTTATACCATTTGCAAAACAGATTCGCAAACTAAAGTCACATGCTACAAGGATTATACATGAGCCTCGACTATTTGCAAAACACATTCACAAATATTAGCAACATGCTTACGAGAGCTAGAGAAAGCACAACGAGCTATCAACACATGACACACTCAAGCTACTAGTCAAGACCCCACTTAATAGTACGGCAACATATACTAGCAATCTAGTCTTTCAACGAAACAGCAAGACCGGTAAAAAACTAAGAACACATCCTTAGCCCTAGCTAGTCATACCTTTGAATTGAGCATCCACTTGAAGCTTGATGACGCACATCTTCACTTCAAGACCGGGTCAATGACTTGATAATCATCAACTCATGATGATTTTCTTTACTTCAAGTTCTTGACTTGAATATGTATCAACCCATGATGCACTCTTTCACTTGACCGCCATCAACACATGATGGGTCTTTTCTTGACTCGATGATCAACTCATGATCATCTCCTCTTCGAGAACTTGATACGCATAAACACATGATGCATCATTTACTCCAAGCTCTTGACTTTAATATCATCAACACAAGATGATCTTTTTCACTTCAGGATCTTGACTTGAACACTATCAACACATGATGATTTCCTTTATCCCGAGTCTTGACTTGATGACGATCAATTCATGATGTCAAACAAATTCTTCATCATCATGGAATATAACATATTCATCCAACTCATAGAAAATGTTAGTTCCATATGACGATTGTCATTAATTACCAAAATACTGTATTAACTCATAATGGTGGGTCTAGATTCTTCAATCTCCCATTTTTTGGTGATTGATGACAATCCTCTTGCAAATAATTAAAATTGAATTAACATGAGTATATATCAACTACACAAGCTTTATACACTCAAGGATACATTTCAAAGTAGAGATCCTTAATATAAGTAGATAGAAGAATGGGATCAATACTAGTGAAATGTCAAAACATAGAGTGAACTCCCCCTAAATGTGTGCATTCAAATATAATGAATGAAACAAAATGCACATATTCATGTTTGACTCTTGGTGGAGTTTATTCTATATTTTGGATCCAAAGAATGCAACAATTGAAGGATATGACAATTTAGCTCATGCTCATGAGAAAACATGCATTCATAAAGATCCATAAACCATTTTGGGCAAATAGCAAATTAGGTTTTCCCATATAATAGTTTACCCATTTTAAACAAAGCCCAAAACATTTTTCATTTTTGCTAAGAAAACCCCTTTTAGGAAAAACTCCCCCTTACACAAAAGTTGCACTCCTTTGACACACAAAGGTTTTTTTCATCCAATCAATATCTCCCTCTTTGTCATCTCTTTGAAATATATCTATCTAAAACTCATGATGACTTCAAACTCTCTAATTTGACCATTATTTGCAACCAAATTCTCCCCCTTTAACATTAAGCACCAAAAAATATCTATATGTGGATCACACTTGAAAGATAGTCCTTAAACATCACTCATAGATACCACGTGTCGACAAGACTTGAAAAAGCAAAATGCTTAAGCTACTCTCACAAAGATCTTCAAGAAAAACATCCAAAGAGAAGAGGGAAAGAGAGAATGCACTCGTACACGGAGAGTACTTGAGCTTGGTCAAGGAAAGTATGATCATCAAGGAATGAAATTAGATATCACTTTGAAGGAATAAGATGATATCGCGTGTAAGGATGATTCTCATGCTGAGGTCAAGATGATCAAAAGAAGCTACCATTTGAAAGAATACCACTTGATGAATAAAAATGCATTTTTAATCAAGAAAATAATTTGAGGGTAGTGTGAAAGATAATAATAAACATCTTGACCAAAGGAAGCAACAAAGGTGGCTAAAAGATGTAGAAATCAACAAATAGGCCATTTCCTATTGCTGACAACAACTACCGGCCGCACTGAGTTCAATGCTAGCTACACCAGAGAGCTCGTGGTCGACCAAAGATTCAAAAAGCGGTTAGACCAAGAGCTTACGCCGATCATTGGGAGGTAGCCGGTCGGTCCATGAGACCCGAATCATAGCGTATTCAAGGTCGATTTTGGAGAAAAGATGGAAATATTGTATTTTGCTCCAAATTTTTACACAATCAACCAAATAAACATATTTGGAGTATTTCCAACTTATATAGCCATAAAAAATCCAATTCTAGCTAGAAGAGGAGAAGTTGCCTTCCAACTGGAGCACCCACATCAGTTGTCAGATGTTCATGATGTCTTCCATGTGTCTCAATTGAAGAAGTGCCTACTTGTGCCAGAGGAGCAGATGCCATTGGAATCAATTGATCTGCAGGAAGATCTCACCTATAAGGAGCAGCCTATCAAGATTCTGGAAGTAGCAGAGCGTGTGACGAGGAGTAAGATCATCCGTTTCTGCAAAGTTCAATGGAGCAATCACACTGAAGAGGAAGCCACCTAGGAGCGTGAAGAGGTCCTAAAGGCCGAGTTTCCGCACCTATTCTCTAGCCAACCCGAAACTCAGGGTCAAAATTCCCTTTAAGGGGGGTAGGTTTGTAACATCTCAATTTTCAGTGCCTTTTTGAAATCTTAAAAATAAAAAGAATCATTTGCAATTTATTGGATTGATTTAAAGCTTAATTTGAATTTTTAGAAAATAAAAAACATTTTAAATGATTAAAATAAACTTCAATTAAATCTAAAATTATTTTATTCTCTCTTTTCAGGTTCCAAGGATTTTTGTGGAATTTTCTTGAATTTTTCTGAATTTATTTATTTTTGGATTTTCTAGATTTTATTTTATTGTATTTTCCTTACTTTATTCTTTCTCTCTCCTCCTTTCATCTTCAACCTCCAGAACGGTTCGTTCTGCCATGGCCGACCTCCACCTCTCTCCTCTTTTCTCCTCACCCAATGTCGGACCCGGGAGTAACACCCCAAATCCTCTCTGCATTTCTGAACTAGTCCAATGATCAGTAGCTAGTTCACACAGTTAAACAGATATGGTAACATCCATAAATTGCACAACTTTATTAATAAATAATAACAGAGTTTATTGCAAGAAAGGCTTACAAGCCAACAATAAAGAACACAGCGGAAGACGAAGAAGAAGTAGTGGAGTCCAGCTGATCTGCCATAGGGAATCGACTGGGGTAGCGGTCTAGTCGTCGAGATCTACACCGGCAGCGAAGTCCTTCTCCTCTGAAATTTGTTTGCATAAAGCAAGTATAAGCACAACTACCGTGCTCGCAAGTTACACCCAATAACAGAGTTAATGCATGCATGGATACAACAAAGGAAGGCTTATTGGTTAACTTTGCATAAAGCAATGTTTTCTTTAAATACTTGTACTAAGTTCCAAAGCGATTATTTCATAACTAAAATTCATTTTATAAATTCTCGGTTTTATAGTCAGATAACATTCACACAAGAATGGTGAAGGATACCCTCCTATCACATGGCTTTCTGCCCAATTTCCCATTTGCATAAACCATTTGATGAAGTCTTTTCAAAACAAAATCAAAGTCTAACTTTGAGTGGCTTTGCCAAGCATGTCCATGACCGTGGACATGGCTATTTGAATAGTTCTTAACACTCTGCAGAGGTTGTATAGCTTTACCCACAAGACATGAATTCTCTAGTTTGTTTGGTTTATCCGTCGATACCACCGCTCACTACCTTAGGTAAGCAGTCTAGAGCACATGTCAAGGCTTTTACAATGCGCCATTCCCTCGCTAAGGTTTCACCCCCTTTGGATAGAAATCCGTAGAGTTCCTAGCCCCCTCTTGCGCCAGGTGGGACTAACGTAGGTCATAACATGACTACCCACCACATCTGAAGGGAACGACCACGGTGGAACATTGCAAATTAGTCAGCTAGGTCCCGCCCATCGAGACATGTGGTAGTACGATGTGGCTTAGCAAGATGCGGCTTGAAGATCGGTCCTTAACTGACTTGGACGACTTTCCATAGAACCCATGGGCCTCGATCATAGAAATGATTCGATCCTGTGCATCAACATGCACCATCTAAACATCCATTACGCTCAAGTACAAACTAACTTTTCCTTTTTGCTTTTCAAAATTATTTACAAAATCTTCCATGACAAACCAATGCCATAGACTTTTAAACAACATTTGATTTTTGGCTGAAATCCCCAAATCAAATATTTTTGGTCTAAGCATGGCTAAGCATAATTTTTTTCAAAATGTTCTAGTTCATACTATTGTATAAACTAGATTTTTATCTAAGATGTCAAGGTAGGTTTATTTCAATGTCAAGATTGGCAGTACAAAGGAATTAGGAATAACTATAATTTAAAACATAAATTTAAATTAAATTGAATATAAATAAGCATGCAATAATTTAAAATAGAAATTAAATAATTTTAAATAATGGGATTAAATATGATCAAAGGTATAACTTGCCTTGCTTGATTAGTCGATGTTCTCAAACGGCGCCGGAATCCGGTCGTCCGAAGTCGTCGTAATCTATACGCATAAACGATTCGAATTCAAATAAAATCCAAAGATTTATAAAATAAATACTACTAGGAAGGTATCAACTTTATATGAATTTAGGAAGTTGAATCGACAGAATCAGAGTTCGTATGAGGGAGAATGAACCCCAGGAAGTTTTAAAATACATGAAATGATGAAATTGGAATTTCTTGGATTTTGGAATTATTTTTGTGAAGGAAAATCTGATTAATGACATCAACGGCCGGTTTTCATTGACAACTGGGCCCGGTCTTGACACGTAGGTGCTAATCTGGACAGAGGGCACTGAGGTGGCACTGAGTTGGTGCCGCATGGCGCCACCTGGCTACGACGCCAGCGACCGGAGGAGTGGCGCTAGGGGCCCTAGGCTCGCCGATGAACGGCGGTGAGTTGGCCTCCAACGAGGGTACCGAGAGAAAGAGGAGGCAACGGGGAGTCTGGGGCTCACCACGGCGATGAGAGGATGCGTAGCGGTGGCCGGCGACGAGGACGAAGGCAGCAACGCTTGTGGGTCCGAGGCGGTGAGGGAGCTCCGACGGTTCTTGGCTCGGGTGAGTGCAAGCACCAGGTGGGCGGTGACGTCGCGATGCCGATGACGAGGTCGGGGTTGCCAGATAGGGCTTGACGGCGTTGGAGAAGACAAAGAACGAAGCTTCGATTGCCGCCGCAAAAACTCAAAATTCGAGCAATTAAGAGAAAGGGGATGGAAGGGGTTTGAGGCGTTGAGATGAGTGGAGAATTGCGCACCCAATGCTCCCTTTTATAGGTGTTGGGGAGGCCGGGAGGAGGAGATTAATGGTGCGGGCTCTACGGCGGTGATGGCGGAAATCCGGTGTAAATGCGCGTGAAAGACGGGGGTAAATGCCAGATCGAGCGAGGCGTGATGTGTGGATCTTAATGCGAAAGATTCAGGGCTATGAAGGGGAGGGAATCGCGGGATTGGGGAAGCTCCGAGTGGCCGATAATGGTGGGTGCACGGTTCGGCTGAAGGTAGAAGGAGATGGGGAGGAAGGAGGCACACGGGGGTTACAAGGCGCTCGGTTTGGTCACCTGGAGATGCAGCGACGGCCTGCGGCGACGTGAAGAGCGGCCGTGCGGTTCGAATCTCCAGTGGTGCGGCGTTACGGCGAGGCTCTAGCGTCGAGGAGGTGCGCACCGGGTAGCTCGTAGCACAGTGAAGCCAACGGCGAGGTCAGGGTGGCTGGGGAAGGTTTGACAGTGGCGCAATCGCCAAAAGTGAAGCTCGCGGTCGGAGACGACAAAACTCAAATTCTGGCGAGGTTACGAGAAGAGGGAAGGGGAGATTGTGGGGGAAAGGATGAATGGAGCGTTGCGCACCCGGTGCTCCCTTTTATAGGGGCGGAGGAGGCTGGAGCGAGGAGATCGGTGGCGCGGGTCCTTCGGCGGTGATGGCACGATCCGATAATTCCATGCGCGGATGAGGGGGCAACGACAAGAAAGGGAGGTGGCGTGATGCACATGTTTGAACGCGTTTGAATGCATGTGAAGAGGGGGAGGGAATCGCGGAGATTTGAAGCTCCGTGCGACCGGTAATGGCGGCGGCTCGAGTGCGGCCTCACGAGGAAGAAGGCAGGGAGAAGAAAGCGGACGGGCCCACTGGCAGCGGGACCGGAGGGAAGAGGGCGAAGCGGGACCATTGGATTTAGCTCCAACTACGGAATGGGCGCTATGGTATGCCATTGGATTGAATCAACGGTTGGAGGGTGCGTCTTGGAGAAAGGAGCCAAAATGGGCCATCTTGACGAAAGGAGTTGGACCGAGCCAAATTCGGCCCAAGGACTGTTGGAGGAATTTCTAAAGGTTTAGTAATTTAAATAATTCCGTAAATTCAAATAAGCTTTAGAAAATAGCAAATAAAATCCCAAAATTATGAGAAAATCCACATAAATTATCAAAGATATTTTGGACTTAATAAAATTATATCCATCTATTATTTTCTAATAGATTTTGTAAATAAATTATTTTGGCTTTAAAATAATTAAGAAAAAGCTTTTAAAATTCCGTAAAATTCAAGAAATTAATTAAATTTTTATTTTTAAATTTTAAATCAAATAAAACTTTGATAAATTTTATTTTTGACTTTTAAAACTTTAGAAATTCAAGAAAAGCAATAAAACTTTTTCAAATTTTAGAAAATCCAATAAAATAATAACTTTATTTATTTTTATTTTGGTAACAAAGACTTTGGGATGTTACACCCAAACCTTTAAAATCCATACCATCAATTGTTGAAATGTTTCCTCTAACCTCACCCACGTTTCCATCTCATCAAGTGTTGTCTCTTCCACTCCTTACAATTAATTTTACCGCTTCTTTCATTCTTTACTTCAACCCGAAACCGCTCAATTAATTCTCATGAGTTTCATGTTGATTCGAGCACCTCCTCCCCTATATAAAGAGAGCCCCAGGAGTCTCTCATCTCACTCAACTCATTCCCAAAGATCTCCCATCTCCTTTCTTCCTCTCCTTGCGGGAATTCGTAATTCCTTCGCCGCCGGCCGCAACCACCTTCACCACCGATTGTGCCATCGTCTGTCAATCTCTAGTGACGTTGTCTACACTGGGAGCTTCACTGCGTTGTGTCCTACCTCAAACACACCTCTTCTTTGTTAGGAGCACCATCACTGCATTCACCTGAACATTGCCGTTGCCTTCTTCTTCGTCGCCGACATTGACGCTCTGTCGCAGTCGTCTACTCCATCGTGATCGACATCTTGTGGTCTACCTCGTGAGCACATCATCTCCGCCAGAGCGACCCCGAAACGCCATCACTGCCTTGAACTATACCTTATCGCCGCACTTCTTCCTAGCTGCCGACCTTTTCTGCTCGCCCTCTCGCCGCAAAGGTACGCACCAAGTTCAGCGTGTCACCCTCTTCATTTTGATATCACCCGCTCGCCTCGTCGTGGCGTGTAGCGCCAATGCCGAAGCCGGTAGCCGAAGCGTTGCCGCCGACCGCTGTGGTCGAGTTTTCTTCGACTAGTGGTCGAGCTTTCTTCACCAAAGAGTCGTAACCTTTCCGATGACCAGTAGTCGTAACCTTTCCTTCGACTAGTGGTCGTAAATCCTTTCAACCACGTGCATTCGAAGCTTTCGACCAGTGCTTGATGTATAGTGCCTGTTGAACAGTACTTGAAAGGTGCATAGTATTTTCAGAATTATATCAAAACTTCGAGGGGCTCGTTCTCTTTCATACGAACTCCAAATCCATCATTTCTTTCTTCTAAATTCAATATCTTCCTTTCAGTATTTATTTTGTAATTTTTGGATTTTATTTGAATTTTTGTTATTTATTTATCTCGTTTTGCGCGTATAGAATCCGACGTTTCCGAAACCTTCCAAGAGTAATCTACTGAAGCATCTGCAAATTTCGACGAAGGCAAGTCATAGACTTTTGATCATTTTGTACCAGTTTACAAAATTATATTGTTTTGTATCAACATGCATTGCTAAGTTTATAGTAATGGTTTTTCGGGAATAGTTAAATGCCTATTTGACAATGTGCCTCCTTGAATAATTGTGAATTACATGTTGACATGTACTCTTGGCATGGTTTAATTTTAGTTGGTCATATTTTATTACCAACATGGGTATCGTATGTTGCTTAGTCATGCTTTAGTTGAACGATGAGTTCCTTCACTATGTTAATCATGAAAATTTGACTTAATGATATATGGAATTGTGGCGTGGCCACTGTTATTAAAATTTATTGTGCCATGGCAAGGGTTGTCATTTGGTCAGGTTTGAACCAAAAATGATTTCATACTCAAGCAATTGATCGTGCAGTAAAGGGGATGTTTTGGGATGTGGTTGACTCTCCTGAGTAGTCACTAAGGACTTAACTTTGTGCGCCATTGATCTAGGCCATACCGTACAACCACATGTCTAGGATGGGGTGGATCTAGCTGACTAATTAGCAATGTTGTGGTTTGGTTCTGTTTGGGTTGATGAGTGGCGTAAGAAGGGGCCCAGAATGGCGAATCCTTAGCGAGCAGAACCGAGTCAAAACAGAGTTTTGTAAAGGCCTTGTGATAATCACTTAGTCGCACACCTGGAAGTGTGTTAAACAGACATTATAAGTTGATTATCTCTTGTGGGTCAAGCTGTACAACCTCTGCAGAGTGTTAAAAACTATTCGAATAGCCGTGTCCTCGGTTATGGACAATGCCTGGTGATTTCACATGAGGGTTAGATTTTTCTCAAAAATATTAGAATGGTGGAACTGTTGGGAAGTGAACAGGTTTGTTCACTAGTTGTTTCAAAGCAATTGTCTATTTATTTATATTTCTTTTCAAATGTGCTTTTCAATCTATTTATTGTATTTACTGTGAATATTGCTTTCTGCAAAATAGCCATAACGCTACTCTTGTTCAAGCCTTGAATAAATACTATTTTCATACATTTCCCTACGACTTGCTGAGTACTTTATGTACTCACGGCTATACGCTATTTGTTGTTCAATCATTGAGGAAGACCCAGGGAACACTGAGTTCTACGAGGAGGATTACTTCAAAGACTATATGAACTAGGGTGCGCTCTCCACTCGATTACCTATGGGCATGTCGGATGGCTACCACAAGATTATCTTCCGCTGCAAGTTTATTATTCTGTCTTTAAGCCCTGCGTGGCAATAATTGTAAAACCTTGACCATAAGGTCTATTGTTACTTTTTAATAATATTTGGCTTATTCTCAGCTACTTTATTGTATGGATATAATTTCATCAATGTTGATACTGTGTGAACTAGCTACTGATCTTGGAACTAGTTCAGAATACACAGAGGGTCCAGATTTGCAGATTTGGGTCCCGACAGGGGGCTAGCTGACGAGGATTAAAATCTCTATGTATTACTTTAATACATAATTAAAAGACCATATGTCTTCATAGCCGTAACCCCTAAGGCTAACGACTCCCATGGTAGTAATAATTCTAGACGTTACTTTATGGGTACCCTGGTCGGAAAGGTCCTGTACTTGCTACCCGACTAGATGACTGCTCGTAGGAGCATTGAACTGGCACTTGGATATGGTTCCAAGTACATCTTTGTCGTATGATGAATGGAGTACATGTCATATTTGTTTCAAACCACGCGAAGTTTCACAGCCCTAAGTTACTGACATCAACTGCTCGTTAGTTGGTTCTCTACCAGCTGCCACCACTTTTTCGACTAGACACGACGCTTCCAAACATGTGTGTCGAGACCCAAAATATGCAATTCTGGACCCTCTGTGTATAATGCACTAGTCCATGATCACGCTAGTGCACACAGTTGCAACACAGGTGAATATCGATCCACACAAATGATTACTAACATAAACGGGTAATTTGATAACAAATAGTTGTTTTGACCTTGTGGTCGAGTTTACAATTATTAAGCCACGCAGGGCTAACAAAGAAATAAAATAGCAGCGGAACAAAGAAACTTCAGCAGAATCCCATCAATTCACCACAAGCAACTGACTGGGATCAAGACCCTACGATCAAGCACCTTCGATGAACTCCTCCTCGAAAGCAGGCGATGACTCCTACTCTTCTGTTGCATGTTTTACAACAAGCATGAGTATAAAACCGTACTCGCAAGTCATACCACAGAAATGCAATTATACATGATGGCTTATTCCAAAGGAATGGCTTCTGTGGTTATTTTGCAGAAATGCAGCATTTGCAGTTTAAATACAAGTAATAGATTGAAAGCATAATTCAAAACAAATAGACAATAATAATTTGACAGTTTTATTTCACAAAGACACATAGCCTAAACAAGTTATTCACATAGCCATATGACTTAAGTCACACAGCTCCCTTCCCAAAGTTTTCATGAAAATATACCCCTCGTGTGAAATCCCCGAGCATGTCCATGACCGCGGACGTGGCTATTCGAATAGATTGATTAACACTCTGCAGAGGTTGTACACTTTACTCACAAGATACAACTAGTGTAGCTAGCACTAGCCGTAACAAAACAGTTCAGAAACTTCATCTCGACATTGACACTCCCTGTATGCTTAGCCGCCACGCACGCACACCGTTGGATGTGGAAACGGCGAACCGCCCAAATGATGCGACTACTTGGTAGTACACACCTCCACCCAATCTGACACAGCTAACCTACAACCTGAGTAATCAATGTCAAGACTCCATAACTTACTAAGTTAGGCCCGTCCCATACCAGGCATGTGGTTGTACAAAAGGCTCAGTTCAATGGCGCACAAAGTTAAGTCCTTAATTGACCGGGGCAAAACTTCCAAATTCTAACCTATCATTCCCGCCAACACAGATCCACCATAATAGTATACCAGACCACTTGCCCCCGTCCAAAACCTTTTCCCACCCTGTTGGTTAAGTGCAACATATGCCATCAACGAGTAATAGTACATAGTACACATAGTTCCATAGTCACTTAGTCAAGTTTATATTTGCAACTTACATGAGATGATGACTCGTAGCATGGCTAAGCAAACTAATCGCATCTAACCATCTCACGTTGGTAATACCAACTAAACCAACCAAACTAGGGTGACAAAAGATTATGGCATACAATTAGACAAGGAGGTCATAACAAATTGGATATTAACTAGTCCCAAAAACATTGAAATAAATAATTAAAGTAAATGCAATAATTTAAATCAGTATAACTTTTGAAAACTGGGTTCAATATGATCAAAGGTATAACTTGCCTTGGAATAGGTCTAAATACTGATCTTGCTCTTGAGGTGCTCATTCTTCTTCAAATCTTCCTGAAGTATCGATGTCTACTCGCAAACGAAACAAACAAACAAAACAAATAAAAACAGAGGCAAAACAAACTCCAAAAATCAAATAAAAATCCCCAATAAATAGATCTTGAATTTAGATGAATTTAGAAATTTGAATAGACTCAAACGGAGTTCGGATGCAAAGGATATGGACTTTGGAAGTTTGAATCTAAAAGAAACCCTAATAATTGGATTATTCCGAATTCCGAATTATTTCTCTAAAGAAAAATCGGATTATTGTACAACGATGACATCAGCAATAGAATTTCCGGAATAAGAAAATATTGACATGTGGGACCCACATGTCAGCCTCACAGTCCACGGTAGACCAAGTCCACCGAACCGGCGCACAGGTTAGATCTGGACCACCACGCGTACGCACACGTGGACGCTGACGCGGCTCCACGCGGCTGCCATGCAAGCACAGAGGACGAGGTGGCGCTGACGCGGACGGCGGTGACGGCGGCGGTGCACGGGAACCAATGGCAACGGCGAACTGTGGGTCTACTCCGGTGATGAGTGGCACCCGCGTGTAGCTCTCGCTATTGCGAACCTGTTGAGGTAGCTCCGGGTGGTTGAGGACGTTGGTGGTGGCCGGCGGCGAGGTTGAAGCGGCAGTGAGCTACAGTCGTTGTCGGACGGAAGCTCCGGTGAGGTTTTGGCGGTGCGGATGGTCGTTGGAGGTAGCCTGTGCGACGGCGGACCAGGTGGTGTGCTCCAAGACGATGCGGCGGCGAAGACGGCGACGCAATTCGACGACGAAGAAGCTTGGCCAAAAACCCTAGATGAGGGATTATGGCGGCGCTGGGGCTCTGGAGGGGCGATTGCTTGAGGGATTATGGTGCGGGTGACAAGACGATCCCGGGGGTCCTATTTATAGGGTCCGGGGAGACACGAGGAGGCGAGTTGGCGACGGAGTCCCAAAAGAGTCTGAAACCAACACGAGGAAATCTCTGAGTTTGAAGGAGATTCGGGATTTGATTCTACCAAATTCGGGTGCGGGAGAGATTAGAGATAAATTTTGTTACAGTTTCTAGAAGAGCTTCAGTTGGAAAGATTGCGTCGTCGTACCGAGCTCAAGCTCAAGCCATGGCGGATGGACACACAACTCATGCGTAGAAGATGACCAAGACGGAGACGACGAAGGCGCGGGGCCCACGCGTCAGAGAAACAAAGGAAGCGGACGAGTTCGGACCAAAAGATCCGACCGCTTAGATTTGATCGAACGGCTCAGAACAGCGGTGATGTTCGGACCGCCCGGTCATCGAAACTTCATCTGACCGTCTAATGTCGATCCAACGGTGGAGAGCCGAAATGAAGCGGTACAAGACGTGGAAATGAGAGAGAGAGAGAGATCGAGATCGACGCAAAGGGGACCACTGTCATTAGAAGTGGAAGCAAGACGCAGAAGACCAGCCGGGCGGATCGGGCCGAAGGAAAGAGAGTGGGCCGAATGAGTTGGAATTCGGCCCAGAAGCTTTTCTGAGATTTTAAAATACATTTTTCTTTTTAGAAAAATACCAGAAATTCAAATAAGCAATAGAAAATAGCAAATGAACTTAGAAAATTCTAGAAAATATATCCAAGCACATAGAATCCAAATAAAATAGTTTTGACCATTGTTGATATTGACTTTACTCATATTAAATTGTTTTGATGTACAAAGTCCATATTAAGTTTTTGATTTAAATTCAAATAAAACTAAATAGTGAATTTTATCCTACTAACTATTCAAAGGATTTTGAAAGCTCAGAAAATTGTGATGTTATAATGCACCACTTACAGGAGTAACTGCAACCCCTTCGCCAGTTATTTAAAGGATAATACAAACGGCAGAAGACAATCCTATTTGGAAGATCAACAGACGTTTGGATTTCACCTAAAGCAATAGCATAGCAAGCAATACAACAAGTGTAATTAGGGCTAGTCCACTGCCTTATCAAGGGCACCCCCTGTAAAGGATCCAATTTATAGCAATAAAGAGTAATCATATTCTTTTCCAAGAACTTTTTGACATTTTCTTCTATTTATTTTATAAGATCAGCGACTCGATCATCGATAATGAATGACATGCATTTGAAGTGGCACGTTGCTATGTTTCAAAATTTTGATGATCCATCCAGTGCGTGCAGAGTGGAACCTTGCCATTTTGATGTTATATTAAGATTTTCGTTGACTATTATGCCTGTACTGCTTCAGAGGTGCTGAAGCCTGAAACTATAGTCTGTTTAGAGCATCTACAACAATACACCTCAGCTGTTACTAAGAGCATGCCACATCAGCATTTTGATGATATGGAAGAGAGAAGGGGAGGAGAGAGAGTGAAGCTGTTTCTATATGAAGAAACTATGAGATTGTTAATACCAAGACGTAAGTAACAACTAGTAACAACAAAATACTCTATTGGAGCCTTTAGTTGTTACTTAAACATTCATTTTGTGGGTCCCACTGCCTACCAACATGCTTGTAGCAATTAAGTCTTAGATACAAGCTTAAGAAACAATCTATTGGAATGGTTGTTTCTTGTTATTAGATTGAGTACTCTCTCTCCTCTTAGTAACAAACTAAGAAACAACCTATTGTAGATGCTCTTAGCCTGCACAGAAGCTGAATATTTCCGTTTCCGTGTCAATCTCATTCATAATTGCAGTAACTAGTCTTTTACTCGTAGGTTTAATTATGTGATGCCATTTGTCAGACTGATCTGCGTGCATGCCTTGCTGCTTGCCCAGAGTCGTTGGCTGAGTCAGACGAGGAGTCGGAGGCCCTGCAGCTGAAGCTCCTCGAGAAGGAAATCGACATGCCTACCGTTGTGCAGAAGTACAAGAAGCTGCGCACCACGCACAACCGGCGCGATGAAATGCGCCGTGCTGATATAATCCTATTGCCTGTTACGTAGGTTTTCGCTTAATCTTGGAGTCAGCTCTGACAGAAAACTGCCCGGCTGAAATCCTTTTGCTTCCATGTTTTCCTGCAACATCCTAGTTCTCGGATAAGAACACGGTCGTTTGTTCGCTTAACATTATTTCTTGCATAAAATAGAAGGGGGAGTACGGAAAGAAGAACTCGGAACCAGCCTAGCCTTTTGTAGCAAGGCCGGCCTTCCAGCCCAATCTTCACCAATCAGCAAACACTGAAATTGCTGCAATTACAAGCTGCTGAAATCGAAACAAGTCAGTCAAATCACCCACGCATTATTGCAACACAGGGGAAAACAAAGTAAACGGCAGGAGCCTGCTTTCTGTCGATGCATGCGAGCAGTGGTCGATACAAGTCAGGTGCTAGTTTTATTGAGTTTTTTTCGGAAATCGACACATAATTTAATATTATTTTATTAATAGTTTGAAAGTATTTTTAGACTATTTCAATGCTTAACCAATTAACAAGTGTAACTAGAGCAATTTTGAATTAAGCCAACGAGCTCCACTAACGAGTTTTTTTTTCCATCCCTACCTGCGAGTGTGAGAGCCAAATCGGCACAACTGTGTCTACAACTTTTTTATTACAACGAAGATGCACACGCACACACATCACCATGTACGCACACTACATGCACACATACGATTGCACCTCCTTAATACATGTCTACAAAGACGGAGGCTAGAGATCACACAAGAAATCCTACTGAATCACACTCACGTGTGCGTAAAGGCGAACACTAAGATTTGACCTCTGGTAGGTGAAATCGTACACCCACAACTCTACCGATCCACCGAGAAATGGTTTCCATGTGTCCAGAGGTTTTGGCCGTCTTTCCGTTGACACAGATGCAAGGAAGGGAAGGAACATATGTGCACCGTTTGCCCAATGATCAGTGGCGGTTGTTTATTTTTTGGGGTACCGGGTGGCGAATGTTATTGGATGAAGCATTTTTCAATCATTTCGCATCGTTTCAATGATCGAGTTTTCATGTCTCAGCAGGACTGGGATCCGTTTGAGCCATCAGAACTTGCTACAGTGCCAACTGCACTTTCAGTCGCCACAGTACCAATCGATCTGAGCCACTGGATATTTTCTGTCGCCACATTACCAATCGATCTGAGCCACTGGATCTTTTCTGTCGCCCATCCAATGGTCAGAGAAAGACCAACTGCAAGATACAGTAGCTGGTTGCAGTTGCTTTGCGTCTCAAACTGCAGCCGTCTCCAGAGTCCAGACTCCACCGCACGGTCACGCGCCGCACGGCAGCGTGGGCAGGGAGCTCCCCTGGCCGGGAGATGAGGAGAGCAGTGTAGCGAAAAACACTTGGAACAACACTTAAAACGGCCGTTTAGTCGCCCGTTAATACGGTGACGGCATCCAAAGCGTGACGGCTAGCAAATATGGGGGGCATTTAACGGTGTCAAGGCATGTACAGTGGGTGACATCAGCAGTCTATAATTTTTATCATGTAAGATTTTTAATGACGGGGATGAGAGAGAACAAGGAAAAAGAATAAAGCCGTCTAGCATGCAACAGATAGTCTATAAAACTCTTATAGACAACACAAAACACCATTGTATGAATTGTTGTCTATAACAAATATTTTTTCTAAGCAAAAACTAAAAGATTGTAGGATCTCATATAGACAACTTAACAGACAACTCATTATATGAGCTGTCTTTAGTGCTGTCTATAGATGACATGGATGGCTGATATAGACACCTGTTGTCTATACCATTGTATATACCCTCAGACGTTTAATCGGCCGTTACACTGATAAAACGGCCGTTTGACGTTTAATCGGCCGACATATCCGGCCAATTGACGGATTCCAGCCCATTTAGCCTAGTTAGTTCACCAGGGTATGTACAATGGTATAGACAATTGTTATCTATAGTATCTATCCGTGTCATTTATAGACAGCACTAAAGACAGTTTCTACAATAGATTGTCTCTTTACATGTCTTTATAGACAACTCCTTTATGTACAATATGTCTTGTTTCTCGTGTTACAATAGACTACTGCATTAGAGACGGCTCAATTCTCTATGTACCCCATCTCTCATTCACATCATCTTGTGTCCTACGTGGCAAGACTTACAGACAGCTGATGTCATACTATTGTACATGCTCTAACAGAAATCCTTAATTAGCATGAGTGTGTAACTTTTGGGATTCCTAATCTGCCAGAACCTGGGCCTTGAATACCCGAAACTCTTGTGTATGTACTGTACTAGTCACATGATCAGTGGCTAGTACACACATCCACAACATCGATAATCACACTCATACATACATAATAAAACAACATATGGTACACAACTTAAGCGCTTACATTATTTACAACACAAGGGCCGACCGGCCAAATAAAAGCTTAATTATCAGAAGTAGTAAATGTAACAGCGGAAGCAAAATATGTAATAGGTCCAAAATTCCAGCGGCATACCTATCTGAACCCTCAGGCAACCGACTAGAGACAAGTCCTAGAAAGACACATCACCGAACTCACTGGTTCCAGGTGCAAATATGGCGTCTTCCGACGTAGGCTCATCCTCTAAGTCTAAACAACAAATTAAGCAAGATTGACTACATTACGTACTCAGCAAGACTTGTAGTGTATCGCAAATTTATATACATGCATGGCTAACAAAGGGTGGGGCTCTATGCTACAAGTTATTTTTAGCATCAAGCAAGTTTTATTTGCAATATCAATATGTAGAACTTTGCAACGGAAATTTAAAGAGCAGTTAAATAGATAGAGGACAATAATTAAGTAATTGAATAAATAACAACTCAAAACCCTCCTTGGCTACGAGCAACATTTTATTTTTAGCCGTAGACATGACACTCAACTCAAATACAAACCAACAAACTGTTTCCCATTTTTTCAAACGAAACTGTTTTTATGAAAACCAAGATACCCGGCAATACTACACTTAGCATGCTCATCACCGCGATCACGACTATTTAAATAGATTTACACTCTGCAGAGGGGTACAACTTTACCCACAGCACACGAATTCTCTAGTTTGTTCGGCATCCGTCGATACCACCGCTCACTACCTTGGGTAAGCAGTCTAGAGTACGCGTCGAAGTCTTTACATCATCTAGTCCTATCCTTGCACTTCGCCCGGGCTCATCCCTGTCAAGTGAGGCACTCACGTTGTATCGGAAGGCTTTGTGCCTAACGCCTCGGTGAAGGGAGCCCCTTCGAGCAATCACACATGCTCACACTACTACGGTCTATCAACGTGCAATACTAGTTTTCGATGACTTAATTAGCTAAGGCCGTCTCATATCGGCACATGTGGTTGTACGCTTACGATTAGGTCGGATATATGGGTGTTCGGTCCTTAATTGACCCGGGCAAGGATCTGCCCCTATCTACTTGTGAGATACACCTCTCACACTTCTCAGATTATAATATAACTATATTTTTTATTTTTATTTTTATACAAAATAACAAAGGTAAACCCCTTTGGACTATCATTTCAAAAATCTCCTAAACTTATGTTCATCATGTCATCCCTTTTAGCAAATTTATGTGAAGACTATAACTTAACTAAGCAATTGTGCGATATTCGCACTCAAAATTTCTAATTCGACATCATCTATTGTCTATACCATAACCTAATGGCTACAATAGTAAGGACACCAATATTTCAATGAGGTTCATTCATCGAATAAGCTTACGACTATCGTTATCCCAAACATAGCAATTTTATATCAAACATACACATATTTTTTTTAGATAATGGAAGAGAAAGCTCTCTCCTAGCCTCTGCATCAAAGATGCATACAACCCACTTTATTAAGAAGTAAAGTACCACAATGACCAAAAATTGTTAAAAAGTGGCTGGAAGCCTTACAACTAGAAGACAATAGAAAATAAAATTCAATCATTACAAATCCTGTGACTAAACCGTCACCCATGAAGACTTAAGATTTGCTTCGCCACAAACTCCAATTTGGCGCTTCCAGCTATCATTGCCTCCTTCTGAGGCTATTTTTGTAAATTTGCCCAAGCACTCAGCCAGTGTTCACTCAAAATGACAACTTGCAAGGGATTAGTGATAATCTTTGTCAAAAACAACATCATTCCGGCATAACCACATAGACCAACATAAGGCACTAGCTCTCACTAGGAGTTGTGACTTTAAATTTTTTGGAATACGGGCTAGCCAATTCCCAAACATGTGCACTACACTCGCAGGAGGGGATAAATTAAATGCACATTGAGCAGCCCACCATGCAAGACGTGCAAAAGGGCAATCAATAAAACGATGTTGAATTGTTTCTTCTTTAATACAGAAATAACACTTTTTGCTTCCCCTCCAATTTCTTTTAACCAGGTTATCTTTAGCTAATACTACCTCTCTTTTGAGATACTAAAGGAATATTTTCACTTTTAACGAAATTTCAATAAACCAAAAAAAATCCCAAATGAGATCTTGATTATTACCAATTAGTGCCTTATAGAAAGATGGTACCGAGTAAAGTCCAGACTTATTCAGATTCCACCTGAAAACATCTTTCTAAGAGCTCAATGTTAAATTAGCAATTCTCAAAATTAACTCATTCCAAGCATGTAACTTAGGTCCAATAATTGGTCTTCGAAAAGAAATATGTGAAGGATCCGATCTCAGTATATTTGCCACTGTATCATTCTTTCTCCTCACCACATTATAAAGTATTAAATATTGGTTTTTCATAGGAGTGTCTCCTAATCAAATATCTTCACAAACCTGGTTTGCATTCCATTTTTAACCTAGAATGATCCAAATCAAAGAAATTGGTTTTTAATTATCATAAAACCCGACCAAAACTTGGAAGTCCCAGGTTTATTAACCACCTATGAGAGCCTCTTATCACCCACATATTTCCTTGTTAGCAAAGATTGACATACTCCTTCTTCATTAAGCAACTTAAACAACCATTTCCATAGTAAACTTTTGTTTTGGGTATATAAGTTCTGAATGCCTAAACCGTCTTGCTCTTTGGGTGTACACACTAAATTCCATTTAGTAACCTATATTTTCATTTATGACTATCACTTTGCTAGTAAAATCTAGATCGATAGAAATCAAGTCGTTTAAGAACCTCTCTAGGAACTTCAAAAAAAAGATAGCATAAATATTGGCAGACTACTAAGTACCGAGTAAATAAGTACTAAATGTTCTCCACAAAGCCCTTCCATGCAACCGTGCACATCAGTCTGCTCAACTCCCACCGAATGTGCGTGGCAAACCAACTCCAAAGCCTATGTAGGACGACACTGCACACCTCGGGGTCCAAGGAGAAGTTGCATGTGAGCCAGCGCAGGACATCTCTGATTCGAATATTCTCTGTGTCCGGGTGTACCATACTGACTTGCGGGAAACCACTCAGATCAATATTGTATGGACCTTCACAAACAGTACCAACACCGTAATGCACTTTTAATCTTGTGGTCTCCGACATGACTGATTTATCACTACAAATATTTCAAACATTACAACTAGCGATTTGTCATCATATATTCACCAAATATGTGCTAAACCAATTATTAGCGACATGTTGCCTATATTCTGACAAGAACAAGAACAGATGAGACTATTACCTTCACGCGAAGACATTCTCTTCTTATCAATGAGCTTCCTTCTTCTTTCTCTCTTACCTCTCGAGCTCCTCTACTTCTCCCCTCCCCCCGTCATTCTCTCTTCTCGTCTACTTCTCCCCATCTTCACTTCCCCTCTCCTTCTCTCCCTCCCGTTCTCTCCTCTCTTGAGCACCTCTAGTTCTCTCTAGAGAGAAATGGCGAAAGAGACCGTGAGGAGGCTGGGTTTGCCTTTCTATACAACCGTCTAGTCGCTCAACCGTTGGACGACTTGGCAGCAAGCAGTCGCCCAACGGTTGAGCAACACGTCGACTAGTCGCTCAATCGTTGGACCACTCCTTGCTACCAAGTTGTCCAACGGTTGAACGACGAAAGTAGGAACGATTGGTAAGTAGTACAATACGTTATATCACAATACATGAGGGAATGCATACACAACTATGTCACAGTAACTACGAAGTAAAATACGTACACAACGAAAATAAGTACACAAATCGCAACGAAGACCCCCTACTGGCCACCCGCTACACCATCAGCAGCACCTCCTCCGTCGTCACCACGTCCCACCCTCGGTCCGCACCCTCCTGTACGGCCCCGCTTGGGCCTCCTCAGCGTGGGGTGCCGGGGCCGGGGCCCCGACAGGGAGAGGCGGTCAAGAGCCCTGCTGACCCATACTCCCAAGGCCTCGAGGGTCGACTCCACCTGTGACTATGTGCCCACTAGGGCATCGCTAAGCAACGACCCGAAAAGAACCTTGACAGATAAGGGCTGAGGTGCTCCCATGAACTCCCTTGGGTCATCCGCGAAGAAGCTGTACATGTCCTGTGGGGGATCCTCGTGCAGGGAGAGCTCAACCCCCAGCTGGGGCATGAAACCTATAGGACAAATATCGACGCTCACAAACCTGAAGAGACGAAACGTACCTTCGGTGTGGGCCATGGCGCACGTCTAAGTGTCAAACCCGCCGTACTGCCCATACAGGTCGGGAAAGAATAGATACTACCCTAACACTGTCGATTAGAGGTCCAGGAATGATGGCGGTGGCGGTGTGTAGCCACGTGCCCACCTTGACCCTCCCGCCTAGCCCGGCGGCGGCAGGGGTGGGTAGCCACGTGCCCAACCTGACCCTTCAACTTGGTCAGTCGCTAACGGGGCACGTGCATGTGCCCCTCCGAAGTCCCCTAGCTGGGCTGCAGGACGTGCCGACCTCGGCGTATGCGTCGATGTGGCCACCTCCGGGACTATCCTGCATGACGTCAGCAGCACAGCACGCCTCGCCGCACTGTAGACCCGATGGGCCATCTACAGCAGCTCGTCGTGCGTCACCTTCGCACCGTGGGCGACCGTGTCCAAGATTGACCCGGAGTCCCTCGCAATCCCAGCGGTGATGTCCATCTGCAAGGAGTACATGAAAGCGTCAAACTTGTAATTGTGGTAATCATACTCAGACATTTCCAAACACGAGGGTACGTGTTGATCCATGCTGGTACGTGAGCGGGGAAGGGTCAATGACATGCACTAGCCTGGTACGTGTCTGCAGAGCGTACCAGCGTAGGTACTCGTCGCACACGTTGAGGTCATACGAGGTAACCTCCTTCACATAGTCCTTGAGGGCATCTGCCCACTCCGCTAGCCACAGCTCCATCTTCACCACCCAGCTTGTTCTGCTTCCGTCCCTCCTAGTCTGCCTGTGAAACGTACCACTGCAATTAGAAGCCATCGTAACATAACTGGAAGAAAATATAGGAACATGTGTTGTGTGTAACTCACGCATGGACCGAGTTAGGCACCCAACGCTCGACGGGGACTGGAACAACCTGGCAGAGGACGAACTGGTGCATCATCCTATGCACCGTGTAGTCTCGACAAACACGTCGAAGACGAGCTTCTTCCGCATCAACCAGTATGCCCGGTCGCACCAGCACAGTGAGGACAGCCCAGCAGGAGCACGGTCCTCCATCTCCAGATCAGAGTATGACTCTCAGCGCACATCGTCAGCAGTGAGGCAGTCGAGCTGCTCCACAAAGTGCTCATACACACATGTGACCTACACGTGTGCAAATTGTGCCTGCGAGCCGGAATAGTGGTTACAAAGGATGACCCGTAATACGACTAAAGTAAAGATACATGAGAGTATGTATCCGTCTACGGCACCAAAGGGACCCTGCGGTCGGCCGGTCCACCGCGCCCCCGTGGTACATGTCTGTGCGGTATGGACTAGTGTCAAGCAGCATGGGCCGTCCGAGAGGGAAGCGCTTGAATGACCACAACTGCAGCAGGAGGAGGCAGCCTGTGAGGATAGAGGTCGGTCTCGTCCTGCAGCACACCTCACACATGCCGCGGTACATCGTGGCAAGTATAGCTGATCCCTAGCTGATCTACACCTCCTCCCCGTCAGAGATGGCCCTCGTGTACTGCACGAGGTAGGCGTTGATGGAGTCACCGTGGCTGTTGGTAAATAGTACCCAGCCGAACAGCCACAACAATTACGCCTCGAGTTGCCGTGACACCTGGTAGTCGCCGGCCTCCTGGTCCATCCACTCGACCTGTGCACAAACGCCTCATTAGTAAGCCCGTCATATGGCAAAGATTGTGCATCACTAAACAAAGAAAATGGATCGCATACGTACCCGAAATTGCGAAAGCCACCACAGGGGCGGCCCATGCCTCTATCGCGCTGGGAAGATGTAGTATGTTGTCGCGGCCTTAGCTAGAAGAACCCCTCAAACCCCGCCACCGGTCGTCGCGCCCGATTAGCGAGCGCGTCCGGCGAGGAGGCGGCAAGGCCATGATAGGTAGGCCGAGCGAAGACCACGATGTCCTGCAGAGTGGGGGCCATCTCCCCGATGGGAGGTGGAAGGTTGCGTCTCGGTCCACCACTGGTCCACCAGAGCTATCAGCAGGGACCGGTCGAACGGGAACCGTCGTGACCGCTTTGGGCCGGCCCGGACCTCCCCGTTGTCCTCGACCAGAGCCCCATCCTCGTCGGTGGCTTCCACCATCCGCACGAGAGGTAGAAGGCCAGCATCGCACAGCCTACAAAGCACGAAGAAGTAAGTACATAGCGGACATATGATAAAAAAGTGCCACAATTAGTAGACAAACCTGTCTCTCCAGCGTGGGTCTAGTCTCCAAGCCCGTAGGGGTGTCCACGTATGGACCACCGCCAAATCAGTCGCCTTGTCCCCGCCCTCAGGATGCATGACACGATGGCTAGCGCGGTGCTGCACGTCGACGTGCCGATCTAGTAGGCCGAAAGGCCAGTCCGAACCACCTAGGTCGCGTACCATACCTGCAAATCAATTTCAAGTTAGCAATTACAACACAATTAGTGGTTTAATTATTTATAGCGTAGCTCCAGAAATTCCAAAAATTTAGTTGCATTCTTGCATAAACCGCATATTCCTCAACATATATAGCCATAGCCGCATTTTGGTTTTAGGGTTTACGGTTTCAGGGTTTAGAGGTTAGGGTTAGGGTATGAGGTTAAGATGTTAGGGTTCGGGTTAGGGTATATCCACCGCCGCATTATAACTATTAACAACTAAATTGACGTTAGTTCTACGATTACACTATTTACAACTATTAACAATATACGACGTACCCGACACTTAATGATTTTAGTTGCTAATCTATCATGGTTTCGAAAAGTAACTTACAATGATTTTAGTTGCTAACCTACGGGAAGGCAAAATTTTCGTTGTAAGCCCAAAAACTATTACAATTTGTGCAACCATGTCCTAAATGCCAAAATTCATTTATTTGGACCCTCAACTATTCAATTATGTGTAGTCAAACCCATTTACTCCGTTTTTATTCAAGTCCCTAACTCCTCATACTATTTGATTTTTGTCTAATCGAGCCATTTTATTTATGTGATCAATATATTGGTAGTGCAACCACATATTCGTGCCAATGTGGAATGTAGTTCAAATAAGATATAATCATATACTGTCACTGAAGAGATTACAATGTGATTTAAATGAAGATTTCTACTAAAACAACACATTGACAATCTTTTGCAGGCAAAGTTTACCAATTTACTGTTTTAATAGGAATTTTTTTCTCCAAACATAAAAGAGCTTGGTTGCACATATGAATAGTTGAGGAGGGGTTCATATCAAAAAATTAAATTATTCTGCCGTTTATAGCGGAATGTCCTCTATACCAAAATAACTAAATTAGAGAGGGTGGGGGCAAAAATGAGATGTACAAAAGTTGATATTTTTTCTCGGATTCGGATCATCTGTACACTACAGAGCCTCACTGTATGAATAAATAAATAGTACTCTATAATGATAGACAACAAATTCTATAGAAATAGTAAAATATTTACAGTAACCGTATCTTTTGAACTTCAATGCAAAGATCCATTTCCTTTCCCCACCCCTCGGCGTCACTGTCTATGTTGGTTTGCCTCGAGTCCCACTCCCGAACGCGCGTTTCGTCTCCCCAAAACCCCCACCCGAGATGACCCACTTCGCCGCGGCCTCCCCCGCCGGTGCCGGCGCCTCCGCCTCCTTCTCCGCTGCCGACGCGTTCTGGACCGCGTGCCCACACTGCTGCTACGTGCACTCCTACCCGCGCGTCTACATCGGCCGCCGTCTGCGCTGCCCGACGCCCGCCTGCCGCCGCCCCTTCTCCGCCGACGCGCTCCCCTCCCCGCCGCCCATCGTACCCGGCGCCGACATGTATTTCTGCACCTGGGCCTTTTTCCCGCTCGGCCCGCCCGCCGTCCCCGACGGCTGGTCCCCCTTCACCCCATTCAACCCCGCTCCTCCTCCCTCTCCCTCTCCCACCCCCGCCGCCACCGCAGCCACCCCCGCAGCCACTCCCGCAGCCGCCACGCCCGCCCGCGCGCGCCCCACCTCGAGGAAGAAGGTCGGGGTGTGCCTCAAGGGCAGGGCCCGCGCCGAGGCGGAGGAAGAGGAGGAGGCCGCCGCCAATCTCGAGGCGGAGGTGGCGCCGAAGGCGGACGGGCTGGAGGAAAAGGGCGGCAGCGGCATCAACATCAACATCAACGAGACGGTGGAGCTGAGCGATCTGGGATTCCGCGACGACGAGCTGGGATTCCTCCGCGAGATGCCGTGATCGATCGAAGGGGAGAAGAAAGGTTGTGCATTTTGATCATACCGTGCTTGCTAACTGCTCAAAAAGGTATATGGTTCGAAAATTGGGACAGTAAATCAGTAATATCTTATCTGTGTAGTTCAGTTTAGTTTATGATGGAAATGTAGGGTTTTAGCATTGCAAACTTGTTAGGATTTCGGCTCACTTAACGATGACGATCACGGTGGTGGAAATGCCAAAATGTGGCTTCTTTTTGTGGGACTTGGATGTGTAAAGTGTGATCGATGCCTTTTGCTATGACAAAGGTTTAGTTTATGTTGCGTCAATCTATGCAAAATTTTAGTTTCACCTGGTTTTATTTGTGCCCTGTTTCATCTGATGGTGCTATGATTTTATCTTGAGGGTGTCCTCTGGGTTGATGTTGCTTTCTCCTAATTGAGGTGTGAATTATGGTGCATGTTGCTGCTCATTTTGCTTCTGTCATCTGTGAATGGGCACTCTTGTACATAGATCATGGGAATTTTAGAAATGCTGTGTTTGTTTGTATTGTTTAATGTTGGTAAAATCCTGCTGCTTGAATGCTATCTAATTGCATTGAGTTTTGTTGGAGTTGAGCATTTCTGATACTCCCTCCGTTTTTAAATACGTGACGTTTGACCAAACATGCAGTCAAATTTATCTAACTTTGACTAATAATATATGAAAAACTATTTAGATTGATCATGAGTGAATAGTATCATTAGATTTGTCATGATAAATATTTTCATAATATAATAATTTTGTAATTTTTTACTAACAAAATCATATGAAAAGTAATGGTCAAAGTTATTTAAGTTTGACTGCACGCTTGATCAAACGTCATGTATTTAAAAACGGAGGGAGTATTTTGTATGAATGTTGTCTCATGTTTGCTCAAATCGTACCTTAAATTGGATGTTAGAAGGTGTCATATTGCCATCTTATGGCATTGACAGTTTTGATTTGTGATATGGCTACACACATTTTGTGAAGATGGAATCACATGGCATTGCTTATGTGCTGCATGTTTCAGTTTCTTTTGTGTTCAACTTGTGTGTGATCTTACATTTCCATCTTGTGGATGTTGCAAGGTTTTGTTGGCTAAGGTTGTTATGATCATTCTCCTTGTTTGATATATATCTTTGGTTAGTGATGATATAATGTTGTTAATTCTTGGATTACAGTTTTGATATAATAGTATGACTTGATCAGAATTTGGTCTTTTAGGTTTACCAAGTTAGATAGTGTCGACATGTTACTTATTTTCGAAGAAAAATGGAAATTATTAGCTTATGTTGTGATGCAGATTTTTTGCTTCCGATTGGCACATTTGGTGTTTGTGTTGCTTTGGCCATGAAAGTCTGGAGCGAAGAGGCTTTGCGTTTGCTTTCGTGCACAATGTCCATCCATATTTGTATTGGTATTGCGCCTAATCTTTGCTTGTTAGGAATTTAAGGTGCTAGGCTCCCAAAAAAGCCTAACTTGGGATGCTGGAAACCTCGACCAATTTCTACTGATTAGTAAGCATCTGTGTTCTTTAATTGTGGCGTTGGCCACATGCAAAATCTATCAAAGTTGGAACACGGTGTTCTGTCTCCATGCCACACGATATGTTTTCGCACCATGATGTGCATTCTGCAAGTTTTGGGTTTGGTTCTGTTGCTTGCTTGAGCTGTTACCGTGCATGCAGGCGACCCATTGGATAGTAATTTTTCAGTGGTTATTGAGACCTTGATATGTATAAATATAATAATGCAAGCATGTTTGTTTGTTTATGCTCTGCCGTTGGAGGTTGTACATCGTGCAGCTGCAGCCTGTCAAGCGTTGCTCCGGGGCTATTTGGACATGGACTAATAACTTAATGATGCATAATATCACTTACCTTCAAATAGTCATTTGATTATTTCCCAAAAAAATCATTTGTTTTTTCTAGTATATGCAATTATCTACTTAATTTGCAATGCTAACCACTTTGAGTGAATATTGAAATCTTAACTTGGGAAATGAACTAATTGTTCATTGTTTAAATAAAAATAATTGGCATAAGAGACTTCAAAAATTCAAAAAATGAATTGGAAAGGAGAAGCATTATATTCATGTCCAATTTGTTACAACTCATCGATAACATCGCATAAATTAATCTTGTGCAAAAGGTGAGAACATGACCACCTTAAGTGCATTATTCTGTAGCAAATTAATTAGCAGCTAACAAATACATGATTCAATATTAGTAGCTCACTTTGTGAAAAGATTGGAGATCTGACTGATAGGTTTTTAAATATGTTGTTGACATGGCTAACGTAAGAAATGCATTAAATGGAAAATCTGAACATTAAAGTTTTCTTAATTGGAAGCCCGATTTGAGCTCGTGGACGCCGACGCTCGGCCTGACGGACGGCGATTTTTTTTTTGAAATAATATTTTTTTAAAAAAAATTACAAAACTAGGGACTCATCAGAAACTCTGAACAAAAAGGGCAGGTTCCTACCGCCAGTTCAACTGGTGATAGGAATCTAGGAATTTTTAAATATAGTAAATTAACTCAGAAAATTATGAATTTTTTTGTGAAGTATCAGTGTTCTTACTTGTGAAATTTTTCTTAATTTTATCCTTTACGAATTTGTCTCCAAAATTTATTTAAGTATACTATTTGTAGAATTTGTAAATATTCAAAATGAGGTCCAAAAATTATGAATTTTTTTTGCGAACACTCCTTACATAGTGTAATTGTTTATGGAATTTTTCAGAATTTTATATCTTCTAAAATTATCTCAAAAATTAAGGGTTTACATAATTAAGTACCTTTGTATCGAAAACCTAAATTCAAATTTTTGAGACAATTTCATAACATATAAAATTCTGAAAAAATTAAACAAACAATTACATTATGTAAGAAGTGTTTACAAAAATTTCATAATTTTTGGACCTCATTTTGTATATTTACAAATTCTACAAATAGTATACTTAAATGAATTTTGGAGATAAATTCAGAATATATAAATTTATGAAAAAAATTACACAAGCAAGAACACTCTATCTGGATGCTTCACAAAAAAATTCGTAATTTTTTGAGTTAATTTACTATATTTAAAAATTCCTAGATTACTGTCGCCAGTAGAACCGGCGACAGGAACCTGCCCCCACTGTTCAGGATCTCTGTCGTCGGTTCAACTGGCGATAGGAGTCTGTCGCTAGGGACCTATTTTTGTAATTTTTTAGGACGGTGTTCTAGTTTTGTAAAAAAAAATTAAAAAAATATTATTTCAAACAAAAATTCGACGGACAGCGAGGCCTGGGCTCTTCGGTGCGGTTGGGGCACCACGTGTCGCGGGAGGCTCGTCCGTGAGCAAGCCTCTGTGCGGTTAACTGCACAGTTGAGGTGCGTAAGTCGTACTAACCGTAGAAGCCAGCCGGCTTCCGCACGGGTCACACAACGCAATCAAGATCGTGCGTTGCATCTCTGCAGTCGGAGTGGGCATAAAGGTCCCTTTGGGATGCGTATTTTTTGAAAAAAAGGTTACCCCCAGCTTCTATTAACAGAACCAGAATTACAAAGTTCCAAAACATACAAAAGTTCAGCAGAGAGAAAAGCGAGTAGCAGTTTGAAACTAAAGAAGAAAAAAGGCTCAGGAGCTGCAATTACAACCAAAAGCAGGACAACTGACAGAATCAACTAAAGGTAGAAACTAACAGTCCTATCTACCACCAAAGACAGCTCAAACTCTTAATTTCGTGATCCACGGTGTCCATCATCGTCTAGCACCAAACACCTCCAGCACCACTTGTTCTAGCAATTTAGAGCCCCTGACCAGTATCTCCTGATCTGACTTGGGATGCGTATTCAACATTCAAATCGTCATCTGGGCTGGAAAAGGCTCAGGCTTGGGCTACTACATCAGGCGGAACAAGTAAAGGACTCGAGATAACCAAGTGGTTGTTTGGTGGGTTCATGACTTTAATGAACCAAGCTAAAATTTGATATGGTCAAAACTTAGATAAAACCAAAATTTGGTAAAAAAAATTGTTTGACTTACAGTTAAGTTAAATTTTAGCGTTACCAAAATTTTTGTTATCGATTTCCCCACCGTCGGATTGCCCACGTGTGACATTTGTATCCATTGGTGTTACTTTTTTTTGTTGGTATTACTAAATATTAGTAGCAAACCAAACGATAATCAATTTTATTGGTATTACCAAAATTTAGTTTGGTTCTAGTAACAAACCAAACATGCCCGGCCACTGTGTTTGCTTGTCGACACACCAAGCGACTAGCTAGCCTCAATCAATGTCTCAGCTCATGCTTCCTCGCTTAGAAAAGTTTCTACATAACTAGCTATAGCGTAACGCTATAGCATTTTTTAAATACCCTAAACTCTAGGCCGCGAAGCCACGAAAATAGGTAAATAGCACGCTATAGGCGCGTTATAGCTCTTTGTGACTTCGCTGTGAAGCCGCGAAAATCGCGATTTAAAACCTCGTTGAACAAACAAGACTGTTCAATCATTTTAATTAGACGTGAAATGCGGATGATTGGTCATTTCGTCAAAATCTATAGTCCTGTCATCCTGTGGTGGGTGCTATTCAAAGATGGTTCGTTGCTCCGTCGATGCTACTCGTGAACTGTTCAACCATTTTGAATCTGAAACGTGCATGTAAACGAGAAGCGCCGAGATGGGCCACGATGCGTGCAAGAGCATTGATAAATGAAAAACGATGGATGGGAACGACCGGATGCAGAGTTGGAACAGTAAACAGCAAATCAGCCGGCTTCTTTGGTTAGCAACAGTCCACCACATATTTGCCACACCTAATTGTGTTAAGCAAAGAAATTTTATGCTGGAATATCCTTTTGCATGATCAGTTACTTCTTTTATTAAGGTTGTTGCCCAGATTTCATTGTCATTGCACCATTTTCTCAATTGTTCATGTCATCCCTTATAATTGTGGGTTGTTTTGCTCTCTAACCCCTTGCAACCTAGAACATTTGCCTTTGTATTCAAACTCAACCCACTTTTCTACCCATTGCCATTTCATTTCTCCTATTTGCTCTGGCCAATCCATACCAAGGATTGTACCATGACTTCCTAATTCTAGCACCTTCATGTCATACTAAAAATGTAGTGCTCTGTATCCACCATGTAAGATATGGCATTTCACTGTTACACATCAATACTATCCCATTAGCTACCTTCACAGCTGTAGGTTTCATTGCTCCTCTTACAACCAATTCTTTGTGCAAAAGCTGCATCTACAAAACTGTGGGAGCTTCCTGAATCAATTAGCATCAGCAATACTTGATTACCCACTAGAGCTCTTACTCTAATGTTCTGGGATGATCATATCCAGAAAGGGCATTCAAGGATATATGCATGTCTTCCTCCACATCTGGACCCTCTCCACTTACTATAGCATCCAAAATATCATCAGACAGGACCTCCACAGCCTTTATTGCTTTGACTTGAGCTTATGCTTATATTGTACAACGGTCCGTAGGAGAAATATTTTCTCCACACTTAAAGCACAATCCATTAGCTCTTCTATAATCCTTCAGCTGTTTTTCCTTCCATAACTCTCCAGTATTGAACTTATTAGTTGTACTGTTAGTCACTTTTTGCCACTACTTCTCCTTTTGCAAAGCTAGTTGTGTAACATTTAGCTCTTTTGTTCACCTCTTCTTAGTTCTCTGAAGGACTCCTTGAATAGCTTCAAAGCGGTTGTCATTCCTACAAATTATGGCATTTGTACCTCCATTGTTGCTCTCAACTCATCCTTGAGTCCTAGCATGAATTTGGTAACCAACAACATTCCGCCCAGTGTAGGATCATATAGCTTAATCTAGTATACTAATTGATCAATTTTCTTCTATATTCTTACACACTTCCCATCTGTTTCAGAGTCAACAACTCTCTCGTCTTATCTCTGAGCAAATTTCCTTCAAACTCCTTGATGACCGCCTCCCTGAACTATTCCGTTTGTGCCATTCATTGTTCATCTTGTACGCTTGGTAACAGTGATCTGCATTCTCGTTCATGTACATAGTTGCTGCTGCTACTTTAAAGCCCTCGGGGATTTGATACATTTTGAAACAATGTCTAGCACTTGTCCACCCAAATTCTCACATCCGTTCCATCGAATTTAGGAAAATCCATCTTGGGAACCCAGTTCCTCCCCCCTCTAATCTCATTCTTCCCCCTACTAGACTCAGGCACTTCTCCTGGTCCCACCACAAGCGTAGGTGGTGGGAATTGTACTTGTGGGTTGAGTAATGCTAATGGTGGGGCAGGTGGTGGCGTCGGATAGATATGCACTTCTCCCGGTCTCACCGCCAGGATTCCTACCTCATCCCTCATTGGAATCGTCAGTTTCGGTGGTGTCGTTCCCTTGAGTGCCTTCACCGCCACTAATTGCTCCTATTGTAGCTTGCCAATTGACTCCATCGACATGGTCACCTCATTTGCATCTCCTCAATCCACATCCCTTGTTGTTCAAGCCTTCAGTCTACTGCCGCCACTTGCCCTTTAACCTCCTCCGCCAAGGATTTCATTAACTCTACCAACCGCTCCTTCATACCTTCCATCGCTGCCACCATTTGTCGTACATGTGCAAGTTACTTTGCCGGATCCATAGTATTTCTCGTCCAAGCAGACCGAACCTAGGTTCAAGAATTATGGCAATCGCATCAAGCAATCGCTTCCTTCCCCTTAGGGTTTTACCAGCCAGTGCCAAGAGAACTGGTAAGCCACCGACGGATCAACTTGGTTCTGATACTAGCGTCGTGTCCCGCCACCGCCGACTAGAATCGTCACTAGAATTGGGGTACGACGCAGTGTGAACGCATCAAGAAATTGGGGATCAGGGGAAGAAGAAGAAGAAGGAAGGGAACATATATACATTTCTATTTTTCAGCTTAACCAATCCGATGCAATGAGTTGTGAACATAAACTCCAACAACTAGCCAACCAGGTCACACTGGCCACACACTTGCTAAGTCTATTACAAGGCTCATATGTGGCCCAACAACTCAACTCACACGTTCTGTGCTTTCCCGAGCCTTTCTAGCCTTGCTCGCCTAATGCGGATCAAACCTCTAAATGAGATTAAATCAGTAGGTTGTCCGATCTTTCACAGTAGTAATTCCTGATCAGATATGTGGGACACGAATTACAGGATGCAACTCGCACTTGGATAAATAAATCTCACACCCGCACACACCACTGTACACGAACGAGAGAAGAGATCAAACACGATCAGCACTCAAATTCAATAAATGAGATTAAACATGAGTAGCAAATAGAGATATCCTAGATGGGAAGGTCTCAAGAACTCGCACACATACGATAACAAAGATAGACCCTCATGGCGATATGCCAAATAACTCAATTTATAACTCAAAATTACCTGATTACAATGGACGCTACCCCTAGCCTTTTATAGGCAACATCAATTCAGGGCCTAAGGCCACACACATGCACACGTCTAAGAAATATAATAAGCACACAAATAATCTAGGGAAATTTTGATATATGCTATTGCAAAGTGTTCAGATTAGAGAAGCACCACTATAAAATGATGGCTCCTAAAAATGCCATTGTAGACATAACTTGCTCATAGAAATACCACCGATCTACTTATTTCACAAATATTAGATGTTATTGCCCCCGTCTCCTCCGCCTCCACAGACTAAAAAGAATGACCACATTCTGAATCTAGATCCCCAATGTAATGAACACAAGCATAGAATAAACTAAATCTATCAGAAGCGGGTTCTTCGCCACAAGGCCCACCCAGTTGAGCATCCCCATGAGCACCTCCCTCTTCCGCTTCAGATGTGCTAATCTGGCGCACACAGGGTCCTTGGTAGGCGACAGGAAGTTGTCCTTCTTGGCGTTCGAGCGGTGGCCAGCATTGCCACTACTCCTGGACACGTTTTCCTGCTTTCCTGGCTTGCGGATGATCTGCTCCAGGAGGGAGAGGTACTTGGTGTACACCAGCTTGACGGCCGCGTCTAAGGCCAGGTCGAGGCCAGCCTTCTCAGTGACGGCTGCCCAGGACGCGACGGTGGCGAACCCGCCACGAGAGCAGTGAAGTTGGTATTGAAGAGCAGAGGAGCAGTGGATGAGCACCAGGCAGCATGGATTCGTGAGGTGGCGAAGCCGAAGCGATGAGGACGAGTCGGTGAGGCGATGCTGGATCCATGATCCATGCGGGCTTGGCGATGCTTCGTTGGCAGTGGAAGCAGAGGAAGTGGATGAGCTCCAGGCTTCGCGGATTCGTGAGGCAACGCAAATCCGGAAGGGAGGTGAGGCAGATCTGGAGCGGCGGCCTCCAGCTTCGAGCTCGTGCAGATCGATGGCGCGATGCGAAGGATGAGCTCCCCGCCAATCCGGAGGGGAGGCGAGGCAGATCCAGAGCGGCGGCCTCTAGCTTCGAGCTCGTGCAGATCGACGGCACAGCACGAAGGATGAGCTCCCCGCCGGTCCAGAGGAGGCGACGGAGACGATTTGGTGTCGATGGCGGTGAAGACGAGTCTAGATCGGCGGCGGTGCTCCATGAATGGCGGAAGCGGCGTTCTTGTTGAGTCGGCTCGAGTCGGCGGCAACGCTGAAAGGGAGAGCTCGGTCGTCGGATCGGTCGAGGAGACGAGGCGATCTTGTATGACTCGATCGCCGGATCCGGAGTGGATCGGCGAGGAGCAAGCGCCCTTGGCGTGCACGACCTTGTGCGAGAGGTGGAACTGCTCCATCTTGTATGGGGAAAATTTGATAAAGAAGACAGGTGTGGGGAGTGAGGAGGGAAAAGGTAGGGGCAATTTGGTCCAATACTGACATAATACGTATACTAGTGGCATTTTTTTGAGCAAGTTATGTCTACAATGATATTTTTAAGAGCCGTCACTTTGTAGTGGCACTTCTCTGATCTGAACACTTTGCAATGGTATATATCAAAATTTTCCGATAATCTAACGTGGCTTAGCAACCGACCCAGCTAAGGAATATCTCTGATCGTATGTGGATATATCTCATGGAGGAATCCATGGATCATATGTAGTCAGATCAATTCCTTTGGTGCACAGCTCCAGTTGTACATGACTCCCTTGTGTGGTCAAGACCATGTAGATCTCGTACTTAGAGATTGGTAACCAATTCAATCTCCTCTCGTTTTCCTTATCTTGGCACAGCAAGTAAAATCCCCCCCTTGTCACGGCTTCCTTTTCTGCAAACCTGAAATAAAGAAACACCTGTGGATAAAACAGAGAAAGTCCGTTTCTTATGGAATACGGGCCTGATTGGATCATAGCCCCAACCTGCCAAACCAATTTTTTGGTAAAATCTAGATAGTTTGGCTAGCATTTAGATTAATGCCAAAAATTTGACGTGCCAAAGAAAAATTAGCATTGCCCTTGCTTCACAGGCCAATCCCATGGCAACTCATGGGTCAGCTTTTTGCTCGCTCCAGTTTTGGCTTGGTTGCTGCCAAAATTTTGATGAGGTGACAGCAGCTAATAGACTGCATTTGATGCATACATTTTTTATTAATCAGTTTCAAATGACTATATTTTCTAAACCGAGTATCCAATTTGTGATCCGTTTGAACCATTGTGTTCCTTGTCATTTTATCAACAAAACAATACTCATGTTGACGTATTTTGGGGCAAAAAAAATTATATGTCAAGCGGGATCCACGTGTCATACTTATAATTTTGACAAATTTTGGTATAGCTGCAATCCAAACACATCAATTTCGGCATTGCCCGGTTTTGACACTGTCCCGGTTTTAGCACTGCCAAAATTTTAGTATAGTTAACTAGGATAGCAATCCAAACAGCCCCTACATCTCCAAATTAACCTCGTTCTCCCTCTTTCCTTCCCTCTGTGCGGATGGCTTGTTTCTTTCGTTGAATGCACGCCTCTGCGTGCATGTGCATGTTTTCCACCGGGATCGAAAGGAAACCAAAGCTCACATGCAACTGCAGTTAGCCACTCAGTAAACAGTATTTCGTGAGAGAGTGAATAATGTTCTTCCGTAGTACTGCAGCAATGGTGGGAAAAGTATTATAGCAAAAAACACGATAGTGCTTTATCTCAATCTTTGATTTTTGATTGAACAGTGAAGATCACTCCTAATATGTATACACTGTAGATCATATACATGGACTCCATTAATACAGAGCATCTCAATCCCCACGTGCACACGTCCTGGCCATGCACCACAGCCGCCCATGTACACACACGCCCAACTGACCACATGCACGCGTGTCCTCCACTTGCCCAGGCCATAGCGCATGTACAAGCTCAACAACAGCCGTGCGCTTCTCTTTAGTAGTAATTCCTATTATTAATTTATGCGAAACTAATCGCACACAAGAATTAATATTAGAAACAGAAATAGTAGGGTTGGCCACATCATCGCCTTTCCTTCTGAACCTCAACACGCCGATCCCCCATTGCTGCCAGGACCGCCATGACATCCTTTTCCCTGCTTCGCGGACTCCACTTGGGCTAATTTCAAGCTATGCCTTTTGGTTCTTCTGGGCTTCTAGGCCATTCACATAGACCTCCAGCTAATTTTGGAAAATATTGAGAAGCCGAGCATAGCTCGGCTGGTTGTTGGCGTGAATTGGAGCTTTGGCTTACGTCCAGCCCACGCACGTTCGAGCCTTGTGCTCGGTGTGTTTGTTTGGTAGGGGTTTGTTGGAGGATTGAGCTAGAGCTTAGGTGGCAAAAGTCCGCTACGGTTCGAACGCTGGTTTTTGTGTGTGTCTCGCGAGGTAGAGTGCTCTTCTTCTTTAATGTGGATTGGAAGGGGGAAATCCCGGACATCGAAAAAAATGGAAAATATTTTCTTAATGTTTTCAACTTCTTGTTTTCTTTTTTTTGGAAACCATTTATTTTACATCTAAAAAATTATTTACATAAATCATGTCGAAATTTATCTTGACACGCTATGAAATCTCCGAGAAACATCTAAATAAGTTTTTTATTTGCACTTTAATCCTTGCCCATAAAACCTAAGATAAATAGTACACAAGTTGGACTACCCACCAGTTAGCAGTTTCACATGTATATTAGACCAGGGCTGGCAATCTAGTCAAGTCCGAGCCTAATTGAGTTTTATTCAAAATTGACTCATTGATTTAATACCATCTTATGAATAATTTGGAAGTAATATTAAATCGAACATACGAGCTATTATCGAGCCAACTTTGAATAGCTAACAAGCTTTTTTACCAACCTATTACTATTAGGAATAATTGATTATTTGTCACTGTAAAAGAGTGAATTTTATGATTTGTCACTGCATATGAGTATGACATATATGTCTCAAGATCACATATCATACTCACAAAACCACAAACAAGATCAAAAGACGATTCCATAGAATGGAACCAAACAGGCGATATATATTAGAGCCCTCAATAATCACAACTGACATTAATCAGTACTCCCTCGGTCTATAAGTGCAGGTCGTTTTTTTATTTTTTATGGTCTCTAACGTACCATAGTTTTTCTATTGTAATATATTTACTACTTAAAAAGACTCTAGTGATGATGAGTGATGCATTCTTCTTAAAAAGACTAACAGAGAAATCACGCCAACTCGTGGGAGTTGGGACCATCTCTCTCGTGCGCACGATCCTCTCTCGCAATCAGACCTCACATCGCTCCTCTCTCTCTCTCTCTCTCTCTCGATCTCACATTCCCTCTAGCACCTGCCTTCCTCGATCCGCCCTATGCATCCGTCGATCCGCTCCACATGTCGGACCATGGGTGCTGAATACCCAAAATTCTCGTGTGTGTATCGTACTAGTCACATGATCAGTGGCTAGTACACACATCCACGACATTGGCATACACATCCATACACAATCACATACAACATGAAATAAATATGGTACATAAACTTAAGCGATTACGTAGTTTACAATAAGGGCTGACCGGCCAAATAAAAGTTCAAGTATAAGAAGTAGCAGCAGAAACCTAATAGATTAAATGAAAAAGTTCAGCGGTATGTCCATCCAAACCCTCAGGCAATCGACAAGGAGAAAACCCTAGAAAGACCCGACCCCGTAACCCCCCCCCCCCCGGCGGTACTAGGATAAAAGAAGGCGTCGTCCAACATGTGGTCATCCTCACGCTCTGAACAACAGTTTAAGCAAAGATTGAGTACATTGAGTACTCAGCAAGACTTGTAGTGTATCGCAAAATTTATATACATGCTTCGCTAACAAGGGATGAGGCTTTATGCTACAAATTGTTTTCAACATTAAGCAAATTTTATTTGCAATATCAATACATAGTATTTTGCAACAGAAGTTTAAAGAACAGTTAAATAAATAAGGAACAAGTAGTAAGTAACTTGATAAATAACAAATCACAACCCTCCTTGGCTGCGATCATCATCTCATTTTCAACCATAAACATGACACTCAATTCAAATATCATCAAAAATATCCATCCCAACTTGTCCCGATAAGACTATTTTTTGCAAAAAATAGAGACTATACCCGATGTGACTACACTAAGCATGTTCATGACCGTGAGCACGGCTATTTAAATATAGTTACACTCTGCAGAGGTGTACAACTTTAACCACAGCATACGAATTCTCTAGTTTGTCCGACATCCAACGATACCACCGCACACAACATTATAATATGCAGTCTAGAGCACGTATCGAAGCCTTTACATCACCTAATCCTAACCTTGCACTAGCCCGGCAATGAAAACCCTCACTTCAATCTCGGGTACCTCTCGTCAAAGTGAGGTATTAACTGTTATGTCGGAAGGCTTTGGTCCCAATGCCTCGGTGAAAGGAGCCTCTTCAAACAATCACACATGCTCGCACTACTACGGCATACCAACATGTAACATCCCAAAGTTTGCCCTTTTTAAAAATTTTATTTTAAATTAATTAATTCAAAGTGTTGGTTTTCTTTTGGAGTTTTTGCATTCATTTAAATCCTAATCCGAAATTCAATTCCAACTTCTATCGTCTCAATTCAAATCTCGTCTCCAAATACAAATTCAAATTTTGTAATTTGTTTTTTTTCCACGAATTCTCTCCTGGCCGAAGCCCATTTCTCTGGCCCACTTTCTTTTTCCTTTTTCTCTTTCTTCTTTATTTCCTTTTTCCTCTATGTTCTCCTTGCTTTATCGCTAAGCAGCGCTTCTTGTTGTCAGGACCGTGTCGCACCGGTAGTGCCCTTGTTCTTCCCCTCTGCCTGACCACACCGTGGCCACACTCGTGTCGAGATGCACCCATGCCTGGCCGCACCCATGCTACCGATCATACTGGATCGCCCTCGTCGCGCACCCGAGCCTTGCCGCCATTCATGGCGTCGTCGACCGCATATAGCTCGTTGTGTTTTGCCATAGTCGGCACGACATCATCTTGCTACCATCATGGCACACGTTCAATTCCTCCGTTACCGCAATCCATCAATGTGTTGTCAATTCCGCCCGTTTCCAAAACCGGGCAGTAATGTCGTCATCGATCACGCTCGTGGCCGTGTTCGTTCAAACATCGTCCAAGCCTATAAATTGAAGCCCCGGGACCTCTTCCATCCCTTTCACATCTCCTCCATTTCCCATAGCCTCCCAAGCTTCATCGTCGCCGAATTCGTCGTTTTCCCGAGTGTCGGCCGCCGCCTCACATTGTGCTCTCGTCATTCTGGTGACCTTGTTGATCATATAACCATGTCATAACATGTTCCCTATATCCATGAGCTTTTTCCCTAAGTTAATTTCAGATTTATTTGTAGTTTGTTGCCGATTTGGTCATCTTTGTCGTCACTAGCCGAAACTCCATCTCCGCTCGATCTCGTTCTTCAGTGAACCCCAACCCAAGATTTGTGCATCACAACATGTTCCCGGTGATTCTCCGCCCATCCCTTACTTCCATGCAGCCGCACCATTGCCATGGCACACCACCGCCACCGCCACCTTCTTCCCCGCCACCGGCGCCGTCACCCTGCCGCCCCTAGCATTCTCGACCCACCCAATGCACTCCCCGTGCCCGCGCCGTGCTCATGCGCGCACCTTTCCCCGGGGCGCCTCTGCACCGCCGTCCCCGAGCTCCTCTGGCCGTGCCCTCGCCACTCGTAGGTAGGGAACCCCATCGGGGTTCCATTTTTGGGGTTGTCGTTCGCCACCGCGCCGTCATCCCCCATTGGCGCCATCTGCCCGTGCTGCTTGCGCCCTCCCCTGTTCTTTCTCTACTTTGGCTCTCTCTCTCTCTCTCTCTCTCTCTCTCTCTCTCTCTCTCTCTCTCTTTCTATGACATATTGGCCCCACTGGACATACTCACTCATCCTTATCTCTTGGTCTCTTTCACTCACTAGCAAGTGGGCCACTTATGTCAGCTCTGTGGTTTTATTCATTCAAATCCGAAACAGTATATTCTCTCGAATATGCCCTTCTCTCTTTTAAGGATTTTCCATCCTGGTAAATCTTCCGGGAGTTCGTTCTCTTCTGTACGAACTCCGAATCAATTGATTCTTGTTCCTAATTTCATCTAAGTTCATAATATATCTATTGGTACTAATTTTATAAATTTTAGATTTTATTTGTTATTTATTTGTCTCGATTCGCATGTGTAGAGTGCAACGCCACCGAAACCACTTTAGACCAACCGGACGCATTAACGTCCAACTTCGACAAAGGCAAGTCTCCTTTGAACATTCTGTACCTATGATTTCCAAATTATGTTTTTAGTTTCAAAAGTATTACACATTTGCTATTTACATAAAATGATGAGTTCAAATTGAATATTGTTAGTTAAACCTAAAATTGATAATGTCTTCCTTTGGTAATTGCTATCCAGACACCTTTGTCACCCTAGCATAGCCTTTTCGCAATAATATTACAATGTTGTGGAATAGATAAAAAATGGTGGAATTGCTTAGACATGCTTATTCGGTCATAATCACCCATTTGGGGGGATCATTATTACCCTTTATGCTAAAATAGTTTGAGAAATGTATGAGGTTAGGTAATGTCAGTATTTGGAAAATAAAATAAAATAGTGGGAATTGTTTAGACTGGGGTGGGTACATTAGTTTTGACTGTCCCACCTTGGTAGATTAAGGACCAACGCTTGTGTATATTCAAACCGAGCAATACCCACTACTACAAAATAGGCAATACTGGACGCCTCATCACAGGCGATTCTGCAGAAACCGTTAGTGTTGTAATTATCATAGACGGTTTTACAATCGCGATCGTCTATGTTACTAGTGATGTGTAGAACCGTCTGTGATACATAATTATCACAGACGGTTTTTAATAAGAACCGTCTGTGATAATTCCCAAATGGTTCTTAAAAAGAACTGTATGTGATTATTGCAGACTTCACATACGGTTTTTAAATATAATCGTCTGTGATAATTTAATTTTGTATCATAGACGGTTTGTGGTTGGAAGTGTCTGTGATATGTTCAATACGATGTGTCTCTTTGTCTCTCGTGTGCCGATGCATCTCTTCGTCTCGCCGCGTGCCGACACATCTCTTCGTCTCGCCGCGTGATGCTTTCATACCTAGAAGTATTTAAGCGAGTTCTTGCTGTATTGATACATACGCAGCTCTAGCTAGTACCGTCGTACACCATGGTGAGCACGCGGAGCATGATGGCGAGGACCAAGGTGAGGAGGTCGGCAATCGTCGTCACCCTTCCTCATGATGTCATCATCCACATCGTCGGCCTCGTGGCTGTGTAACATCCCAAGTACGGGTTTGTGTTTCAAATGTATAAAAACATAAACTTCTAAAAACTTTTGATGCATCTTGTTTTCATTTGAATTTTCTAGATTCTCATTCAAGGGTTTAGTGCATTTTGAAAACCTAATGCATTAATTCCTAGAAGACATAACCCTAAAAGAGATACAAAACAAATGATGTAAACAATTCTTGGAAATAATTTTCCTAGGTTCACGAACACTTTAGAAATCCACCTGGAAAATTTCATGATTTTTAGATTTTGTTTGCTATTTTAAAATGGTCAGTCAAACCAGTTAATCAAAAGTCAAACACCTAAAACAGAGGCTTAAAATAATTTTACAGAAAAGTACACTACTTGAAAAACTCTATAAAAATTTCACATTGATCTATACGTTGTCAAGACCTTTCCATAAAAATTTTGTAATTTTTGGAGTGAAGAAACTCTATCTAAAAATCTCTAAAACTCTCAGCCTATTTTCCAAAATTTCAGCTTAGCACTGTTTGGGCTCGGTCGGACCCGAACCACTTGGTCTGACCCAGACACCTAAACCAACCCCGACTGCACCACTCCTCCTGTCGATGACGGGTGGGCCCCAGCGATAGTCCTTTTTCTCCATGCGGTTGAGTGCCTCGCTAGCGTGCCCAAGAGAGAGTGCTCCGCCCGTGCCAGCTCACCGGTTTGGCCACCTGCCCGCCCCCGATCTTAGACCATCGCTCGTGGTTTCATCGCCTCATCCACGTCTTCATCGCCGCTCAACTGCCCCCGTCGTTTCACCGTTCGCTTGGCATCACTCCATGCACCGTGTGCACCGCGCCCACGCCATGCGCAGCTCCTCACGAGTCCTCCGCCCCTGAGCCTATTTAAAGACTTTAGGAGCACCCTTGTCACCCTTTTGTCTCACCATTCCTTCCCTGAACGTTCCCCTACCTTCTCCTCACTCAATTGTGCTCAGAACCGAGGAGAAACTGAAGCTCTGGTTCACGGCCGCCGCACCACCTCTTCATCGCCGGCGTTCTAGTGAAGCTCTCCCCTGACCTCTCACGTCAGTTTATGTTCCAGCCTCCGAGGAAGCTTTACCCTAACCTAATTCGGCATTTCATTCACAAGAAACACCGCATTTTGCTTTCATCTCCATCTTCAGCCAGAAGCTCAATCTTCGCTGCTGCATCAATTTCAGTGAGCCATTTACAAATTGACTCCTCTCAGAGCACCTCCTAACCTCTTTGTGCCTCTCCAGCACCTCTCAGACTTTCTTGTTGCTCGGGTCGTCTCCTCCATGTTGAAGCGCCGCCGCCACCTCGATTCAACGTCGTCGTCCTCACTCTGGCGAGCTCCTTCTCTCCGTGTCTTTCTGGTATGTTCCCTGTACCTGGCCGTTGCTAATGCGCGCGCCATTTCGCTCAATGCGTTGTCGGGTGATGAAGTGGCATATTAGCCGTAGCACTTCTCTGCCTCACCACGATGCGCCATCGCTCCAGCTCGTCTCCGGCGATGCTCCGGCCACCATCGGGTGCGCATTAGTGTAAGGATCCCATTTTGGCCCTTGGCCGGCGCCGCCACGACCTCCTTCGTCGGCAATTGGCCAGAGAATTTCATGGCCAAGCGCGCCCTACGTGTCCATTTAGGACCGTGACTATAGCATCGCAATTAGAGCCAAATCTGTGTCGTTTAGGAAATCATTAATGCTAAGTATGTTTAGTGCTGGCTTTATTGCTCTGTTGTCTCAATGACGTAGAGGCCCTAGCACATTAGTGTACAGTAAACCACCCATTGGTCCGTGGACCGGTCTTGTGGACCTTGGTCCACGTGCTATTCCTGTGGACCAAGTCAATGACATTTAGGTCCCATGTGTTAGTGGAGAAATTCAAAATTTAAAATAAAAAGGAAAACACTATACGCGTAGGTCCCACTGGTCAGTCACTGTGGCTAGGTAAGCTCGAGTGCAAAAAGTATTTAATGCTTTTATAAATTCCGAAATGATTTATTTGTGCACTCTAAATTGTTTAAACTTCAAAAATTCATAAGTAATTTGTTTTAACTCCAATTTGAGCGTAATAAATTTTGTTGGGTTACATTTTTACTTTAATTTATTTTGGTATAGTTTTGAAACTTTTTACTGTCCCATAAAATTTTGTTAGTAAAATTATTTTCGGAAAAGCATTATTTTTGCACTGAAAATTCTTTTAACTTCAAAAATGCATAAGTATTTCATTTTAACTCCAAATTGGTTGAAATCAATTTTGTTAGTTTACATTTTTAGTTTAATTTAATTTGGTTAAGGTTTGATTCGTGTTACTGTCTTATAAAGTCTTGGTATTCAAGTTATTTGTGCACTATTTTCATGACTTTGAAAATGCAAAGAAAATTCATACTAACTCCAAATGAGGGGAATCAATTTTTGTTATTCATCTCATGTTATGCTCTGTGTGCCATAAAAATCTCATCTTCACCACCTTCCTGGAAATTTGTGCAAAAAGTTTGAGTTCGGTCTACAGTCATCGAAAGTTGAATTTCCAGCATTTTCTTACTAGTTGTTTTTGTGTAGCCCATAACATTTTCATGCAAAATCCAAATCAAATGATTTTTGTTTATAAATTCATTTAAAATCATGCTCTACCTTCTGTGTAAATTTCATGATTTTTGGATGATTTTGAATTTTTGAGTATATTCGGCGTTATTCGTTCTTATTAATTCTTATCATTCGTTTGATAGGATTCGACAATTCAATTGACTACGAGAGTGAACCTCAGCAGCAAGTGGATTATCTCCAGCAAGGCAAGCAATCCCTCCTTTGATGCATGTTTATCCTATTATGTTCAAATGCTATTATCTTATTTGCAAATGTATGTATGCATGCTATGTTGATGATTAGTTTCTCGAAAAAATTAGACTTTATGTTTTCGAAAAAATTTGACATCGGGTGGGACGAATGGGTAATTCCTGCTATGTTGTGGTGGCTGTTGGGTAGTCACCTCTAGGATGGTTATTATGTCTCTAGATATTGTCTCACTGTTATTTAAACAAACAATAGCATATTTGGTCAATTGCCTTACAATCTGTTATACTATTGCAAATTAAATATTGCTTTGTGCTAAAAATGAACTCTATAGCTTTCTCCATTGGTTCAAGCTTGCTTGTAGCTATGTATAGGCTTGTTATTTGTAAGTATTGTGAGTACAATTTTGTACTCAATTGCATTGTCTACTTGCTGCAAAGGAGGTTGACCCCCAAGGGGTCAACTATTGTGAGACTGACTTCGACTTCAACGACTAGTTTGATGGGTTTTCGGTCAGTTGCCTTGTGGGTAAAGGCAGCCGGTTGGCTTTATTTTATTGCCATATTATGGCTTGTTATTTATGCTGCGATGTTAGTACTTTATCTTGTTATTTAGTTGGTCGGCCCTTTTGGATGCAATCTGAACTTGGATGTCTTTTGCGTTGTAAATTGTAAAGACTCAGTATTGTAATAACTTGTGTATGGAATTGATGCTATGTTTTGAGAAGGTGCATGTGTACCGCTGTCCTAGGAGGTACATAATACATCGAGAGCGGGGAAATTTAAATTATGATGCTAGAACCAATTGGGAGGTTAAGCATTACAAGTTAAATCGTCCGATGGCTCTCACAAAAGTTGGTATCAGAGTCATACTAACCGTAGAAAGCCCTAGCTTGGTCATCTCTAGAGTATTTGAAAATTTTAGTTTCAAAATATCAAATCTTTTGATGAAAACTTAAGTAAGTTCTCATATTTTATTCCTTACCTATCTTACATTGCTCATCTTACCTTGTTCTTGTTTGATTTGCCAAAAGACGTTACCCTCTCGTCTTCTTTCAAAAGTTAGTTGAATCTCGTTTAATTTCAGATTATGGGATAATTGAGAGTTGAGAATATGAAGTGTTGGTTGTATTTTGATGAAGATTAGAAGCACTCGGAGTAGCAAATCTCATCTCAGAGCTCGGTTATCGTATTTGGACAGCACGGGCAAAGTCTGGACAGCAAACACTTAGTTCGTCGTTAAGGTTCAAAATAGAGAGGATAATTCAACTAAAAGTCGTGGGGATAAAAGGGTAAGATGTCGTTATAGATGGCTAGTGCCAAATGCACCCTTAGATGGTCTTTACCATGCCTTTAGATGTGATAGAACTTGGTTTGTGTTCTGAAATTTTTCGTCCCAATCGATTGCTCGTTCGTTCAATACGAGTTAGTCGTGTCGGGAAGCTAACCTTTTGCCTTATGATTTCTGTGCTGGATCTTATGCCTTTATAAAAATATTTGGAGTTCAAATCTTGCTACTTAGGCCTAATCTATAAAGAGTCATATTCAATTTGTGGGTACGTTGGGCATGAGTGTTGTGATGGCCAAGTTTAAATCTTGTAATTTTGGACACGAGAAGGCAAAATTTGCTATTCCATTCCAAAACAAGACCAAATGAGTGAAAAACTACTACAACACCTCTTCACCTGCCACTCACCATTCATTTCACCTTTGTCTGTGTAACAGTGTTCATGCCGGCCAAGTTCTCCTCCCTTGCATCCCAGGGTCCTACCATTCCATTCCTGATCTCTTCTCTATAAAATCTGCAAGCAGTAGCTACTTGTGCCTTTAAAACCAGTCTACAAATGTCACCGTTTGAAGCTTTGTATGGTCGTGCCTGCAGAACCCCTTTGAATTGGTCTGAAATAGCTGAACGTTTGGTGTTCGGGCCAGATATTATTCAAGAAATAGAAGAACAAGTGTCTACAATCAGAGAGAGATTAAAGATAGCTTAGTCGAGACAGAAGAGTTATACTGATAACCGTTGTCGTGATCTCAGCTTTGAACTAGAAGATTTTGTCTATCTTTGAGTTACTCCACTCAGAGGTGTAAAAAGGTTTCATGCCAAAGGGAAGCTTGCCCCTAGGTATGTTGGTCCGTTCAAGATTTTGAATCTCCGTGGAGAAGTAGCTTATCAGTTGGAGCTGCCGCGGTCATTAGCAGGAGTACATGATGTCTTTCATGTCTCTCAGTTGAAGAAGTGTCTTCGTGTGCCAGAAGAACAAGCCTTGTTGGAATCAATTGAGTTGAAAGAAGATCTCACTTACAAAGAGCAGTTAGTCAAGATTTTGGACGTTGCAAGGCGTCATACCAGAAGCAAGACCGTTCGTTTTTGCCAAGTTTAGTAGAGCAACCGCCCAGAAGGAGAAGTAATGTGGGAGCGTGGAGAAGAGCTGAAAGCCGAGTTCTCTAGCCTTTTCTCTAGCTAGCCTGAATCTCGGGGTCGAGATTCCTTTAAGGGGGAAGGTTTGTAACATCCCAATTTTCCGAGCATTAAAAATCCTTTTATTAGTTAGTAGTTGAAAATTCACCATTTAGATTTATTTGAATTTAATTCAAAAGCTTAACTTGGACTTTTAGTACCAAAATAATTTAATTTGAATAATTCCAACATGAACTATTGTCAAAAATATTTTATTTGGATTTTATGTGCTTTGATATATTTTCTAGATTTTTATAGAATTTTTCCAAGCTCATTTGCTATTTTATAGTTGCCTTTTGGATTTTCTGCTATTTATTAAAAAGAAAAACCAAAGAAAATCTCAGAAAATGGATTGGGCTGAAACCCAACCCTATTTCGCCCTTGCCCAGCACTGTGTGGCCCAGCCGTCCACGTGCACGCTGTCTTCGACTGACATGCAGGTCCCACAAGTCAGCTTCTCCCATCTCTCTCCGTAAGCCAAGACCCAAATTTCCCAGGGTCCTCTCACGGTATTGTTTGCCACCTTGAACTCGTGCGAGTCTCAAATCAGCGATGAGTGGGCCCCAACAAATCTCCTGTGCATCGTCTTCGAATCTGTTAGGGATTCTGTTTCGCCGCCACGAAGCTGATTTGGGCATCCGTGCCCTGGACTCTCCCGAGCCTCTAGGTATAAAGGGGAAGCAAGCCCTTGGCCTCCGCATCCAAGCCCAAGCCGCCAAAGCCTCAGCGCTGAACCCTAGCCGCCACTGGAACTTGTAGGAGGTTTTGCGCCACTGTTTGCTTCGACGAGCAATTCCGCCGCAACCAGAGTCGCCCGAGCCTCGTCGTCTGCACCCTCGACATTGCAGGAGCGAGGGCTTCATTCTGGTCGCCTTCACTTTGCCGGAGCACCGCCATAGCCCTACTCCCGTCGAGCCCGAGTTGACTCCGTTGCTTAGACCTCGCCGCCGGCTGCCACAGTAGTCCTTGAGCACCCGTAAGCACTTAATCAAGTTCGCCTTTTCACCCTCTACACGTCGGTACCACCCACCTCCGGTGTAGCGCCGCTGTTCGCCGGAACCTTGGTCCCCGAGCCTCCACCGTCGCCGGTCCGACGTAGACGCCCACGTGTGCAGCCACCTCACTCCTAGAGCCAACATGTCACTTGTGTGTCAACCTCGTCAGCGCCCACGTGGCAGTCCAAACGGTCTCAGATCCGATTGGTTCGGTGGACTTGGTGTACCGTGAGCCGGGCCACTGACATGTGGGTCCCACATGTTAGTTTTCCTTTCAATTGTTTTAATCCCATAATTCCTAGGGCTGACATCAGCATTGCATCATATTCCGATTTTTTCCTTTGGAAAATAATTCGGAAATTCTGATAAATCATTTTAGGGTATTTTTTTAGATTCAAACTTCCAAAGCCCATATCTTTTGCATGCGAACTCCAATTGAGCCCATTCAAATTTCTAAATTCATCTAAATTCGAGATCTATTTATCTAAGATTTGTATTTAATTTTTGGAGTTTGTTTTGCCTCTATTATTTATTTATTTTGTTTATTTACTTCGTTTACGAGTAGACATTGATACTTCGGGGAACTTTGTAGAAGAAGGAGTGCCTCAAGATCAAGACCAGTACCTAGATCTATTCCAAGGCAAGTTATACCTTTGATCATATTGAACCCAGTTTTCAAAATATTTTGATTCAAATTATTGCATTTACTTTAAGTATTTATTTAAATGCTTTTGGGTGTAGTTATTAATCCAATTTGTTATATCCACCTTGTCTATTGTTATGTCATAATCTTTTGTCACCCTAGATTGGTTCATTATTTAGTGGGTTTTATCGTAGCACCAACGTGGGTTGGTTAGATACGATTAGTCTGCTTAGCCATGCCACGAGTCATCATTTCATGCGAGTTGCAAATATGAATCTAACTAAGTGATTATGGAACTTTGTGATAAAACTGTGTCTACTGTGTGCTATTACTCGTTGATGGTATGTGTTGCACTTAACCAACTAGGTTGTAAAGGATTTAGACTGAGACAAGTGGTGGACACTAAGTGATCTGGTGGAGATGTGTGCATGGGAATAATAATCTGTGTGACATAGTTAGAAATTGGAAGTCTTGCCTTGGTCAGTTAAGAACTTAACTTTGTGCACCATTGAACTAGGCCTTTCGTACAACCACATGCCTAATGGGACGGGCCTAACTTAGTAAGTTATGGATTCTTGATAATTATTACTCGGGTAGTAGGTTAGGCTGTGTGCATGGGTGGAGGTGTGTACTACCAGGTAGATCACATCGTGGGACAGTTCGCCGATTCCCTGTCCAACGATGTGTGTCATACTGGCTTCCTGTGTGGGGTTGGTCTGGCGGTAAAGCACATCGGGGGTATCAATGCTTGAGATGAAGTTTCTGAAACGTTTTGTTATGATTAGTGCTAGCTACACTAATTGTATCGTGTGGGTAAAGTGTACAAACTCTGCAGAGTGTTAAATCAATCTATTCGAATAGCGGCGTCCGCGGTCATGGACATGCTCGGGGATCGCACACGAGGGGTAGATTTTCATAAAACACTTGGGAAGGGACAGCTGTGTGATTTAAGTCATATGGCTGTGTGAATAACTTGTTTTAACTTTGTGTTCTTTGTGAAATCAAACTATTAAATTAATATTATTTATTTGTTTTACTTTATGCTTTCAATCTATTATTTATATTCAAATTGCAAATGTTGCATTTCTGCAAAAGAACTACAGAAGCAATTCCTTTGGAATAAGTCATCATGTCTAAATTGCATTATGTGATATGACTTGCAAGTACGGTTGTGTACTCATGGTTGCTATAATAAATCAACAGAAGTAGAGAAGTCTTCGCTTGCTTTTGAGGAGGAGTTCTACGAAGGTGCTGATCGTTAGGGTCTTGATCCTAGTTAGTTGCCTGTGGCGAATTGATGGGATTCTGCTGAAGTTATTTGTTTCGCTGCTTATTGCTCTATTGCTAGACATACGTGGCTTAATAAATCTAAACTCAACCATAAGGTCAAAATGGTTATTTGTTAATCAAATTACTCGTTTATTCTATTAATTGTCTTGTGTGGATCGATATTCATCTATGTTAACACTGTGTGTACTAGCGTGATCCTAGACTAATGTATTATACACAGAGGGTTCGGAATTGTATTTTTGGGTCCTGACAGAGGGTTTGTAACATCTCAATTTTCTGAGCTTTAAAAATCCTTTTATTAGTTAGTAGTTGAAAATTCACCATTTGGATTTATTTGAATTTAATTCAAAAGCTTAACTTGGACTTTTAGTACCAAAATAATTTAATTTGAATAATTCCAATATGAACTATTGTCAAAACTATTTTATTTGGATTCTATGTGCTTGGATATATTTTCTATATTTTTATAGAATTTTTCCAAGCTCATTTGCTATTTTCTATTTGCCTTTTGGATTTTCTGCTATTTATTAAAAAGAAAAACCAAAGAAAATCTCAGAAAATGGATTGGGCCGAAACCCAACCCTATTTCGCCCCGGCCCAACACTGTGTGGCTCAAATTGTCACTTCGTGTCTTGTTGTCTTTGACTAACATTGCGGGTCCCGATGTCGACCTCTCTCCCGTCTCTCTCATGTAAGAACAAGACCTACCAGAGGACCGGAAAGGCGACTAGAGGGGGGGTGAATAGACGCTATCTTCAAATTTTCCCTTCGAACAAATTTAAGAAGATGCAAACACAAATCAACAAGTACTATCACTAGCAATAATCAAAACAAGAACAGCAATCGTTGGGCCTCAACCGAATGCTTAGACGAATCAGAGCAAGCTCAGCTGCCGCCAACCTCAGATCTCAGCCACAGATTTGGCGCGCATTGCTGGCCGAGAAGCATTCCCACAGGACTGAACAGGAAGCAAAAAGAAATGGATAATTTATCTCAAGGCAATAGCAAACTTTAATCTCTCAGGAACTTGACACACGCAACCAAGTCGGCCTCTGTGCACTGATATCACTAGATCGGTTTTCAGAGCATTAACATCAACAGAGACAGAAACTGACCAGCATGCATGAGAGGTGGCAATACAAAAATCTAATTAACACAAACATCCTACATCAGAAGCAATAAAAAGTTGATCGGATTGTCGAAGGAAGCCAACAGCATCTATTTTAATCTCTCGGACAAGAACTGTAGCAAGCAATAAAAAATGAAACAGACCAACCGCATCAATCCATGAGGAGCGAGAACACGCACATACGATGCATTGAATTGCGGAGCAGAGATCACCGCCAGTCCTTTTTTTACTGGCGAGAAACAATACCAAGAAGGGCCTTTTTCTACCAAAGACCAACCGCCGAACTTGTAAAACACGAAGGAAAAATGAAGTACTTTACTCAAACTCAAAGATCCATGCACAAGCAATAAATGGCTGCCAACACAGAGACGATTTTTGTTTGAGCACTCCTTTAGGCGCATAGATCAAATCAAGCTCTCACAAAAGAAAATTTTCTATTAAATGCATTAGGCAAAAGCGCTACCAAAATTATCCATTCACGCAAGAGGAGAAACAAGTGAGACCAAGGCAAGACAAATCTGAAAACATCAAGTCGCCAAAAACTCCGGACTCTCTGAGGTCGCTCAACTTTTCTTGTGTGGAACCGTAGTCGCTAATCTCTCCTTTTTTTTTCATTGCTTTCATTTGCCGCCATCTATCTCACCTGTTTGTTTTTTCTCTGAGGCAGACAAGTCATTGCCATTTTTGTGAGTACTACACACGACAGAGGAATAGATGAGACAAAACCAAATCTCAGTTGGATCAAATGAAAGCGGCAAGACAAGAGAAAGAAAAAGCTGCGATACTCAAACCAAGTCAAGAACTGCTCATATGCAAGCAAGAAAGCGACCAAGATAAACAAACACCATCTCATATTGATCTAAAGGAAGAGATACATGATTGATACAAGAGGAATGATTAGAAGCTTTCATCTCATCCTCTCCCACTCTCAAACCTCAAGAACACACTCAGCCATCTTGAGAGAAGCAAGGGGACAAGCAGGGAACAACCCTCAACAACTAAAGCCTAAAGCCAAAACAAACTCTAAAGCCTCTTTTGACTAAAGGAAACCCTAGAAACTCTTGAATTGTTCAGGTTGGGCAGCAGCCCTCCAACCTATTTATAGCCCAACACTAACGGGTCTCCACCCCGTTACGCCCGCTAAATCCAACGGAGCCCGCTCCCGCTTGTGCGACCTTGCGAATTCCTGTTTAGCCTCCCGCACCTTCCGAAGCTTCAGCGCTCCTTGTCTCGCCGACGCTCGCAACCACCTCGAGTCCACGCGTCTTGACACATCCCGACCGTTCGACCTCGGCGCCACGCACCTAGTCCGGTCCACCGTGTCTCGCCACGACTCCACCCGATGTCCTGCAGCTACACGCATAAGAAACACATCAAATAGCACCGCTTCGATACATGAAAGCGTAAAACCAACATACTTACCATGACAAAATCCAAACTTGTCGAATCAAAGAATATGCATCCTAATCCCATACGACCAAGTTTGACCAAACCGATCGAGCTGTTGCACCATAGCGACATGGTCCAAACCACCCAAACCAAACTCGACTTCCTAAACCTATGTCAATTACTCATCACACACACGGACGACCTCCACATGGTCTCTCAATCTCCCCTTGATGAGTATATTGACAAACTCAAAAAAGCGCAAAGTTGAGTTTGAGTTTGAAGAATCCAACATGGTCCAAAGAAGAAGAGTGAAACTAATGACCATGTCGACAGAAGGAACACTAGAGCAACAACTAAAAGAGCAAATTGTTCTCCAAAGCTCTAAAATGATCTCAACTAGCTTTTTCTTCTCTATTCTCCCCTTTTGGCAATAAACACATCAAGAATGCTCAAGAGAGAAATGACATGTCAATGGATGAAATGGTCAAGTTTGATTATTCTAAGCGATTAGAGCCATGAGAATTATCCGTAATGACCATAATGTAATACACCAAGCCATAACTTAATAAAAGGCTATCTAGATCATGACAAGATATGTATAAGCTAGCTAGAACACATAGATGACAATCTGAAAATGAGGTACATTATGTGAGCAAGTCAAGTCATCAATGAGCAAAGTCTAGCTAGAGATATCCAAGGATGATGCAGGCCATGTCAATAAGCTAAGCGTAGCTAAGAAGCTTAAATTGAGACCAAATAGAGTGCTATGCTCAAGAATGAAACATTGGTTAAAGTACTTGATACTTTTTGTAGCTTTAAGCACATTGAACACATAAACCATATTTTCTTTTGAAATTCATGGTGGTTTCCAACCAGATTTTTGTTTTATCATGTGCTAGGTCTCAAGCCTTATGCGACTACTCCAAGCGAGAAGCTTAAGAAGATAGTCTAGGTCACCCAAAACTCCCCCTAAGTTCATGCCAAGTGCAATGGCAAGCCGTCTCATAGGAGAGAATTGGTGAGATCGGTTTTTCAAGCACAAAAGAGATCTTTTTGCCTTTTAACAAGTTGTACTAACTCATGCATCATCAAGAGACTAAAACAGCTCAATCTAAGGCTCAATATAGATTCATCACTCTACCCAGCCTATTTGACATGGCATGAATCATAAAAGGATAGCTCAAGAAAGACTAATCTCGAGTGCTAACATGACAAGTTTTAGTTGAAGTTGAGCAATTTTAATTATCTTATCATGGCAAAAGCTAGGCTACACATATGAAGTCATGATAAATCTAGCAAATAAGCACAAGTCATGGCAAGGTGTAAAGCATTGTAAACATGTCATAGCAGGATAATAATCAAGGCTCAATGTAGTTATATTACAATGCGAATGCTAGAAATGCGTAAGATCCAGCTCCCCTCAACAACAGATGCAACTTTTAGTTCAAGTTGAGTTATGTCAATATTAAGCTCGAAGCTCCCAAATGAACTCCCTTGAACCAAAACAATAAATCGAGAAGTGGCAAAAAAACATAAAACAGTGATCCTTAAAGCATAGATAAGATATAGAGAATACTATGGCTCGAATGACTCTCATCTACCCCATATGACTCTAGGACTATCAACGCCCACTTAACACACCTAGGAGCAAACACGCACTGCTGTCTGCAGGGTGGCCCAACCTCGCTAGAACCTACAAGAAGTGAGTGAGCTCAACCTAGTGAGATAAGTAACGACTAATAAGCGACATCCTAGAATCACAAGATAAGAGCAGTAAATCTAAACAACTAGACAAAAGAAGCACTCTAATCTATGCTAGGAGGACTAATCCCAAATGCACCCAAAATGCAATGCAATAGTAAGGAGCTAGAGCATAAATAAGATAGTAAAGCATAAAACCCAAAGCTCCCCTCACTCACAAATCCATAAGGACAGACCACCCCAAGCTCTCCCAGAGTGAAAACCTCGAACTATCCAATGGCTTGGTGAAAATGTCACCAACCGGTGGTCACTCTCCACAAACCGAGCACTATGTCGCCCTTCTCTACATGGTCTCTAAGGAAGTGGAAGCGGATATCGATGTGCTTGGTCCGAATCTTTGACTTGGGTTCTTGGCAATGTTAATCGCAAGTGTTATCACAAAAGAGTGGAACAACTGCGATAACTAACCCAAAGTCCCGCAGGTCGAAGTCATCGAGCACTTGGCTACAAAGAATCGGCTGCAACACGCGTTTCGCCTCTGCGGTGGATCATGCAACACCGACCGCTTCCTCGAAGACCAGAAACAAGAGAAGTGCCAAGAAATTGGCGGTCTGCTGAAGTGCTCTTCCTATCTATCCTCTGACCAAATAAGTCGCATCCGAGAAGGCTCTCAAGGAAAGACAGGATGAGGAAGAGTACCAGATACCATAGTCAATGGTAGCTCGCAGGTACCGAAAGATGCGCTTCACCGCCTGGCGGTGAGAAACACGAGGAGAAGCTTGAGAACGAGCGCACAAACACACAGAGAAATGTATGTCTGGTCTCGAGGCAGTGAGGTACAAGAGGGAGCCAATCATGCTGCGATACTCCTTTTGATCAACCGGCTCGCCATCCTCATCTGGGTCAAGATAAATTTGAGAAGCCATGGGAGTCAACACAGCTTACCATCACTCATGTCGGCGTTTGCCAGAGATCACGAGTGTACTTGCCTCGATGAAGAAAAGTACCCTCCCGAGTCTGCTTGATTTGGAAGCCAAGAAAGAATGTCAACTCACCCATCATGCTCATCTCAAACTCGGTGCTCATGACATCCGAGAACTGTGAAACCAGAGCATGAGAAGAGCTGCCAAAGATGATGTCATCGACATAGATTTGGACGAGCAGAAAGTCATTACCAAGCCTACGGATAAACAAGGTCTTGTCAACTTTACCCATTTCAAACCCATGACTCAACAAGTAGGACTTAAGCCTCTCATACCAAGCTCTGGGAGCCTGCTTAAGTCCATACAGCGCTTTTGAAAGCTTGAAGACATGGTTAGGGTATTTGGGGTTCTCGAAACTCGAGGTCAGCTTGGACGTAGACTTCCTCCTCAATAAGGCCATTGAGGAAAGCACTCTTCACGTCCATCTGGTAAAGCTTGAAACCCTTAGAAGCCGCAAAGGCAAGCGAGATTCTAATGGCTTCAAGTCGAGCTCTGAGGCAAAGGTCTCCTCAAAGTCTAGACCCTCAACACAGGAAAACCCCCGAGCTACCAATCTAGCCTTGTTTTGGATGACTACCCCATCCTCACTCTGCTTGTTCTTGAACACCCACTTGGTTCCAATGATATTGTGGCCTCGTGGGGGCTCAACAAGCGACTGCACCTTGTTTCTCTCAAAGTTCTCTAATTCCTCATGCATGGTATTGACCCAAGACTCATCAGAAAGGGCGTGACAAACGTCCTTGGGCTCAAAAGAGGCAATAAAGGCAGAATGGAGACAGAATTGAGAAAAGCGAGACTTAGAGCGTGTGACACGCTCGAAAAGGTCTCCAATAATCTGCTCAAGGATGCCTTTTACGGATATGACGGGAGGTCTGGATGAGAAGAAGAAGTGGCCTCTACCTCGTGTGCAGACGAGGCAGGACAGAGCCACTAGCTCCGGAGGAAACGGAAGGCAGGGTGATCACCTTGAGGTGCCGTGGAAGAAGGCATCTCAAGGGAGGAAAAAGAGCCGGATCGGGTAAACAACCATCGTCTCCCTCGTCCTCATCATCCACAAAGATGGTCTCGGATCGCTCTAAAGAACACGAGATATCTGCCTAGTCCCGGTGGCCTCGTCAAAAGTCACCTCGCGAGTTTCTACCATTCTGCTAGACTCGCAGCCTTCACCCTATAAGCGCGAAGAAGTCGAGTAGCCTAGAAAGATACCGCCACAGGCGTGACTCGAACTTGTCTAGGTTCCCGGACTTCAAGATAAAGCACTTGCAACCAAACACACGAAAATGAGAGACGCTGGCTTTCGCCGTATCTCGACTCATAAGAAGTGGTGTAGGAGTGCAGAAGAAAACTCGATTCAAACATGGCACGCGATCGCAATGGCCTCACCCAAAACTTCCTCGGTGTAGAGTACTCATCAAGCATCGTCCCGCCATCTCGACCAAGGTGCGGTTCTTCCTCTCCACAACGCCATTTTGCCGAGGGACGTATGGAGAAGAGAACGGTGCTCTACACTGCCTCACCGCAGAAACTCTCAAAGTAGGAATTCTTGAACTCCGTGCCATTGTCACTACGGATCGCTCGAAGGCACCCGGAGCTCAACAGACACCTACTAAAAGACCTCGAAATGTGTAAATGTCTCGTCCTTCGAGGCTAAGAAAACACCCAAGAGTACCTCGAGAAGTCATCGACCACAACAAGAACATACCACTTCCTCCCGCCGATCAAGATTTGAGCCGGTCCAAGCTGTGTCCATGTGGGCAATGTCTCGGTGCATCGGTCATAATAATCGTGTGGGAGGATGAGAAGCGGCAACCATCTTGCCGCGTTTAAGATGGAGTGCAAACAAGATCTTTGACCATCTTGAGTTTCGCGGACCACTTAATGAGATCATGGTCGCTAACTCGGGTCAAATGGTCAAATCCAATATGACCAAGTCTCCTATGCCGAAAGAGAGATCGCGGGACTCGTAGCAACTAAACACCGAGAGGATCGCGGAAGACTCGAGAGAACTCAAAGACGAAAGATCCTCCCATAACGAGAAATCCATAAACCGGACTACTACCAAGAATCAAGAATTTTGCAAGCGTTTTTCTTGAAGCTCACCTCAAACCGCCATCAGTAAGCCGAGAAACGGAAAGCAAATTGTACCGCAGCTTACTAACCAAGGCAACATCCTTAAGAATAAAAGAAGCATTAATACGACAAGACCTTTGGCGATGACGCCCAGACGAAGCGTCTCCGAAGGTGATCGCCTCATCACCGAGCGCGGGCTAGGAGGAGAACCAACGGAGTCTCCTAATATATGTCGAGAACAACCGAGTCTACAAGCCAAACCTTCTCCTTCCCTACCCGGCGAACTCCGAGTCAAACAGAGTAAAGTCTCAAGATCGGGATAAATCAACAATGATTTCGCACCTAATCTCGAATAACACGCCGAGCGGATGAAGTAGTCAAGCACGATGACCTCTATCTACCCTACGCTCTCTGAACTCAAAGCGTAAGGTCTAAGAGTAGACCGGTCGTTCTTTGGGTCCGATCGCTACGAAGGAGCGAGTCGAGCACACAACATCTTGAACACGCCAGAGTAGCTATCTCGATGGGGAAAATGAGATCTACCCTCGGACGGCGGAAGTCACGATCGAAAGCAAATGAGGATTTAAAACTAGAAAACTCGGAAAACCAAGTCCTCGATCTTTGCAAACCCATCGAAGAAACAAGCCTAGACCTCGTGTTGGTCTTAGGTGCACTCAAGGTCCGGGGTCGACCACAATGCGCCTAAGAGACTCAACATGGTCTCTACGCGATCTTGGCGCGCTGAAGCATCGACGACGTGTGTGTCCATCCTTCGACGAAGGTGCAAGGATACTTCACCTTCGAGAGGTAGAAGCAACATGTGAAATTACCTTCTTGTCGAAATCCCTCGAACATAGCCCGCCGACTTGAAATGGACTTTCTCGGTCCCGGGCTCGATCTCGATCACACACAGTGCTATGGGTCCGAGCACGGCAGTGGTGCTTCCTCATGTCCTCAAAGAAGTCATATCCTAGACCCCGATTAAATCTGCAGATCTTAGATTGGTCTAGAATAAGATTGAGCTTCTTCTTGCCTCCTACAAATCTCTCGAGAGTGTTCATAAGGTACTGACACTCCCGAAAGAGAGAGGTGCAAGAAGAGCAAGGGGAAGAAGAGACAACAGAAGGTAAGGAAGCAAAAGAAGAACCAGCAGCAGAGGGAAGAATGGCTTGTGCACGCACAGCCGACTCTGAAGGGACAGTCCTACTGCTAGCCAGTTGGTTCACGTCGCTAAGCGTCTCAATCTTACCACAGGGCTTCTCCCCTTCTCCACAATCATATTACAAGCACAATGTGGCTTCTCTAGAAGGTCCTTAGTTAGCTTCACACATTTCTCATCCAAAGCAATCAAGTCAGATTTTAGTTTGTTACACTTAATGCATGGTGAGCTAACAAGGTCCTTAGAAGCAAACCGAGCCAACTTCCTTTCATGATCAATCATATCTTGAAATCTGTTTGGAGACGACCTCAAGTTCAAGATTAACTTAGGACAGTTCAAGCATGAAACAATCGGCTCAAGTAAAGAAGCTTGTAGTTCAAGAATTTTATGATCTGCCTGCTTTAAGTTCATCTTCAAGTTATTGCAATTTTCACAAGACTCAGGCGAGATCAAAGAGCATGGCATAAGATCCTCTAGCGACAATGTCCTTACCCTCACATGAGGTGGGAGAAGTAGTCTCATCGGTAATAAGTAGGGTAATGACCATCCTACTCAACTCTAACTCGAGAAGCGGACTAACATTCTCCACCTTAACACTATCAAGTTTGGAGGACACACTATCATGTGAGGTCCTTAACTTCTCCATATCAACCAAAGAAAGCGAGCATGTATCACAATCATCACTAGAAGGGCGGATGTAAGAGCAATAATCTCTAGTGACACTATCTATTTCCTTCTCTAACTCAAAGACACCTAGCCTTAGCTTTAGCATGAAAACCTCCTAGCTTAAGAAAAGCATGATTGAGCTGTTCAGAGGTGGGATCTACCTCGTCCGAGTCGGAGTACACTCATTGTGTCACGAAGTTCGCCCTCGAGGGCCATGAAGCACATGCCGAGAAGTCGTCGCCGCCATCCTTGGGCTCTTGGTCACCCGTCTCAGTCATCGTCGCTCCATCCTTCCACCTCGCCGAGGTCGAGGTCGCCGAAAGCGGTGAGGACGCGGTGGAAGAGCTTCTTGGCTTTGCCAAAGTTGCGAACTTCTTCTTCTTTGGGCGCCCGAGCTGGAGGCTTCTTGTTGCGGTTCTTGTCGGTGTAGTCGTTCTTGCCCGAACCGCCAGAGTCGTTCTTGCCCTTCTCCGCTTGGGGCGGTTTGCTCGGATGTGGTTGGGGCCACCACACTCGAAGCAAATCACGGGTCCTCCTCTCTTCTGTCCCTCCTCCTTTGTAAGCGTGGGAGAATCTCTGAGCAAGGAGGGCAAGCCGCTCATCCGAAGTCGCTCTAACGATCATCGCTTATGTCACGAGAGAGCGACAAGGAGAAATTACAAGAGGACTCGGAAGAGACCGGAAGAACGGGATCGGTGACTGGGGCCATCGATCGTGACTTCGACCTCGAGAGACAACGCCAATCTCGTGAGTCTTGAGGCGTGAGTACAACGCATCAAGAGTCAAGGTCGAGAGGTCTGTCGTGTCTTTGATGGTGGTCACTTTCATCTCCCACACGCCGCAGATCGAGTCTTAGTAAGTATCGACGAGCGTTGTCCGAAGTCGGGTATGTGAGACCGACCGCCGGAGGTTGCTCAAGATCTTGTGAAAGCGTCTGAAGCACTCATCTAGGGACTCACCAAAGACGCATCTCAAATTTGTTGTATTCTCGTTTGAACCGGTCCTGTCGAACCGCCTTGATCTGGTGGTGCCTCATGGTATCGCCGAGGGTCACCCGGATATCGTGGCGGACGACAGTGAGATATGCGGTCAAACTCACTACGACTCAAACCACGGATGATGATGTTCCTTGCCTTTGCATTCGCCTCAACATCGGCCATGTTCCCGCATTGATGTTCTCATCGGCAGAACAATGAATCGTACCTTGACCTTCCGCCAGATGGCATACCCCAGGCCGGATGTATGTCTCCATTCGGCTCTTCCGTAGGGTAATCGATGCCATCGAAAACGCGGCTTGGTCGAGTACTTGTCCATCGCCATGGCTCTTGAGACCGGTTAAGATCTATTGAAAAGAGCTAACCGGCTCTGATACCAATTGTAGGACCGGAAAGGCGACTAGAGGGGGGGGTGAATAGACGCTATCTTCAAATTTTCCCTTCGAACAAATTTAAGAAGATGCAAACACAAATCAACAAGTACTATCACTAGCAATAATCAAAACAAGAACAAAGAATCGTTGGGCCTCAACCGAATGCTTAGATTTAATCGAGCAAGCTCATTGCCGCCAACCTCAGATCTCGACCACAGATTTGGCGCCGCATTGTTTGGCGAGAAGCATTCCCACAGGGTCAACAGAAGCAAAAAAAATGGATAATTTATCTCAAGGCAATAGCAAACTTTAATCTCTCAGGAACTTGACACACGCAACCAAGTCGGCCTCTGTGCACTGATATCACTAGATCGGTTTTCAGAGCATTAACATCAACAGAGACAGAAACCCATTTAGCATGCATGAGAGGTGGCAATACAAAAATCTAATTAACACAAACATCCTACATCGTAAGCAATAAAAAGTTCATCGGATTGTCGAAGGAAGCCAACAGCATCTATTTTAATCTCTCGGACAAGAATCAGAGCAAGCAATAAAAAAAAATGAAACGACCAACCGCATCAATCCATGAGGAGCGAACACGCACATACGATTGCATTGAATTGCCGGAGCAGAGATCACCGCCAGTCCTTTTTTTTACTTAAGTAAACAATACCAAGAAGGGCCTTTTTTCTACCAAAGAACCAACCGCCGAAACTTGTAAAAACACGTATGAAAAATGAAGTACTTTACTCAAACTCAAAGATCCATGCACAAGCAATAAATAGCTGCCAACACAGAGATCGATTTTGTTTGAGCACTCCTTCAAAGCATAGATCAAATCAAGCTCTCACAAAAGAAAATTTTCTATTAAATGCATTAGGCAAAAACGCTACCAAAATTATCCATTCACGCAAGAGGAGAAACAAGTGAGACCAAGGCAAGACAAATCTGAAAACATCAAGTCGCCAAAAACTCCAGACTCTACAGGTCGCTCAACTTTTTCTTGTGTGGAACCGCAGTCGCTAATCTCTCCTTTTTTTTTTTTTACTACAACCGCCGCCATCTATCTCACCTCAGTATGTTTTTCTCTGAAGGGCAACAAGTCATTGCCATTTTTGTGAGTACTACACACGACAGAGGAGAATAGATCGAGACAAAACCAAATCTCGCTTGGATCAAATGAAAGCAACGACAAGAGAAAGAAAAAGCTGCGATACTCAAACCAAGTCAAGAAGCTCGCTCATATGCAAGCAAGAAAGCGACCAAGATAAACAAACACCATCTCATATTGATCTAAAGGAAGAGAGATACATGATTGATACAAGAGGAATGATTAGAAGCTTTCATCTCATCCTCTCCCACTCTCAAACCTCAAGAACACACTCAGCCATCTTGAGAGAAGCAAGGGGACAAGCAGGGAACAACCCTCAACAACTAAAGCCTAAAGCCAAAACAAACTCTAAAGCCTCTTTTGACTAAAGGAAACCCTAGAAACTCTTGAATTGTTCAGGTTGGGCAGCAGCCCTCCAACCTATTTATAGCCCAACACTAACGGGTCTCCACCTACGCCCGCTTAAATCCAACGGAGCCGCTCCGCTTGTGCGACCTTGCGAAATTCCCGTTTCTTCCCCGCACCTTCCGAAGCTTCAAGCTCCTTGTCTCAAGACGCCATAACCACCTCGAGTCCACGCTGCCTTCGACACATCCCGACTGCTCGACCTCGGCGCCACTGCACCTAGTCCGGTCCACCGTGTCTCGCCACGACTCCACCCGATGTCCTGCGATTACGCACAAGAAACACATCAAATAGCACCGCCGATACATGAAAGCGTAAAAACCAACATACTTACCATGACAAAATCCAAACTTGTCGAATCAAAGAATATGCATCCTAATCCCATACGACCAAGTTTGACCAAACCGACTGAGCCTGTTGCACCACGCAACGACATGGTCCAAACCACCCAAACCAAACTCGACTTCCTAAACCTATGTCAATTACTCATCACACACACGGGACGACCTCCACATGGTCTCTCACGGCCCCACCAATCAGTCTCACCCGCGCCATTTGCCACGCGAATTCGCGTGAGTCTCCGTCACTGATGAGTGGGCCCCACCAAATCTCCTGTGCACTGTCTCCGAATCTGTCTTTCTTGACTCAACTATTGCTGGAATTTTTCCTCTCCCCGTTGTTTTAAGTTGTTCTTACCCTCTTGCCTGTCTTGACAGATGCCTCGTCTTCAGAACTATGGTGAGCGCAAGAGAGAACTTTCCGCAGAGCTTTGGAAGCTGTTGCAAGTGCTTGGCGGCTTCGATCATCCGATGTACCGTGGCAGCAACTGGGTAGTGAACGGCCGAGACCGTGGAGTGATCTGCCATTTGACTATCTACGCCAAGAGGGACACCAAAGCAAGCCAACCCCTAAACATCTCAGCTCGGAGGATCGTCTGGACTGAAGCAATTCAAGAAGCTTCATGCCTCGCCATCTTAAGGATCTGCAACATCTATGCTCGTGGGCTACAAAACACCATCTTCCACTACCACCCTCGTGCATCTGTCGTGGACCTTCCTGCATGCTACCCGTCCACAGATGGAGAGAGCAACGCCACTGTGGTGCACCTTGTCCAGTTCGCCGCTACTCAGGAGGAGTCATTGGAGTTGGCCACCACAGAGCTGGAATGCGTCCACGAGACCTTGCAGATGGTAGAAGAAAGGATCGCAGTGCTGGAAGAAGCCCTCTACGGTCAGCACGAGCATGAGGAAGATCAAGAAGAGGAAGACCCCGAGGAAGAAGAACGAGAGGAAGACCCAGAAGAAGCTGAGGAGCCAGCAGAGCCCGCAAAGCTAGAGGAGCCACCAGACAAGACCGGGGGCGCCTGCCTCTGCTACTCCAGCCGAGGCATCGGATCGATCTGCGAGGATGCCACCACTTCGAGTGTCTACAAGGTGGGAGCACCACGGTGGTTGTGGAGGCTACCTTAGCGACTGAGTTCGCTAAAGTTTAAGTTTAGTTAGGCTTAGTTAGTTTAAGGTTAGAAGAGTCGCCCTTTAGGCGGTAGATTGTGTGTTTAGGTTCATTCTTATTTCTTGTGTGCGAGTATGAGTTGCAAAGGCCCTTAGGCATTTGTTGCAGCCATGCTAAGACCCTATTAATAAAAGTATTTCAGTTGAGTTTCTTAAAATTGTGTTTGTTGGGATAACTGCAGAGGATGTCGCCACCGACAAGGCTCGCCAGAGTCGCTTTCCGAAGGGACTGAATACTGGATTGCAAGTCTGTTTGATCGCTCATACCTTTTTAGATTTCCAGGAGCTGGCCAACAAAGCGTCGGTTCTTTGTAACATCCCAAAAATTTGGTTTGTTTTGAAGTTTTAAAAAAGAAAAAATAACCATTTGGATTCTTCTGCAAAAGTTAAAGCTTAAATGGAAATTTCAGAGGTCAAAAACAATTTAATATGAATAATCTCAACAACAAATATTATAAAAATTATTTTATTTGGATTTTTTGTTCTTGGATATATTTTCTAGATTTTTCTAGAATTTTTCCGAGTGCATTTGCTATTTTCCACTTGCTATTTGGAGTTTCTGCTATTTTTTCTAGAAAGAAAAACCTATTAAATCTCAGACTAAGTCTTCGGGCCGATTCTCCCGCCTCAGCCCGCTTCTATTTCTCTCAGCCCAGCTTAGCTTCCCGGCCCACCTTTGCTTTTTTTTTTTTTCCTCCGCCCGCCGTTGCTTTCCTGTCGTGTGTGTGTGAGCAAAGAAGGCACTGGCCCATTTTCCTTTCAGCTCAGTCTGGGCCACATTTCCTTGCCCTCCCGCGTGGGTGCTCAGCCGAGCCAAAGCCCAGCCCGCCGCTTCTTTCTCCTTGTGTGCAGCCAAACCCGAGCAGGCCGCTCCCTTTTCTTTCTTTTTGTTTCATGCGTGCAACCCGACCGAGAGCCTGCCTTGGCCTGTCCTTCCGCGCCAATCAAAGCCCAGCACCGAGCCGCTTTCTTTCCTTTTGCCTCGGCATTTCTCTGACCGGTGGCCCTTCCACTGTTCTTCTTCTTCCGTGTTGGACTCTAGAGTCCCAGTTCTTCCCGTGCTGCAGCCGTGTCGGCCTCTCCATGAACTCCCCCATCCGGCGCTATAAAAGGGACCCTCTCCGCGTCATAGCCTCCACCTCTTCCTCCTCTCCCAGAAACCCTAAGTCTCCAGCTCTAGCTCTCCTTGTTGCGCCGCAATTGTCGTCAAGACCGAGCCGGCACCGCAAGTGTTTTTCATCTATTTCTTCGTCGTCCGTTCATCTCCGGTCGTGTTTCTGCCGCCCTCGGGATCGCATCAATGCGGTCTACGCCGTGACACCCTGCCCATCGCCCGAGGACCATTGCGTCGCCGTCGCCGACTTTGCCCAAATCCAACCGCGCCACCGCTCGTGGTCAAATCTGCACTCCGGTGAGCCTCGTGCCTCCCTTTGCGTGTCATATCGTGCCTTTCATCACCCTCAGTCAATCCGTCATCTCCTTGATGCCTCTCCATCACCGGTTAGCCGTCGCCGTGCTTCTATTTTGCTTCCGGCCATCATCTCCTCACCGGTGTTCCTGTTCATATCCGGCAGCCCCATGGTGGTCACGGTGTTACCCATCTCTTCGCCGAGCTGGCGCTCACCTCAAATCTCTTCGGGTGACCTCGACTCCTCAAAACCGCCGCTACCGAAGTCTCATGTTGCTGCCAGCCATCTCCTATTATCTCCCTTGATACTCTCCTTTGCCACCTCCCCTTCCATGTCAGCAGCCACCTAGGTCCTTTTAGCTTAGAGCATCTACAATAGTTTGTTTCTTAGCTTGTTACTAAGAGGAAAGAGAGTACTCAATCTAATAAAAAGAAACAACCATTCCAATGGATTGTTTCTTAAGTTTGTATCTAAGATTTTAATTGCTACAAGCTTGTTGGTAGGCAGTGGGTCCCACAAAATGAGTGTTTAGGTAACAACTAAGCCTCCAATAGAGTTTTTTTGTTGTTTCTTATGTCTTGGTATTAAAAATCTGATAGTTTCTTCATGTAGAAACAGCTTCACCTTCTCTCCTCATCTTCTCTCCTCCACATCATCTAAAAGCTGATGTGGCAACCTCTTAGTAACAGCTGAGGTGGATTGTTGTAGATTCTCTTATGTGGCATCCTCATTGTTGTTTGTGTCAGTCCCAAGTGGCGGACCAAACCCACACCAGAGCCAAGGTCCATGGAACCAGTCTATCATACACCACCCAATGACTAGTGGGTCCCAATTGTCATCCTCTCTTTGATCCTTTCTCTCTCCAGCACCTTGACCCCACATGTCATCCATTGATTTCATCTTTCTCGCACTTACCAGTGACCCCACTTGTAAGTCTCCAATTCCTTTTGTCTATTTTAATCCGAAAGAATATTCTCTGGATATTCTTTTCTCTCTCAATTTCATCATTTCATGTGAATTTTCAAATCTCATATCTTTTGCATCCGAACTCCGATTGAGTCCATTCAAATTCCTAAATTCATCTAAATTCAAGATCTATTTATCTGAAATTTTTATTTAATTTTTTGGAGTTTGTTTCCTCTCTGTTATTTATTTATTTGATTTATTTGCTTGTTTGCGAATAGACGTTGATACTTTGGGAAGCTTTGAGCAAGGAGGAGTATACCAAGATCAACATCAATCCCAGGATTTATTCCAAGGCAAGCTGTAGTCCTTTGATCATATTGAACCTATGATTTCAAAAGTACATTATTTTATACAAATGCATGCTATCTTTATACAAATTATTTTATAGTGACAATAGTTATTACCTATTGTCACTATGCCTCCTTTGATTAATTGAATGCCATAAATTCTTTGTCACCATTGCGTGGATAATTTTAGTTGGACATATTTGTATCACCAACATAGGTATCGTACATATGCTTAGCTATGCTTAGTTACGATGGGTTCATCATCACATGTGTCATCATGATTAATATTGACTTAATAATATATGGAATTGTGGTGTTATCCACTATGGTTAAAAATTGTGTACCATGGGTATGTCATTGGTCTTGGTTAAACAAAATGGTTTTCACTCAGGCGAGTGGTTGGTGGATAGTGGTGGTGTTTCTACACGCTGTGGGTTTGTGGTATTCTCGCCTGAGTAACTTGTCAATGACTTAATCTTGTGCGCAATTAAACTGGGCCTTAACCGTACAACCACATGGCTGATATGGGACGGACCTGACTAACTAATTAGCAATGTCTTAATTTCGGTTCTGTTGTGGAAAGCGTGAGTTATGGGAAACGTATCTTCACGGTGGCGCAAGAGGGGGGCCTTGTCTGGTCGGAAAGACATTCAGTGTTGAAATCTTAGCGGGTAGAATTGGGTTAAGAAGGAGCTTTGTAAAAGCCTTGTGATGATCACTTAAGTCGTACACCTAAGGAAGTGTGGTCAGACTCTTTGAGTTGATTAATCTCTTGTGGGTCAAGTTGTACAACCTCTGCAGAGTGTAAAACTATTCGAATAGTCATGTCCGCGGTTATGGACGTGCTCGGGGATTTCACACGGGAGATAGAGTTCCTTATAAAATGAGTCAAAGTGTGGATGGAAAGTTCACTTGATAAATATAATGTTTGTTTGGTGAACGGGTCATTCACTTGGTGGTTTGTGTCGATTGGTGAATTCGGTATTCACTTATCAATGGTTTGGTTGGGAAGTGAATGGGCAGTTCACTAGTTGTTTCAAATAAATTACTTAATTACTTATTATTGTTTTCAACTACGCATTTCAATCTATTTATTGTATTTATCGTAAATGCTGCTTTCTGCAAAAGAACCATACAGCTAACCTTGTCAAGCCGTGCATGAATACTATTTGCATGCATTTCCCTATGGCTTGCTGAGTGCTTTATGTACTCACGGCTTATGCCTTTGTTGCTTAGTTGAAGAATATCAAGCTGCCCAAGAGTTCTTCCAGAAGGAGGACTATGAATGTTTTACGGATTAGGATGCGTTCTCCACTCGATTGCCTCTGGGCATATTGATTTGTCATTTCAAGAGTTTCATTCCGCTGCAAGAGTTTATTTGTTTCTTTAGCCTTCGTGGCAAGTTAAGTAAACGTTAACCATAAGGTCCAGTTATTATTATTATTTGCTACTTTGAGATCTTTTTAATTAAATCGAATAAATGGATGGTATTTTATCACTGTTTCTTGTGTGACCTAGCTACTGATCTGGGACTAGTTCAGAATACACAGAGGGTTCCTACGATGCATTTTCAAGTCCTGACATTCTTGAAGACAAACGCAAGGAACTGGAGGATAACCGCAAACGCATGATGGCTCACCAAGGGAGTCACCAATCACAGTAGAAGGCAAGAATGGTTCCGCAGCAGTTTAATCATTTTCCACTGCAGAACTCTTTCAAGACGCCTGCACCAACTTCAGCACCTCATCGAGTTGCTCAGAACTTTCGCAACCCAGCGCTAGCCAACCCCAATCCCAGAAACAACCAGCAAAATGTACAAAGAGTTTGTTATTCTTGCCGTGAGCCAGGCCACTTCGCCAACCAGTGCCCTCAGAAGGGAACAATCACTCCAGTACGTTTCAATCTTGGAGCTACACCGGCCAAGATGCTAGCATCGAACAGCAATCAAGGAGTTACTCAGGCTACCGGACAGCCCGGAGGAGCACCGCAATCTGTGGTCAGAGGTCATGTTAACCACGTCACTCTGGAGGAGCCCAGGAAGCACCGGACGTCGTACTGGGTAAGTTTCTAGTAAACTCAGTACCTGCATCAGTTTTGTTTGATTCTGGAGCTTCGCATTCATTTGTTTCTAGAGTTTTTGCAACTAAGAATAATTTCAAAATTATGCATCTTAAGCATACTCTGTTAGTCCAGTCGCCTGGAGCAGAGCTAAGTTCTAAAGTGGGATGTTTAGGAGCTAAGTTACTCATGGCTGGAGTTGAGTTTCTAGCCAACCTTATTGTTCTAGACACCTAGACCTTAGATGTCATTCTTGGCATGGATTGGTTAACCAAGCACAGGGTTGTGCTAGATTGTGGCCAAAGAGCTGTAACAATCGAGGATACCAAAGGAAATAAGGTAGAATTTCTAGCCACCTCAGTGTGTGATGGACATCTGTTAGTCAACAACCTCAAGACCATTACATTGGAAGATGTGCCTATTATTAGAGAATATACAGATGTGTTTCCAGAAAAATTACCAGGAATGCCACCGAACCGTGACATTGAGTTTGTCATCGATCTAGTGCTAGGAACAGCACCGATCTCGAAGAGACCCTATTGGATGCCAGCTGATGAGCTAGTAGAAATGAAGAAGTAGATAGAAGAACTTCTGGAGAAAGGTTTTGTGAGACCTAGTTCGTTGCCATGGGAGCACCAGTTTTGTTCGTCGGAAAGAAGGATGAAAGTATGAGAATGTTGATTGATTATCGATCTCTTAATGAAGTCACCATCAAGAACAAGTATCCATTGCCCCGAATTGATGATTTATTTGATCAAATGAAAAGAGATGGAGTGTTATCAAAGATCAATCTGCGATCAGGTTACCATCAGTTGAAGATTTGCCCAAGGATATACCGAAGACCGTTTTCTCAACGTGGTACGGACATTATGAGTTCTTAGTCATGTCCTTTGATCTGACTAATGCCCCTGCCTATTTCATGAACATGGTAAATAAAGTATTCATAGAATATTTAGACAAGTTTGTAGTTGTGTTCATTGATGATATTTTGGTTTACTCCAAGATAGAAGAAGAACATGTTGAACACCTGAGGTTAATCCTAGAGAAACTAAGGGAGCATCAGTTGTATGCAAAGTTTAGCAAGTGTGATTTCTGGAAAAAGAAAGTTGATTTTCTTGGTCATGTGATGACAGCCAAGGGAGTAGCAGTTGACCTCAGTAAAGTTAAGGCAGTACTACATTGGGAACAGCCCGAGACTGTTACTCAGATTCACGGTTTCTTGGGAATGGCAGGATATTATCGCCGTTTCATTGAAGGATTCTCAACGATTGCTAAGCCTCTTACGTAATTGTTGAAGAAAGAGAAAAAGTTAACTTGGACCCCAGCTTGTGAAGAAAGTTTTCAAGAATTGAAGAAGCGTTTGACTTCAGCCCCAATGCTAATTCTGCCAGATATTCACAAAGATTTTAATATCTATTGTGATGCCTCGTGTCAACGATTAGGATGTGTCCTGATGCAAGAAGAAAGAGCTGTCGCTTATGCGTCTAAGCAATTAAGGCCTCATGAGGAGAATTATCCTACCCATGATCTGAAATTAGCTGCCGTAGTGCATGCTTTAAAGATTTGGCGTCATTACCTCATCAGTAATCGCTGTGAAGTTTACACAAATCATAAGAGCCTGAAGTATATTTTCACCCAGTCTGATTTAAACATGAGACAGAGAAGATAGTTGGAGTTAAGAAAAGATTATAATCTTGGAATCCATTACCATCCTGGTAAAGCCAATGCCGTTACCGATGCTTTAAGCTATAAGAGCTACTTCAATGCTCTGGAGGTGAAAGAGTTTTGTTTCAAAACTTCAAGAAGAATTTCAGAAGCTGAAGCTAGAAGTTATATCTGAAGGATTTGCGGCTAGTCTAGAGGTACAGTCTACTTTGGAGAAGCAGATTCGTGAAGCTCGACCAAAGGACCCCATGTTTTCAGATATCAAGCTCAAAATGGCAAAAGGAAAATTAAAAGACTTCACCAAAGATGATCAAGATATACTGTGAATCAACGGACGTATCTGTGTACCAGATATTGATGGTTTGAGACAGCTAATTTTGAAGGAAGCCCATGACTCAAAGTATTCGATTCACCCTAGAAGTATAACTCTTCTGTCTCGACTGAGCTATCTTTAATCTCTCTTTGATCATAGATACTTGTTCTTATGGTTCTTGAATAATATCTGGCCCGATTACCAAACGTTCAGCTATTTCTGACCAATTCAAAGGGGTTTTGCAGGCATGACCATACAAAACTTCAAACGGTGACATTTGCAGACTGGCTTGATAACTGTTGTTGTACGAGAATTCTGCATACGGCAAACTCTTATCCCAACTGGTAGCATTAGCTAGAGCACAGGCTCTCAACATATCTTCTAATATTTGATTAACTCTTTCAGTCTGTCCATCTGTCTGAGGATGATATGCAGTACTAAAATTCAGATAAGCCCCTAAGGCTTCGTGCAGACTTTGCCAAAAACAAGAGGTGAACTAAGACCCTCGATCTGACACTATCTTTTTAGGCACACCATGCATCTTAGTACTTCCAGGGTGAAATGAATACTTTGAGTCATGGGCTTCCTTCAAAATTAGCTATCTCAAACCATCAATATCTAGTACACAGATGCGTCCGTTAATCCACAGTATATCTTAATCATCTTTGGTGAAGTCTTTGAATTTTCCTTCTGCCATTTTGAGCTTGATATCTGAAAATACGGGGTCCTTTGGTTGAGCTTCACGAATCTACTTCTCCAAAGTAGACTATACCTCTAGGCTAGCCACAAATCCTTCAGAGACAACTTCTAGCTTCAGCTTCTGAAATTCTTCTTGAAGTTCTGAACAAAACTCTTTCACCTCCAAAGCATTGTAGTAGCTCTTACGGCTTAAAGCATCTGCAACTACATTGGCCTTACCAGGATAGTAGTGGATTCCAAGATTATAATCTTTTATTAACTCTAACCATCTTCTCTATCTCATATTCAAATCAGACTATGTGAAAATATATTTCAGGCTCTTATGATCTATGTAAACTTCACAGCGATTACCGATGAGGTAATGACGCCAAATCTTTAAAGCATGCACTACAGCAACTAATTCCAGATCATGGGTAGGATAATTCTCCTCATGAGGTCTTAATTGCCTAGACGCATAAGCGACAGCTCTTCCTTCTTGCATCAAGACACATCCTAATCCTTGACGCGAGGCATCATAATAGATATCAAAATCTTTGCAAATATCTGGCAGAATTAGCACTGGGGCTGAAGTCAAATATTTCTTCAATTCTTGAAAACTTTCTTCACATGTTGGGGTCCAAGTGAACTTTTTCTCCTTCTTCAATAACTATGTAAGAGGCTTAGCAATCGCTGAGAATCCTTTGATGAAACGACGATAATATACTGCCATTTCTAAGAAACTGTGAATCTGAGTAACAGTCTTGGGTTGTTCCCAATGTAGTACTGCCTTAACTTTACCAGGGTCAACTGCTACTCCCTCGGCTGTCATCACATGACCAAGAAAATCAACTTCCTTTTTCCAGAAATCAAACTTGCTAAACTTTGCATACAACTGATGCCCCCTTAGTTTCTCCAGGATTAACCTCAGGTGTTTGGCGTGTTCTTCTTCTATCTTGGAGTAAACCAAAATATCATCAATGAACACAACTACAAACTTGTCCAAATATTTCATGAATAATTTATTCATCATGCTCATGAAATAGGCAGAGGCATTAGTCAGACCAAAGGACATGACTAAGAACTCGTAATGTCCGTACCACGTTGAGAAAGCGGTCTTCGGTATATCCTTCGGGCAAATCTTCAACTGGTGGTAACCTGATCGCAAATCGATCTTTGAGAACACTCTGGCTCCTTTCATTTGATCAAACAAATCATCAATTCGGGATAGTGGGTACTTGTTCTTGATGGTGACTTCATTGAAAGATCAATAATCAATGCACATTCTCATACTTCCATCCTTCTTTCTGACGAGCAAAACTGGTGCTCCCCATGGCGATGAACTAGGTCTCGCAAAACCTTTCTCAAGAAGTTCTTCAATATGTTTCTTCATTTCTACTAGCTCATCGACTGGCATCCGATAGTTTCTGTTAGAAATTGGTGCTGTCCCTGGCACTAGATTGATGACAAACTCAACGTCACGGTCTGGTGGCATTACTGGTAATTCCTCTGGAAATACATCTGGATATTCTCTAACAATAGGCACATCTTTCAATGCAACGATCTTCAGGTTGTTGACTAACAAATGTCCATCACGCACTGAGGTGGCTGGAAATTCTACCTTGTTTCCTTTGGTATCCTCGATTGTTACGGCTCTTCGGCCACAATCTAGCACAGCCTTGTGCTTGGTTAACTAATCCATGCCAATAATGACGTCTAAGGTCTGGGTGTCTAGAACAATAAAGTTGGCTAGAAACTCAACTCTAGTTATGAGTAACTTAGCTCCTAAACATCCCACTTTAGAGCTTAGCTCTGCACCAGGCGACTGGACTAACAGAGTATGCTTAAGATGTATAACTTCCAAGTTATTCTTAGTTGCAAAAACTCCATAAACAAATGAATGTGAAGCTCCAGAATCAAACAAAACTGATGCAGGTACTGAGTTTACTAGAAACTTACCCAGTACAACATCTGGTGCTTCCTAAGCTCCTTCTAGAGTGACGTGATTGACACAACCTCTGACCGCAGATTGCGGTGCTCCTCTAGGTTGACCGGTAGCCTGAGAAACTCCTTGATTGTTGTTCGATGCTGGCGTCTTGGCCGGTGTAGCTCTAAGGTTAAAGTGTACTGGAGTGATTGTTCCCTTCTGAGGACACTGGTTGGTGAAATGTCCTGGCTGGCGGCAAGAATAACAAACTCTTTGTACATTCTGCTGGTTGTTGCCTGGATTTGGGTTGGCTGGTGCAGGGTTGTGAAAGTTCTAAGCAACTACACGAGGTGCTGAAGCTGGTACAGGCATTCTGAAAGAGTTATGCGGCGGAAAATGAATAAACTGTTGTGGAACCATTCTTGCCTTCTGCTGTGATTGGTGACTTTCTTGTTGAGCCATCCTGCGTTTGCGGTTATCCTCTAATTCCTTGCGTTTGTCTTCTAGAACTAACGTCTTGTTGACCAGCTCCTGGAAATCTGGAAAGATATGAGCGATCAAACTGACTTGCAATCCAGTATTTAGTCCCTTCAGAAAGCGACTCTGGCGAGCCTTGTCGGTGGCGACATCCTCTGCAGTGTAGTGAGCTAGTTGAGAAAATTTATTGAGATAGTCCATCACTGACATACTTCCCTGCTTGAGAGCACATAACTCATCCTTCTTTAGATCAATTATCCCTTTCGGCACATGGTACTGACGGAAGGCTGTGGAAAACTCTTCCCAAGTAATATTTTGCGGTGTCTCATACGCTGCACAGAAGTTCTCCCACCATTCGGCAGCTATGCCTTCCATCTGGTGAGTGGCGTACAGAACCTTCTCATGGTCACTGCATTGAGTGATCAGCAGTTTTTTTTCTATCACATGAAGCCAATCATCAGCCTCAACTGGTGAGACATGCCTAGAAAAAGTTGGTGGACGAGTCCTCATGAACTCGGCAAGCTTGGATGGTACCATGAGCGACTGGGGCTCCGTTGTGGTGATTGTTATTGCTGTTCTAATTATTCATATTCTAAATTTGATTCATCATGGTGTACACCATTTGGGTCTGGGCTGTCATGAAAGTTCCAAAATTCAACAGGTCGATTGGGGGTGCTTGTGGCGGTACTGCTCCTGCAGGAGTCTTCTCATTTTCTTCTGATACCGGGGTGCCGGAACAACTTGTAGTAGCATGACAAGTCTAAACCATCTGGTGAAGCTCCATGGGTTAGATAAGGTAGTAAGCACAAGATGAGTTAAGAACTAATCGAGTGGGTAGATTTATCCCAACAAACACAACATCAAGAAACTCAACTGAAATACTTTTATTAATAGGGTCTTAGCATGGCTACAACAAATGCCTAAGAGCCTTTGCAACTCATACTCGCACACAAGAAATAAGAACGAACCTAAACACACAATCTACCGCCTAAAGGGCGACTCTTCTAAACTTAAACTGGCTAAGCCTGACTAAACTTAAACTTTAGTGAACTCAGTCGCTAAGGTAGCCTCCACAACCACGGTGGTGCTCCCACCTGCTGTAGATCTGGAAGTGAGATGGCATCCTCGCAAACTGATCCTGATGCCCCGGAACTGGTGCGGCAGGAACAGGCGTCCCTGATGTAGGTACAGCTGGCTCCTCCGGCTCTGCGGGCTCTGCTGGCTCCTTAGCTTCTTCTGGGTCTTCCTCTGGTTCTTCTTCCTCGGGGTCTTTGTCGGGACCCAAAAATGCAATTCTGGACTCTTTGTGTATACTGCACTAGTCCAGGATCATACTAGTGCACACAGTTGCAACATCGATGAAATATCATTTCCATATATATAGTTCAAAGTCCCTTGTTAGCTAACTCAAGGCCTGAATTCAGCTAGCTAGCTCGCTCCTTGGGCGTTCATCCTAAACATGTAGGTGAACCACGCCCTACTTCATCGAACCTGAAACACTAGAGTGTGTGATTTGCTAAATGTGTTTTAAATTCAATTTTCGATTAAGTTTTCAGTTGGCCCCACATGTCATCGATTGGTTTCACTTAACCACTATCATTAGTGTTAAGTTAATACTCATCCCGAGTGGGACGCACTGTTAGCGAGAGAAAAGAGATGGGAGCAGAGCTACACGCGGCCGAGCACCATGGCGAGCTTGCCGGCGGCGAATGATGTAGCGTCTTCGCTCAGGAATCGGCAAAATGGGTTCCTTTCTCAATGACAATCCCACCAGGTGGTGGTGGAGGCTGGAGAGGTGGACGGAGACGGCGCTACGCCAGCAAGAAGTGGCGGAGTGCCTTCGGTCCTAAACGGCTTTTACACAGGGAGCATATCAGCGACGAAAGATGGTGCGCATTGGGTCTTGGGGTCGACAACAATGCTACTAGCTGCGACTCGGGGACCAATGGTCACCGGAGTGGCGGCGACACCATCTCCCACAGTGGCACCATAGGCGGCTATGAGGAACTCTATGCTACGCTGCTAATCCACTTATCTAATGCGTGCAATAGCACTAGGGGACTACTAGAAGCTCACCAAGGTCCTTGATGGCGTCGAGGGATGGCCAAAGAAGCTTGTCGACGTTGAATAGCAGTGGCGCAGAGGAGGCTCTCGATGTCGGTGCTCTATGACGATGGAGGTGCTACACAAGGGCGTGCATTAGCTCTTGGGTAGGCTGAGGGTAATGTAAATACGAGGAATCGGATGAGGACTCACCCTTGTGGTGGCGAATAGAAAGGAGTTGGCAACGACCGGATTTGGGGAAGAAGCTCAATTCCGGTGATTCCCTGAGCTTGGGTCCACATTAAGCAAAGAAGATGCATTAGTGGAGTATGGAACGCTTTATGACGCGGTTAGGTGAGGTTCAAGCTCACCAAAGCGCTAGGAACGCGGAGGTCTGAATTGGGGTGTGCGTCGGAGATGAAGAAGATGATGGCGCGATCAAGCTACGGTGTTCCCTGAGCTACATTAAGCAAGGAAAGAGTATCAGTGAGGTAAGGAGCGCATAGTGACGTAGGTGGCGAGGGCAAGGAAGCTCACCCGAGACGACGACGATGTAGAGCTTGCTCACCGACGTCAAGAACGATGCTCTCGTTCTCGACGATTCAGGGAGCTAGAAACTCAGAGAAAGCGTGAGATGGAACGAGGGGCGAGCGTGGGAGAAGATGACACGCATGGATGCTTAAGTAGCAATGAGATATGTGTGAGATGGGCGGCGAGAAAATTCGGCCATGGTGAGAACTTGCACACACGATCGGGCTTCTCCGCCCGCGTAGGAAAAGGCAGTGACTGGAGGGTAGCTAGCATGCGCGTGATGATGCACAGCGTAGGTGAACACAACGGGAGCAGTTAGCGCTCGAAAAATGTGGGCGGCGATCGCAAACCGGGGGTGGAGTAGGCGAGCACGCTGGCGCGGGCATGAGGTGGAAGAAGGGTTCTGATAGGTGGGCCTAGTGCGTCAGCGAGAGGGTGACGCGTGGCGCTAACGTGGGCTAGAGCGGGCGCAAAGGCGTGAGCCGACGCAGATTCGGCCCAACGATCGGCGGCAATAACAGAGCTTGAGCAAAATCTCAGGGGGGGCCAAAGATTAAAGAAAATTACCACCAGCAGGACTCGGGATTATAGGAAGAATCAAGTCAATCATCGAAGACAAGACAACATCAATAAGATTCAAAAGCACACTACTCACTGCTGCCTGCATGCCCTGCGCGGTGCATAGACTTGGCTCTCCGACCATCGGTTGCGCATCTATCATCGCCACCGAGCTCGGCCGCAGCAAGCCCACGACGTAGCAGCGGCCAGTGCCTCATCTGTTGCTTTTGTGCTTTGTCACCGCCTGCCGTCGCAAGGTTGTAGGATCAAGGATAACCAACTAGAGGGGGTGAACAAGAGGTTTTTAAACTTTTTGATAATTTAACAATTTAAGCCAATTAAGAATTATGTCTAACTAGATATAATTCTATCTAAGCAATTCAACACAAGATAAAAGCTAGAATTGTAAATGTGGAATAAGATTAGACAAGAAATAACCACAATGACAAAGGACTTTTTCCAGTGGTATCGAAGACTTTGCCGATCTTCACTAGTCCACGCTGAGGAAGCTTGACAACTCAAGCTGGCTCCACGAATTAAGCCTTTCCTCGATCACTATGGGTAGTTCTTCCTCCGCTCCGGAGATGGCGAACTCCAAGTCACTCACAAACTTGCACCAGGCCTCTTCACAATCTTCTTAAAGAGATCGCCGTGCTCCACCGCCAAGGTCGTCTAGGAGTTTGGCAAAACTCCAAGAGTAACAAATCAATGACTTTCGCTTGATGGCGCTCAAGTGCAATAGGATCAACAAGAATGAATGGATGCACTTGAATTAACTCAACCACCTTGCAATGAATGCACAAGTGAATTTTGGTGTTGAGTGAATGCTCAAGACTCTCTAGACTCTAAGGATGATAAATGAACACTAGCACACTGTCCTTGAGCAGGTGGAGGGGTATTTATAACCCTCACCAACAAATATGACCGTTGGGGAGGAAGTCCCCAACTTTCTGCAAAATGCGGTATGACCGCCAACTAGCGAGCGGTACAACCGCACCCTTGTCAGAGTGCAGTAACAGCTAGAACAGTGGTATTAATTACTCTGACATAGCCGTTGAAAATCCCAGCGCGGTACGACCACCAACTAAATTTCAGTACTACTACTTGATGCGGTCATATCGCATAGAGGGGCGGTATAACCGATCGTAGTGTTTTCAACTTCGCTGAAAAGTGGTGTCCTTTGGAAAAATTGTACCGCCACATAAGAATCGGTACGTGTAACATCCCAATTTTCTGAGCTTTAAAAATCTTTTAAATAGTTAGTAGAAGAAAATTCACCATTTGGATTTTATCTTAATTTAAATCCAAAGCTTAACATGGACTTTGTACATCAAAATAATTTAGCATGATTAATGTCAACATGAATAATAGTCAAAACTATTTTATCTGGGTTCCTTGGGCTTGGACATATTTTCTAGATTTTTCTGGAATTTTTCCAATGCCATTTGCTATTTTATTTTGCTGATTTGAATTTCTGTTATTTTATAAAATAAAAAAAACTAAACTAAATCTTAGATTTCCCCTCGGTCGAATCGTCCGGCCCGATCCACCTTTTTCCGTGTGGCCCTCCCGCCCAAATTACGTGAGCCCAATCCTCAAGCCGCCTCGGCCAAGACGCTCGCCGTGCATCCATCCTTCTTGCATTGTCGCAGGGGCGCCTCCTTCGTCTCATCGCTCTGGGTCCGCCTCCAAGTCGCTGTCTCCGTCGGGTCACCTTCTCCGCAAAGGCCACGGCCCCGTCCGCCATTGGAAACTCCTTGAAGCTCGTCTGACAACGAAACTTTTCATCTAATCCGCCCGGTTTGGTTATCAGAACTTATCTCTACCTTTCCCCGCATCCAAATCCAGCCAAATCATACCTTTAATCAGTTGCTATCTTCGAGAATCCTGGTTTCCCCTCTCGTGTTCTTCATGGATTCGTTTTGGGCGTTTCCTAATCCGGCGTGCCCCGACCCTATAAAAGGGCCCCTAGGGTTCGCCCTTGCCTCCTCATCCCGAAACCCCACCCCATTCCTCTCCTAAAGCTCCGTCGCCGCCGCAATTTGGAGTTTAGGTTTTGTGAGCCGCAGCCCAAATCTCCAAAATCCGCCGCCACCGTTGGTGCTTACCTCCGTCTTGGCCGCGCCACCACTTCCCTGTCGCGAGGTCGACCTCGCACCGCCTCACCGTGAGAGTGCCACCGAGTCCGCCCGACAAGAGCCGTGACCGCTCCCGCTTGCCGACGCTTCCGCCGCCACGATCGTCCTCTCGAAGCTAATTCCGGTACCACGCATGCGCAATAGCTTCCTTCAGGCAATGCGCGTGTCCGCTGCCGTTGAATCGCCGCCGTGTGCCGTTGTCGTCGGAATCAGGAGGCGTCGCCGGCGATGTGGTGTCACCAGTGACGTGGTGCCCACGTGTGGAGCTGTGTCAGCAGCCAAGTCAGCGTCTGCACTGAGGTGTTGTCCACGTGTCACGCCAAGTCAGCGTGCACATGTGCAGTAAACCAAAGCCTAGATCCAAGCCTCCGTAGACTTAGTCCACCGTGAGCCCTTACACGGACAGTGGGTCCCACCTGTCAGGTGGTTTTCTTTTTATTTCTTTCCGGTGGGAAAAGTCTTCGCCGACGTCAGCCATGCATCATAAAACCCGGAATTTTCAATTGGAAAATAATTCGGGAAATTCCAATAAACCAGTTTTAGGGTTTTTCTTCTATTTCAATCTTCCAAAGCCCATATCTTTTGCATCCGAACTCCGATTGAGCCCATTCAAATTTCTAAATTCATCTAAATTCAAGATCTACCTATCTGAGATTTTTATTTAATTTTTGGAGTTAATGTTGCCACTGTTCTTATTTATTTATTTTTTGCTTGTTTGTTTCGTTTGCGAGTAGACGTCGATACTTCGGGAGGTTTTGAAGAGCAAGGAGCATCTCAAGACCAAGATCAATACCAAGACCTTTTCCAAGGCAAGTTATACCTTTGATCATGTTGAACCCAGCTTTCAAAAGTTATGTTGATTCAAATTATTGCATTTACTTTAATTATTTAATTTAATGCTTTTGGGATTAGTTAATGTCCGCTTTGTTATGATTCCCTTGTCTAATTGTATGCCATAATCTTTTGTCACCCTAGTTTAGTTTATTTAGTTGGTGCTATTGTATTACCAACGTGGGTTGGTTAAATGCGATTAGTTTGCTTAGCCATGCTACGAATCACCATCTCATGTAGTTACAAATATAAACTTGACTAAGTGACTATAGAACTATGTGATAGAAACTGTGTGCGCTATGTGCTATTACCCGTTGATGGCATATGTTGCACTTAACCAACAGGGTGGGAAAGGATTTGGACGGAGGCAAGTGGACTGTGTGATATTTTGGTGGAGCTATGTGCGTGGGCTTAATAACCTGTGTGCATAGGGATTTGTAGTTTAATTTGAAAGTCTTGCCTTGGTCAATTAAGGACTTAACTTTGTGCGCCATTGATCTGAGCCTTTCGTACAACCACATGCCTGGTATGGGACGGGCCTAACTTAGTAAGTTATGGAGTCTTGGCATTGTTTGCTTAGGTAGTAGGTTAGGCTATGTGCATGGGTGGAGGTCTGCTACCAGGTAGTCACATCACGGGGCGGTTCGCCGTGTCCCTGTCCAATGGTGTGTGTCGGACTAACTTCCTGTGTGGGGTTGTCTGACGGTTTGTAAGCACACTGGGAGTGGCAATGTTAAGATAAAGTTTCTAAAACGTTTTGTTACGGCTAATGCTAGCTACACTAGTCGTATCTTGTGGGTAAAGTGTACAAACTCTGCAGAGTGCTAAACAATCTATTCGAATAGCCGCGTCCGCGGTCATGGACATGCTCGGTGATTTCACACGAGGGGTAGATTTTCATGAAAACTTTGGGAAGGAAGCTGTGTGACCTAAGTCATATGGCTGTGTGAATAACTTGTTTAGGCTATGTGTATTTGTGAAATAAAACTGTCAAATTATTATTGTCTATTTGTTTTAATTATACTTTCCATCTATTACTTGTATTTAAATTGCAAATGTTGCATTTCTGCAAAAGAACCACAGAAACCATTCCTTTGGAATAAGCCTGCATCTATAATTGCATTTCTGTGGTATGACTTGCGAGTACGGTGTGTACTCATGCTTGTTGTGAAACATGCAACAGAAGAGGAGGAGGAGTCGCCTGCTTTTGACGAGGAGTTCATCGAAGGTGCTTGATCGTAGGGTCTTGATCCCAGTCAGTTGCCTGTGGTGAATTGATGGGATTCCGCTGAAGTTTCTTCGTTCCACTGCTATTTTATTTCTTTGTTAGCCCTGCGTGGCTTAATAATTGTAAACTCGACCATAAGGTCAAAACCCGTATTTGTTATCAAATTACTCGTTTATGTTATTAATCGCTTGTGTGGATCAATATTCACCTATGTTGACACTGTGTGCACTAGCGTGATCCTAGACTAGTGCATTATACACAGAGGGTCCAGAATTGCATATTTTGGGTCCCGACAATACGACCGCAGAACGGTACTACCGTTTGTAAGGCGCAGTACTACCGATTGTCAACGAGAGGCAACAAACCAAAATACACATCTCCTATTTTTATTGAACCGCCAACTAGAAATCGGAACGACCGCAATACGGTAGTACCGCTACAAGAGCCGATCGTACCGCATTAGTGATTAGTTGGCAGAGATATTCAGAATGCAGTAATACCGCCAAGTAAAACGCGGTCATAGCGCTTCAAGCGGTACTACCGGCCATTAGCCTGCGGTACTACCGATCTTTTGACAAAAACACTTAGACCTTATTAAATTCAAATTCAAATGCATGCATGATTCTAAATTGATCCATATTGCACAAGACCATGCTATCAAGCTACTAGTCATGATCCCTCTTAATAGTACGGCATTTAACCTATAATCCAGTCTTCCAACCATTTCTCTTAAGACCGGTAAAATATAAAAAGGATCCCAGACTACTTGTACCTTGTCTTGAGCCATGTAGATCTTCATTGAATCATTTAGCATGCATCTTTATGTCATCAAAATCACCAATGGGACTTAACCTTGTAAATACTCAATAAACACGTTAATCCCATATTCACATCTTATCATTAATTACCAAAACAATTTTTAGGGGTCTAAATGCTTTCAATCTCCCCCTTTTCTTGGTAATTGATGACAGCACAATTAATATGTGAGAAAGATTATTTTGAATATACCAAGAGTGTATATTCTTTTGATGACTTAACAACAAAATAATTCTTGCAATGAGCTCGAAAGAGTTTTGAGAATTATTTTCTTGTTAAATCCAATTTAAAGAAAGCTCCCCCTAAACATGTGCATAAAATTGATAGAAAATCTTTGCGCGCACGTGTAGAGATTTTTGAAATTTTGGCGGAGTTTCTTTAGCATGTTTGAACTTGAGGGAAATGCAATATTAAGATATGACTATAATTTAGATTGTATTTCCAGATAATATCATAAGCATAATCATTATCCAACAAGTTCAACAAGATAGGCAACAAGGTTTTAAACTATTACAAGCACATAAGCATAAGTCTTAAACTATTACAAGCACATAAGTTCAACATAATACAAAACATATAAGTCCATATAAGATAATAGTAGCAAAAGACTTGCTCCCCATAAATCTTTCTCCTCTCGCTTCTCCCCCTTTGGCATCAAGGTACCAAAAACATCTCAAACTGCTGGGTCCTGAAGAGGAAAAGAGGCTGGGTCCTGAGCCTGAGGAATTGGAGAGGCTGGAGCTGGAGCTGGAGGAGTTGAATCCTGAGGGGCTGAGTCTTGAGAAGCTGTGGCTGGATCCTGAGGAGCAGGAGAGACTGGAGGAGCTGAGTCCTGAGGAGCGGGATCCTGAGGAGCTGGGTCCTGAGAAGCTGAATCCTATGGAGCTGGGTCCTGAGAAGCTGGATCCTGAGCCACTGGATCTGTAGCTGGTGCTGGAGGAGCTGAGACAGGAGCTGGAGGCACTGAAGCTGGGGCCAAAGGAGGAACAACTGAAGAAGTAGAGGCCCTAGAAGGTGGAGGAGGATGATGATTGTATCGCTGAGGAGTCTTCAAAATCTGCTCCATCTCGTTAATGCTTTCTGCCATGGCAGCTATCCTGTTATGAGTCTCATCAAAGAAATCATTTTGAGTCAACTCCAAGTCAGCTAGCTTCTTTTGTGTCTCATTTTGAAACTCTATCTGGGCTGTCTTCATTTCTTCCAAAGTGCTAATAATCAACTACTGATTTTGAAGAATCTATGCAAGAGTACCTTCAGCAGGAGCACTCTCCTGAGCAGTAGCAGCAGCAGTAGAGGTACTAGCAACAGCAGAATCATCATGGTGAGCAGGAGGGCTGTCTCGAGGCTTGTAAGCCTTATGAGCTATTCCCAATCCCCCTTGATACTCAATCTTCTACCGAATTAAAGCCATGATGTAAGGTGCATAGTAAACCCTCTTAATCTTATCATTCTTTGAAGACACTATGCCCTTGAGAATGACATCCACAACATCAAATTCCCCCCCCCCCTCATGATATTATCAATAATATTCCAAGCATATCCTCTGACTGCATCAAAATTCCCACTCTTGGGGTAAAAAGTATGATTTATAATCCTATTAATCATGTTTGGTATGGGCTTAAGTCTAGTAATCTTTCCTGGGGTGTTGTAACATCCCGTTTGTTCAGAGTTTCCTGTAGTTTTCAAAATAAAAAGAACCATTTGGATTTGTTGAGAATTCAAAGCTTAACTTGAGTTTTCAAAAGAGCTTTAATTGACTAAAATCAAACTTTAACTAAAATTAGCTTTTGCCCTTTTGAGCTTTGTTGGAGTTCTTCCTTTGTCCTTGTTTGCCTTGTGCTTGGCCTTGGCCCAGTGCTTTCCTTTCCTCTCTGGTCCTCCCTTGCCCCCTGGATATTCTCTAGTGTTTTCTGTTGGGTCTTGTTTTGTCCTCCTCCAGACCTTCTCTTGCTCGGACCCCTTTGTTGGTCTAAGTCCTCTTTTTTGAGTTTATACCAGCTCTGGTTTGTGTTTCAAACATCTTTGGTCTCTGGATCTTTCCCTGTATCTTTTGTTTGGACTTCCCTTAGTCCAGACCTTCTCTTTGTTGGTTTGAATCTCTTTCTGTTTAAGATCTCCCTTTGGGCTAAACCTTCTTCTCTGTCTAGATCTCCTTTGATCTAGACCTCCTTCTCTGTTTAGGACCTCTCCTTTGGAGATCTTAGCCGCTTAGACCTCCCCTTTGTTCAGATTTGGCCGTTAGGACCTCCCCTTTGGAGATCTTAGCCGCTCAGACCTCTCCCTTGTTAGATCTGGCCATTAGGACCTCCCCTTTGGAGATCTTAGCCGCTCAGACCTCCCCCTTGTTAGATCTGGCCGTTAGGACCTCCTCTCTGGAGATCTTAACCGCTCAGACCTCCCCCTTGTTAGATCTGGCCGTTAGGACCTCCCCTTTGGAGATCTTAGCCGCTCAGACCTCCCCCTTGTTAGATCTGGCCGTTAGGACCTCCCCTGTGGAGATCTTAGCCGCTCAGACCTCCCCCTTGTTAGATCTGGCCGTTAGGACCTCCTCTCTGGAGATCTTAACCGCTTAGACCTCCCCCTTGTTCAGATCTGGCCGTTAGGACCTCCTCTCTCGAGATCTTAACCGCCGAGACCTCCCCTTGTTAGATCTCGCCGTTAGGACCTCCCTTTGGAGATCTTAGCCGCTCGCACCTCCCCTTGTTAGATCTCGCCGTTAGGACCTCCTCTCTGGAGATCTTAACCGCTCAAACCTCCCCCCCCCTTGTTCAGATTTGGCCGTTAGGACCTCCTCTCTGGAGATCTTAACCGCTCAGACCTCTCCCTTGTTAGATCTGGCCGTTAGGACCTCCCCTTTGGAGATCTTAGCCGCTCAGACCTCCCCCTTGTTAGATCTGGCCGCTCAGACCTCCCCTTTAGAGATCTTAGCCGCTCAGACCTCCCCTTTGGAGATCTTAGCTGCTGAGACCTCCCCTTGTTAGATCTGGTCATAGGACCTCCCTTTGGAGATCTTAGCCGCTCGCACCTCCCCTTGTTAGATCTGGTCATTAGGACCTCCCTTTTGAGATCTTAACCATCCGCATCCCTCCTCTGCTTGATCCAAGGGTCCGCACCTCTCCTGTTTGATCTAACGATCCGCACCTCCTCTTTGTTTGGATCGGAAGGCCCGGACCTCTTTAGGTCTAGACCTCCCTAGCATTTAGACTCACCGCTGGCTCTTGCGGTCGTACCACCTGAGTTTTGCCTTTCTTGCCTTAGGACCGTTTGATGCTTATCGGATGGTCCAATCTTGTTGGGGCATTCGGATAGTCTAAACATCCCTTTTCCTTTTAGCCCTCCGATCCGCATTGGACGGCTTGGTTGAGATGGCTCGTTCGCAAGGTCCGAACGGCTCATTTACCTTGCTCCGTCAAATCAAGATCTGGCGGCCCCTGTTCCTCCCGCGCATTCTTGTTTCTGCGGACCTCCCTTTTGCTCTCGGTCTTGACCGTCAGGACCTGCCCTTTGAGGATCTGACCGTCAAGACCTGCTCTTTGAGGATCTGACCGTTAGGACCTGCCCTTTGTGGATCTTGTCCTCAGGTCATCCCCGTCGTGTGTCTTTTGGACCTCCTGTCCATAGGACCTCCCCGTTGTGTGTCTTTTGGACCTCCTGTCCCTAGAACCTCCCCGTTGTGTGCCTTTTGGACCTCCTGTCCATAGGACCTTCCCGTTGTGTGTCTTTTGGACCTTCTGTCCATAGGACCTCCCCGTTGTGTGTCTTTTGGACCTCCTGTCCATAGGACCTCCTCGTTGTGTGTCTTTTGGACCTCCTGTCCATAGGACCTCCTTGTTGATGCGCTCCTTTGGACGTCCCCGTGTCCTTAGGACTTCCCCAGGTCGGACCTACCGCTTGCTCGGTTGGACCTACCGCTCGAGCTTGGTCTTCATCATTTGAGGACCTCCCCCTTGTTGATCTAATCGTCTAGGACCTCCCTGTCTGTCTTTAGGACCTTCTCCCCGCAGGACCTCCCTGTCCTTTGGGCCTCCTTGTTCTCCCGGACCTCCCTCTTGTGTGTGTTTGGACCTCTTTTAGGTTCAGACCTCCCTTTTGTGTGTGTTTGGACCTCCCTTTTGAGGTCCAGACCTCCTCCCTGTGTTTAGACCTTTGTGGTCTAGACCTCCTCCTTGGGTTTGGACCTTTGCGGTCCAGACCTCCTCTTTTGTTTTTAGACCTTTGTGGTCTAGACCTCCTCCTTGTGTTTGGACCTTTGTGGTCAAGACCACCTTGTTGTCTTCATGACCCTTTGTCCTCAAGACCTCCTTGTTTGTCTTAGGACTTCCTGTCCTCAAACCTCCTTGGTGTCTTAAGGACCTCCTCCTTGGACCATCCCCTTTGACCAATCTGTTCACCCTTTTGACTGGCTCCTTGACAGTCTTAAGCGTATTTGATGTGGGTTGAGTCACACTAAATGCTGCCACCTACCTTTGTACTTACTCCTACTTTTTGTCACCTCCTTAGCCCTGTCTATGTCCTTTTGGTACTTGCTAGCAGTGTACCTTTTGTACTAATACCTTGAACCTAGTCTTTTCCTTTTGGTGGTGCTTCTACTTTCTTTCTCCTTTAAATGGAGCACCAGGGGCATCCATTTCCTTCCTGTTCGTCATTTTCAAACCTCTCCTTGGTTTCTCCCTATTCTGGAGAGCCTCCAAGCTCCGTTGGTTCGAACCTCTTTGGGTTTGGACCTCCCTCTCTCTAGACCTTCCCCTCTGTGGACCTTTTCCTTCTGTTCTTGTTAGTTCTTTTCGGATTCCATTTGGAGCTGCTTTATTTAGTTGTTTTTATTTGCTTCGTGTAAATTCTGTTGGTGCTGAGAAGCTCGAAGGTCCAGCAGCCCTTGTTGAAGCTCAGCAGCTCGCCACTGAAGGCAAGTCGTGGGACCCTTGACCATCTTGATCCCATTTGCAAAAGTATTTTGATTTTGTCAACTTGCACAGCTACTTTTATAGAAGCTGGTTTGGGTTCTAGTTAAATACCTATTGGTTTTATGCCTCCTCGTTTATTTGGCAATCCACATGTTGACATGTTTCCTTGAACGCCTTAGGATGGTACTGTTAGTTGGTCTTTTATTGTTATTGCCAACATGGGTATCGTTCTTGCTTAGCCACGCTCTAGTAGACGCTGGTCTTCTCATGATTCATCATTGCTAAACTTGACTAATTGAATTATGGAACTTTGGTTGGTGCCACGGATAAGCAACTAGGGCGGAAGTCATAGTTGTGTTGTTTGTGGTGCGAGGCCACTTTAAAATATGTTGTGCCAAGACCAGGGTGGTCTTTGGCCAGGTGAACCCAAAACTGTTTTTTGCTCGGGCGAGTTGGCAAGATGCGAGTAGTGGGTGCTCCAGAGTTGTTGCTATGGAGTCACTTGGTTGCTCCACAAGTTGTTGCTATGGAGTCAACTGGGTGCCCCAGAGTTGATGCTATGGGGTCACATTCAGGTTGTGGTTAGCCTCGCATGAGCAACCAATTAAGGACTAAACCTTGGGAGCCATTGATCTGGGCCATGCCGTGCAACCACATGTCCATTATGGGGTGGACCGGGTGCAATAATTAGAGATGTTCTGATTTGGTTCTGTTTTTGATGGAAATGGCGCAAGAGGGGGCACGAATCCGATTGAGGTGGCAGCCCACCGGAAGCGAAACCTTAGCGAGCAGAACTGAGTTGGAACAGACCTTTGTAAAAACCCGGTGGTGGTCTCTACTTAATTCACATGTCTAAGGTAACGTGTGTTATATCAAGCGACTACCTCTTGTGGGTAAAGTTGTACATCTCTGTAGAGTAAATCTATTCGAATAGCCGCGTCCTCGGTTATGGACACGCCCGGAGATTTCGAATGAGGGGTAGAATTCCTTTTATGAATTGTGTTCCTCCTGGGTGCTTTGGTGAGAGGTCATGGCTTTTACCTCGAAGAGACCTTGGCCGGCTCCAGAGGGGTCATGGTTGGCTCACAAAGTGGTCCAGGGGCAGGTCTTGTGGTGCTCTGGAGTGGGTGATCCAGAGAGGTTTGGTGGGTGCCTTGGGAGTGAGTGGGTGCTCACTGTCTCCTTTGAAAATCAAATGTAATTATGTATTATGCTTTTAAACTTGAGCTTTGCAATCTATTATGTTATTTACTGTCAAACTTTGCTTTCTGCAAACTAACCATACAGCTCTCATTGTCAAGCCGTGCATAATACTACTTACATACCTTACCCACGGCTTGCTGAGTACATTCAAAGTACTCATTGGCTTATGCCCTGCTGTTTTTGATCAGCAGAGGTTGGAGATCCAGGTGACCAGGTGCTCTCAGGAGGGGAGCTCTTTTGAAGACCTTGTGCACTATGACGTCCTCCACTTGGTAGCCTGTGGGCTGGCCGAATGGACCTTGCTGTTGATTTGTTTCCGCTGTGTTGTGTTCTCTTTTGCTGTTAGCCTTGAGAGGCACCCTTGTACTAACCTTGACCTTAAGGTCCCTTGTTAATATATGTGATATTTTGGTTTGCATCTCTTTGTGCGTGTTGTATGGATTTGATTACACTTATGTTGGATCTGTGTGAGCTAGCCAATCTAATCCTGGGACTGGCTCGGTGTGCACAGGGCCAAGACCTCCAGGAGGTCTTGGGATCTCCTGGGAGGTCCTGGCGGACCTCCTCTCGGACTTACTGCGGGGTCCTACCGGGCCGCGGTACTACCGGGTGCTCCGGGCGGTCCTACCGGACTCCCCCTGAGCTCTCCTAGCCGTGCTCGCCCAGCTTGCCAGCGGTACAAACGCTCCTTCGTGCGGTAGTACCGGTGCAAAAAAAAATCAGGGCAGTAATTCCCGAGGGAGTTCCTCACAGAGGTGGTATCAGAGCTCCATAAAGGCTGTAGGACGTAACCTTAGTTAGCATGGTCGTTTTAGTCTGTTTCAAAAGCTATTTTCTAAATCAAACCAACCTAAAACTTGATTAATGGCCCTCCTCTTGCCTTTCGAGTCATAATTCTTGTCCTAGGCATCTTCACAAAGATATGATAGGTTACAAGGAGTTCAAAAGATCAATCACAATAGAATTAATTGTAAAAGGAGATGAATTTTCTGTTTTCTGTCAGGATGATCGGTCATACCGCCGTTATATGGCCGGTATGACCGCCTACTGATCGCATCGCTCCAAGAACCTAAGTATCTTGATTATCTGATCGAGTTCTAGGGCAGGCATTAGATTGAATTTTTCGATGTCTTTCATGGAGTGAATCCCTGGTTTGGATGCACAAACATCATTTGACATCAAATTATCTATTTTGCTCGACTAGAACTAACTAAATCATCCACATTATCAATTAACCCTAAAATGAGACCTAGGGTTCCAAAAATTGCAGTAAAACTTGAATCAAAAGATGTTTTACCTTGAGATTTGAAGAAGGTGAACCCTAGAGAAGCAGGAATCCACGAGAGAATGAAGAATCGCTGAAGATTTTAGAGGATTTCAGTGAGGATTTTGGGAGACCTTCGGGTTGGAGAGAGAGAGCCTGAGAGAGAAGAGAGAACGGTGAGGGGAGCGGTTGAACCGTCGCGGGGGTAAAGACTCGAGCAAAAAAGTAACCGCCAGGAGTTACCACCCCTTCACAAACCGACGCGGTCAGACTGACTAACATATGCACGGTAGTATCAAGATCAAGGTCATATCTGGCTGTTATAACGCCGGTCAGATAAAGATCATGGCGTCGCATGCGCTTAACACGCCAGTTGTTCCGATTTTCCTGGAACTTCAAGGATTTGATTTTGGATTTTGAATATATGCAAATGATCCTTAGTTTTGCACTCAAATAGATATCATTAAGGATCATTATGCATTTAATAGACTAATATCTATTAAGAACATAATTTTATATACATAGTATTCTTTAATAAATAGTTTTGAAAATACTTTCATAAAAGATCTCAAATAACACCAAATGAAGCAAAATGCATGAGGCAAGTGTTCAACCAACATTTGAATAGTCTATGATATTTAACTCATTCCTCAATTTACAAAAGCGGCCTTCATCTAATGGCTTAGTGAAAATATCCGTTAATTGGTCTTCGGTTCGTATGTGGCTAATTTCAATATCTCCCTTGCTCACATGATCCCTCAAGAAGTGGTGGCGAATATCTATATACTTGGCTCTTGAGTGTTGAACAGGGTTATTGGCTATTTTCACCGCACTATCATTGTCACACAAAAGAGATATTTTATCAAATTTAATTCCATAATCCATCAATGTTTGCCTCATCCATAGCAATTGAGCACAACAACTTCCCGCGGAAACATATTCGGCTTCAGCGGTGGATAATGCTACGGAGTTTTGTTTCTTGGATGACCATAATACTAAAGATCTTCCTAAGAGTTGACAACTACCCGAGGTGCTTTTTTTATCCACTTTACAACCCGCATAATCGGAATCTGAATATCCAATTAAATTAAATTTAGCACATTTGGGGTACCATAGGCCAATGCTAGAGGAATGCTTTAAATATCTTAGTAATCTTTTAATGGCCATTAAATGGCACTCTTTTGGAGTTGCTTGAAAACGTGCACACATGCAAACACTAAACATGATATCGAGCCTAGATGCGGTAAGATAAAGCAAGTTACCAATCATAGACCTAGAAAGCTTTAAATTTACCGATTTACCTCCCTCATTTAGGTCGAGATGACCGTTGGTTGTCATGGGAGTCTTGATGGGTTTTGCATCCTCCATGCCAAATTTTTGATCAAATATTTTGCATACTTAGTTTGGCTCACGAAGGTTCCATCTTTGAGTTGCTTGATTTGAAGTCTAAGGAAATAGCTCAATTCTCCAATCATGGACATTTCAAATTCCCTAGACATCATATCACCAAACTCTTCGCAAAAATCTTGATTAGTAGATCCAAAAATGATATCATCAACATAAATTTGACACACAAAGAAATCATCATTAAGGACTTTAGTAAATAGAGTTGAATCAATTTTCCCGATTTTGAATCCTTTTGAGACTAGAAAATCTCTAAGCCGTTCATACCAAACTCTAGGAGCTTGTTTAAGACCATAGAGCGCCATGGAGAGTTTATAGATATGATTTGGATTCTTTGGATCTTCAAAACCGGGAGGTTGTTCAACAAAGACAAGTTCAGATATTTTACCATTTAAAAATGCACTTTTAACATCCATTTGAAATAATTTAATATCAAAGCATGATGCAAAAGCAAGTAATATCCGAATTGACTCAAGTCTAGCTACGGGAACAAAGGTTTCACCAAAATCCAAACCTTCGACTTGTGAATAACCTTGAGCGACCAATCTTGCCTTGTTCCTTACAACCATACCGTTCTCATCTTACTTATTTCTAAAAACCCATTTCGTACCAATTACGTTGTGTTCTTTGGGTCGATCCACCAATGTCCAAACTTCATTCCGGGTGAAGTTATTTAGTTCTTCATGCGTAGCATTCACCCAATCCGGATCTTCAAGCGCTTCTTCTACATGCTTTGGCTCAATAGAAGAGACAAAAGAGTAATATTCACAAAAAGAAGCAACACGAGAGCGAGTTTGGACACCCTTACTTACGTCACCCAATATTTGGTCTATTGGATAATCCTTCGCAATTGCATAGTGAATTCTTGGTGGTAGGTTGGATGGTTGATCATCTTCTTTGTTATCCTCTTCATCAATTTGTACTTGATTTGTGGAAGAGTTAGGAGGTTCAATTTGAATGGAAGATGATAGATTGTCTTCGAGCTTGATATCGCCTATTTGCATATATTCCATTACTTCTTTTAATCCTTCATCACCTACATCATCCAAATTCTCATGCTCTTCTTGAGAGCCATTAGTTTCATCAAATTGCACATCGTGTCTTTCTTCAACTAAACCGAAGTTTTTTTTAAAGACACGATAAGTGTTAGACCAAGAGGTTTTTGGTCATGATATTTGATGATGAACACATTGACAATAAGTTAGACTTAGTCTCAGTACTTAATGTTGAATACCTTGTCCTAAAGACTTGTTGTGGTGACTTGGTTCAGAGCTCTGTTAAGTTCTGTTGAAAATCAGCTTATGTTAGGAATATCGGTAGTACCGGCTTTGTTTGTGCGGAACTACCGAAGTGCGGTATGACCGCGGGTGTGCAGCGGTAGTACCGCAAGTCACTGAGTCTGAACGGTGTTTTGCTCGAACCATTAGATCCTGATCTAACGGCTCATATTGAGAGGAACGTTCGGACCGTCCGAACTCTTCAAGGATTGTGAGCCTTTGGATTGAAATCTAACGGATGAAATCAAGTGGGCCGTTCGGACTTGCGACAGTGCTTTCTAAATCCAACGGCTGAGACCCATGGTCCGATCGGCCCATGGATCTGGAGCGTCCACGTGGCAAAGGACGTTGTTCTGAGGACTTTGCGGTTTTTTTGTGGAGCGGTAGTACCGTGATTGCTTTCTTTCAGAGAGAAAGCTTCTGACAGCTATAGTTAAATGAAAATCGGATGATCTGGAGTCTTGGAGCGGAACGACCGGTGAGCGGTATGACCGCACTTTGAACGTCGGTAGTACCGCACAAAGGTATGACCGCAAGGTTGCGGTATGGAAATTCCAGAGAGCATGTTTTTGGAAGATCTTGAGATTTCCCGATGAGCGGTAGTTCCGCAGTGTATTGAGCGGTACGACCGCATTTGCGGTAGTACCAGACGTACAATGGCGGTAGTACCGATTATACTCTGGAAAGATGCCGCTTTGGGGTTTTGACTTAGGGTTTGTTGTTTTCGTAAGCCTTATCTTGTTGCATGATGCATGATAGTGTTTATTGGTGTGTGTGTGTGCTAATGGATGGTCAAGTTGGAGAACTTGTGCCAAGAATTGGTTTCTCTGATCTTTGCATGTGCAAGATGAGCGTGGAGACAATCATGGTCGTGACGATGAGGACTCGGACTAGGATGGGGAGATCTGAGGTCTAGGAGGTCATGGATGTCATGAGATGGTTGGGATTGCGCTGGAGCACATGGAGATTGAAGGTGATTGTTGAAATCGTAAATGAGCTCCAAGAGGGGAGTCCTGGAGGCTTCCCGCACGAGAAACAGATATGGAAGTTTTGGTTTTGGAAAGTCATAGAGATTTGGAAAAACCCGTGTTGGTAAGGGTTTCGGGTCCCTTGATTTTCGTAGAGATAGAGTCGGTACTCGTATTCGTTTTGGATACGGTCAGACTCAAGGAGATAAATAGAGGAGAGCTCGTTGGAGAGTGGGATGAGCCGATAATAGGGTTTTTGGACCGTAGCCTTCTTGCTGTGTTGCTACGGTTTAGAGGTCCTTCGAATTGGGCCTTTGAGGAGTGCTTGCTGAGCACTATGTAGACACAAATCAAGTTTGATATATAAAGTTCAGATTCGTTGTACTTTGTTTCTTGATTTGGTGTTCTTCCTGTGCGTTGAGGTGGTCTCGGTTGTGAAGCTCTTCAAGTGTCAACAGAGAAGTTGCTGAAATTCTTGCACACAAGAAGAAGTTGAAATTAGAGGGTCAATTCGCTGCAATCATTCAACCCCCCCCTTCTGATTGCCATTACGATCCTACAAGTGGTATCAGAGCGAGGTTGCAATGGCATTAGATCGAGATCGATTCTCAGGTAAGCCACCATATTTCGATGGATCGGATTACATCTACTGGAAGACGCGCATGGAGGTTTTTCTACAAGCACAAGGTAATGTTATTTGGCAAAAAGTTGAAAATCCTTATGAGGTACCTACTGCTATTACCAACAATAATACTGCTGATGTTGAAGCTAATGCTAAAGCTAGGAACATATTATTGCAAGGATTAAGTAGGAATGAGTTTGTCAGAATTGCCAACATTAAATCGCTAACAAAATTTGGACTACACTTGCTCGATTATCATGAAGGTTCTAAATCATAAAGGTGTTCGTCAAAACCAATTTAAAAGGAGTACTCTAAATTTGAGATGAAACCAGGAGAATCTGTTGATGCTCTTTTTGATCGCTTCAATAAAATTGTTAGTGATTTGCAATTAGTTGATGTTATATATTCTGATTCTGATAATGCTCGACAAATTTTGAATGCTTTAGATATGTCTGTTTGGGAGGTTCTAGTCACTACCATCAATCATTCTGTCAACATGGAAACACTCACTTTAAATGATCTCTATTCCAAGATGAAAACACATGAGATTGATATTTTAGCCAGGATAAACAAGTCAAATTCTTTGGGTTTAGTGACTAACCAAACTGAGAGTTCATCAAGTTCTTCTAGTTTCTCTTTGTCTGCCTTGAGTGCTATTTCAGATGAACAATTGGAGGAGATCCCAGAAGAGCAGCTTGTACTCTTCTCCAACAGGGTGACTAAAGCAATCAACAATATCAGATCAAGGAGAAGAGGAGGTCCAATCAGATGCTTTGAATGTGGTGAGCCAAACCACATTAAGGTAAATTATCCCAAGCTGAGAGGAAAGGAAGCTAAAGATGACAAAGCACCAGTTAGGCGTTCAAAATTCAAGTTTGATTCAATCAAGAAGCAAAATTATCGAAAGGCGGTCAACAAGGTGCTCTCAGCACTTGAGGAAATTGGATTAAGCGATGTTGACTCAGACAGCGACAATGAGAACGATAACAAGAAGGCAAAAGAGGTGGACTTCACAGGGATGTGCTTTATGGCAAGTAGTGAAGAACTTATTGATGATGATGATCTCTCAAATGACCACGATGAGGTAAAACCTTCTTATCTTTGATTTATCACGTCTTTGTGCTTAAATTGACAAATGAGCTTAAAAAATACAAAAAGAAAGTGAAGAAACATGATGATGTTGTTGATAGTTTGAATTCTGAAATTAATAGGCTTAAGGCTACTATTCCTGATGATGAATCTTGTGAATCATGTCAAGTTTTGCATTCTGAATTGAAAGTTGCTAGATCAATACATGCTGAATTTGAAGAGTTAAAACTGGCACCTGATTCTTGTGATGATAAGCTGAAACTTGCATATGTTGAAATTGAAAAACTAAAGTCGAGTTCAATTTGTTTAGAGTCTAGTATTTTGAATACTCAAATTAAAACTTGCTCTAATTGTGAACTGCTAGAAGCTAGACTAAAGTCATCTCAGGAATCTATACAACAAATGCTATATCATGAGACACTTTCTTGCACTAATTGTCCCAAACTTACAACTGAAATAGAAGCTTTGACTAGACAATTAAATGAGTTTGCTGAAAAAGAAAAGATGTCCCAGTCTAGTGCTTCTAAGAAAACTGAGAATGGATATGTTAAGTGCACAATCTGTCCTAAATTGACTAAAGAAAATGAGTACCTTAAAGACACTTTGGAGAGGTTTACTTTTGGCAAGAAAAATCTGAACATGATTCTAGACAGATCAAAACTGAGTACTAAAAGTCAAGGTCTAGGATTTAATTCTGCTGAGCATGCCAAGAATCATCCTCCCAAAATTCTTAAGCTTCTTGAACCTGGAAAGTTTGAAATTGAAACTGAACCTAAACAAGTTTTGTTTAAATCTGCTGGTTTTGCAAAAGATCCTTCTCTCAAAGTGAATATTGTAAAAAGAGAAACTGCAATCTCTTTTCAAGATAAATATCAATGTACTCATTGTGGAAAAGAAGGACACTTGGTTCAGTACTGTTTTCGAAAAGCAAAGGAAGAAAAGAGAGATAGGCTAAGAAAATATTTTCAAGTCTCCTGTCATCGTTCTGTTTCAAGTAAACAAATTGCTGCAACTTTTACTCGAGCGGTAATATAGGCGCTTAAACAATGATATGACCGCCAGACTCGTAAAATGAAAGACTTGTGTTACTCCTGTTCGATGTGTTTCTCAGTACTGGGTTCCAAAGTCATATCTTACTAACTCCAGTACTGTGAGACCAATACTCTCTTAATGTAGGTACAGCTGCTGAGGAAGGGGAACATATGGTTAGTAGACTCAGGATGTTCAAGGCACATGACAGGTGATTCAAAATGGTTCTCCTCCCTCACTAAGGCATCCAGTGATGAATTAATTACTTTTGGTGATGCCTCAACTGGAATTGTGATGGCAAAAGGTATTGTGCGTGTAAATGACAAATTTATACTCAAAGATGTTGCTTTGGTAAGTAAATTGAGTACAACTTGCTTTCGGTGTCACAATTGATAGAAGAAAATCTTGAGGTAAGCTTTAAGAAACATACTTGCAGGGTTTTGGATGCTTCTGGTGATCTTGTTTTTAATATTTCTAGATTAGGGAAAGTCTTTAAAGTTGATTTCAATCATTCATTTTCATCTAATATTAGATGCTTGGTAGCTTCCGAATCCAGAGATCTTTTCTTTTGGCACCGTAGATTAGGTTATATTGGTTTTGATCATCTTGTTCGAATTAGTGGAACTGATCTCATTAGGGGGCTGCCGAAATTGAAAAGTGAGAAAGATTTAGTTTGTTCTCCCTGTCGACATGGTAAGATGGTTGCTGCTCCACATTTTTCCTATTTCTGTAATCATCACAGATGGCACTGGACAATTGTTGCATATGGACACGGTAGGTCCCTCAAGAGTTCAATCTGTTGGTGGTAAGTCGTATATTCTTGTGATTGTTGATGATTACTCTAGGTACTCTTGGGTGTATTTTATGGTGTCTAAGGATGAAGCTTTTGGTTATTTCAAGGATCTATTTCTCAGATTGAATAATGAATTAAATGGTGCTGTGAAAGTAATAAGAAGTGATAATGGTACTGAGTTTAAGAATTCCTTATTTGCTTCCTTTTGCTCTGAACAAGGTTTGGAACATCAATTTTCCTCTCCACGTGTTCCTCAACAGAATGGTGTAGTTGAGAGGAAAAATAGAACCTTGGTTGATATGGCAAGAACCAAGCTTGATGAACATGCCACTCCTAGGAAGTATTGGGCAGAGGCAATCTCAACTGCTTGTCATGTCTCAAACAGAGTATTTTTGAGAGCCTCTTTGCACAAGACTTCTCATGAGCTGAGATTTGGCAAAAGGCCTAGTGTCTCTCACTTCAGAGTTTTTGGTTGCAAATGTTTTATTCTTAAACATGGTAATCTGGACAAATTTGAATCTAGATCAAGTGATGGTATTTTTCTTAGATATCCTCTTCACTCTCGTGGCTATCGAGTGCTTAATCTTGAAACAAACAAAATTATTGAGACTTGTGAGGTTACTTTCGATGAGGTCAGTCCCTGTTCTAGAACTGGTATTTCAGGTACACAAGTTCAGGGAGAGTCTGAAAGCATATTTCTTGATAAAGAAGATGATCTTGATTTAGGTAATGATCCTTCTCCCATACCATCAACTACTGAAGATCATGCTCCTACTACTGTTGTTGCACCACCATCAGAAGATGTTCAAAATGTTGAAGCTAGTTCGAACCTTCGCACCATTGAGAATTCAGCGAGTTCATCCTCCTAATCGATGATTGGTGACATTCATGAAAGGGTAACACGTTCTAAATTTACTTCTCGACTCACATGCTCATTCTCGCTTTTGTTGCCTCTTTTGAGCCTAATGATGTAAGTCACGCTTTATCTGATGAGTCTTGGATCAATGCCATGCATGAAGAATTAGAAAACTTTGAGCGAAACAAAGTCTGAACCTTAGTTGAACCTCCTCATGGACATAATGTAATTGGAACTAAATGGGTTTTTAAAAATAAACAAAATAAGGATGGTGTTGTTGTTAGAAATAAGGCTAGACTTGTTGCTCAAGGATTTTCTCAGGTGGAGGGTCTTGATTTTGGTGAAACTTTTGCCCCTGTAGCCAGACTTGAAGCAATTAGAATTCTTTTGGCCTTTGCTGCATCTAAAGGATTCAAATTGTTTCAAATGGATGTTAAAAGTGCTTTTCTAAATGGCTACATTGAGGAAGAAGTTTATGTTAAGCAACCACCTGGTTTTGAAAATCCTAAATTTCCTAATCATGTCTACAAACTCTCAAAAGCTTTGTATGGTTTGAAGCAAGCTCCTCGAGCCTGGTATGAGAGGCTTAAGCTGTTTTTACTAAAAAAATGACTTTCAAATGGGTAAGGTAGACAAAACTCTTTTCACTTTTAAACATGGCAATGATCTATTACTTGTTCAGATTTATGTGGATGATATCATCTTTGGGGGCTCCTCTCATGCTTTGGTTTCCAAGTTTTCAGATACTATGAGCAGGGAGTTCGAGATGAGTATGATAGGGGAGTTAACTTACTTCTTAGGATTGCAAGTAAAACAGACCAAGCAAGGCAATTTCATTCATCAAACCAAGTATAATAAAGACTTGCTTAGGCGTTTTGACATGGCAACCTGTAAGCCCATCTCTACACCAATGGGATCAACAACTGTTCTTAACCCAGATGAAGAAGGTGAGGCAGTGGATCAAAAGAATATAGGAGTATGATTGGATCTCTACTCTATTTGATCGCTTCAAGGCGGATATACACTTTGTTGTATGCTTATGCGCCGATTTCAAGCTTCACCTCGTGCATCTCACCGACAAAGCTATGAAAAGAATTCTCGGTATCTCCGATCCACTTTAGAATTTGGGCTTTTCTATGCATCTTCATCTGTCTTACTTTGCGTGCATATTCGGATAGTAATTTTATGGGTGTAGGATTGATAGAAAAAGCACATCCGCACATGTCACTTTTAGGCACATCTTTAGTGCCTTGGTCTTCACGAAAACAATCTTCGTTGCTCAATCAATCTTTGAGTATGTATGTTCTTCTTTTGCTAGTTGCTCTCAAGTCCTTTGGATTTCTTCTACTCTTAGAGATTTTGGTTTAGAATTGGGTCTTCGCTCCACTTTATTGTGACAACACTAGTGCTATTCACATTGCTAAAAATCCTGTGCAACATTCTAGAACCAAACACATTGATATCAGATTTCACTTTCTCAGAGATCATGTTGAAAAAGGTGATATTGTTCTCCACTTTGTTGAGACTGATTTTCAGTTTGCTGATATTTTCACTAAGCCGCTAGATACTTCTCGTTTTGTTCGTTTGCGGAGTGAACTAGGTGTTGTTCATCCTATGGGCTTATTTTGAGTGGGAGCTGTTTTGTCAAAATTTTAGAAGCTTTAATTATTCATTAAGTCCCAGCCATTGAAATCAAAAGAGTAGTAGAGCTTCTTTTATCATATTTATTCATGTGCTATGTAGCCTTGATCTGGACTGGTTTAATAAACTTGCTACGTAAAGAACTAAAGCTTGACATGGCTGAAATCTTTGAGTAGCTTGATTATTGGTATCACTTTGTGTTGGTCATTGAAAAGGATAAGCTTGTTTGTGAGTCTTATTTTAATTCTTGGATTTAAAGCAACAATGTCTCTCATTTCAATCCTCTGTTGCTCACTCAATTTGGCATGTCATAAAAGATAAAGGGTTGAGCAAAAGAATATGAAAAGATGTGTGCTTCAAGCATGCCATACATAGCTGTGTATCAAAATTAAAAAAAGGTACATAACAGTACTCACATGAAAAGATGTGTGCTTCAAGCATGCCATGCAGCTTTTGTGTCTTTGCAATAAAAAAATGCACAAAAGTGCTTCAAAAAAAAAGTATGCTTCAAGCATGCCACCTGAAAAGAAGTATGCTACAAGCATGCCACATGCAAATAAAAATTGAAAGTAAAGCAAGAGGATGTTTCATGAGACTGTAGCTCATCCAGATTTAAAGTTTGTCTCACTGTTTTGCTTTCACTTTTTGGTGACTTCTTTTTGTGATCTTATAATCTTTTTAGCCACTGTGTGAAATGCTTGTCATGACATTAAAATTGACTCATCATAGTTACATCTTGTCTGGACATTGCTATATGGTATATGCATTTATATGATCTTGTTAGCTCTACTCAACCAAATTGGCTTGGCTAATCCAGTAAATTGACTTGCAAAGCTTCTGGACTTTTACTCTTCATACTGCTTCTCTTTTTGCTCTTGATGATCACATTGCCAAAGGGGGAGAAAACTGAGAGAAAATGCAAAAATTCTGCACAAATTTGATTTTCTAGTGTTAGAAGAAGTTTTTCAGCTGCAGTTCACTTTGCCTGGCAGCTTTGACTCTTTGTCACTTCCTTTCACTCACTCATCTCTGTTTTTTTTTTGAAAGTGTTGTCAATGTATTCATCAAGGGGGAGATTGTTAGACGAAGAGGTTTTTGGTCATGATATTTGATGATGAACACATTGACAATAAGTTAGACTTAGTCTCAGTACTTAATGTTGAATACCTTGTCCTAAAGACTTGCTGTGGTGACTTGGTTCAGAGCTCTGTTAAGTTCTGTTGAAAATCAGCTTATGTCAGGATTATCGGTAGTACCGCAAGTCACTGAGTCTGAACGGTGTTTTGCTTGAACCATTAGATCCTGATCTAACGGCTCATGTTGAGAGGAACGTTCGGACCGTCCGAACTCTTTAAGGATTGTGAGCCTTTGGATTGAAATCTAACGAATGAAATCAAGTGGGCCGTTCGGACTTGCGACAGTGCTTTCTAAATCCAACGGCTGAGACCCATGGTCCGATCGGCCCATGGATCTGGAGCGTCCACATGGCAAAGGACCTTGTTACGAGGACTTTGCGGTTTTTTGTGGAGCGGTAGTACTGGTGTTTGCCAGCGTAGTACCGCGATTGCTTTTTCGAGAGAGAGCTTCGACGACTGATTAAATGAAAATCGAATGATCTGAGTCTTGGAGCGAACGACCGTGAGCGGTATGACCGCACTTTGAACGTCGGTAGTATCAAGACAAAGGTATGACCGCAAGGTTGCGGTATGGAAATTCCAGAGAACATGTTTTTGGAAGATCTTGAGATTTCCCGATGAGCGGTAGTTCCGCAGTGTATTGAGCGGTACGACCGCATTTGCGGTAGTACCGGACGTACAATGGCGGTAGTACCGATTATACTCTGGAAAGTTGCCGCTTTGGGGTTTTGACTTAGTGTTTGTTGTTTTCGTAAGCCTTATCTTGTTGCATGATGCATGATAGTGTTTATTGGTGTGTGTGTGCTAATGGATGGTCAAGTTGGAGAACTTGTGCCAAGAATTGGTTTCTCTGATCTTTGCATGTGCAAGATGAGCGTGGAGACATTTATGGTCGTGACGATAAGGACTCGGACTAGGATGGGGAGATCTGAGGTCTAGGAGGTCATGGATGTCATGAGATGGTTGGGATTGCGCTGGAGCACATGGAGATTGAAGGTGATTGTTGAAATCGTAAAGGAGCTCCAGGAGGGGAGTCCTAGAGGCTTCCCGCACGAGAAACAGATATGGAAGTTTTGGTTTTGGAAAGTCATAGAGATTTGGAAAAACCCGTGTTGGTAAGGGTTTCGGGTCCCTTGATTTTCGTAGAGATAGAGTTGGTACTCGTATTCATTTTGGATACGGTCAGACTCAAGGAGATAAATAGAGGAGAGCTCATTGGAGACCGGATGAGCCGATAATAGGGTTTTTGGACCGTAGCCTTCTTGCTGTGTTCCTGCGGTTTAGAGGTCCTTCGAATTGGGGCTTTGAGGGGTGCTTGCTGAGCACTTTGTAGACACAAATCAAGTTTGATATATAAAGTTCAGATTCGTTCTACTTTGTTTCTTGATTTGGTGTTCTTCCTGTGCGTTGAGGTGGTCTCGGTTGTGAAGCTCTTCAAGTGTCAACAAAGAAGTTGCTGAAATTCTTGCACACAAGAAGAAGTTGAAATTAGGGGGTCAATTCGCTGCAATCATTCAACCCCCCCCCCCCCTTCTGATTGCCATTACGATCCTACAATAAGCTTTGCTATTTGAAAAATAACCAAGCAAGAAACCAACATCACAACGACTTTCAAATTTTGAAAGACGAACACCCTTCTTCAAAATATAACATTTGCAACCAAATACACGAAAATAAGAGATGTTCGGTTTTCTTCCTACAAGAAGCTCATAGGAAGTCTTTTTGAAAAGCTTATGCAAATAAAGATGATTTATACCATGACAAGCGATGTTAATAGCTTCCGCCCAAAAACTATTAGAAGTATTGTATTCATCAAGTATTGTCCTAGCCATTTTAATTAATGTACGATTTTTCCTTTCTACAACCCCATTTTGCTCCGGAGTGTAGGTTGTGAAGAGTTTGTGCTTTATTCCAAGTTCATCACAGAAATCTTCAACTTTAGTATTCTTGAACTCGGAACCATTATCACTGCGGATTTTCTTTATTTTAAAATTAAATTCATTTTGAGCCCTTTTTGCAAAACTTTTGAAAATGCTGGAGATTTCACCTTTGTCATCTAGGAAGAATACCTATGTACATCTAGAGTAATCATCCACAATGACTAAACAATAGCTATTACCCCCGATACTCTTATAGGTTGTTGGCCCAAACAAATCCATATGTAAGAGTTCCAATAGTCTAGAAGTTGACATGATACTCTTGGAAGGATGAGAATTAGCGACTTGTTTACTGGTTTGACAAGCACTACAAAGTCTATTTTTCTCAAACTTCACATCTTTCAAGCCAACAACTAAATCATGTTTGAAAAGCTTTTTAAGTTGAATCATCCCAGCATGAGCTAGCCTTCTATGCCAAAGCCAACCCAATGAGGTTTTTGCCATTAAACAAGTTTTTAAGCAAGATTCATTTGAACTAAAATCTACTAAATAAAGATTTCCAAATCTAAAGCCTTTGAAAACTAAAGAACTATCTTTTGCATTTGAGATTGTAACACCTTCACTTGAGAATGAACAAATTAGTCCAAGATCACATAGTTGAGCACGGATAGCAAATTGAAATTTAATTATTCTACTAAAAAAACATTGGAAATGGAAAGGTCATTTGAGATAGCAATTTTACCCAATCCTATTACCTTTCCTTTGCTGTTATCGCCAAATGTGATCTTGTCTACTTCTTTTCCATTCTCGAATGTGGTGAACATCTTTCTATCACCGGTTATGTGTTGAGTGCATCCACTATCAAGCACCCAATGTTTTCCACCAGTTTTATAGTTCACCTACAAAACAAGAATCAAGTTCTTTTAGGTACCCAAATTTGTTTGGGTCCTTGGAGGTTAATAACCAAGGATTTAGGCACCCAAATAGTATTCTTTTTAGCGTCTAAAATTGAAGTGCCAACAAATCTAGCAATTACTTTACCATCCTTAGTCTTTCTAAGCATATAACAAGAATCATATATACCAAGAGATGGAGTCTTACCCATAGGGCAAGCTTGTTGCAAATGTCATATTTTCCAGCACTTATGGCAATACTTACTATTTTGCCTCACAAACCTTATGGGCTTGTTTACCGGTTTCTTACCTTTTTTGGGCACATACCCAAGTCCTTCTTTGTTGAATGAGCATCTTTGCTCACTCAAAAGCTTATCAAGAGTGGCTTTACCCTTGAAGCACATTTCCAAGCTTTTGCTTAGCTTGGTCATTTGTTCCTTTAACTCATTGTTCTCAACAACAAACTTTGCATTGTTATGCTCAACATTATCATGATTAGCATTAATACTAGAGCAACATGGCAAAGCAATAGGATCATTACACGAAATAGATGCACTAGTTTTAGCAATTTCTATACTAGGCATATCATCAATAATATCACATGTAATTCCTACACTGGAGCAAGACTTGCTTGAATTTTCTTGGATAAGCAAGTCATGAGCTTCCTTTAGCTCCTCATAAGAATCTTTTAGAGAGATATGCTCCCTATTTAAGACCTTATATTTTGACTTTTCTTTTTCAAGATATTCATTTAAGTCTTCAAGCATATCTATTAATTCTTCATAAATTGGTTCATTGTTATTAATGGATTTTACCTTATCTCTTTTTGCCATGAGGCAAGTAGGAGTGGAAAATAGCGACGAAGCTTCCTTGATGGCGATGCCAACGAGTCCCTTCTTCTTGGGGGACTCATCCTCATCGGAGTCGGAGTCACTTGATTCATCATTGGAATCCCACTCTCCAATGTGGGCTTCATGCTTGCCATCTTTGTGAAGCTTCTTGAAAAGCTTCTTCTTGCCACTATACTCCTTCTTCTTGAATGACTTGCCCTTGTCATCCTTCTTTTCGGGGCAATGGGAAGCAATGTGCCCCTTCTCTTCACAATTGTAGCACCGAATGTTGCTATAACGATTGTTCCCACTTGAAGATTGCCCTTTCTTGTTCTTGTCGGAGTTGAAACTTCTATGTGGACGTCTCTTCATGAACTTCTTCATTCTTCTCACAAGAAGTGCAAACTCCTCATCGGAGTCTTCTTCTTTATCTTCATCATCACTTGATTCCGCTTTGGCCTTGAAAGCAGTAATCTTCTTCTTTGAGGAAGACGACTCCAAGAGTTCTTCCTTATCCTTCTTGAACAACTCATTGGTGATGAGGTTGCCTAAAAGTCCCATTTGCGTCATTCTTGGCAACTCAAGAGAGTTGAGAAATAGCGTCCCCAACGTTTCATACTTGTTCGGAAGGGCCCTAAGCATCTTGCGCATAATATCAATATCAAGAAGGTTAGTGCCAAGGTCTTTGAGCTCATTCACAATGTTGTTGAGTCTTGAATACATCTCATTGTTGTTTTCATGAGGCAACATTACGAATGTCTCATATTTGATCCGAAGCCTATACAATTTGGCTTCTTTGACCATGGATGTTCCCTCATGGATTTTCGAGAGGGTGGTCCAAATATCATGAGTGGTTTCCAAATTGCTCACTCTATTGAACTGATTCGCGTTCAAAGCGCCAAAAAGAGCGTTTATAGCTTGGGCATCTAAATGAGCATTACGTGCCTCTTGATCCATGGGAGCTAGTGGATTAAGGGGCATGATGTAACCCTCATTTACGATTTTCCAAATGCTTAAACTCATGACCTTTAAATGAATTGACATTCTAATTTTTCAATAAGCATAATTTGAGCCATCAAACAAAGGAGCATTTCCTATAGCAATTCCCCCACTAGCCGTCTTTTTCTCTCTTAGACGGTTAAGTCTAAATCAGTGAGAGACCAAGCTCTGATACCACTTGTAGGATCAAGGATAACCGACTAGAGGGGGGTGAATAGGAGGTTTTTAAACTTTTTTGACAATTTAACAATTTAAGCCAATTAAGAACTATGTCTAACTAGATACAATTCTATCTAAGCAATTCAACACAAGATAAAAGCTAGAATTGTAAATACGGAATAAGAATAGACAAGAAATAACCACAATGACAAAGGACTTTTTCCCGTGGTATCGAAGACTTTGCTGATCTTCACTAGTCCACGTTGAGGAAGCTTGATAACTCAAGCCGGCTCTACGAATTAAGCCTTCCCTCGATCACTATGGGTAGTTCTTCCTCCGCTCCGGAGATGGCGAACTCCAAGCCACTCACAAACTTGCACCGGGCCTCTTCACAATCTTCTTGAAGAGATCACCGTGCTCCACCGCCAAGACCGTCTAGGAGTTTGGCAAAACTCCAAGAGTAACAAATCAATGACTTTCGCTTGACGGCGCTCAAGTGCAATAGGATCAACTAGGATGAATGGATGCACTTGAATGAGCTCAACCGCCTCGCAATGATTGCACAAGTGAATTTTGGTGTTGAGTGAATGCTCAAGGCTCTCTAGGCTCTAAGGATGATAAATGAACACTAGCACACTGTCATTGAGCAGGTGGAGAGGTATTTATAACCCCCACCAACAAATATGACCGTTAGGGGGAAATCCCCAACTTTCTGCGAAATGCGGTATGACCGCTAACTAGCGAACGGTACAACCTCACCCTTGTTAGAGCGCAGTAACGGCTAGAACAGTGGCATTAATTACTCTGACATAGCCGTTGAAAATCCAGGCGCGGTACGACCACCAACTAAATTTCGGTACTACAGCTTGATGCGGTCATACCGCATAGAGGGGCGGTACAACCGATCGTAGGGTTTTCAACTTCGCTGAAAAGTAGTGTCCTTTGGAAAAATTGTACCACCACATAAGAATCGGTACGACCACTGAGCGGTACTACCATTTGTAAGGCGCGGTACTACCGATTGTCAACGAGAGGCACCGAACCAAAATACACATCTCCTGTTTTTATTGAACCGCCAACTAGAAATCGGAACGACTACAATGCGGTAGTACCGCTACAAGAGCCGGTCGTACCGCATTAGCGATTAGTTGGTAGAGACATTCAGAATGCGGTAATACCGCCAAGTAAAATGCGGTCATACCGCTTCAAACGGTACTATCGCTCGTTAGCCTATGGTACTACCGATCTTTTGACAAAAACACTTAGACCTTATTAAATTCAAATTCAAATGCATGCATGATCGTAAATTGATCCATATTGCACAAGACCATGCTATCAAGCTACTAGTCACGATACCTCTTAATAGGACGGCATTTAACCTATAATCCGGTCTTCCAACCATTTCTCCTAAGACCGATAAAATATAAAAAGGATCTTAGACTACTTGTACCTTGTCTCAAGCCATGTAGATCTTCATTGAATCCTTTAGCATGCATCTTTATATCATCAAAATCAACAATGGGACTTAACCTTGTAAATACTCAACAAACACGTTAATCCCATATTCACATATTATCATTAATTACCAAAACAATTTTAGGGGTCTAGATGCTTTCAAATGTTGAAGTCGCTGTCTCGCTAAGTAGTATCATAACTAGTAGCAAGCAGCAATAGTGAGGCTTCTTGATGGACCTGATCTAACCAAATTGGCTGGTTGTTGACTGCATAGATGTTGTTAATTTTTTTTCTAAAATGCGGGGGGCACGGCCCAAGTTGGCCTAGACCAACCTCTGTCCCTGCTTGGCTGGAATTCAAATCAGATTTCAAATTTTCCAACTAGCTGATAGTTGGACTCCAAAAATTATGAAATTTTTTGTGGAGGCTTCTAACACAGTATTCTCCCATTTATTTTCATTATACTTTCCCCAGATCTAGTCGCCCCTGACCTCCTCGTCCGGCCCCAACATCCTAGCCACCCCGGCCGACCTCCTCGTGGCTAGACTAGGCATCCTCACCATACTCTTCTCGCTGCTGCCTTGGACGTCCTCCTTAGCCATGCTAGCACCCGACACCCATGCCAGCACCCGACGTCCACGCCAGCGGTCGGTGAGCATGGGATCCGGCCTCCTCCTCCTCGCTACTCATCGGTGGAGAGAGAGAGAGTACGAAAGTGACACCGGTGGATGCCTTGGAGGAAGAGGTGGCCTCGGGGACAACGAGGTTCGGCGGCGGCGGGCTCACCGACGCGGATCTGGCCGTCGACGCCATCATAACTACATCATCCACTCCGTCGCCGCACGCACTGAGCGCGTGTTCACCGACATCAAGACTGACCTCCGAGATACGCACGCCCTCGTGCATCCACTCTGTTCGGTTTGGGGTTCGAATTTGATGAGCTCTAGTTCGAATCGGTCGCGGTGTGCGCGGATGCAGGCGGATCCGGCAGGCACAGGGCGCCATCCCCCAGGACGTCAATGGACCGGCAGGCCGCCATCACCGCCGCCGCGGTTGTCCTGTATCAAAAGATCAATAATCTTGGTCATTTGTTTCAGATGTTGGAGATGCCATCACTGGTGGAGATCTATATGCTGTGAGTTAGCAAGACATCTAATTTTCCTTTTTATAATTTACTATATTGCATTCTTGCGGAAGGTTTTTCATGTTCTGCAATCTGTGGATGCCTATTGTTAACTTTTATATGCATCTTTATATTGTCTTACTGTCTTGCAGACAGTATTTGAGAATACACTGATGCAACACCATGTTGGCCTTCCTCCTGGTTCTATGGGGAAAATAAGTTACGTTGCCCCTGCTAGTCAGTACAGTTTGTAGGTTAGTACATGCTACTTAAAGACCTGTTGCTTCTGTGCTTCATTTCTTCTTCTTTTTGCTTAACTTTATTTGATGCCTTATTTCTATATATGCATGATACAGTGCTGGAACTAGAATTTCAGGGCATCAAAAGGCAATTTACTCCAGGTAAAGCATTTTCCCTTCATTGAGCTTGAACTTGTCACGGTTAGGCATCTCTGAATAACTGTCATATATCTTCTCTGCAGATATGGCCTGTGCGGTCAGCAAGGCCTGTTTCGTCAAAGCTCGCTGCTGTAACGCCTCTTCTAACAGGGCAGGTACATGGAGCTAGCTACTCAAGCCATGTCCTCCACAAAAAGTGTTATGTATTAGTGTCAAGATTTATTTGCTAACTGCACCAAACATCATGAAGTGGTGTTTCCCGTCCTGCTCCATCAAATCTTACTGTATCTCATATATACTGTGAATTGGTTTCAGCGCGTACGTGATGCACTGTTTCCGTCAGTGCTAACATGTGCTATTCCCGAAGGATTTGGCTGTGGAAAAACTGTCATTAGTCAAGGACTTTCGAATGTCTTATGTCTATTCCTTTCTTGTTTCTTAACTCCCTATTTTTGTCCAACTGTGGATATTGGCCTTTTACTGACTCAAGTTAGCTTAGGCAGTACTCCAATTCCGAAGCTGTGGTTTGTGTGGCCTGTGGAGAAAGAGGAAATGAGATGACTGAGGTCCTCATGGACTTCCCGCAATTGACAATGACATTGCCTGATGGACGTGAAGAGTCAATCATGAAAAGAACAGCACTTGTGGCTAACACTTCCAACATGTCTGTCGCTGCTCGTGAAGCCTCCACTTTTACAGGTAACACATATATATTGATATTTTGATATTTGCATTCCATTAGTACATGCATGAGTTTGCATCTTCTACGGCTCCTTTTCTCAGCCAGATTATGTTTCTTTGCTAGAAACTATACTTATCTAAATGTCATCATGCCGTGGAATTGTTGCAAGCCTATGGCTTGCCCATTTGTGATGTATACATTAGTTTTATATAATTTTGTGGTGTGGTTGATGGTTTGGGTTCAGAGTACTTCTATATGCAGGTGTAACAAATGCTGGTTTAAAATTTTAGTGATAATGTAGCATTTTAGTTAAGAACCTCTATATAAGGGGATAAATGGATAGCTACCGTTGATATTGTTAGCTACCATTGACTATTAACATATTATAATAAAAAAGTATCAAATTAATATGTCCATCTCGATAAGTCTCAAACAGTTGGCACATGTCTTTATGAGCAACATGTACAACCATCTAATAGTATTATTCACTTATGTATATTAGGAATCATAGGTTAGAAACATCGACTCAGCTTACAATTTCAATTCACTACATCACAAGTTAGATTCTTTTTATTCGCAGGTTAGATTCTTTTTGCCCGTGCATTATCCGTTGCACGGGCATGTAACTAGTACTGGCAAAAATAAAGAAATACATATTATAAAACTATTTTGCAAGACAAATCAAATGGCTAGATTTTCATGTAATCGATTAACATATATTAACGGTCAGTTTCAAAGGCTTAACAATTTGAAACCCACAGCCTCGACAGCGACCATTTATGGACTGAAGGGCTAATTCAGTGCAGAGGGTGCGTGCAACAATAGGCAAAATCAAGAGCTCTATCAGAGAACAACAGGTCACATAATACATCCAATCGGTAACAGAAGATTATGCAAGGTGAAGTTGCAGCACCAAAACGAATAAATGAAGCTATCCACAGAAGCAAACGAAATGCTGACACAATACTAGTCAACATGGCATGCGCAAGCAAGAACACTGACACAAACATAACAAAGCTAACAGAACAGGCGCATCTTAATTTAGTGCTCAAAATTCAACATTTTTGGCGTTCATTGCCATCTCCAAGTAGCAAATACCTAAACATCAGGTTTGGCATCAAAACTATGATTTGATTTTCCGGAATACATAAGAGCTCAAGCAAGGCATCCCGAATTCAAGATATGAAAACAGAGAGCCGAGCTATCCATCTGATGCATCTTCAAGCAGTTTCGGTCACAGGGTACTCGTAGACCACATCTTTCCCACAAAGCCTGCGGTACACTGCAGTGAAGGTCTCCAGCTTGTACTCGGTGTTGTTGCGCTCCTTTGGGTCCAAGAAGATCTGCAAGGACATCGGAGAAATAAACTGGGTTTAATACTTGGTTAAGCCTTAGGGAATATTAAGCATCCGAGGCAGAATAAAATAATAAAAAGCTATTTGGATGTTTGACTTATTGTTACTATTTTGGTCAAAGCTTAGAAGGATGATATATTTGTACGAGTTTAGTGGTCTATGTACAAGTACAGTACGCGGATGCTATCTTCAGAATGAGCATGCTGACAGGAAATTACCAAGACAATAAAGAGGAAATGCTAAACAATGGTCACATCTTACCTTGATTATCTTTGAGCCATCTAGGCGATATCTCACACGTTTCCCCACAATCTCAGCTGGGTAGACAACATCCTCCAAGATGCCATCATGAACAGCAGTTAGAGTCCTGGTACGAGGGCGAACAACAGCTGAGCCCTTCTTGGGTGGCCTCACGATCCGCCTTGTTGCAACAACAACAACATCCTGCATCAAGTAAAAGCCAACCAAACGTTTATGCCAATTCTTTGAGGATTTATTAACACAGTTGACAAGCTCAGCGGGCACGAATGAAACAAGGACTTTAGCTAACATTTGCTTGATTGAAGTATAAAGATGACAAAATTTGTCCTATTTGATAGGCCAAAGATACATCTTAAAGAAAAATCCGTTCATCCAACATATTTCTGGAAATCACGGTAAATGGTTGTAACAGACTGCTTCTGGTTTATTAACATTAAACCACCAACCAACTTCAAAGCTCAACCTGTAAACACAGTGAATGCCAATTGCCAACAATCACAGATGGCTCATGACTAAACATGGTACTCTAACATACAAGCACAACAGAATTGCATTATATAATTTATTTTTCAGACCCATTTCATTATAATTTATAGGACTTCATAGCAGAACAGAACAAAACCGAAAAGTTATGCAGGCTGCTCTGGCATAAGGAAGCCCTACTAGAGCCCAGACAATCATGGTCCAATAAACCTACGGAAACAACAGCAACCAATCCTTCTAGACTACAAACTAACTCGGATTCTAAGCACCCGCTGTGTCACACTGTTCTCCCCCCTACCAACATTGGACTATTCCTCTTTTTCGCAATCGCAAACCTCGGTAATTTCAGATCCCCTTTGAAGTAACTCGACAATCAGGGCGAGTCCTAGCTCAAGAACGAAACCTAAACGCAGCAAAACGAAAAAAAGATGGGCAACAAGGCAGCCGGCGATTCACCAACCTTGCCGCTGAACTTCTTCTCGAGCTCCCTGACGAGCCTGACGTGGATCTTCCTGAACGCCTTGCGTAGCCTGTACGGCACGTGGATCACCACCGCCTTCCTGCTCCCGGTCACATCCATCTGGCTGCAAAACATACCACCCACAACAAGAACACATCACACCTTAAGACCACTACTGCTCCAATGAACGAAAACCAAGGATGAGACGAGCTGCTCTCGCTTACAAAGCGGAGTTGATGTAGAGGTCCTTGAGGTCGCTCTTGAGCTCCTGGTTGCCATTCTCCAGGTCGAAGAACGCCTGCAAAACACGAACACGCGGATATGACTAGGTCTTCATGGCTCAGGGTGACCCAAGAAACGTCCCCCGCGACGGCGGCGAGGCGAGGAGAAGAGAGAAAGAAAGGTGCGGGTACCTGCGCGACGGAGTCCTCGAACTCGGAGGGCTCGAGGCCCTTGTCCTTCTGGATCTTCCTCCTCGCCGTGTACATGGTGCCTTTTTCCTTCCTACGCCGGAGCTGAGCGCGAGTGCGCGGGAGGTGGATGGAGGGGGTGGCGGCGCCGGCGCGCTAGGGTTTGGACTTTGGAAGCGTGCAAGTAGTGGGATGAGCTTTTATAGTTAAGGGATTCCAACCTCTAGTGGGCTGGGCTGGGCCGAGATGGGTACAGGAGGACTCTATCGGCCCAGTTTCGAATTTTTCTCGTGAGTAAATTACACTAATCTCGTGTATTTCTACCCCGAGTTTGGAAGAAAAAATATGTATAGCAAATACTTTTACTTAACCTCAAGTTAAACAAAATATGATGATTTATTCCAAATATTGTTTCCTTATTTTTTTTGTTACTTGTTCTTAAATATTGCTAGTAGGCCTCACATGTTTGATGATACTACATGTTAGTGAGGAAAAACCTCCCTCCTCTCTGTCTGGGACACCGAGGTTATCAAATATGCCAAAAACAATGTAGATGCTATATACTTGTCATCACCTTCAATGGCGTTGATGCCGCTGTCGTCATGGACAATCAGTAAAGACTGGGCCGAACTTCATGTGAGGCCTAGAAAGCCCGATCTTGAATAGGTAGACCCAAGCTCGGTCCCAAAAAAGTTTTTTTCCAATAAAATACTATTTTTTAAAAATAAAAATTGATATTTAATTCATTTCGAGGAAAAAAAATAGTTTTTATTACTTGTAATGCCATTGTCGGCATTTCTGGACTTTCGGGCTGAAAATCAAGGCCTGAACCCAAAAATTTCAGACCAGGCTTAAGCTGGACCGCCCATGAACATATCTACCTCTCACTAGGTTTGCTCCCTACCTCCTAAGTCCTAATTGTATGCTCTATCAGCTACACCAGCCACCGTTGAACATGGCCTTAAGCACTCTTCTTGTTGTGTTATGGGACCCGTTATGGGTATTATTTGTTACATTAATTATGATCTAAACTAGATGATCAAAAAACTAATAGGATCACATATGTGGTAATTGCAACACTAAAAATAATATGTAAATGCGGAAGCATACCTGATGACGATGCCATTGTTCGTCATAGGGTTGATTTGTAGCAGTAGATATGCAAGCGTTCAATCTACCTAGGGTTTGGTCTTTCCCAGCAAGAGGTAAGCCATAAGTTCCAACTACAGATGGAGATGGGTGGTATGGCATGAATTACCCTACTAAGAGGAGCTGGCCCTTATTTATAGCCTTTTAGCATAGAATCATATCTCGTCTCATAATTAGAGATAGGTTCCAACCAGGTCTCTACACAGATTTAAAATCGAAGTCTATATTTTATTTAATAGATACTCCGGCTCTTAACAAATATTTTATTTGATCACTTTATATATTTGAGCCAACTGAATAATAGATAGCTAATTGGTATTAAACTCATGTAGGTCAACATAATAGAAAAATTATTCCAATAATCTCCCACTTGGACTAAATGAGTGAATACATATTAAAAACTTTATAAGCTCCAAAAATACTATCTATGTCATGAGCATCTTCAAACCAATCCAATCCATCAATTATATCAACATAGGATCAAAGCGGTCTTCGTCACTTTAAAGTGTAACTAAACCCATCAATGGTCACATATGTCAACATAAAAGAACGACATGGATCAAATATGGATGTGTAGCATGGAAATTACATGAGATGTGATCATAACATGCTAATTTCCAACTGGTCCAACTTTATACCTTATAAGATCAAAACATCTTCTCAGAAACAAATGAGAATGTATGAATTCAGATTAAAAGAACATAAACTTTATTTCTCTAGAGAATGTAACTGAAGGTCTTAACACCAAACTGATATTGTCATATGAGCATAAAAAAATACAAACTCACACTAGAACTGAATTCCTCAGGTGAAACCACACCCACATGAGCAACATGCTCATAGAACACTTTAGGTGTCAAACCTGCAGTGAACGGATCCACAATCATGGAGTTTGTACCTATATGCTCAATTAACAATTTACCACTCTGAATTCTTTCTTTCACAACTAGGAACTTGATGTCTATATGCTTAGACTTTGACGAGCTCCTATTGTTATTAGAATACATAACTGTAGACTTATTGTCACAATATAACTTTAGTGTTCTGTCGACCTGATCCAAAATTCGCAGCCCTGTGACAAAGTTCTACAACCATATCCCATGATTTGAAGCCTCATAGCAAGCAACATACTCAACTACCATTGTGGACGGGCAACGAGTGTCAGCTTAGCACATTTCCAAGAAACTGCACCTCTACCAAGCAGGTAAATGTAACCTGAAGTAGATTTGTGAGTGTCTTGGTACCCAACAAAATCGGAATCAGAATACCCAATAATCTCCAACTGATCCAATTTCCTATATGTGAACATGAAAGTATTCGTCTTTTGCAAAAACTGCAACACCCGTTTTGTTGCTACCCATTGATCCAATCCTAGATTGCTTAAATACCTGCTTAGCATTCCAACAATATATGTTATATCTGGTCTAGTGCAAACTTGAGCATACATCAAGCTCCCTATCAAAGATGAATAGGGGATGCTCTGCATTTTCTTAGCATCAAAATCATTCTTAGGACATTGGCTAAGATTGATTTTTTCACCTTTGGCCACAGGGGTATCTAAAGGTTTACAGTTCTGCATGCCAAATCTTTGCAATACCTTATCGATATAGTTCTTTTGTGATAATCCAAGTATACCTTGATAGCGATCTTGGCATATTTGAATTCCTAATACAAAATAGGCATCACCAAGATCCTTCATCTCAAAATTTTTAGCGAGAAATCTCTTGATTTCATGCAACAGACTTATATCATTACATGCAAGTTATATGTCATCAACATACAAAGCCAAAAATATGAACTTATTCCTACTGAATTTATGATACACACAATCCCCAACTATATTTACCTCAAAACCAAATGAGATAATAACCTCATGAAATTTGTGGTACCATTGCCGGGAAGACTATTTGAGCCCATAGATGGATTTGAGGTTGGTTAGTTGGTTCTTTTGTAAGAACATTAATTTTGAGGAGGAGACTCATGGATATTATTTTGATTTGTGTTTCCCTCAATAATACCAGGTAAAATAACCTGATCTTGATCATTATTAGGAATAACCAAAGTAACAGAAAATAATTCCCCTTCATAAACTTCTTCAAAATTAATGTTACTAACCATAACCCTTCAAACTCAACATCCTCAAAAAAATCGGGCATTTCCCATTTCAAAAATTGTCTTAGTAGTGGGATCATAGAATTTGTAGCCCCTTGATTTTTCATAATAACCAACAAAATAACTACTAACAGTTCTTGAGTCCAATTTTCTCTCATTAGGCCTATACGACCTTGCATCAGATGGACATCCCCATGTATGTACATGCCTAATGTTAGGCTTTTAGCCTATCCATTGTTCATACGGGGTTTTGTTAGTCGGCTTAGTTGGTACTCTGTTGTGTAAATAAGCTGTAGTTTTTAATGTTTCTCCCAGAGAGACTCCAGTAAGGTAGAATGACTAATCATACTCCTCATCATATCTTTAAAAGTCCTGTTTCACCTCTCAGCAACATCGTTCATGCTAGGAGATCCTGGCATGGTATACTGAGGGACGATCCTACATTCCTCTAGGAATTTAGCAAAAGGTTCTGGATGTTGTTCACCTGATCCGTCATTTTTGCTATAGTATTCTCTACCATGGTCAGATCGAACGACCTTAATTCTTTTGCCAAGTTGGTTTTCTACCTCAGCCTTAAAATTTTTGAACACATCCAGAGGCTGTGACTTCTCATGAATAAGATAAATATAACTATATCGCGAGAAGTCGTCTATGAACGTGATAAAATACCTTTGGCGATTCTAAGAAGCCATAGGGAATGGGCTGCAGATATCCGTATATATCAGTTCTAAGACATCTGAAACTCTATTAGCACTTAACTTCCTCATGTTTGTATGTTTCCCCTTAATACAATTAACACAAATATCGAAATATATGAAATCCAGGGGATCTAAAATTCCTTCTGACACAAGCCTCTTAATTCTCTACATGGAGATATGACATAAACGCCTATGCCACAAGGAACTTGATTTCTCATTAGTAAATTTCCTCTTTATACCACGAGAAACCGTATGTAGGACTTCAATATATGAGGCAATAGTATCAAGCAAATACAGGTTGTCATGAAAAATTAAAGAACTGGTACCAACTTTATTGGAATTCTAAAAAAAGACTAAATAAGCCATTTAGGAAAGAACAATTATAACTTGATTTGTCCAATACAAAAATAGAAACCAAATTCCACCTAAAAGACGGTACAATATAAGTCTCTTTCAAATCCAGATAATATCCAGTCTTTAACATCAACATAAATGTGTCTATAGCCTCAACTTCCACCTTCTTGCCATCGCCCACATAGATGAATGTTTCAACATCATTTGGCTTTCAACAGTTCAGGCAACCCTGCTTTGACACACTGATGTTAGATGTTGTACCAGAACCACCAAGTGTATTCAGGTACAGAAGTTAAGTTAACCTCGGAGCTAACCATAGCAAGAATTGTACCTTTCTTAGCACGCCATGAATGATATTTGGTACAATCCTTCTTACAAAAGAAACAAGCCAATTCAGGTCCTTGTTTATTCTGTTTTTTCTTTATGGATGGTACACTTGCAGCTTCTTTGCTCTTCCTCTTGTTATTCTTGACTTTAGGGGTCATAGCCAAATAAGCACTTTCTATTCTAACTTGTTTCCATCTATTCTCCTCTTGCACACAATAGGCGATGAGCTCATTAAGGAACCATTTGTCATTTTGGCAATTATAGCTCACCTTGAACTGATTAAAGTGTGCAGGAAGGGATATCAAAATTAAATGCACGAGCAAATCCTCATATAGTTCTAACTTGAGTGCCTTTAATTTCGAAACAAGATGAGACATTTCCATAATGTACTCCCTTATGTTTCCTTTACCTTTATATTTCATTGAGATAAGCTTTGCAAAAAACGTACTTGTTTCAGTCTTTTCGTTTTTTTGGCAAACCTTTGCTCAAAACTATCAAGGAAACCCTTAGCTGTAGTGGCCTGTTCTGATGTGCTATCCTGCAAAACTTCCGAAACAGCATGCCTCATGATCATAAGACTCATGCAATTTGAACGATCCCATTTCTCATACTCCATCTTTTCCTCAATGGAGCTGTTAGCCACAAGAGCAGTGGGTTGTTCTTTACGAAGTGCAAGGTCTAGATCCATTACCCCAAGAACGATCAAAATGTTCTCTTTCCATTCTTTAAAGTTTGCACTATTAAGCATATGTATGGAATTAATGCCAGCAGAAATATTGGAAGCATGATTTGCAGCTGAAATAAAAGAATGAATTAAATGCTCAAATTAGGACATGAATGAGATACTTAAAGTTTGATTCAGAATTTGGTATATTTCATCACGCAAAATACCTAGAGCTACATTAATATTTAGTCTTTAGACAAAGATATTAACTTACAAGTGGTAACCTTGATGTTAGGGGTGAAAACGGATCGGATAGTTTCCGACCGATCCGGACGAAAACGGATTCGGATTATCACGGATCGAATTTTTCTCGGATAATTTTCGAATAGGAAACGAATTCAGATTTTTTTGTCGAAAACGGAAACGAATACGGATTATCCAGATAAGACAAAGTCCGGATATCCAGCCTAGCCCACTGTCCAGTCCCAGCCTGGCGAGGGCAGCTACAAGGGCTTCTACGTGCGCAACACGGTGGAGCTCACGCCACACTCCGTCAATGACATCCACAAGCGCGGCAGCACCGTGCTCAACACCTCGCGTGGCGGCTAGGACACGACCAAGATCGTTGATAGCATCCAAGACCGCGGCATCAACCAGGTGTACATCATCGGTGGCGACGGCACGCAGAAGGGCGCCACCGTGATCCACAAGGAGGTCTAGCACCGCGGCTTAAAGTGCGCGGTCATTGGCGTGCCCAAGCCCATCGACAACAACATTGCCATCATCAACAAGTCGTTCGGGTTCGACACCGCCGTCGAGGAGGCCCAGCGTGCCATCAACACAACGCACGTCGAAGCCGAAAGCGCCGAGAACGACATCGGCGTCGTCAAGCTCATGGGCCGCAACAACGGCTTCATCTCCATGTACGCCACCCTCGCCAGCCGCGACGTCGACTGCTGCCTCATCTTGGAGTCCCTCTTTTAACTCGACGGCAAGGGCGGTCTCCTCAAGTTCGTCGAGAAGCGCGTGCGTAGAAGGGATCGGGCGGTAGAGCCAAGCGCACAGGCGTAGGTGATCAAGCAACTTGGGCCGGCGACCGGAGGCCGGGTCAGCCATGGACGGCATAGGGAGGAGCAGACCGGCGATGTCGGGCACGGGAGCCGAGGCAAGACGGCAAGGCCAAGCGAACAGTGAGGCGGCCGGTGGTGATAGGGCCAGCGGCGGGGTGGCGCCATGGTGCTAGGAGCAAGAAGCAAGAGAAGGAAATGGAGGTGAGAAGAAGTGAGGATTGGGGATGAAGGAAGAAGAAAGAGACAGGAGCTCCTTTTCGGCTGAACCAAAGGAAGGAATTAGATAAGAAAGAGAAGGGGTAAACTAAGTGTTATGTTTGTAAATTGTAATGAACTAATTAATGTACCTTGCTAGTGCCAATGTTATGTGTGGTTGCTGAAAATATGAACAATTCATAAATGTTTGCATCAAATGAACTAGTTATACGTTTTTGTTAATTTATGGCATGCAATTTAAAGGGTTTTCATGTTCCAAAAAATATCCGTGACCGTATTCGTTTCGATTCGTATTCGTTCCGTATTCGTATTTGATATTATTCGTATATGTATTCGTATCCAGGGTATCCGTATTCGTATCTGCATCTGGGAAAAAATATGAAAACAAATATGGCAAAGCTATTATCCATCCGTATTCGATCCATTTTCACCCCTACTTGATGTAGCAATCAAATACTAACAGTAAATCATGTCGAACAATATGTCTTACTTTGGTCCGACTTATTGTTCACATGAAAACTTGATGACTGTTATATATTGTTGCCACAGTTGCATATATAATTCGGCCAAATATTGACTTTCCTTTGGGCCAGTCAATAGATGCATGAATTATACATTAAAAAAAATCTAGTTGTTCTGAATAAGTTAACCTACATAACAGGGGTTACTTTGGCAACATGGAATTTCAATTAACCTATGCAGAACACTAGCTGGACAAATTATGAATCAATACAATCATTGTTTCATACGAGTCCACAATTTATAACACAATGCATATTTACTGATCAGAGAACAATTAAACCTCAGTTCAAAACTGAAATCATAGATCAGTATAGCAGTTGATTGATTATTCCAGAAACTAACTGTTGCTTTAGTCCATCTCATAGAACATGACAGAATGCAAAACAAACAATATTGCACATATCCTGATAATGATTTCTGATACCAAAATTTACTAGAAAACTGAAAGCTTGCAGCAAGATATGAAATTCCAATATCAGTGAAGCAATAGACAGATTATTCCAGAAATAACATGAATAATCTATAATTAAGATGAACTCTAGATACATGAATAATCTGAAGCGATGCAAAAGCTTAGTCCTTCATTGACCTTATGCAGCAGCAATATATTTTAGTTTGCACAGAATTGAAATTGACTGATTATACCATAAACAGCAAAGGAATAACCAATTTGCATACAGCAAGGAATAACCAATTTGCATAAATAATTTCAATTGACTGGTTATAACAAATTTGCACATTTGACAATCTAACCAATCTGACAGACTAACCATATTTGCATATAATTGATAATCTCATAATCAGCAAACCAGTCCAGAATTCAGATGAACTCAAATATTCACTAGTACCCACCCATGGTACTGACCGAGGTTCGAATCCCCCGGATGCACACCAGCAGTAGAAGATACCGAAACAACAAACCAGAAATAAATTGCCCTAGAACTTAGATGAATTTTTGATGCAAGATCAATCTGTATATCTAAAACTCAACACCACAAATAGAACCTTTATGCCACAATTACTCCGATAAAAAAAATACTGATGCTTGAGCGGTGGCGCAAGGAGGTGGACAATTGCTAGCACCGCTAGTGGGATCCCAAAGGGCTCGCGGCGCATAGGGAGGCGTGAAAACCGAAGGTTGCGCTCACCGGATGTGGAAGCAGGCGGGATCCAGAGGGCGCTCGTCGAAGGCGGTGCAACAAGCCGGAGAGTGCTTGATCGCAGGCGAAAGTAGCGGAAACAGAAGGCGCGCGGGGGACGAGTAGAGACCGGAGGAAGGTGTGAACTGGTGCGGCGGCGATGCAAACCTGATGGCGCACGTCGACGACGGAGGCAGTCGGAACTGAAAGGCGCTCGGGCGCAACTGAGGTGGTATAGAAGCCAAAAGGCCGTTGGTGCATAGGCGACGGAAACCCAGAGGGCACGGCGTCGCACAAGCAGCGGCAGAACCCGAAAGGTGCTCGGCGTCGTGGAGGGCATCGGGAGCCGGAGGTGGCCTAGAGCAGTACACGGAGGTGACGATGGCTGATGAGTGCTCGGCCAGAAGCACAAGAGGGCAAGAACAAATGTGGCCAGATGCAAAGGCAAGAATTGAACTGTAACATCCCAAAGTTCTATTACTATTTTTAATTAATAAAATTATTATTTTATTGATTTCTCTGAGTTGTAAAAGAGTTTCCTTGATTTTCTAAAAATTTAATAAGAGTTTTATTGCTTTTCTTGAATTTCCTAAGTTTAAAAGTCAAAAATAAAATTTTATTAAGTTTACTAGATTTTTATTGATTTTAAGTTAAAAAGGAACATTTAATTAAATTACTGAATTTTCTTGATTTTGAAAAGGCTTTTCCTAGTTTATAGGAATTAAAATAATTTATGTGCAAAATAAAAGCCAACTTTAAGTTGGAAATAATCTTATTAAGTTCAAAATAATTCAGGAATTTATGTGTATTTTTCTATAATTTTTGAATTCTATTTTCTGTTTTCTATAAACCTATTTCATTTAACTCAATTTCTGAAATTCAAAAAGTATTAAAAATCTGGTTTTTGGATTTGGGCCGAATCTTTTTGGCCGGCCCACTCCCTTTCCCTCTTTCCTCCCTCCGCTCGGCCTGCTCCCATCGGCTTAACCTCCCGCACCCGGCCTTCTCTACCTCTCTCTCTCTTACCTGTGGGGCCCGCGTGTCAGCCGCCCTTTCTCCTTTCCCCTCTCCAGCTCGCTGCTAGCCGGGGCCCACTCGCCAAGCCATCTTCCTCCTCGCCTCCTTCTTCCCATTGACAAATTTTTGGCCGAGTCATTCAGTGCCCACGTCACCGCCTCGACGCCCATGCCTTCTGCTTGCCACGCTGCCGTGATGAGGGTCATGAATCCCGCCCCCGCCACACACCCCCATCTTTTCCCCCCACTTGCCCTTGTCCCACCGCTGGCCACACCGAGCTCCATGCCGCGCTCCCATTAGCCTCGCCGCGTGCCCATACCATCGACCTCCTCCCTCTCCCTTCCTCGGTCTCTATAAAGAGGAGCATGATGTGCCCCTCTTCATCCTCTTTCCATCCCCACAGACCACCACTCCCCTCTCGCCTTCTTTCGCCTGAATTTGGAGCTTCAACCTCCTCAGCCGAAGCTTACACCGTCGTTGATTGCGTCGCTGGCAAGGGTCCTCCGCCGCCTCCAACCCAAACTCCACCTCCGACACTGCCACGCCGTGCTCTACACGGTGCTCGCACCCACTCCCTCTGAGAGCCACCGGAGCCCTAGTGCCACCGTGAGCCACATCTCACCGCCATCGCCACCACTCTTTCTCCTCGCTACTAATGTTCCCTTCGCACCCTAGCACCGCTAGGAGAGCCCGAAACTCGCCTCACCCTCCTCCTTCTCCCGGTGCCCACACCGACGCTCGCCATGGCGTGAAGCACCGGCAAGCTGCGCAACCAAGTGCTGCCATCCTCCGGCCAACATGGCACCGCCACCCCACCGCCTTGTCATGGCCACGTCACCTTTTTGCCCTCGTGTCCGCCAGCGTGGCTGCCTGCGTGGTGCTTGTGTGGCAGCCCTATTCCGTGGGGCTCACCTGTCAATGGCTCAAGCAATTTTCTTTTGAAAAATAATTCGGCCAAAATTCGTAATTCCCCCTGTTGACGTCAGTTGACGCAATAAATTGATTTTCGTATAGAAAACTAATTCCATAAATTCTGAATTTCATCATTTGATGTATTTTCAAACTTCCGAGAGCCCGTTCTCCTTCGTTCGAGCTCTGATTCGAGTGATTCAAAGTTCTAAATTCATTATCTACCTCTCAAAACTAACATTATTAAATTTGGAATTCATTTTAATTTTATTTGGATTTTAGTTGAATTTGGCTTAATTTCGCGTGTAGATTCCGACGACATCGGAGAACCGAATTTCGACGCTTCTCCACATTTCGAAGCCGTTTAAGAACAACAACTAAATAAGTATGGCAAGTTACATCCTTTGATCATATTTGAATCCCAGTATTATAAATTATTTAAATTCCATTTTAAATTTCTATTGCATGCTTATTTAAATTCAAGTAATTTAAATTCCTATTTTAAGCTTTATAGTTATTCCCAATTCCACTTGTATAGCCATTTATTATCAAGACAGATAGTATGAAGAATCTTTCCGATTGTGATGTATTTAGGAGTTAGAAATTGAAAAGACTGGATTATAAGAATACCTTATTGTTGGATTATAGCAATATACGATGGATGGAAGTAGGATTGTAGGAATACATGATTCTTGGATATTGATTATACAATTATACAATAGTTAATTGTTGGGTTATAGGATTGCATCATTATTGATTATCGGAATATGTGATTATCGGATTACATCTTAATTAGATCACAATATTGCATCCCTATGGGATACTCGGATTATATGTTTGTTGTATATAGGATTAGTTATGGTTGGATGTCAGATTATAGAAATAGTTATTGTTGGATGACGGATTATAGTGTTATATAAGCAATGAATATTGGATTGTAGAAGTACATTATGGATGGATATCGGATTATAGAATCACATGATTATTGGATATTAGATTATATGAATACATGATTATTGGATTATAGAAATACACGAGTGTTGGATATTAGATTAAAGAAGTAGACTATTGTTGTAGATTCAAATATAGGATCCCCTATTTATGATGTTTATTTTTGTGAATTAGGTTGAACCAAGAAGTATGGAATTAATTGGGTATTTTGGTCATATTGGATTTATTGGATATGATTGAATAGAGGAGTTGGATTTAGAAGAAATCTTGGTTGGATTATAGAAATATATCTTGGTTGGATTATATAAATAAATCTTGGTTGGATTATAGAAGTATATATTTGCGGGATTACTAGAATATATCATTTTGGATTTATATATGGTGAATTATTAGAAATAGATTATTATTGAAGAGTGCATTATTGGAGATTGGATTATAGAATTAATTGTCGGATGTGGGATTATATGATTATTTGTTGGAGATGGGATTACAGGACTAATTGATGGATGTTGAATTATAGGATTATATAATTATTGGAGATTGGATTCTAGAATTACATGGTTATTTTGGATGGATTATAAGAATGAATCTTTGTTGGATTATAGAAACTAGGAAGTGACCTGCACCTTTGGCGCAGATACAAAAGGTGGCAAGGATGGTGAAGCCATATTTTGTTTTGTTTTTTTTAAGAGAGTAAATATCACTATGAGCGTAAAACGTCTATTGTTAGTTCGGTTTGCTTTGTATACGTTGTAGCCTTGTAGGTCTACAAAATGAACCAATGTATATTATCTATAACATAGAAACGTAATGTGTATAAGGTTTTTTTATAAACAATTTGAGGAGAGCAAACCTGGAAATGTAATAAGTAGCATCTTGGACGGAGGATGAGGGTGTGGTATAAGGTGACTAATTGTTTAGTATGTTTTAAGCATGTGCACTGAGTTTAAGCGAAATGAAATAGAAATCGATAAATAGAGAGGGAAAAGTGGTTTTTTTAGTGCAGGAATTAAAGAGATGCAAACCATGTGAGCTCACAAATAAAGATAAGTTATTTGTGTTTTTATTCAGGCGAGCATAGAATGTGTTTTTTTATGTGCATTCATTTTTTTTTTCTAATTTGTGTGAAATGTGGGTGTGTGTTATTGTAGGTAGCGACAGTAGTATTGGAATATATTTCGTAAACTATATTGATTGACAAAAAGGAGGTATGTATAGCTATGTGTCTATATACATGGATGGGTTGAATAGCAGTTATAGAATTAAAGAGTCATTTACTATGGAAATATATGTATGAAGGAGTAGCACCACTATAACTAAATGCACACTATCATTGTAAAAAAAGATGGCCAGGCCACTAAACAGCAGACAATGGGGGAAACCAAAATGCACCATAATCCTCTGAACAGATCAACTAAACAATAGAAACTCTAGGGCAAAATGTTGCAATAACCAACAATTTAATACATAGTAGCTACCAAGTTTCAACTAATACATGTAACATTGCAAATGTTACATAAAAGAATGGATGCTGTCATACGAACTATCTATAAGACAAGTGAAACTGGCCACTTGCAAACCATCTATTTGTATTTCATTTACCAATGGTTTAGATCCATTTCTCGGCACTCTGGAGAGCGGATTCAACATTAATACATGGTGCCAGAAGGGAAGTAATGGAGGATCTAACTTAGTACCAAATCGTACATGATAGGAAAACCGACGAACTAATAGAAAAAAAATACATTCTGACAGAAGTGCATTGCATTGGGGATAGGAGCAAAAAGTGCAACTAATCCAATTGAAAATCGAAGCGGTGGAAAATGAGAAAATAATGTAGTTTTCAAGCGGTAAGTCAAACCGCATTTTTGTAATCGTGATGAAAATAATTATCAAGCAAGAAGTTCTACAATAAATATCTATAACAGTTAAGTAATTGCATCACATTCCCTGGAATAGTATAGTTGACCGCAGATGTTTTCTTTTCATGTTTTGGATCACTAAATGGATGGCCTCTGGCTAGTTTTGAATGAAAAAAAATATGACTCCGCTCATCATATTGTTACAAATGTACTATTAACTTTTGAGCCTTTGAAATGATATAATATCAAAACCATATAATATATATTACCAAGCCCACGAAACATGATATTTGACATGTCCAGTCCAGAAATAAAGTTAGCATCACCCTAGTTACCAATAGCAAAATGTGCACGCCATACTATATCCAGACACATTATAATGTGATATGACGATAGAATTATAGCACAAATCAGAAATATACTTTATCGTCAGGTTTCTTTTCTTCCTCTTCATCCTCTACCCCCTCCTTGTCCTTCTCGATCTCAGACTGCGGTGCATCATCGGGATTCTTCTCATCCTCCAGTACAGCAGCAGTCTACTCAGTGTTAACAGTCTCCACAGTTTCTCTAATCAATCACAAACTCTATAATCTGGTTCATCGTCACAATGAAAGCAAAACGCACCAATCACAAAATCAAAGCTTAAATGGTAAATACTAACTGTGCAAGGCCTTCATTAGTGACAGTTCCCCAGTTGCCATGGCCAATGCCCTCACGCTTCATCTCATAGCCTCGGCCAGTGCCACTGTGGCGTTCATACGTGTCGGGACCCGAAATTACAATTCAGACCTTCAGTTTATCTTGACTAGCCGAGGATCATGCTAGTGCACACAGGTTAACAAAACCGAAATCGATCCATACAAGCGAAATATAACATAAGCGAATAACTTTGATTATTAAATAATGGTTTTGACCTTAAGGTCGAGTTTACATTTATTGAGCCACGCAGGCTAACAGAGAAAATAAGCGGCGTGAAGCGAAGCGGTAGTGGCATCCCATCGATTCACCACGAGCAACCGATCGGATCAAGACCTCGCGATTAGGCACCTTCGATGAACTCGTCCTCGTAAGTCGGTGAAGACTCCTCCTCCGCTTGATTCGTCAAAACAAGCGTGAGTACACACCGTACTATAAGCCACACCACAGAATGCAAAGTATACATGCAGGCTTATTACAAGAGAAAGGCATTCTGCGGTTCTTTTGCGTAAATGCAACTTTTGCAATTTAATACAATTAAATAGATTGAAAGCTGGTAAAACAAATAGACAATAATAATTTTAACAAGTTATTTCACAAAGACACACACACATTTCTAAATGTGGTTCTTCACATAGCTAGATGATTTAATCACATAGCTCCCTTCCCACACAGCTTTTATGAAATTCTACCCTAGTGTTAAGTCCCGAGCATTGTCCATGATCATGACGCGCTATTCAATAGATTAAGTTACACTCTGCAGAGGTTTGTACACTTTACCCACAAGATACAACCAGTGTAGCTAGCACTGATCATAACAGAGCATTTCAGATACCTTATCTTACTATGCTAGGCCCGTCTCAAAACAGGCATGTGGTCGACAGAAGCTCGATTCTTTAGCGCACATGGTGAGGTCCTTAATCGACCAAGGCAAGACTTCCAAATAACCCAACCACATAGACACACAGATTAATATTATCCACACAAATTCACATAGACCACCAATTCACACAAGATCCACCCCTTGCCTCGGTCCAAATCCTTTTTACCACCCGTTGGTTTAAGTGCAACACATGCCATAAAGACACGTAGTACACACAGATTATCCAATATTGCATATTCACTTAGTCAAATTAATCATTTGTACTTCACATGAATAAATGAGTCGTGGCATGACTAAGCAATCTAATCGTTCTAACCAACCCACGTTGGTGCTACAATATTAACCAACTAGATATCAACTAGGGTGACAAAGAACTTAGACATAGCAATTAACAAGGATGGCATAACAATTAGGAATTTACATCTACTCCCAAAATCATTTAAATAATTACTTGAATTAATAATGCAAGAATTTAAAATAAAATAATTTAGCAAACTGGGAATCAAGATGGTCAAAGGTATAGCTTGCCTTGAAAAGGATCTAGGAATTGATCTTGATCTTGGAAAGGTCCTTCTTCGTCAACTCTTTCAAAGAACGTCAAGTCTACTCGCAAACAAGGCAAACAAACAAACTAAATAAATAACAGAGGCAAATAACTCCAAAAAAATAATTAAAAATCTCCAATAGATAGATCTGGATTTTAGATGAATTTAGAAATTTGAATGGATGGATTTGGAGTTAGGATGCAAAAGATATGGAGTTTCAAAGTTTAAATCTAAAGAAAACCCTAAAATAGGATTTATGGAATTCCGAATTATTTTTCAATGAAAAATCGAATATTGCGCCAAAGATGACATCAACATGGCGTCACCGGGATTTTCGGAAAAGAAATAAATAAAGAAAACCCGACATGTGGGACCCACATGTTAGAGGCACTACCACGCGGACCAAGCCCACCGAGCCACCGACCAGAGAGGGGCCGAGGTGGCGAACCAGCAGCGTGGCGCCGACGCGCGCCACCCGGATGACACGCAGTACGAGGTGAGGTGGCACGTGACTGGCGTCCCACGTCGGCGAGGGCGCTCGGCGGCAGCGGCGGCGGACGGAGGACCAATGGTCACCGGCGCTACGGTGGTCGCCGGCGAGGTGGGTGCTATGGGCGTGTTGTTTGAGGCTATTGCGCACCTTCCGTGCGACCCGTGGTTGGGGTGGCTGTGGTGGCGGCGGCGAGGTCGGGCGGAGGAGACCTTCGGTTTTGTCGGACGGGCGTCCGTGAGGTTTAAGCGACGGCGATCGTCCGGAGGTAGAGGAGGTGACGGCGAACTTGATGGTGGGCTCCACGACGACGCCAAGCTGCGGTGGCGGCAGCAATCGAAAAATCTCACCGCGGCGAGGTTCCTTAAAGCTCGAATCGGCGGCAATGTGGAGGCTCTCGGGTGGAATTGAGCGAGGGTTTTGGAAAGGGCGAAGCGAAGCAGAGGTCCTTTATAGGCACAGGCGAGCTCGAGGTGGCGTCTTGCGGGGGTAAATCGCCTCAAACGCCCGCGAGAGAACAGGGATAAAACGAATTGAAGTTTGAAATTGAACGAGTCGGTGCGGAGGAGATAAAGATTGAGTTTGGTGCTAAAATCTGGGAGTTTTGTTAGCGTAAACGGCCATGGGTTGAGCTTCTAGAAGGCGATAATGGCGGGCGCATCACGGTCATGAGAGAAGAAGACCGGTCGAGATTTAACACCTATGGCGGGCCCACGCGTCGAGAGGACGCGAGGCCAAGGCAAGGAGATCCAAAGGCCCAAATGACGATCCAATCTGGAGATTGAAGCGAGCGCGGAGAGAGAGAGAGAGAGAGAGGCGGGGCTGGATCTCCATCCAATCCAGATCGGACGACCACGAAGAGATGGGCGGATGAATGAGAATGGGCGGAGAGATTCGCCCAAATGATTTGGAGATTTAAATAGCTTTTTCTTTTTAAGAAATTACCGAAATTCAAATAAGCAATGGAAAATAGCAAATGAACTTGGAAAAATTCGAGAAATTCTAGAAAATATGTCCAAGCTCATAGAATCCAAATAAAATAGTTTTGACTATTGTTCATGTTGACTTTAGTCATATTAAATTGTTTTGTTACATAAAGTCCAATATTAAGCTTTTAATTTAAATTCAAATAAATCCAAATGATGAATTTTCTCATTACACTATTTAAAAGGTTTTAAAGCTCAAAATTGGGATGTTACAAACCTCCCCTTAAAGGAATCTCGTCCCGAGATTCAAAGCTAAACTGGAGAAAAGGCTAGGAAACTCGGCTTTCAGCTCTTCTTCACGCTCCCACGTTGCTTCACTTTCTGAGTGGTGGCTCCACTGCACTTTGCAAAAACGAACCGTCTTGCTTCTGGTCCGACGTTCTGCGACATCCAGAATCTTGATCGGCTGCTCTTTGTAGGTGAGGTCTTCATTCAGTTCAATTGACTCTAACGGTGCTTGTTCTTCCGGCACACGAAGACACTTCTTCAACTGAGAGACATGAAAGACATCGTGTACTCCTGCTAACGACTGCGGTAGCTCCAGCTGATAGGCTACTTCTCCACGGCGTTCTAAGATCTTGAACGGACCAACATACCGAGGGGCAAGCTTCCCTTTGGCATGGAACCTTTTCACACCTCGAGGGCGTAACTCGAGATACACAAAATCTTCGCTCGGCGAGATCACGTCGACGATTATCGGCATAACTCTTACGCCTCGATCGAGCTATCCTCGCCTCTCCGATCATAGCCACTTGTTCTTACGCTTCTTGAATAATATCTGGACCAAGATCATGACGTTCAAATTGTTTCGCCCAATTCAACGGAGTTCGCAAGCACGACCATACAAAGCTTCAAAAGGTGACATTTGCGGTCGCTTGATAGTCGTTGTTGTACGAGAACTCGCATATGGCAAACTCTTATCCCAACGAGTAGCATTTGCTAGGGCACAGGCTCTCAACATATCTTCCAATATCTGATTAACCCTTTCAGTCTGTCCATCTGTCTGGGGATGATACGCAGTACTGAAATTCAGGTGAGTTCCTAAGGCTTCATGTAAACTCTGCCAAAATCGGGAGGTAAACTGAGATCCTCGATCTAACACTATCTTCTTAGGCACACCATGCAAACTGACAATCTTAGCCATATATAGCTCTGCTAGACGATCTCCTGAGTACGTGGTTTTGACTGGCAAGAAATGAGCAACTTTAGTCAGACGATCCACTATTACCCAAATCGAATCGTAACCCGATTGAGTCTTGGGTAAACCGATAATGAAATCCATTCCGATTTCTTCCCACTTCCACTCTGGAATCTTCAAGGGTTGCAATAGGCCTGCGGGCCTCTGGTGTTCTGCTTTGACTTTCTGACACACGTCGCACAAGGCAACGAACTCTGCGACGTCTCGTTTCAAATTCGGCCACCAAAACTTATTCTTAACATCCTGATACATCTTAGTACTACCAGGGTGAATCGAATACTTTGAGTCATGGGCCTCCTTCAAAATTAGCTGTCTCAATCCATCAACATCTGGAACGCAGATACGTCCATTGATCCACAGTATGTCCTGATCATCCACTGTGAAGTCCTTGAACTTCCCTTCTGTCATCTTCTTCTTGATGTCGGAGAACTCTGAGTCTTTCGGCTGAGCTTCGCGAATCTGCTTCTCTAAAGTAGACTGCACTTCCAGACTGGCCACAAATCCTTCAGATACTACTTCTAACTTCAGCTTCTGGAATTCCTCTTGAAGCTCCGAACAAGGCTCTTTTACTTCCAAAGCATTGCAATGGCTCTTACGGCTCAAGGCATCAGCAACGACATTGGCCTTACCAGGATGGTAATGTATTCCAAGATTATAATCCTTTATCAGCTCTAGCCATCTTCTCTGTCTCATATTCAGATCCGACTGAGTGAAAATGTATTTCAAGCTCTTGTGATCCGTGTATATCTCACAGCGATTACCGATGAGGTAATGACGCCAAATCTTCAAAGCATGCACTACGGCGGCTAATTCCAGATCATGGGTAGGGTAATTCTCTTCATGCGGTCTTAACTGCCTTGATGCATAGCGGCGCTCTTCCTTCTTGCATCAGACACATCCTAATCCTTGACGCGAAGCATCACAATAGATATCAAAATCCTTACGAATATCCGCAAAATCAAGATCGGGTCAAGTCAAACGCTTCTTCAATTCTTGAAAACTTTCCTCACAAGCCGAGTCCAAGTAAACTTTTTTCCTTCTTCAACAATTGCGTAAGAGGTTTAGCAATTGATGAGAATCCTTCGATGAAACGACGGTAGTATCCCGCCAATCCCAAGAAACTACGAATCTGAGTGACCGTCTTGGGTTGCTCCCGCTTAACACCGCTTTAACTTTATCGGGGTCAATCTACTCTCGCAATTGCCATCACATGACCAAGGAAATCCACTTCCTTTTTCCGTAAATCACACTTGCTAAACTTAGCATACAACCGATGCTCTCTGAGCTTCCCTAGGATTAATCTCAAATGTTCAAAGATGTTCTTCTTCCGACTTGGAGTAAACCAAAATATCGCCGATGAATACAACTACAAATTTATCCAAATATTCCATGAATACCTTATTCATCATGTTCATGAAATAGGCGGGGCATTAGTCGGACCAAAGGACATGACTAAGAACTCATAATGTCCGTGCATCGTTGAGAAAGCGGTCTTAGGTACATCCTTAGGACAAATCTTCAATCGATGGTAACTTTGATCGCAGACGATCTTCGAGAACACTCCGCTCCTTTCATCCGGTCAAACAGATCATCTATCCGGGCAATGGGTACTTGTTCTTGATAGTGACTTCATTGAGAGCCCTAGAGTCGATGCACATCCTCATGCTTCCATCCTTCTTCTTGACAAACAAAACCGGTGCTCCCCATGGCGCATTTAACTAGGCCTCACAAAACCTTTCTCCAAAAGTTCTTCTATCTGCTTTCTTCATCTCTACCAACTCATCTACCGGCATCCGATAAGGTCTCTTCGAGATAGGGGCGTTCTCGCACTAGATCGATGACAAACTCGATGTCACGATCCGTGGCATCCCCGTAATTCTTCCGGGAACACATCTGGATACTCTTTGACGACTAGCACATCTTCCAACTCAACGGTCTTCGTGTCGTTGACTATCAAATGCCCATTACGCCCGAGGTAGCTAGGAACTCCACTTTGTTTCTCTAGTATCCTCGATTATAACGGCTCTTGACCACAATCTAGCACGGCTTTGTGCTTGGTTAACCAATCCATGCCAAGGATGACATCTATGGTTTGGGTGTCTAGAATAATTAGGTTAGCTAGAAACTCAACTCCACTATGAGTAACTTAGCCCTAAACAACCCACATTAGAACTTAGCTCGCTGCTCGGCATCGGACTAACAGAGTACGCTTAAGATGCATAACTTCCAATTTATTCTTAGTTGCAAAAACTCCGTAAACAAACGAATGCTGAGCTCCGAATCAAATGAATCTAGGCAGTCTTGAATTTACTAGGAACTTACCCAAGACGACATCCGGTGCTTCTGGGCTCCTTCTAGAGTGACGTGATTAACACGACCTCGACAACCGATCGAGGCGCCCTCTGGTTGATCGTTCTCGAGAAACTCCTTGATTGTTCTCGCGACCGTCTTGGCGGTGTTGCTCCAAGGTTGAAGCGACCGGAGTGATAGTTCCTTCGAGGACACCGATTAGCAAAATGTCTGGCCGACGACAATTGTAACACACTCTCGGTTCATTCTGCGGTTGTTGTTCCTCGGGGTGGGGTTGATGGTGTAGGGTTGCGAGAGTTCGAATAAGAGGACGAGGTGTCAAGGCGGTGCGTGTGTCCCGAAGAACTCGTGGTCGAAACGATTAAACTGTTGTGGCACTACTCTTGCCCTCTGTTGTTGTGGCTGATGGCTTCCTTGCTGAATCATCCTACGCTTGCGGTGGTCCTCCAGTTCTTTGCGTTTGTCCTCCATGACCAACGCCTTGTTAACCAACTCCTGAAAGTCTGGGAAGGTGTGGGCAAGCGGTGACTTGCGATCTGAAGTTCGAACCCTTCAAGAAGCGGCTCTGGCGAGACCTGTCATTAGCGACATCTTCCGGAGCATAGCGAGCTAGCTGAGAAAACTTATTCAGGTAGTCAGTCACTGACATACCCCCTTGCTTGAGAGCGCGGAACTCATCCTTCTTCAGATCCATAATACCTTCAGGTACATGATATTGGCGAAAGGCTGCAGAAAATTCTTCCCATGTGATGTTCTGCGGTGCCTCATGCGCTGCGCAGAAATTTTCCCACCATTCTGCAGCTATGCCCTCCATCTGATGAGTGGCATACAAAACCTTCTCATGATCGCTGCATTGGGTGATCAGCAGCTTCCTCTCAACCACACGAAGCCAATCATCAGCTTCCACTGGCGTGACATGCCCAGAAAAAGTTGGCGGACGGGTCCTCATGAATTCAGCCAACTTGGATGGTCCTTGATGACCATGAGCGACGGGGGCTCCTCCCTGACGGTTGTTGTTGATGTTGTTGTTGTTGTTCATGGTCTGCATCTGGTTCATCATCGTATACATCATCTGAGTTTGTGCTGCCATGAAAGCTCCGAAGTTCTGCAAGTCAATAGGTGGTGCTTGGGGTGGCACTACTCCGTGAGGGGTTTGCTCATTGCCTTCGATCCTTGGGCTCCGGATCCACCGGCGCGGCATGGCGAGTCCGAACCATCCGTGAAGCTCCATAGGTTAGATAAGGTAGAGAGCACAAGGTGAGTTAAGATCTAGACAGGGATAGATTAAACCCAACAAACACAAACTCAAGAAACTTCAATGAAATAATCTTTATTAATATTTTAATAGCATGGCTGCAACAAATGCCTAAGGGCCTTTGCGACTCATGCTTACACACAGAAAATAAATCGGACCTAAGCACACAAGCTACCGCCTAAAGGCGACTCGAAAAGGAAATCGCTAAGCTCGACTAAACTGAACTCAAACGAACTACTCGAGAAAGCCTCCAAAGCCACGGCGACGCTCCCGCTGTGTAGACTCAAGTGAGTGGCATCCGCATGGCGGTTCGATGCCCTTAATCGTGCAAGCAGAGCAGTGTCTTGGAGTGCAGTCTGTTGGCTCTTCTGGGTCTGTCAGCTCGGCGATCCTCTGGAATCTCCTCTGGATCTTCTTGACTTCTTCGATCTTCCTCTTGATCATCTTCGAGCTCATCTTGACCATAGAGGGCGTGCTCTAGTCGGCGATCCTTTCCTCGCTTCTTCCCAGTTCGATAGGCGCACCTCACTCGGTGGCGGCCATCTCCAGCGACTCCTCTGGCAACAGGAACCGTGCAAGATGCACTCTCGTGGCATTGCCTTCCCGCTTGTAGACGAAGCGCGAGATATCTCCCCGGCGCTCTGGGGTGATAGCGATAAATGCAGTGTTGCGCTTGGCGTAGATGTGGCGACTTCGAGTATGGCGAACGCGATGACTCTGGATTCCTTGCATGAAGGTGATCCTCCCGATGGAGATATCCAAAGGTCAAGCTACCTCTAGTGTTCCTCCCGGCGTGACCGTCGACGGGCAGACTATACCACGATCCCGTCCATTGACTATGTACTCACCGCCTCGGTACATCGGGCGGTGAAGCCTCAAGTGTCTGCAAGAACTTCCACACTCTGCGGCAAGTCCTCCGTTGCAATCTCCGAAAGTCTGAAGGTAAGGCATCATCACGACGATGCATAAGGTGTAAGAACCACGTTAAAACAATGGGAGAGGAAAGATTTTAGCAATAGATGAGTCGAGAGAGATATGAGAGGAGTTAAGCAATTCATTTAATCTTGCAAGTTAAATTTTTCTTTAGAAAATAATTTGGACACTGAACGGCCAATCTACTAAGGTCTAGACCTACGGTCGGATGGCTCGATACCACTTTTGTCGGGACCCAAATTACAATTCAGACCTTCAGTGTTATCGTGACTAGCCGAGATCATGCTAGTGCACACAGAGTTAACAAAACCGAAATCGATCCATACAAGCTTAAATATAACATAAACGAATAACTTTGATTATTAAATAATGGTTTTGACCTTAAGGTCGAGTTTACATTTATTGAGCCACGCAGGGCTAACAGAGAAAATAAACGGCAGCGGAAACAGAAACGGTAGTGGCATCCCATCGATTCACCACAGTGCAACCGATCGATCAAGACCTCGCGATTAGGCACCTTCGATGAACTCGCCCTCGTAAGCTGGTGAAGACTCCTCCTCTGCTTGATTCGTCAAAACAAGCGTGAGTACACACCGTACTCGCAAGCCACACCACAGGAATGCAAAGTATACATGCAGGCTTATTACAAGAGAAAGGCATTCTGCGGTTCTTTTGCGTAAATGCAACTTTTGCAATTTAATACAATTAAATAGATTGAAAGCTGGTAAAACAAATAGACAATAATAATTTTAACAAGTTATTTCACAAAGACACACACAAATTAAAACAGGTTCTTCACATAGCTAGATGATTTAATCACATAGCTCCCTTCCCACACAGTTTTATGAAATTCTACCCCTAGTGTTAAATCCCCGAGCATTGTCCATGACCGCGGACGCGGCTATTCGAATAGATTAAGTTACACTCTGCAGAGGTTTGTACACTTTACCCACAAGATACAACCAGTGTAGCTAGCACTGATCATAACAGAGCATTTCAGATACCTTATCTTACTATGCTAGGCCCGTCTCAAAACAGGCATGTGGTCGTGACAGAAGCTCATTCTTTAGCGCACATGGTGAGGTCCTTAATCGACCAAGGCAAGACTTCCACTAACCCAACCACATAGACACACAGATTAATATTATCCACACAAATTCCACATAGACCACCAATTCACACAAGATCCACCCCTTGCCTCACCCAAATCCTTTTTACCACCCGTTGGTTTAAGTGCAACACATGCCATAAAGACACGTAGTACACACAGATTATCCAATATTGCATATTCACTTAGTCAAATTAATCATTTGTACTTCACATGAATAAATGAGTCGTGGCATGACTAAGCAATCTAATCGTTCTAACCAACCCACGTTGGTGCTACAATATTAACCAACTAGATATCAACTAGGGTGACAAAGAACTTAGACATAGCAATTAACAAGGATGGCATAACAATTAGGAATTTACATCTACTCCCAAAATCATTTAAATAATTACTTGAATTAATAATGCAAGAATTTAAAATAAAATAATTTAGCAAACTGGGAATCAAGATGGTCAAAGGTATAGCTTGCCTTGAAAAGGATCTAGGAATTGATCTTGATCTTGGAAAGGTCCTTCTTCGTCAACTCTTTCAAAGAACGTCAAGTCTACTCGCAAACAAGGCAAACAAACAAACTAAATAAATAACAGAGGCAAATAACTCCAAAAAAATAATTAAAAATCTCCAATAGATAGATCTGGATTTTAGATGAATTTAGAAATTTGAATGGATGGATTTGGAGTTAGGATGCAAAAGATATGGAGTTTCAAAGTTTAAATCTAAAGAAAACCCTAAAAATAGGATTTATCGAATTCCGAATTATTTTTCAATGTAAAAATCGAATATTGCGCCAAAGATGACATCAAGATGGCGTCACCAGGATTTTCGGAAAAGAAATAAATAAAGAAAACCCATGTGGGACCCACATGTTAGAGGCACTGACCACGCGGACCAAGCCCACCGAGCCATTTGACCGAGAGGGGCCGAGGTGGCGAACCAGCACATGGCGCCGACGCTGCGCGCCACCCGGATGACACGCAGTACGAGGTGAGGTGGCACGTGACTGGCCCACGCCGGCGAGGACGTCGGCGACGGCGGCGGGCGACGGGGACCAATGGTCACCGGCGCTACGGTGGTCGCCATGAGGTGGGTGCTATGGGCGTGTTGTTGAGGCTATTCGCGCACCTTCCGTGCAGCCCGTGGTTGGGGTGGTTGTGGTGGCCGTGCGCGAGGTCGGAGCGAGGAGACCTTCGGTTTTGTTTGGACGGGCGTCCGTGAGGTTTAGGCGACGGCGATCGTCCGGAGGTAGAGGAGGTGACGGCGAACTTGATGGTGGGCTCCACGACGACGCAGGCTGCGGGTGGCGGCAAGCAATCGAAGAAATCTCACCGTGGCGAGGTTCCTTAAAGCTCGAATCGGCGGCAATGTGGAGGCTCTCGGGTGGAATTGAGCGAGGGTTTTGGAAAGGAGGCGAAGGCGAAGAGGGTCCTTTATAGGCACAGTATGAGCTCGAGGTGGCGTCTTGCGTGGGGTAAATCGCCTCAAACGCCCGCGACGAGAACAGGGATAGAAACGAATTCAAGTTTGAAATTGAACGAGTCGGTGCGAGGAGATAAGGATTGAGTTTGGTGCGAAAATCGGGAGTTTTGTTAGCGTAAACGGCCGAGGTTGAGCTTCTAGAAGGCGATAATGGCGGGCGCGGATCCGCGATCAAGGCGAGGAAGAAGATCGGTTTGAGACGAAGACCTCAGAAGGGCCCACGTGTCGAGAGAGGAGCGAGATAGCACTGCGGAGATCCAAAGGCCCAAATGACGATCCAACTGGAGATTGAAGCGAGCGAGGAGAGAGAGAGAGAGAGAGAGGCGCGGGCGGGATCTCCATCCAATCCAGACGGACGGCCACGAAGAGATGGGCCAGATGAATGTGAATGGGCCGAGAGATTCGCCCAATGATCGCTTGGAGATTTAAATAGCTTTTTCTTTTTAAGAAATTACCGTAAATTCAAATAAGCAATGGAAAATAGCAAATGAACTTGGAAAAATTCTAGAAAATTCTAGAAAATATGTCCAAGCTCATAGAATCCAAATAAAATAGTTTTGACTATTGTTCATGTTGACTTTAGTCATATTAAATTGTTTTGTTACACAAAGTCCAATATTAAGCTTTTTAATTTAAATTCAAATAAATCCAAATGATGAATTTTCTCATTACACTATTTAAAAGGTTTTTAAAGCTCTGAAAATTGGGATGTTACAATACGCCCGGCGTGGATGTACATAGTCGTCACCAGTTTGCCCATCAGTCTAGCCACCATGACAGCCACCTCAGCAAAAAGTGCAACAAATCCAATGAAAATCAAAAGAGGCTGAAAAATGACAAGAATGTGGGTGTGTGTTATTGTAGGTAGCAACAGTAGTATTGGAATATATTTCCTAAGCTATATTGATTGACAAAAAGGAGGCATGTATAGCTATGTGTCTATATACATGGATGGGTTGACTGGTAGTTATAGAATTAAAGAGTCATTTACTATGGAAATATATGTATGAAGGAGTAGCACCACTATACCTGAATGCACACTATCATTGTAAAAAAAAGATGGCCAGGTCACCAAACAGCACACAATGGGTGAAACCAAAATGCTCCATAATCCTCTGAACAGATCAACTAAACAATAGAAACTCTAGGGCAAAATGTTGGAATAACCAACAATTTAAGCTACCAAGTTTCAACTGATGCATGTGAAATTGCGAAAGTTACATAAAAGAATGGGCGTTGTCACATGAACCATCTATAAGCCAGGTGAAACTGGCCACTTGCAAACCATCTATTTGTATTTCATTTACCAATGGTCTAGATCCATTTCTCGGCACTCTGGAGAGCAGATTCAACATTAATACATGGTGCCAGAAGGGAAGCAATGGAGGATCTAATTTAGTAACAAATCGTACATGGTAGGAAAACCAACGAACTGATAGAAAAAAAACATTCTGACAAAAGTACATTGCATTGGGGATAGGAGCAAAAAGTGCAACTAATCCACTGAAAATCAGAAGCGGCTGGAAAATGAGAAAATAATGTAGTTTTCAAGCAGGTAAGTCAAACTGCATTTTTGTACTGTGACAGAAAATAATTATCAAGCAAGAAGTTCTACAATAAATATCTATAACAGTTAAGTAATTGCATCACATTCCCTAGAATAGTATAGTTGACCGCAAATGTTTTCTTTTCATGTTTTGGATCACTAAATGGATGGCCTCTGGCTAGTTTTGAATGAAAAAAAATATGACTCCGCTCATCATATTGTTCAAAATGTACTATTAACTGTTGAGCCTTTGAAATGATATAATATCCAAACCATATAATATATATTACCAAGCCCACGAAACATGATATTTGACATATCCAGTCCAGAAATAAAGTTAGCATCACCCTAGTTACCAATAGTGAAATGTGCACGCCATACTATATCCAGACACATTATAAAGCGATAAGGCAATAGAATTATAGCACAAATCAGAAATATACTTTATCCTCAGGTTTCTTTTCTTCCTCTTCATCCTCTGCCCCCTCCTTGTCCTTCTCGACCTCAGACTACGGTGCATCATCGGGATTCTTCTCATCATCTGGTGCAGCAGCAGTCTCCTTAGTGTTAACAATCTCCACAGTTTCTCTAATCAATCACAAACTCTATAATCTGGTTCATCGTCACAATGAAAGCAAAACGCACCAATCACAAAATCAAAGCTTAAATGGTAAATCCTAACTGTGCAAGGCCTTCATCAGTGACAGTTCCCTAGTTGCCACGACCAGCCCCCTCATGCTTCATCTCATAGCCCCGGCCAGTGCCACTGTGGCATTCATACGCCCGGCGTGGATGTACATAGTCGTCTCCAGTTTACCCATCAGTATAGCCACCACGACGGCCACCTCCACCGTAAGGCTGGCGCGGCTCACGGCCCCTCTCTAGCTGCATAACAGAGAAAAAAACTTCACAAGTGAAGACACAATTGGAGAAACAAACAATGGAAGGCAACACAATCGAAGATGGAAGAAAAAAATGCTAACGTACCTGCATAGGACGAAGCTTGGCAGGCTCTGCACGCTACAGACGCTACCACAAAGAAATCTCGGACGGGAGAAATCGGGGAGGTGAGAGGATCATGGGCATGGAAGGGAAGGGTTGAGTGGAAGATGTGGAGGTAGCGGATACAGGGGGAGGGGGACAGTGATGGCTCATGCAGTAGGTGCTGGTGGCGCTGGAAGGAGGCGGCGTCGGCTTACAGAGGACGTGGACACGCATTGGGCTAGTGGTGACACAGAAAGGCAGCGCCGGCGGTCTAATCTCACGGGGAGGAGAAGGCTTGGATCCGGCCGGATCTAAGCCGTGACCGACAGATCCGTCAGGAGAAGGCGGGGGAGCGTCGGCGCGGGCAGGCGGCGATGGCGTGTGGGGAGGAAGACGCAGAGGGAGGGGAACGGTAGCACGGGGAGGAGGCGTAGGGGTGGCATTGGTGGTGGTGGGGAGAAGGAGATGGCTGAGAAGAGGCCAGAGGCGAGGCGGCGCGAATCATGGCAGCTAGATGCGACGTGGCATGAGGCATGGCGGCCGGAGGCGCGCGGGAGAGAGGAGGCGAAGAGGGTGGCGGCGGCGGTTGCGGCGGGGAGGAGAAGACCGAGGGGGCGGGAGGGAGGAAGAGGGAGGGCGCAGGTTAGCGGGGGGGGAGGACGCGAAGCGGGGGTAGGCGGGCGCCATGAAGAGGGAGAGGGAGAAGACCGAGGGGGCGGGAGGGAGGAAGAGGTAGGGCGCGGAAGCGGCGAGGGAGGAAGAGTTACGGGCCGGCGGCGCTTGCGGAAGGGGGAGAGGGAGGGGTCCAAGGAGATAGGAATCGGAGGGGAAAGCAACAGAGATGTATGAGCGAGAAGAAGACGACGAGACTCTTGACACGCCAGGTCAGCCCAAATAAGATTTCTTCGTGACGACGCCAAGATCGGGTCGGATCGGGCGATCGCGAAAGGTGATTTCGCATTTATCGGACGGCGTCCGTTTTTTTAGTGATGTGGCCGCGCGGAAGGGAGCGATTCTCTCTAGCTGTTAAATAGGTTAATAATCTTGGTTGGATCATAGAGAAATTGATGAAATGGTGGAGTTAATTGAATAAAAGTGTTTGGATGATCTATAATTGTTGGTGAACTAATATATACCATAATGTGGTAGATCGATAGACTTAATAGGACTAATATGTACCATAATGTGGTAGATCGATAGACTTAATAGAGTGATTTGGAGATTATGATTCTAATATTGGAGGTTGACTTACTGGTCTTCGAATTGACAATCCTTGGACATTAATCCCTCACACCTTGTCGCCTTAGATGAAACTCTGGTTAATACATTAGTATGACTAGAACATGTTGAGAAGCATTATGCTTAGACAAAGCTTAGACCGAAAATATTTAATTTGGAGAATTTAGCCACAAGTTCAACTATGATTTAAAATGATACTATGGTATTGTATTTACCAAAGAAGTTGTGGATATCATGGGGATATGTGCACGATCTTAGTATGATGTTACAATTGGCAATGTCGTTAACGATTGGTCGAAACACGTGTTGTCAAAGTGTGGATTGCTGATCATCGGTGAATCGGTGGCGATGAGTGTTGGGTTAGGTCAAGTTCACGGGTTTCATGGCATATGTGTTGCATGATGCTTGTTTTGACTAACATGGGTCAAGTTGTGAAGAACTTGTTCCCGGAATCGATTTCTTTGTCTATTGTTGTGCAGGTTGCTTAGAGGTCAATGACGGTCAACGATTTAACATGATCGACTAAGCTTGGAGAGTCGAGGTCCGTAACGATCGGGATGCCGGTGAGGTCAATGGAGTCAAGCATGGCGCAAAAGGGACAAAGGTGACCGAATCGGGCGATCGGTCTGACGACGTTGGATCAAGCGCTGCGGTCGTCTGCAAGTGCCATGGTGGTTTCAAAGGGGAGCCGGATGGGAGAGACTTGTCGACATAATGAGAGCCACTAGATCAACCTACACGTGGCGAAGCATGGAAGTGCTTCAAGAAGATGGGACTCGGTCTTTGCAAAAAGATCGAGAAGGGGTATTTTGGTAATTTTACCAAATACCGCCTTGGTGACCTTTTGCCAACCCGCGGCGCAAGACGGTGCGTGAAGAAGCGAATTAGGTCAAGAGGAGATGAAGACGGCGCTTTAAAATACGTGCGTATGTGACCCGTTTGTTTGTGGGCCTTAACGGGAGCCCATTAGGGTTTTACTTCTAGAAGGTCTAAGCCTCCACTATAAATAGAGGTGGGAGGTGGCTGCACCCCCTTTAACCCTGTCATTTGTTTTGAAACACTAGTTTGCTTAGTGAGAGGATAGTTGGAGGTTAGGGTTCTAGAGAGTTGGATTTGATTTCGTGCTCATGTATTTAGTCTTTGTCCTCCTTGATGGAGTGGCTATAAACCAATACCATATCAAAATCAATCCAAGAAAAGTTTTCCTCGAGATGAGTCTATTTGCTTTCCTTCTCTCTATTTGGTGATTTTGAGTCTTTCTTTGATCCGTGAGTTTTTACTTGGTTTCTTGCCTTGATCTTACTTGCTGTGGCATGTGGGAACCCATCTAGGATCATCTTGATCATCAATCACCCACGAGCAAGTCTTTAGATCATATTTTGATTTTGACTCGGTTTTGGAGCACCCTTCGTTCAAACTGAAAAAGATAGGAACTTTGGCATGGATCTCTATGATCTTTGATTGGAATAGGTTCCTAATATCTTAGAGAAGGTGTGTCTCAAGTCTCGCGGAGTTTGACCTTGTAGATCAAAAGTTAGACCGATTTCAGTTTTGGTTTTCGGGCTGATTTCACTATTCCAGGAAAATCGGTAATACCGCTCATGAACAGAGGTATTACCGATAATTGGTAATACCACCCAAAACAGAGGTATTACCGATAATTGGTAATACCGCCCATAGACAGAGGTATTACCGGTTTCCTTGTCTTCAGCACATCTTTGTGTTTTTCATTGCTGTGCTTGGGGGTTTTTATTAGGATTCAATACAAGGCTTCCGCTATACTTGTAGATTGATCTTCATAGCTTTCATAGCTATTGGAGTGACATTGGTGTTAAATCCAATTAAAATGAAAAAGTGAGCGTGCTCCTATTCACCCCCCTCTAGTCGTCTTTTCGGTCCAACAGAAGTTTATGAAATGATTTAACTTGTTAAACAAAATGAAAAATTGATGTGGACTTGGGCGAAATGGATGGTTGGATGGTGCACGTTGATGCACGGGATCGAATCATTTCTATGATCGATGCCCATGGGTTTTATGGAAAGTCGCCCAAGTCAATTAAGGACCGGTCTTCGAGCGTATTTTGCTAAAGCCCTATCGTACTACCACATTTTCTGAATGGGCAGGACCTGGCTAAATAATTTGTATCATTTTACCGTGGTTGTGCCATCCGATTGCGTGGGTGTCTTTATGACCTACTTTTATGTATTCCCACCCGGCGCAAGAGGGTGCCTGAACCCAGCGGGTTTCTATCCAAAAGGGGCGAAACCTTAGCGAGGCGGGACTATGGTGGGATGGTACATTGTAAAGGCCTTATGATAATTTCTTGGTCGTACACCTTCGGAAGTGTGTGAGTGGACAGTATAATTGATTATCTCTTGTGGGTAAAGTTGTACACCTCTATAGAGTGTAAAACTATTCGAATAGCCGTGTTCACATTCATAGACATGCTAAGCAAAGCCACTCAAAGTTAGACTTTGATTTTTGTTTTCAAAAGACTTTATCAAATGATTATGGATAGTTTATCCAAATGGGAATTTGGGTGGGTAGCCTTGTGATAGGAGGGTATCCTTTACCACTCGTTGATGAATGTTATCTGACTATAAAACTTGAGAATTTAGAAAATGAATTTTAGTTATAGAATAACTGCTTTGGAACTTAGTACAAGTATTTGGAAGGAAACACTGCTTTATGCAAAATCAACTCTATAAGCCTTTCTTTGTTATATCCCTTCATGCATTATAATTCTATTATTGGGTGCAATTTACGGGGTACGGTTGTTTCTGCCTACTCTTGCTTAATACAATGTTGTTCAAAGAAGAAGGACTTCACCAACTACTGAAGGTCTCGACGACTAGGCCGCTACCCCAATTGATTACCTGTGGCAGATTAGCTGGGCTCTACTACTTATTCTTCGCCTTCCGTTGTGTTCTTATTTGTTGGCTCAAAAGCCTTTCTAATAATCAACTATGATATTTGCTAATAAAGCTTTGCGATTATGGATGTTACCATATTTGTTTGCTGTGTGAGCTAGCCACTGATCATGGGACTAGTTCAGAAATGCATAGAGGATTTGGGGTGTTAATCTCGAGTCCTTACAAATTGGTATTAGAGCTGTGTCGACTGTAGATCGTGACCTAGTTAGAATGGCCGTTAGTCGAAAACTTTAAAACTTATTTTATATAACAAGAAAAATAAATTATTCTCTCCTCATCTTTGATAATCTTTCTATTCTTACATTTTTCATGGTATTCTTTCTTACCTTGTTCTCCCTTCACCATTTTATAATGTTAAATGGATCCTGACGAGGAAATAACAATCCTCATTTAATCATTTAGCCATAATTCATATTATGAGATAATAATGACGTCACATAACTCCTGAGTATACCCCTTAAATATTAATAAGGGAGAAGCTGGAGGTCATAAGTTCTTCTACGACCACCCTGTAGTCATGGGTCTTCCTATGACTACCCTATAGTCGTAAGTCCTTATACGACTATCCCATGATCGTAAGCTCTACTACGATCAGTATGCAGTCGTAAGTTTTCCTACGACCATCCCCTGGTTGTAAGACCTTCTACAACCAGGCCCTAGTCGACAAGGCTCATAGACATGTGGGCCTAGTCGATAAACTAATCTTCCGACCGTATTCAAAATACGGCAAGAAACTACGCCATTATTTCCTAAGATAATGGCACGATTTTAACTCCCTTTATGATGATAATTGCTCGGCGACGGGGAACGCTTTTAACTCCTCAAGTAAATCCTCTAGTAACGGCGCCACGATCCGATGATTAAGTGACCTTTATTAGAGGTCCAACGGCAGACATTCTGGGATGGTATAAAAGGCAAGGATCATCGAGCAATGGGGAGGCCCCGAATCGAGAAGCACAATACTCTAGTTTTCGGCTTAATCTTGTAATCCAAAGATACTCAATACATACACACAGAGTAGGGTTGTTATTCTCCCAGAGAAGGCCCAACTCAGATAAAATTCCTGTGTTCCATCTCTCGTGTGATTTTGAGCCTAGAGGAACCCCGAATCAAACAATCTTTACGTAAGTTCGGTCCTAAAACACCGACAGTTGTTGCCGACCGTGGGGATCTTCGAGTCATCAATTTTTCCCTTTGTCCTTCCAATTCTCATGCTCTCATGGCACGAGAGTGGAACGAGGAGAACTAGTTCGACTTGGCTGATTATGCAGACATTGACATGGATGCCGGTTTCGACTACGAGCCAAGTGATGCATCCTTCGATGGTGATGTCGCCCCTGGAGATCTTTCTCTAGGAGACTTTGCCACCGATGGAGTTGAGGAGGGATCCATATCCCCCACAACTATACGCCCAGACGGGGAACCAGCTTCCTCAGAGGGCAAGGGTCAATTTGACCTCAATGAGGACTGTCCCAAGGCAGACTCAAGGCATGGCGAGGTTTCGCTCTCCAAATGTCCAAATCCACCTAAGATAGTCCGACCTGGCGCGACAACTCTTGGAAGCCATAATTCCGGATCTTCATCAGCATCTGGTGATTCTTTCTCTCCGGCTAACCCAGCCAAGAATGCGATCGAACATGCTTTTCGTGCGTGTCCGACCATCCCAACGCAGGATTCACTTGCCGACGGAGACGGTTATAACCCGGAATTCCCCTTCCTGGAGGGGTTTGCTCCAAGCCGTCAGATGGTGTCATTTGATGACTCCTCAAGCGAGGAGGCCTCTAGCGCAAGTGGAGATCATCAACGGGAGGTCTTCGTCCTACCCTCAGGTAGCAATAACTCTCCTGAAAACAGGGCTAAGGATGCTCCCCGAAGATCACACCCTACGACCGCTCGTGGCGATGACGAGGACGCCTCCAGCGACGAACAGAGTCAACACTCTGATGAACGCGTGGGAAATTCTTGAGATCATCACACTCCACTAAAGCAAGGTCAAAAGTCAGGTATGGATGATTCTGAAACAGTCCGACGGAAACAAGTTGCAACTTAGAGAAAATTGCTTGGGTGCGCTCAATACCAATAGAAGGAAGCTCAGGAACTTCAGCACATCAACGACCTGCTCGAGAACCCCTCTTGAGAACTTGCCCGAGCGCCCAGCTACGACCTCTTCACTGAAGAGATCGCACAAAGGCTGCAGAATACGATGAGCAAGCTCGAACGACCCCGCCGACATCATTCTGGAAGTCGTAGCAGTATGACTCCATCAGCTTCTAGTCGTTCGAATAATTCACCGCATGGAGATCGCCGCAAGGTACATCGCTCCCCAATCCGAAAAAGAGTTCCTCGAACGTCTGAAGAACATAAAGCTCCAAGGAGAGGAGATCATTCACCGCTCCGACCCAAAGGCCTGCAACAGCAGACAAGATATGAGGAGTATTACCCTCATAGGATTGAGACTTACCATAAGTCAGATTCACCAATGGCTGGGTATCGTCGAGTACGATCACCTGGCGACGTCAAACCCTCTTTTATGCAAAGGAGGCGCATGACGTAATTACGGATGTCGGGCATTCTCGCCACGACCTCCGAAAGCGCTCATTGGCCGCCACAGCCACTGACCGGGAACATGGGGAAATTTGATGAGTCTCAAAATCCTATCAAATTCCTTCAGATCTACACGACTGCTGTTCGAAAAACAAGAGGAGGAGAGCGCGTCATGGCGAATTACCTTCCAACTGTGCTCGAAGGGTCTGCTCGATCATGGTTATTAAACCAACCAGTCGAGTCGATCTACTCGTGGCAACATCTCTGCGATCTATTGCTGGCCAATTTCCAGGGCATCTACCATCGCCCTGGAAAGGAGGACGATCTACATCGGATGCAACAAAACGACGACGAAACACTACGTCAATTCATCAGGCGTTTCAGTTAGGTTCGCAATTTGATTCCTGAAGTTTCTGACTCATCTGTTATCAGAGCCTTCAAGCAGGGAGTCCGCAGCAGAAGGATCACAGAGGACATCGCTTTAAACCCTCCCGCTACTGTAGCCGAACTCTTCGAGATGGCTGATCGTGTAACATTCTGATTTTTTGAATCCTTTTTAAATGTGTAAAATAAATTAAAACTATTTTATTTTAATGAAAATTCAAAGTTTGGTTCTGTTGGAAGGGTTTGAGTTGTTTATACTCCCTTGCTGGTAAGCTTGGCAATCCTCTTTTAACCGATCTCTTTCGGGTTACAGTAGGTTTAGACCTTCTCTGTGGCCTAGACCTCCCCAGTGGTTCTTAAGGTTAGACCTCCCATGGGGCTCAGACCTTTTCTCACATGGACGCATCTTTGGGTCCAGCCTTTCTTTGAGTTTGATTACTTTGAATTTCTTTGTTGGTTTGAATCTCTTTGGATCGAGACCTCTTTTCTGCTCGCACTTCTCTTAAGTCTAAACTTCTTGTTGCTGGGCACCTTTCTATGCCGCACTGCTCATTCGACCTCTTTGTATTCCAGTGGACTTCTTATATGCCTTCAAACCTCTTGAGCTCCTTTGAACCTCCTTGACATTTCTTCTTGGCCGAAAGGACCTCCTTAGGGTTCATTCTAACCACCACGACTTTTGATCTCACCCTAGAGGTTGGAATCTCCTTTGAGTTGCCTTGACCCTTGCGAACTTCCGTTGGACCACCTTATGTGGATCTCCTCCCTACAACCCTCCGCTCGATCTCCCTTTGTTTTGAATCTAACGGTTTGGACCTCTCCTCACTTTGAATCCAAAGGCCCAGACCTCCCCGTGCGTTATTTCTCTCTGGGGACCTCCCCCCTTCACGTTTGATCTTGGCTGTTGGACCTCCCTTTCGGAGATCCAACCGCCCGGACCTCAACTTGCCTTTAATCTCAACCACGGGACCTCTTTGAAGTTTTCTGGACCTCTTGTCCAAGACCTCTCTGTGACCTTTTAAACCTGGCCCTGGACCTTCTCGCCAGACCTCCCCTGATGAGATCCTAACCGTCAGGATCTCCTTTGTCGATCCCGACTGTCGGGATTCTCGCATGTCCGCACCTCCTCTCAGATGTCCGACCTCTCAACCTTTAGATTCTTCCGATCCTTCGGCCTAGGACCTCCTAAGCCTCTCGGACCTCCTTAAAGACCTCTCCTGCGGGGGCAAGACCTCCCCTCTTGACCCGACTGTTTATAAATTGACTGGCCCCACTTGCCAGACTTGGCCATTCTCATTTCCTCCGCCACGTTAATATCTTGGGCATTTAATGCATGTCTTGTCACATTAAATGCACCCGTATACATGGAGTTTACTCTGAATTTGGTCACTTAGTTGTACTTTGACATTTTTCTTTGTCCCTTCCCAAAGCAACATACATTGTCCTTCCTCATACCTTTTATCCAGGGTGGTAGTGACACCTGCCCTGCCACTCACCCACCTTTGACCAATTTCTATACTTATCCTTGACACGTATATTTCTAGTTTTCTTCACCACCTTGACTACAATTAGACTAAGTAGTTCTACCACGTCACTTTTCTCCACACTCTATTATCTTGGCTCTCGTTCAGTGGCTCCCAGGGAAGACCTTGTTGCTCACGACCTCCCCTCCATCCATTGTTCCTTCTTGTCCCTGGTAAGTCCCTTGGTGATCTGCTCCACTCTTATTTTCGCCACTGCGCTGAGCTGGTCGTGTCCTTCACAGGACCTCCTCTCTGGACTTTTGCACAAGAATCATTTCTCAGGGCCTCCTTGTTGTATTACTTAAATCACTCCTTTGGGGTCTTTTGCTAAAGACCACCTCCTCCTGGTAAGCTTAGATCTCTTCCATAAGAACCTAATCTAAAGCGTGGACCTCTTTTGTTGGTTGAGTTCTGGACTCCCTCTGGGGTTCTTTTGGTTTTCTGGTTGATCTCAGTTGGATCTTTATTTGAGTCTTCTTTGAATTTGCTCTTTTACACGTGTAGATTACGAAGACTCCAGGGAGTCTGAGGGTTCTGAAGAGGAAGATTCTCAGGATAGTGAGCAAGGCAAGTTGCACTCTTGATCATATTGCACCCAATAATTCAATTTATTTATGTTCAGTTTCAAAGTATGATGCATGCCTATTTCTACCAAGTTAATTCAATACCTGTTTTAAATTCATAGTTATGCCTACTTCCTTTGTATAGCCACTGTTGACCTTGGACTGAACTTGTTGTCACCTTTAGATCAAACTTGGGTCATGCAGTAGTGTGAGCCAAGACCATTTGAAAAACTTATGCTTAGTCAAGCTTAGACCAAAAATATTGATTTGGGGAAATCTTTACCAATATGACCAAATATTGCTTAAAATGTTTTGACCATGACATTGGGGTGTCATGGGAATATGAAAGTATTGCTGGGGAAGCAAAGAAAATGAAATTGGATTTGGACTGGGCGAATTGGTTGGCTTGGTCGGTGCAATGTTTGTGCACGGACTCTATCCTCGCTAAGGTGGAGGTCCAAGGGTTTGTGAGAGTCGCCCTAGTCATGTGAGGACCGGTCTTGAGCGACCAATGCCATGCCTATAATGGGCTATGCCACAATCGTGCAACCACATGTCTCCGAATGGGCGTGGGACCCGGCCGAGTAATTTGCGTAACTCCACCATATGTTTGCTCCATTGGAGGTGTGGGAGGTCTTGTAGGGCTAATGGTCTTTTATGACCCATCGCTCCCATCGGTGCAGGGGGGCTTTTCACGGATTATGATCCATAGGAAAGTGAAACCTTAGCAAGGAAAGGTCATGGTGGGGCAATGCATTGTAAAGGCCTTGTCATGAGCTCTAGACCTCTTACCTTTGGTAGTGAGAGGTGGCATTGACGGATGCCGGATAAACTAGAGAAATCATGTCATGTGGGTAAAGTGTACAACCTCTGGCAGAGTTAAATCTATTCGAATAGCCGTGTCCACGGTCATGGACGTCTTGGCAAAGGCTACTCAGAGTTAGATGTTGATTTTGGGATTTCCAGAAATGTTTTCAAATCTGTTTTGGGATTCTCATCCCATGGGTTTGAGCAGGGAGCCTAATGTCAGTAGGGTATCCTTCACCAATTTGTTGATGAATGTTATCCAACTGAAAAATTGCTTTGCTAAAATGAATTTTAGTTATTAAAGACCTGCTTTGGAACTTAGTAATGGTATTTGAAAGAAAATTGGCTTTGTGCAAATTAACCATATTATGCCATCCTTTGATTATCCATATATGCATGTCATTTTGCTAACCCACGGGTGTAACTTGCGAGCACGGTTGTGTGCTCACTCTTGCTCATTACAATTTTTGCCAGGAGAGGACCTTGGCAGTGAAGAAGACCCAAGCGAATAGGTTGTGCCTTCCAGTCAGTTGCCTGTGGCGTGCTGATGGACTTTTGTTCTTTTGCTCTTTTGTATATATGTGCTTGGCCCAAGGCCACCTTGTAAACAAACTCTGCAGATATTTTACTTTAGTAAAGATAAGTTTTGGATGTTACCACCATTGTATTACAGCTGTGAAGAGCTAGCCATGATCCTTGGGACTAGCTCGGGATTCACAGGGAACCTTAGAGCAAACTTGGACCTCCATGTCCACACGATGGAATGAACGCGTGAGGTTCTGGGGTGGTCTCAGACCTCCACGACCTCCTCTGGAGGGTCGCGGGTGGTCTTGGGGTGCCCCCAGACCTCCTCGTTTTTCCCTGGTTGGGCAAGGCGAGTCTCGGGTGCTCTGGCTCCAAGACCCTCTCGGGTCATGTTCTCTCGACTTCAGAGGTCCCGCTGACCTCCCGGGAGGTCTTGGTGAACTGTCCGAGAGGTCCTTTGTGGACCTCCTGGGAGGTCCGGATGGACTTTCCAGAGGTTCTTGGAGGACCTCTCGGGTGCCCTAGAATTGGGTCGTTACAGATCGGTACGCTACTGCTGATGAAGCAGTCGAGTAGACCAAAATCATCGATCGAGATGACCAGCACCCTCAAGAGACGGGCGAAGGTAACAAAAAGAGGGATAAAAGGACCAAGAAATCCAAGAACAAGGCAAAGGGCCAAAAGCCTCAAGCCAATGCTTCTAAGGAGGTATTGGCCGTAAGTGATAAGGAGCCACGAACTACCAAACAATACCCCGATCGAGGCAAAGGTTACCAAAATGGTCGAAAGTCACCATCTCTTTTGAGAAGGGTGACTGCCCGATCCCTTCGATCCGACCAGGTCGTTACCCGATCGTGGTCGAACCCACCATCAACAACTGTTGAGTGAATCGAGTGTTGATTGATGGTGGTAGTTCGTTAAATATTTTATTGACGAACACCCTGGACGAGATGCAAGTACCCAAGACCAAGGTAAGACCGGTAAGATATTCATTTCATGGTATTATACCGGGATCTTCGGCCAAACCTATTGGTCAAGTTTCCCTTCCTATTACATTTGGTTCACCAAGTAATTTCAGGACGGAGAAGATCTCCTTTGATGTGGTCGATTTCGATATGGCATATAACGCTATACTCGGACGACCAGCTTTGGCAAAATTCTTAATGGCAACTCATTATAGGTATCAATGTCTTAAGATGCGAGTCCCAAAGGAGTAATCACAATTCATTGTGATAAGAAGATGGCGACACGCAGTGACCGCCGATCCCTTGAGATAGTAAGTCGATACCGCCGGGAAGAAAAAGGCGCCTTCAACCAAGTGCTCGAAGCCTAAAAGTCGCACCTGCCGAACGACCAAGTCAAAGAGGTTCCCCGGATCGAGGAACCTTCAAGATCGATCGCATCGGGGATACTTCTGACCCCAAGTGGGAAGACACCCTCATCATTTTTCTCCAAGCAAACGCAGATGTCTTCGCGTGGCAAGCATCCGACATGCCCGGAGTCCCTAGGGAAGTGAATGAGCACAGGCTAGCTTTACGGCCTGACAAAGTATCTGTAAAACAAAAATTACGGAGATTTGCCCCTGATCGACGAGACGCTATAAGGTCAGAATTGGACAAGCTACTTAAAGCAGGCTTTATAAGAGAAGTCGACCACCCAGAGTGGTTGGCCAACCCTGTAATGGTTAGGATGTCTAACGGCAAGTGGCGAATGTGCGTTGACTTCACTGATCTTAATAAAGCTTGTCCAAAAGATGATTTCCCTTTACCTCGACGATCGGTTGGTTAACTCTCTCACGGTTTGCGAAACATTAAGTTTTCTAGATGCATATTCGCTACCATCGATTAATATGTGTCTAGAAGATGAAGAAAAGACCGCATTTATTACTCCATTTGGTATATTTTGCTATGTCAAAATGCCATTTGGTCTAAAAATGTTGGCGCTTCTTTTCAACGCTTGATGCAATCGACTTTTTTCACCTCGCTTAGGCGAAATTTGGAAGCCTATGTTGACGATCTAGTCGTAAAAAGTATCAAACGGCTTGATCATGTTTCAGACTTGCAGGAGGCGTTCGACAACCTCAGAAAGCACCGCTTGAAACTCAATCCTGAGAAGTGTGTGTTTGGAGTCTCTTCGGAAAAATTGCTTGGATTCCTGGTCTCTATACGAGGGATCGAAGCAAATCCCGAAAAGATAAAAGCCATTGTCCAAATGCGCTCTCCAACCACGAAGAAAGAAGTCCAAAAACTCACAGGGTGTATGGCGGCTTTAAGTCGTTTCATAGCACGACTGGGAGAAAAAGGACTACCTTTCTTCAAACTTCTAAGGAAGCATGAGGGTTTCGAGTGGTCGGAAGAGGCAAACGCTGCCTTTGAGGATGTCAAGAGATATCTTACGAGTGCTCCTGTTCTGGTTTCCCTGAAACCAGAAGAGACACTCTTGATTTATCTAGCTGCCATGCCACAAGCAGTAAGCGCAGTACTAGTCGTAGAACGTGAACACGTTCAACTACTAGTGTACTACGTAAGTGAAGTTTTGCACGGACCTAAGGAGCGTTACCCTCAGGTCCAAAAGCTTCTCTATGCCCTCCTCATGTCTTCGAGGAAACTGCGGTATTATTTTCAGGCGCACAAGATAATTGTGCCATCTGAGTTTTCCTTGGGAGTAATCCTCCAGAATAGGGAAGTAGCGGGACACATGTCTAAATGGTCAGTAGAACTTGGAGAGTTCGACCTCCATTTCGTGTCCCAAACGGCCATTAAATCCCAGATCTTGGCAGACTTTGTCGCCGAATGGACAAATCCTGAACCTGTTCAGATCCCGATATGATACCCACGACAAGTGGATTTATGTACTTTGACGGGTCATTTACTTTAAATGGCTCGGTGGGAGTGGTCTAGAATCTCCTAACGGAGAGACCTTAAAGTATGCCATACTGACTAAACTTTCGTGCCACTAACAACGTGGCGTAGTACTGAAGGTTTACTAGCCGGCATCTGAGTTCTTGGCGCTCCACGGTTCGATGACTACTCGTGAGAGGAGACTCTCAACTAGTCGTGAATCGAGTTAGGAAAAGAGTACCAAAGGTCTAACCCGACCATGTCTTGGTACTTATCGGAAGTTCGAAAGCTTGAAAAGCATTTTTTCGGTTTCGAGGTACAATTCATCCTCGAAGGATAATTTCCTCATGAGACCAGACTTGCTCGAATAGCTTCTTCCGATCACCAGCACCAAAAGGAGTCTTCTTGGAGCAACTCGGAAGTCGTCTCTAGTGGAAACACTAGAGACATCTCCTATTGAGACAGCCTCTCTAGAATACGAGGATACTTGGATGGATCCCATTTTCAGGTATCTTCAGATGGGTTCTGTGCCCGATGACGATCTCGAAGCAGATCATTTATCCTGAAAGGCCAAAATGTATACTTTGGTCGAAGGAGTCCTCTATAAAAGAGGTACTCAAGGGGTACTCATGCGATGCATACCGCAGAGAGAAGGACTAAACCTCCTTCATGGCATACATGGGGGCATCTATGGAACTCATGCTTCCTACAGAACGTTGGTCGGTAAAGCCTTTCGACAAGGATTTTACTGGCCAACAGCCCTCTATGATGCCAAAGAGATGGTTAAGAAGTGTGTATAATGCCAGTTTCATAACAGGCAAATACATCAACCAACTCAGGCATTACAAACAATTCCTCTATCATGGCCTTTTGCAACCTGGGGTCTCGATATCCTAGGATCGTTACCAAGGGCTCCAGGAGGTTTCGAGTTCCTTTTTGTGGCTATTGATACGTTCACTAAATGGATCGAAGCCGAACCTGTGACTGGGATAACAACGGAAGCCGCAAAACGATTCATGATGAGAAGTGTAATTACTCGATTTGGAGTCCCAAGTCGAATAATCACAGACAATGGTAAACAATTTTCGAGCGCAAAATTTCAGGAATTTCGCGACGAGTTGGGTACCAAGCTCTGTTATGCCTCTGTCGCCCATCCCCAAAGCAATGGGGCAGTCGAACGAGCGAATGGCCAAATAATGCAGGGAATTAAAATTGAGTCTTGACCCGCTTTTAAGCGCTCGGGGCTTGGGTACAAGAATTACCCTCGAGATTATGGGCGCTTCGCATGACCGCTAGTCGCAACAAAGTAAACACATTTTTCCTAGTCTTTGGTGCCGAAGCCATGCTTCCGCCAGAACTAAAGATCAGGTCTACAAGGGTTGAGAGTTTCAATGACTCAGCCCAAGAACAACTTCGAGCGGATGACATTAACCTGCTCGAAGAGAAGAGAAATCAGGCCTTAATCCGTTCAGCAGTATACCAACAAGCCCTGCGCAAATACTATGATCGTAAGGTCCAACCTCGCAGCCTTGCTATAGGTGACTTTGTATTGAGGAAGATTCAATCCTAGTCTAATCGGAACAAACTTTCTCCTAAGTGGGAAGGTCTTTACATAGTGGTCGAAGTTATGCGTCTAGGCTCGGTACGACTGGCAATGGAAGACGGCTGAGTTCTCTCTAATTCTTGGAATATCGACCAGTTACGCAAATTTTACGTGTAAACAACCAACCATTCAATAAAGCATCAGGTTCTTTCTATCTTTATTGTTTTACTTTGAGTAGCGCTTTGATAATTCTTTCAACTATAACCTGGTCGAAGGTCCGCCCTCGACCAGTTCCTAGTCGTGAGCTTTCTCACGACAACACACTGGTCATAAGACATCCTGCGACCAGTACCCAGTTCATCTTTACACTGGTCGAAAGGATGGTAACGTCACCTAGTCGAAGCCTTTCCTCTCTGCACGTGGTCCCGCCCACTAGAAGGAACTTCCTAGAGTTGACTCATTCCTCTTCTTTTTACCAACACAAAGAGTTTGGATTTAAAACATGGTCGAAATAATAACAAACCAACTCTTAGTACCTTAGTTTATTTCTTCATTCATCTTTTTTGGAAAATAAACTAAGCAGAGTACACTTTCAAATTTGCACAACTACTCTCAATAAACTCAATTTGTTTTAACTGGTCGGAGGAAGTTACAACACCTAGTCGAAGACTTTCCTCTCTACACGTGGTCTTGCCCACTAGAAGGAACTTCCTAGCATCGTTCTGTTTCTAACTCTTGCTACCATAGTGAACATATTGAGTGCATTGAAATAAGTTGGACAAATTTTATAAAGGAACTCCAGAAGTTTATCTAACTCATGTTGACCGTTCTTGATTTGATTAATCTGATCGGAGATGGTAACATCACCTAGTCGAAGCCTTTCCTCTCTGCATGTGGTCCTGCTCACTAGAAGGAACTTCCTAGTGTCGACCTGTTCCTACTCTTTTGACTAGTGCGAGATAATCGTGATCGAAAAACTACAAGTTAGCTAAACCGCTCTCTTTTTCAGAACACCCATTTAGTACTATTTACTCGGTTTGTCTAAATAAACCAAGCAAATAGTCAGGGTCTAGGATAAAGTTATTAACTTGACTTCAATTCTTAGTCTTGCTCTTTTTTCCCATCCATTATCTTAAGAGTTGCTAACTACTCGACAAGATGATTTTTCAGGAAAAAGGAAGGATTATATATCAACATCAACAAAAAACTTGTCTTTATAGGACTCCGGTACAAACTACTCTGGCGACGGAGGTTTTATTTCCATACCCCGCGTGACTAACTCGGCGATCGGATGCATTGACGCTTATCAATCGCTTCTGCTTCGCTTCAGATGTAAAGTCGCAATGACAGTCAGAGACTTCGATTGGGATCATGAGATTTATGTTTCTTTCAAACAAATCTTATTCCCTCTGAGTCGCATCCTTTATCGAGTCGAATTGGTTAGTCCTCAGAGTAGTCACCAGCTCTTGCAAAGTCCCGACTTGTTCACCAATAGTATTCGAGTAGGCAGGCAAGGTGTCGTCACGACACTACTACAAAAAGGCCAATACTGGACGCCTCATCACAGACGGTTGACCAAAACCGCTCAGATAAATACAATCACAAACGGTTTTGGTTTAGTGACCGCTCAGGTTATCTTGGCTGCGCTAAAAACGGCTCGTGAAGAAGTAATATCACAAACGGTTCGTGTTGAAAACCGTCGTGAAGTATCACGACGGTTACGAACAAGAACCGCTCATGATACTTTAGTAGTATCACGATGGTTCTTGTTGAGCCGTCGTGATACTTCCTGACGGTTTCAACACGAACCGCTCAGGAATTCTCGTGCTCATCACGCAGGCGGTTCGTGTTGAAAACCGCTCTGTGAAGTATCACGAGCGGTTAGATAAAATCGTCTGTGATATATATCATATCACAGACGGTTTGTATTAAAAACCGTCTGTAACTTGGAATTTTTCTTACTTTCCGATTTTACTATGGCTTGAATTTTCCTTACTCTCGATTTTACCATGGCTTGGAATCACAAACACTTTGATTTTACCATGGCTTGGAATCACTAACACTCCGATTTTACCATGGCTTGGAATCACTAACACTCTGATTTTACCATGGCTTGGAATCACTAACACTCCAAGTCACAGACGGTTTTTAATACAAACCATCTGTGATAAGATATATATCATGAGCGGTTTTAATACGAACCGTGCGTGATAAGATATTTATCACGCATTTGTTCGTATTAAAAACCGCTCAGGATATGTCGTCACGCGGTTTTTGTATGAAACCGTCGTGATTAGCAGCGGGAGTTCAAAAATTTTGAACGCGGCGGGCAAAATGTTTTGCACTTTGTCCTTATATATTATAGCCACCCCACCTTGTTTTCTATTAGTCTCTCCTCTCCCCCCCCACACCGAGCTCCGACGACCACCTCGATTCCCCATCATGGTTCAAATGAGGAGACACAATGATTTATGAGGAGGAGGAAGGATGCGGAGGAGCTCCTTGTCTGCCGTAGGAGGTAGACTGCTGGAAGGTACATGTACATCCCCATAACATACACAATTTGTTGGCTGTTTGTTGTAAAGAAAATTATCTTAATTTTGTGTTATCTAAGGTCGGAGCACCGCTGGAGGTTTTCAGTTATGTCTCCTTATCGACGAGCTTGAGTCAAATTCGACGACATGCAAGAACTTCTTGTGATATGCTGGTGAGGTACAAAGAGGAGCTCACAAGACCAATCCAAGAAGCCGATGAGTTCTTCAGGAGCTTGGAGACATAGATAGTTTCTAGCTAGTTTAACTTTGTAACTTTATTATTTTTTTCCCATTCGGAGGGGACGTTGTGAAACCTTTTTGTTTCCCTTTCCTATAATATGTTTGCCATCAGAATTTTAATTGGATTTTAGTTGTCTTGCTAGAGGTTGCATATGGATACTACTGTCTAGCAATTGATTGGTTTGGCTCAAATCCGATTCTTTTTGCAATAGAAAAAACTATCACGAGCGGTTCGAATAAGAACCGCATCGATAATACTATCACGCAGCGGTTCTTGTTGTAACCGCAGCGAATAGATTATCACGCAGCGGTTCGAACAAGAACCGCGTGATAATAATATCACGCAGCGGTTCTTATTCGAACCGTCAGGATAAAGCCTGACGGTTTAAAACCGCTCAGTGATGACCAATGTCATTCTTGACCCATAAACTTCGACGGCTCCGAAACCGCTCGTGATGGCGTTTTGAACCGTCTGTGAAGACCATTTCTGTAGTAGTGCGAGGAGTAATCTCCTCAGCATGAAGCCCACCGAGTACATGGTTCAGAAGTGAAACGTTGTCTTGAAGATTAATCTTCAAAGCCTTCATTTCCTCCTGACTACGAGTCGAAGCCTCGCGAAGTTGTTTTACTTGCACTGCTTGCTCTGAAAAGAATAAGGCCAGTCAAATAAAACAATCTCGAGAAGAAAACACAACCTATTACAGGTAAAGATTTGCTTACCAACAAGTTAAGAATCTAACTTCTTAACTTCTTCAGCATGGGCTACAGTATCCTTAAGGTAACGCTGCTCCCACTTCTCAACCTCTTGGTCTTTCTTTGAAAGGAAATAAAATTCAGAAAAAGAAGAAGCGATCGAAAGCAGTCTTAAGTTCAACACTTACTACTTAGTTGTCCCTGCAACTTTCAATTTGCAGAGTCTGCCTCCTGAAGCTTTTTTCGGTGGTCTTCTTTCTCCTCCCTTAGCTTTTCTCGAGAGAATCGGCTAGGGACTTCTCGTTACTCTTAAGCCTGCAAAGGAAAAGGGTAGTTGTAAGTATAGAACCTGGTCGTAAGTTTCTTCTACGATCAGTTCCTAGTCGTAAGTTCTTCTACGACAAAAACCCTGGTCATAAGTTCTTCTTCGATCAGTACTTAGTCGTAAGATCTTCTACGACAAACTTTACAAGTACTATGAAAGTGGTCGGAACATATAAAGACTATGAGAAGCAGTTACTTACAACCTCTCTGCCTATTCGCAGAGTAGCGCTTTGTCTTGTCGCAGTTGGACAAGTTGCCTGTGATATTCGGCAACAGCGATAATTTGTTCCAATGTATTCTGCGTAGAGAAAGGCTGCGCGAAAAGACATATATGTAAAATACCAAGCTTAGGATACTTACATTCATGGTGGACCGAGCAAACGAAGATACCACCTTCGTGGGGTCCCTCAGTTCATCGATCTCATTGACTCGTTTCCACCATACCCTTTCGAGACACTCGTCATCGAAAACATCCCCTCAGTTGGGAATGTCATTAGGGTGAGGAACGCGATCACGAGATCTGAACGCGCGGGAGCCCACAATGGTGGCAGGGGTGAAGAACCCTAAGGAGTGATCGAAGAGCTTGAACCCTTCTCCTCCTTTCGGAGGTAACGGCATCGGTAGCTTGACCTTGGAGGCTGGGAGGATCATCCACAACAACTTCCTTCCCGGAGCGCTGGATGGATGTTTCACCCCCATGGCCGAGTGTCTTTGCCGCTACCATCTCCACCCCTGGTTCTATGACCACTCCTATGGTCGTAGCCACTTCTGACCCTACGACCGCTCCGCTGGTCGTAGCCACATCAGCTACAATGGCATCCTCCACCATTTGGACAGTGGTTAACCCTTCGATCACCGTCGCTGTTGTTCCTTCGCCAAGAAACTCTGATGGGTTCCTTAAAAGAACGTCCTTGATGATGAGGGAGCCGCTAAGACCATGAAAAGGAAAACACGGTCAGGTGATAAAAAGCAAAAGGTAAATGTTGACCTTACAATTTTGTCTCTTTTACATACCTCCGAGTGCCGGACGAGATCTTAAGTTTGGAAACAACCCTCCCTATGAGAGGTTTCTTCAACTTTTTCTCAACCACGTCTGGTTGATACTTAAGTTGAGGATCAGCCACGACCACGTCTAGTCGTGGGTCTTGATCAAGCGCCATCGCTTCTTGGGCCCCTTGGCTCTCTGGGCAGTCGAGATCAGCCTCGGCCACCTCAAGGGCAGCATCACCCTCAACCACGGGCACTGCTGGTGCAGCAGTCTCCTTCACAAAAGACATGAAACTCTTCCAGTTATCCTTCTCAAGTCACTTGATAAAACCAGGGGAGGTAGAAATTGCGAAGGTTTTATTGTCATAATAGAAGAGTACCTTGGCCTTGGGGGCTTTAGGTTTGAACACTTCAGCTATTCCTGCCGCAATTGTTTCCTCTGCAGTGATTATTTCAGCGGTAAGATTAGCCGAAGGTGCGGACGGAGTAGCGGAACTCGAGCTCGCACTACCCTTGTCAGCAACTTGTGTGGGCTTTCTCTTCCTGGTCTAAGGAGCATCCGCTTGCTTAACAGCAGGACTCGAGCTCGAGCATCCCTTGTCTGCGACTTTAACGAGCCGACGCCTCTTGGAAGGGGGAGAAACAAGCTGCTCTACGGTGGCCACTCCAACGACCATCAGTTCTACCTCCTCGTTGTCCCGACGGTTTTCCTTGCCTACTTTCTGCAGAAGTCGAAAAGAGAGAAATTATAAAGTGATCGTAAGTTCTTCTACGACCAATTACCATGTCGTAGCTTTTTCTCGACAAATCTCGGTCGAAGTTCTTCTCTGACCATAACTTTGATCGTAGCTTTTTTATGATCGGCACTTTCGATCATAAGTTCTCCTATGACTATAAAGTCCTAAAGACGAAATCGACTATCGATTACCTTTAGGCGCTCAAGCTTGTCTTCAGAAGGTGTCAACGAGATTGGAGGTGCCACGACATGGGCGGGGGCTTCTCGCCAGATAAGCTTGACTCGGGCGTCAATCTCCTCTTGCGAGAGGTCTGCAGAAACAAGAGAACCTTAAATAAAGCTAATTCTGAAATCAACAGAAAGAAGGCTAAAGCTTAAGGTTTACTTACCCTCCGTATAGTCCCTCGTCGGGTCCAATGAACCTGAGTACCTCCACATCTGGTGAGCCCTCTTCTTCAGTGGGCTGATGCGGTGCGTGATGAAATCCTTCACCACATGCCATCCAGTAAGCCCCTCTTCCTTCAAGTCTACGATGGCTTGGATGAAGGGGGCAATCCGGCGAAGGTCCTTAGGAATCACATCCCATGAAGGAACCTTCTCTGCTGGCTTTCCAATGAAGGAGAGGCTGTCCTCATTAGAACCACCTCTTCTTCCACCCCAGCCACGACGACTGGGTAAACATCTGAATGTACTCCCTCGACTTCCGTCATGGAGCTTGGACTCGACCCATCGACAATTCCGCTTAACCGAGTCATTCCGTAGTAATCTGGAACAACTCCAAGTCAGCCGGGATCCCCAGGTAGGCCTCGCAAAGGTACACGAATACCCCCAACATTGTAATTGAATTGGGAACGAGGTTCACCAAATCTACTTGGAAGTACTCGAGTACCAATGTAAGGAAAGAATAAGTAGGTAATCGAAGGCCGCACTCACAGAATGCTTGGAAGATAGGGATTTGCCCCATCTCCTTCGATGGCCAATCTTTGCTGGCGGCCGATCCATCTCACGCAATTCACCTTGGAATCTTCTCGAGTCGACCAAAGCTTGAATCTTGGCGCGTCCATCTCGATTCAGCCCATCGAAGCGGCTCGGCCATTTCTCCCGAAAGCTAAGAGATTGGATGTGGAAGGGTTGGAGAAGGAAGCTCGATTTGGTCGGCGGCGGAGAACTCGAAAGTTTTGAACAGCAAGAACAAATTGGGGGAAGGTAAAAGACCTTACCCTCACCCACGGTGAAACTTTATAACCGCACACCCGAAGATGAAAAGACGTGGCTACCCAACGGTTGCCAACGCTTCGGGAACTACTCCAGCAGACAACGGCAAGGGAGTCGATTGGGATTCTTAAAATTTGTCTACTCGAGGAAGTCAGGTCTGTTTTTACACCTCAAGCGAAATTTACCTTCTTGACCAAGTCTTTTCTGGTCAAAAGTAACAACGGTTGGAAAGTTTCTACTTCCAACCACAATACTACGACCACTCGGGGACCGTTAGATCTTCTACGATCACCTTGTGAGACGCAAGGTTATCCTACAACTTTCTTGACTAAGTAAATTTCTAGTCAAATGAAACATTAGTCAAAGAGTTTTTCCTTCGACCATCTTTTCCACGACCATCTACTGGTCGTAAGATCATCTATGCTCCTTTCTCAAGCAAGCTATTTTTCGCTTAAGCTTGGGGGGCTAGATGACGAGGATATAACAATCCTCATTTAATCATTTATCCATAATTCATATTATGAGGTAATAATGACGTCACATAACTCCTGAGTATACCCCTTAAATATTAATAAGGGAGAAGCAGGAGGTCGTAAGTTCTTCTACGACCACCCTGTAGTCATGGGTCTTTCTATGACTACCCCATAGTCGTAAGTCCTTGTACGACTATCCCATGATCGTAAGCTCTACTACGATCAGTATGCAGTCGTAAGCTTTCCTACGACCGTCCCCTGGTTGTAAGACCTTCTACGACCAGGCCCTAGTCGACAAGGCTCACAGACATGTGGGCCTAGTCGATAAAGGAATCTTCCGCACCGTATTCAAAATACGAGCAGTAAACTACGCCATTATTTCCTAGGATAATGGCACGATTTTAACTCCCTTTTATGATGATAATTGCCTGGCGACGTGGGAATGTTTTAACTCCTACAGTAACCTCCAGTAACGGCGCCACGATCTTGATGATTAAGTGACCTTTTATTAGAGGTCCAACGGCGTACATTCTGGGAACGGTATAAAAGGCAAGGACCATCAGAGCAATGGGGAGGCCCCGAATTCTGAGAAGCACAATACTCTAGTTTTCTGGCTTGATCTTGTAATCTAGTATACTCAATACATACACACAGAGTAGGGTTGTTATTCTCCTAGGAGAAGGCCCGAACCTGTATAAAATTCCCGTGTCTCCATCTCTGTATGATTTTGAGCCTAGAGGAACCCCCGAATCAAACAATCTTTACATAAGTTCGGTCTTAAAACACCGACAGATCCTCTTTCCCTTAAAATTTTCTATAGATGGTCACACGTTTCTTAACAATCACGTTCAAGACCACAAGACGTGAAGCTGTCAAGAGAACACCGTAAAAGTCATCAAGTCATCTCTACCATTCAAGGACAACATGCAAGATTTATGAAAGACCGTCAACCGAAGATCGCGATGTTAGCCCAACCATATAGCTTAAGTTTGACAAAGCTCATTCTGTGTATTGAGTCGCTTTACCAGGTTAAGAGTATCGATCGAGTAGAACGTTGTATTGTTGCTTGATTTTTATGATATATTTTCTTTTGGTACGTTGTATGTAGATCTGTTGATCTTATGGACAACGTTTGCTTAAGGGGGGTAGACTTCTCTCCTCATAGCTTTCTCTCTCATCTTTTGCTTTTCCCTCTTCTGTATCAATCATTTGGACAACTCAAACCTGTCATTGCACAAAGGACTTGAAGGACGAACCGACACTTCAAAAATTCGGACAACTCAAGATCTTTGGATATGAAGCCAACTTGAAGATAAACTCTCTGTATCTCTTTCTAGCCTCCCAATATAGTCATCCTATACATGTCCTTCTCTCTAACCTCTCTGAATCTCAGGGACGAGATTTCTTTAAGGGGGGTAGTTTGTAACATCCCAAAGTTCTGTTACTATTTCAAATTAATAAAATTATTATTTTATTGATTTCTCTGAGTTGTAAAAGAGTTTCCTTGATTTTACGAAAATTTAAAAAGAGTTTTATTGCTTTTCTTGAATTTCCTATGTTTAAAAGTCAAAAATAAAATTTTATTAAGTTTACTAGATTTTTATTGATTTTAAGTTAAAAAGCAAAATTTAATTAAATTACTAAATTTTCGGATTTTGAAAAGGCTTTTCCTAGTTTCTAGAAATTAAAATTAATTTATGTGCAAAAATAAAAGCCAATTTTAAGTTGGAAATAATTTTATTAAGTTCAAAATAATTCAAGGAATTTCTGTGTATTTTTCTAGAATTTTTTAACTCTATTTTCTATTTTCCAAAAACCTATTTCATTTAACTCAATTTCTAAAATTAAAAAAGTGTTAAAATCCGATTTTTGGTTTTGGGCCGAATCTTTTTGGCTGGCCCACTCCCTTTCCATCTTTCCTCCCTCTGCTTTCGGCTGCTCTGTCGTGACCTCCTGCTTTGGCCTTCTCTCCTCTCTCTCTTACTGTGGGGCACTTGGATTAGTCGCCCTTTCTCCTTTCCCTCTCCATTTCATTTGCAGTGGGAGCCCACTCGCCAAGCCATCTTCCTCCTCGCCTCCTTCTCTCTGTTGGCAGCCCATGCTGAGTCGCCCACGCGCCCACATCACCGCCCTGACGCCCATGCCTTTGCCGCCCGTTGCCGTTGACGAGGGCTGCGAATCCCGCTGCCACACCGCGTCACTCCCCCATCTTTTCCCCCACCTGCCTTCGTCCCACCGCTGGCCACACCGAGCTCCATGTCGCACTCCCATCAGCCTCGCCGTGCGCCCATACCATTGACCTCCTCCCTCTCCCCTACTCGACCGCTATAAAGAGGAGCATGATGTGCCCCTCTTCATCCTCTTTCCATCTGCGCAGACCACCACTCCCCTCTCACCTTCTTTCGTCGGAATTTGGAGCTTCAACCTCCTCGGCTGAAGCTTACGCCGTCGTTGACCGCGCCGCCGGCAAGGGTCCTTCGCCGCCTCCACCTCGACACCGCCTCACTGTGCTCTACACGGTGCTCGCACCCACTCCCTCCGAGAACCACCGGAGCCCTAGCGCCGCCGTGAGCCGCATCTCACCACCGCGAGCCGCATCTCGCCGCCGCCACCGCCGCTCTTTCTCCTCACTGCCGACGTTCCCTTCGCGCCCTAGCACCGCCAAGGAGAGCCTGAAACTTGCCTCACCCTCCTTCTCCTGGTGCCCTCACCGACGCCGCCAGGCCGTGCGTCGACAAGTCTTAAGAACCAAGCGCCGCTAGTCCTCGCCAACGTGGCACCGCCACCTCACCGCCTTTTCATGGCTACGTCACCATTTTGCCCCCGTGTCCGCCAGCGTGGCTACCTGTGTGGTGCTTGTGTGGCAGCCTTATTCCGTGGGGCCCACCTGTCAATGGCTCAAGCCATTTTATTTTGAAAAATAATTCATCCGAAATTCATAATTCCCCCTGCTGACGTCAGCTGACTCAATAAATTGATTTTCCTATAGAAAACTACTTCCATAAATTCTGAATTTCATCATTTGATGTATTTTCAAACTTCCGAGAGCCTGTTCTCCTTCGTTCGAGCTCTGATTTGAGTGATTTAAATTTCTAAATTCATCTAAGTTCAATATCTACCTCTCAGAACCAAAATTATTTAATTTGGAGTTCATTTGGATTTTATTTGAATTTGGCTTATTTTGGCGTGTAGATTCCGACGACTTTAGAGAACCGGATTTTGACGCTTCTTTGCATTTCGGCGTCGTTTAAGAACAACAACTAAATAAGCAAAGCAAGTTACATCCTTTGATCATATTTGAATCCCAGTATTTTAAATTATTTAAATTTCATTTTAAATTACAATTGCATGCTTATTTAAATTCAAGTAATTTAAATTCTTGTTTTAAGCTTTATAGTTATTCCCAATTCCACTTGTATGGCCATTTATTATCAAGACAGTCAGTATGAAGAATCTTTCCGAATGTGATGTATTTAGGAGTTAGAAATTGAAAAGACTAGATTATAAGAATACCTTATTGTTGGATTATAGCAATATACGATGGATGGAAGTAGGATTATAGGAATACATGATTCTTTGATATTGATTATACAATTATACAATAGTTAATTGTTGGGTTATAGGATTGCATCATTATTGATTATTGGAATACGTGATTATCGGATTACATCCTAATTAGATCACAATATTGCATCCCTATGGGATACTCGGATTATATGTTTGTTGTATATAGGATTAGTTATGGTTGGATGTCGGATTATAGAAATTGTTATTGTTGGATGATGGATTATAGGGTTATATAAGCGATGAATATTGGATTGTAGAAGTACATTATGGATGGATATCGATTATAGAATCACATGATTATTGGATATTAGATTATATGAATACATGATTATTGGATTATAGAAATACACGATTGTTGGATATTAGATTAAAGAAGTAGACTATTGTTGTAGATTCAAATATAGGATCCCCTATTTATGATGTTGATTTTGGTGAATTAGGTTGAACCGGTAGTATGGAATTAATTGGGTATTTTGGTCATATTGGATTTATTGGATATAATTGAATAGAGGAGTTGGATTTAGAAGAAACCTTGGTTGGATTATAGAAATAAATCTTGATTGGATTATAGAAGTATATATTTGCCGGATTACTAGAATATATCATTTTGGATTTATAGATGGTGGATTATTAGAAATAGATTATTATTAAAGAGTGGATTATTGGAGATTGGATTATAGAATTAATTGTCTGATGTGGGATTATATGATTAATTGTTGGAGATGGAATTACAGGACTAATTGATGGATGTTGAATTATAGGATTATATAATTATTGGAGATTGGATTCTATGATTACATGGTTATTGTGTATTGATTATAGGAATGAATCTTTGTTGGATTATAGAAATAATCTTGGTTAGATCATAGAGAAATTGATGAAATGGTGGAGTTAATTGAATAAAAGTATTAGGATGATCTATAATTGTTGTGAACTAATATATACCATAATTTTGGTGGACTAATATATACCATGATGTGGTAGATCGATAGACTTGTCATGGCCACGTCACCTTTTTGCCCCCGTGTCCGCAAGCATGGCTGCCTACGTGGTGCTTGTGTGGCAGCCCCATTCCGTGGGGCCCACCTGTCATTGGCTCAAGCCATTTTCTTTTGAAAAATAATTCGACCGAAATTCGTAATTCCCCCTGCTGACATCAGCTGACGCAATAAATAATCTGTAAAAGCGGAAGCATACCTGATTACGATGTCATTATTTGTGATAGGGTTGATCTGTAGCAGTAGATGCGCAAATGCTCAATCTACCTAGGGTTTGGTCTTTCCCAACAAGAGGTAAGCCACAAGTTCCAACTACAGATAGGGATAGGTGGTATGGCATGAGTTACCCTGCTGAGAGGACCTAATCCTTATAGATAACCTTTTAGCATAGAATCCTATCCCGTCCCATAATTAGAGATAGATTTCAAACAGGTCTCTACACAGATTTAAAATCAAAGTCCATATTTTCCTTAATAGATATGTTGGCTCTTAACAAATATTTTATTTGATCACTTTATATATTTGAGTCAACCGAAGAATAGATAGCTAATATGTATTAAACTCATGTAAGTCCATGCGGCGCCCCGTGTCATTACCCAGGAGGTAATCACACTTAAGCATACGGATTACTATTCGTTTGCCCAGTAGAACACTGCTCCAACGAATAGTAAGCCATTATCAGAGTTACGCAGCAGAACAATAAGATAGAAACTGTTCCTTTATTACAACAGTAGCCACAAAAGACTAAGGTTCTAATTACACTTATTTATTTACAACAAAAGAGGGGATAACACTTTCCCCCTGAGTTTGCCATCTGAGTCTCTCCAACGAACTACTCGTCCCACGAGTCAAAAGAGAAGTCCATCTCACCTTGCTCGTCAACATATACGCCCTCATCACCTGTAGCCTCATCTGCACCTGCAAAACCCTCCTCCCACACGGGATTGCTCCCGGCAGAGCTAGGGTCTAAGCAAGGGAAAGATAGCAAGAGTGAGTACTATAGTGTACTCAGCAAGCATTAGTAGCTAAATGCAATTGATGATTCTAACTTTTCGTCCTTAACAACATTCTTACCTCTTCTCTTATTCTGAAAATAGACATTAAAACATTAGGTTGCAGATTTTATTCTGAAAAGACTACTTGATTACTCGGAGAGAAAATAGACCCCATGGTTCCTCTGAGACTCCAATCCAGAGACCGGCATGAATTCATGATTTGATAGCATCATGCAGCTTGTACCACTTTACCCACACTACCCCAACCCTCTTTAAACCGGGTACATCGCATTTCCTTTGATGCGACTTCGAGTTCGAATACGTAACGCTTTTCGTGTTACGTGAATATTTTTCTCCACCCATTATTTTCGTCGGTCTTGACTGCCACCACCGAAGTTCGTAATGTTGGTTGGGCCGATTCATCCTCTTCGCACCCAACACTCCACCTAGTGCTTATAGCATCTCTTCTTACACCACACTCACGCATATTACATACCCGGTGTGGAGAGCGAAATCACGTAACAAGGTAGCATTTTCTGCTCGTCGAAAAACGGGAAAATGGTTGGTACTGAATTTACAGTCTCTGACCGAGTAAGAGTTTTGTTTGTCCTTATATTATAACCATAAGTAAAGGGTCCCACCTCTTGCCCTCTCTCATCCTTACCCCGGGCACCCTTTACCAACCATATTAATACTCTGCTTTCATATCATTTCTCATTACTTAATTTTCATCTTTTCTTTCATCTTTCTTATCTTTCTCATTTTCATCTCATTTATTAGATTTGAGTTTTTGAGAAATAGTTTTGATGCAATACATATACAATAGAATAAAGTATTGTTTACATTTAATATAGCTATATTAATGAACAAGAGAGTAGCTTGCCTTCAAAAGAGTAGTAAAGCTCACTGTCGATAAAATCCGATTCAACTCTCGCCGCTGCGTCGGCTCAAATCTCACGCAAATATGCATTTAAACGGATAATAAATATTTAAGTAAATACTTAGTGACATTTTGGTGCTACTAAATGTATATTAGTTAGACGATTCTTTTCATTAGTGGATTTTTGTGTTAATAAACCCTTTTCGGCTATCGCCATGTTAACACTCCCGCCAATGCTGTTCCTAAGATAACGGCTCTAGGGTTAGGACTAAAAATACACACGATCTAAAGAACGACGAGAAAAGCTACACATGACCGAATATTAGAAACTCTAGTAAATTTTATGCGCGTTCAAACATCTATTTGATTTTATTTAGTGCGGAAGTAAAAACTTCAACTCTCAAACTAGGCACAAATTAATCATCTTAATTATTCTAATCCAATTAAACGATTGCTAATGAGTCAAGATTATTTGTCTAATCTAAATACATCCAAAAATTAGCACTTAAATTCTAATCTCTAACCTTAATCTATTTTGCTACACTAAAACCCTAACCAATCTAATCCTATTTCCTATCCTTTCTAACTGGCGACACAAACACCCTCTTCCCCTTTTATTCCATTCGGCCTACACCCCTGAGGTCACCAATTTCATTTTCCCCAACTCCTTTTCTTACTCCCCCTCCTCCTTCCTCATCTAATGAAGCCACCGTCGCCCCCCCTGGCGCCGCCTCCCTGGAGCTTCCCCCACGGCGCTCCTCTCCAGCGCCTCCTCTCTCCCTGGCTCCACCGTCGCCTCCTCTCTCGGCGTCCAATCTGGCGCCCCCACTGCTGCTCGGCCTCGCCGATCCGCTCCACCCGGCCAAGACCTCCTCCCACTCTAGTCCGGCCTGCTGGCAGGGGCAGCCACGGCAGACTCACGCGCCTCCACACCGCCTCTCGGCCCTGGGCCCACTGCGGTCTCCTCCCCCTTCTGCCTTGGCTCGACCCGACGCGACGGCTTGGCCTCCGACCACCGTCGGCCGCCGGCTTGCCGACTCTGGTCCCGATGGCTACCTCACCTTAACCCCCCTTCACTGATGGTCCAAAAGTTACTTGATTTGGTTGATTTAATCATTTTGCTTGTTGGTGCTTGATTGATGCATAACACAGGTCATGGTTGGTTTCTACATGATGCAAAAGGGTGGTGATTTTGGGGTGGTTTGGCCGACGCTTACTGAGGTATAACCTCGCTCTGCTCTCTAATCCTTTACCCCTCCCTTGCTCTGTGATGGACTGGATATACTGAGGGTGGATGTGGGTGATTACCTTAATGTCTGATGATTTGATAGATAGCTATGGATGATTAGAACAAGCATATGTGGGCCGGGTTACCTCCTGCTAGGGTTTTTGGGGATGGGGAGAAGTTGCAGTGCCGGCTTGCTGGTGCTCCTTCCTTCCTTTGCCCCTTTGCTCCAATGGCTGGGGTGGTGGCTGTGGGTGAGGCTCCTCCTGGTTGCTCCCCTCCTCTTGTGGCCAAGGTGATGAGAATGAGGATGGGTTGGGGCTGTGGGTGGTCTTATCCTGACTTGGGTTTGATCTCATCCTCATTGTGGTAATTTCATATTTACTGCCATCCTATTCCTATTTACCATAGCCTTATTTATCTCACTCCTATTGCTTCCTATTCTTGACTGCTTTCTATGGTGATGCATATGGGCTAAATAATGATGCTGTGGGCAATGTGGCTACCACTGTGGGCTTTCCGGTTAATCGGAATTATAATGTGGGTGTTGGATTCGATGGCCCAATGATGTTTTGAACAGAGGGCGGGAATGAATGGGAATGCATCGTTAGATTCTAATGCGGTGGAGGCAAATGAAATAAGATGGGTGTTGGCTCTCACGACGCCGAATGATGAAAACCCCAAAAGTAACGGGTGCCTACCAGCTTAGGTTGGTTTTGGATATCTTGGTTACCACAGATGCCGACTAACTTTGATGGGTCAGGCCATCTTGGCGATCGAGGGACCTGCTAACCTAGGTTAGTATGGAAGACCTACTGAACTTCGGGTATATTGACGGCACTCCCCCTCCTCTACTCTAGCTAGCACTACCGCTTTCGGTTTTACTAACAACTCCTTGAGCTTTTGGTTGAAAGACAGGAAAGGCGGAGGATGGTTATATGAGATGACAAGGAAGCTTCGGAAAAATGAATGCAAGCACCTTCAGCTGTAATTTACTTAATTCTTGTAATTGATGTTTGTAAAAGAGTTGAAATATTAATTCTAAATTAAGCATTGGATTGTAATATTTTAATTCAGTTTTGTAATTGGACTGTTGTAAAACTGTGATGTGAATAATGATATTTGCTTAATTACAAAGTTCAAAGCGTTAATTATGCGATTGAAAGGTTACTGAGATTATGCTTTACAGTTATTTAATGAGATTTTAATTATGCTAATTACTGATTACTGTTGATTAGCTTAATTTAATTACGCGGGTTCTCACAGTCCACATAATAGGAAAATTAATCCAACATTATTATGCTACAAGTATTGAGGAATGACAAAACATGGAGCTTCTTTTCCTGCAAACATCTTTTAAAGCCTACGATTAAGTGAATAAACGAGCAAAACTATGCACTAGCATGCTGAGTGGCAATTCAACCGATATTGATTGTTGTATAAGTTACTAGTACAATTTTACATGCTCATTGAATGAAAAATCACAAAAAGGCAAGACACCGTTTCTTTTTTTTTTTTGTAAAAGAGTAATTTCGTCACACAGTCTCAACCTTTGTATACCTTGGCATGTTAAATTTCCAATTTCATAGGAAAGTAAATATCCACCGTTGGTGGTCTCTGGGTAAATGTAACTCGCTTATCACACCGTTTTTACGGCGGACGATTACACTCAAGACATTACCTGTAGACGGACCAGGAATTTGGGCTAGCCAAACACTCGTAAGAATTCGCCTTCCCCTTGTCCTCTACTCGTGCCTCCTATCACGGAAGCCATGACGTAGTGGTGGCTAGATAGGCAGCCCAGCCTGGCATGGACACAATGTGGTCCAGCCCATCTCGGCACGGTCCATCGTGGCCTGGCTAATAGATGGGACATGTCGTGTCGGACCACGTGCCGGTGAGGCGGCCCAGGCATGGTCCGATGGCCTGTCATGTTTTGACGGCCCGACTGGAGCCCATTTAGCTTGATGGACTAGTTTCGGCCCACTTGGCCCGTTAGGCCTAAAAAAAATTCAAAAACAAATAAAAAAATCCAAACAAATCAGAAAAAATGTGTAGAATTCCGAAATAAATATAAAAATTGTTATAAAAAAAAAGAGACAGGCATATTGAAAATATAATAAAGAGTGTTAGTAATATTCAAATGGCTGTCTCGTTAAAACTTTTGCCAAGTAAAAACTCAATATGAGAAAACACTACTACAAAACAAGCTATACCAGACGCCTCATCACAAACGGTTCCTTTGGAACCGTCTGTGTTATACTTATCATAGTCTGTGATACGTAACTATCACAGACGGTTTATAACTAGAACCGTCTGTGATAATGAACCATCTGTGATGAGGAGATTATCACAGACAGTTCGATATTCTAGCATTATAAATATCCGGTCCCGACAGTCCCCCTGCCCCTAGCACCTCCACCCCCTTGCGCCACCCTGCTGCCTCCTCCCCCATTGCACCACCTTAGAGAGGAGAAGGAAAGGAGGAAGCTAAAGAGAGGAGGAAGGTGAGGAATCTTGTGGGATATTTGGTATTTTCGTCGTGAGCTCCGAGGGTAACGATCTATAACCCTTTATATTTGCTCTAAGTTAATCGCTAATCAATTTAAGTATGTTTGGTCAATAGGAAGAGTACGTACTTGCAGTTTATTAATCTAATTTGACACTAATTTGTTACATGCGTAGCGTAGATGGACCAAAACTAGATGTACGGTAAGAACCGTGTAAGTGAAGAGTACATTAATGGCGTGTTTGCTTTTAGAAGAGCCGCCGAGCAAGATATGTTGAAGAAGGGGATAAAATTTATGTATTGTCCATGCATTTATTGCGGTAATATGAAGATGTTTAACAACCTGGCGTAGATCGAAGCGCACTTAATTCGAAGGAGTTTTAAAAAAGGGTATACATGTTGGACCAGTCACGGTGAAGAGCAGATTATACAGGAAGTTAATAATGACGACATCACCGAGAAGTCAACGATATGCCGGATATGGATTGTGCTTTTGATGAGGATAGGTCGCACGATGACAATCTGGATCAGATGCTACGCAATGCAGAAGGGAACTATAGTGAGAGAGAGTTTTGTAAATTCGAGGGCTTAATGGAGGACTCAAGGAAACCTTTGTTCCCTGGCTGCAAGCCGGAATACACAAGGTTGTCAACCGTGCTTGAACTACTGAAATTGAAGGCAAGCAATGGTTGGTCCGACAAGAGTTTCACAGCGTTGTTAGGTCTCCTAGTAGACATCCTTCTGGAGGGAAACGTGTTGCCCAGCACCACCTACCAAGCAAAGAAGGTTCTTCATCCATTGGGAATGGAAGTAGAAAGAATACATGCATGTCCGAACGATTGTATCCTCTACCGTAAAGAGTATGCAGACATGCATGTATGTCCCGTGTGCAAAGCATCCCGATACAAGCGTAAAAATACTACTAAGGTGAAGCAAGGACCTTCTGCTAAGATGTTGTGGTATCTGCCTGTGACCCCATGTTTGAAGCGTTTATTTGCGAACCGAAAGGAGGCAAGATTGCTGTGTTGCCACTCGAAGGAGCGTAAGAAAGATGGAAAGCTAAGACACCCTACTAATTCTGCCCAGTGGAGAAACTTCGATCGGAGCTTCGAAGAGTTCGGTGTGGAACCGAGGAACATAAGGTTAGGGTTGAGTACATATGGAATGAATCCTTTCGGTAACATGATCAGCTGACATAGCACCTGGCTCATAAATCTATGTATGTACAACATTCCTCCTTGGTTATGTATGAAGCGGAAGTACATTTTGATATCACTACTTACCCAAGGGCCGAAGCAACCTGGGAATGATATTGATGTGTACCTAGCACCATTGCTCGAAGATCTTATGACACTGTGGAACGAAGGGGTACAGGTATGAGATGTGTACAAATGAGAGAACTTCACTTTACACGCTATGTTGTTCTACACTATCAATTATTTTCCTACCCTTGGTAACCAATCGGGGTTCAGTACAAAAGGATCGAAAGCCTATTCGCACTACTTAGATGACACGGAGAGTGTATGGCTGAACAACTCACGTAAAACTGTGTATATACGTCTCCGTAGGTTCCTTCCTAGGATTCACCCATACCGCAAGATGAAGAAACAAGTCGACAAAAATAAGTAGGACGGTTCAGCTCTAAAGGGCTTTTAAAGGGAAAGATGTCTATGATATGGTTAAGGATATCGATGTTGTGCTTGGGAAGGGACGTAAATTAAAGACCCGTCAGAAGAACATCTAGAAGAAGCGGTCAATTTTTTAGGACTTGCCTTATTAGGAGCACATAGAAGTTCACCACTACATCGATGTCATGCACGCGGAGAAGAATGTATGTGATAGCTTGATTGGTCTCTTACTGAACATTAGTTACAAAACAAAGGATGGTGTTAACGTACGACATGACTTAGTTGATATGAACATAAGGACCGAGTTAGCACCCAGAGAGACCGATAAAGGATGAACGTACCTTCCTCAAGCTTGCTACACTCTGTCCAAGGCCGAGAGAAATGAACTGTGCCAGAGCTTGCATGGCGTAAAAGTTTCGTCCGGTCACTCCGCCAGCATTAAGAAACTTGTTTCTATGGAAGATTTGATATTAATTGGTATGAAGTCTCATGATTGTCATGTGCTGATGACACAAATGCTTCCTGTTGCAATTAGGAGTATCTTGCCAAACAAGGTCCGAGTGGCAATCTTGAGACTATGTTATTTCTTTAACTTGATTGCTCAGAAGGTCATCGATCCCGAAGGACTAGATACTCTGCAGGCCGAGGTGGTGACGACTCTATGTCATCTTGAGATGTATTTCCCTCCATCATTTTGATATAATGGTCTATCTCATTGTTCACCTTGTGAAAGAGATAAAAATATGTGACCCTGTGTTCCTACGTCATATGTACCCGTTCGAGAGATACATGGGAATTCTCGAGTCCTACGTACAGAATTGATCTGGACCAGAGGGCAACATCATCAAAGGTTATGCAACCGAAGAGGTCATTGAGTTCTGCATCGACTATATGGCTCAGGTGGAACTGATAAGTATGCCTCTATCTCGTCATGAGGGGAGACTGGAGGGTATCGGGACCATCGGAAGGAAATCAATCACTCCCGATTTGGATACGTACGCTCAAGCCCATTTCACAATCTTGCAACACATGACCCAAGTGTCCCCATACATCGACGAGCACAAAGATATAGTATGCCAACAGAATCCAGACCGATCGGAGGTTTGGATCATGAGAGAGCACAACCGTCGGTTCAACGAATGGTTAAAGGTGCGATTCACTGGGAGGTCATCAAGTGATGATATGCTGCTATGGTTGGCGAAAGGGCCAAAATTTGCAATTGTGACATGGCAAGGATACGACATAAATAGGTACACATTTTACATGACAGCTTAGGATAGGAAAAGCACGGTCCAGAACAGCGGTGTCCGCATAGATGCGTTTCACGAGCAGTTCAATACCGCCGAGCCACGTGGGTTGAACTCCTACTATGGGTTCGTAGAGGAGATTTGGGAGCTCGACTACGTACTTTTCAAGAACCCCCTGTTTCGATGCCATTGGGTTAAACTTCCGCAAGGTGTGATGGTCAACAAGTATAGCGTCACTACTATGGACCTCAAACGTATCAGATACAAGGACGAACCATTCGTACTCGCTAAGCAAGTTGTTCAAGTTTTTTATGTAGCGAACCCGGCAAATAAGAACCGCCACGTAGTTCTTCATGGAAAAGGAAGGATTGTCGGAGTTGGGAATGTCATGGATGAGGAAGAGTACAATCAATTTGACGAGTTACCTCCTTTCGGAGATGGCATCAGGCTCGAGGAAGAACCCAGTGAGGAAGCTAGCTATATGTGCGTCGATCATCATGAAGAGCTATATTTTAATTAAGAATTTATTCCATTGTAATTTATTCCATAACATGAGACATGTCAATGTGGACTTGCCATGTGTTATGGACTTGTAATATCTTATTTTGATGTCAATGTGAAATTGTCATATGTTATGGACTTGTAATATCTTATTTTGATGTAATGTGGAATATCAAAATTGGTTCCACTTGATTTGGAGTTGAGTTAAATTAGATATGAATATTTGAAGTCAAATGAATTATGGAACTAGGTTCATATGCTCTATCACATAGTAGTAGTAGCATATTTGAAGTCAAATGAATTATGGAACCAGGTTCATGTGCTCTATCACATAGTGGCATATTTTGAAGTCAAATGAATTATGAAACCATGTTCATGTGTTCAATCACATAGTAGCATATCACATAGTGGCATATCACAGACGGTTCTATTATGGAACCGTTTGTGATTGTGTATCACAGACGGTTCCATAATAAAACCGTCTGTGATATCTCTTTATTAAGTAGGGTACCACTAGGGTTTGCGCCCTTACTCATCACTTCCCCTCCACAGCGCCTTACTTCTCACTCGCCCGTTCACCTCCCCACCCGAGCGCACCCGACCTCGACGCCGCCGTTGCCATTGACGACGTCCCTGCTGCTCCTCGGGAGCGACTCCCCTTGAAGTGCAGCTTTCTCTGCATCCCGTCGCTGGCAGATTGGTTGAGTTCATTGGCGCAGAGATTCTTTTCCCGTCGGTGATCTTTTGGCTTCCTTCGGTTGATCTCATCCGGTTGAATCTTTTCTTGCGCCATTCTGTGTGTGAGATCTGGAAGGACCACTAGTGAGTTGATTGAAGTACTTGTGATCCTCTTCTCTTGGTCTAATCCGAGTGAGGTGTAACAGCCCAAAATCCTTAAGTTGGATTAGCTAAGCATCTAATGTGCATTCGTGAAATTTTGGACCTTTTTAAAACTTTTTGCTGTAAAGCAAATAGGTTACAACTTGGTTTTTCAAAACCGAGAAATAAAAATTTTTCAAACAAAATAAAAATTTGTCAAGAGTTTGAAAACTCAGTTCAGAGTAGGGTATAAAACCCTATGTTGAAAGTCCTTTGATTTTGAAGACTAGATCTGAAACCTAGTAACCCGAAACTATACTTTATTTATCTTAGAATTTCAAACTGTCTTTTCTTTTTGGAAATATGGTATACCCATAGCTGGGAATAATGTATTTGGATTTTATGTGCTCTGTTATACTTGTTTAAATTTTTCTAGAATTCTTGAAGGATATTTGGTTCTCATTTGATTTGCATGTTCGAATTTGAGTTGGAATTTAAAATACAAACAAACCTTGAATAAAGGCTCGAAATAATTTTCCTAGGTTACGAACACTTTATCAACTCACCTTTAAAAATTCACAGCTTTTAGATGTTTAATTACTATTTTAAGTAACCAGTCAATCTAAGAAAATCGAAAGTCAAACATTAAGAACATGCACTTAAAATAATGTTGGGGGAAAATTTACTTTAAGTAAAACCATAGAAAATTTACAGAATAGCATTCCCTATATTTCAGCTTCCCTAAAAATCTCTTAAATTTTAGAATTGAATTGCTAGTTCTAATCTCTCGGTCAAATCTATTGTAGTTGGTCAACCCAAAGTGACCGACCCACCCCCTTTTCTTCTTCCCAGGAACGCCCATGCCCACTCCAGAGCTGCGTCGTCACCTCTCTGGGCCCGGCTTGCATGCCTCGTCAGATCGCCAAAGATCCCGTCTGTCAAGCTGCTGCTTTGCCGCCATGTCATGTGCGCTCAAGTCATCATTGCACGACGCTCGGCCGCTCCTAGCATCCTACTCGCTCCTTGACTGAACCATCTGCAAGCACTGGTCACCCCCTCTTTCCCTCTCTTTGCGGCTATAGAGCCCCTTTGCCCCCAGACCATTCTTCCCTTCCCCTTTCTTATCCACTGAGAAACAAGAAGCCATGGGCTGGCTCCTTCACTCCAGATCCGGCGCCTCCCCCATGCCTTCACCCCCAGCTCGCCTCCACCACGGCGGTCCCGCCGTCCTCCCGTCTGTGGCCGCCCCTCGGCCGCCGCCACCTCCTATCTCCCTCGGCCGCCGCCCGATGGCCGCCGCCTCCTCGCTTGACTGCACCCCGCTCCTTCGTCTCCCGTCGCGCCACCACCTCCCCGCCATCACCTGGCGCCCCTCCTCCTCCCGGCGGCCCACCTGGTCTTTGCTTCCATCATGCCGCCGGATCCGCTTCGCCGCCGCCTCGGCTCGGCACCTCCACCACCACCGCCACCGCCTGCCCGAATCCGCCTCTCCTTCACCAGATCCGCCCGGCTTGCCGTTCACTTGCCGCTCGTTAAATCGGATCTGCGTCTTCCTCGGCACCGTGCAACTCAGCCACCCCGACTCCTCCCTCCGCCCGACCCGGCCCGACTGCTCTGTCGCCATCCCTCTTGCCGCCGGAGCTGCGTCAACACCGTCTTCCTCGGCCCCAGCCCGTGCCGACCTCGTCTTCCCCAGCCCCTATGGCCTGTGCGCCACCGACGCCTTCGCTGCTCCGAGCCTCCCCTGTCCGGCCTCCTTGAACTCCCTATGTTGTTTGTGTTTTCTCTTCCACTGCTTGATGTTCAGAAATGCTAATTGATCTTGTAACTGATGAACCACTCATGTGACTTAACAAAAATTTGAAATTTAAAGGCTTGTATAAAGTTTAGCGCTTTAGTTCAGAAGATGATGCTGTTGGTTAGTCCAGGGAATGAACCTTTGGCAATACTAATTAAACCTTGGCAGTCAAGCGAACAAAGAAGTAGTAGGTAAAAACCTGAAATTTCAGTTGGCTAATACACTTTTGTAATGGTTGTTCAATCACTTAGTGAGTTAGCAAGAATTGAAATCTGAGCTAGTAAAGAAGTTGTCAAGTTGAGAATTAGTTTTGTCAGTAGCCTAAAAGCTTATCTAACTCAAATAGATAGGGATTGTATTAATTCCATTACTCAGTTGACAAATAACTCTTAGCAGTGCTAAAATCTGGAAACCAGTTTGGCTTTAAATTGTCAGAAAAACAAACAGGGTAGAGAAAAGAATAGTTGAAAATGTTGATTTATCTTTGGCACTCTCCTGCAAAACTTCCTATCTTTTGCTTTCAATCTTGAATGCCAAGTAGGTCATTTCAGTAAGATAACAAACTGGAAGTTTGAAGAAGTTTAGTTATAGCTCTGTCATCCAGAAACTTCTTGTTATAGGTCTTGAGCTGTAAACTGGAGAATTTCAGATTTTGGGCAGTGAGCTGATAGCATAACCAAATCTAGTAGTTAGACCTTGTTATCTTGTTTTAATTAGTTAAGTGGGGAAATTAGAGATCAGTAGCAACCAAGTCTGAAAATGTGTTAAGAATATGAATTTTCAGAGGCTAACCAACTCCTTCCTTTTTGTTGAAGTGTTAGGAAAGAGCAGTGCTAGTATTTTTTTAGTTTAGATCACTAAAAACTTGCTTCTGTAGGTATATAAACAATAAGATGAAGGAAAGCAGATTTGTGAATAGCCTTATACATTTGTCAATACAGTAGTTACGAGTCTTTCTTATTGCTCTTTAGTCAGATGGTCTTTTAGTTCTCTGTGGCATCCAATTCTGAAAACCTTTTTGGGTCTGAGTGTTTAGAAATAAGCAGAGAAGAGAAGGTGGTGTGAAAAAGTTGTTTTATCAAGAAAACTCAATTGTAAAAGAAACCATTGTCCTTGCTATCAAACTTGAAAAGGTTAAGTCACTCAATTGAGCTAAACAAAATTTGGAGGAGGTTTAGTTAGCAACAACTCAGTTAGGAAACATTTCCATGTGAAAGATGTATGAACCGAGTAAATAAAATGAGAAAACTTGAAATGACAGTAAGCTACTTCCATATCAAATATAAGCAACTAGAAGGTATTAGTTAGCCATTAGCATCTAATCTATAAGAGTAAAAATGAACCTTAAGTCAAGATTTGAATTAGTAATTAGTAAGCAATAGTAGAACTTGCCATAGTCAAACTTCAAAAATTCATTTTAACTCCAATTCGAATGAAACCAATTTTGTTGGTTTCCTTTTTTTTAATGTACTTTCACTTGACATAAGTTTGGAGCATGTTACTGTTGCAGAAAAATTCGGATTTAGAATTAATTTTAGGAATGAAGTGTCTTTGCACTAGAATTTGAATTAACTTACAAAAATTCGTAAGTAACCCATTTGAACTCCAAATGGGATGAATCCAATTGGGTTGTTCATATAATTTTATCCTCTATCCATTCTTGTAATCCTTATATCCACCACTATCCTACAAATTTTCGCTAAATAATTTAATTCGGATGAACAGTAACAGATGAGAATTAATTTGATTTTTTTTTCTGAAATCTGAATTTCAAACTACTATAGCTCTCACATACTAAATCCAAACGGAATAATTCTTTCACCTAAATTCATCTAAAATCATGCTCTTCTTTATGTGAATTTTTCATGATTTTTGGATGACCTTGAATTTTTTAGTATTCTCGGTGTTATTCGTTCTTATTTGTTCTTCTCGATTCTTTCGGTAGGTTCTGACGATTATATTGAAAATAAGAGTGACCCTCTGCAGCATAATGAGCATCTCTAGCAAGGCAAAGGCAAGCAGTTTGATCATATCCCGTTAATCCTATTACTTTCAAAGTCTAATACTTTGTTTAACTTGTATGTATGCATGCTTTTGTGTCAAAGTAATTTATCGTTTAGAGGTAGCTATTCCTATTGCATGGTTGCTCTTAAACTGCTATCCCCTGCCACAAACCATAGGTTAATAATATCGCTGGTGAATTAGAGCCCGGTGATTTAATTATGCTCTTCTATTGTCTTTGCGGTGTCATGCTTAGAATGCTTAGCTACCGGTAGAAATGGGCGGTTGTCGACATTATGTCGATGACCTTGATCACACAAAAATTACTATTATTCCATTATGTCCAGCATTTGTGCTGTGTTACTTTGTAAATAAACAAAAATGAAAACAAAAATTGTTATTGACTTGGGCACAATGGATGTTGGTGTGATATGTTGGGTGTGAATGGAATGGTGCCTAAGTCCCCAAGGACCGAGTTACTTGTGTCACTAAGCCAAGCGCTTTTATGCTAACCACACGAGGGGATATGGGACCTCTCTTGGCTAAGTACTTTGGGAGGTGTTAATTGTGGGTCGCAGGTGGTTAAAACTGTTTTTATAAGGGGAAGAGCACCCACAGTTGCTTAGGCTGGGCCGGTGTCTCCTATCCTTCGGGTTGTCGCAACTCATAATTAGCATCATTCATTGGAAATGCCTCGTAGGACTTAGCCGTGCCGGCATACCAAAGGAAGTGTGCTTAATCTAGTGGTGAAAAGGCGGTCTGGCGTGTGGGTACATTGGTACACCCCTGCAGGGTTAAAACTATTCGAATAGCCTCGTCCTAGGTTATGGACATGCTTGGTAAGGTCGTGCAAGAACTAGACTACAACATTTAATTAAAACTTGATGGCTTGGTATGAATGGATGTTCATACTATTGTTGTAGTGGCTATTGGGTTAGTCACTTCCAGGTTGTCTTTTCTGTTGTTATTATTATTGTATCGTTGCTATTTCAACATTTAAAAATGCTTTGTCAAATTGCTTTAAATCTATTACATTATTGCAAATGAAAACTTGCTTTATGCTAAAATTGAGTCCAAAGCCTCATTCCCTTAAATAAGCTTGCATGTAGTATATGTATAGGTCTGTTACCCTTACACGTCAGTCTTGCGAGTACATTTTTGTAATCATTTGCTTTGCTTAAATTTAATTGTTGCAGAGGAAGAAGTGGATCCCCATGGGATGCACTTTTGTGAGATGTGCTGCGGTTCGACGACTAGGTTGGTGGTCCGGTTGGTTGCCTTGTGGGTTAAGGCACACTAATTGGCTCTTTTGTTATTGCCATCTTATGGCTTTTTGCTTCATTGCTTATTTATCTCTTTAGTTTGTTTAGTTGTTATTTGGCGGTCGGCCTCTTTTGTAATATCTCTATTATGTATGTCTTTTGTTTAATCTAGTTTGTGCTTGGTTCTATGTTTGTATGGAATTTATGCATGATTTTATAAAAGGGTGTATGTACAGCACTTCTGGGATGTACATATTTTTCCGAGGCACGAGATATTTTGTTTGTGATGCTATGGTTAATGATAACTAAGCATTACAAGCTAAATACCCCGGGGTCTCACATGAGGTAGTCAGATTTTGCTCTTTGTGGTGCTCTGTGAAGAGGGACTCTTCGGCCAAGTGTCCCTGGTGACTTGGTGGTTTTAATTACCACGGAATCTGTGAGTATCATTGTTTATCTTTTGTACACCCCTTGTGTATTTTTATGCTGTATTGGTGCATATCTGGAATTGGTACAGGAAGATATTGCAAATTGGTGCTAGTGGGTTCAGTTGAATGCTCTGTGATGGTTGTCAAATCTGAAATCAAATTTGTAATAGGAATGATCTTGAGCTGAAACCTTTAGCTTTCTGTAGTCAGTTATATTTAGTAGCTTTGTTACTTTCTGGTTTTCAGTTCTATCCAAAGGTAAATTATCCTTTTATGATCAGTGAGCTAGTTGATATTCTGTGAGATATTTACATTGGTATTCTTAATCGGTTGATTAGACTAACTGTTAAAATATTCTTGTGAATTATCTTGGCATCACTTGCTCTGTTGTTCTGTTTTAGAACAGACTGTATACTGCTTTCTTTGTGATATTATTCACATTGGTGGTCTTTAGATAATCTGTGGACATAAAGTTCAATCTGCTACTTTGTGATAAATTTGATATATTAAATAGGAAAGTTGTAGTTTAAGCTCAAGATCTGTTTTGTAATTATCAAATTTGATTGGTGAATAGATTTTGACTAAGGGCTGAGATTGCAAAGACTATGTCTTATGCAATTAGCGAACTGAGAGCAATCCAACAATCTAATTATCTTAGCTTTATGCTGATTTTGGTTGTTCTCATAATGTATATGTTGAGCATATTTTTCCTGTTAAATGACATGGAGAAATTTTATATGTATATGCTAATTCGGTCATTTAAACTATGTTGGAATCATTCTTTAATGTTTGTTAAATATGCTGGAATAAATTTTGATTGTCTGCTAAAACCGCATTTTCTACAACAGTTACCTATGCATTTTCTACAACAGTTACCTATGTCTGTTTAAAATATATATGTTTCCAAGGGAAATTATCTTCGAAAATAACTAGTGGATATCAACTTGCAATCCATTTTATTTAAACTCTTAGCGTTTTGAATTCTGAAATTTTAGTTCATTGCGTATGTAACTTATATAGATAGCAAGCAAGCGAGATGGCGTCTACACCGTGTTCGCCGCCAACATCAACATCGCCGAATGTGTCTAGATCTCCGACGGAAGTGGTACGTAAGCGAGATGGCAGAAGAATATCGAAATTGCCTGCGGGCCGAATGACCATCACGGGGTCAGTGCCGTTGGGGTCCCTCTAAGTCCCAAGAAAGCAGCGGCGAGATTCCAATCCATCTGTGGGATACTTGGAAGGGAATGGGTCCACATCACCACACCAAGCTGGAAGTGTCCGACGGACGTAGAGAGATGCCAGCTGTGAACTGAAATTTCAAGCTCATTCACTATCCCAGAAGCAGGCCAGGCACGCGTGGAACGGCAGGTGTTGCTCGCGACGGGACACGCGTGGAGGACCTTCAAGAGCACGCTTGTCACGAAGTACATGAACACGGGTCGGACGCCCTTCATGAAGTATCAATTCTTATTGTGGGATATATGGGACGCCTTTGTACAGATGAAGACGACGACCGAATTTCAGGAGCAAAGTGCAGCACACAAAGCTCTCCAAGCACAAAACACTTGCCCCCGCAAACTCAGCACCGCTGGGTATGCGGGTAAAACCCCGGAATGGACGACGGAGGACCAGAACGTAGCCCGACCATTTGCTGAGATCACAGACGAGCACGCTCGAAGCTGGTTAAGAGCGAGGGTATCAGCCACGTCTTCGGACGGCATCTCTTTCACAAACCCGGCAGACGAGGCAGTGTCCCAACGCCTGGTAAATATGTCGAACTACCTACTTGTTAATAAGTCCATAACTTCATAGTGTCTATAATAACATGATGACCTCTTGCAGTATGTATTGACTACCGATTCTTCCCAAGGCTCCTTCCAAACAGACAGGGAGAAGGATATACTATCTACGGCCCTGGGAAACAAGGAGCACCCGGGTCGCACGCGAGGCCTTGGGGTTTACGTACCTTGGAGGGATGGATTCTAAGGCGACTCCGACGTGTATAGGAGTAGGGAGAGATCCAAGGTCGAGCACAAGGACCGGTTGATACATATGCTTATTGCAAAATTGCAAGGACAGATAACAAGATTGTATGGTTAAATGAATCAACTCCTCAACCAGTCGCAAGCTGCCCCCATTATTTTGGGAGCCAGTCCTTCTCAACATCGGAGTAGCATCGCATCCACGCATAGTTCTGAACATGATGACGTCCAAATTACCTATCGACGACATCAAGGTAATGTACATCTCTGGAATGTTCCAAAGATAGACCTATAGGGCACCTTAGCTAATTGTGTATCGTTTTGTAGGAGCCGACGCCCTGCAAGCTCCAAGTGAGGATGGTAGGGTCTATTTCTATTGAGACTGGGCGGGGGATGGCATATCCATGTTAGGAAGGAACAGTGCAGCACGGTGCCCAGCTAGCACAGGGTTACACCAAGGTCCAGGTGGACACAGGGGCAGATCTAGCGTCCCTCCAGCCTGGGCAGCTGCCCAGGCTTGCTGACGACGCGCCATGGTAGCCCGGTGAAGTTCTACGGTGACCACAACTGAAAAATGGCGTCTTGCCCAGGCAAAATAAGGCGACCAACGTCTCCTCACGGGTTTGCCCAGGCTTTGGAAAATTTCTGGCTCCGCCACTAGGTGGACATGATACATAACAATTTCATGGCCGTCCCGCTAGAGATTCACTCGAACAAAGACATCAGAATACTAGGGGATGCCATGCACACTTTTATCCAGTGGCCCAAGAAGGACATCACCCTGGACCCTGCAGTGCCGCAATATCTACACGACCATTCCTCTCCAACGGGACCCTCGATGACTCCACCTCAACCTTCGCTTCAGAAGGCCACCTCAACGGTTCCCATGGAGAAGACGCCGAACGAACAAGAAAAACATGTTGCCGTATCGGTTCCCAAGTCGTCTCATAGGAAGACGTGTAGCGGGCAAGTCGTTAAGGCCAAATAGAAATCGAAGAACATTAAGGCGCCTCTCAAGCCCGGGAAATACTCCCCCAGAAGTCCGTTGTGCCCCGACACAGTATTAGCCCGCGCTGGAATAGATTGTCATGGTTTGCATGTTTGGTACACGCGGAAGACCAAAGATAAGGGGTGCGATACTGGAATCATCGTCAGATACACGAAAGATCATTTCTTCCACAACAACGGCCACTTCGTCGTGTGCTTCAACGACTTAGTCGACCTATTCAACCTCGATGCCCTCGACGCCTCGCTTCTACAATGTTGGACACTGTAAGTGTGTACAATCAAGTTCTACATTCACGTTGACGAGGATTAAAACCTCTATGTATTAATTTAATACATAAAAGACCATCGTCTTCATGGTCGTAACCCCTAAGGCTAACGACCTCCTTGGTCGTGAGGATTCGGAGGTTACACTATGGGTACCACAGCCTGGGACAAGGCCTTGTGCCTGAGGCTCCGACCGGTAGTACTTTCGGAAAAGCTATGAACTAGCATTTCTTACCATATGATGAATGGAACACATGTTATATGTTCCAAACTGTGCGATGATATAATCCTGAGACACTAACAATTAACTACCCTACGGTTAAGCATCTCACAGACAACCGCAAGGAAGTTGGCACACTGTTAGCTGCCTTACCGTTCCGACCAGTCGTAACGTTTCATTAGGGACGCCTTCTTCAGGAATAACTATCACCTCTTTAGGAGTTATTTAAGGGTGGAGCGCAGAAGACGAAGGGACGGGACAAGAGACGAAAAACAATAGAACAGGAGAAGACAAACACAAAAGCCTAAGTGGTGGAATTAGAAGTAAGATAGTCAGTCTTAGACTTAGAGTCTAAGCCTTATTGCTTAGTTAAACATTCCTCACATTCAGTGTATTTAGGGTAGTTCCTAGTCAGGTCTTGTAAATCCAGTTCATATCAATAAAGAGCGGCCCCCATTCCATCTTAGGATATTTCACGTCACTTTCCTCTTTCATTTTCATAAGATCGGCGATTCGATCATCGACAGCTGGCGCCGTCCGTGGGGAAGAAGACATAAGTTTCCTGAAGGAACTCCTCGCTCATAAAAACCCTCGCCCAAATTCCTGCAATCGCTCATGCGACTATGCCCGGAGTTTGGAATGAGGAGAATTGGTTCGACTTGGCGGACTACGCCGACCTCGACCTGGAAGGATGCATCCGTGCCATGGAAGAAAATGGCATGTCATCCTCCGCTTCCTCCTCCGCCGGCTCGCACGTCGCCAACATTAACGAGGTCGACCGGATGGACGAGGATGCGCCACCACTACCAGTGGCGCAATCGGAAGAACCACCATTCCGATCAGCTCGGAATGTCGAGGACCTCTTCAAGCCCGGCCTTCCGGCCAAGCAAAGCAGTGAAGAAATTTCAGCGCCACCACTCGAAAATCTCTATACCCTCGATGAAATTATGGTGAAAGATACTCTCCTACGACTTCGGCAATTCGAGTCAATCGACACACAATAACGGTGTCGATGAAGCCTCCATTGTCGTAGGCCATGTGGAGATGATCACCTTCGACATCTGATCGGCGATTCGTCGGATCGGTGAGAGACCTCGAGAGGTGCTCATTTCCGACCGCTCTCCGTCATGGAAACTTCGCGTAAGCACCGAGAAGCTCTCCATTAGTTACGATGGAAGCTCATCGGAAGATCAATCTTTGGAGGCATGAAGTCAATCGATCGGAGATGAAAATCAAGATGCCTGCGGGTCCTACATTCTCTACCACGCCATCACGTGTTGTTAGAGATGATCCGGGCCATCGTGCACCAACCACGGAGGCAAGCGAGCCGATCGACGTCAATCAGTTAACTCGCTTGGCATTGCCCCACCTAGGGTAACTGATAGGACAGAACAAATCCGAAGGTCGGGGGAAGGTTCAGACTTGCATACACCTACGACCAGTATGAACCACCTAAGACCTTCGGTAACTGTACAAAACTTACAACGTGTTCAAGATATGTTAAATAATTCTGATCCTACTTTAGCAGAAACTCCAGGTTTTGTACGGCTCGTAGGTCAAGTATCCGAAATTCTCCAACAGACCATGCAACGCCGCGAGCGTCTGCGCAACAAAAAGGGTTTTAGGGAGTCAAACTATGACTTCATCCCAACGTTCCTCCCTCAGCAAGGGACAATATGGTCATGCTAGGGAACAATCGATACCATGACCCCCTCGACGCTTCCGACAAGGGAGTCACGAGGGGAGAAAGCTATTTCAGGTAGCCACTCCCCCATCACGTCGAGAAGAACCACCACTTGGACTCAACGATCTCCGACATCGTCTGAATCAAGTGGGCAGTCGGAGGCATCACATCAATGCCCACGACCGGATCAGCACACCGGAGTTCCAGCGTTCCAACCTTAGGAACTGGTCTCCGACCGATTACAATCCGGCACCTTCCCAGAGAAGGCGCCATGAATCAATCACAGGTTGTCGAGCCTTCTCGCAAGGCTCCAAGGCATCGGCGTTAACCCTAACCGGTTCGACCGCCAACTTGACAAGTTCAATGGGACTCAAAACCCATTGGAATTTCTCCACATATATACCACCGCCATCAGAGCTGCTGGTGGCGATGAGAATGTGATGGCCAACTATCTACCCACCCTGCTCAAAGGGTCTGCCCAGTCGTGGTTATTGAACCTACCGGTCGGATCAATCTATACTTGGGAGCAACTCTGTGATCTTCTAATTGCAAACTTCTAGGGTACGTACGACTGCTCTGGGAAGGAGGATGATCTCCACCGAATCCGGTAGGGTTCTGATGAGACTTTACGTCAATACATCAAGAGGTTCAACCATGTTCGCAATTCTATACCTGAAGTCGCAGAGTCATCTGTTATTCAGGCTTTTAAAACAGGTCTGAGAAATCGGCGGTTTACGGAGGATATAGCAATGAACCCTCCAAGAACAACCGTTGAGCTTTTTGACATGGCCGACAAGTATGCCACCGCTAGCGAAGCAATCGAGTGGTGTGAAGCCATTGATCGGAAAGACAAGATTCCCCAGCCCGGCCTAGACAAACCAGAGAAAAAGAATAAGAAGTCTCTCAAGAAGAAAAAGAACCGCAGACCCGACGACAAGGAGGTCCTAGCCATTCCTGATAAGTTCATGAAGGGTAAGAAGGACTACACCGGTCGAGGCAAGACGAAAGCTCTGACCAAGGGGTTCCAGAAAAACAAGAAGTGGTGTCCACTTCACCAAAGATAGGGCATGATTTGCGCTGTCGAGTCCGCAAAAAAACTGGGGATTATTATACAGGTAAAGGACCATTTCCCGCAATACAGGAACCCGGAGAAACGAGCTCCAAAAAGGACAAGGATGGCGACGAAGAGATGGAGTACCAGGATCCCCAACACACGGTCAACATGATTTTTAGATGATCTTCTTCATACGAGTCCAAACGTCATCTGAAGGCCATAGAGCGGGAGGTCAACCTCGTTGAATCTCCGACCATTATCAAGCAATCGAAGTGGTCGGACATGGCAATTTCCTTCAGCAAAGACGACTGCCCCATCCCTTCGACTCGACCAGGTAGGTTCCCTATTGTTGTTGAACCAACTATTAATAATTGTAGGGTTAATAGAGTCTTAGTAGATGGAGGTAGTTCTTTGAATATATTATTTGCGGGAGCTTTAGAAGAGATGCAGATCCCCATGTCAAAGGTGAAACCGGTGAAATATGCTTTTCATGGCATAGTTCCTAGCTCCACCGCTAAACTGATAGGACAAGTTTCCCTACCGGTTACGTTTGGAAGGCCTGATAACTTTCGAATAGAAAAAATTCCGTTTGATGTGGTAAACTTTGAATCCGCATACAACGGAATTCTTGGTCAACCGGCATTAGCAAAGTTCTTGATAGCCACACATTACGGTTATCAGAGTCTGAAAATGCCGGGGCCAAAGGGAGTCATCACTATTCGGGGAGATCGGAAAATGGCTTACGTATGTGATCAAAAATCCTTTGAACTGGTCGATGAACTTCCGACCAGAGAGGCTAATCCATCTACCATGCAGGCCAAACATTCGAGACCGAAGATGACACCCAAGCCCTCCGACCAGACAAAGAAAGTACCACTCGACAAAGGCGCTTCTCTGAACAGCGTCAAGTCGCCACCTGGGTCAGGAAATACTGACTCATTTACCCGCAAGATTCTGGTCGGAGCAAGACTCGACCCCAAATAGGAAGAGTCGCTCGTCTCCTTCCTCCAAGCGAATCAGGACGTGTTTGCCTGGCAAGCGTCCGATATGCCTAGAGTCCCCCGGGAGGTGATCGAGCACAGGCTAGCTCTCTAGCTGCGACATTTTGCACCCGATCGGAAGGAAGCAATCCAGTCGGAGATTGACAAACTCCTCAAGGCTGGGTTTATTCGTGAAGTCAACCACCCTCAATGGCTTGCCAATCCTGTAATGGTTAGAAAAAATAATGGAAAATGACGAATGTGTATCGACTTTACAGACCATACTAAAGCTTGTCCGAAGGATGATATTCCCCTTCCATGCATTGACCAACTCGTAGACTCTACTTCTGGGTGTGAGTTACTAAGTTTTCTAGATGCGTATTCAGGGTACCACCAGATTAATATGTGTAAAGAAGATGAGGAGAAAACTTCCTTTATCACCCCATATGGTACTTACTGTTATGTTAAGATGCCATTTGGTCTAAAAAACGCTGGTACAACTTTTCAAAGGTTGATGCAAAAAACCTTTAGTCCACAAATAGGTCGGAATCTAGAAGCTTACGTTGACGATCTGGTCGTAAAGACCACCAACGCTGGCAATCACATCCCTGACTTACAAGAAACTTTCAACAATTTGAGAAGACATAACCTCAAGTTGAATCCAGAAAAGTGTGTTTTCAGAGTTTCTGCTGGAAAACTGCTTGGTTTCGTAGTCTCGGCTAGAGGTATTGAAGCAAACCCAGTAAAAATAACGGCCATCGACCAGATGCGCCCTCCGACCACAAAGAAGGAGGTCCAAAAACTAACCGGCTGTATGGCAGCACTAAGTCATTTCATAGCAAGGTTAGGGGAAAAATGATTACCTTTCTTTAAACTTCTTCGGAAACATGGGAGTTTCGAGTGGACTACAGAGCCAAACGATGCTTTTGAAGAACTTAAAAAGTATTTTACGAGTACCTTGGTCTTAGTCTTAGCAGAATTCATTACCGAATGGACAAACCCTGAACCCACCCAAGGGCCCGAGTACGAACACCACGAGGAGTGGACAATGTACTTTGACGGTTCCTTGATGTTAAAAGGGTCGGGGGCTGGAGTGATCCTGATATCCCTATCTTGGCGAACACATCAAGTACGCCATCTAGTTAAATTTTCCTACCACAAATAATGTGGCGTAATATGAAGGTTTATCGGCGGGACTCGGCGGCTCGTTAAGCTCGGGATTCGCAGACACTAGTGAAAGGCGATTCTCAACTAGTAGCGAATCAAGTAGGGAAAGAGTATCAATGCTCGAGTACCAAGATGTCATCTTATCTGGCGGAAGTACGGAAACTTGAAAAGCACTTCTTCGGTTTCCAGATCCAACATATTCCTAGAAAGGAGAACTTTCTGGTAGACCAGTTGGCACGGATGACCTCCACGAGGTCGACCGTCCCGCTCGGAGTTTTTCTCGAGCAACTCGATTCACCCTCGGTGGTCGAGCCTTCCGAGAACGTACATGATTCTTTACAGGTCGTACAAATGGATCAAAGGAACATGAATGCTCCACAGGTCGTTGACGGTTGGCGCTGCCACAATCAACGTAGAGACTGGATGACATCGATCTACAATTATCTTCAGCATGACATAATTCCGGAAGATGATGTAAAGGCTGATCGTATAGCACGAAAAGCCAAATCATACACTCTAATCGAACGTACCTTGTATAAACAAGGATCTCATGGAGTGTTGATGAGATGCATATCTCAAACGGATGGCATTAAGTTGTCAATCAAATCCATGAAGGAGTCTGGGAGCACATCATTCCTACGTGACACCGGGTCGGTAAAGCCTTCAAGCAAGGATACTATCGCCAATCGCCTTCATGATGCAAAAGGACTTGTGATGAAGTGCGTGCAATGTCGGGCTTATAGCAGATATGTACATCACCAAGACAAGCCTTACAAACAATTCCTCTTTCTTGGCCTTTTGCAACTTTGGATCGGACATTCAGGACCTTTCCCAAGAGCACCGGGGCTTCAATTCCTTTTCGTCATGATTGACACGTTTACAAAATGGATCGAGGCCGAGCCGGTTGTTAAAACAACAACTGAGGCCGCTAAGAGATTCCTCATGAAAAATGTGATCACACGATTTGGTGTACCCAGTCGTATAATCACAAATAATGGCGCTCAATTATCTAGCTGTCAATTTTAAGAATTCTGCGATGAACTTGGTGTAAAAGTTCATTTTGCTTCTGTTGCTCATCCGCATAGCAATGGAGCAGTTGAGCGAGCTAATAGTATCATTATGCAAGGGATCAAATGCCGAGTATTCGACCAGTTAATCAAACGGTCAGGAGCTTGGGCTCAAGAACTCCCGTCTGTATTATGGGCCGTTCGAACCACGACTAGTCGTGCGACCGGTGAAACACCATTCTTTTTGGTTTACGGGGCTGAAGCCATGCTTCCTCCAGAACTCAAAATTGGCTCTACTCGAACTGATCGTTTTAACGAGAACGATCGTAATGAACGAAGACTCGACGATATCAATTTCCATGAAGAACGATTTAAACCAAGCTCTTATACGATCGGCGAGCTACCAACAAGCCATGCGAAGGTACCATAGTCGTAAGGTGCAACCTCGCAGACCTTCTTTGTAGGTGATCCGTTCTCGAAAAATTCGAACCAAGCAAATCGCAATAAACTTTCTCCCAAGTGGAAAGGTCCTTACACTGTGGTCGAAGTCACCCGATTAGGTTCCGTACGACTAGCTATGTCTGATGGGCAAATTTTGTCAAATTCTTGGAACATTGATCAATTGCGTAAGTTCTATGTTTAATTATTGTTTACATTCTTTCAATTCTTTCAATTTCAATAAATTCATTTATTCATTAAAAAAAAGTAACCTTGCTTATATATATATATATATATACCTATAGGCTGGTCGTTCATGATTGTTAATTTAAACTGGTCGGAGAAGACAATTTTCTATCCGATATCCTTTTCCAAGGATCTCTGTTACTCTATGGCAACGACTTCTAAGTCTTACGCCATATTGGTCCTAGTCGTGAGCATTTTTTTCACGCGCGACAACACTGTTTTCTTAAAGAAATATGTGAGTAATCAGAGCATCATACAAATAACTTTCCATACTGAATGATATGCCTAAGATTATGAAGATTATATTTCATTATTTCAAGATTCTGTTCTACTCGTCTGGCTACTGGTCGGGACACGGAAAGCCTCCTAGTCGAAGTCTCTCCTTTTTATACGTGGTCACGCCTAATCGGAAGGAGCTTCCTAGCGATGGTTCTTTTCTTCGATCCTCGCTACGGTCGGATAGAGAGATTGAACACGTTTCACGAAATATGTTATATGATTTCAAATCTAAAGCATTCCTTCCGACCAGACTTTAGGATAATAGATATAAACAAAGTTCACTTATAATTTGTTGCATTCATTTTTGCATTTCTTCTTATGTCAAATAACAAGGTCTTTTATCCGACCATGTATAACTTTTGATTGGTATTTCGATCATGACAAACAAAGATCTATAACTAGGCGAAGTCATAAGCTGGTTCTGACCCCAATGATTTCCTAGTATTACTATGATCGGTTTTTGACTTCATATCGGCACATACCTTCAAAACGATGGTTTCGACTTTCATTCTCTTTCTTGGCTACCTGCTTGTATAGTAAAGTTCTTCTACTATAAAGCAGTCGAGGGCTAGAAAGTATATGAGAATTTTTTTAAAAAAAGAGAGTCAAACAGGATAAACAAATGCATTGTTAATGACATAAAAGGTAAGTTTTATACATATTCAATATTTTTACACTTTTTGCAGGAACCTACTCTAGAAATATTCCCAAACTAATTACTGCTTGATGGGGATCCGACCTCCATCTCCTCTGCTACTTTATCTCCGAGTGGCTTGAGTTCTTCCATGAACTTGGTCGCCTCCTCAGGTGGGCAGTTGAAGTCATCTTCAACAACTTGGAGATCAATGGAGGGGTCGGAAACTTTCAGTTTTGCCAAAGCAAAACTAACTCCACTAGCAACGCCTGTTTTCATGACCTGGGCATAGTTCTTCCGAGTAGTCTTGAGCAGAATATTAAGATCCTCTAGAAGTTGACCCAAGTAGTTCATTTTCTCTACTGGATCTCTTAGGGTAGGCAGGCTTGATCCTGATCCCATATCAAAGATCATCTTGTTCAAAAATAAAGTCTTTTCATCTAGACATTGAACGAGAGCCGCCTCCTTGTCTTGCTCAAATTTCAGAGTCTTTTCTACTCTGTCCAAAACTTGTTTTTGCTCTGTAAGAGTAAAACAAGTGATAAGCACAAAAATAATTGGAGGAAGATAATAAGTCAAGTTTACGACCTATTACCTTCAATTTTCTTGTTAAGTTCTTCCTTACTGGTCGTCGCTTCGGCGATCGATCGATCCTTAGCTTTGATTTCTTCTTCAAGCAGAGCTGTCTTGGCTTTCTCAGCCAGATCTCTTCTTTTATTTTCTCCAAATCTATCAAATACGATAAGGAAAATAATTAGCAAAGGCGAAGCATTGAAGAAAGAAAAGGCTAAGGGAAAGTTTTACTTTCTAATTCGAGTGTTTCGCTCCAAGTCTTTAATCCATTGGGTCATCCTCCGACCACAAAGAAAATTCTCGACCATATCTTTGCTCAAATAGCATTTTCCTCTTTAAAATTCTCTATAAAAGATTTTTAGGAGAGACTATGAAACCGGTCGTAGATACTTACCCGGATCGCCAAATCATTATATCCGCCAAATATTGAATCAGATGCATTTTGATTTGATGATCCGATATTTTTCCCCATGCCTCGTCAAGCTCCTTATCCTCGATGAATCGGGGTGAAAAGGAACTTATCGTGTTGAGGGCCTTTAGGGGCATCTACCTCCATGAAGGAGTTAGAACCACCAATGGTTCCAACTCATTGATCAAGGCCCCGACTTTGCTTTCGGGGCTTCTCCGACCACTCTTTCCTCAGGAACTTTGTCCTGGGAAATGGTCTGCTCATGGACCTCTTCAAGTACCTGGTCCTTAGAAGGAGTCTGGTCGGAAATGACCGGAACACCAAAGGACCTATACCAAGCAAAGAAGGGAAGTTAAAAAAAAAGCATCAAATCATCAAGAAATTATTAGAGGTATGCACTTATACGACCACTTTCATTTGAGCGTACCTAGTTAATTTCCGAAATTTGACTTTAAAACACGAAAGAGTAAAATCTGAACCGTCACCCTTCCTTTTCTTTTCTTCTGATCTTGCCGGTTCCGAACCGGCAGAATTGGCCAAATCCGTTGCATCATCCAACAGGATGTCGAAAGCGATGCCCTCGATCAGCTCGTCAAAGATCACGTCTTTGACCATCTGGTCGGGCGGAGTGGTTTCACCAGCCTCCACAACAGTTGTTCCAAGAACAAGCGTCCGTTAAATCAACGGCCGGCTCAGGGTTAGCGATCTCGTGATCAAGACCGGTGGCCTTCAGCCTTCTCCACCTAAACCAACAAATGAATTTGGTTAGGTGATGAAATCTTTTATCCAAATTACATATATATATTCCTATGAAATGTTCTCATTACCTCGGAGATTCATCTTCTTCCAAAGCATCTCGGGCACGAATCGGTCGAACAACGATGGGATGTTTAGCCTCACCGGTTTGTGTGATTCGCAACCTGACCAACTACAAAAATAGAACATGATCAAAAATCTGATCGGAGAATATGTATGCATGATAAAAGAAATTTTTGATTGTTTACCTTAAGCCTTGTTATTCTCTCTTCAGCAGGAACTATGGCCAAGATCTTAGGGAATCCAAATTTTCTCCAGTTCTCCCACGAGATCACCGATCCATTCTCTAATTTCCTCAGAGGAAAGAGCTTTAAAAGAGAAGGAGAGAAAACAAAACATGAACAGGTTTTAAGGTAGTACATTAATCAAATGAAAATACTGGTCAGAGTTTATCTCAAAGACTTACCACCTCCTGACATAGCTTCGTCACGACCAATGGACCAAATCAGGGAGTGAGTCCGAAGCTTCAACGGACTAATCTGGCGCTTGGTGAAGTCCCTCACCACGTGCCAAGAGGTCAAGCCCTTGACTCGCAGGTCGTAGATGGCATCCACCCATCGTCCGACCACTCCCGTCTTCTCCATGGTCTTTCTCCACTTAGGATTTTTATTTGCTCTCATCCCGGCGAAGTAGAGGCCATCATCCCTCGTAACCGTCATATAGAACCAGTTTTTCTTCCATGACGACCACGAGGACTTCGAGTACATATGAATGTACTCATTGGCCGTCCCGTCGTGAAGTCGCAATGTACATTCTCCGGGAGTATCCGTGGTTTTCCCCATCACCATTCGGTAGAAATACCTGAAGAGCCTCAAACTCGAAGGCACTTCCAGGTATGCTTCACACAAATATGTGAAGATGCTGATGTTGGCGATGGAATTTGGAGCCAAATTCACCAATTCCACCTCAGAGAACTCAAGAACACGGAGAAGGAATTTGTGTACGGTAATCTCAAATTTCAAGATTCGATGTAGGCGAGGAAAATAGGGATTTTCTCGTCTTCGCGGCTTGGAAAATGCTCTCCAAATACCGATCTCTATCTGATCAAATTCTTGTCCGAAAGCATCCCAATCTTCTCCAAAGCCTCAAGCTTTTTCTTGCTCAATTCCGAAGGCAACCACTTTGTGATTTGCTCCGACATGATAAAAATCCTCAAGGATGAGTAGAGTTCGTAGGAGATTTTGTAGTCGGAAGAACAAGAAAAGAAGGACGAAGATTTTTTCTTGGCAAATGAGATCAGAAAGGGGATCTAGACGCATAAAAAATCCAAAAGGTCTAGCGATGGGGATTTTATAGCCTCAGATCTTTAAATTACGATCGGAGGTTATCCATAAAAGTCTGAACGGCAAAAAGCTTCTTTTTCGCCCAACGGACAGAGGAACTCTTCAGTTCCCAAGGCAAGTTCTCAACTTTAAAATGAACATAAACCACCTCGAATGTCATGACATTAAATGGGGTCCGCCGATCTGATTCATCGGAAGAAGGTGTTCACACGACTGCTCATTTAAAGTTCAGGGCTAGCCGACGAGGATTAAAACCTCTATGTATTAATTTAAATACATAAAAGACCATACGTCTTCATGGTCATAACCCCTAAGGCTAACGACCTCACTGGTCGTAAGGATTCCAGAGGTTACACGATGGGTACCCTGGTCGGACTAGGTTTCGACCAGGTAGCTGCTCGGAAATGCTATGAACAAGCACCCTTAACCGTATGATGAATGGAACACGTGCAAAACGTTCCATACCATACGATGATATACAAGACACTGACAATAAACCATCTTACGGTTAAGGTTCTCACAAGTTCTTAACCGCAAGGTAGTTAGCACATTGTTAACTACCTTAAACCTCTGACCAGTCGTAACGTTTCATCAGGGACGCCTTCTCTAGGAGTAACTGTCGCCTCTTTGGGAGTTATTTAATGGTGGAACGCAGAAGACGAGGAGGCACGCACACACAACAGCGAACAACAGAAGGCAACTCAGAAGCCAAAGCAGTAGCATTCAATACATTCGGTGTAATTAGAGATAGTCCCTAGTCAAGTCTTGTAATCCCAGTTCATATTAATAAAGAGCAGCCCCTATTCTCTTCCAGGATTCTCCACGTCATTTTCCTCCTTTTATTTTCGTAAGATCGGCGACTCGATCATCGACATTGGTCTTGGACTTTGTTGAGAAGGTGCTATTGTAGAAGAAGAAGACCTGAACTTGGAGGAAGAGACACCGAAGATCTTGCCCCACATATTTGTCTTGCAACTTGATGTGGGGGCTACTGGAGGTCGTTGCATACGGACTCCCTGGAACTTATTTTCATACCTTTGGTAAACCTCGTGTAACCGAGAACGAACTTTTGCAAAATAGTTAGTATATTCTAGCCCTGTAGCATCACTAAGAAGATCAAGAACATTAGCAAATGCTTCAATTTTACCTCTAGGATCTAAAACAAATGCAAATGCATATAAGAAAGGGATTTCTCTCCAATATTTAAGGTATTTACTTTTCATAGCAACAATAGCGTCACGTAAAAATGGGTCTGACGAGGATCTAATAATCCTCATTTTATCTTTTATCTATAATTCTTATTATAAGTAAATATGACGTCATGTGGTCCCTGGGTATACCCCTTAATTTTATAAGGGAGGAGCCTACTAGGTGGTCGTAAGTTCTTCTACGACTACCCCCATAGTCGTAAGTTTTGCTACGACTACCTTATAGTCGTAAGTCTTGCTACGACTACCTTATGGTCGTAAGTTCTTCTACGACCAGGTCAGCTACAACCACCTTATGATCAATAAAACCTACAGGCAAGTGGGTCCAATTGATTGAGAAATCTAAACAGTCAATATGCGCTGTTATTATGCGAAAAGATAACACATAATACCCATTATCTCTGACTAGTAACTGCCATGCGGCGTGAAGGAGTTACCAGCCCGATGATTACTACAAACGTCATACTCACATCGATTTGATGAGGCGTCTCTTCAGCATGGGAAAACGGCTATTCCTTCACGACTATATAAAGGCAACGATGGAATCAAGGCGTAGACACACGCGATCAAGAGCTATTAGGGAGACAAGCACTATCATCTGTAATAGTCTTAGTTTTTCTCCTGATTGTTTAGAATACACTCAATACCATACACACACACACAGGAGTAGGGTTGTTATTCTCTCCGAAGAAGGCCTGAACCTGTATAAAAATACCCGTGTCAATCTCTCTATGTGATTCAATTCTAGGAGACCCCCCGAATCAAACAATCTTTACGTAAGATCGGTTCTAAAACACCGACAGGGTCATTTTTATACATTTTCAATTGAGTAGCAATCTGTAAAATACTATACACAATAATCGGAGATGTTGGATAGTAGACAACAGACAAAACAACAGTGGCCTTATAAAAATTTCTAAAAACTGTAGTATCTTATCAGCAACGAACCAATATTGCTTAGTTAGTAGTATCATACCGTCAGTGCTCTGATAGTGCGTTTGAATAAAAACAGAAAAATTGCTCTTATATGGTAAAAAGACTCTTAAGCATCAAGTAAGTAGAGTTCCATCTTACTGGCATGTCCAAACCGAACCTTCTTGGACGTACACCTATCGCCCTGTAGAAGTTCTTGTATGCTGCTATTCTTACATTAGAATTATCCAAGAAAGAATTCGCATCGTGAAAAGCTTTAATATACGGATTCAACCTCTTCAAACCACATTTGACTATAAGGTTAATAATATGACAAGCGCATTGCTGATGTAGCAAGAAGGAATTGGCAAATGTATTCAACATTGGAGTAAGAATATCTATGTCCCTAGAGATCGAAGCGGCATTGTCTAATGTAATTGAGAATATTTTGTCTGTAAGGTCAAAGTCCTCCCTAGCCCGACCACTCCATATGTCCGAGGTCAGGGCCACTAGAAATGTGCACATACTAAATAGTTCCTTTATTTTATTACAACGTTTATTGTAGTATTTTACTAGATCTCTAGTTGTTGTCTATCTAGAAACGACAGAAAATTTAGGATTATACGTAGTCTTAATGTAATCATGGAAAGCGGTAGACTCCCCAAAGCCTAACGGTAAATCCTCAGAAGCAATTTAACGACACAAAGATTGACGGGCTACCTCAGGATCATAGTCCCAGCTACGTACTGTACCGTTGGGATTGTACTGCAGTTGCGTCTGCTTCATCACCAATCCTTGCTTGGCCTTACATCTTGTAGCATATCTAAGCAAGTGCCCCGTTCCACCTATAGACCTCACAGACAATTCATTGCGATACATTTTGTAAATAGCATATGGTACCTAATTTCCTAGTGCGTCTGGCTTGGTTGTCCTTTTAAAATTATCCCACACTCCCGATGTAGACGACCTCGACCTCTTTGCTCCGGTGGTCCCCGACGAAGATGCTCCTGTGGAGCCTGATGACGGAACCCTGTCTTGCCCTTCCGGTAACAACTCCGGTTGGTTTGAGGCAGCCATGGTAGCCTCGATGGATGCAACTTCCTCCGGTGAAGGTCTGTAATCACCAAGAGCAAAGCTATCGTAACTGTCCATAAAGAAAACTGCAAAATCGAAATTAACACTATTATTACTTTCATCTTAGCATAACAAATACTGACAATAAAAGTATGCCAAATATAGAATTGTACCTCTTTTGCTGACTTGCTGCCGAAAATTGAATTTTTCAAAATTTAACAAAGTTTTTTTAAAAATTTTGTCAAATTATCTCACAATGAATTTTAATTTGCACACCAGAATTTGAAACAGAGATTGAGAAATGGACGAGTGCTGAATGGGGGAGGGGGGGTATAATGGTGATTTATAGAAAAAAATTCGGGATTTTTTTAAATTTTTTTTGCTATTTTAAAGGGTCAAATGGTAAAAACAAAACGCCCAGCAGGCAGATTCTAGTCGACCGTGCCGTGCCAGGCACGGCCCACAAGCTCGTTGTGGTCCGCCTCCTCTCTACCCGACCGTCTGTTCGCCTACTCGGCTGCTCGCCCCTGCCCTACCCTTCCTTCCTTCCCCACGCGTGCGACGTACCCCTGCCTTATTCGTACCGGGCCGACCCACCGTGTCAAGGTAGCGATCCAAGTATGACACATGCCTTCATGTCGGGCTAGCACACCTCATAAACATTAGACCATACCGTGCTTAAATAAGACCAATCGTATCATGCCTCGGATCGACCCGACAGGCATGGCCACCGCTGCCACGAGTCCACGATGCAACTCAGGATGCAAGTGGATCGCCATGCCAACCCGCCGAGGTCTGCATGAGTAGAAACCTTTATGCTAAGTTATATGGGGCTATTGTGTCGCGGGTTAAGTGGGCTATTGTGCTCGGTGAGGACCCCGACAACTAGGTCGCTTTGTGAGGTGCAAGGTGCTCGTCAACATCGAGCAGCAGCCCCCGACATCGCCAGTATGCACGGCCACTTCTCCAAGCGCCTCAGAGATCGGCGCACCGATTTACTAGGGACACATGTTCGCCACGCCACCGATGAGACCTTCGAGCTCATGCCCTCACCACGCCTCGCCACCAAGCTCGGCGACGCCACCGAGGTCCGCAAGAACGGCACTCGCTCGCTCAGTTCGACGGCAATACCTGTGTCATCGTTGAGTACTCGACGAGGCGGCGCCATGGTCCTCGTCCCGTGCACACCGCCCTCATCTCCACCCAAAGACGACGAGACCGCTACCAACGATGAGATCGCCACGACCTCAAGAAGCACGCCATCAAGCCAAGAATCCCGAGAAGTACCTCGATGAGAATACCATCTTCCACCAACCCGCCCGTCATTTGTTAGTATAAGCTAGTTGAGTCTGTAAGTTATTTTGGTTCTGGATTCAATCGGATTGCAATTTGGTCAAGCAATGCCGATGTTATTTCTGATTGATAGACTATAGCTAGTATAGCTTGTTTAGTTTCAGAATCTGTTTCGGTTTGGAAACAGAGTCGGTTTCTATTTTCTTCAGTAGAAGCATGTTTCGGTTTCCTGTAGCAAGTCTGAAACGGTTGCAAACTGTAAGCTACTGATGTGTATAAATAGAAGAGGAAAAACACAAAAAGACTGCAGCAATTGCAGCGACAAAAACCCACATCTTAGTTCCAAATTGTTCCTCCAAGTATTGGCTGTTTTCAACTGGGTCTAAACTTTCAGAATTGTTGTTTTTCTGAAATTTCAGAAACGGTGGATTTCTGTCAGTCGCTTCGTCATTGGTGACCCTCAAAATGACACCAGAGCACACGACCACGACGGAGCACATGACCAGCCATGATGTCGCCGACTAATCCGCCGCCGGCAATGCGGGTTGCTGCGGGCTATGCGGGCGTTCACATAATTCAGAAGTTAGCCCGCGGTAGCCACTTACAGTTTATCGTGGGGCGAATTTAGTGGGCTCGCAGACGTCTCGCGCCCACTTACATCCCTAGACGCAACCCAGCTAACCCATCTGGGGAATTCTAGCACCAGCCGGTCGAGCCAGCCCGGCGGCCAGCGGGATCGATGCTGACCGTCGCATCCAAATTCCGCAACAAATCCGGCCTCGCCACCACCACCACCACCCTTGCTATGCCATTCTTCCTCTCCACCTTCCCCACCACCGCCACTCGCCCCGTTCCTCCTCCGCCCCGCCCTTCTCCCTCCCGAAACCCTAGCCCCCACCCGCCTCCACCCGGGCCTCGCTTAGCCTTCCTCGCCGCGGCGGCGCTGCGGGTTCCTCCTCCGTCCCTCCCGCCGAGGCGGGCCATGACGGCGTCGGCAACCAACGCGGAGGTGACGCACCTCACGCAGCGCGACGCGGCGGAGATCGACGAGCAGCTCATGGGGCCCCTCGGCTTCAGCGTCGACCAGCTCATGGTCGGTGCCGGGGAACCACACCCCCTCTCCTCTCCTTTCAGTTGTTATTTATTGATCCTGCGGTTGTGGGGGTTCTGGTGCTGACTGCTTCTTTGGGGTGCGTGCAGGAGCTCGCTGGGTTGAGCGTCGCGGCGGCCGTTGCGGAGGTAAAAGGGCATCGGACTTTGTGTGGTGCTCTTGATCTGTATTGGTAATGTTTAGCGTGATTGGGTTTCACCAGCTCTGGTTATTGGGCGGCTTGATCAACTAGTCATGTTGTTTTTCATGATGGTAATCATGATGAATTCATGATGATGGTCTCATCTCATACTAGACAAGTTGTCCTGCTGTCTGCGAAGTTAGGATTCCGTAGCCTTGGCAATTGCATGACTGGGTTACCAAGTTTAGTAGTTCATACCAAGTTGTTAAGTTCTCTTAAGATGTCGAAGCTTCACAAAGAAGTTGATTTAGTGAGTATCGAGGACTTGGAGCTCTCATGGAACTTGTTGGTGTAGTTGGTGTGCTACTTATCCGGTCAGTTGTCTGAAAAAATTTTCTAGCACAAGACCATCTGGGCTGGAACGCAGCAGTAGCTTGCTGTTGTTGTGGAATGGTATTGTTTTCACCATTTTCCCATGAATCGATTCGAGACGAGGTTGATGTAAGAAATGATGGGGCAATATAGTACAGAAGTGGCTTAATAGTTGTGCACTCCCACTTACTAGTAGAAAAAACAACCCGATCCGACCATACAAACTAGTGTTCATGTTTTGTATAAGCTAACATTTATGTGCTTGCACATGTTTGCCTTTTCAGTCCCTTTCTTACACCAATTCTTGGTTAGTGATGCTTGCTGGTTTGTAAAAAATTTCATGATCATCACAGGTTTACAAGTTGAGTGAACATACAAGGGTGCTTATCATCTGTGGTCCAGGAAATAATGGTGGTGATGGTCTGGTAGCTGCTCGTCATCTTTATCATTTCGGATATAAGCCCTCTGTTTGTTATCCAAAACGTACACCCAAGCCTCTGTATTCTGGCCTTGTTACTCAGGTAAAACTATAGTCTTCCCCCATTTTCTTGGTACGCCATATGATACCTTTTTCCAATTCAATTTGAATCATCTTTGTGTTCTAGCTTGAATCACTGGCAATCCCATTCGTGCCTGTTGAAGACTTACCTCAGGACTTATCAGGAGAGTTTGACATCATTGTTGATGCGATGTTTGGTTTCTCATTTCATGGTATGTGGCCTTTTTATAACCTGTTAACCTTTCATGCTAGTGTAATCTGTGATAACTGATTTTAATGTAAAGCTTGTGCCAGAGATTCTGCTACCTTTGTTTTTGCTACATGTTAATATTCTATGTCATATGATTTGTAAAGTAGGTCATAGATTCTCAGTTAAACAATGGTGTTGTCATTCCGGTATCATCAGGAGTTGAAGAATTGAACAATGTATAGGTAGTGTGGACGAGTGTGAATTGATTTATGCATAATCTAATCCAAAGTTTTAAACAACGGTTGAGCTCAGCTTAAACTAGAATAATTTTCAAGATGGAAAACACTGCTAGTTTTGGAGTAAGTTGAATGTGATCAAATTCATACATAACGTGATTACTGAGTAAATATATGGGAATATGGGGGATTGCTGTCACTGTATCAGGAGGTATTTTGGAATTGAGGTGTATAGAATGGTGCTGGGAGCAAGTGTGGCCTGGTTTAATGCAGAATCTTATGAAAGGAAGATTCATCTGTTAACTAAGAAAATACTGCTACCATTTAGAGTAAATCGAATCACATTGAACTCACAGAATATGTGACTGTGTTCCTGACTTAGACAAATTACATTTGCCATTATTTTTACTTAAGATTTTGTTTTTGGATACTATTTATTCAGGAACACCAAGACCACCCTTTGATGATCTTATCCAAAGGCTTGTTTCATTGAGTTCCATTGACGATTCAGCTAAAAGATCGGCAATTGTTTCTGTTGATATCCCTTCTGGGTGGCATGTTGAAGAGGGAGATGTCAATAGACGAGGGATTAAACCTGATATGCTGGTTAGCATCCTATTTAGAAGCTTCCTGAATTGGAATTTATGTATCAACATAATTGCTTGCTGTTTGACCTTGCCAAATTTCATTTCTTAAGTTATGTGCGGTATGTCTAGGTGTCATTGACTGCGCCAAAGCTCTGTGCGAAAAACTTTTCTGGTCCACACCATTTTCTTGGGGGTAGGTTTGTCCCCCCACCTATTTTGAGCAAATATGGACTCCAGCTTCCACCATATCCTGGCACCTTGATGTGTGTGAGAATTGGAAAAGCTCCATCAGTTGACATTTCATCTCTGAGGGAAAATTATATTTCCCCTGAACTTCTTGAGAATCAAGTCATGCCTGATCCATTTGATCAGGTACGATCAACTAGAAGCAATTCTGGAAACAGTCGCCCTTTTTGTTCAACAATATTTCCTTGTTCTGATGGATGTTTCTTTATATGCAGTTCCGTAGATGGTTTGATGAAGCAGTTACTGCAGGCCTGCGTGAGCCAAATGCTATGGCTTTAACAACTGTCAATAAGGAGGGGAAACCGTATGACTCTTTTCTTTAAATGTTTCTTTCAACTTAGTTAGTTGGTTAGCTCTTGTTGTATTAGAATGATAATTGTTTCTGACTTTCTGCTGTTAATTTATCTGCAGTTCTTCACGAATGGTTCTTTTAAAAGGTGTTGATAAGCATCGATTTGTTTGGTAAGTGAAAAACTGTATTGAACGGATCTTCGTTCCAGCAAAGTTCCTTAGAAATTATCGAGTCGTGCTTTCATGGTGTCTTGTGCAGGTACACAAATTATGGTAGCCAGAAGGCACATGATTTATCAGAAAATCCTAATGCAGCACTCCTTTTCTACTGGAACGAGATGAACCGGCAGGTGATTTTACCAATTCTGTATGGTTATATTAAATGTGCTCCAGTATCGCATAGCAAGATGGTAAATCACCTTTTCAATAACTAACACAAGACAAATTCTCTTAACAGTTAACACGCAGTCATGCACAATGAAGCTTCTCTAATTAACAGAATGTTATTGCTTTTCAAAACTGTTAATTATGCATGGTGTCAGTAATGTCAAATAGTCTCGCATCTACCATTTCATCGTAATATGGTTTTACTGCTCTTGTTTCATCGTAATATAGTTTTACTGCTCTTGTTTGTAAACTGATCCATTTAGGAATATCCGTTTATTATTCTATCCTGTAATTGATTATTATTGACTAGGTCCCAATATCTTGATCCATCTGAATTACGGTTGCAATTATTGAACATTGATGCATCCGGTGTATTCATTTGTTAAGGAATATGGATTGAGCTGTGTTTCAAAACTGGGACAGAGAAAATAGTGTATATTGCAGGCTCTAATTGGCTGATGCCTGGGTTTTATTGTTGTGCAGGTAAGAGTGGAAGGGTCAGTTCAGAAGGTTCCAGAAGAAGAATCTGAGAAGTATTTCCACAGCCGTCCACGAGGAAGTCAGCTTGGTGCCATAGTCAGCAAGCAGGTATTGTTGTTGTTGTTTAGGGTGATAAACTTATGTTGCCACATCTTTTACTCGAAAGATGAAATGGAAGTCTCAGCACGCCTCAAAAAGAAAATCAATATTAATTATGCTATTCCCCAGAGTACTGTCATTGCTGGAAGGGACGTTCTTCAAGAGGCATACAAGCAATTGGAACAAAAATATTCTGATGGGTGAGTTTGAAATGCCAGCTGTATTCATGTGTGGTATCCATTGCATTATTTTTCTACTTTTATTGGCCTGAATAATTCACTTTAAGCTGCTTTGTTCCCTGGCAGTTTATTTACTATCTTATCGCATTAATCTAGAAGTTAGATCATATGGTAATGGTAACACAAAAAATGTATTAGCTTAAAAAAATCAGAAGACAATGGGCAACCCAGCCTTCATAAACCCAGTTTCACGAATAGGAGCCATCAAATTCGAGTGCTGTTAATTATTTGTGACCATGAATTGACCAAACATCATAGCCATAAGATAACTTGCCTGTAAAATATCTGCACCTTCCTAGCCATATCCGTTGTCAATACAACAGTATGCAAGTTGCTGGTATGCAGAATCTTGATATGTGGAATACATTTTAAAGTCTCCAGAACCACTTGTTGGTATTAGTGGGACATAATTGCTATGAAATACCTATCTGCAATCAGATGCCTACCAACAGCTCTTGGTGCCCGAGTCTATGCTTCTAATTTATAACAATCTTTAATTAGCTGCCACGTGTTAGCTACTAAATCCTCAATTTTATTATATTCTATTCAGTCTTGAAGTCTTAACCCCCTTGTGCTCTGAATCTGCAGCAGCTTGATCCCAAAGCCTGATTACTGGGGTGGCTACAGATTGACACCAACACTTTTTGAGTTCTGGCAAGGCCAACAGTCTCGACTGCATGACCGGTATGTTTTGTGTATCCATTATTTCGCTGCCCATTTTTTCTCTCCTAAGACCCTCTATTGAGTATCTGAACACTACAGCATGGAGTTTGTTAATGCATAACACTTTCACATAAACAGGCTACAATATTCACTGAGAGAAGTAGATGGGAGTGCAGTTTGGCACATCGAAAGGTTGTCCCCTTGACTGATAATCCCCTCCCAGATCTTTGGTAATAAAGGATCAACTTACTACTGCCATTCACCTTCTCCAGCAGCAAGGCATCCCAATTACTCCGTGATGTTAGCATTGTGATTAGGTCCCGTGTTTGAGTGCCCGAAGCTCCATCTCCATCATACTGTGCATATCCTATTTTCTTATGGATTATTCATTAAAGCGCAGTGAATGAGTCAACGGAGATGCTTCGCATCGTCATCAGATTTTGTTGTAAATGGCATTCATTGAACCGTCCAGTAGAATCTTGATATGTAAATGGCATCATCGTGTGCCGGTACATTAGCCTGTTAATCTGTGCGCCCCTAAAGAATAATGCACTCGAAGACGGTTTTTGTTATCAGCAAAGAGGACATAAATAAAGGTCTGTGCAGAAGTTCAATTTCGATGCTTACCTATGCGGCTATGCCTTACCTGTCTTCGACATTTGAGCTTGGGTTTATGCCTGATGCATTTGCATTCTATGGCAATAAGTAAAGGGTGCAGCTGCAGAAGCAGTTCATATTGTCATCCGTAATAATTCAGAATCAAAATGGTTCTTACTTGCGGTGCTCATTGCACTGGCAGATGCATCAAAAGTGTGTGTTGTTAAGCTGTGAAATATCACAGACGGTTTTGAAAATATCGCAGATGGTTTTTGTTCAAAACCGTCTGTGATACTTCATAGATAGTTTTCAACATAAACCGTTTATGACTTCCCGTCATTTTTACAGATGGTTTGTATTAAAAACCTCTATGATAATCTCATTTATTGTAGACTCGGCCCTCACAGATCGATCTGTCTTAAATTCCTGCTCTATTCTCGCTGTTGCTGCTAGAGGTGGGGCTTTGAGGCGATTTGGTGAAAGGAGACCGTGTATTTGGTAATTTGTTCTTGACTATCGATGGTTAATACGCAATTAATTTGTTTCTTGTATTATATTCTAGATCTAGTTTGGTAAAGAGAGAATTGAAGATGGTTTAGATTGGTAAAGAAAGAATTAAATATGGTTTAGATCTAGCTTTTTGTGTTGTTTTACAAGTGTTGGCTTCTTACCATTTGAAATTAGGCATGGGCTATCTATAATGTGTTTGTGATGAACAACCTGACTCTAGGGTGCATTGGTGTTTTTTCAGTTCATTAGAAATACATATTTCAAATAGCATATCAAAAGTTGCATCTATAGTATACTAATTAATTAATTCAATATTTAACACCAAATTGTTATATACGTCGTGTAGATGGACCGAAGCCGGATATACGCTGGCAACCGTGTGAGTGAAGAGTACATTAATGGCATGTCTGCTTTTACAAGAGCTGCCAAGGAGGATATGTTGAATAAGAGGGTGGAATATATGTACTGTCCATGCATTGACTGCGAGAATATGAAGATGTTTATGAACTGAGCGCAGATCGAAGCATACTTGATTCGAAGGGGTTTCAAAAATGGCTATACACGTTGGACCAGTCAAGGTGAAGAGCAGATTATACAGAAAGGTAGTAATAACGACATCGCCGACGAAGTCAACGATATGTCGTCGGATTATGTCGATTGTGGTTTTGATTTGGATAGGCTGCATGATGACAATCTAGATTAGATGCTTCGCGATGCAGAAGGGAACTGTGATGAGATGGAGTACGTTAAATTCCGGGGCTTAATGGAGGACTCGGAAAAACCTTTGTTCCCGGGTTGCAAACTGGAATACACAAGGTTGTCATCCGTGCTTGAACTACTGAAATTGAAGGCAAGTAACGGTTGGTCCAACAAGAGTTTTACGACACTGTTAGGTCTTAATGGGATAATTGTCCCGATCTTTCGATGAGGATGATACACTTGATTTGGTGGAAGCTAACTCTCGCGATCCAGGCTACAACCGTGCGACGACCGTTGCACCCGCAATCGCTGAACCAACTTCACCACCTTGCTGTTAGCGAGATCGACCTGACCACGAAGGTCTTTTCCTGCATGCAATCAAGAATCAAGCAAGAAAATAAATGAAGCAACGAACATGCTGGATAGGAATTGAGGAACAACGATAGATGTATTGAATAATTTGGGGTTCCGAAGACAAGGTCTGGTTGTACTAGATTCACAAGCAAACGATGTATAAAGTAGCAAAGATAAACTTTAATCAACAAAATCCACCAAACCCTAAGGGTGGTGGCCACTATATAAAGGGGAAGGGTGGGTTGGCGGCTGCCTCACGCACGACCTAATGTCGATGCTATCTCTTAACTCCCGTATCACACAAAGATTCTTTCCTAATACAGTTATGGAAAGATTACATCCGATTTATCTAAAAGATATATACTATAACGGACTGGTCGAAGACTTGGTCGTAGGACTAGTCCTGGGGAGGTCTTGAGGAGGTCCGAGGAGGTCTTGGCGAGGAGGTCCTAGAGGGAGGTCCTGGAGCACGTCACAGACCTGCCACATGTCGCGAACCAGGAGGTCCTAGAAGAGGTCCTAGAGGGAGGTCCTAGGGAGACCTCCTGGGAGGTCGTGGACCCTCATCTCCCGTTAGCTAGCCTCCCAATCCTTGATTCCTAAGTAAAATAATATCACTTGCTTTAGGCAGCATCATAGATTTCATAGAATATAGATGCACTTCGAGAAACAAAGTTATATGATAATTTAGTTGGCGAGCACGTGCTCTAGTAATTGGTCCTTGCACGTCAGAAGTAGTAGGGGTGGTTGTATCAGTGGAAGGGATGTCCTCATCATCCTCCCCATCTTGAATTCGAGTAGCATTCATAAGTTCAATGTTCTCTTTAGTTGTCTTATGCATCTTAAGAATCAAATCAGCACGTTGTTGAGCATCAAAATTTACCGTCTCCGAAGTTGGAAGAGGCAACAAGTCGATAGGTGCACGAGGTATGAAACCATAAACAATCTCAAAAGGATATGTTTTGGTTGTAGAATGCAGCGAGCAATTATAAGCAAATTCCATATGAGGCAAACATTCCTCCCACATTTTTAAGTTCTTTTTAAGCACAGCCCTAAGCATAGTAGACAAAGTTCTATTGACTATCTCAGTTTGTCCATCGGTTTGGGGATGACAAGTAGTGAAAAATAACAGCTTAGTCCCTAACTTAGCCCACAAAGTTCTTCAGAAATGAATAAGAAATTTAGCATCATGATCTAAACTATCGTATTCGGAATGCCATGCAAGCGAACAATTTCCTTAAAGAACAAATCAGCAATATTTGTAGCATCATCACTTTTATGACATGGTATAAAATGAGCCATCTTAGAGAATCTATCCACGACAACAAAAATACTATCGCTCCCCTTCTTTGTTCTAAGCAGCCCTAAAACAAAGTCCATCGAAATATCTTCCCAAGGTGTGCATGGGACAGGCAGAGGCATGTATAAACTATGAGGATTAAGTCATGACTTAGCTTTTTGGCACATGGTGCAGCGGGCAATGAAGCGTTCGACGTCACGCCTCATCTTTGTCCAATAAAAATGTTGGGTCGGAATGTCTTCGGTCTTCTTTACGCCGAAGTGACCCATCAATCCTCCTCCATGCGCCTCCTGTAACAACAAAAGACGAACAGAGCTAGCTGGAATGCATAGCTTGTTAGCACGGTACACGAACCCATCATGCAACACAAATTTATTCCAACCTTTTTCCTCTTGACAATTGAACAACACATCTGTAAAATCATCATCATGCACATATTGTTCCTTTATTGTCTCTAATCCAAAGATTTTGAAGTCAAGTTGTGAAAGCATAGTGTATCTCCTAAACAATGCATCAGCTATGACGTTGTCTTTGCCCTTTTTATGTTTAATGACATAAGAGAAAGACTCAATAAATTCAACCCACTTAGCATGTCTATGGTTCAGATTGGTTTGACTTCGAATATGCTTCAAGGATTCATGATCAGAATGTATTACAAACTCTTTGGGGCATAAATAATGCTGCCATGTTTCCAAAGTTCGAACTAGAGCATATAATTCTTTATCATAGGTAGAATAGTTCAAACCATGCCCACTTAATTTTTCACTCAAGTAAGCAACATATTTTCCGTCTTAGATTAACACACCACCAAGACCTGTGCCACTAGCATCACATTCTAATTCAAAAGTCTTGCTGAAATCAGGAAGTTGAAGCAAATGAGCGTGTGTCAACTTATCTTTGAGAGCGTCGAAAGCTTGTTGTCTGGTGCCCCAAGTGAAAGGAACTCCCTTCTTTGTAAGCTTATTCAGCGGTGCAACGATGGTGCTGAAATCCCAAACAAAACGCCGATAGAAACCAGCGAGCCCGAGAAAACTCCGCACTTGTGTGACCGTTTTAGGAGGCGGCCAACTCTGGGTAGCGACGATCTTGGCTTGATCAACTTCAATGTCCTGTGGAGTAACAACATAGCCAAGAAACGATACTCGATCGGTGCAAAAGGTGCACTGCTCTAGGTTACCAAATAGATGTGCATCACGTAAAACATGAAAAACAACACGTAAATGCTCCAAATGTTCCTCTAATGACTTGCTGTAAATCAATATATTATCAAAGTATACTACCACAAACTTGCCAATGAAAGCACACAAAACTTCGTTCATTAATCTCATGAAAGTGTTAGGTGCGTTAGTTAAACCAAAAGACATCACTAACCACTCATACAGTCCGAACTTAGTTTTAAATGTTGTTTTCCACTCATCTCCTAACTTCATGCGAATTTGATGGTAACCACTACGCAAATCAACTTTAGAGAAAACAGTAGAACCACTTAATTCATCAAGCATATCGTCTAACCTAGGGATAGGATGACGATAATGAATGGTGATATTATTAATATCTCTACAATCTACACACATACACCATGAACCATCTCTCGTAGGAACTAATATGACAGGAACAACACAAGGACTAAGAGATTCGCACATATAACCTTTGTCGAGCAATTCTTGTACTTGGCGTTGAAGTTCTTTCGTCTCGTCTAGGTTGGTCCGATACGGCGCACGGTTTGGCAGCGTGGCACCGGGAATCAAGTCGATTTGGTGCTATATTCCTCGAATAGGTGGCAGCCCCGGTGCCACCTCCTTCGGAAATACATCAACATATTCCTGCAAAAGGTTAGCAACAACAGGGGACAAGGATGGAGGTATACCCTCAAATGAGAACAAAACACTCTTGCATACCAAAGCATAGCACACAGAGTCATGGGGCTGCAAAGTACCGATTTCATATTTAGTTGCAAGCAAAACGGGACCCTTCAACTTAATTTACTTTTTTTTTTGTAGCACTAGGTTCTTTCTTTGATTGATCGACAAAGTCATTCGCAACAATCTGATTTTCACTTTTACTAGTAGCCCTGTCATGCTTAGCTCTCTCTAATTCATCTTTTAAAATAGCCTCAGGTGACATGGGCAACAAGCTAATCTTCATCCCTTTAAATGTGAGAGTATATCGGTTGGTTCGACCATGATGTACAACATCTCTATCATATTGCCAAGGTCTACCTAGCAGCAAAGAACAAGCTTGCATAGGCACTACGTCACACTCAGCATAGTCATGATATGAACCAATGGAGAAGTGTTCTCGCACAATGCGTGTTACCTTGAGCTTACCGCAATTATTGAACCACTAGATGTAGTAGGGACGGTGGTGTGGTTGAGTGGCCAAGCAAAGCTTCTCGACCATGTCTATGCTCACCAAATTATTGCAGCTTGCCCTGCCGATGATCACACTAAGACGAGCAATCCTTGACGATTTAATTTTGTTTGAAACAAGTTGTGGCGCTAATTCTGTTCGACACGCTCTATTTGTGCACTAAGTACACGTTGTGCGATGATGCTCAAGTACTTATCCGCGAGGTCAGCCCTGATGTGTTCTGACGAGGATTAAACCCTCTATGTATTAATTTAAATACATAAAAGACCATACGTCTTCATGGTCGTAACCCCTAAGGCTAACGACCTCACTGATCGTAAGGATTTCAGAGGTTACACGATGGGTACCCTGGTCGGACTAGGTTTCGACCAGGTAGCTGCTCGGAAATGCTATGAACAAGCACCCTTAACCGTATGATGAATGAAACACGGCAAAACGCTCCATACCATACGATGATATACAAGACATCGACAATAAACCACCTTACTAAGCTAGGTTCTCACAAGTTCTTAACCGCAAGGTAGTTAGCACATTGTTAACTACCTTAAACCTCCGACTAGTCGTAACGCTTTTATCGTGGACGCCTTCTAGGAGTAATCGCCGCCTTTCGGAGTTATTTAATGGTGGAACGCAGAAGACGAGGAGGCACGCACACACAACAAATAACAATGTAAGGCAACCTGGCCAAAGCAAGAGTATTCAATACATTTGGTGTAATTAGAGATAGTCCCTAGTCAAGTCTTGTAATCCCAGTTCATATTAATAAAGAGCAGCCCCCATTCTCTTCTAGGATTCTCCACGTCATTTTCCTCCTTTTATTTTCGTAAGATCGGCGACTCGATCGTCGACATGTTCCTCCTCACGATCGGAATAATTGTCGTTTCCTACAGGGTCAGCAAGCAAAGTATGTTCTTCTTCCATGTCACTAGCTGAAGTGTACTCACCATTATCCTTGATCAAGAGGGCGCGCTTGCTAGGACAGTCCCTCTGCATGTGTCCAAAGCCCTTGCAGATATGGCATTGAGTCTCGCGTGCTCGTCCAGTTGATGCCACTAAAGATGCACCCGATGCAGGGACCGAATGACCGGTTTTGCTTGCCTCGGGTGTTCGTGAAGGTGTAGAAGAGGCCGCTGGACGTCTGGAATTGTTTGATGAGCTCAGGTCAGCAGCACGGTTGGAGGTGGCAACGGAAGTACGGTTCTGAAATTGACTTGTACGACATGCAAAAATACCTCCGGTTGCTCGCTGTTCGCTATGACGCCCCTCAAGACTTCCTGCTCACTTTACAAGCAAAGTGAAACAAGCGAGTGATAGAATTGTAATCCTTATAATCAAGTATATCATGTATCTCACTGGTTCACCCACCTAAAAATCGCCATTTTAGCATCTTCGCTTCTCTATACCACAAATAAGCAAACCAGCTTTGTAATTCTTGATAGTATTCCTCAACAGTTTTACTACCTTGATTCAAACGGGTCAATTTATTCAACAAGTCACGAGCATAGTATGAGGGAACAAAACGATGACGCATAGTTCTTTTTAAAGCCTCCTAGGTGCCAGGTACGTCATTGGGATTAATACGACAATATTCACTCCATCATACACAAGCAAAGTCTGTAAACTCACTAGTAGCAACTCTAACCCTCCTATTCTTAGGGAAATCATGGCAAGTAAATTTTTGTTCTACTTGTAACTCCCAAGTGAGATAAACATCAGGATCATATTTACCAGCAAATGGAGGTATAGTAAATTTAATCTTAGAAAAGGCATCATCACGGTCACATACCTCCTGTGGTTGTGGATCACGTCCCATACCTTGTCTATTGAAACGACGTCAACGGTGAGCACGATCGTCGTTGGAGTTGAGGTCCCCGTCCTTAGTATCAGCAAAATTGTTCTCGTCTTCTTTTCGGCGATGGCCGGAAGCACCGGTGGTAGCGGGAACATCACGAAGGGGTGCCATAGGCGGGGTGGAGGGGCTCGGACTAGACCCTCCAAATATGCCAAGATAGCATCAAGCTTCCCGTTCAATTCAATTTGGCCAGCTTCTACTCCATCGAGTCTTGTAATGGTCTCATCGTGAGCGTTCTCCAGTTGCTCACAATGGTCGTTGACCACCTTTGCAAAGTGTTGTCGTAGCCCAATTGTACGTGAGGTGAGGATCCCCTCTTCTTCAATTTCTTATACCCCTGACATGGCAATAGCAAACAAAAAATGAAGGTGAAAGTAGCAAGGCCCTAATACTACTAATATGTGGGGCTGAAAAAAAACACTCACTCACTCAAACTTCACTAAAGCTCTTACCCAATTCTTACCAAGCAGCAGGTGGTGATCAGCACACCGGTGTTGGCGTCAAACTAGTCGTCAAAGATTGAATAGAGTGATTGCAAGTGAAGGTAGCCTGTACGGGTGTAGTAATGATGTGGAGCTAGGCAGGCTTAAGTATGGTAGCAAGGAGTAGCAATTATCGAAACAGAGAATGCAAGCTGAAAATTTGTTCAACGCCAGTTAGTGCTCGCCCTAGGCTAGACCGTACTAGAGACGCGAGCCTAGAACACAAACGAAAGCACACCGCGGCAGAACTAGGGAACGTCACACACTCAGTTCGGAAGCTCCTGGTTGGTCCTGGAGGACCGCTGGGTGGTCCTGGAAGACCTCCTGGGTGGTCGAGGAGGACCTCCGGGTGGTCTTGGAAGACCCGCCCATTCTGCTCTCCTTTTTTTTTTAAATACTCGTTTCCTTTCCAACGGATCAAGAATCGCCCCAAGCGGAGGTCGTGTGCAAAAGTTGCCTTTTATTTTTGTTTTTTTTGACTCATCGCACACTCACCAGGGGTGGTCCTGGAAGACCTCCCTTTACTTTTCCTTTTCTTTTCTTTTCTGAGCACACGCTGTTTTTGGCTATCTCCGAATTGGCACCGTGGGGGTAGAAACCGTGTCCGAGACCAACTAGGACAAAGCCTTTCTAGATGGGAAGTTCGATTCCTTGCTACAGTCGGTGTCCTTCTCCTTCTTTGCTTCCCTTGCCGTGGCAGATCGAATCCAACCGCAACAATGAAACCAAACGTGACCAGAACTCGAAACTCTAAAGAAACTAGACACTAAGACCAGCAAACGACACGACGATGCAACCGAAAGTTCAACAATGTAATACACTGAAAAGAAAAATTGTGAGGCGAAGATGGGTTTGGACAGGATGATCTACTACTTTTTTTTTTTGGTTTTTGTGTGCTGTAGGTAAAGAAAAGCAATCTAATCTATAGTAAACTGGAAATTCCTCATCGATCAACCCAAAAATCTGATACCAAATAATGGGGTAATTGTCCCGATCTTTCGATGAGGATGATACACTTGATTTGGTGGAAGCTAACTCTCACGATCCAGGCTACAACCGTGCGACAACTGTTGCACCCGCAATCACTGAACCAACTTCACGTTCGCTATCGACCTTGTCGGTAGCGAGATCGACCTGACCACGAAGGTCTTTTCCTGCATGCAATCAAGAAAAATAGATGAAGCAACGAACTTGCTGAATAGGAATTGAGGAACAACGATAGATGTATTGAATAATTTGGGGTTCTGAAGACAAGGTCTGTTTGTACTAGCCACACAAGCAAATGATGTATAAAGTAGTAAAGCTAAACTTTAATCAACAAAACCCACCAAACCCTAAGGGTGGTGGCCACTATATAAAGGGGAAGGGCGGCTTGGCGGCCGCCTCACACACGACCTAATGTCGATTCTATCTCTTAACTCCCGTATCACACAAAGATTCTTTCCTAATACAATTATGGAAAGATTACATCCAATTTATCTAAAAGATATATACTATAACGGACTGGTCGAAGACCTAGTCGCAGGACTAGTCCTGGGGAGGTCTTGAGGAGGCCCGAGGAGGTCCTGGAGCGTGGCACGGACCTGCCACGTGTCGCGAACTGGGAGGTCCTAGAGGGAGGTCCTAGGGAGGTCGTAGGGAGACCTCTTGGGAGGTCATGGAGGACCTCCTGGGACCTCCTGGGAGGTCGTGGAAGACCTCCTGGGAGGTCGTGGACCCTCATCTCCCATTAGCTAGCCTCCCGATCCTTGATTCTTAAGTAAAATAATATCACTTGCTTTAGGCAACATCATAGAGTTCATAGAATATGGATGCACTTCGAGAAACGAAATTACCTAATAATTTAGTTGGCGAGCACGTGCTTTAGTAATTGGTCCTTGCACGTCAGAAGCAGTAGGGGTGGTTGTATCAGTGGAAGGGATGTCCTCATCAGGTCTCAGCGGATATGCTTCCGGAGGGAAACAAGTTGCCCAAAACCACCTACAAAATCAAGAAGGTTCTTTGTCTATTGTGAATTGAAGTAGAAAGAATACATGCATGTTCGACGCCGCCCTGCTGCTCCGGTATTGCTCTCTACTCATCCTTCTCCTCGACACCCAAAGGTAACCGATGCTGAGTTGCTGACCCCGACGCCCCTTTCCCTCACTCTTTTTATCAATAATCTGTCATGCTGTCATGGTCCTCATGGACTCATGATAATTGCACTGGTATCTGGTTTAAACATGCTGGTGTCTGGTTTAAACACTGAGTAGTATGAGGTGTTGTACTTGTTTTAGGAATTGTATTTGTTCTAGTCAGTGATTCATATGTCATTTGTTTTGATACTGCTACTGTAATATATTGCAATGTGGTGTGGTGGGCTTGAGATGAATGCTCTGTGATAATAATAGTCTTGTACTAAAATTGTTTTGATAATCGGGTTTGAACTTGAGCTCTAATTGGAATACTTACTCTACATCTGAGAGCAATATCAAAATGTTAAATCTTAGCTTTATGATGATTTCATTTGTTCACATGATGTTTGTGTTGAGCATATTATTCCTTTTAAATGACTTAGAGGATTTATATGTTTATATGTCAATTATGTCATTGTATTGGTCCTAATTTCTTCCCTACATATCCTAATTATTTATTAATTGGTGTGTATACCCATACACATAGAGATCGAATGTTATGATAATATATTCATGTGTGTCAAAACTTCTATTTCTTGTGAAGATGTCTTTCGCTCATTCTTCATCATCGTCGCCACATGGGTCTGATGCGCCGTCCTATGGAATATCCAAGCGCAGTAGAGGAATATCGAAAAGGCCCGAGGGCCGATTTACCATCACAGAGGTCAATGAGTCTGGGACCCCTATCAATCCTTGCCGAGCAGTGTCCGCATTCTGGAGAACGGTTGGAATAGTTGTACGGGAACGGGTCAACATCACCTACGATTCGTGGAAGGAGTTGACCAAAGCTCAGAAAGGTGAGCTGCTGACGGATATTTTCCAATCGTTCGAGATCCCGAAACAACACCAAGACTCTGTGCGATGACACACATTGCTATAGGCATGCAAAGCGTAGAAGAACTTTAAGAGCATGCTTGTCAAGAACTACGTGGAGAAGGATCTGAGACCCTTCCACAAGTATCTGTTCTTGGAAGAGTACTGGGAAGACTTTGTGGCAAAGAAGACGACAAATGATTGTAGGAGTGAAAGTGCGGCGCACAGGGCCCTCCAGGTAAAAAACACGCACCCCCACAGACTCGGCACCACTGAGTATGTGGGTAAAATCCCGCAATGGAGGGATCAGGATCAGCAGGCAAACCGTTCGAATGCCTCTCCACCATTTGTTGGAATCCCTGATGAGCACGCCCGAAATTGGCTAAGAGCGATGTTATCTACCCTATCTTCGGGGGCCATCTCCTTTCCAAACCCTACAGACAAGGAAGTATCCCAGCGCTTGGTAAGATATCGAACTATCTATAGTTTGTAATTACTCCATAACTTTATAGGAAGTGAAATGACATGTCAGGCTATTGTAGGAAACGCTGAGTGCACAATCTTTCCAAGGATCATTCCAAGCAATCAGGGAGAGAGATATACTCTCCGTGGCCCTGGGAAACAATGAGCACATGGGTCGCACGAGAGGCCTTGATCTTTATGTTCTATGGAAATATGGATTCCCAGAGGACTCTGAAGCGTACCGGAGTAGGAAGAGAGCCAAAGCCAAGCACGATGCAAAGCTATGAGAGGAGATTCATGAATCCCTCAGAGATAAGATCACTGAATCCATCAGAGATGAGATAAATGATTGCGTCAGAGATGAGACGCGACGGTAGATGGAGAGCCTTAAGGAAAGGCTTAGGGAAAATCAGTTGCAAGCCCCTGCCCCTACTGTGCAAACTAGCCCCCCAAACTTTCGAGTAGCTGCGCGTCCAACCCTAACCCTACCCCAAAAGGCCACGATAGATTTCCTATTGATGACATCCTAGTAATAATTATTATCTCTAGAATGCTCGATCCATTGATAGGCCTGTTAGAGTAGCTAATTTTGTATCGTTATGTAAGTGGCTATCAAGTGCAAGCTCCAAGTGAGATATGCCTCTGTTGCCCTAGATGCTGCTTGGGGCCAGGTGTATCCATCCGGTGTTGCGGATTTGGTGTATGGTATAAATCCAACTCCAGGTTTCGCAAAAGTAAATGTGGACGGTGTTTATGCCAATTTTGCGATCGTCCCGCTGCTGATTCCCCCAGACGACGAGATCATGACTCTAGGGTAAGCCATTGGAACATTCATGTAGTGGCCCAAGAGGAACATCTGCCTGGAGCTACCTGCTCCAGTGTCAACTTCACGGGAATATCCTGCAACGGTGTCAAGTCCATGGGAGCTAACTGTATCGGAGCTACCTGCATCGAAGCAGCAAGGGCCCGGTGCATCAGATGCATCTACACCTCATGCTTGGTCGACTCTCGTGAAGTCGACCTCTAAAACGCGAGGCAGCAATGGCAAATCGAAGATGGTCGACTCCTGTTCTGATATCCCCTTCTTGCCATTGGCCCAGAAATTCATGCTAGGATAGCCGTTGGTAGAGCCCGACCGTACCCTAGGATTCTCTTGCAAGAGATTGCATACATGGTACATGGAACAGGACAACAAGACGGATGGACAATAACGCTCGGGTGTCAACGTCAAGTTCAAGAAGGATCATCCTAACCACGTGGTTCAAGACTCACTACTACAGAAAAGGCTTTCACAGACGGTTCAAAACGCCATCACGCACGGTTTCGTGAGCCGCCCGAGTTTATGGGTCGCTGATGATGAGGTCATCATGCACGGTTTTGAACCGCTCGTGATGTATACTTTCACGAGCGGTTTGTGGTTCAAACCGTCATGATAATAATATCACGCACGGTTCCAAATGCACAAACCGCTCGTGATATGTACTTTATCACAGATGGTTTCACCAAAAAACCGTATGTGATAGTACATATCACAGACGGTTTCACCACAAACCGCTCAGTGATAGTACATATCATGCACGGTTTGTGGCACGGAACCGTATGTGATGACTTTTCTATAAAGTTAGCGTTGGTGCTTGTACCATTAAATCCGCATATATATATATATTATATATTTTTGAGCCTCAGTTTATAACCCAACAAGAACACTAAGCAACCATTCTCATATTGTTGCTTGCGTTCTTGTTGGGTTTAAAGACAATTACATGCTCAAGAATTGTTGGTTGCTAATACATGATGCCACTTCCCAGTCGGAGTAGTTGCGCATCAACGTCACTTTCTGAACATAGCGACGTCCAATCCAGGTAATTGGATGTCCGAACGCCTCTTTGCATCCATATTTTTAAACTTACAGGCTCAATGAGGTTGCCCGTGGATACTGCCTCATTCTTCTCATGTCATGTGGATCGCACTTCCTAAAGTGGCCGAGATCTATTTAATAATATATATATATATATATATATATATATATATATATATATATATATATATGGTGCTGGTTTTAATGGCACAAGCAAACCAACCGCTGGAGACTTTATAGAGAAGAGATTATGAATGGAATGGTAGGACGACTGCACGCAAGAGGTAGAAGAACTTGACCGCATGAACAAGGGGACTATAAATATGAACTAATTATCAATTCAATTTCAGCATAAGACTATTGACACCATTACATCACAGAGCAAGGGACTATTAATATGAACTAATTATCAATTCAATTTCAGCATAAGACTATTTACATCATTACATCACAGAGCAAGGGACTATTAATATAAACTAATTATCAATTCAATTTCAGATAAGACTATTGACATCATTACATCACACAAAGAAGAGGACTATTAATATGAACTAATTATCAATTCAATTTCAAAGATAAGACTATTTACATCATTACATCACAGCAAGGGGACTATTAATATGAACTAATTATCAATTCAATTTCAGCATAAGACTCTTAACATCATTGAGCAGCTTCATCGAAGAAGAGAACAAGACCAAGGGTGTCCAAACCCACCACACCAAGAGTAGCCCTCAAGATCCATCGAGAGCACTAGCTAGCCATTTTCATCACAGAGCAAGGAGGGTAGAGACAGAGAGGACCTTAGTACAACAAGAACCACGGTGGCGACCCCACCACCAAAGACAACCCTCATCCATTTCCTTTACCTTGCATAAATCACACAAACGTCAGACACAACTTAAGGCTCATGCATAAAAATCAAACTCAACAAAAGACATTAAGCTAACAGATCTAGAGGAGAATAGAGGAGGATAGGGAAAGCAAAGCCTGGCCAGAGACTTAGCGGGCGCAGGGGTCGGGCGGCGACGACGACGAGGTCGAGCGGCAAGGCGAGGTGGGGGGGAATGGCGGCGCCGGCAATGACGGGAGGAAACGGACGAGAGTAAGGTCACTGGGAGTGATTTAGTTAGAGCGCAAACCCTAGCGGCAAGTCGGGCTAGCTCCTACTTATAAAGAGATTTATCGAGACGGTTCTATTATGGAACCGTCGGATAATTATCACGACGGTTCCATAATAGAGCCGTCAGGATATGGATATATCACGATTTGTTCCATAATGGAACTATCGTGAAATGGTTTTTTCTCAAGTATATATATACAATTACATGACATGAAGAAATTACATGTTTATATTAAAAAGCGTAAACCTATAATTAAACAAGGTTTTTCTAGTGGCGAAGGTAGGTCGCTATCTCCATCTGCAATATTTCATAGGCGCGGTGTGTCAAGACGGACGGTTCTCGATCATCGTGAACGAAGCTGAATCGCCCACCCGCTGACGCCATTGCTCGAAAGTGTCTCCAAGACCTCGATCGTTGAACCAAGAAGAATTGAGCCCATAGGCTCTCTTCCTTGCTTGAGGGTCTCGGCCGTCGATTCGATGCGTCGCCTCGATTTCATAGTCCAAGTGACGGCAAGCCTCCCGGAGACGGCAACGCTATTTTGGAGGACTACGCCGATGACGCCAGAACTCGCCGAAAGTGGGAGATCACCCGGAAGACACGACGGAGGAGGATGGCAAGACGGCGGAAGGTGGCGCCACCGCTCGCAAAATTCTCCGTCGGTAGAGGAGTGAAGACATCGTTGATCAAACAAAGTGTTCTTCCGCAAAGACGGCTCAACGACACCGAGAGAGGTGCTCAGACAAAGGCGCCAGAAGGCCATCGCTGCGGCGACAAGGAAGAGGCAGCCATTTCGCTTTTTATAAGTATGTGGGGATGATCATCTTGGATGGCGGATGATCCTTTTTATAAAACAAGGAATAAATTCGAGCGTGAGACGAAGAGACGATCGGGAGCCGGGCGGATTGGCAACGAAACGACGCGATCGGCGATGAAGAAACTCACGCCGAGCGATATTATCACTGACGGTTATTTTAAGAACCGCTCAGGATATTTAATTAATATCACGCACGGTTCTTGTTGTAACCGTCGTGATACTTCACGACGGTTGTGTTTTAAAACCGCTCGTGATATCGATAATATCACGAGACGGTTCGAACAAGAACCGTTTATGATACTTCATGAGCGGTCTTCAACATGAACCGCTCGTGATATTGCCTCTTCACGACGGTTTTTAGCGCAGCCAAAGAGTACGACGACGTCTCTAAACCAAAACCGTCTGTGATTGAATGTAATACCGACGGTTTCGGTCAACCGTTTGTGATGAGGCGTCCAGTATTAGCCTTTTTGTAGTAGTGACTATGTCTTCACGGTGACCTTCGAGCACTTGTTCTTTCTCTTCAACCTCGACGCCCTCAACGCCTTACTCATGTGATGTTGGACACTGTAAGTGTGTACAATCACGGTCAACGTTTGTGTAATACCGATAAATGTTATATATAACTCCTTGCTTTTTGTGTGTGTGTGTGTGTCTATACACACACACATGATTTCTGAAGCTGAATTAAGGAATTCACCGGTAGGTTTCCTCGACCCACACTTGGTCTCCTTGTAAACTATCAAGGAGAATACAAAATTCGTTAAGGATTACATGACGAAGTCATTGCTGGCGCACCGCGACAAGGAATTCATACTTTTGCCCTACAACCAGGAGTAAGTGCTGCATTAGTGGCTATACTTGTTGATTTGTACTTTATAAGCAACACGAACTTAGGTTTAATGACCATGATGACATACCTGTGTAGGTTCCACTGGATTCTAATTGTAATTATACCAAAACAGAACAGGGTAATATACCTAGATTCCCTAAAGAGGGCCGCACACGACTTCACAATTGTTCGATAATTAATCGACGGGTAAACATATTTCCTCTATAGATAACTCTATTGTAGTCTTTCCTTCCTTTGCAATAGCTAAGGCTAACTTCTTGGAATCATGTAGGTCGTTCGCCGTGTACTTTGCTAAAGGAGGGAATTGCAAGGGAAGGATTCTGCGACACGATCTAAATTTCCCGGTATTCACTACTACACATTAATCCTATATAACACTTCGTAGTAACACCTCTCAAACTAACCAATTCTATTTTTGCAGTGCCACCAACAGCTGCCGGCCTGCAACATCTGTGGATACTATGTTTGCCACAACATAGAACTACTCGTCGGTTCCGCGATGACCAATGATCCTCAAGTTTGTCAATGTTGCAATAATTATTTCATACTTATCAATTTATATATGCACAGATTTAATCTTCCAAGCGACAGGTTGCGAGCATCGATACAACTGCGTTGGAACAGGGCTAGCTCATAAACATTCAAGGACAGTTTGTGACATTCTTGAACCGTGAGGTCATAAATCTAGATGGGAAGTTCCACAATGTAGATTGAGCTTGATTGGGATAAGATTGAACTTGATTGGGATAAGATTGAACTTAATGGTACATGTGTGTAAATGTACATGAATGGTTAATTTTAGTTAATTGATTTGTGAATTAGATATGTTTGTTTTTGAAATGAATGTGAATTGGATCATGTGCTTGTTTCTGAAATGAATATGAATTGGATGTGCTTGTTTCTGAAATAAATGTGAATTGAATGTATACATGTACTTGTTGTGTTTCAGCTTGTTTCATAGGGTATGGCTAGCATTTCCTGAGGCTAGCCAATAAACAGAAATAGAATTATCAATACAAAAGAATATCACAGACGGTTCCTTAGGACATACCGTCTGTGATACATCAGCTATCACAGACGGTTCTGAGTTAATAACCGTTTGTGATGATAGTCTACATCACAGACGATTCGAAAGCCGTCTGTGATGACCTCATGTCATTACTGACCCATAAACTCAGACGACTCATAAAACCGTCTGTGATGACGTTTTTGAACCGTCTGTGAAGACCTTTTCTGTAGTAATGTTTGTTATACTCTAGTACACCTTATGCGTAGCAGCCCTTAGATTAGATTAGAGTTGCGAGATACAACACGAGCATGCACAGTATCAAGAACGAAGTAGATGTATCATGTATAGAGAACTGAAATAACAACACCAAAACAATCACGACGAGAGAGAAATATTTGGCGAAGTTAACTGCAAATTCCTTAAGCACGACCTCATAGAGTAGGAGAGATTGTCACTCTCTCACAACCCTCTCAAATCTTTTAGAACCATCGGATCCTTGCCCTATACAAGAATCTAGTGCTAAAGAATAACCTAGCCTCTAATCCTCTCTTTCGCCCTTTACTTTGGATGAGTTGTTCTGTGGCTTGAGATCTTCATAACCACCCCTTATGGCTTTATATAGTACCCCTATTTCTCCTCCAAAGAGAAGTATGAGTTATAATTCTATTAGGATTCATACAAGACTCCACCACACAGGGATTGGCAAAAAAAACTTTCACTAACGAGGTAACTCTACAAGCATGGAGTGAAAGACAAGACTCCACCACACAGGGATTGGCAAAAAAAACTTTCACTAATGAGGTCATTCTACATACGCATGGAGTGAAAGACGAACTCAAATCTGTAATTTTTAGCTGGCTAGATTTCCTGTAAGAGCAAAGAACTTTTCCTTTCCTTTCCTTTTTATGTAAATATTTTATTAATATATAATATAATGCAGTAGGACCATATCCTACCATTTTCCTATAAAAAAAGAAATCCTTGTAGCACTCATCTCCAAGTCCTAATAGGATAAGATATGAATCACCGTACGTAAACATGTTGTTATAACTATGGACTGTACGCCGTCGCAACGCCGAACTAAGCTTAAGTTGAACCCACACTTCTAGTGGAAAAAAGGGTAAGACCCCAACCAATTTCCACGAGATGTATGGCTTGTAATGCTCCCTGGAGAAGTTAATCCGAAAACTCTCCGTGGCATTGTTCCATGTAGGGTGAAAACGGGCCGCCCAGGGTACCATTTTTTAGTCCCGATCTGTATCCAATATTATCTGTATTCGTATCCGAAAAATCTCATGGAATATAAGTTAGGATATGAGAAAAGCAATATCCAATCCATATTCGTATTTTATAAGATATTCAATAAACATCAATATTCTTTAATATCCTCTATGGTTTTCTAGTCACTGACTAATATATAATATGATTTTACATTTGATTATGTTTATGTTGTTAAATAGAATAAATAATTCTCTAAAAGGTACTATAATTTGATAGTTTCGTTGGTGAAGTTATATCTTTTCTTTATGCGTACACTATCCGTCAAGTTACCCGTGACCGATTTGAATCCGATCTGTGTCCGCCCTGTGCCCGTATCCCAAAAAATATGTATTCGTATATGAATCCGGGGTTTCCGTATTCGACTCCAAATCTGAGATAAAAATGAGTTAGGATATGAGAAGAGCAATATCCACCCTTAGTTCCGTGTACTGCCATATCATTAGCACTAAGTTTTTCTTTTAGTGGCCAGGTTTTTCCTAGCTGCATTAAAGAAGGACCCCTGTGAGGTACGCGCGCCGAGCCAACCTCGAGCATGGGCAGGCAGGAGCCTAGAAGCTTGTAGGAGAAACAAACTAGTGGTCAAAGTTTCATCCTAGAGAATGTGTATCCTAATCATTCTCAATTAGAAAATGATTTGCGTCTATGTCGATAGCACACGCTGATATTTGTGAACGGAGCAAGGTCCCATGCTACGAGAGAGGGGAGAGAATACATGATTAAGGGTCTGTTTGGTATGGCTCCAACTCCTAACTTCATAGTTGGAGTGGGTGGAGCTGTGCCAAACGGGGTTGCTCCAAAAATTTTTTGGAGTTGAAGCAACCGAGAGCGGAGCAACCTGTAGTGTAATTTTTGGGAGCAGCCTGTAGTGTAATTTTTGGGAGCAGACTTCCACCAGCTCCCTGCAAAGAGCAGCAACTCCCTTATCAAAATATCCTTGGAGTTGGGAGGTAATTACCCACTTTTGTCACTCCACAAAACTCCCCTCACCCCTACCGATTAGTCCTAGTCACACCCACCTTCTTCCCGACTCAAGCCCCATCCCCTCTGTCCTCTCTCTCGCCCCTACATCATCCCCTCCGAACCCTAGGCGCCGCCGGCCGAAGATGCTCACTGCCAGCCCGGAGACCCGCATCGCCGATCTTGCACGCCGTCGCTTGCGTTCCGAATGCCCTTGACCTAGGATCCCTCACCCCTGGATCCCTCGCCGCCGGACTCCCTCGCCCCGGATCCCTCGCCGCCGAACTCCATCGCTCTCGGATCCCTCGTCATCGGACTCCCTCGCTCCTTTTGCTGGCACCCCCTTCCCGCCTCGCACACGTTTCTCCTCCCTATTCCCAAATCCCCAGCCCAGAGAAAACCCTAGAGAAAACCCAAGAGGATCGAGAACACGACGAGCCGGTAGGTGACCTTCTCCAAGCACCGCGGTGGGCTGCTGAAGAAGGCAAGCGAGCTTGCCATGCTATGCGACGCGTAGGTTGGCGTCATCATGTTCTCTAGCAGGGGCAAGCTGTTTGAGTACTGCAGCCCCCGTATAGGTATAGCTAGCTTCTAACTCTAATTACTCATATCTTCTCCCTAATTCCCCCATTCAATCTTGTTACAAGCTGTAGATTAATTTTAGATATCTACCACGCCTATTATCTTTTGGATTTGTTTCTATGATGCCAAGATTCCTCTCTGCCTTGTTTGCTTTTCATCTGTTCTTCGTTTAGGTAATTATTACTATATATATATATATATATATATATATATATATGTGTGTGTGTGTGTGTGTGAGGTGAACTGGGTGATCCTGAACAAGTGTAGTGGTGTGGTTTTGGATTTTGTTTGGATAAACTGATTAATAGTTCAATTTGCATCCCATGAAAAATCTTGATGTTAACCTCATGAAAATGGCACCCGATCTAGACATCCAGTAAAAACTATTCTACCATGTGCAAGCCCTTGATTGGTAGCAGATAGAAGCAGAGAGAAAAGTGGCATGATCCTAGATGTGTATGGATTTTTCTTTGGGTTTCATGACTATTCAGTATTCATGATCTGTGTTCCAAGAACGTTCTTTAATTTGTCTCTGGTTTTAATTTTGTGGCATCTTAATGTCAGATTTCATTCTCAGATGAGCGATTATACACTCATCTGAAAGCAAACAACTAAATTCTACATGTGATCACTAATTTACCATTGATTAGTTTATCAAATTTTACCTATCATTGTTTATCAAGTACTAGAAGCTAGCGGTCCATTTACACATGCATGATCGTAGCATAATTCAACAATACACATTAAGTGGAACTTGCGATTGATCGTTCATGTACTTACTAATTTGCAATTGATCATTCATGTACTTACTTGCATCGAGTATTCTAGTGCAAAGTAGTACTAACATACTTGTCATATTTTGTTAAGCTTGAGGGAGCTCATTCACCGGTACGAGACCACCAACAACACCCAACTGTAGGAGATAAACCTTGAAGATCAGGTACCCGAATTTGTACATTGGCAATTGCAAGATTGGAAGTTCTAATACGATAATTGATCTATCATCATCTTGATTCTTGCAGCAAATGCTCGCGGAGATCGCAAGGCTGAAGCATGAAAGCGAACAGCTTGAATCCACCTTGAGAAGATACACCAAGGAATACCAGGAGATACTCAAGCAATAATTAGGATGTGATGATGCTATAGTGCTAGTCTGATTAGTTTTCCTGCTGGATTTTGTGAACTATTGAATCTATAAACACTTATGCTCTGATTCTTCAATAAGGCTCTTGGAGCGCATGGTGTCTTCTCTTCTAGTCAACTGTGTAAGTGGACCTTACTGCATGCAAATTTCAGAATGGTGCAGACAAACTACATTGTTTCATTTATCCTGGCCAACATTCTTTTATGAACTACTCTAGTGTTGAATCCTCCAAAATTGTACCCCAGTTATGTCAGATTGTTGAATAAAATAGTATCAGGTTTCATCTTGTATGAATATTTCCTGAGAAAATTGTTCAATGCCAATATGTTGAGTTCAATGCAAAGCAAATTGTTCAATGCTAATATGTTGCTCGAATTGTTGAATGCAAAATTAACTTCTTTGAAAGTTTTATGTGAAAATCCTGCAAATTGGTTATTAAAGATGCAATGCAATGCATATTGTTGAATGGAAATGGAAAGTGCCAGACTTTTGGCAATGACTACGAGGATGAGATTAGGTGTGTGTCCAGTCGCTTCCCCTGATCTCCATGTGTGCTGATGTATGTACTTTTTTTGGAGTAAAAATTTCGAATGTAGACGAAAAAGATGGCACGACATGACTTAACATGACAAAAAATATATAAATAAATGCACAACATGGCTGAAATTAACTTATTAAACTATTATAAGTTAAGCAATATGGAAAAAAAGATTACAAGTCACAAAACAAGGGTAGTGCAGTCTTTTTACAAAGATCTTTCTCATTCTTGGAGCTGGAACCAACTTTCTAACCAAACACCTCCTCAGATCGCTCTAACTTCTCATAGGAGTGGATCCAAGAGTGAAGCTGGAGTTGGAGCTGCAAAAACTTGGAGCAGAGCCATACCAAATAGAGCCTAAGATGCAACTTAGGTTTACCATTATTGATTTAATATGGCGCATTTATTAAAGTTAACAAACGTCATGAAGCTCTAGTAGTCAAAATACCCCCGTCAGTCAATAGTAAATCCAATAAATGGCAGAATATCTCGGGACCGGTAATGTTCTCTGGTTTCTCCTATAGAGCAATTTTTATTATTTAACCCATTATTTAATTTATTTTATTAATAAACCTCACAAACTTTATTTCTAATTATGACACTTTTGGCTATGCCACCACTCGTGGCGTGGTCAAATAACATTATCACGTCAGTCACCATGGCGTGACCAAATCCTGTCGCTCCACTACCAGCGGCATGATAGTGTTGTTTGGTTATGCGACCATCTGTGGCGTGCCAAAAAGTGTCATTTAGTTAGACTTATCCTGTGCGTAGCAGTGTTATCTTGTCATGTCACGGATGGTGGCGTAGCCAAAAAGGTTAGATTTAAAAATCGTCGGGACCCAAATATGCAAATATGGAACCTCTATGTATAATGCACTAATCCAGGATCACGCTAGTGCACACAGTATCAATATAGATGAATATCATTCTACATAAGACGAATATAAGAATAAATAATTAATTTGATTATTAAATAACGGTTGTGACCTTATGGTCGAATTTACACTTATTAAGCCATGTAGAGCTGACACTAAATAAAGAGACGGTAGCGGAACGGAAACAATTCCAACGAGAACCCATCGACTTGCTACAGGCAATCGACTGGGATCAAACATAGCGATCACTCTCCTCGAAAGCAGGCGAAGACTTCTCCACTTTAGCTGAATGATTGCAGCAAGAATGACTACTCCGAGTACTCAACAAGTTGTACTACATAATGCAATTGTAGATGGTGGCTTATTCCAAAGTAATAACTTTTATGGTTATTTTACAAAAAAAACAACATTTGCAATTTAATACAAATAATATATTAAAGACGTAATTTAAAATGAATAAAACGATAATAGTTTAACAATTATTTTCACAAAGGACACGAAGCCTAATCAATTTCTTTCACACAGCCATATGAGTTTAAATCACACAGTTGTTCCTTCCCAATGGTTTTTTTATGAAAAATCCCCAAGTATGTCCATGATCGCGGACACGGCTTTTCAAACAGATTGATTAACACTCTGCAGAGGTTTGTACACTTTACCCACAAGATATAACTAGTGTAGTCAGCACCAACCATAACAAAACCTTTCCGAAACTTCATTTTGACAATTGACACTCCCGTTGTGCAATACTGACGGCAGGAAACCCACACATAGGTTGTTGGCCCGTCGCACACCGTTGAACTTGGACACGGCGAACCGCTCATAAATGTGAATCGTCACACAAACATAATCACATCTCCACCCTAGTACATGGCTTAACCTATCTACCTGAGTAATCAATGTCAAAACTCCGTAGCTTACTAAGTTATGTCTGTCCCATACCAGGTATATGGTCGTACAGTTATGGCTAAATTCAATGACGCACAAAGTTAAGTCCTTAATTGACCAAGGCGAGACTACCAATTTCAACCAACTATCACATTCATATTTTTCTAAGCACACACAGCTCCACCATAACTCAATTCCATCCACTTGCCTCCGTCTAAATCTTTTCCCACCCTGTTGGTTAAGTGCAACACACGCCATCAATGAGTAACAACATGCTGCACACAACTTGCCATAAAGTATTCCATGTTCACTTAGTCAAGTTTAGTTTTGCAACTCAAAATGATACCAATAACCCATTGCGTGGCTAAGCAAACTATTCGTGTTTAAGCAACCCATGTTGGTGCTATGTTAATAACAAATAATAATTAACCAAGCTAAGGTGACAAAAGATCATAATAATACAATGAGCAAAGTGGATATAATCAAATGGGTGTATAGCTAATCCCAAAACATTTAAAGAATTAAATAATTAAAGTAACATGCAATAATTTGAATCAAAGTAGTTTTGGAAAAATTAGGTTCTACATAGTCAAAGGTACAACTTGCCTTGAAAGAAGTCTTGGTACTGATCTTGAGCTTGATCAACTCCTCCTTTCTTGAAAAGTCCCGAAGTATCAACATCTACTTGTAAACAAAAGTGAAAAACCCAAATAAATACAAAATAGAGCAACAAATAAACTCCAAAAATTAAATAAAAATCTCAGGAAGGTAGGGCTTGAATTTAGATGAATTTAGAAACTTGAATGGGTTCAATCGGAGTTTGTATGAGGAAAAACAAGCTCTTGGAAGATTTAAATCTAAGAAAAAGAGAAAGAAAATACTATTTCGAATTTTCAAAATTTTCTTCCTAAAGGAAATCCTCAAATATTGCATCAGCATAATGTCAACAATAAATTTTGGAATGAAAAGAAAATCCAGAAAATAGGGAATAGAGGCTGATAGTTGAGACCCACGGTCAATGGACCGGGTCCATGGTTTTGGCTCACGGGTGCATAGAATAGTGGACCTAACATGTGGGTTCCACATGTTAGTGGGTGAGCCAATCGTGGACCAAGTCCACGCGATCGCTTTCGATCGTTCTGGTGGAGGCCGACGCGACATCGACATGGCGACACGCAGCACAAGGTTGACGTGGCACTAACATGGCAGGCACATGGCTGACACCTGGCCTCCATGTCAGCTTGACGGCGGTGTGGCTTGTGGTCCGATGCCCGTCGGCGTTCTGGGCTGTGGCTGAGCAAGCGGAGGTGTGTCTCGGGCAGCTGGTGCGTCGGTGAACCCAATGGGGTACACACGGTGGTTGGAGGTGGACGATGGTGAGGACTAAGCGGTGGCTAGGGCTCGAGCTCGACGGCGAAAGGGCTAGGGTGGCGCTCTGGCGAAGGCGAGGACGGATCCGAGATGCGATCGTCGAGGCTATCCCGATGGTGGTGACCAATGACGGCGGAATTCACCGGAATGGCGGTGACGAAGACAGAGTCGTTCGACCGGAGACGAGGAAGAAGACGGCGGCAACGACGCTAGGCAGTGACTCGGGCGAAGGCAGCTAGGGCAAAAGGTGAGCGCGGCTCAGGGTGCAGAAAACGAAGATCCTTGGGGTTCTAAATAGCCCCGAGAGGCGGAGTCCGAAGCGGCTACGACGGTGACGCGATGAAGGAGAGAGAGAGGAGTCCATGTAGGGGATGATGAACAGTAAGTGAGTGGGACCTATATGTCAGTGACAGTGGCTAGGGTGAGTTTGCGTCGCACACGCCACGTGTGCAATTGACAAGTAGGGCCAAAACGCGGGCGAGCGGGAGAGAGAGCGAAAGTGGGCCGCGTGCGAAAATGGGCTGGAAGCGGGAAGATTGGACCAGAGCAAAAGAAATTCGGCCCAAGGGATTTTCTTGAGATTTAAATAGGTTTTCTAATTTAGAAATACCAAAAAATTCAAATAGCAAATTAAAAATAACAAATGAACTCGAAAAATTCTAGGAAAATCTGAAAAATATTTTCAAGCACAAGGAAGTCAAATAAAATAGTTTTGAAATTAATTGATGTTCAATTTAGTTACATTAAATTGTTTTGATATTTTAAAGTTCCATTTAAGCGTTATTAAATTCAAATACAATTGGTGAATTTTCTCAAGGGACTAAACTACTCAGAAATGTTTTTAAAACTCAGAAAATTGAGATGTTACAAAAATAGAGTTGGTGAGATGTTAGTAATAAAAATAATAAAAAATAGGTTAAATAATAAAAATTATTCTACCGGAAGAACGCCATTCGGCCGGCGTCGGCGCACGCTGCATGTGGGTCCCCTCGTCTGGGGTACTTCTGTCATTTGATCGCAGTTAGAAAGATTTGTGCTTGAAGAGTGCAGGAATTGGAAAAGATCAAAAGCAGAGTAAGCTAGCAAACCAGAGATTCTTAGTGAAAGCCACTTGTTTATTCGTAAATGGCTCAATTTGTACATACAACGTCACTAAACAGCTTATGTAAAAATATCAGCACTGCTGTACATAGGACGTTTCACCTACGATCCCGTATCAGCACTGCTGTACATGGGACGTTTCACCTACGATCCCGTACGATGCAGCGCTCACGTGTTAAGCTGCTGTCGTAAGTTCCGGTCCAGTGGTCCCACGCAGGAAAAAAAAAAGAGTCCGCCTCTACTCCTCAAGTCCAATTCGTACGGACATCATATACGGAGTATCGTAAGTGTAGCATTTCCGTAAAAATATATAGCGTAGAATATGGCCCAGCCACTAACAGCACATGTGCCCGCGCGATGACACGTGAGGTGTGTAGGATCAAGTGTCATAACGAAATTTTCACTAACAATTCTTCATATGTTTGAGCTCATACCTTTTAAATAAATAGACATTCTTATTTTCCAATAAGCATAATTTGATCCATCAAATAAATATATCTTGCCTATTGACATACCCTCACTAGCCATCATTTCTCTCCTAGATGGTTAAACCTAAATAAAAGAGAGACCAGTTCTGATACTACTTGTAGGATTAAGGATGATCGACTAGAGGGGGGTGGGGTAAATAGGAGGTTTGTAAAATTCTTGTACTCTAATTAACAATTTTAGCAAGTATGATCTAATTAAACAATTCTAGCACAATTCAAGAGATATAATTCAAGCTTTCACTAAGACATCTCAAAGCTATGCCAATACTAAATACAATTCTAGCTAAGCAACTTACACAAATAAATTGCTATAAATGTAAATACGGAAATAGAAAAAACAAGAGATAAAAACTACAATGGAGACAAGTGATGTTTTTTCTGTGGTATCGAAGACTTACCGGTCTTCACTAATCCACGTTAAGGAAGCTTGAACGAATCAAGTCGGCTCCACATGAGCACTTTTCTCGATCATTAGAGTTGTTCTTCCTCCTCTTTGGAGATGGTGAGCACAAGATCACTCCCAAACAATGATGGGTCACTTCACAAGCTTTTTTGAAGTGATTACCACATATTCAAGCCGTTTAGGTGTCGTTAAGCACCAAGAGTAATAAATCACAACTTTGCTTGAAGAAATAAAGTGTCACAAGGATCAACTAATGATGCAATGAACTTAAATGGATAGTAGAGAGTGCACTAGAGTCTCAAATGTATTTAACGAGGTCCAAGACTTTGAGCTTGGTGTAGGTGAGGAGATATTTATAGCCCCCAACCACAAAACTAACCGTTTGAGGCTGATCTTAGAAAAATTCAGTATTTGCGGTAGTACTATTGTAGAAACTCGGTACTACCGTACACTACCGCACTCACTGTACAACGATCAGAAAGAGTGCATTAAATGCTTCTGAACTAGCCGTTACATAAAGGTGCGGTACTACCACACACACAAGGTCTGTTACTACCGCAGAGCGGTAGCACCACTCAGCTAAGACGGAACTACAGGTTTCCAAAGTTCAAGAGGATCCCAAAAACATGTTCTTTGGAAATTATGTACCGCCATGTAAACATCGGTCCTACTGCACTGCGGTAGTACCGCTCAAAGGATGTGATCATACCGTTCTTTAGGGGAGAAGAAACTCTCAAAAAACATGCGCTCTAGAAAAAATGTATTGCCAACTAGAATCCGGTCCTACCGTGCTACGGTAGTATCGCTCATCAACTGCGGTCATACCGATTTTACTGAATTGTTTCCAGATGCAATTCTAAATGCAATGCATGACATTTGGTTGATCAAAATGGCACAAAACAAGTCCTCAAGCTGCTAGCCATGATCTCTCTTTATAGTACATCGTCTAGCCTACAAATCTGGTCTCTTCTCCAAACATCGAGACTGGTAAAAACTATAAAATGATCCTTAGACTATACATTACCTTTACCTTAAGCCACATCAAACTTTTGTTATATTTGCATTGCCATTTCCATATTGTCATCTATACTCCGGAACTAAACCTTCTTAAAACATTTTAAGCAGACATGTTAGTCCCTTAACATATTGTTATCATCAATTACCAAAATCATTTATAGGGGCCTAGATGCTTTCACCCCGCGCAGGGCAACCCGATCAAGAAGGTCATGTCCTGAAGTGTCAGCGCCATCTCCCCACACGAGAGGTGGAACATGTGCATCTCTGGCCTTCACATGTCAACTAGTGCCATCAGGAGGCACCAGTCGTACGAAAAGTGCCTCGACGTATGACCATCGCTCATGAGTTCCTGGTCGTCCTCCCACATCGCCTCCACCATTCTCGCTAGTGGAAGAAGGTCTATCTCTCTCAACCTGCGTCAAAAGGATTAAGAACAAACACGAGTCCACCCAAAGTAGTCAGACTGCAATTGAGTACACGAAGGTCACAACTAAATGTACCTCAGAACCCAACGTGGGTCCAGCCTACATGCCTTCATGGTCGTGCACAGCCGCAACGCGCCAAGCTCAATCGCCGCCTCGTCTTCTTGGGGGAGGATGGTACTGAGGCGGTTATGGTGATGTGCGTCAATGGTTAGATCAAGCAACTCGTATGGCCACTATGCAGGCTCTCCTAGGTCCGCCATTCCTAAAAATTAAGTGCATACATTGTAAATACTACGAAACATATATAAAAATGTAATAAGAAGCGGCATTAACAGAATATTTACCGTGCACAAATGAAAACCGAAATTAAGTTGGGATTATTTTGATTAAGCTCTACATACGCTATTTAGCTACTCTGCAATTTTTATAGATTTTTTATAGGAATCTTGCTACTTTCCTTGTTTGGAAAGTGTCTCCAACATTTACAAAATATTTACCGTGTACAAATAGAAACAAAAATTAGGTCCACAATGTTTTAGTTCAGCTCTACATACCCTATGTAGCATCGCTGGATTTTTTTAAAATAATTTTTAGAGGTGTCTTGCTATTTTCCTAGTTTAAAAAGTATTTTCGACATTAACATAATATTTACAGTGCACAAATGGAAACCAAAAATTAAATTGGGATTATTTTGATTAAGCTCCACATACCCGATTTAGCTACTCTACAATTTTTATAGATTTTTAATAGGTATCTTACTACTTTCCTTTTTAAAAAGTGTCTCTAGTATTTATAAAATATTTGCCGTGTACAAATGAAAACAAAAATTAAGTTTACGATATTTTAATTTAACTCTACATACCCTATGTACTTACTCTGGATTTCTTAAAGAATATTGAGAGGTGTCTTGCTATTATTCTAGTTTAAAAAGTATTTTAAGCATTAAAAGAATATTTGCCATGCACAAATGGAAACCAAAATTACGTTTGGATTATTTTGATTATGCTATACATATCCTATTTAGCTACTCTGCATTTTTTATAGACTTTTAATAGGTGTCTTACTACTTTCCTTTGTTTAAAAAAATATCTCTAGTGTTTATGAAATATTTACCGTGTACAAATGGAAACAAAAAGTAAGTTCACAATATTTTAATTCTGCTCTACATACCCTATATACCTACTATGGATTTCTTAAAGAATTGTTAGAGGTGTCTTGCTATTTTCCTAGTTTAAAAAGTATTTTAGGCATTAATAAAATATTTGTCGTGCACAAATGGAAACCAAAATTAAGCTAGGATTATTTTGATTAAGCTTTACATACCCTACTTAGCTACTTTGCAATATTTACAGATTTTTAATAGGTATCTTGCTATTTTTAGAGGTGTCTTCCTATTTTCCTGGTTTAAAAAGTATTTTCGACATTAACAAAATAATTATTGTGTAAAAATAAAAACCTACAGAGTTTTCTTAGTATTTTTGCAGATTTATTCTAAATCGTTCGAATACTGCAACATAAATAATATCTATATGATGAATTAAACTATACACAACTAAAATGATGTACTATATCAAACAACAATACAACTAAAATTATCTGATCTATTGAATTCTATACCGCTATTTTTATTTGCTAACCACAAGTTTCAAATTTATGTACAAAGTTGCAAACACATTTACCTGAGAAATGGGTGATCGGATCTGGTACTCCATCTGTCTCTCCTCCGTTAGGAACCGGCAGAGCTTCGCTACGTCTTTTATCTCTTTCTCTTATCTTTTTTTTTGGAATTAAAATAACTTTTCCACCGAATTTTGGGGTATATATAGTAAGTTCCTGTCATTAGTTGAACTGGCGACAGGAACCCACGGGGTCATGTCGCAATTTCAACTGGCGATTTGCACACCCTTCAATACAAATCGCTAGTTGAAATGATGACAAACAGTTGGAACGGTGACTGATAGTAAGGGTGCGTTTGGTTTGGTGAACCAGGGTGAATGAGATGGGATGGTACAGGATGGATAAGATGATCTTAGATGGGATGATACAAGTATGGTGTTTGGTTGGTGGGATAGGATGATACATGATTTTGTTTGGTTGGTGGGACAGGATGGTCCTAGATGGTTCAAGATGGTGTTTGGTTTAATGAATGAAGTTGTATTTGGATTGATGGTCCCATCTCAGTAGAATAATTTTGTCACATCCCCATTTTAATAAATAGAAAATTTTTGTCACGTCCTGATTATTTTCTTTTTCTTTTCTTTTGTTTCCTCTCTCACTCGAATTAACACCGAGAAAAACCTAAAAATTCAAATTGTTCAAAAATGCATGAATTTTCTATAGTAGCTAGATGATGATTTTAGATGAATTTATGTGAAAGAATGATTCTATTTGGAGTTAGCAAGTAAAAGTTATAGTAGTTTAGGTACTCTATTCAACAACCTAAGTTAGGTTTGAATTTAGTTTAAGCAAATAACACTTGAACAGTGAGGTTTTAAATTTTATTTGAGTATTAGTACCTCCTAGGAACCTCCTTGAATTATTTTAGGATTTTAGGATTTTTTTTCTATTTTTTTGCAATTTTATAGAGCTCGGGTTTGTTCGGACCGTCCGATCGGAATCGGATGGTCCCGATCGGAGGAGATGTTCGGACCGTCCGAACACCTCCTCCGATCGGGACCGTCCGATTCCGATCAGACGGTTCGAACAAAACGAGCTGTTCGGACGGTCCAAACATCTCCTCCGATCGGGACCGTCCGATTCCGATCGGACGGTCCGAACAGACCCGAGCTCTATAAAATTGCCAAAAACAAATAGCAACAAAAATCCTAAAATCCTAAAATAATTGATGGAGATTCCTGGGATGTGCTAATACTTAAATAAAATTTTAAATCTCATTGTTCAAGTGTTATTAGCTTAAATTAAATTCAAACCTAGCTTAGGTACTCTATTCAACAGTCTAAACTAGGTTTGAATTTAGTTTAAGCAAATAACACTTGAACAGTGAGGTTTCAAATTTTATTTGAGTATTAGCACATCCCAGAAACCTCTATGAATTATTTCAGAATTTTAGTATTTTTTTGCTATTTTTTTATAATTTTATAGAGCTTGGGTCTGTTCGGACCGTCTGATCGAAATCGGACGGTCCCGATCATAGGAGATGTTCGGACTGTCCTAACAGCTCGGTCGATTCGAGACCGTCCGATCTAAATCGGCGGTTCGATCGGAGGAGACGTTCGGATGGTTCGAACATCTCCTCCGTCGGGACCGTCCGATTCGACGGACGGTCCAATGCATCTTGCTCTATAAAATAGCAAAAAAATAGAAAAAAAAAATCATGAAATCTTGAAATAATTCAAGGAGGTTCCTGGGAGGTACTAATACTCAAATAAAATTTGAAACCTTGCTGTTCAAGTGTTATTTGCTTAAACTAAATTCAAACCTAACTTAGGTTGTTGAATAGAGTACCTAAACTACTATAACTTTTACTTGAAAATTCATGTATTTTTAAACAATTTGAATTTTTAGGTTTTTCTCGGCGTTGATGAGAGAGAGAGGAGAAACAAAAGAAAAGAAAAAGAAAATAATCCAGATGTGACAAAATTCAAACCTAGCTTAGGTTGTTAGATAGAGTTTGAATTCCTATCGTGAACTTGGATTTGTAGTAACACCATAGATAGATTTTTCAACTTTACTGGTTGAGTGGAATTACATGATACAACGCGGGACATGCCTCTCCCATTATTAATTTATGTTAGACCATAGGTGAAATCCTGCGTTCCAGCATTTCATGAATTTCCAGTAAAATATGTCACCTTTACATCTGATTGCCTCGAGAATGATGGAAACTTTAATCACCTTGAATGCGCTGCGTTCTGGACTACGTGGTTCCACCGATTTCATAGAATGAGTTAGTTCAGCATATTTGAAGTATATTTTCTTGACTTGAATCATCTTGTCCCGGACGGCTTCGTTCCATTCCTCTAACCAAACATATGAACCATAGTATATTTCGAACCATTTGATACAAGTTCCACATGATTCATCCATCCAAACAGTATTTAGATTTAGTAATTTTTTTTTTCGATTTTTTTGTAATTATATTTTAAATTAATATTATTTTAAAAAATTCGTATACAGACAGCCTCGTGTGGTGGCCTCTCCTGTTGAACGTGCTCCTACTCTCCCCCGCTTCCTTCGACTCGACTCGACTCAAAACCTCAACCTACCGGCCCGACTCCACCCACGCCGTGCACTTCGCTTCCGCGCTCCACGCTTCACTCGCTCTGCTCCTCCGGCCGCCACACACAAGCGAAGCAACCCGCCGCTGCTCCGGCCGGGTGAGGCGCGATGGCGGGCGGGGAGAAGGTGGACTACGTGTTCAAGGTGGTGCTGATCGGGGACTCCGCCGTCGGCAAGTCGCAGATCCTGGCGCGGTTCGCGCGCAACGAGTTCAGCCTCGACTCCAAGGCCACCATCGGGGTAGAGTTCCAGACGCGCACCCTCCTCATCGACCACAAGTCCGTCAAGGCCCAGATCTGGGACACCGCCGGCCAGGAGAGGCAAGCCCTACCCTTCTTCCTGCCCGCTCCATCCGATTCGATCTCGGTTGCCTCGATCTGTTCCACTCCGTGATTCTCTGATGATTCGTGGGTATTTTTTGGTGGGTGTTTGTTGGAGCTCGAGCGGTGAGCTAGCGCCGAATTCGCTCCCGTTTTGATGCTTCATTGATCGAGCCAAATATTTCGTTTCATTTTGATTACAACTGATTCTTTTGGGGCTTAGATCGCTGCATTAGTTGTGAGCGTATGCTGTATAGTACGCACATTAGTTAGTTTAATTAATGTCTTCTTGTTAAGTTGTGCTGGTGCCGACTTTCCGGTAGACGGTAGATGTACAGCGGATGGTTGGTACAATGGTAGATCTCTGCTCCCTGGTGGTTGAAATGGCCGGTTTAGCTTGCTTTGCACGGTTGCTCCCTACTAGAGTGGAATGTGACACCGACCCCTGGTCTGCCACTGGATGCTTGAGCTTGGAGCCAGGCTGCTAAAATTACGTGTGTTGTGTTAGCTGGATATACGGATCAGAGCGACTTTTACTGATCAAAATCATGGTGGGGGATTTACTAAACAAAAGCTTTTGTTTCGTGTGGTAGTAATGTATGGATGGTACTCCGGTATGTCAATGGGTGGCTGGGTGGGTACATGGTGTATGGGGATTTACTAAATAATTCAGTTCCGGTGCATGTGTCGTAGGTGGGACTGACTGGAACATAATTCGCCATGTCAATGGGGTGGGTAAATGCTAATGGGAATATTGTGATCAGAGTTCTGATCTGTTCTTTGTTAAACACTACATTCTTGCAATCCTCTTGTCTACCACATGATGTAAATGCATGCCGTGAGATCACCCTTGAATGCTATTAGAGTTAGTGCTATGATGAAAAGAATGTGAGTGCAGTACTTACTCTTTTCAAAGGAGATTAATTTGACAATGACCTGAGGCCATAAATTCATCCTGTAGCTCAATATGTTCAATCCTTCAAAAAGAAAAGGACCAATATGTTCAGTGTGTTAATTAATGTTCTATACCCTACCAAGTGCGCAATAATGAGTTGTGCTTGCCCTGGTGATGCCATTCCATGCATTTAAGTGGTCTGTTATGACCTTTCGGGGGATGATAGCAGTTAGCATGTTTGAGTGATTGCAAGAGCATTGTTGTTAAGTCGCGCGACTAGTTGCGACTAGTCGACAGGTCGGCACACAAACTCCGACTAGAGTCATTGACTCGACTAGGAGGGCTAGTCGTTCGACTTGCCGACTAGTTGGTGGCTAGTCAACAAGTTGGCACATAGATTGACTAGTTGGTGGCTAGTCGACAAGTTGGCACATAGATTCCGACTAGAGTCATCGACTTGACTAGGAGGGCTAGTCGTCTGACTTGCCGACTAGTCGGCGGCTAGTCGACCAGTGCTAGCTGCGTGACTGGTTTGCGAGCATAGGCGACAGCGGCGCAAGGGAGTGGCGGCGGCGGCGGAGCCAAGGGGCAAGGGACGGCGGCAACTGCAAAATGGGCGGCGGCGGAGCCATCCCTTCCCACACACAGTTGCTGTCAGTCTCCCCTACCACTGCCACTCCCCTCCCTTGTCGCCGCCGCTGGTTATCTTCCCATCCTTTGCCTTGCCGCTTCTTCCCTCCCCGCCTCCGCCGCTTCTTCCCCGCCCTCCCTGCCTCCACCGCTTCTTCCCCCTCCTCGCCCTCCACCCCTTCTTCCCCCCCTCCCTGCCTCCGCCTTCTTCCCTCCCCTGCCTCCGCCGCTTCTTCCCCTGCCCTCCCTTGCCTCCGCCGCTTCTACCCCTGCCCTCCCCTGCCGCTGCCACTTCTTACCCTCGTTGTCGACTACTTCTTCCCTCCCCTCCCCTGCCACCGCCGCCAGTCACCGTCGACCCAACCTCGGTGAGCACTCCTCTCCTTCTCTCCTTCCTCTGCTCCTCTCTTGTGCTGTGCTCTGCTCTGCTTTCCTTCCTCCCCTCTTTCTCTCTGTTTTGCGCTGTGCTCACCTTTGCTCACTCATGCTCTGTTTTTTCTGTGGTCTGCAGTAGTAGTAGCAGCAGCTGTAGTAGTTGCACTAGTACTAGTAGTAGTAGTAGCAGCAGCAGCAGGCCAGCAGCAGCAGCAGTACTTCCTAGTCTGCCGACTAGTTGTGGCTAGTTGCGACTAGCCGGTCGACTAGCCCACAAGTCGGCCCTCTTGCTACTCGACTTGACTCGACTTTATGACTTAATAACCTTGTGCAAGAGTAGACATGGAAAAGGCATGACAGTTTGCCATATAAACTATATTGATGTGTTGTACAGGTAGCAACTAGCAAGCATTTGTTTCCCTTTTGATTGTCTTTAATTTCAACTTCGTTCAAACTAATAGGATATTTGACTTTTGAGATGCACATGCGTGATGCTGTTAGGGTATGACTTATTAGTTATTACAGTCTTTGGTATACTCATTTGTTTAAGGTAGTTGATGTCATTTCATGCATTCTAGCATGTGAATATAGATCTTGTCATGTAGCTGTTCAGATCCCGGATTTGAGAAATAAGTTCTAACCTAGTTTTCACTGAGCTACTAATCCTTATTCAGTTACTATCTTTGACTAGGTGCCAGCAAGGTTCACTTGCAAATCAAAATTTTGAACACTTGACGGTTGACACCCACAATTACCTTATAGTTATTCAAAATCGGTGTGACTCATTCATAACTCATCTGAGGCAGGTTTTTAATGACAAGCATAAAAGGTCACCACTGGAGATGCAAATATGCTGGCTCATTCGCCCGCATGATCTTTATGGGAAAAGGGGTGGCTGAAGTGCTTGTACTTCTAGAAGAACAATCTTTTATGTTTTGTGGAATGAGTTAGAACTGTATTGTTGAGCTTGTGCCTTGTCATTTGTGTCAGTGTGCAACCAATTTACTATGTTAGGCCGTACCCAAAGCTGAACTTAGCTAGGTTTAAATGGTACACTTATCTGGAAAAACAATACTAGTCTGTTTATCCCCTTAGCGTATGTATTTGCATGAACTTTGATAATTTCGGATTCATGTGCTTTAACTTTAAAAGTGGATAAACTTATGGAAGATTTCAATGGAGCCAAACTAAGATATAATTTATTCTTGAAATAGACATGTCAGTAGTTTGACCAGTTTTTCTTTGAAGTCCAATTTCCAACTAAGGAGACCATTCTCTTGGGGTACAACTAGTTAGTTGAATACTTTGGTGCTTGTTTTGTTGTCTAGAGATATAATTTTTTTACTATTTCCACCAAGTTAGAGAATTTGTTGGTTCCTTCAGCTGTGTTTATACTTAGCTTCCAATTATGGCCTTTAAGTTCCACTTCATCATCCAAAATTTATTTTTTATTTGCTACTAACCTCTTAAAATGTGAATCTGCACAATTACCTGTAAAATTTCTATATGTTGATCCAATTTTTCAGAGAGGATGAATAACTACTTGCATCAATTTGTTTATCAGTGCTGCTTATGATTTTTCATGATTTGCTATGTATTGCAACCACAGCCATTATTTGTTCAGGCTGCTGCAGTTTTTTTTTTCTGTCATTTCATTTGAATTGTGGTCTGTTTTGCACTTATGCATGTGGCACGTAAAAGGTGGCGTCCTTCAAGCTCTATGAGTTGGATCTGATATATCTTTAGAGAATTGTCCTATCTTTATTCTCAACTGTCACCCTGTGGGTAGAAAAAAAAGCAACATTCCTAGCTGACACTCAGACGAAAACATTTGGGTGGTTTCTGTAATTAAAGTGTGAAGCTTATGTGTCGTAATATTCGAAATGTCTGCTGAACTTAGTTGCAGCAGTGACATTCATTGTGTACTTCCTCTCTCCTGAACATCATTTCTTTGCATTACCACTTACCAACTTCACATGCTGCTTGTTTCAACTACTGCAGGTACCGAGCTGTCACGAGTGCATACTACAGAGGCGCACTGGGAGCTCTGCTAGTCTACGATATCACCAAGCGTCAGAGCTTTGACCACATACCTCGCTGGCTGGAGGAGCTCCGAGGCCACGCAGACAAGAATATTGTCATCATGCTGGTCGGCAACAAGAGTGATCTCGAAGACGAGCGTGCCGTGAGCACTGAGGACGCCAAGGAGTTCGCCGAGAAGGAGAACCTCTTCTTCCTGGAGACCTCTGCGCTGCAGGCCACCAACGTCGAGAACGCCTTCCAGACCGTCCTGACGGAGATCTTCAAAATCCACAGCAAGAAGAACATTGCGGTGGACCCAAAGGCCAACGGGGCCACCCCGACGCTGGCAGGCAAGAAGGTCCTTGTCCCAGGCCCCGCGCAGGAGATCCCGAAGAGCAAGTGCTGCAGTTCCATGTAATCCCTCCGCGGGATTCAGTTGGATTTGTCTGTGTTTTGAGAATATTCACGCTATCATTCTGGATGTACATCCCTACTGAGATGGTCCTAGGTTTCAAGTATTGGTTGTTTTGGTGAGCAGGCGGACGGGATAGGTGCCATAGCTTAGATTTGTTACTTGTCCCAACGGTGACAATGAGGGATAGGGGCAGGCAGAGGAGCTACTATTTTCATAGTAGCGAATTATGCTATCAATTACCAATATACAAGCCATGTATGCCGATTGTTTTACGATGCCTTGAACTGTTATGTACTGTTATACATATTATATCAATTTGTTGCTATGATACTGTACTAAGCAGTGGATATCGTGTGTCTGCTGTTTATTCTTTGGTGTTCCGGATATCGGATATCGAGTGAAACATTTGTATCGCGGATTTGCCAAACATTATTGTTTGAAGTCCTTTTTCTGGAACCATGCAGATTTGGAAGATTGTACTCACCTGTATCGTCCTCTCACTAACCGAAGGGACAGTGGTGTCGCTAACTGATCCGTCAATCAGCTGAGACCACCGAACGGATTCGGATCCTCTGCGTGGGAGGGTAAAGAACAGTACTCTACTACATTATCTCGACCGTTCGATCGGTTCGATGGAAATCCAATGATTCATATCAAGCGCTATCTGTCTGTGGTACAGTACAATTTCTTACCTGTAGTAAAATCGGGTGCTGTACATTACCATGCAGTAATCAATCACTATGGCAAACTTGCATTACCGTGTACACAATACCTCTACCGTAGAAAATCCGGATCCCACCAAAACATATCCTCAGTACTTTAAGCAATTAAGACTAATTAGCCTCACCCTGTTGACTACTTCGTCATTTAGACTGCAATTTCTTCCCCCTCCTGTTAGGGCCCTAATCTGGACCGCGATTAGTAATCCCGTATGCGTCATCAGTGACCTGTCGCACAAAATGATCTGATTCCTTAGCAGCGTATGTACAAGTTGCCAACCATTGGATAGTCCCACTAACTACAAGTTATATAGGCTAATTGCAGGTTTATCATAATTTCATACAGTGATTTCTAGGCTGTTCTGAGTTTTTATAAAATTTAAATTAACAAACAACTCCAACCTTCTAAGAAATAGGAAATACTATGTTTATATATGATATCACGTTCGATTCCATCCGTGGCTGTGCTTAAGCATGCCCTGCATCTCCTTAAACCTCCCCGTTTGGAATGTTTTTATGTGTGAATTGAACTATTTTTTTATGGAATTCCTATGATATTCTTGCGTTCCACCCACGCCCTAAAGGTGATGGCATTGACAAGGCTCAAATATTAGATGTAAGCAAAATTTGGGCCGACTAAAGTCTAGGCTAGACTAGCCTAACATTCAGAACCAACTGGGACTTGACTAGTAAATGGCTGTTGCAATCTGCCTTTGGGCCCTAGCACCTAGGGGTGTTAATGGGTTGGGTTGAAATAGGTTGAACGGGTTGGGTTTTAATTTTGGTTGAGTTTGGATGGGTTAAAATAGGTTGTTGTAATTAACAGGTTGGGTTGGGTTTGTAGTAGAAACGGGTTGGGTTGGATTGGTGTGGGTTCAAAAATTTTGGATTGAAATGGGTTCAATCCGTGGGTCTGATGGATGGGTTGGTTTTGGGTGCTGTTGTACAGACAAGTCATCTCATATTCCCCTGCACACGTTACAACGGCCTAGATCTCGCCACGAGTCCATCCACCACCATCTCGGCAGCCCAATCCGCCGCCCGCCTCCCTAACGCGAACCGGGTCATCCCTCCCAGCGCCGGTGCCACCTCCTTCGTCTCAACCTCCTTCGCCTCCATCCGCCTCGACGTGGCCGGTAGCGGCGGCGGAGGAGACTGGTCAACGCATTCCACGATGCTCTTCCTCGAGTGGCTCCGTCGCATCAAGAAACCGAACCCGGGGCAGCAGCCGGTCCTCATCTCCAGCGACCTAGGCGGCCGCTGCCGGCGCGCTCTCTCGCGGTCGGAGAGGACCTTCCCGATGCAGGACACCTTAGGAGAGCTCGGCTTGTGCTCCGGGACTGCCGGTGCCCCAGCGAGCTTCCCGCCGCCACCTCCTTCCACCCGGTGCCCCAGCGAGCTCCCCGCCGCCACCTTCAGGTTCTCAACACATCCGTATGATACTCCACGGCATCTCTTCAACTTCACCTTGACCAAACTGGGGCAGCTCCCATTCAGTGCCCCCATCCCACGGTCTGAGACTGGGCACCCCTTGATGCAAAGCTTCTTGAGTGCAGCACAGCGCTCAGCCAGGCAAATGATTTCAGGATCCCCCGTCTCGAGATGCTCCAACACACGGCAGTGCTCACCAAGCATCCGGAGGCTCTGCACGGTGGGGTTGACCCCAATCAAGACGAGCTCCTGTAGGTCCGGGCAACCTCGTGCCACAGCCATGAGCCCATGATCCCCGATCTGGTTTGTGCGCTAACCATCGATATGTAGCTTGCGGAGTTTGTGGCACTTCTCTGCAACACTGATTATGCCTGTGTCAGTGCACTCAGGGGTCTTGACAAGGAACAGCACCTCCAGATTCGTGCAGGCTGAGACGGCAGCGAGGCCGCAGTCGCCGACCTGGAGCTTCTCAAGGTGGAGTTCAACAAGGCCAAGAGCATGGGCGGCGATGATCTCCAATGGCAGGTCCCAGGCGCCAAAGCACCGCAAGATCTTGAGGGAGCGGAGGTTCGGCGAGGACGCAACCAGCGGCACAAAGCAGAGGGCGCTGTACAGATCCTTGAGGCACACTGACCGCAGCGACGAGGCGGGCGGGAACAGGATCTCCTCAGTGATGGCGGTCGCGGCGCCGGCTATGTCTGGGAGGCCGCGGAGGCGCTTGGCGGAGAGGTCCTCGAGGAGGGGGCACGAGCGGATCACGGCTACAAAGGCCTTGGGTCCGAAGGTGCAAGACGCGACGGAGAGCTTGCGGAGCACAGGCGCGGCGGCGGCGAGGGATGCGAGCCCAGCGTCGGATAGCTGCCTGAGCCCCCGAAGCTTGTGTCTGGCGAGGCGTTTGGAAGGGAGCGTGGCGGTGGCGATTAGGCCTTCAGTCTTGGGCTGGATGGGAATATGGGATGGGATATTGGGATGGGTTGAAAAATGGGTAAGAAATGGGTTGAATCATATTAAAGGAATTGGGTTGGGTTAAAATTGCATATGGGTTGGGTTGGGTTTTAGAGGTGGAGCAGTGGGTTGGTCTGGGTTAGAATGATGTGCTGTATTAAAGTGAGTTAGGATGGGTTTGGGTTGAGTTTCAACCCATTAATACCCCTACTAGCACCAAACGAGTTCGCCCACAAAACTGGGGCCGACCTGAGCTATTCACAGCCTTCTTACCTCGGTGTGTTGGGTTCGGATCTCGTTTACTGTGCAAATAGTTTTCGTGAGATATAAATAGTGTTATGGCAAAACACTGTAGCTAAATGCCGTACGGACTTCGATTTTTGATCGTAGGGTGGGGATTCATCCTAATGCACTTGCACTTTAGATTTTTGATCCGACGGTGAAGATCGATCCTAATGCACATACACTATAGATCCTCTGTATTGACTCCTTCCATACAGAGGATCCCAATCCTGATGTGTTGTCTATATTTTTTCAAGTGAGGTCTCATTTCGGACGCTAGAATTTTTCCCAATCCTGCAGAATTTAAACGGTTTTTGGTGAAAATCCTACGTTCCAAACATACACTAAGTTTTTTAAGAATAAGCAGAAACTCTGCCAATGTACTAAAGAGGGAAAGCAAACATACAAAGTTCAGAGTACAACTAGTCCAAGAAACGGCCTAACAAGTGAATCAACCAAAAACACACAAGGTCAGCAAAAAACTCAAAACTACAAATAGGAAGCAAGGAGGATCAACATCAACCCACTTAAAGAGGGATCTGGATCCTCTGCAGCAGCAAAGAATCACTCTAAGAACATTGATCCGTGAGAGGGCGAATAGTTCTCTGCCGCAGCATTGCAGCAATACCGTAGAGTACTGTATTGAATTGCGGGCGAAATAAAGCGGGGCAAGTACTGTTCATATTTTACTGTACTAGTCGATCTCATCTGTCCGCGTTACAACCCACATCTCATAGTCATTAATGCAGAGAAACACTGTGCACATTTGCTGTTGCTAGTTACAACGGCAGAGGATCCCGATGCACTTAAGACAGGCCTAAAAGAATAGCAGGAGCTAAAAAAACTCAGACTAACCGACCGCCCTTTTCCTTATGTCAACATCCTCTCGTATGCATTTGAAAACCTCTTGAGCTGTTAAGAAAACCTGTTAAAAAAATTCTACGATTTCTTCCCTTCCTAATGTTCAAACACGAATACATTAGGATGCCATCAAAATCTCTTTAGGTACCCTTCTTGCGTCACGCCACCAATCTGAGAGCTTCATAGGATCATTAACCAATGGTGGCTGCAATTCAATCCAATGGATAACTTTCCCCAGTTGAGAATACTTGGGGTTTTTTTTAATTTTGGTTGTGTTTGCATCTTCAAATGCACTCCCTCTTGAAAGAAAGAAATCATATTTCAATCTAAAAAAAACATCTTTGGCTTTCGTTGTGTCATCGCCCATACCATTTTATGATCTTTTTTCATCGGACGGCCATACCAGGATCGTGAAAAGTGTCGGTGAGCACTTCATGGACTTCAAAGCCGGTGACGCGGTAGTCACCCTGTAACATCCGGTTTTTGGTTTTGTAAAGGGACTTTCAAAATTTGATTTGAATTCAAATTCGCAAACTAAAAAATTTTCTCAAATTTAATTTTTTCAAGTTTCTTCTACCTCCCCTGGATTAGCCCAGCTCATCTTCCCCTCTGCCTCACTTGGCCCGACCCAGAACGGCCATGCCACGTTGGACGCACCCTGGACACGCTCTGGACTCATGCAACAAGACGCCTTCTTGCGCCTCCCCTCGCTCCGGCGGGCGCTCCGCTGCCAACAAGATGACAAGCCACGCCACGCACCTTTATGCCATGCCCCTACCCCCTTGGTTTCCTCTCTCTGCATCGTACCCATGCCCGCGCCCGCCTGCCATCGCCGCCTTAGGACTACGCGCATCCATCAAAGCCCTTCCAACGACTCCATCCTCCTCTCCAAGGCTATAAGAAACCTGGCCACCTCACCTTACCCTCCCCATTCCTCTCCTTTGCCGAATTCAACCGAAGCAAGCAAGTTCCAGTATCGGCCGCCTGTAAGATCGAGGTGGCCGACTAGAGGGGGGGTGAATAGGCGTTTTAAATTCCTTTAGGCTCTAAAAACCGATTTCTAATGCGGAAGCTAATACAAATACGGTTTTGCACAATTAAAGCCTAAATCAACTAGGTTCCCCTAAGTGCACCAACAATACAAGTCTATTAATAAGTATATCAATTAAGCATATGACTTGTAAGCTAATCAATTCTAGCAATGATGAATAGCACAACGAACAATTGCAATCATACACAATGAATAAGCAATTTAATACAAGGTATATAAATTGCACAATGTAAAGCAAGCATTCATACACAATGAATGTAAATGCAATAGTAAGGCACAAGGATGCAAACCACAATGGACACGGTTATGTTTTACTGTGGTGAATCGGAGACTTGCGGTCTCCCTAATCCACGTTGAGGGAAACCCAAACTAATTGGGCGGCTCCACGAATTAAGCCTTCCTCCGAGGATCAAACACCTCGCTCCACTTGGGTTGCTCTTTCCTCCACTCCGGAGATGGCGAGCACCACGCCACTCACAAACCGCCCGGGTCTTCTCACAATCTTCTTTGAGAAGCTCACTGCCACCACGACGCCTCACGCCGTCTAGGTGTCGGCAAACACCAAGAGTAACAAGACTCTAACTCTCACTTGAACCAATCAAGTGTCAAAGCTCTATGGATACGAAATCCACAACCTAAGGCAACACATGCACTTAGGGTTTGCTCTCTAACCTCACTAAGTGCAACACATGCACAAAAGAGTATGAGAGGCTTGCACTAGCTCAATATAACTCAAAGGGGCACCAGGAACTCTCCCTCACACGGCCAAGGTGGGTATTTATAGCCCACACACAAAAACTAGCCGTTGGGACAAAGTCTGTTGAAAAAGTTAGGAAATCGAACGATCGCCGTTATGGGGCGGTCGTGCATTTTTCCTCCAACGGCTATTAAACTAGCCGTTGGTCACCAATCGAACGACCGCCAACCAAGGTCCGGTCGTGCAAGCACTAATCGACACAACCGCACAAACACTGCGGTCGTCATCGCTCCACAAAGGAGCGCCAAATGCGGCTAAGTCCCACGAACACCTGTTCTGGAATTATACAACCGCCACAGAGAAAACGGAACGACCGATGTGCGGTCGTACCGCACCAAGAAAGCGGTCGAACCGCATCGCGGTCGCATCGCCAACACACGCGTCGGTACTACCGCTCAAGGGTTTCTCAAAGCCAAAGATGTGCAACAAATGCATCTTCTCTGGAAAACTTGAACCGCCAACAAATAATCGGAACAACCGGCCTCCGGTCGTACCGCTCAGTACACGCCGGTACTACCGCTCCACAAACAGAGCAACACATGCTCAATAGGTGCGGTCAGATCTTTGCATAAGAGCCGGTCATACCGCAGCGCGGTCGTACCGCTCTTTACACGTCGGTTCATCCGATCTTCCTGAGAAAACACAGATTGCATTCGCTTCAACTCAAATTGCAAAACACATTTGCCAATTTGATGCGCAATGCAAACAAGGGTTCAAAGGTAAGATTCTCAACAAGTTGCAAAACACATTTGCACACTTTTAGAATCATACCACAAATTGCACTGCTTCAACTCAATTTGCAAAACACATTTGCGAAATTGACACGCGATGCAAACAAGGATTCATGTGAGATTCTCAACAAGTTGCAAAACACATTTGCAAACTTTTAGAATCACACTCCAAGGAATAAGGTACATGGACTTACACCATTTGCAAAACACATTCGCAAACTCAAGTCACATGCTACAAGGATTATCCATGAGCCACAACTATTTGCAAAACGCATTCGCAAATATTGGCAACATGTTAAGGTGAGCTAGAGCAAACACAATGAGCTATCAACACATGATAAACTCAAGCTACTAGTCAAAGACCCCTCTTAATAGTACGGCAAACCTATACTAGCAATCCGGTCATCCAACCAAACACCAAGACCGGTAAAGACTAGGAACAAATCCTTAGCCCTAGCTAGTCATACCTTTGCCTTGCTCAAACACTTGAAGCTTGATGACGCACATCCTTGCTTCAAGTCCGGGTCATTGACTTGATATGCATCAACTCATGATGCATCCTTACTTGACCTTCATCAACACATGATGAAGCTTTACTTCAGGATCTTGACTTGATGCTCATCAACACATGATGACATCTTCCATCCCGAGTCTTGATATGCATCAACACATGATGCACTCTTCACTTGACATCCATCAACTCATGATGGGTCTTCACTTGACTTGATGATCAACACATGATCATCTCTTCTTGACTTGATGACTATCAACACATGATGTCATCCCAAGTCATCAACCACCTGGAACATAACCTATTCATCCAACTCATGGAAAATGTTAGTTCCACAATATGATTATCATTAATTACCACAACATACCATTAACTCATAATGGCGGGACAAGATACCACAATCTTTCCTCATTGGTAATTGATGATAACCACTTCAATAGCAAATAATTGAATAGAGTTTGGTATGAGTATATAAGTACTACATAAGTTATATATACTCAACATGAGTGTATACTGAACTACACAAGTCGTATTAACTCAAGAATACATGAGCATATATTAACTACATAAGTCTCATATACTCATATGAATATATTAACTACACAAGTTAAACATATTCAAAGATATGTGAGTACACATGAACTACACAAGTTATGTTCTACTCACATATAAGTATATATAGACTACACAAGTCTTATACACTCTTATGAATAGATTAACTACATAAGTTAAACATATTCAAGAATATGTGAGCACACATAAACTACACAAGTTATGTTATACTCACATATAAGTGTATATAGACTACACAAGTCATATATACACACTTGAATATACTAACTACATAAGTTATATATATTCAAGAATATGAGCATATATAAACTACACAAGTTATATATACTCACATGAATATATTAACTACACAAGTTAAATATATTCAAGGATATGAGTATATACGAACTACACAAGTTATATATATACTCATATGAATATATTAACTACACAAGTTAAATACATTCAAGAATATATGAACTACACAAGTCTCATATACTCATATGAATAAATTAACTATGCAAGTTAAATATATTCAAAGGACATGTTTCAAAGTAAAGATCCCAATTATATATGGACAAGGAAATATGGATCAATACTAATGAAACCACAAAACATATATTGAGCTCCCCCTAAATGTGTGCATACACAAATGTGTAATGGAAACATATGCACATATTCAAGTTAGACTTTTGGTGGAGTTCAACATATATTTTGGATCCGAGGAATGCAACAAGATATATGAATACAAAGTAGAATGCATACCTCTTTTGATCTTTATATCCAAACGAGACTAAACATGATATAACAAATAGAAATGTTAGTCTCACAAATAGATTCATCATTATGAATGCATACCTGTTTGGATTTTCCTTTTGTTTATCCAATGAATTGGATTTGTCATTAATCACATGCATGCCTTCATGATTATTACCTTTATATCCAAATAAGACTACACAATATGTATATCAATGAAAGTGTTAGTCTTACAATTAGATTTGTCATTAATCACCAAAACCCCATTAACACATAATGGTAGGTCTAGATTCTTCAATCTCCCCCTTTTTGGTGATTGATGACAAATCCTTTATAAATGACAACATTTGGATATAAGTCAACATAGGATAATCAATTAGGCTATTTGACTATATGCATGCATTGAAATGACAAGAGAATCTTGGTAAACTCCCACTTTTGGCACCACAAGATTCTCCCCCTTGATTCTCCCCCTTTTAGGCAACACAAGAGATCAAGAGAATAACAAATAAAGCTCATACAAATTAACATCCAAATGTAGCTCATACAAATTCTCCCCCTTTTGGCATTAAGCACCAAAAACCGAAACAAATCTTAAGCAAAAGGAGAGTCTTTGCAAAACTTATGAGCTAGGCAATAAAACTCATTTTATTTTGAGCAAATAAGCATACTCCCCCTTTTGGCATAAAACAACAAAAATCCAAAGTAAAACAAAGCCATAAGGGAGTCTTTTCAAATTAATTTTCCCATATAATAGATTACCCATTTTAAAAATGAAAACATTTTTATTAATAATTTTTCAAAACCTTTTAGGAAAACTCACCCTTACACAAAGGTTCCCACAAAGGTTTTCTTTGTCCAATCCATATCTTTTCTTTTGACGCACAAAAGCTCCCTTTATCCAATTATCTCCCTCTTTGTCATCCTTTTGAAATATGTCCATCCAACACTTAAGATGACTTCTACTTCTTCCACTTGATCTTTGATTTGCATCCAAAACTCTCTTTTGACATTAGGCACAAAAGCATTCTCCCCAATGTCTTTATGTGTACCCACTTGTAAGATAATCCTTATACATCACTTTGTAGATACCATGAGTCGACAATACCACTTGTTGGTAATACATGTAGATACCACTTGAAAATAATACTCTTGTAAATCCACATGTTGATACCACTTGAAGAAAACATCGTCGACAAGGCTTGAAAGCAAAGATGATACCAAATAATAATTAATTCCACTTGTAGATACTTGGTACCACTTGGAGAGATAAGACTTAGATAGATACCACTTGAAAAGATATATCATGAAATGAAAGTATCGGAGAGATACCACATGAAAAAGATATATCATGAATTGGAGGTATCGGAGAGAGCTTGGTTTGAAAAGAATTGATTGGCAAGGATTGAAAAAGATATCACTTGTAGGTGGGTATAAGAAGTATACCACTTGAAGGATATCACTAGAAAGAATACCACTTATAAAGACAAGATGATATCATTTGAAGAATACCACTTGTAAACATAAGTAATATGAATTCCATGCCTAGATCAAGATGATCAAAAGGTGCTACCACTTAAAGGAATACCACTTGAATGATAAACATATCACAAGGATCAAAATGGTATTTGGAGTCAACAAAGCATGAGTGGGTAGCTTGCAAGGATTACAAGGATCAACTTGACTTGAGAGGATAGCCAAAAGATTTAGATTTGAATCTTTTCGATGTCAAGATGATTTTGAGAAGCTACTCTTGGAAAGGATACCACTTGAGTAATTGCACTTGCAATCAAGGACAATTAGTAGTGAGTAGCTTGCAAGGATAACAAGGATCAATCTTGACATGAGGAGGCAATCAAAAGATTTAGAATTGAATAGAATTGAAATGGAATCAATTGATCAAAAACAAAAAATCGGTACAACCGCAGCTCAATTGCCGGTCATACCGTTCTTCGATCGCATCATGTGCAGTGCAAAGGCGGTCGTCAAAATCGGTTGTACCGCGAATAACTCCGATCGTTCGATTTTCCGGAGCTTCGAGAATAGATCAAGGAATAGGAAATTTTGCAAATGATCCTTTGTTTTAATATTCAAATAAATGTTACTTAGGATCCTTATGCATTAGATTGGAGATAGTAAACTTCAATGAATATAGTTTTTATGAATTAGTCTTTTGAATTTTCGAATAAAGCTCATTTTTGAGAAACTTCTATACAAGAAGTCAAATTTGAGCAAATGAGGAAATTAAAGCATCAAATTTCATGTGTGAGTTATGAATACCATTATGGACCTTTTTATGTGAATAATTTTGGTTCATATGGCAAAACTCACTTAAGTGCTAGAAGGTGACCACTTAGGTCAACCTTGAATTTTGGATGAGTTTCAAAATCGAATAACTTTTGATAGGTTGGCCTTTTGGAAATATTTTGAATACCAAAATTGTTTAGAATAGCCAACTCTATCATTTTCATTTTGGGACAAAAGTCAAATTCCTTTTAGAATAGATTTTACACAAAAAATCTAGTTTTGGTCAAAAACAAGTTTCTAAAATCTAGAATTTTGGCTAGAAACTCATTTTCATTTTAAATAGGTTTTTCTTGAACCAAAACCTTTGCAAAACATTTGGAAATCATTTGAATACATTTTGCAACTAGTTTTTCAAAGTTTATACTAATAATTTCAAAATTTTGACTTTTGGCTAAATGGCTCATTTTGAGAAACAATACTAGCACTTAATTTATTTGGGCACACTTAGGGATGTGGTATACATGGTTATGATTTAGCACTCCCCCTTAATGTGCCACCACTTTCTTGCTCAAGAAATTAATAACAACGAATTAGCACAAGAGCAAGAACAACCCTTTTTAAGATTTTACATGAATACAACCTACACAAGGTATAAGGGCTAGATACTTCAATGTAAATACTTGTTACCGAGATAGCATTGGTTTATGATATAAATTTATCTTCCTTAAGCTTGGCTCCAATTTTGTATATGATGGAATCCACCTCTTCATATATGAGCCAAACCTCCAATGCTTCTCCAAGTACCTATTTAATCATTTAAGCGCATTTTGGTACCCAATACTTGGTTGGGTCCATGAATGTTAGTCACAACACTTTTGGGCACCCAAATGGCCCTAGCATTAGTTTTATGTAAACTAACATTCCTAGCAAACACATTGCCATTTCTATCCTTCCTAAGCAAATAATGATCATTATAGATGATAGACTTAGGAGTGATACCTTTGGGACATTCTTTACTAAAATGTCCTTTCTCCCGGCAATTGTAGCAAGTAGGACTTTTGCTTCCCCTTGATGTCTTCTTATCTTGCTCAATTCCGGCTTGCCTCTTCTTTGAATGTCTTGACTTGACATCCTTTTGATTTGGACACACCGAGGCAATGTGACCATTCTTCTTGCATCCAAAGCACTTGATATTGTTGACTTGTTTTCTATCTTGCTTTGGAATGCTCTTCACCTTCTTCTTGGCGGTGAGACCAAGTCCTCCTTTGTCATTCTTCTTGTTAGGGCATACGGAGGCGATATGACCCTTTTCATGACAACCAAGACATTTGATATTTTTCTTTGTATGTCTTGCGTTGTGTCTTGTCTTGCTATTCTCCTTCTTCAAAGGAGTGAAGCCAATTCCTCTCTTGTCGTTTGATCTTTGTTGCTTACTTAATATATCGTCAAGAGAGGCTTTCCCTTTGTAGCTTCTTTCCAAGTCAATTTTCAATTTTGTGACTTGGTCCTTGAGCTCTTTATTTTCTTCTACAAGATTAGTCTCAACAAGCATAGAAGAAATAGGAGCATCTAATTTAGAGCAACAAGGCATATCAATTAAATCATCACAAGAAGTGGATATATTGATTTTAGATGAATTGCATGAAATAGGAGCTATGCATGGCATATCATCTAATAAATCACATGTTATTCCTATATCCACTTTAGAGCTAGTATAATTTTTAAGAAGGAGGGTTTCATGTTCATTCTTTAGAACATCATAATTATTTTGAAGCAAGTTCAATTCTTTCTTCAAAACTTTGAATTTTGAAACCTCCTTTCCCATAAAAACATTTTGTTCTTCTAGCATATCTATCAACTCATCATATGAAGGTTCATCATTATCATCATCATTATATACCTTCTTTTTACCTTTTGCCATAAAGCAATGAGGCGATGTTGATGGAGTTGATATGTCATTATTTTCGAAGCTAGAAGTTGATGTGGAGGAGCTTGTGGACTTTTCATCATCGGAGTTTGAGATTGAGCATTCATATCCCGATGTCCACTCTTGAATGCACTCATCATTTGTGGAGGTGCTTGTGCATTCATCGTCGTCGGAGTTGGAGATTGAGCATTCTTCTCCGACGACCTCTCTTGTATGCAATCCTCATTAGTTGAAATGGACATTTCATAATATGTTTGAAGTTGTGTCCACATTTCATGAGTGTTCTTGAAATCGCATACCGTATAGAACACATCTACACTCAAAGCACTAAATAAAGCGTTAGTTGCTTTGGCATCGAGATGTAAGCATTTCTCTTCCTCAATTGTTGGAGCTAGTTGATCCAATAGAGGAGAAAAGCCAACATCTACAATCCGCCATATATTTAGGCCCATGGCCTTAAAATAACATGACATGCGGATTTTCCAATGAGCATAATTTGTGCCATCAAATAAAGGTGCTTCACCAAGGTGCACTAAATCTCTAGTCGCCATCCTTTACTCTCTAGACGGTTAAGTCTAATAAATGAGAGACCAAGCTCTGATACCACTTGTAAGATCGAGGTGGCCGACTAGAGGGGGGGTGAATAGGCGTTTTAAATTCCTTTAGGCTCTAAAAACCGATTTCTAATGCGGAAGCTAATACAAATACGGTTTTGCACAATTAAAGCCTAAATCAACTAGGTTCCCCTAAGTGCACCAACAATACAAGTCTATTAATAAGTATATCAATTAAGCATATGACTTGTAAGCTAATCAATTCTAGCAATGATGAATAGCACAACGAACAATTGCAATCATACACAATGAATAAGCAATTTAATACAAGGTATATAAATTGCACAATGTAAAGCAAGCATTCATACACAATGAATGTAAATGCAATAGTAAGGCACAAGGATGCAAACCACAATGGACACGGTTATGTTTTACTGTGGTGAATCGGAGACTTGCTTGGTCTCCCTAATCCACGTTGAGGGAAACCCAAACTAATTGGGTCGGCTCCACAATTAAGCCTTCCTCCGAGGATCAAACACCTCGCTCCACTTGGGTTGCTCTTTCCTCCACTCCGGAGATGGCGAGCACCACGCCACTCACAAACCGCCTGGTCTTCTCACAATCTTCTTTGAGAAGCTCACGGCAAGACGACGCCTCCACGCCCGTCTAGGTGTCGGCAAACACCAAGAGTAACAAGACTCTAACTCTCACTTGAACCAATCAAGTGTCAAAGCTCTATGGATACGAAATCCACAACCTAAGGCAACACATGCACTTAGGGTTTGCTCTCTAACCTCACTAAGTGCAACACATGCACAAAAGAGTATGAGAGGCTTGCACTAGCTCAATAGAACTCAAAGGGGCACCAAGAACTCTCCCTCACACGGCCAAGGTGGGTATTTATAGCCCACACATAAAACTAGCCGTTGGGACAAAGTCTGTTGAAAAAGTTAGGAAATCGAAGCGATCGCCGTTATGGGGCGGTCGTGCGCTTTCCTCCAACGGCTATTAAACTAGCCGTTGGTCACCAATCGAACGACCGCCAACCAAGGTCCGTCGTAGATCAAGACTAATCGGTACAACCGCACAAACACTGCGGTCGTCTTGCTCCACAAAGGAGCGCCAAATGCGGCTAAGTCCCACGAACACTGTTCGGAATTATACAACCGCCACGAGAAAACGGACGACCGATGTGCGGTCGTCGCCGCAAGAAAGCGGTCGAACGCGCCAGCGATCGTCCGCTAACACACGTCGGTACTACCGCTCCAAGGGTTTCTCAAAGCCAAAGATGTGCAACAAATGCATCTTCTCCGGAAAACTTGAACCGCCAACAAATAATCGGAACAACCGCCTCCGGTCAGATCGCTCGATACGCCGTACTACCGCTCCACAAACAGAGCAACACATGCTCAATAGGTGCGGTCGTCTTTGCAGCATAAGAGCCGGTCATACTGCATGCATGATCGTACCGCTTTACACGTCGGTTCATCCGATCTTCCTGAGAAAACACAGATTGCATTCGCTTCAACTCAAATTGCAAAACACATTTGCCAATTTGATGCGCAATGCAAACAAGGGTTCAAAGGTAAGATTCTCAACAAGTTGCAAAACACATTTGCACACTTTTAGAATCATACCACAAATTGCACTTCGCTTCAACTCAATTTGCAAAACACATTTGCGAAATTGACACGCGATGCAAACAAGGATTCATGTGAGATTCTCAACAAGTTGCAAAACACATTTGCAAACTTTTAGAATCACACTCCAAGGAATAAGGTACATGGACTTACACCATTTGCAAAACACATTCGCAAACTCAAGTCACATGCTACAAGGATTATCCATGAGCCACAACTATTTGCAAAACGCATTCGCAAATATTGGCAACATGTTAAGGTGAGCTAGAGCAAACACAATGAGCTATCAACACATGATAAACTCAAGCTACTAGTCAAAGACCCCTCTTAATAGTACGGCAAACCTATACTAGCAATCCGGTCATCCAACCAAACACCAAGACCGGTAAAGACTAGGAACAAATCCTTAGCCCTAGCTAGTCATACCTTTGCCTTGCTCAAACACTTGAAGCTTGATGGCGCACATCCTTGCTTCAAGTCCGGGTCATTGACTTGATATGCATCAACTCATGATGCATCCTTACTTGACCTTCATCAACACATGATGAAGCTTTACTTCAGGATCTTGACTTGATGCTCATCAACACATGATGACATCTTCCATCCCGAGTCTTGATATGCATCAACACATGATGCACTCTTCACTTGACATCCATCAACTCATGATGGGTCTTCACTTGACTTGATGATCAACACATGATCATCTCTTCTTGACTTGATGACTATCAACACATGATGTCATCCCAAGTCATCAACCACCGGAACATAACCTATTCATCCAACTCATGGAAAATGTTAGTTCCACAATATGATTATCATTAATTACCACAACATACCATTAACTCATAATGGCGGGACAAGATACCACAATCTTTCCTCATTGGTAATTGATGATAACCACTTCAATAGCAAATAATTGAATAGAGTTTGGTATGAGTATATAAGTACTACATAAGTTATATATACTCAACATGAGTGTATCTGAACTACACAAGTCGTATTAACTCAAGAATACATGAGCATATATTAACTACATAAGTCTCATATACTCATATGAATATATTAACTACACAAGTTAAACATATTCAAAGATATGTGAGTACACATGAACTACACAAGTTATGTTCTACTCACATATAAGTATATATAGACTACACAAGTCTTATACACTCTTATGAATAGATTAACTACATAAGTTAAACATATTCAAGAATATGTGAGCACACATAAACTACACAAGTTATGTTATACTCACATATAAGTGTATATAGACTACACAAGTCATATATACACACTTGAATATACTAACTACATAAGTTATATATATTCAAGAATATGAGCATATATAAACTACACAAGTTATATATACTCACATGAATATATTAACTACACAAGTTAAATATATTCAAGGATATGAGTATATACTGAACTACACAAGTTATATATATACTCATATGAATATATTAACTACACAAGTTAAATACATTCAAGAATATATGAACTACACAAGTCTCATATACTCATATGAATAAATTAACTATGCAAGTTAAATATATTCAAAGGACATGTTTCAAAGTAAAGATCCCAATTATATATGGACAAGGAAATATGGATCAATACTAATGAAACCACAAAACATATATTGAGCTCCCCCTAAATGTGTGCATACACAAATGTGTAATGGAAACATATGCACATATTCAAGTTAGACTTTTGGTGGAGTTCAACATATATTTTGGATCCGAGGAATGCAACAAGATATATGAATACAAAGTAGAATGCATACCTCTTTTGATCTTTATATCCAAACGAGACTAAACATGATATAACAAATAGAAATGTTAGTCTCACAAATAGATTCATCATTATGAATGCATACCTGTTTGGATTTTCCTTTTGTTTATCCAATGAATTGGATTTGTCATTAATCACATGCATGCCTTCATGATTATTACCTTTATATCCAAATAAGACTACACAATATGTATATCAATGAAAGTGTTAGTCTTACAATTAGATTTGTCATTAATCACCAAAACCCCATTAACACATAATGGTAGGTCTAGATTCTTCAATCTCCCCCTTTTTGGTGATTGATGACAAATCCTTTATAAATGACAACATTTGGATATAAGTCAACATAGGATAATCAATTAGGCTATTTGACTATATGCATGCATTGAAATGACAAGAGAATCTTGGTAAACTCCCACTTTTGGCACCACAAGATTCTCCCCCTTGATTCTCCCCCTTTTAGGCAACACAAGAGATCAAGAGAATAACAAATAAAGCTCATACAAATTAACATCCAAATGTAGCTCATACAAATTCTCCCCCTTTTGGCATTAAGCACCAAAAACCGAAACAAATCTTAAGCAAAAGGAGAGTCTTTGCAAAACTTATGAGCTAGGCAATAAAACTCATTTTATTTTGAGCAAATAAGCATACTCCCCCTTTTGGCATAAAACAACAAAAATCCAAAGTAAAACAAAGCCATAAGGGAGTCTTTTCAAATTAATTTTCCCATATAATAGATTACCCATTTTAAAAATGAAAACATTTTTATTAATAATTTTCAAAACCTTTTAGGAAAACTCACCCTTACACAAAGGTTCCCACAAAGGTTTTCTTTGTCCAATCCATATCTTTTCTTTTGGCCTTTACAAAAGCTCCCTTTATCAATTATCTCCTCTTTGTCATCCTTTTGAAATATGTCCATCCAACACTTAAGATGACTTCTACTTCTTCCACTTGATCTTTGATTTGCATCCAAAAACTCTCTCTTTTGACATTAGGCACAAAAGCATTCTCCCCCAATGTCTTTATGTGTACCCACTTGTAAGATAATCCTTATACATCACTTTGTAGATACCATGAGTCGACAATACCACTTGTTGGTAATACATGTAGATACCACTTGAAAATAATACTCTTGTAAATCCACATGTTGATACCACTTGAAGAAAACATGCGTCGACAAGGCTTGAAAGCAAAGATGATACCAAATAATAATTAATTCCACTTGTAGATACTTGGTACCACTTGGAGAGATAAGACTTAGATAGATACCACTTGAAAAGATATATCATGAAATGAAAGTATCGGAGAGATACCACATGAAAAAGATATATCATGAATTGGAGGTATCGGAGAGAGCTTGGTTTGAAAAGAATTGATTGGCAAGGATTGAAAAAGATATCACTTGTAGGTGGGTATAAGAAGTATACCACTTGAAGGATATCACTAGAAAGAATACCACTTATAAAGACAAGATGATATCATTTGAAGAATACCACTTGTAAACATAAGTAATATGAATTCCATGCCTAGATCAAGATGATCAAAAGGTGCTACCACTTAAAGGAATACCACTTGAATGATAAACATATCACAAGGATCAAAATGGTATTTGGAGTCAACAAAGCATGAGTGGGTAGCTTGCAAGGATTACAAGGATCAACTTGACTTGAGAGGATAGCCAAAAGATTTAGATTTGAATCTTTTCGATGTCAAGATGATTTTGAGAAGCTACTCTTGGAAAGGATACCACTTGAGTAATTGCACTTGCAATCAAGGACAATTAGTAGTGAGTAGCTTGCAAGGATAACAAGGATCAATCTTGACATGAGGAGGCGATCAAAAGATTTAGAATTGAATAGAATTGAAATGGAATCAATTGATCGCAAAAACAGAAAATCGGTACAACCGCAGCTCAATTGCGGTCATACCGTTCTTCGATCGTCTCGCGTGCAAAGGCGGTCGTCATGAAAATCGGTTGTACCGCTTGAATAACTCCGATCGTTCGATTTTCCTAGAGCTTCGGGAATAGATCAAGGAATAGGAAATTTTGCAAATGATCCTTTGTTTTAATATTCAAATAAATGTTACTTAGGATCCTTATGCATTAGATTGGAGATAGTAAACTTCAATGAATATAGTTTTTATGAATTAGTCTTTTGAATTTTCGAATAAAGCTCATTTTTGAGAAACTTCTATACAAGAAGTCAAATTTGAGCAAATGAGGAAATTAAAGCATCAAATTTCATGTGTGAGTTATGAATACCATTATGGACCTTTTTATGTGAATAATTTTGGTTCATATGGCAAAACTCACTTAAGTGCTAGAAGGTGACCACTTAGGTCAACCTTGAATTTTGGATGAGTTTCAAAATCGAATAACTTTTGATAGGTTGGCCTTTTGGAAATATTTTGAATACCAAAATTGTTTAGAATAGCCAACTCTATCATTTTCATTTTGGGACAAAAGTCAAATTCCTTTTAGAATAGATTTTACACAAAAAATCTAGTTTTGGTCAAAAACAAGTTTCTAAAATCTAGAATTTTGGCTAGAAACTCATTTTCATTTTAAATAGGTTTTTCTTGAACCAAAACCTTTGCAAAACATTTGGAAATCATTTGAATACATTTTGCAACTAGTTTTTCAAAGTTTATACTAATAATTTCAAAATTTTGACTTTTGGCTAAATGGCTCATTTTGAGAAACAATACTAGCACTTAATTTATTTGGGCACACTTAGGGATGTGGTATACATGGTTATGATTTAGCACTCCCCCTTAATGTGCCACCACTTTCTTGCTCAAGAAATTAATAACAACGAATTAGCACAAGAGCAAGAACAACCCTTTTTAAGATTTTACATGAATACAACCTACACAAGGTATAAGGGCTAGATACTTCAATGTAAATACTTGTTACCGAGATAGCATTGGTTTATGATATAAATTTATCTTCCTTAAGCTTGGCTCCAATTTTGTATATGATGGAATCCACCTCTTCATATATGAGCCAAACCTCCAATGCTTCTCCAAGTACCTATTTAATCATTTAAGCGCATTTTGGTACCCAATACTTGGTTGGGTCCATGAATGTTAGTCACAACACTTTTGGGCACCCAAATGGCCCTAGCATTAGTTTTATGTAAACTAACATTCCTAGCAAACACATTGCCATTTCTATCCTTCCTAAGCAAATAATGATCATTATAGATGATAGGCTTAGGAGTGATACCTTTGGGACATTCTTTACTAAAATGTCCTTTCTCCCGGCAATTGTAGCAAGTAGGACTTTTGCTTCCCCTTGATGTCTTCTTATCTTGCTCAATTCCGGCTTGCCTCTTCTTTGAATGTCTTGACTTGACATCCTTTTGATTTGGACACACCGAGGCAATGTGACCATTCTTCTTGCATCCAAAGCACTTGATATTGTTGACTTGTTTTCTATCTTGCTTTGGAATGCTCTTCACCTTCTTCTTGGCGGTGAGACCAAGTCCTCCTTTGTCATTCTTCTTGTTAGGGCATACGGAGGCGATATGACCCTTTTCATGACAACCAAGACATTTGATATTTTTCTTTGTATGTCTTGCGTTGTGTCTTGTCTTGCTATTCTCCTTCTTCAAAGGAGTGAAGCCAATTCCTCTCTTGTCGTTTGATCTTTGTTGCTTACTTAATATATCGTCAAGAGGCTTTCCTTTGTAGCTTCTTTCCAAGTCAATTTTCAATTTTGTGACTTGGTCCTTGAGCTCTTTATTTTCTTCTACAAGATTAGTCTCAACAAGCATAGAAGAAATAGGAGCATCTAATTTAGAGCAACAAGGCATATCAATTAAATCATCACAAGAAGTGGATATATTGATTTTAGATGAATTGCATGAAATAGGAGCTATGCATGGCATATCATCTAATAAATCACATGTTATTCCTATATCCACTTTAGAGCTAGTATAATTTTTAAGAAGGAGGGTTTCATGTTCATTCTTTAGAACATCATAATTATTTTGAAGCAAGTTCAATTCTTTCTTCAAAACTTTGAATTTTGAAACCTCCTTTCCCATAAAAACATTTTGTTCTTCTAGCATATCTATCAACTCATCATATGAAGGTTCATCATTATCATCATCATTATATACCTTCTTTTTACCTTTTGCCATAAAGCAATGAGGCGATGTTGATGGAGTTGATATGTCATTATTTTCGAAGCTAGAAGTTGATGTGGAGGAGCTTGTGGACTTTTCATCATCGGAGTTTGAGATTGAGCATTCATATCCCGATGTCCACTCTTGAATGCACTCATCATTTGTGGAGGTGCTTGTGCATTCATCGTCGTCGAGTTGGAGATTGAGCATTCTTCTCCGGCGACCTCTCTTGTATGCAATCCTCATTAGTTGAAATGGACATTTCATAATATGTTTGAAGTTGTGTCCACATTTCATGAGTGTTCTTGAAATCGCATACCGTATAGAACACATCTACACTCAAAGCACTAAATAAAGCGTTAGTTGCTTTGGCATCGAGATGTAAGCATTTCTCTTCCTCAATTGTTGGAGCTAGTTGATCCAATAGAGGAGAAAAGCCAACATCTACAATCCGCCATATATTTAGGCCCATGGCCTTAAAATAACATGACATGCGGATTTTCCAATGAGCATAATTTGTGCCATCAAATAAAGGTGCTTCACCAAGGTGCACTAAATCTCTAGTCGCCATCCTTTACTCTCTAGGCGGTTAAGTCTAATAAATGAGAGACCAAGCTCGATACCACTTGTAAGATCGAGGTGGCCGACTAGAGGTGAATAGGCGTTTTAAATTCCTTTAGGCTCTAAAACCGATTTCTAATGCGGAAGCTAATACAAATACGGTTTTGCACAATTAAAGCCTAAATCAACTAGGTTCCCCTAAGTGCACCAACAATACAAGTCTATTAATAAGTATATCAATTAAGCATATGACTTGTAAGCTAATCAATTCTAGCAATGATGAATAGCACAACGAACAATTGCAATCATACACAATGAATAAGCAATTTAATACAAGGTATATAAATTGCACAATGTAAAGCAAGCATTCATACACAATGAATGTAAATGCAATAGTAAGGCACAAGGATGCAAACCACAATGGACACGGTTATGTTTTACCGTGGTGAATCGGAGACTTGCCGGTCTCCCCTAATCCACGTTGAGAAACCCAAACTAATTGGGTCGGCTCCACAATTAAGCCTTCCTCAGGATCAAACACCTCGCTCCACTTGGGTTGCTCTTTCCTCCACTCCGGAGATGGCGAGCACCACGCCACTCACAAACCGCCTGGGTCTTCTCACAATCTTCTTTGAGAAGCTCACTGCCAAGACGCCCCACGCCGTCTGGGTGTCGGCAAACACCAAGAGTAACAAGACTCTAACTCTCACTTGAACCAATCAAGTGTCAAAGCTCTATGGATACGAAATCCACAACCTAAGGCAACACATGCACTTAGGGTTTGCTCTCTAACCTCACTAAGTGCAACACATGCACAAAAGAGTATGAGAGGCTTGCACTAGCTCAATAGAACTCAAGGGGCACCAACAACTCTCCCTCACACGGCCAAGGTGGGTATTTATAGCCCACACACAAAAACTAGCCGTTGGGACAAAGTCTGTTTGAAAAAGTTAGGAAATCGAAGCGACCGCCGTTATGGGGCCGGTCGTGCATACTCCTCCAACGGCTATTAAACTAGCCGTTGGTCACCAATCGGAACGACCGCCAACCAAGGTCCGGTCGTACCGCACTAATCGGTACAACCGCACAAACACCTGCGGTCGTACCGCTCCACAAAGGAGCGCCAAATGCGGCTAAGTCCCACGAACACCTGTTCTGGAATTATACAACCGCCACAGAGAAAAGCGGAACGACCGATGTGCGGTCGTACCGCACCAAGAAAGCGGTCGAACCGCGTCGCGGTCGTACCGCCCAACACACGTCGGTACTACCGCTCAAGGGTTTCTCAAAGCCAAAGATGTGCAACAAATGCATCTTCTCTGGAAAACTTGAACCGCCAACAAATAATCGGAACAACCGGCCTCCGGTCGTACCGCTCAGTACACGCCGGTACTACCGCTCCACAAACAGAGCAACACATGCTCAATAGGTGCGGTCGTACTGCTGTACAAGAGCCGGTCATACCGCAGCGCATCGTCGTGCACGCTTTTACGTCGGTTCATCCGATCTTCTGAAAACACAGATTGCATTCGCTTCAACTCAAATTGCAAAACACATTTGCCAATTTGATGCATAATGCAAACAAGGGTTCAAAGGTAAGATTCTCAACAAGTTGCAAAACACATTTGCACACTTTTAGAATCATACCACAAATTGCACTTCGCTTCAACTCAATTTGCAAAACACATTTGCGAAATTGACACGCGATGCAAACAAGGATTCATGTGAGATTCTCAACAAGTTGCAAAACACATTTGCAAACTTTTAGAATCACACTCCAAGGAATAAGGTACATGGACTTACACCATTTGCAAAACACATTCGCAAACTCAAGTCACATGCTACAAGGATTATCCATGAGCCACAACTATTTGCAAAACGCATTCGCAAATATTGGCAACATGTTAAGGTGAGCTAGAGCAAACACAATGAGCTATCAACACATGATAAACTCAAGCTACTAGTCAAAGACCCTCTTAATAGTACGGCAAACCTATACTAGCAATCCGGTCATCCAACCAAACACCAAGACCGGTAAAGACTAGGAACAAATCCTTAGCCCTAGCTAGTCATACCTTTGCCTTGCTCAAACACTTGAAGCTTGATGGCGCACATCCTTGCTTCAAGTCCGGTCATTGACTTGATATGCATCAACTCATGATGCATCCTTACTTGATCTTCATCAACACATGATGAAGCTTTACTTCAGGATCTTGACTTGATGCTCATCAACACATGATGACATCTTCCATCCCGAGTCTTGATATGCATCAACACATGATGCACTCTTCACTTGACATCCATCAACTCATGATGGGTCTTCACTTGACTTGATGATCAACACATGATCATCTCTTCTTGACTTGATGACTATCAACACATGATGTCATCCCAAGTCATCAACCACCGAACATAACCTATTCATCCAACTCATGGAAAATGTTAGTTCCACAATATGATTATCATTAATTACCACAACATACCATTAACTCATAATGGCGGGACAAGATACCACAATCTTTCCTCATTGGTAATTGATGATAACCACTTCAATAACAAATAATTGAATAGAGTTTGGTATGAGTATATAAGTACTACATAAGTTATATATACTCAACATGAGTGTATCTGAACTACACAAGTCGTATTAACTCAAGAATACATGAGCATATATTAACTACATAAGTCTCATATACTCATATGAATATATTAACTACACAAGTTAAACATATTCAAAGATATGTGAGTACACATGAACTACACAAGTTATGTTCTACTCACATATAAGTATATATAGACTACACAAGTCTTATACACTCTTATGAATAGATTAACTACATAAGTTAAACATATTCAAGAATATGTGAGCACACATAAACTACACAAGTTATGTTATACTCACATATAAGTGTATATAGACTACACAAGTCATATATACACAGTTGAATATACTAACTACATAAGTTATATATATTCAAGAATATGAGCATATATAAACTACACAAGTTATATATACTCACATGAATATATTAACTACACAAGTTAAATATATTCAAGGATATGAGTATATACTGAACTACACAAGTTATATATATACTCATATGAATATATTAACTACACAAGTTAAATACATTCAAGAATATATGAACTACACAAGTCTCATATACTCATATGAATAAATTAACTATGCAAGTTAAATATATTCAAAGGACATGTTTCAAAGTAAAGATCCCAATTATATATGGACAAGGAATTATGGATCAATACTAATGAAACCACAAAACATATATTGAGCTCCCCCTAAATGTGTGCATACACAAATGTGTAATGGAAACATATGCACATATTCAAGTTAGACTTTTGGTGGAGTTCAACATATATTTTGGATCCGAGGAATGCAACAAGATATATGAATACAAAGTAGAATGCATACCTCTTTTGATCTTTATATCCAAACGAGACTAAACATGATATAACAAATAGAAATGTTAGTCTCACAAATAGATTCATCATTATGAATGCATACTGTTTGGATTTTCCTTTTGTTTATCCAATGAATTGGATTTGTCATTAATCACATGCATGCCTTCATGATTATTACCTTTATATCCAAATAAGACTACACAATATGTATATCAATGAAAGTGTTAGTCTCACAATTAGATTTGTCATTAATCACCAAAACCCCATTAACACATAATGGTAGGTCTAGATTCTTCACCGCCGCACCGCCACTATTGCTTTCGCCGCTCCGGTGAGCTCTCCCCTCGCCACCAACGTCTTCTCATGTTCCAGGACACAAGGAGCCTTCCCCCAACTTAATTTCCTTGTTGGCCCGCCGGATCACGCCGGAGCCCCTTCTTCTTTGTTTCCAGCCCGATTAGCATTTTTCGCCGCCGCGTCGCCTCTAGTAACTCTCGCCCCGATTCCTTCCTCCTCGCATCTTGCCGCCAACACGGAGCTCCCCCAACCGTTGTCGGTCCCTTTTTACTCCCAGGTCGTCCCCATACCAAGGGAGCACTGCTGCTGCCTCGGATTGTCACTGCGGGCTACCCACCGTCCACCTCTGTCCTCCCTCTCCAGTCAGGTATGTTATCCTTGCCTCCTAGCAGCTAGTGCGTGCGTTAGATTATTGGTGATATGCCCTAGAGGCAATCATGGAGATGATTGTATCACATATATGTTTATGAGTTATTGAATAAATGTTATTCTGTTCCTTGAATGAATCATCGGTTATAAAGATTAACAAGTATGTGACTTATTGGTGAAGCTCTTTTAACTTATATGATGTCATTATAAAAGTATCCCTGGTCAGATCAATGTCACTGGCTGGAACACTAATGACTTATCGACCAACACATGTATTGATTGATAACCATGTTTCAACGGTCATGGATATAGGGATATTGAATCAATAATGTGAACACATGTTAGAAAACATGGTGTTGGATTGACCCACCTTGAGACACTGTTGAGATTGGTATGATTTTATGTGTCGTCAGTTGGCCTCAAGCAATGATGATGTATAATCCTTAGACCTGAGATCAGCATGGTTTCCTACATGTGTAATAGTACACCTAGGGGCTTCTAAACGCTACTTCATAACTGGATAGTTATAAAGGTAGCTTTTGGGTATATTATGAAACATGCGGAGGAATGTGACTGGTTGGATATGAGATTTGGTCCTCATAACATAACATGAGAGATATCTCTAGGCCCCTCGTTGTTGTCGGATAAAGAAAGTGTAGGGCCATGCCACTAGTGGTCGAATTGTTCGACCACATAAAGTTATCCAACACTTGATCGAGAAAGTATTGAACAGTCCATAGATGATATAAATCTCACCTGTAGTTCAACCAGATATCGTGAGACAAAGGGAGAATACATGAGCAGGTCTTTCAGTTCAATCAGATACAAACTAGTCGTATAGAGATACGAGCTAGTCGTAGGTTGGTCGAACATGATCACTAAGTGGTTGAAACCTTGTCGTAAGGAGTTATGAACTGGTCGAGACCAAATATAAGCTGGTCGTATAGAGATATGAGCTGGTCGTTAGTGATAAGGACCTGATCGTAGACCATATTGCATTAAGGTTCGTATGATATAATTCGTGTGTATTCGGGAATCGTTATGTCCTGCTAGGAGCCGCTAACGACTAGTGATTAGAAAGGAGTTTCCGAGTCATAACCGATTACGCATGAACCTAACGGGTCACACACTTAACGGGTTGGAACAAACGTGTTCGGATAGGATCAGTCATGGACACTATATAAGGAGTTGTTTGAGGCTATAGGTAAGATATACGACAGAATGTGAGTTCCACCGAAACCCTAGACACTATCTTCTCGAGAGAGCCCTACTGTGTGAGTTGGTGCTAGCACACCGACGTACGGTATTCCTTCCCTGGACGTGTGGATACCGTAGAGGCGCTACTGCGGTTGCTGTTGCACTTGAGGACGATCCGCGATCTTCATAAGGAACTGCATCGACGTGCTCGACATTGGATGATCGACTACAACAACTACATCGATGCACTCTTTGTTGGACCAGGCTGCTCCAACTCTTCTTCCGCTGCACTACGCGTTTGGTGGTAATGATCTGTAATTATCTACTTGCTTGGCATCCTGGTTTATGTGATAATTTTTTTGAATTGTCAGCTAGTGTAGCCTACTCGTATCTCGTCAGTGGTATCAGAGCCATCTTGCATAGTTTTTTTTATCTAGATCGATCGTATATGCTTGATATGTGGCAGTAGTAGATCGGATCTATTACTAGTTTGGTTTGGTAACCCAGATCGCTCCATATGGATGGAACGGTCTAGGCACTGGTCGATAAGATCGATCAGGTTTTTGATGGTAGTAGATGGGTTATGAGGAGGTATGAGCTAAAAGTACCAGATGGTCTTCTGCGTTTGTTCACGACCACACACTACTACAAAAAGGCTAATACTGAACGCCTCATCACAAACGGTTGACCAAAACCGTCTGTATTACATGCAATCACAGACGGTTTTGGTTTTACGATCGTCTATGTTACTGGCTGCGTTAAAAACCATCTGTGAAGAGGTAATATCACAGACGGTTCATTATTAAGACCGTCTGTGATATTTTGAAATATCACAGAAGGTTTTAAATAAACAACCGTTTGTGATACTTCACAGACGGTTCTTAACACGAACCGTCTGTGATACGACACCATATCACGGGCGGTTCCATTGTGGAACTGTCTGTGATAACTATCACCGACGGTTCCATAATAGAACCGGTTGTGATAAATCTCTTTATTAGTAGGAGCCCGCTAGGGTTTACGCTCTAACTCGTCACTCCCAGTGCCCTTACTCTCGCCCGTTCCCCTCCCCCACCCGAGTGACCCCGTCGCCAACGCCACCCTTCTTCCCGTCGCTGACGGTTGTGACACCATGGTTGCCCCGGCGTGCGCGACCCTGGCTACCTCACCAACCTCGGCCTCGATCGGCTACCTCCCCACCAACACCGGCGATGTTGATCGAGGTAAGACAAATTTATTGGTTTGTGCTGTTGGTATTCATGTGAACCGAGTTGCAATGTGGGCTACCTAGTTTGTCGGTTGATGGTCGGTTTGGACACCCTTGGCCTTGCTGTCTTGCTATCTTTCCTTCTGTGACTACTGGTTGACTGGATGGATGGATGGATCTAGAGGTGGGGATATGGTTTTGTTCAGGTGTGACTGCTGATATGTTCCTAAAGACATTTATTGTTTTCGATACGTATGATGCAGGGTGTGCTAGCTGCTGAAGAGGTGGGGAATTTGGTTGCCTCCTAAAGATTCATTTTCTGGAGGTGGGGAATTTGGTTGCCTCCTAGAGAGGATCTTAACAAATGGCTGTTTATTAATAGTAAGTCTGATCACCATCTATTCTTAGGATAAATAACACCATGTAAGTGTTTCATGGATACAAGTGAGTTTGTACAGGTTGCTGCTCTTATCTGTTTGACATGAAAACCGCAAATGTTACTAGTTGTGTTCACTGATGAGATATGAAATGAATCTCCAGGAACAATAGGATGAACTGTATATGAATAATTTTGGAATCAAAGCTTATGAATCTATGGAATCAAAATCCTTGCACATAGTTTGCACATGAACTTCTACATGATATATATCGTCAACTTACCATATATTGTTATCTTATTACCATTCATGTTTTTTTACAGAAGTTTGTGGTCTTCTTATTTAGTATGAAAAATTTGCCGCTCGGTATTAAAATACTTGAGCGAGATGTGATTGTAATTGTTTGAGTCTTAATTATTTGTTTCAACATATTTTATATGTTTCACTGGACTTGTATTCAAGTATTGTCCTTTAACCACTTATATTCCAATTTCTTACAGCCATGCATTAACATGTTTTTTTCTCTTTTGATATCGAACCTAGATTCTCAATCCTTGTGAGAGTTTTCCAAACAGTGGTCACCTCCTCCCCGAGCCCGCCTCCCCTCTTCTCTATTTTTGATCTCTTCTCTACAAAATCTCTAAGCAGTGGCTGCTTTTGCCTTTAAAACTGGCTTCATATTTTTAGATAATGGAAGAGAACAATATCTCCCGGCCCCTGCATCAAAGATGCACACAACCCATTTTATTAAGAAGACAAGTACCACAACGATCTCACATTCTTAAAAAGTGGCTGGAAGCCTTACAATCAAAAGAAGAATGGAATGGAACTTAAGCATTGCAAATTCTGTGACTAAACTGCCATCCATGAAGGTTTAAGATTTGCTTCGCTACAAACTCCAATCTGGCGCTGCCAGCTATCATTGCCTCCTTCTGAGGTGATTTCTGAAAATTTGCCCAAGCACTCAGCCAATGTCCACTCAAAATGATAATCTACAAGGGATTAGTGATAATATTTTTTTTATCAAAAATAACATCATTCCGACATAACCAAATAGACCAACATAAGGCACTAGCTCCCATTAGGAGTTGTGACTTTAATATTTTTGGAATACCAGCTAGCCAATTCCCAAACAAGTGCGCTATACTCATAGGAGGGGTTAAATTAAACGCACAGTGTACAATCCACCATGCAAGACGTGCAAAAGGGCAATCAATAAAAAGATGCTGAATTGTTTCCTCTCTAATACAAAAACAATATTTTTTTGCTTCCCCTCCAATTTCTTTTAAACAGGTTATCTTTAGTTAAAACCACCCCTCTTTTGAGATACCATAGGAATATTTTCACTTTTAACGAGATTTTAACGAACCAAAAAAAAAATCCCTAAGGGTAACTTAAGTGGTTCCAATTAGGGTCCCATAGAAAGAAGGTACCGAGAAAAGCCTAGACTTATTCGGATTCCACCTGGAAACTTCTTTTTGAGAGCACAATGTTAAATTAGCCATTCTCAGAATTAAACCATTCCAAGCATATAACTTAGGTCCAATAATAGGTCTTTGAAACGAAATATGAAGAGGATCCAATCTCATTACATTTGCCACTGTATCATTCTTTTTCCTTACCACATTATAGAGAATTGGATATTGATTTTTTCTGAGGAGTGTCTCCTAACTATATATCTTCCCAAAACCTGGTTTGCATCCCATTTTTAACTTGGAATGAACCAAATCGAAGAAATTGGTTTTGAATTTTCATAAGACCCGACAAAAAATGGGAAGTTCCAGGTTTATTAACCACCTGCGAGAGACTCTTATCGCCCAAATATTTTCTTGTTAGCAAGGATTGCCATATCCCTTCTTTATTAAGCAACCGAAACAACCATTTCCCTAATAAACTTTTGTTTTTTGTGTCTAAGTTCTGAATGCCTAAACCGCCTTGCTCTTTGGGTGTACACACTAAAATCCATTTAGCAAGCCGATATTTTTTGTTTATGACTATCACTTTGCCAGTAGAATATAGATCGATAGAAATCAAGTCTTTTAAGAACTTCTCTGGGAACTTCAAAAAAGGGTAGCATAAACATTGGTAGGCTGCTGAGTACTGAGTTAATAAGTACTAAACGTCCACCAACAGACAATTTTTTTCCTTTCCACCGCTAAGTTTTTTTTCCACTTTATCCTCAACCATTTTCCAATCGTAATTCTTTAATTTTCCAAAGTGAATTGGAATACCTAAGTACCTGAAAAGAAAAGTACCCACTTCACACCCAAATAACTAAGTGTAGTGTGATTCAACTTCTTTGGCCTTACCAAAATAGAAAATCTCACTCTTGTAAAAATTAATCTTTAAACCTGATAATTGTTCAAAGACACATAGAATAAGTTTGAGATTTTTTGCCAAATCTAAATCTTTATTCAAGAAGAGGATAGTGTCATCAGCATATTGTAAAATAGACAGCATGTCATCAATCAAGTGAGGAACTACTCCCGAGACCAGACCCTCTTCTTTAGCTCGTGAAATAAAGATGGCAAGCATGTTCGCAACAAGATTAAAAAGAATAGGGGACATCGGATCACCTTGCCTAAGACCCTTTTGAGTTTGAAAAAAAGACCCAATATCGTCATTAAGTTTTATTCCCACACTCCCTCCCTTAACGATACTTTTTACCTAGGATCACCATTTAGGTGAAAAACCTTTCATCCTTAATGTTTGAAGTAAAAAAATGCCATTTTACTTTATCATAAGCTTTCTCAAAATCAACCTTAAAAACAATTCCATCCAATTTTTGTTTATGTAACTCATGAATGGTTTCATAGAGGGTGACAACTCCATCAAGAATAAATCTCTCCTTCATAAAGGCTGATTGGGAAGAACCAACAACCTTTTGAGCTACCCTAATGAATCTATTAGTAGCCACTTTAGTAAATACTTTAAAGCTAACATTTAGAAGACAAAACGGTCTATACTACTGGATTTGCTTAGCATCTATTTTTTTAGGGAGCAGTGTAATGATCCCAAAATTCAAGCTAAAGAGAGGTAGGAAGCATCTATGAAAATCATGAAACATGGCCATCATATCATTTTTAATGACTTCCCAGAACATCTGATAAAACTCTACTGGGAAGCCATCCGGTCCAGGTGCTTTATTATGGTCCATTTGAAAGATTGCCTCTTTTACCTCCTTCTTAGTGAACGGTGCTGTAAGGTAATCGTTTTCAGTATCCGAAACTTGAGGTATATCTCCTAAGAGCATCAATCATAGATAAATAATTGACTTCAGATGGTCCAAACAGACCTTTGTAATACTTAGTGATATACTCTTTTAATTGTACATCACCCCGAATTATCCCTTCATCTTGCTCAAGCTGAAAAATTCTTTGTCTTCTAAGTTTACCATTCGCAATCAAATGATAAAAACGTGTATTTCAATCTCCCTCCAAAAGAAACTTCGCTTTGGACCTTTGGTACTATTTAATTTCTTCTTCTCTTAAAAGATGTGCTAATCGAGCATTAGCAAATTTTTTAAGATTACAATCTTCATCGGACAGACGCCAAAACTCAACCTTTTTATCTAAAGCATCAATTAACACGTTGAGCTCTAATTTTTTCCTTTTTATAAGTCCCACTGCAATTTTTAGCCCAACCACGAAGAAATTATCTAAGAGATCTAACTTTACATTGCCAAATTTGTAAGAAAGAGTGTTAGACCCCAATTTTGGAGCTTGGGATCCATTGTGTGCAACATGTCATCCCCTGGATCAGTAGCTGACACCCACAATTACATCGTTGGTTCATTCACCCAACTACGACATCTCAAGCAAACACATAGTTTGGTACACGCTTACGTCCACTATTGGACGGAAAAATGATATCACGGGAGGTCTTGGAGAGGTTCTGGGAGAGTTCTAGAGCAAACCCAAGGAGGTCCAGGAGTGATCTTGAAGAGGTCTTGGAGTGATCCTTTCACTGGTCACTGTTCTTTTTGAGTACTGTTCTTGGAGTGGTCTTGAGTAGTCAAAGGGGGTCCTACGGGGGTCTTGCGAAAACACTGTAGAGTCATCTGGAGGAGGTCCTAAGGTGTACTGGGAAGACGTCCTAGGGAGGTCTTGAAGAGGTCATGAGGATACGACAACAACAGAGGTACAGGAGGTCCTAAGGAGGTCCGGAGGAGGAGGTCCTGAGGATACGACAAAAGGGTGGAGGAGGTCCTGAGAAGGACCCGAGGAGGTCCGGTAATCAAGGGAAGTACTAAGGATGTCGAAGGGGGTCCTGAGGGGAGGTCCTGAGGTGGTTGAGAGAGGTCCTGCGGAAATCCTGTAGCTCATAGGGAGGTCCTAGGAGGTCTTAAGGAGATCCTGGAGGTCATAGGAGGTCCTGAGGAGTTCTAGACCCACTAGAGCTAGTTATAAATCCTACGAGGGTGGTTGTGAGACATGTGGTAGTGGTCCTGTGTTGGCCCTCGACCAGCTAAGGGAGGTCCTAGGTTACTTAGTAGCGGCTCTAGACCATCAAAAAGGGTGGTCGTAGGACATCCACTTAGAGTTGGTAAAACACTGATCGTGAACTTCGCTCAATATAAATGATACTCAAAATGAACAGTGCAAGTCCATAATATATTACATAAATCTCTGGCCGTACGGCCTACTGTTTTACAAAAGCACCACATAGGCAAGAGCTTAACAAAAGCGAAAAGTACAGAGTAGAAAGGAAGTGCGGAAACAAAACAAGTTGTGGTGGATTCATTCACTCTGCCCACAGGCAAGCGACTGGAGGTCCCGGCCTAAGTTTCATTATCATCACCACCGTTTGGTTCATCCTCTGTGAAGTACTGGTAGGGGTCCTGGTCATTTAGATGCGAAAAAGATTATAATGGCGAGCTGAGTACCTAACCGTATCATGAGCCAACCCACAATGCGATTCTTATAGATGCAAGGCTAATCAAGGGAGGTCTAGAGTTCTTTTATTTGCACAAAGCCAAGTTTGAATTAGACTTAATAGGAAATCCTGAGACTTAGCATTTTTACAAAAGAGGTTTTGTAAAGGAGTTTCATTTTACAAATACTAGCGGAGGTCCCACCTCCTATACCATTGAGTGGCTCCATCCACCCAATGCTCGGGCTATCCCGTATTTACCACTGGTCCCTGACCAGGCCTTTCATAAATCACTGGGGTCCCACCCCATCTTTCTTTTCCAGCACAAATGGTTTTATAAAAACGAAAGCTATATCAAGCAAATTCTTAGCACCGCTCTTGGCTGTGAGCACAGCTATCATGATAGTTTTCTTACTCTGCAGAGTTCGCACACTTTACCCACAAGAGGTAATCGCCTTGATATATTCACACATTTCCTTGGACATGCGAATCAAGGGGAGATTACCACAAGGCCTTTACAATGCTCATTTCTCGACGCGGCCCCACTCGCTAAGGTTTCCACCGCCCGGTGCCAAGCACTTCCAGGAGCCCCCCTCTTGCGCCATGTGGTTTTACTGTGGCTCCCTTTCCCCTTTACCCACACCACATTCCTCCGATGGTGAGACCACACCGAGGCGAGCAAATTAGTTGGCCAGGTCGTACCCATTATAGACTTGTGGTTGCACTATTTTTGCATGAGAGTTCATCACAAGATTCGGTCCTTACTTGACCAGGGCGGCACATCCACATACCAACATCTTCTTGTGCCCCCGGCACCGGCCATTCTTTCCAACCGCCCCAGTTGAAAGCAATTTTTTAGGTTTTGTTATTTTTGGAAAATAACCATTTACTTTAACATACCAGCTAGGCTCCCAGCCTCAACTGCCCCAAATCATTTTTCAAAGTTTTTAAGGATTGTGGTCGGGCAGTTTAATGCCCGCATGGCATTGTATCTAAGTAAGGCTATGCATGACACTTAGATATCGACTTAGTAACTAGTATGTAATCCACTAAGTCTAGGGTGACAAAGGATAGTGTCCAAGTTCAAGGATTGGAAGTTTATACACAAGTATTGGTTAAGGCATTAACTATGACCTAGACCAATTTAGCTTGATAAAACATAGCAATGCAGTTTCATAGTTTAAAGCAATATAATTTGCAAAAGGTGGGTGCAATATGATCAAAGGACTGACTTGCCTTGTTCAGAGTGCTGCTGGTCGGGACCTTGTTCAACGAACGGTTCTTCAGTCGCCTCGGCTTCTATAATCGCAAAATAACCGAAAAGGCAAATAAGCATATATCCCAACTCAAATCGTTTTCAAATATGCAAAGAACTCCAAATAATGTAAACTCGTAGATTAGAAATGTGAGACCAGCACAGTTGAACATTCAATGATCGACTGATCTGTGGTGGTTGTAGGAGTTACTGTGTTTCTAGAAAGATACGACAGGGAGGTCGTGGAAGTATTATGACTTGGGGTGGTCCTGGAGGTGCTGTGACTAGGGGAGGTCCTGGAATCACTGTAGCCAGGGGAGGTCCTGCAATTACTGTACCAGGGAAGGTCTTTGCAAAAAGACCAGGAGGGTGGTTTTTGCAAAAAGAACGAGAGGGAGGTGCGGACCATTAGATCTAAACGAAGAGAGCGGACCATTAGATCTCAACGAAGGAGGTGCGGACCGTTAGATCTAAACGAGGGGAGGTCTGGTCCCTTAGATCTAGGCTAGGGGAGGTCTGGTCCCTTAGATCTAGGCGAGGGGAGGTCTGGTCCCTTAGATCTAAGCGAGGGGAGGTCTGGTTCCTTAGATGGCCGCAAAGGAGGTCCCGACGGTCAGGATGGAACCAAAGGAGGTCCTGACGGCCTAGATGAATGCAAAGGAGGTCCTGACAGTCAAGATGAACGCAAAGGAGGTCCCGACGGTCAAGATGGAATGCAAAGAGGTCCCGACGATCAAGATGAATGCAAAGGAGATCTCGACGGTCAAGATGGAACCAAAGGAGGTCACAGAGATACAGGGACGAGGAAGGTCTGTGGCGTTACGACCAGGGGAAGGTCGTGAGGGTGTTACGACCAGGGGGAGGTCTTGGAAGTGTTACGACCGAGGGAGGTCGTGTGAGCGTTGCGACCCGGAGAGGTCGTGAAGGTGCTACAGCCTGAGAGGTCATGGAGGCGCTATGTCCTAGGGAAGTCTTTGCGGTAAGGCCAAGAGGATGGTCTTTGCAAAAGACCAAGAAGGTGGTCTTTGCAAAAGAGGAAGGTTACGGTTAGGAGGGTGGTCTTTGTAAAATGGGAGGTCGCGACCACGGGGGTGGTCTTGGGAGTGTTAACCGTGTGTAGTCGAATGAGAGAAGTGTTCAACTACACAGCAGAGGTCGAAAGAAACAAGAATTCGACTGTATTGATGCAATCGAATGAACCAGTGGAAAAGCCAAAGTAAGAACCAGAGAACAATAGAGGAATAAACAAGACAGCTCAAACTAGGAAGAGTTTCTGTCCACTAGGAACTTACCAGTATAGAATCTGGGGAATGGTTAGTGGGTCGTGGCAACGCCGTGGATCACAGCAATGGAAGAAGCTCCGTGCTGCAAGTAGCTTGAGGGAAAGGAGGGTGGTCTTTGGTCTTCAAGGTTGCTCTCTGGAAGCTGGTGAGTGGCCTACTCGGATGTCTTGGAATGTCCTGGTCGGAGGTGAAAGGAGAGTGGTCTCCAAGGCGATGGTTGCCTGCGGTAAGGTGGTGGTTGTGAGGGCGCTTAATAGGGACGAGTGCTTGAGCTTGACTGGAGCTTGAATTTCCCTTGGGGGAAGAAGAGAATGAGGCTAACATTGAAATGGCGAAGGAAAAGCAATAGGGGCTTGGAGCACATATATGTATTGGCACTTTTGACCTGACCCGCCAATGAGTGGTTGAAATTTGTTGGCGGAGTGGCAACACAAGTCTGATTGAGTGACAACCTAGGTGATGGCTATTAATGGCCGATGGACAACACCATGCCGTGCCGTGTCTTTGATCTGGTGCACGCGGCGCACAGGTGGGTGGCATGGCCGCCTCGGCTAGACCCCTGCTGGTCGGAGGAACAGCAAAAGGGGAGGCACGGGAGCAAGTGAGCCGGACCAGGCACTAGGCTGCTTAACACTTAACCTAGGAGAGGAATGAGAAGGAAGGTCAAAGTTAAAAAGACTTGGGAATAGGTAGAATGACAGGATTTTAGGTTAACTAAAATCCTAACATTCACTTAATGATATCCTAACATGATGGTAGATAAAATCATGAGAGCAGAAGAGGTGCAAAATGTCCTCAAACAAATCTCAAAGATGCAGGCAAACGAACGATAATAGTCATTTATACAAAAAGTTTTAAAAATACCTCATTTTTACAATTATGAATTTTTGGGCTGTTACAAAGAGTGCCCTCTATTCTCTCTGTTCCACACATCAGTCACCATTTCCTTAAACCCTTCCCGATATAACCAACCTAATTCAAATTTAAATAAAGGTTGATTCCCTTTATTGGAAGTCGCTCTTGTATTTAAAAGTAACAGTGTATGATCAGATAAAGACCTTTTAAGAGCAGTTACTGTGACCAACAAAAATTTATGCTCCCAGTCTGTACTCATTAAAACTCTATCCAGTTTTTCAAAAGTTGGATTAGCTAACTAATTGGCCCAAGTATATTGTCTATCAGATAAATCAATTTCCCTTCACTACTACAGGAAGCCACATCACAGACGGTTCGGAACCATCATCACAGACGGTTTCCGAACCGTCTATGTTTGTTGGTCTGTGATAACAGGCCATTATCACAGACGATAAAAAACCATCTGTGATACGCAATATCACAGACGGTTTTACTAAAAAACCGTCTGTGAAGGCTAGTATCACAGACAGTTTGGACTAAAAACCATCTATGATTTGTGACTATCACAGATGGCTTTTGTTGAAGCTAACCGCTGTGATATTCGCGATCACGAGCGGTTTGTTTTATAACGATGCGTGATATTACGTATCATAGACGGTTTTTAGTAGAAACCGTCTGTGATACTGCCTTCACAGACGGTTTGAATAAAAAACCGTCTGTGATAGCTCATACCCCCTGACCACAATTTTGCTATTTTTCTGGCTAACCTCAGGAATTGCTAGCCATGCCCTCTGAAAACAAGCATGCACAAAAACGATTCAAGCATGATTCAAGCATGCACAAAAACAGATTCAAGCACAGATTCAAGCGTGCACAAAAATAGATTCATTAGAGATAATCAATTGTTGACAACTCAAAGTGATCATTACTCAAAATAAATTACAAAAGATCGCATTTGTTGAAGTATTGTCGCTATAGTTACAAGCGGATTACAATTGTTTACGTTGAGAGGTGTCGACGGGGTGATGCTCTCGGTTGGCGGAGTGAAACTCTCCATTGTCGTTAATGATTTACGTGTTGATAAAGGTCTGCGAGCTTCCTCGAATGTCCTTGATCTCTTCCGCAACGAGTGAATCACATTGTAAATCCAAGACACATAAGCTACCAAGAGTAAAGTGGTAAGCTATATATATTTAAATTTATAATTAGGAAATAATTATTTGAGATTGACAAACCTCGGATCCTTCTTCCTAGCTCTAAGGATTAGCCGCATATGATAGCGAGCGTAGATTGCACATAACTCATCATCTTTTTCTTTGGCGACCTTTGCAAAAATAGAATTACATATATAGGTATAGTCAGTTCGAGACGCGTTATTATGAAGTATGATATAGGATTATCGTGTTGTAGTGCGTACCGGAAAATCCATCCTGTGTGTTAGTTGGGCGCTCTTTCCATCGTATATTCCTTTGTTGGCAACATAATTGATGAACGACCTACATGATTCAAAAAAGTTATCCTTGGCCATTTCAAGCGAATGAAAACTACAATAGAGTTATGTAAGGAGGAAATGAGCATACCTCTCAGTATTCCTCTTAGAATCTTTGAAGTCGTGCTTGTTGCGGTTTAGGGAATCAAGGTATATCACATGGTTCCTCTTGGGTATAATAACTAAAAGGATCGATGGTACCTACTCATGTATGTCGCTATAGTCATTAAACCTAAGTTAGTCTTTGCGTATAAAGTACAAATGAAATTTGTATAGCAAGTAGTGACACTTACCCCTGGTTGTAGGGCACCACTATGTACTTCATGTTCGTCTGACGAAGCAATGACCTCGTTATGTATTTCTCGACGAATGACGAGTCTTGTTGGATGGTTTGCAACGATACCACATGTGGGTCGAGAAACCCACCGATTCTTTCCATTCCCGGATATTTTTCAAAGATGTATCTATACATAAGCAATGAGTTGTGATATTTATCGGTATTACATGAATGTAGAACTTGATTATGCGCGCTTACGATGTCCAACATCGTAGAAGCGAGGCGTCGAGGCCAGCGAGGTTGAATAGTTCATATAAGTCGTTGAAGCCCACGACGAAGTACCTCGTCCCCTTGAAGAAATGCTTGTCCTCGTATCTGACGGTGATTCCAGTATCGCAACCCATCTTTTGGGTCTTGTCCAAGTACCAGGCATGCAAAGCCTAACAAGCATATCCAGCGTGCATTAATATTGCGTCGAACTGGCGGTTTTCGATGATGTAGTTCTGGTATCGCGGACTTCCGGACTTGGGAGGCGCTTTAACGTTCATTGATTTCGATTTGGCCTTAGCGATTGGCGGCGTCTTTTGTGAGATGACTTCGGGAACCGATACGTCGCACGCTTTTCTTCGTTCCTTCGGTGTCTTCTCCACGGAATCGAAGAGGTGGCCTTCGAGGCGAAACATGAGGTGGAGTCATCGAGGTCCGTTGGAGAGGAATGGTTGTGTCGAGATCACGCTGACTTCTTTGGGTCGAGGCGATGTTGTTCTTGGGCCCTTTGGATAAAAGAGTGGGCGGCATCCCCTAGTGTTGTGATCTCTTCGTTGGGCAAATCTTCAGTGGGATGGCTCGGAAATTGACATGTACCATATCCACCTGGACCTTGGAGTAACCCTGCGCTAGTTGGGCACCGTCTTTGCCCCTTCCTCGTATGGATACACCATCCCTGCTGACCTCAATACAAAGGGACCCATCCATCCTCACTTGGCGCTTGCACGGCGTCGGCTCCTATAAAACGATATGCAATTAGCTAAGGCGTCCTATAGGTCTATCTTTGGTGCATTCCATAGATGTACGTTACCTTGATGTCGTCTATCGGTGATCGGATGTCGTCTATCGGTACTCGGACGTCGTCATGTTCGAATTATCTTGACGCCGACGCCTACTCGACGTCGAGGAGGATTGCCTCCCGAATTAACGGGGGCGGCTTACGACTGCAGGCTCAGAGTACTATCTCCAGTTGACTCTGCAATTCTGCTATCTTTTCTTCAAATTTGTTAGTAATCATCTGTACCAACCGGTCGTCGTGCTCGGCCTTGGATCTCTTCCTACTCCTATCGTGCAGTAGTCGTCCACGAATCCATGACTCCAAGGTACGTTAACCCCAAGGCCTCGCGTGCGACTGGGTGCTCCTTGTTTTCAAAAGTCGTAGATAGTATATCCTTCTCCTGTCTACATGGAAGGAGCCTTGGGAAGCTTGGGCGATCAAGTCCGCAAAGAGGTCATCATGTTATTATAGACACTATGAAGTCACGGACTTATTAACTAGGTAGTTCGACATATTTACCAGACGTTGGGACACTTCTGATGCTGCGGGTTTGTGAAAGAGATCTTTGCTCAAGACGAGACTTTTGCCCTCGCTTTTAACCAGCTTAGGAGCAGCAGTGTCTGTGACATCGAGAAGCAGTTCTCGCTCCTCTCGCGCCCATTCCTCATATTTACCCGCGTACCAGGCGGTGCCGAAGTCTGTCTTGGTGAGTGTTTAGTGTCAGAGAACTTTGTGCGCGTGACTTTGCTCCTAAATTCGGCGTCGTTTTCATAGCCACAAAGGTGTCCCATGCTTCCCGCGTCAAGAATCTATCTTTTGCTGAAGGCGTCGACCGTGTTCACGTACTTCGTGACAAGAATGCTCTTGAAGGTCCTCCACGATTTATCCATCGTGAGCATCGCCGTCCGTCACACGCGTGCCACGTCTGCTTCTGGAATAGTGAACTTCTCTGAAAGTTTTGTCCACAGCACGCCTTTCGCTTCTTTCGTCAGGTCCTTCCACCTTGGTGTGGTGATGGGGACCCGTTCCCTTCCAAGTATTCCACAGACGGTCCGGAATCTCGCCGCTGATCTCTTGGGACTCAGAGGGACCCCAAAGTCACTGACCTCCGTGATGACCAATCGGCCCAAAGGTATTTTCGATTGTCCTCTGCCTTCTCGCTTCGTGTCATTAAATCGCCGACGGTGGCAATGACCTCGCTTGCGCCTCTTCCATCTGGCTGGCGTCGGTGGCGGCAGCGAAGACGATGCCTCTGCCATCTCGCTTACTTGCTCTCGGAAGAAGTAAAGAGGTTGACTATAGAGATCAAGATGGCAAATGAAAAGTTGAATGAGCTCATCACGGACTACTAACATTCGGCATAAATATGAAACAATTAATCTCGGGAAGAAATACAAGAGGTTGACTATAGAGATCAAGATGGCAAATGAAAAGTTGAATGAGCTCATACAGGACTACTAACATTCCAATAAATATGAAACAATTAATCTCAAGAAGAAGTCTGAGAGGTTGACTATAGAGATCAAGATGGCAAATGAAAAGTTGAATGAGCTCATACAGGACTACTAACATTCCTAACACTCCTTAATCCACGAGCTTCTATTCTAACACTCCTAACACTCCTTAATCCACCAAATTCTCTTGTGATCTTTGTATAGATAGAAACTAGTGATATAAATCTTTTGCTCGAGCCTACTTCATCGAGCTCGACACCTTTGGAGTGTACCATTTGCTTCGTCTTGAGTGGAGGATTGGCACGAAGCAAAATTACACTCAAGTGTGTCGAGATCGACGAAGAAAATGCTAAGCAAAGGTTTAATGCTTCATGTACGAAAGACTAGCCTTTAATGAAGACATAGAACTAGAATCAAGTAAAATGATCGACGAAGGAAATGTTAAGCAAAGGTTTAATCCCAACATAGAGATTGATGATATTATGTGCTCTTAGAAGGAGAGTAACTAAAGAATAAGTCTTTGCCATCTCAATCCTATTGTCTATACTCTTCATTAAATGAATATGATAATATAAATTCAAACTATGAGCTCTAAACAATACTTTGCTTAATCACAAATGATCTCAACTGATTAATCAAAACAGATTAAACTTCGATCAAATAGAGGTTGACTATAGAGATCAAGATGGCAAATGAAAAGTTGAATGAGCTCATACAGGACTACTAGAAGAATCACAAACTAGTCATTAGATTACCAACGAAAACCTAATACTCTCAATAGAACTCAACATGAAGAATCGAAATAACAAGCTTTCAGCCGAAAGTAACCAATTAACAAGACATCATATTGACAGTGACAAGTAATACAATAGAGCTCAAGTATGAACTAACTATCACATTCAATCTCAAGATAAGATGCGAGTTCATCACGAGCATATCAACAAAGCCCAATCGATCAATTTGCAATATCTGCGATATTAGATTGTAAATTAGAACTAATACGATCAAGGTATCAACTAGCACCTAAATATATATATATATATATATATATATATATATATATATATATATATATATATGTATGTATGTATGTATGTATGTATGTATGTATATGCAAAGATCAACCGAATCGCCACAGAGGAGCAATACTCACGAGAGAGGATGCCGCACAAGAACTCACGAGTATGCAGACACTATTCCATCATATTGATTGATGATATTCATCCTGATACTCGACACCTTGGAGTGTACCATTTGCTTCGTCTTGGTGGAGGATTGGCACGAAGCAAAAGGTACACTCAAGTGTGTCGAGATCGACGAAGAAAATGCTAAGCAAAGGTTTAATGCTTGATGATGAAGACTAGCCTTTAATGAAGACATAGAACTAGAATCAAGTAAAATGATCGATGAAGGAAATGCTAAGAAAGGTTTAATCCCAACATAGAGATTGATGATATTATGTGCTCTCAGAAGGAGAGTAACTAAAGAACAAGTCTTTGCCATCTCAATCCTATTGTCTATACTCTTCATTAAATGAATATGATAATATAAATTCAAACTATGAGCTCTAAACAATACTTTGCTTAGCTGTCAAATGATCTCAAGCTGTAGCAAAACAGATTAAACTTCGATCAAGCAGAGGTTGACTATAGAGATCAAGATGGCAAATGAAAAGTTGAATGAGCTCATACAGACTACTAGAAGAATCACAAACTAGTCATTAGATTACCAACAAAAAGCTGAATACTCTCAATAGAAATGAACATGAAGAATCGAATAACTAGCTTTCAGCAAAGTAACCAATTAACGATACATCATATTGACAAAGACAGCAGTAATACAATAGAGCTCAAGTATGAACTAACTATCACATTCAATCTCGATTATAAGATGAGTTCATCACGAGCATATCAACAAAGCCCAGCGATCAATTTGCAATATCTGCAGATATTAGATTAAATCGAACTAATACTGAGATCAAGGTATCAACTAGCACTTTGCAAATATATATATATATATATATATATATATATATATATATATATATGTATGTATGTATATATATATGTATGTATGTATGTATGTATGTATGTATGTATGTATGTATGTATATATATATATATATATATATATATATATATGTATGTATATATATATGTATGTATGTATGTATGTATGTATGTATGTATATATGTATATATATATATATATATATATATATATATATATATATATATATATATATATATATATATATATATATATATATATATATATATATATATATATATATATATATATATATGCAAAGATCAACCGAATCGCCATAGAGGAGAAATACTCACAGAGAGGATGCGCACAAGAACTCACGGAGGTACGGACACTATTCCAACATATTGATTGATGATATTATGTGCTCTCGTATGGAGAGTAGCTAAAGAACATGTCTTTGCCATCTCAATCCTATTGTCTATACTCTTCATTAAATGAATATGATAATATAATAGAGCTCAAGTATGAACTAACTATCACATTCAATCTCAGTATAAGACAGAGTTCATCACAGAGCATGTCAACAAAGCCCACCGATCAATTTACAAACGAACAATGAGCTCAACCGAAAGTAACCAATTAACGATACATCATATTGGCGGAGTAAAGTAATACAATAGAGCTCAAGTATGAACTAACTATCACATTCAATCTCGATTATAAGACGAGTTCATCACGAGTATGTCAACAAAGCCCATCGATCAATTTGCAACATCTCCAATATTAGATTGAAATCGAACTAATACGGATCAAGGTATCAACTAGCACGCAAATATATATATGCAAAGATCAACCGAACGCCACAGAGGACCAATACTCACAGAGAGGATGCCGCACAAGAACTCACGGTGCAAGGAGGAGGCCGGTCAGGGAGGAGGCCGACGGGGAGGAGGAGGTGGGGAGGAGGTCGACACGGGAGGAGGAGGGCGGAGGAAGGCCGGTCTGAGGGGAGGAGGTCGACATGGGGAGGAGGGCGGGGAGAAGGCGGTCTGAGGAAGGAGGCCGACACGGGAGGACGGCGCGCGTCCGAGGTTGGAGGCGGCAGGGCTTCTGGCCGGGAGGTGAGGTGGCGCCGAGGTTGGGGCGGCGGCACCGAGGTCGAGGCGCCAATGTCGAGGCGGCCGCGCCGAGGTCGTGTCGGCGCCGAGCAGCGACCCAAAACCCTAGAGGAGGCGAACGAGTGGCGAGAGCCTAAGGGCGGAGAGGAAGTGACAAGTGAGAGCAAAACCCTAGCGTTTCCCGCCTTATAAAAAGTATATCATAGACGGTTCTATTAAAGAACCGTCTGTGATAATAATATCATAGACGGTTCCCTAATAGAACCGTCTGTGATATGTTCCATATCACAGACGGTTCTCATAGGAAACCGTCTGTGATATCACTTATCCGAGCGGTTCTATTAAAACCGTCGTGATATATCTCCTATTGAAAATGAACAACAAGTCTCTTCATTTTCCGCGTGTGTCTCTTCGTCTCACGATCCTGCAGCCGTCTCTTCATTTTCCAACGTCGCTCTGACTCCCCAAATATCTCTTCGTGTCCCACTCTGGCTTTAGAACTTGTTCTATAAATAGATGTCCCCTTCTACAATGTATTTCACATAACCTCCTTGATCCCCTTTCTCCACAAAAATAGAAATGGCTGCCTCTTCTGTTTCCTTGTCGCCGGCATTGATGGCCTATCTGGCCGCACTATACACGCACCTCTCTCGCTGTATGTTGAACCGTGCTTCGAAAGAACACTATTTCAACAATGTCTTCACTCCTCTATCCGAGAATTTGCGGGCGGGTGTGACGGCCACCTTCCGCCGCCTTGACATCCTCCTCCGCCGTGTCTTTGGGTGATCTCCCACTTCGGCGAGTTTACGCGTCGTCGGCGTGGTCCTCCAAAACGGCGTTACGCCGTCTCGGGAGGCTTGCCGTCACTTGATCTGCTGAACTGAGGCGTGAGAGGCGGCCGAGTCGACGGGCCGAGACCCTCAAGCAAGAGAAGAGAGCCTATGGGCTCAATTCTTCTTAGTTCAACGATCCGAGGGTCTTGGAGACACTCGAGCGAGTCGTCGGCGGATGGGCGCATTCGAGCCGTTCGATCACGAACCATCCGCCCCGACGCCGCCACCTCGAAGTATTGAAGGCGGAGATAGCACTTACCTCCGCCACTAGAAAAACTTTCTTTATTTATAGGTTTCTAGTTTTTAATCTTTTTATGTATTTGGCCATCTTTGTTTGGCCATATATATGAAAATTCCAAAATGAAAAAAAAAGTTTGGAGGTGAAGTTACTATATTAATTATATGTTGAAATATATATATATATATATATATATATATATATATCGTAGACGGTTTAGTGGATCGATAAAGGATAATAAGTATTACTCCATCTGCTTAATTAGGGGAGGAGCGGAGTTGGAGGAGAGCTAGGGCAGGGAAGTGTGGCACCTAGGGGAGGCAGCAAGAGATCTAAAATCTTTGGCAGTGGCGAGGCGGCGGAGGTTGCTCAAAGTGGTAAGCGATGGCGAGAGGCGGCGATCTGGCGCCACGATGGGCAATGATAGTGCGGCGGTGGACCTGGCCAGATAGTGCGGCAAGGGATTATCCTGAGCGGTTCTTAATAAGAAGCATGCGTGATAATCTCTCAATCCGAGCGGTTCTATTAACAAACCGTGCGTGATAGTACCGAGCGGTTGTAAACTCAAACCGCTCTGCGATTAGGGATTATCACGGGCGATTTGTGACCGAAGCGTGCATGTATTGCTATCACTGAGCGGTTTGTTAATAGAACCGCAGTGATAGATGACTATCACGAGCGGTTCTAAAAATACCGTGCGTGATAGGCTTCGCGCCACCAGGTCCGGATAGACCCAACACAGACGGTTCCAAAGGAACCGTCTGTGATGGGGCGTCTACTATAGCCTGTTTTGTAGTAGTGCTTAAGTCCAAATTATTAATCATAGCATTAAAGAAAAAAGGCCATCTATAGTCGAAGTTATCCTTATTTTTTTCGCTTGAATGTCTGATAATATTAAAATCGCCCCCTATTAAAATAGGAAGATGTTCTTTCCTACATGCATGAACAAGTTCGGTAAGAAACTTCTCCTTAAATTGAGCTTAAGCTGCACCGTAAACAGCTACAAGAACCGACTGAAAATTATCAACTCTATTCTTTAAATGAAACTTTATATAGAAATCACCAACATCAATAGAACCAATATCAAAAACCTGAGTGTCCACCCCTAAAAGGATACCCCCGACCTTCCTTGTGGCGGAGAGCAATGCCACAAAAACTCCCGACCACCACAAAGATGCTTAAGACTAGACACAGAAAAGTCTTTTTTACCAGTTTCAAGAATGGCCATAAAATCTAAATGCTGCTCCTTAACCAAATCACAAATGTGTCTATGTTTAGCTAAGTCTCCCAGACCTCTGCTATTCCAAAAAAGACCTTTCATTAACATTTTAATTTGATTGGCCTATTAAGAAAGTTTTTTCCTTTCTTCTTCCCGGAGCCTGAAGATCTTTTCTTATTTGTTACCAACGTAAAATCATTTTCCAACAAAATATCATCTATATCACTACAAAAGTGATTAAGGCCTGAGATATCATTGCAATCCTAATTCTCATCCTCCTGCTCCTCCACACCTATAGGCTTTTTATTTTTAAATCTCCCTAACTCAAGGTTCTTAATGTGTTTAATAGAACTAGCAATCTCTGTACTACAGTGGCGTAGCCAGGATTGGAAACCTGTGGGGTCAAATACATAATTATCTTGTTACGTGAGGTCAATTCTTGTAAAATTTCCACTGTTTTATAGAATTTTGCAAATAAAATCACATGTATTGAATGGTTTGCCAAAAAAGCTGTGGGGTCAATTGACCCCACAGCTTCAACGTGGCTCCGCCACTGCTGTACTATCATCTCCTAAAGAAACTCCAATGCTAGCAACTTTTTCAATAATTTGCTCATCAGAAAAAGACAAAAAGGAAAATTTATTACCAGGCTTACTTGGATTTAGTTCGAGGTTTTGAACTTTCGCACACCGCGTAGCCTTTTTGACTGAGTCCTCATCACCGACCTGCTAACTCTTGATGTGTTCACTTTGTCTAGGCTCCACCATAGCAACCCCAACAGTACCTGAACAACTTATTAACACCTTTCTGCTTGCTATATCAGTCTTGTCAGGCACAGACTTGACCACATCTATCCCTTGGATAGCCGTTGCATCACCCAATTGAGTGGACTTTGTAGCCGGTGTTGCCTTGAGATGGCCTAGTGCAGGATCATGTTCAACATTCACTTTGTGAGTACTGCCCTCTTGATTATCCGCTACAGCATCCAGCCGACTTGGCTTCAATGCCGTCTCAGCCTTGAGATGACCCAGTTCAGCATCATGGTCAGCCGTTAGATGACGCAGCTCAAAAACAAGATCAGCATCCTCTTTGGGACCACATCCACCTGTGTCTTTCGGCAGGATGTCATCACCACTCATAAGCTCAGCTGGCAAAGGTTATGCGACAACACCACGCAGTGTCTCGACAGGTAAACCTAAGGTCTGATTTGTAATAGCAGGAACCGGCCCATTCTTTATCGGGACACTATTTTCCACCCCAAGGTCTACGGCCGACGCCACTTGGACTACGGGTAAATTAGCCAAGTCAGCTACCAAACACTGCCCCTGAAATTCTTTTCTGATCGCCGACGGAGTAACCCAAACTGTATCTGACTCCAAAAGCCCCAAAGCATTCCCCAAAGAATTTGATGAATACTGACCTTCGCGGTTCACAAGAGCACTTGGTTTAACATTTGAATTGTTCTTTGATCTCTTAGAGTCTCTATCATCCATCTCAGCATCTTTGCCTCTTCTCGAATTGTCCTCCCCTTCATAATCCTCTTGCTGAAAAATGTTTTTATCTACAACACCAATCTCTGTAACTTCAACTTTGAAGAAAATGTCGTATACAGATTCACCAACTACAATCTCAACACTTGAAGGAATGGCTTTTATGTCCATAACTCCCACTAGCATACGAACCGGATCATTTTTATGGACCTTTTCCATGTCCACTCTCATCGTGGTGCCTATGATTGACCCTATGCCTATGATCGACCCTATAGCACAACGGCTCAGAAAGTCACGAATTTCAAAAGGCACTCCTAGAACCTGAACCCACACCTTCTGAAGTTGGTACTTAGGTGTTAGCTTCAAATTCCATTCCACGAATTGCAGCACCACCTTATGCTCCTTCACATGCACGTCACCAATAGCTGCCATATGAAGCATATCAAGCCTGGTTGGAAAATAAACTAAAAATCCATTGTCACCCTGAATCTCCACTTGTGGTTGCCAACTCATTGAAATTAGTCTTCTCAGCTCTGCAATTAGAAGGTTTTCTAACAGTTGACCACTGATGATCTTAACAAGCCCTGTCTTATTGTTTTCTTTCTTCAGCTTCTTTGGCCCTGATATTGGGATTTGGTAAAATCCCAACCCATCAGCAACGAACCCACACAGGTTAGCAATAGGTCTCGGTATCAGTGATAGCGAGCACTTATTTTCCAAATGATCATCGCCCTCGCAAATATCACATATTAGGATTACTTTGCAATTGGCTATTCCATGTCCTTTCTCTTTACACCGAAAGCAGCTAACATTGGATCAAATCCAACTGTCCGATCTTCGCCCAGTCCGATCGGACCATCCGTCTAACCCACACACCCAACCCAGCCCTTACCTGGTGCCGCTGATTGGTGGGCCCCACCGGCCTGTTCTTCGTCTCCACGTCGCGGGCGCGCCCTCGTCAGCTCACCGTGGCCTCCGCTCACGCCCACGTCAGCCCGTCGGTTATGCCCCCGGTTTGCGACGCTCGTAGTGGTTTCACCAATCCTCGCCAGTGGTTTCACGCCTTCACCTGCCCCTGTCCTCTCACGGTCACTTCGGCTCGCTGTGGACCGAGCTCACCGTAGATCTTTCTCCCTCTCGCGAGCTCCTCCTTCCTTCTATTTAAGGTCGACAAGGAGCTCCCTGACCTCCTTTTCCGATCGCCTCCCTCCTACTCTCATCATCCCTCTCTACATCCCTCTCAATTCCTGAGAATGAACGAAGGGGGTCGAGCTCTAGTTCAAGGCCGCGATGCCACCGCCGTGTCCTTGCTGCTACCGTGGAGCCCCCCCTTCCTCTTCACGTCAATTTACGTTCCGGAGCACCACCTACAAAACCCCTAACTCAATTTTGATTTTCATGCACAGACTTCACCCGAATTTGAGTTCTCCTCTCTCCGGCCGAGATCGCCGCTTTTGTCTTCAGCTCTGGTACGGTGAGTCTCTTGTCGATTCCTCGCGATATTGCCGTCTACTGACATTGCTTGAGTGGCTCCTACCTCTATTTCCCTCCCTCCTTGCTCAGTTGAAGCTCCCCGCGGTGAAGCTTCATCGCCGTCGCCGGCGATCGTTGCCAGCCTTCCTCTGTCTAGCTCACCTTCCCCGCGTCACTCAGGTAGCATCACTGAGCCTCCCTGATGCTTGTGCGCGCGTTAGTTCGGTAGAAGCATGGCCGAACCCCGTGTGCCGTTTTGGCCGGAGCTTTCACTCTGCTTCCCCTCGTCGCGCCGCTGCTCTAGTCCACCTTCGGCGAAGCTCCGGCCACCTTCGGGTGCGCATTAGTGTTAGGGTTCCGTTTTTGCCATTAGTCGGCACCACCATGGCTTTCCCTCGTCGGCGGCACGCCAGGTGAGCTCGCGGCTTGTCCAGCTCCATTGTCAGACATCCGACAGCACTGTAGCACGTGGTTAGGGAAAATCTGTGTCATTTATTAGCTAATGATTGATTAGCAATTAATGGCTATCTTAAAAGATTTGTTGAGTCACTGACGTGTGGGACCGAGCACAGTAAACGAGAACTAAATAACGGTTCAAATTAGCGTATGACATGTGGGCCTAGGAACTTAAGCACACAGTTGTAGACCCGTGGACCGGCCGTAGACCCTAGGTCCATGCACATCTTTGTGGTAGAGAGTATGACATGTGGACCCCACATGTCGGGCGCATTTAAATCGGAAACTAAAATGAAAAATGATACTATGCACTGGACCCCACCGGTCAGCGTCCATGGCTAGATTTGGCCCGTAAGAAAAGTATTTAATGCTTTTATATTTTCTGAAATGAATTATTTATGTACTGATAATTGTGTTAAACTTCAAAATTGCATAGATATTTCATTTTAACTTCTTTTTGGATGATTCAAATTTTGTTGGGTTACATTTTTAGTGTACTTTATTTTGGTATGGTTTTTAAGGCTTGTTACTGTTCCATAATTCTTGTTAATAGAATTACTTTCGGTTTAGCATTATTTTTGCACTAAAAATTCGCTTAACTTCAAAAATGCTTTAGTATTTCTCTGTAGCTCCAAATTGAGTGAACTAAATTTTTTTGTGTTCCTCTGTTACTTTAATTTATTGTAGAATAGGTTTTGAGTATGTTACTACCTCTGAAAATCTTATTTTACATATGATTTTTGCACTACTTTCGTGACTTTAAAAAATCATAAGAAATTCATTTTAACTCCAAATGAAGTGAACCAAATTTTGTTGTTCTTAGAATGTCTTGCTCTGTCTACTAGTAAATTTTCATGTTCAAAAACTCTCTGGAATCTTTTGCATGAACAGTACCAAAAGTGATTTCCTTGATTTTATTTTCGGGTAAAATTGTTTAGGCTATAACTTTTGCATGCACTATCCAAATCAAATGATTTTTATTGATAAATTCATTTAAAATCATGATCTACCTTCTGTGTAAATTTCATGATTTTTGGATGATTTTAATTTTTGAGTATTTTCGATGTTATTTGTTCTTATTGTTTCTTCTCGAATCTTTCGATAAGTTCCGACGAATTCGTTGAGTACGAGAGTGATTCTCTATAGCAAGAGAGTTATCTCCAGCAAGGCAAGTAGTTTTCCTTTGATCATGTTGATCCCATTACTTTCAAATTCTATTATCTTGTTTGCAAAGTGTATGTATGCATGCTCTATTTTGATGTTTAAATTATCGTTTGAGTAGTTGATCCTAAATAGTTGCATAAACTGTAGATAAATGTTCATTCTTTATCACTGAGCCTAGGTTTATATCTGCTGTGATGTAGAGCTAGATGGATGGGCTCTAGTCACTTTATTTGTAGTATACGAGTTGTTGTCGCTTAGCAATGCTTAGAACAGTAGAAGGGGGATCATCGCTTTGGCGATAGTCATTATATCATCACTTTAAATTACTTGGGTCAGGGTACCCATGTATGTATTGTATTTGAGAAACTAAAAATGAAAATAAAATATTTTAGACTTGGGCATATTGGCTGATGGTGTGGTTATCGGGTGTGTGGATGGTGCCTAAGTTAATAAGGACCGAATTACTTGTGTCACTGATCCAAGCATTATCGCGTGCATTCCACATGAGGGTATTTGGAACCCCTCTTGACTCAGTACTTTGGGAGGTGTTAATTAATGAGTCGTTGGTGGTAGGTGTAGGAGAAAAATATTCTGTTGTTCTATTGTTGTTGGGCATGTGTGGAGTGGGTTTCGGATTTAGGTTCCCTCACTCGAGGAGCATTGGCAGTTGCTGAGGCTGGGCCGATGTGTCTGACACAACGTATGGGTCCTTTGTGGGAGCTCGTGATGGGCGGTTCGCGGAGGGTTAATCCCCATACGTGCGAATCTTAATTAATTCAATCCATTGGAAAACGTCTCGTAGGACTTAGCCTTGCCGGCATACCTAAGGAAGTGTGCTCTATAGCTTGGTGAAACGGCAGTCTGACATGTGGTAAAGTTGTACACCTCTGCAGGGTATAAACTATTCGAATAGCCTCGTCCTAGGTTATGGACATGCTTGGTTAGATCGTGCAAGAATTAGACTACAACATTTTCATTAAAACTTGAATTCAGGTGGTACGAATGGGTAATTCGTGCTATGTTGCGGTGGATGTTGGGAGGTCACCTCTAGGATGTTATTTATGCTTATAATTGTTGTCTCTCTGTTATTTAAACAAATAAAAACAGATTTGTTAAATTGCCTTCAGTTTATTACATTATTGCAAATGAAACATTGCTTTACGCGTAAAATGAACCCTATGGCTTGTCTTTTGATTCAGCTTGCATGTAGCTATGTATAGGTTTGTTATCCGTAAGTCTTGCGAGTATGTTTTTGTACTCAATTGCATTGCTTAATTGTTGCATAGGAGGTTGACCCCCCAAGGGGTTAACTATTGTGAGACCGACTTCGCACAGGACGACTAGCTTGGCGGCCCAGTCGGTTGCCTTGTGGGTAAGGGCAAACCAGTTGGTTTTTGTTTATCGCCATCTTATGGCTTTGTTTCTGCTGCTACCTTAGTTCTTACTCTTGACATTTGGCCGGTCGGCCCTACTTTTGTAATATGAACTGGTATGTCTTTTGTGATGTAAATTGGTAGACTCGGTATTGTAATGACTTGTGTATGGAATGGATGCTACATTTTGTGAAGGAGTACGTGTACTGCTCCTGGGAGGTACATACTACTCTGAGAGTCGGGTTATTTGATTTGTAATGTTAGGACCAATTGGATAGTTAAGTATTATAAGTTAAATACTCCGGGTTCTCACAAAGAGGAAGGAGGAGAAGACAATGATCGAGGAGGAGGAAAAAATGCATATATGTCTTTTTTGCAGCCCACTTGATAGGAGGATAACATCACTTGGACAGAAGAGGCATGAGAGGGTAGGGAAAAGTTCTCCAATGGCACAGAAGAAAATACAATTTTTTCGATGGCAAATTAGGGAAACTGGCAACTTGCATGGCAAATATGGAATTTGCTCTTTGCTAGGATGCAAACCAACAAAATGACTAATTAATGGAGTACCAAAATATGACATATCTATACTCTTATTAACTAAATGATCATCCATCCATAGCATCTAATTAATTCATGAGTAGTTGAATCAGATGCCACTTGTTGACTTCCATTTTTTGAGACGAAAATACCAAAAGATTCCACTATTTAATAAGGTGCTGTACGAAAAAAACACCTATAAAATGCGAAATGAGAAGTATTTGCATATCAAATAGTTTATGCAAAATGAGAAGTATTTGCATATCAAGTAGTTGCCCTTGTTAATAACTTAATATAAGTAATTTTTATCGGCGCAACTGTTTATTTTACTAGGAAAATGGCTATAGTACAAACATATACAAAACGTCTCTATACTTAATTTCTCGCTGCCTCCCCATGCATGCATGTCTTCACTTAATCACTCCCACTTATAGAAGTGATTGATGATGAAAATATACATAAAGCGCATATCATGTTTTCATCTTTCGTTTTTTACACCCCAATCATCCTTGTCTTACAAAGGAGTTTTTCTCCTCGATGCATATTTTCCCATCGATCCCTTGTTTGTGTGGTTGAAGGGGAACATAGAACATGCCACCCTACTACCTAGTCACCCTCACATGCCACGAATCTTCTAAAGCTCTGCCAAGATTAGATTAACAAAACCGTATATTATTTTCTTAAGACAACATGATCTTTTGAGATTATGCTCAGTAAACCCACGATAAACAAGAGGGAATGTGCCCACTTACAACTCTGTAAGAATCTTTATTTGTTTTATATATCTTAGGCAAAGCTATATGATTAATTAGTCTTTATAAAAATATAGAACTTGGGCCCCAAGCTTTAATCTTACTAATTTTGGTCTTCCATATTTAATTCGTACGCGTCATCATTCTTGAAAAAAAGGGACAACTCTTCACAAACATTTCAAGCTGTTGGTGTTTGCCCTTAAAACCTTAATCTTCTTAACTGTCTTTCGTCGTCAGTGCCAGCTTATATGACATGTGTATATATATGTTTGTTTAACCAGGTAGATAGATACCTTGTTTCCTCTGTGCGTGGGGTTTTCTGGAGCTGAGTATGCAGAGTTGCCAACAGATCATATGTTAACATTTTTGTAATTCAGTTTTCCCTTGAAATACATTTGTGTATATGTGAATAGTCTCTTGAATGGAGCATCCAAATTAATAAGTACAATTAATCCCTATATTAATGTATCTTAATTTAGGTTTATTATGAATGGACCTGACCCAACTGATCAGCAGCCCATGCTGCCATGTAGGGGTGAAAACGACATGGATATTACCAGCACGATCCGAAGCCAGATTCGGGAAGGTATTTTACTATCCGGCCGGATTCGGGATTGGATCTGGATAGTTGAATCCGGATTTGGGATAGGATATAGAGCAAGCAATATCTGATAAATCCAGGACAAGAATAGGATATTGGGAGGTTTCTTAGCCGGATATCTGCCAAAAAGTCCTCTGAATGTTGGCCCATCCCATCCCATCTAATTCCCCTAACCCTAACCCGAATGACTCAGCCTCCACATGCATCCTCCTCCCTCCTGTCCTACGCTGCTTCCTCCTCAGCCTTCCCACACTTGTCACCATCCCCTCGCCGCATCCTCTTCCGCCGCCCCCTCCGCGCGCTGCATCCTCCTCCTGCACCGCTTCCTCTGCCCGCCACACACAGCCTCCTCCCTCTTGCGTCGCTTCCTGCTCCATCGATCCTGTATAGCAAGGTCGTCACAAGCCATCGAGATGAGCACATGGTTGATCTCACTACTGTCACCCCTCTCCATCCGGCGAGAGCTACCGCTGTCGCTGCCTAGGCTATCCCTCGAATTTGTTCAAAGTAAAATTTTAGCTCTTTGTGATTCAATATCTCGACAAATAAAGTCTGAACTTCCATTCAATAGATCAACTAAACAAAATTCACAAATAAGCAAACAAACATCAGTAACAAACAGAAGCAAGATTATACAAGCCAAAACATTGGCTAATCATCATTTGCTGAACCAATTGTCCATATGAGCCTGCCATCACACCTTTACTTTCTTAATATCGTGTTCATGTATGGTCAGTACGTAAAACTTCCGGTTGAAACCACTGCGGTTTGGTTGATGTTATGAATGATGATTGATCAGTACCCATGTTATGTATGATTTGGATTGCTATCATTAAACTTTGTTGCTAATTAATGTTCTCGGCCGGCACATGGTATCAAGCGTTCTAGGACGCGTGGCCCTGAGTGTTCTTTGGTGTGAGATCCCAAGCTGTATGAAAGTTTACCATTTATATATTTATATTGTTATGCTTGTTGAAAGCTAACTCGTTGTGGTTTTTATTTTATGCATTGGTGCATTTATACTCTATGTATGTGCGAATAATACATCGATTCGAATTCGGCACATATCCGTCCATACAGGGCCCTGTAACCCTGTTGCCATGCAACGCCATGCGGATGGTCCCAGGCTCCCAGCAACCAGCGAGCACTGTGCCGCGCGGGAGCCACGGCCGGGCCCCACATCCACGGACGGTGCCGATCATTCGATCTAGCTTCTGGAGCTGCACTGTGCTGCCCCATGTGCGCCCGTCCTCCGCCGCGTCGCTACCATCCAAAAACGACGACGGCGACGACGACTGGCGTGTCAGGATAAAGAAGGAGAGAAAGAGCATCCCGGCCGACAGGTCATGGCTGTGTGTGGGCCACGCGCGCCTGACCTAGATGGCTAGCTAGCAACGTGCTGCTTAACCATGTGTTCTGGACAACTGTGCACCTTTACTAAGCTACATGCATCGATCGACTTTGTTTCAATGGAGTTGCTAGCTAGTAGCACACGCACAAGTCTACTCAATTGTGAGTTCTTGTTACATACAATACACCGGCCGAGAAGTGAGAAAGTTTAACCAACGAGGTCAATTACAAGTTTTTTTTGCTTGCAAGTTAACTACATTTTAGTGGGTGTTTCTTTAAAAATGTATAGATTTCTATTTAAATATATCAATAGTTACGGAGTCTTTGCAAAGAAAGAAAGAAAGACAACTAGGTTCCACTTCCCTCCGCCGATGACATAATAGGGACTTCTACGAATGAAAAAAATGTTAAGAATGTGTATACTTTATCGTTCTAAAAAACTTATTACTTCTGATAAAAGTTTTGTTCACAAATACTAGATAATTTCCTATTTCTAAGATACTTCCCCAAACTGCCTTATCAACTCGACATTTTTTCTCCCAAATGCGTGTGATATTGTTGAAGAGTATTTCAGCCAAGTTTTATCTATGATATGATTACCCAAAATTTCGCAAATACTGATATTATTGGTTCTCTGTGTACTTGAATGCTTTATTCAAATGTCTTAGGAGAGTTTTGATTGCACACATAGGCTATCTGATGACTAAATAATGTATACCATATATTAGATAGTAGGTAAATTAATTTAGTAGTAGGGGTGTTAATGGGTTGGGTTGAAATGGGTTGAATGGGTTGGGTTTTATTTGGGTTGAGTTTGGATGGGTTGAAATGGGTTGTTGTAGTTAACGGGTTGGGTTGGGTTGGGTTTGCAGAGAAAGCGGATTGGGTTGGGTTGGTGTGGGTTTAGAAATTTTGGGTTGAAATGTGTTCAACCCGTGGGTTTCTGTGGGTTGCTCTGTTTGGGGCGGGTTGGGGCTTGAATCATGTGCCGAGTCGCCAGTAGGGCTATTCTTCTTGCTCCTACTATCTTTGGGGAGAAGTCGAGGCGGTGGGGCTTGGATCCGTGGTCGAGTCACCACCGTAGTCGAGGGCGTGGGGTTGAATTTGTCGGTCGTATCTGGTCGCCATGGCGCTTGCGAGGTGGATCGGATGCGCTCCATGGTGGGTCCCAAGCCGCCTTTCTTCAAATCCTGTATCTTCGTGACGATGCCTCTGACACGCAATGCTTGCACCACGGCGTCTGCATTCCCGACAAGCCCCTCCACGGCATCGCAGCGCTTGCCGAGGCGCCATACTCTGCGCCAAGAGCGGGAGACATTGCGACAAACGGTAGTAGGCGCCCATGGGCGGGCTAGGCGACCAGTGCTCTGCGGAAGCCCACTCGCCGCCGACCTCGGACTCGGAGGTGTGGAGCATCGCCAAGAACCCGGCCGAGCCGATGAGAATAGAAAGCATGGCCGGGCATAAAGGCGAAAAGATGCTTGGGTGGCGGCTTCAAGCCGGCTGACCGGAGTTGCGGTTCCGGCCGCCCATCACGAACAAATCGGGGCAAGATTTGCTCCGATTCGGACGAAATTCAGCTGCAAGGACGCAAGCTCGCGAGTTGGATCGGTGCGGCCGTGTGGGATGTTGCGGAGAGTGGAGATGAGGACAGAGAGGGGAAGCCTAGTTCGATCTATAGATCGGGATGTTGCGGTGGTGGTGTGGCTTCGGAGACTCGAGGACGGCGACAAGGCGTGTGCGGTTGTGGTGTTAGCGCGTCGGGGGCGTAGGGATGGGTTGGAAATGGGTTGAAAATGGGTTAGAAATGGGTTGAACCTATATTGAGGAAATTGAGTTGGGTTGGGTTGGGTTAGAGTTGTATATGGGTTGTGTTGGGTTGGGTTTTAGAGGTGGAGTAGTGGGTTGGTCTGGATTGGGTTGATGTGATGTATTGAAGTGGGTTGGGGTGGGCTTGGGTTGGGTTTTAACCCATTAACAGGCCTATTTAGTAGGTTATTAATTTGTTCAAAACATTTGGATTTGTCTGCTACCGTCGTGTCTCACCGCATTCACTCTCAACCATTTTGCTACGTCCAGCTCAATTAATTTTCAAAAAACGGTGACCATGCATGGTGCACGTGTTTGTATTTTATGTACTTCACATATCTCCTTGAAATTAATTTCAAGGAGATAGGATTTTATGCTCAGGGATAGCTACCCACCTGGCATTCACCGTTAGATTTTGCATCAAGATTCGTGTCCTTTCTCCTTCCTAAAAACTTCAAAGACTTTTAGCTCAAAATTCAAGGACTTTCAACTCAAAATTTCTCACTTCCACCTCAAATATTCAACTTAGAACTCATTTTTTTAAAACTATCTATATATACTGTAGTTGAAAACTATCAACTCGAAATTGGTAACTTTCAACTCAAATTCAAAGACTTCCAACTCAAATTTTCTCACTTTCATCTCAAAAATTTTAACCTTCAACTCAACTTTCAAATGAAAAAGATCAAATTTTAACTAAAAAGTTTCAGGGTGGAGCTACCCCCAGGCATCCACATATTTCCCTTCCCAACATTCACTACCTATGCTATAAGTGCGAGTGGTTTGAGGCAAAATTTTATTACATGATAGATTTATGCACAAATTTTGGAGTATATTAAAGGTCTAATTTACAACCACCCACTACTATTCTACTAACAACAGTGTTTCATAATTTGTACTATATATGAGTTCTTGAGAGAACATATATAGAAGCAATATGTGAATGGGTTATTATGATACAAAAATAACACAATGAATTAAAATAGCTATGCTTATTTAAAGTAGTTAACTTAATGAACTACATGCAATTCATAGGAAAAACCACCAACACACACACACACACACACACACACACACACACACACACACACACACACACACACACACACACACACACACATATATATATATATATATATATATATATATATATATATATATATATATATATATATATATATATATATATATATATATATATATATATATATATATATATATATATATATATATATATATATATATTACAAAACATTACATAATAGTTATTGTTAAAGCATAAAGAACTAATTAATACAATGAATAAGTCTAATTTACTCTGAACTTTGGGGATGCGTTTAATCTACCATTGAACCACAAAACCGTCTATATAACCCTTAAACTATGCAAAACCGCTATGGCACCACCACATTGTTAATTAGCCACGTCATCCGACCACGGTGGCAAAACCGCCTCAGGAAGTTATTTAGACAGTTTTGCATAGTTCAAGGGGTTATTTAATTAGATGGTTTTATAGTTCATGGGTAGATTAGACACCCCAAAGTTCAGGGGGGGGGGGGGGTTAAATTAGACTTATTCCTTAATACAATATTTACATATCGTCATCTACAAGTGCATGCAATTTGTACACAACAAATGATCAGTATAGTAGCATATATAGACATTTCTTAATTTGTCCACTTTAATGCACACTTTGATCTTTACAGAGATTATACATGAGCAAACTAGAGTGCTAGCTAGTTCCCTTATTGTACAACACAAATTAAAAAGATGCTGTCAAGAAGATCATCCAACACGTATATGCAAAATATATGGAACTTAAATTCTGGGCTAATTGCCTCAGCTCATTGTGCGCATCCCTTTCCAAGATGCATCTAGAAGCAACCCCCCACCCCCACCACCACCACTTGGTATCTTATAGTATTGTAGACATATCATAGCATTTGGTGGTCTTCACCGGAGCATTACAATATTGCGTGCCGTGCCACATCGAAGTGAGCACATTCTCCTCCCTTCTCACCAATCAACCATATACTTTCTTTTTTAATTACTTGCCATGGTTAAACAAATCCACTCGTCAGTCGTCAGCACCACGCATACATCACTAACTCTGCCTCCAGCCATTGTTGCCTAAAGGAGCACATCCTATGATCAAACCCTAGGTACAAATACGGCATGAAAACTTTTACTACCGAGTTGAAAACACAAGGGGGTTGGCTATAGTATAGCTTAGTCACTTCCCTCTCACCTTTTCTTTTACCTTGCAATTCAACCTCCCACTCTCTCTCTCTATATATATAGCAGCAGATTTGCTTACACCATATTAGGTTTTTAACTTTTAACCTAGTAGGGCAAGTACTGGCCTTTTACATTTACACCCTCAAACTCTCTATCTCCTGAATTTAACCGGCTTTGCATTCATGTTTTCCTCCCATGTTGCTCTTCTATCTCTGACATTCATATACTGTCCACATTATGTGAAGAGAGAGACAAACAGGTATAGGAACACGTACATGAGGAGGGTAACTGTCAAGCCGGGTATGTAGAATCACTGCCTCCTTCCTCCATATCTTGTGCCCTAGCCAGTAAGAACTATAGAAATTGACTTTAGTTACAACCCCCATGCATGCATGGAGAATGCCATATTTTACAAGAATGGTGGACACTGGACACCAACCAACCGAACAAACAGCCAGCTCACTACTACCAACCCCCGCTGCCGTACCAGGAGAGGCCGGCGGCGTTCTCCTCGGTGAAGAAGCCGGCACCGCTGAGCTCGTCGGTAGCGCCGCCGAGGAGCCCGTCTTCCTGGTCCAAATGTGATCCGTTGTACAAAGAAGGGAAAGAGGAGCTCAACGCACTCGAGGGGGCCAAGAACGAGGTGAACCCCGTGAAGCTCGGTTGGTGGTGATGGTGGTGGTCGAAGGCCGCACCGGAGTACGGCGACACCTCCTCGTTGAACACGGCGCTGGAGTCGCTGTCCGTCGACCCGTCCTTGTAGACTGCGGCGGCGGCTGCTGCTGCCACGGCCGCGGCCGACGGCGGCTCCTCCGCGGCCTCCTCCAGCTTCACCGCCATCTGCTTCTCCACCTTCTCACTCAGCTCCCTTATCTGACACGAACATGGACATGGCGTGTTGCTCATTAGATCGATCGAAAGGAGACGATCGACATGGACACGGAGAGCAAAGGGGCAATAAGTAGGATCCACGCGTACCTCGGCGGCGAGGGCGTCCTTGTCGCGGCGGAGAGAATCGCACTCGTGGCGGAGGGCGTCGTGGCGGGCGCGGAGGGCGGCGAAGTCGCGCTCGATCTGCTTGGTCTTCCAGCGCGCGCGGCGGTTCTGGAACCAGACGGCGACCTGCCGCGGGTGGAGGCGGAGGTCGCGCGCGATGCGGGCCTTGCGCTCCGGGTCCAGCTTGTTGTCCGCCTCGAAACTCCGCTCCAGCGCGCGCACCTGATCCGCCGCCAGCCGCCGCTTCTTCCCCCCGAGCCCGCACGCGCCGCGCCCTCCGGCGCCGCCGGAGAGCTCCTCGTCGCCCTCCTCCTCCTCCTCGTCGTCGTACGCCCCCACGACGACATCGTCGGGCTCCGCGGCGCCGTGACCGTCGACTTCTTGGCGTTCCATGTACCTGCTTTCTTCTGCAAACAAGAGAGGGGGAGAGTAAATTAATGGCCATGTTGCATATGTTACGTTACCAAAATCTGAACATCTCCTGTTGTTAATTTGCTGTCTCAATCACCTTGACTCACACGCATATAGTACGCATAGTTCAATAGTTAATTTCAAAATGCATAGTGGCTAGCTATATTCTCAAAATTTAGTACGAATGGTTGATCTGATGAAACACACACAAATTAGAGTCCCAAAATTAAGTATTTTGGTACATCTTATGCATGCAAGCAGGGAAGTATATATAGACGGGAAATTGTTTGTACCTTGTTGATCTGTGGTTTCTTGGCTTGCCATGGAGGAGCCTCTGAAGATGGGCCTCTTCATGTGCTTAATTCTTGAGAGAGAAATGAAGAAGAAGAGAGATGGATCTGAGAGCAACTGGCAGGAAGAGAAGAAGAAAGCTGCACTTCTTGAGAGAGAGAGAGAGAGAGATGTGGAGGAGAGCTTGGATCTACAAGCTGGCACTATAGAGAGAAGTAATAGCTAGGCAGCGAAACAAATTGATGCAAGAGGCCAAGGAGGTGTATAAATAAACACATTGGTTGGGTTGGGCATGTGGGTGGTGCCAAGATGGCATGTGGCAGAGATATTTGATGCCTAATATGTTAGCACTGATAGTCAGAGGACTATCCAGTTTACTGTTTTCCTCTCTTTGTCTAGAATTGATGCAGTGCTTCACGCCTTCACATGTATACCACGTCGTAGTTTTGCGATGAATTTTTCTTTCCAAAATCAACTAGCCTCAGTTCATCCCGGAAATTACACTTTAAATCCTCAAAGTTTCGCATTAGCTTATATAAGTAATTAATAACAACCTGAAAAGTATATATCATCATGCATCATCTTACATTGTAGTAAATTTCAGTTGTAAAAAATGAAAAAGAATGAAGTTTATGTGCATATAGTACACTGGAATATTCTAAATTTATTATCATTTCTCTCTTAGTTAGCAGAGACCTTTGGTGGTTGAGCTCGACCTTAGCCACCGAAAATCCCCTTGGAGCCCATGGAGGTTGCTGGAGTTAGGGGAAGAAGCCGAACCCTTACATACATACCTGCATGGTTTAGACTTGTATCCACTGCACATTAACATTTTTTGTTTTTTTAGAACGGATCAGAGTATTATGTTGAATCATGTAGTGATAAAAAATATGTTATCGTGTGCCATATCTACAACAAGGAACCTAATTAAGTATATACCTAACCTAGAATTCACGGGCATGCATGCCACAAAGTATCTTGATGGGTTAGATAATCTAATCATGGTTAAGGATGACTTTAGTTTAGCTAACATGCAATGGAGCTCCAACGAATACAATATTTCTCCAAACTTTTTTTCTTGTAAATTTTTAATATCGCAAAGAAGACTAGCGAGTGTGGACTATTACTAATATTTTTTTGTCCATTTTCGTTGCCCGGCCGCACAAGCAAGTAATGTCACAAATACTACTAAGTCAATTATAACAGCTGGGGCTTGTACAAAAGTCATAAATAGACCTACTCAAATGCGAACACAATTAAGAATACAGAATAAACTTTTAAAAACATGTTTTTAGCCATAATTAAAGACAATCCTAGTCTGTACTACAAATTAAACTTGCTTGACATTACTAATGCATCAATTAACTTTGTACACCTCTTGGAATTCTAACATAACTTAAGTAAATACTCATATTTTTTTAAAATTTGCAATGAATGGTGTCTAAAATTAAAAGAGAGATTCAATTATCTGCCACTGCCAAACATGCGTAATTGATTATTTGCCACTGATGATTTCTTAGCGTAAACCTGTGAGAACTAAGCATGTAGCTATTTAAAAATAAGCTTGATTGCATTCGGGAGAAAAATAAAAGACAAATTCAGGCCTGTACATTGATTTTGATCCATACCGTACTTTTTCACTGTTCCTTTTAACCGGTTCTCGTTTTCATTTGTTATGGTGCTTACCTTGTGTTAACATCAGTCACATGTCATACATATATGACATGCGGCTCTAGTATATAATTAATCATCTCGTCACAAGACTGCATATTCACCTGGCTAGTAATTAGTTCACGTTCTTCAGTTCAATTCAGCCCGTCCACTATCGCACATTTGCACTAGAGACCCTTCTATTTACACATGTCCTCATGTAATCTGCAGGTACTCATCTTCTTCATGCATTTGTCTAAACTAAAACCGGCCCCTCCATCCATTCCGGCCGTATACAGCTAAAACCTAATTACCATGGAGGCTAGCTGTTCCTGTAAAACTTAGCAAATTCTAACATAGAATAGAATGCCGATTTGTTACTGTAAAATGTCAGCCTAATTAATCAATTGCCCCCTATATATTTAACTGTGACGCTACAGTGAAGCATCTATTTTCTGATCGCTTCATGCGGTGTCGAAACGTGGCATCAACTGTGTAGCCGGGACGCAACCACCGAGTCGGCATTCGCGCAACAAGTGCACCTCAGGAACCATACCGTGACCCTACCGGAATTGTAAAGTCAGAGGACTAAACAATTAGGTGCTTAAAGTGACCCTAATCTAGCCTAGCTACATATATAGCTAGAGCTACCTCTTAACGCCAAAAGTTCCACACAATTAGCGATCCGGGTAGATCGATCGATATATGCTTTGCTATGTCTATAGCTAAGCTAGCTCTTGTTCCTTTCACATCATTTCTGCTCAAGCAAGAAGAGGCCTATGAGTGGCTATACATGCATGTCCATGTAGATGTTGGAACAGCCAAAGCATCACCAAATTGGGACTGACAAATCATCTTTTCAGGCCATCGATAATCGATGCGAGTTGTGCCATGCTTATCGCTCAGTTGTATGTGACTGTTCATATGGAGAAGGAAAAGATGCATGGTTTACTACTAGTAGAAAGATCAATGATCAGATGTATGTTGAAGGTTTGAAGCTGGATGCACTCGAAAAGACAGGCTATTTTTATGGGCCGTCGTACCAGCGGCACGAGCACCGGCCATGGCCACTCGATCGTACTCACACCGCGACAAAATGTAGCAGAAAAGTTCACTGTTTGTGATTTTTTTTTTCAAGTCTGACAGCCGCGTATATAAAAAGGAGCGCAGCAACAGTCCACGTCTCTACTGTCTGGAGTGTAACTTTCTTTGGGCTTTATCCAGTTGGGAGTAGTACTGCGAGGTGTAGTACGACGTGAGAATTTCCCATAGAGCAAGAGATTACAAATAAGTCATCTGAGTCGTCTGATTAGCATGAGATCAAACTCTACATACATTCGTTGTTCGATCAAGATTATTGAGTTCTCGCAACATAAGCTAGCTTCCCACCGGGAGCTAGCATTCCTAGCTTCTATGATCTCCCACGCTAATAAAACAGCCCAGATTGCAAGCTCATATTCTCTTTATAGCTAGGTATTTAAGCGAACTCCTCGCCCGATATATCCGATATAAATATCTTCGCATAAAGTGCTCGAAAAAAGGGAAAGAATGATCGATCAAAACTCGCGGGAACCCGCCCCTCAAAATTTGCAAGAAATGGAAACCATGGGAAATCGGGAACTAGGGCAAAAAACCTTCTTGCATGGCCGAGAAGTCACAAGCACTTAATTATGATAAAGGAAACAAAGACCTTCAAGAGCACACGCTTACACAATGCAATTAGGACCACTAGGCATGCACCCGTGCACCTGCATGGTTAGCAATTTCTGTAATATATTTCTTCATTTTACTCTTTGTAGTTATTTGATGATACAAAAGTTTGTCGGAATGTGTTCAAACTTGTTTCAAACTTAACGGAGTTATCGGCTTTTAATCATTATTTGCATCATTTCTATGATTGTTTTTAATTACAGAATTAACTATAAATCAAGCGGTTGTTCATTTATTTCCACAACGATAGTGTATACTACGTTATGGTTTTGACTGCTTAATCTTTTCATGTGTGACCACCAATATGTAATTGTATCGGTTTTACTTGAGAACTTGCATGATTGCACAAATTGGTGTCTACGTGCATCAAGCCAAATTTGATCTCTACTTTCTTCTCGACTTCCTCTATTCCTTATGGAACATGGCTTCTATGCATGTGTACTGGGACCTCTAGTCTCTAAGTTTCTTTTATATGATTAATATGGAAATTTTTAGATATTTTTACTTTTACCAATCAATGTTGTAATTTATAGCCTTTATCTCTCATAAAGTTAATGTGGGTCTTATGGAGGAGTCGAATTTATGTATATATATTTGAATATCATATACCATGCATAATATATTTTTACCATTTTCCGCTCAAAAATATTTTTACCATCTTGATTCCCAATTTAAAAGTTCTTAATTATTTATCCAGATTACAAACTTATAGCAATTTTGGAATTGCTAACAAAGTTTACAATGTAAAAGAAGGAAGAGATAGCATTCTGCCGATTCTGGCACCTGAGCTGTACTTGTGCCAATCACATTTGAATTCAATTTAGAGAGAGAGTCCATTATGCGTGTATGCATAGAAAGCTAATCCATTGAGAAATTTTTTGGTGCTTTCCTACATGCACATGCATGCACGATCACTACTAGGGAACACCTTATCACAGACGGTTCAGAACCGTCATCAAAGACGGTTTCCGAACCATCTATATTTGTTCATCTGTGATAATAAGCAGTTATCACAGACGGACACCTCATCACAGACGGTTCGGAACCGTCATCACAGACGGTTTCTGAACCATCTATATTTGTTCGTTTGTGATAACAAGCGATTATCACAGCGGTTCAAAACCGTCGTGATACTCACTATCCTGAGCGGTTTTTGTTGAAACCGTGCAGAAGGCTAATATCACGAGCGGTTTCCATTAAAACCGTCGTGATACGTAGAATATCACAGATGGTTCTCTTTAAGAATAGTCTGTGATACGTAGAAATATCACAGACGGTTGTTAAATAGAACCGTCTGCGATATTCTACGTATCACAGACGGTTTTTAATGGAAACCGTCTGTGATACTAGCCTTCATAGACGGTTTCAACAAAAAACCGTCTGTGATAGTTCATTATCCTAACTACATTTTTGCTGTTTTTTGGCTAGCCTTAGGAATTGCTAGCCATGCCCTCTGAAAACAAGCATGCACAAAAATAGATACATCACAGATAATCAATTGTTGACAAACTCAAAATGATCATTACTCAAAATAAATTACAAAAGATCGCATTTGTTCAAGTATTGTCGCTATAGTTACAATTGGATTACAATTGAGTCAATTGTTTGCAGGTGGTTGAGAGGTGTCGGCGGGGTGATGCTCTGGGTCGGCGACGGAGTGAAAATCTCCGTTGTCCTTAACGATATCTGACATGATAAAGGCGCAGAGCTTCCCTCGAATGTCCGTGATCTCATCCGCAATGAGTCCATCCAAATGTATCAACAAGTCCTGTCGCTAGCAAGAGTAAAGTGGTAAGCATATATATTTAAATTTATAATTAGGAAATAATTATTTCAAGATTGACAAACCTCAGGATTGTTCTTCATAGCTCTAATGATTTCTTTGCATATGATAGCGTAAATTGCACATAACTCATCATTTTTTTCTTTGGCGACCTTTGCAAAAATAGAATTACATATATAGGTATAGTCAGTTCGAGACACGTTATTATGAAGTATGATATAGGATTATCGTGTGGTAGCGCGCACCGAAAAATTTGTCCTGTGCGTTAGTTCAGCGCTCTTTCCATTGTATATTCCTTCATTGGCAACATAAGCGATGAACGAACTACATGATTCTAAAAAGTTATCCTCGGCCATTTCAAACGAATGAAGACTACAATAGAGTTATGTATGGAGGAAATGAGTATACCTCTCGAGTATTCCTTTCAGAATGCTGAATTTGTGGTTGTTGCGGATTAGGGAATCAAGGTATATCACATGGTTCCTCTTTGGTATAATGACTAAAAGGATCCAGTGGTACCTACTCATGTATGTCGCTATAGTCATTAAACCTAAGTTCGTGCTGCGTATAAAGTACAAATGAAATTTGTATAGCAAGTAGTGACACTTACCCCTCATTGTAGGGCACCATTATGTACTTCTTGTCTACCTAACACTTACCCCTCATTGTAGGCGCCTTAACGTTCCTCGATTTCGATTTGACCTTAACGATTGGCAGCGTCTTCCTACGAGATGACTCGGGAACCGATACGGTGGCACACTTTTGTTGTTCCTTCGGCATCTTCTCCATGGGAACCGATGAGGTGACCTTCTGAGGCGAAACATGAGGTGGAGTCATCGAGGGTCCCGTTGGAGAGGAATGATCGTGTCGGATCGCGCACCTTCTTTGGGTCGGGGCAATGTCCTTCTTGGGCCATTGGATAAAAGTGTGCACAGCATCCCCTAGTGTTCTGATGTCTTCGTTGGGGCGAATCTTCAGTGGGACGGCCATGAAATTGTCATGTACCATATCCACCTTGACCCTGGCGTAACCTGCGCCACGGGGCTGCCGTCTTTGCCTTGCCCTTCTGGTATGGATGCACCATCCCTGCTGTGACCTCAATAGAAAGGACCCATCCATCCTCACTTAGAGCTTGCGGCGTCGGCCCTACAAAATGATCGCAATTAGCTAAGGCGTCCTATAGGTCTATCTTTGGTGCATTCCATAGATGTACATTACCTTAATGTCGTCTATCGGTAATTGGACGACGTCATGTTTAGAATTATGCGTGGACGCGACGCTACTCCGATGTCGGCGGGGTGGCTCCCAAATTAACGAGGCTGCTTGCGGCGGCTCGAGAGTTGATTCATTTGATCTGCAATCTTTGCTAGCTTTCCTTCAAATTTTTCGGTAATCATCTGCACTAACCGGTCCTCGTGCTCGGCCTTGGATCTCTTCCTACTCCTATCGTGTAGTAGTGATCGCAAATCCATGACTCCAAGATCGTTAACCCCAAGGCCTCGCGTGCGACCCGGGTGCTCCTTGTTTCCCAGGGCTGTAGATAGTATATCGTTCTCCCTGTCTGCTTGGAAGGAGCTTTGGGAAGTTTGGGCAGTTAATTCACGCTACAAGAGGTCATTATGTTATTATAGACACTATGAAGTTATGGACTTATTAACAACTTGGTAGTTCGACATATTTATCACACGTTGGGACACTTCTTGGTCTGCCGGGTTTGTGAAAGAGATGCTGCCCGAAGACGAGACTTTTGCCCTCGCTTGTAACCAGCTTCGGGAACGCGGGTCTGTGATGTCAGCAAATGGCCCGATTGCGTTCTCCTCCTCCGCCGCCCATTCCTCATATTTACCCGCGTACCCAGCGGTGCCGAGTCTGTGCGGGTGAGTGTTTCATGTCTGGAGAGCTTTGTGCGCCGCACTTTGTTCATTAAATTCGGTCATCGTCTTCATAGCCACAAAGGCATCCCATGCTTCATGCGTCAAGAATCCATACTTCGCGAAGGGCGTCTGACCCGTGTTCACGTACTTCGTGACAAGAATGCTCTTGAAGGTCCTCCACGATTTATCCATTATGAGCATCATCGTCCGTTCCACGCGTACCATGTCTGCTTCTGAGATAGTGAACTTGCTTGAAAGTTCTGTCCACAGCGCGCATCTCACTTCTTTCGTCAGATCCTCCCACCTTGGTGTGGTGATGGGGACCCGTTCCCTTGCAAGTATCCCGTAGATGGTCCAGGATCTCGCCGCTGATCTCTTGGGACTCAGAGGGACCCCAAAGTCACTGACCTCCGTGATGACCAGTCGGCTCACAGACATTTTTATTTTTCCTCTGCCATCTCACTTCCGTATCATCTGCGACGTCGGCGCCTCTACCATCTGCGGCGTCGGTGATAGCGGCGAAGACGGTGCTTCTGTCATCTCGCATACTTGCTATCTATATAAGTTACATATGCAATAAAATGGATTGCAAGTGTCCCAAATTAACATATACATATGAAGTATCTCCATGTCATTTAAACTGCTAAACATATACCACATGTATATGAATGAAATTGCATAATTAATTCCACACAAGGCACGAGGGAGGACCAAATTAACATAATCAAATGTGAATCATTTAAGTCATTTAAATTGATTGAAATGCAAAACATGTACCACATGTATATGAAATTTCTCCATGCCATTTAAAAAGAAGAATATGCTCAACATATTCATTATGAGAACAACTAAAAACAGCATGAAGCTAAGCAAATAAGATTGCTCAATTGCTCTCAGTTGACTAATTGCATAAGACATAGTCTTTGCAATCTCAGTCCTATGTCAAAATCTCTTCACCAATCAATTTTGATAATTACAAAACAGATCTTGAGCTCAAACTACAACTTTCTCATATGTCAAGTTATCTCAGAGTAGCAGTTAAACTTTCAGTCAACAGATTACAATTTAGCTATCTTAGTGAAATTAAATCACAAAAACAACACATAAAGCATTACGTAAGCAGAACATCGATCATATGCCTTCAAGATAATTCACAAATTTATATCAACAATAAGCCTAATTGATGATTGAGAATAGAAATGCAAATATCTCACGGAAGATCAATCGGATCATAGAATATACAAGTGTAATCTTAATTCAGCTATAACGAAAGCGAAAGTATAAAGGCTACTAATTATAACCCGACCATATAAAGCAATATGATTAAGCTCAAGTGCATTTCTAATTATCTATTTGATTTCAGATTTTGACTATCATCACATAGCATCAATAGAACCCATCACTGAGCAAGGGAGGGAGGCGGGATAGGCGAGTAGAGTGGTATACCGGAGGCGTGAGGAGTCTGGGAGGAAACCTTGGAGCCGGTCGCGAGAGGAGCCGTGATAGGCGGAGGAGGATGGCGATGTGTAGTAGAAGAAGAGGCGATGGGCTGTGTTGGAGGACGGAGGCGGCCGCTCGTCGGGCTAGAGTCGGAGGAGGGAGGCGGCGAGCCCTAGAGGAGGCGAACGAGCGCGCGAGAGCTTAAGGGGCGCGGGAGTAGTGGAAGTGACGAGCAAGAGCAAAAAAACCCTAACAGTTCCCTCCTTATAAAAAGGCTATCACAGACGGTTCTATTATGGCACCATCTGTGATAATGAATCACAGACGGTTCTTAATAAGAACCGTTTGTGATATGGGCGTATCACAGACGGTTCCATAATATAACCGTCAATGATAGCCTGAAAACTTGATAACAATCTGTGATATCTTGACAAAACCTGGTGACAAGTGATTGTCATATGAACCTGGTGACAAGTATGATGACAATCATGACAAGTCCATATGAACCTGGTGACAAGTATGATGACAAGTTCATAACACATTTGACTTAAAAAATTGATATCTAATTCAACTCAACTCCAAATCAAGTGAAACCAATTTTGATACTCCAAAATTGCAATGAATGTCCACATTGACATCAATATCAAAGATGACAAGTTCATAACACATTAACACATGACAATTTCACGTTGACATCAAAATATATGAGAGATTACAAGTCCATAACACATGATGTTATGGAATAAATTAATTACAATGGAGTAAATTCTTAATTAAAATATAGCCATTCATGATGATCGATGCCCATATAGCTAGCTTCCTCACTGGGTTCTTCCTCAAGCATGATGCTGTTTCCGATAGGAGGCAACTTGTCAAATTGATTGTATTCTTCCTCGTCCACTACATTCTCAACTCCGACAATCCTCCTTTTTTCATGAAGAACTACGTGGCTCTTCTTATTTGCGGGGTCAGTTACATAGAAGACTTGAACAACTTGGTTAGCCAGTACGAATGGTTCGTCTTTGTATCCAACACGTTCGAGGTCCACGGTAATGCCAGTACTTATCGACCTTCACTGTGAGAGATGGACCCAATGGCACGAAATAGGGGATCTTGAAAAGCACGTGGTCGAGCTCCCATATCTCCTCTATTTGCCCATAGTAGGAGCTCCTCATTATCGGTACTAAATGCATCTATGCGGACACCACTGTTCTGGACTATGCTCTTCCTATCCTGAGCTACCGTATAAAATATGTACCCATTTATGTCATATCCTTGCCATGTGGAAATTGTAAATTGTGGCAATTGTGCCAACCATAGCAGCATATCATCACTTGATGACCTCCCAGTGATTCGCACCTTTAACCATTCGTTGAACCGACGGTTGTGCTCTCTCGTGATCCAAACCTCCGGCCAGTGCGGATTACATTGGCGTACCATGTCTTTGTGCTCGTTGATGTACGGAGACACTTGGGTCATGTGTTGCAAGACCGTGAAATGGGCTTGAGCGTACATATTCAGATTGGGAGTGATTGTTTTCCTTCCGATGGTCCCGATACCATCCAGTCTCCCCTCATGGCGAGATAGAGGCACACCTATCGGTTCCACCTGATCCATGTAGTCGATGCAGAACTCAATGACCTCTTCGGTTGCATAACCTTCGATGATTGTGCCCTCCGGCCGAGATCGATTTCGTACGTAGGACTTGAGAATTCCCATGTACCTCTTGAACGGGTACATATGACGTAGGAATACAGGGCCACATATCTTTATCTCTTTCACAAGGTGAACAATGAGATGGACCATGATATCAAAAAATGATGGAGGGAAATACATCTCAAGATGACATAGAGTCGTCACTACCTCGGCCTGCAGAGCATCTAGTCCTTGGAGATCGATGACCTTCTGAGCAATTGAGTTGAAGAAATAACACAGCCTCAAGATTGCCAATCGGACCTTGTTCGGCAAGATACTCCTAATTGCAATAGGAAGCATTTGTGTCATCAGCACATGACAATCATGAGACTTCATACCAATTAATTTCAAATCTTGCATAGAAACGAGTTTCTTAATGTTAGCGGAGTAACCAGACGGGACTTTCACACCATGCAAGCTCACAGCACGATTCATTTCTCTCGGCCTTGGGCCAGTGTAGCAAGTTTGGGGAAGGTATGTTAAATCTGTATTGGTCTCTTTCGGTGCTAACTCGGTCCTTATGTTCATATCAACCAAGTCACGCCGTGCGTTTACACCATCCTTTGTTTTGCCACTAATGTTTAGTAAGAGACCTATCAAGCTATTACATACATTCTTCTCTACATGCATGACGTCGATGCAGTGGCGAACTTCTAAGTGCTCCCAATAAGGCAAGTCCCAAAAAATTGATCGCTTCTTTCAGATGTTCTTCTGACGGGTTCTTAATTTACGTCCCTTCCCAAGCACAACATCGATATCCTTAACCATATCATAGACCTCTTTCCCTCTAAAAGAACCTTCTTTGCTTGGTAGGTGGTGTTGGGCAACACGTTTCCCTCCGGAAGGATGTCCTCTAGGAGACCTAACAATGCTGTGAAACTCTTATCGGACCGACCATTGCTTACCTTCAATTTAAGCAGTTCAATCACAGTTGACAACCTTGTGTATTCCGGCTTGCAGCCAGGGAACAAAGGTCTCACCGAGTCCTCCATTAAACCCTCGAATTTACAAAACTCTCTCTCACTGTAGTTCTTTTCTGCATCGCATAGCATCTGATCCAGATTGTTATCGTGCGACCTATCCTCATCAAAAGCACAGTCCACATCCGGCACATCGTTGACTTTCTCAGCAATGTCGTTATTATTAACTTCTGGTATAATTTGCTCTTCATCATGACTGGTCCAACATGTATACCCCTTTTTGAAACCCCTTCGATCAAGTGTTAGCCGATCTGCGCCGAGTTGTTAAACATCTTGATTACATAATCAATGCATGGACGATACATAAAATTTATCCCTTCTTCAACATATCCTGCTTGGTGGCTCTTCTAAAAGCAACCACACCATTAATGTACTCTTGAGTCACACGGTTCACACTGTACATCCAGTTTTGGTCCATCTACGCTACGCATGTAACAAGTTAGTGTCAAATTAGATTAATAAACCGCAAGTACGTACTCTTCCTATTTACCAAACATACTTAAATTGATTAGCGATTAATTTATAGCAAACATAAAGGGTTATAGATCGTTACCCTCGGAGCTCACGATGAAAATACTAAATATCTCTCGAGAATCCTCGCCTTCTCCTCCCTTCCCTCTCTGTCGGCGGCGTAATGGGCTTCCTATTTACCAAACATACTTAAATTGATTAGTGATTAATTTATAGAAAACATAAAGGGTTATAGATTGTTACCCTCGGAGCTCACAATGAAAATACCAATTATCTCCCGAGAATCCACTCCTTCTCCTCCCTTCCCTCTCTATCGACGGCACAATGGGGAAGGACCTGGTGGCGGCGGCTCAAATGGGAATGGGCAGAGGCGGTCTGTCGGGACCAGGTATTTGTATTGCCAGCTTATCACAGACGGTTCTTATTATGAACCGTCTATGATAGGCACATATCACAGATGATTTTTTAATAGAACCGTCGGTGATAGTTCACAGACGGTCTTTGTTGACAACCATCTGTGGTACCGGAGATTATCATAGCCGGTTCTTTAATAGAACCGTTTGTGATAGTTCACAGACGGTCTTTGTTGACAACCATCTGTGGTACCAGAGATTATCACAGACGGTTCTCAACAAAAACCGTATGTGAACTATCACAGACGATTCTATTAAAAAACCGTCTGTGATATGTGCCTATCACAGACGGTTAGTAATAAGAACCGTCTGTGATAGGCTGGTACCTGACCTCGACAGACCCATCACAGACGGTTCCTGTTGAACCATCTGTGATGAGGCGTCTTCTATAGCTTGTTTTGTAGTAGTGGATTTTTTTTTAAAAAAAAACAACCTAGTTTTTATTCCGAAATACAATAATAATACTACATTTTTTTTATTTTACAGGAATAATCATCTGTTGCTCAACCGTTGGACGACTAGCCCAAGTCGCTCAATGGTTGAGTGACTTGGACACTTGTCGCCCAACAGTGTACAGTGCATGCCTACTAGCTGAGCGACCTGTGCACTTGGACTAACCGTTGAGCGACAAGTCCACGTGTCGCTCAGCCATTGAGCGATTTGGGCTAGTCGCCCAACGGTTGGGCGACAGATGATTATTCATGTAAAATAAAAAACATAGTATTATGTATTTGGGAATAAAAACTAGGTTATTTTGAAAAAAAATTCACATGCATAGGCATCAACGAATTCAAACTCTGTCTCTATCAACGTATGTACCACCGTATTTAATTGTAGCCGTAGATCATGCTTATGTTTGAGATGTTTTATTTTTCTCCGATTAATGGAGAAATTTCTAGCTATGTTTGAGTTGTTTTATTGTAGCCATAGAGTTCGGTTCCATGCATTTTTTTTTGTTGAAATCGACACCTCCGATGTATTGAATCGATTGATATCTTCTATCTATATATATATATATATATATATATATATATATATATATATATATATATATATATATATATATATATATAAAAAAGTGTAGCTTAGTTCCTAGGGTTAGTATATAGGAGTATAGAATTAGTAGTAGCGTAGTGATTGAGAGTGACAGATAGTGTCGTGTTTCTTCCACGTCGTTATGGTGGCCCACGAAACAGACATGCCCATTGGCTGCAGTGGAATCCCTAGCTACGCAGTGTATGCCATTGCCATCCATCCTCCATCCACCACACAAAAAAAGAAGATAATTAAAAACACTAAGGACAAGTGGGCTGTGATCGAGCTGCGGCTGGCTAGTAACTAAAGCTGATTAAAGTGATGGAGAGATATTGGAAGTGAGACACTGAGAGAAAGCGAGGTCTACGATGAATGTGATGTGTACCTTGAGAAGAAAAAAGATGGCCTTTTGATCGATTCCCTTTCGATCTTGTGTGTGTGTGCGCCTAAAAGCTGACCACAGCGCTAGCTTTTGTTCCCACAAAGAAAACAAGGATAGAAATGAGCTAGGGAAAGATCATGTACATCTAATTTGTGTCTATATATATATATATATATATATATATATATATATATATATATAGGTTGTACTCTAGAGGATGATTAAGGCTAGCTCTCAATTAACTGCTTTTAGTTATCGTCTGCTAGCTAGCTTGAGTGCTTGTTCGATTAGAGAGAGAAATCATAAAATCATGGAAGAGAGAGAGACCAAACTAGAAGTTAAATTTATGGTGTTAACGTACATGAGTGTACTTTGTTATCTATATACTTTGTTAATAATACGGTGAGTGTTCGTCGCATAAAAATTACAGGGGGCGTATCCGGTGTCTCCCTCCCTTGCATATGCTTCCGCTGATCCTGTCTCAAAACGTCACGTAATTAATGGTCATAAATTGTTTTGAAAACTCTTTATGTACGACTAAGTCTCCCGCTACTGCATATACTTGTATGAGCAACTCACACCACCATGAACTGCGCCGGTTGTCAGAATACCGAGCATTGGTGAGGGATTGATCAGTTCTACAGTGCCTTTAGGCCCGTTTGGAACACAAAAAATATAAGAAATAGTTTAATTTTAGTATTCCATGCATGGCCCGGCAACACTATATTAATTACAGATAGTCTGCCCATGCACAACCAATCTGGGCCGGACCGGCTACGTACGTACGTCACAAAACCAGCGGATAATCTGCCCATGCACAACGTTGCAAACTATGTGAGCTGCATTCGAGTCAGCAAATTGTTCCCCCGCACCCCAAGAATAGATGTCAGCATCGATCTGACGACGAATGGCAGAGAAAGACATAGCTAAGCCTGTGGGCACTCAAAACCAAGAGATGATGACGCAGGCATGTTGACCAATTTATCGTGTTAATAGTAAAAATTGTCTATTAAAAAATAAAATGGTAAAACATTTTTGTCACGTGAAAATACTGTGATAGACGACCTATAGTGTATAAGATGCGTAACGGGGGTACACAAGGGTATTATTTTTACCATTTTGTTTTTAAAAAACTATATTTGTTATTTAGCTTCAAAAAAGACTAAATTAGCGGAAAAAAAACTCATCTTCTTCGAGGAGAGGCTGAAGCTACTGATCTGATCGATTAGTCGAGATCGAGTAGTGACCGGCCAGTGAGGTGTGTGCATCAGTGCATGAGACTTGACATGAGTGGGCACTGCACATCCTGTCCCGTCTGCAGCTACATGTACAGAAGCTAAGCCGATCGAGCAAGCTAGCTAAGCTGAATTGGATGCCGACTCCTCTGGTTTGTTGCATGCACTGATCTCCCACTGGGATCGGATGTGGCTATGTGAGACCGCGACGTGTGCACAACAGAAGCACTGAATATTGAACCAGTGCTCTGATTTTGAGCTCAGATATCAGCGCAGGCGATGCACGCATTTGGTTTTAAAAATTTGTGTATATGATAGCTGGGCCATTGTTCCTCAATAATTATATTGTGTAATGTGTGGCATAGGTATGCTATGAATATCCAGATATTTATTCAAGGAAAAATGGAAAAAATCCCATCTTCGAAAAATGCTACCGCAATCACGCCTCTTTGAAAAATGCCACTCTAACCATCTAGTACTTTTAGAAATGCCATTACGATCAATGCATGCTCATTTTCATCAATACACCTCCTGTATTTCCATCCGTATTTTTGTATGGACGTGAGTGTGAAACAACCTCAAAATTTCAAGTTTCAAATTGATTTGAGTTTTGGGTTTGAAATTCGTTTTCTTTCCCAATTCAGCAAAATCCAACAAATCCCCGCTTTCCCTTTTTGCCCTCCCGTCTTCCCCTCTCCAGAAGCGGCTTCACCCAAAACCGCCACCGCCTCCGTCTCTCCCGCCGTGCGTCGCCATGGGAGCCGCCATCCTCCACCGCCGCTCCGCGCCAAGGCCTTGTGACCGCCGCCGCGCCAGCGCCACCTCGCCGCCTTCAATGCAATCGGCATACTGGCCGTCGTGACTGCGCCGCTCCCATCTCATCGCCATGCCGCGCCACCTCCCGCCCTCCTCCAGTGAGGGAGCTAGGCCACCGCGACACCGCCAACGCGTGCGCCCACACCTCCACCTCGCCCTGCCCGGCGTAAAACCCTCCCGGCCACCCACGTCACCGCCTGCGCACCAGCACCTCTACTGCTCCCATCGCCTTCAAGCGGCTATAAAAGCCGCCCCGCTTGCCCTTCCTCACTCGCACCAAGCACCAACCAAGCTCCCCCACCCTCTTTCGTCCCCAAGGCCGGCCAAGTCGGAGGAGCCGCCGCCACCTCCGCTCCCTCCCCGTCAAGCCGGAAGGCAATTGCGCCTTCCCCATCCCTTCCTCTCCCACCCAGCACCCCAACACCACCCCTTCCTCCCCACCCCCTTCCCCACCTCCACCACCACTTCACCGGAGCTTCACCGACGCCGCCCTTCCCTTCACGGCCACCACAACTCAACCCCCAAAAAACCAGCCCGAGTAAAACCCTAGAGGGAGAAGCACCTACCTCTGTGAAGCCTCCTCGCCACCTTTCTGGCCACGGCCGCCATCACCATGGGGCCGCTTGACTCCCCTTTCGCTCCGTCCGCTGAGTCTGCTTTGGCCTTCAGCCTCTCGGCGAGCGCGACTCGAGCCTCTCTCGAGCCAGCGCTCGGGCGCGTGGGCCTTCGGGCCGTAAAGCAAATGGGCTTTAGTCCAATTCCGTGGCCCATTACTGTTCATAGCCCGACACTATTCATTTTCAATTCAGCCCATGCACTGTGCACCACTGTTCATCCGATGTATTGTTCACATGAAATACCATTCATAACCAAAAATAGGATTACTGTTCCTAAACCTAGTTTAGTGCCTAATTACTGTTCTTGACCTAATTCATGTATGAACAGTAAAATGAAACTATTCACCGAAACCCTAATTTGACATATCATACCCATTCTGACCATCTCGAACCCAGAAGGCCCATTCTTGACTCTATTTAGCCATATCAAAACCCCCGATAAATCTTTTCACCTCTTTAGTTGTTTCTTTATCTCTTTTTATATTTTTGTTGTACTTAGATCTATTTTCTTGGCTCATTCCTTATCGAGCCAGGTATTTTATTTGATTTTTGTGTCTTACGCTAGGTTTTGACTCCGACGAGCCAGCTCAGGACAGTACCGAACAAGACACAGGAACAACAGGACCTTTCGAGGACTTCGAGCAAAGAGGCAAGTTGCATACCTTGAACATTTTGAACCTACTTTTCATATATTTCGTACTATTATTTTTATTAGTATATTTTAGCCAATTATTTTAATAAATAAATAATACCTTGGAATGCCATATTGATTAGATAAAACCCTTCACCCCACATATCAAACCACCCATTCTTGTAGGCCATATTCACCTTGACAAATTTAGTTCACATTAAATAATAACAAATATTCTACAATGTCATACAAAAACTCCTTTCTAAAAACACTGATAAGGAAGGTTGGCTTTAGGCCAATAGGTTTTTGGTGGAAAGTTGAGGGTTGAGACCAGAAGGATGGACAACCCAATATACTTGGTTAAAGTGAGACATCAGTGAGATCTAGAGGTGGACGGCTATGAGTTGATAAATGGTCCATCACCTCACTAGATGTTAAATAAGGGCAAAAACCTTGTGCCAATTAAATAGACACATACCCCGCTCAACCACATGCATGGTTTAACCAACTTGACTTAGTACACTACTCTCCCAATTGAATATCTACAGGCTGTCAACTGCTCTTGTGTGTTAGAGCAGCCACGGAGTGGGGTGAGTCAGGAGTGGGCCTGTTAGGGCACTCGCTGAACTACACAACGGTATGGACCCATCAGCCTCGGAGTGCGGATTCCACCATTGGCTGGTGGTCTCTCGAGGCTATATGGACCTTGAACCTACCAGGTAGAGACTAGAAAGATTGAGCAGTGGAAAAGACATTGTTATCTCAACTCAGTCACACGCTATCTGGTTGTATGTGTATAGCTTGATAGTATGAGTATGAGATATTTTGTGGGTAAAGTTGGGAAACTCTACAAAGTATAAATCAATGGTATTCTAATACACCGTGCTTCCGGTTAATGAAGCTGTGTTTATGGGTGATTCCAATATACAAGGCATAAGTAGGCTTTTATAGATGTTAATTGTAATTTTAGATGTTGTAAACTCCTGTGGCTATACTTATTACTGTTTTACTATTTTTAAATATTGTACAGCTTTTAAATTCAACTGTTGCATTCCACATATACCTGTATTGGTAAAACTGTTTCCTTTCATTAATAATCCTAGAATATAGTTAAATAGAATTTCCTATGCAACTTGCTGGGTACGGTGGTTGTACTCATTCTTACTAAACATCAACAGAAGAATTTTGGGAGGAATCAGGTGACCTCTACGAGCAGGAGGAACCATTAGACGGTGACGACTACTGGTATTAGGGTCTCTTTTGCGCCCAAACTTGCCTATGGTTTCGACACACTTTTGCATTGTAATATATTATCTTTGAGCTTGGATGCCCGCTTCTGCTTCCAAACTGGCTGTTAAGCCTTAGCTGCTGTAACAAAAGTTTGTCTCTTATTGTAAACGATTGCTTGCTTGTGAAACCATAATTTTACAACTGTACATCCTGGACAGTTGTAAAGATTCTACCAATCCCATTTTCGGGGCTGTTACAAAGTGGTATCAGAGCCAGCTTGACCGTAAGTTGAGACCTTTGGTTGGTTATAGGATTGAAGATCTTTAAAAATACTAATTTCAAAAACTACAAAAGGATCTCTAAAAACAAAAATATAAGTAATAAATTGATGTCCCTTCTCTTTCTCTTGCTACCTCATCTTAACTATAGATTTTGAAAAACTTGTTCTGTTTCCTCAAAGGACTTATCTCCTCTTAACGAAATATTCAACTTTCCGTCTGCTAGGAAGATGCCTAACTCTTATTCCGACCCTACAGAGTTGAGAGGATGGGCCTCAAGACTAAGAAGAATGATACAATTCATAGGTGCAACAGCAGGACAACTACCCGTTTTCCACATTGAAGAACAATTGATCCATGGCGGAAGATATCAATAGAAAGCATGGGTGACTTTGATCCCACTAGCTTACAAACCAGACACTGAATGCCGGTTTGTGGGCTATCGCCATCGGGAAAGGGACACAATCCAAGATGCAGCAAGACTGGCGATTCTGCACCTCCGTCAGCATTATGATGAAGAATTTGAAGACTCTCAATTCCAGCTCATCCCATAAGAGGGGAACAATGGATTCAGTGTCCTTGTTCCCTTACCAAATGACGATGAAGATCCGCAACTCCATGAAGCTGCCACTCACATAGTGACTCAAGGAGCTCTGTATGTCAGAACTCTGAGTGAATATCAGAGGATACATCAGAGGTATTATCTGGCCAAGCAGGGAATGCATAATCTGCAAAGGGAATTACTTCACCGTGATACACTGGATTTGGGATCCATATCTGTCAGTGACGAGAGCCCCAGCCCCCCTACTAATCCTGTGACGGATTATACACCAAAGTTGCCTGACTATACACCAGAATCTCTAGACTACACTCTAGAGTCACCTCCTGTTGTTGGCCCTCACCCAACAGGTATAGCGCGACACTACCATCGCCTATTTCAAGGATCCATCAAAGGGAAAGAAAAGGTTGAAGAGCAAGGGCCCAACCACCAGGTGCAGACTGCTGAAGAAGAAGAAGATGAAGAGGAAGATCTAGAGGAAGAAATCATCTATACCACCAGCAACCCTCCTTCTGATGGAAAGTGGTAGAATCCTCTTCAAATCAATAGAGCACGTTAGTGTATTGTAGAGTTACCCTAGTCTAGTACGACTTTTTGCTTGGAATAAAGGTTGTGTAATATACTCTAAGTAGTATATGTCCAGCTTTTGTAAGATATTTGTGTAACTTATGTGAAATATAATAAACTTGTTTTCCCTACCAGTATCTGTATATCATCCTTGTCAAAAGTCATTTCCTTCTTTTCATCTTAATCCTTACCTGTTTCCTTCTCCACTAATCTTAAATCAGAATCTTACTTATCTTACTGTACTTGGTCAAAACTGCTACAGAATTACATTCCCAAGATGTCCGGAATGAGAACAAAAAACAACACCAACCATGAGGCTGATTCAGTAGAACATCAACCAAGTATGGTAAAAGTAATGGCCATGATGGAAAAGAACAGATATCAAGCTGAACAGAATCAAGCAAGAATGATGGAACAACACATGTGCTCTTTGAGCAGATTGCTACCAGGTCACCAGCTGGACCCTACCCCGGAGCCAATAATGGGGGAATAACCCCAGGTTTCAGATGGATGGATTTCCAGAAGACAAGACCCCCAGTATTCTCAGTATCACCAGAGCCTCTAGTAGCTGATGATTAGATACAGGATATTGAAAGGGAATTGGACACCATTCAATGTAATGACAAAGATAAGACTTTATTTGCTTCTCATCAACTTCAAGGACAAGCGGCAGCCTGGTGGATGAAACACCAGACTCTTCATCCAGGTAGAGGCATACCCTGGGTAGAATTTAAGGAAGCATTCCTTAAAGCCTATGTTCCCTCTGGCACAATTGCAGCTAAACACCGAGAGTTTCTTGCTCTTAGGCAAGGGGGCCGTACAGTGACAGAGTACCTTCACCAATTTAATCAATTGGCATGGTATACCCCACAGGTTGTGGATTTAGAAGCTAAGAAAATGGAAAAGTTTTCAGTAGGATTGCAAAAGTCATTGAAATTCCACATCTCAGTCCTTGATTTCACTGACCTAGCATCTATGGTAAACAAGTTATTAATCTCGGAAGAAGCCAGAGGTGAAATGGAAGAAACAAGAAAGAGAAAGATGAAGCAAATGGTTCCATCTGCAAGTGCACCAAGGGGGAGAATGATGCCACCACCATCCTTCATACACTACACCATGGCATAGTATTAAGGGCAATTATCTGTCGGGAAAAAATGGATTAGTGGCAATCTATCTGTCGGCAATATCCAATATTTTAGGGGTCCCATTATCTACCAGAAATAATTATTTTCTAGAACAATCTATCTGCCGGTAATGTTTGAACGTTAGCAACAATAAATCTACCGTAGAAAAAGTCAACCAGGTCAACCTATCTGCCGGGAATAAATATTGTCTAGAACAATGTATCTGCCGGCAATGTTTTTAAATTAGGTACAATGCTTCTGCCCTAAAAAAGGTCAACCGGGTCAACCTAACTGCCATGGATACCCTTTGAGCGGGAAGATGAAATTTTTTTTGACTCAGGCGCGAAAATTTTGGCTTAAATGCACTATGACAATTGCGCAGATGACAATACAAATACATCTATGCAAATGGTTCCTATGATTGAACTTACATGCTATCTCTACACCATGATATAGAATTAAGGGCAATTAACTGCCAGAAAAAAATAGGATGAGTGGCAAAACATGTGCCGGCAATGTCCAAGAGATTACGGGTCCCGTTATCTGCCGGAAATAATTATTGTCTAGAACAACTTATCTGCCGGCAATGTTTTTATGTTCCGCCCTTGAAAAGAGTCAACCAGGTCAACACAACTACCGGGGATAATAGCCAAGTCAACCAGGTCAACGTAACTGCCGGGGATAATAGCAGTTACTGTTCATTGTTTATAATTATTTGGTCAAAATTTGTAGAGCAGTAGTGCGAACAAGGATTACATAGGTAAATAGGGAATATTATTATAAGACCAAAATGTAACACCCCCAAGTTAATTAATGATAATTAGTATGCATCTTATCAGCATGTAACATCCCAAAACATGGTTTGTATTTCAAATGTGTAAAAATGAGGAGAATTTAAAACTTTTAAACATGCATTGTTTTTCTAGAGCTTTTGCATATTTTTGTGCATTTGAAAAATATTGAAATCGATAAAACATACAACTCTAATTGATGTTCCAAAAGAAAACAGAAACAAAAACTTGTGATCATCATTCAGAAATAATTTATTTAAATCTTATAATATTTATCATGAATAAATATAATTTTTTCCAAATTTTTGGAGCTAAACTCAATCTCTGAAAATTCAAACTCAATTCAATAACCTATTGAAGATTTGAATTTAAAATGAGCAAATAATTCATGAACAGTGGTGTTTAAAATTTTAGATGAGTACTAGGTCATCCCAGGAACCCCTCTGAATTATTTCATATTTTTAGGAATTTTATTGCTATTTGTAAGACCCTGGTCAAACTAGAATCAGCTTAAATCAAATACCAGTCAAACCCTAGTACTGTTCCTCGGGCCCGAACCCAACCCTGGCTCGAGTTCAACTCGGCGAAGCGACTCGGTCTAACCCCCTAGCTTGAACTCAGGGTCCGGAAGTAATCTTCGTCTGGACCGTCCGATTTCAATTCAACGGTCCAGATCATTTTGAATGTTCGGACCGTCCGAACATCTCTTTCGTTTGGACCGTCCGATTTCAATTCAATGGCCCAGATCTTGTTGAACATTCAGACCGTCTGAATGTCCCTCTCTTTTGAACTATCCGATCTTGATCTAACGGTTAGGATTTGTTCTGCGCGTTAAAACAATCCAACGCCTCTCTCCTCGCTCGCTGACGCGTGGGCCCGAGGCCATTGGTGCTCCAACTCCACCGCGTGGATCGTGACCGTGTTGTGGACCCCCCTGTCATTCGCTTGGGTTAGTTCAGCCCGGGTATCAAAAGGCTTAAATGTTGGGTCACGGGGTAGGCTACGATAGCTACAAACAAAAATTTCTACTACGCAAACCAGGAAGTCAAGCAAGTAGCTGATCATAGATCGTTACCACCAGACGCGCAGAGCAGCGAAAAAAGGGTTGGAGCAGCCTGGTCCAACGTATAGCGCGTCGATGTAGTGGTTGTAGTCGATCGTCCAACGTCCAGCAAGTCGATGCAGTGGTCATAGTTGATCGTCCAACGTCCTCGCGAGTCGATCGTCTCCTCCAGCAACCTCTGCAGTTCCTCGTGAAGATCGCGGATCATCCTCAAGCGCAACAATTGTAGTAGCGCCTCTACGATATCCACACGTCTAGGGAAGGAACAACCATACGCCGGTGTGCTAGCACCAAGTCGCACGGAAGAGCTCTCAAGAAGATGGAGGCTAGGGTTTCGGTGGTGATTCTCTCGTACCGTACCTCCCCACAGCCTCATACATCTCCTTATATAGTCCTCGTGACGGATCCTATCCGATCACATTTGACGAATTGTATTCATACTAGTTTGTTCCAACCCGTTAAGTGTGTGACCCTGTAGGTTCATGCGTAGTTTGGTTGTGACTCGGAAATCCTTTCCGATCACGGGTCGTAGCGGATCCTAGTAGAACATAACGATTCCCGAATACACACAAATTATATCGGACGAACCTTAATGCAATATGATCTACGACTAGGTCCTCATCACTTACGACCAGGTCATATCTTTATACGACCAGTTCGTATTTGGTCACGACCAGTTCGTAACTCTTTACGACCAGGTTACGACCACTCTGTGATTACGTTCGACCAGTCTACGACCAGCTCGTATATCCATACGACCAGTCCATAACTGTTCGAACTGAGCAACCTACTCGTGTATACTCTTTTTGCCTCACGATGTCTGGTTGAACTCCAGGTGAGATGTTGTGTCATCCATGGACTGTTCAATACTTTCTCGATCTAGTGTCGGATAACTTCACGTGGTCGAACACTTCGACTACTAGTGGCATGGCCATACACTTTCTTTATCCGATTACAACAAGGGGCCCAGAGACATCTCTCCTGTTATGTTAGGAGGGGCAAATCCCATATCCGACCAGTCACATTCCTCTCCATGTTTCACAGCATACCCGAAAGCTACCTTTATAACTACCTAGTTATGGTGTAGCGTTTGGCAACCCCTAAGAGTGCTATTACACATGTAGGAAATCATGCTGATCTCAGGTCTAAGGATTATACATCATCATTTCTTGAGACCAACTAACGACACATAGAATCATAACAATCTCAATAGTGTCTCAAGGTGGGTCTTATCCAACACCATGTTCTCCAACATGTGTCCATATTATTGGTTTGATATCTCCATATCTATGACTTGTGAAACATAGTCATCAACCAATACATATGCTAGTCTATTCATATGTGTCATCATATGTTTCCGACTAGGGATCGTATAAGAATAATTATTGCAGAAATATAGAGTTTCACAACCAAGTCACATACTTGATAATAAATATTAACAATATTATTCTAGGAACAAGATAACACATTATCCAATGTCATGAACATAATGAAATATAATCATCTCTATGATTGCCTCTTGGGCATATTTCCAATAGTCTCCCACTTGCACTAGAGTCAATCATTTAGGTATCTAATACCGATAGCTCTTGTGTGTGCCTCATGCTTTGGCTGTGTGAGAGGCTTTGTCAACAGATCAGCAACATTTAAATGCGTATGAACTTTGCATATCTTAACATCTCCTCTATCCACTAATTCGCGAATAAGATGATAACGCCTGAGTATATGTTTGGACTTCTGATGGGATCTAGGCTCCTTAGCTTGAGCAATGGCTCCATTGTTGTCACAATATAGATCCATTGGGCTCGAGGCACTCGGAACCATACCCAATTCAGCAATGAAATTCATTATCCAAACGACACATAGAAGCCGCAATGTACTCGGCCTCTGTCGTGGAATCAGCAACCGTCTCTTGCTTGGAACTTTTCCAGCTCACTGCTCCTCCATTCAAAATGAATACAAAACCAGATTGCGAACAATAATCATCTTTGTCGGTTTGAAAGCTTGCATCGGTGTAACCATTTACAATAAGCTCTTCATCACAGCCATAAACTAGGAACACATCCTTAGTCCTTCTTAAGTACTTAAGAATATTTTTCACAGCTATCCAGTGACTTTCACCGGATCGACTTGGTATCTCGCCAGAACACTTAGAGCATATGATACATCTGTCGGGTGTACATAGCATGGCATACATGATAGATCCAATGGCCGAAGCATATGGAATATCATTCATTTTGTCTCGCTCATCAGTGGTCGTAGGACACTAATTCTTGCTAAGATTAATGCCATGTGCCATGGGCAAGAATCCTGTCTTGGAATTTTGCATGTTGAACCGATTCAACACTTTATCTATGTACATATCATGGCTTAATCCAATTAGCCTCTTAGATCTATCTCTATAGATCCTTATTCCCAAGATATATGCTGTATCTCCTAAATCTTTCATTGAGAAACTATTTCTTAATGAAGTTTTAACAGATTCAAGCATTGGAATGTCATTTTCGACTAGTAGTATGTCATCTACATACAAGATCAGAATAATAAGCGCGCTCCCACTAACCTTTATGTAAACACAAGGTTCTTCTTTGTTCTTGACGAAACCAAACCTTTTGATTTTCTCATCGAAACGTATATTCCAACTCCGAGATGCTTGCTTCAACCCATAAATGGACTTTTGAAGTTTGCATACTTTACTAGCATTCTTTGGATCGACAAAACCTTTAGGTTGTGTCATGTACACATCCTCATCTATGTTTCCATTAAGGAAAGCTGTTTTGACATCCATTTGCCATATCTCATAGTCAAAATATGCAGCAATAGCTAGAATGATCCGAACAGATTTAAGCATCGCTACTGGTGAGAAAGTCTCATCGTAGTCAACTCCTTGAACTTGTCGAAAACCTTTTGCGACTAGTCGAGCTTTATGAATGTGAACATTTTCATCCATATCAATCTTTTTCTTATAGATCCATTTGCACTCAATAGTTTTAACACCATCAAGTGGATCGACCAGGTTCCAAACCTGATTTTCTCTCATGGAGTCTATTTCAGATTTCATGGCTTCAAGCCATTTCTCAGAGTCTGGGTCCATCATCGCTTCCTCATAAGTCTTAGGCTCATCATTATTCAATAATAATACATCATGCCCATACCTTGTAGGCAATTGACGCGGCCTTTTAGATCTACATGGGGCTGGTGCCTCATCTACAGGTTCAACAACAATTTGTTCATCCAGTAGAGGTTCAGTAGGAGTTGAAACACTTTCAGATGTTTCTCGAATTTCTTCGAGTTGCACCTTTCTCCCACTGGCTCCTTTTGAAAGAAACTCTTTCTCCAAAAAGACACCATTTCGGGCAACAAAAACTTTGCCTTCTTCCTGGTTGTACAAATAATATCCTTTGGTTTCCCTAGGATATCCTATAAAGAAGCATTTATCTGACTTGGGTGTGAGTTTGTTAGACGTCAAACGTTTAACATAGACATCACATCCCCAAATCCTTAGAAAAGATAAACTAGGACTTTTCCCAGTCCACACCTCATATGGTGTCTTATCTACTAATTTAGATGGTACCTTATTTAAAATGAAAGTGGCAGTTTCTAGAGCGTAACCCCAAAAATATAATGGTAGATCTGATTGGCTCATCATTGATCGAACCATGTCCAACAAGGTCCTATTACGCTTCGGACACACCATTCCATTGTGGAGTGCACGGTGGTGTAAGTCAGGAACAATTCCACATTGTTTCAAATGATTACCAAACTCATGGCTCAAAAACTCACCTCCACGATCAGATCGTAAAGATTTGATTGTCTTGCCAAGTTGATTTTGTATCTCATTCTGGAACTCCTTGAACTTTTCAAAGGATTCCGACTTGTGCCTCATTAAGTAGATGTATCCATATCTACTATAGTCATTGGTGAAAGTAATGAAGTACTGAAAACCACCTCTAGTCGTCGTACTCATTGTCCACACACATCGGTATGTATGAGTGCCAAGCGGTGGGGCGCCTCTCACTCGACCCGGTGAAAGGTGTCTTGGTCATCTTTCCGACCAGGCAAGATTCGCATGTGTCAAATGATTCCAAATCAAATGAGTTTAGAGTTCCATCATTATGAAGCTTTTTCATGCGTTTCTCACTTATGTGACCCAAACGACAATGCCAAATGAAAGTGAAATTTATTTCATTAGGCCGAAGCCTTTTCGCATTAATATTATAGACGGATGCATCAACAAGATTTAAAATAAACAACCCATTCAAAACAGGTGCATAGCCATAAAACACTTCATTCAAAAATATAGAACAACCATTGTTCTCAATAATGAATTTATAACCTTCTGCCATCAAACATGATGCAGAGATAATGTTTCTACTAATGGCTGGAACGTAATAACAATTATTCAATTCCATAATAAATCCTGAAGGCAAAAGTAATGGCAAAATCCCAACGGCTAATGCAGCAAGCAACTCTTGCTTTATTCCCGACGCGAAGATCCATCTCGCCCTTTGTAATTCCCCTACTCCTTGTTAGACTCTGCATCGAATTGCAAATATGAGCAACCGATCCGATCAAATACCCATGAGTTAACGGAAGAGTCGATGAAGAAAACATCTATAACATTAATACATGAGTGGAAGTTTTAGTCCCACCATTCCTTTTCTGATCAGCTAGGTATTTCTTGCAGTTCCTCTTCCAATGGCCTAGCTCTTTGCAGTAAAAGCATTCATTCTCTTGAGTCGGGTCGGACTTAGTCTTGGGCTTAGGCTTGTCAGTTTTGATCTCATCTAAAACTTTAGCCTTGCCCTTTTTCTTGACCCAAGTTTTGGCCTTCTTCTTGAAGCTTGTACTCTTTTATACCATCATCACATGACTGTTGCTTTTCTTAATGCTGCCCTCTACTGTCTTAAGCATCATATGCAGTTCGGTGAGATTCTTGTCTAAGCCGTTCATATGGAAGTTCAAAATGAACTGTCCATAGCTTGCAGGAAGCGAAGCAAGAATCAAATCTGTAGCCAACTCTTGGCCAAGTGGAAAACCAAGTTTTTCTAAGCTCTGTGAGTAACCAACCATTTTGATCACATGAGGGCTCACCGGACTACCCTTAGCTAGCTTACACCCAAACATGTTCTTTGAGATCTCATATCTCTCGGTTCTTATTTGTGTCTCAAACATGCCTTTGAGCACCATGATCATATCGTAGGCCTCAATGTTCTCAAATTGCTTCTGAAGGTCTGAGTTCATCGTAGCAAGCATGAGACAGCTAACATCAAGGGATTCATCACATGCCTTTTTATAGACGGTTTTAAGAGTAGCAGCAGCATTCTCTGTAGGCACATCTGGAATTGGTTCCTCTAGAACATGTTCCTTTTTATCTTGCCTAAGAACAATTCTTAGGTTGCGGGACCAATCCGCAAAATTTGTTCCATTCAGTTTTTCTTTATCAAGTATCAAACGTAAAGCAAAACTGGATGTGGTACAGCAGTTGGTGCCATGATCTACAACATAAAATATACAAAACTAAGACATATGTTCAAGAAAAGTAACTTCTATTAAACAATTTAATAAAGATACTCCCACTAAATACCATATCCCTCTTATGATATTTTAGTGATTCAAGATCTAAAATCAATTAATCTACTAGTGAGCTATGGCATCACTACTAGAAGATTAGTGAAATTGGTAAGCAACCCTTTGCTAATCATATCTCTATATGACTCTTGTTGTTGGGCAGCATCTTTGTGCTTCGGCACCCAACCCTTATGCCCCAAGGTCCACAACTGTTATGATAACCTTGTTAAGTTAAACCAATGCTCAGCGTGTAAGTGTCTGACACAAACCCATCTAGTCAAGTAGAGTTAATGGTACTCTGTTATGGCAAGACCTACCAATAAAATACATGACTTTTGATGGTGCAGCATATTTGGGAGGGTATCAATTTAACTTAATATTATGTGAGGGAATTTTACTTCTACCATGTTAAAAGCATTTAAAGCAAAACATGTATAGAAATCAATGAACAGGAATATAAAGGCATTCACAGACAATCAAATTGCATTGTGATATAGTATGACCCTTCTTCATGGTAATCTCCATCGCCATGCATCCTGTTCGCCATGTCTTCAAGTGGTCGACTCCTCGAAGCACTCCCACTAAGCTATTATTTCTAATAGCACTAGTAATGAAACACAAGGAGTAAAGAAGCATCACAGACACACAGGCTGTTATACAAATATATATACAGCCTTGGGCTGCAATTAACATGACACGCAGGTCATGAACATTACACACATACATGTATCACATACATGAACCATTATGGGTCATACTATTCACATCAATCCCCACAAAAACAAGTTATGCATATCGGACGACATGAACACACACTACCTATAGCGCGCGGTACGAATACCCAGCACGGCGGTCCCGCTAGCCGGTTAGTTGGTGGGGTTCGAAGGGGCAGCGCGCTCGAAAACTTTTTCTGAGACATGAATCTTATTCATGCAAACCGAGCCTTGGAAATCATCGGATTAATCAAATTAACCATATTCCGAACTAATCCGATCAATGCCTTGATACGACCACACACTGCGGCATACTCCGATGGCGGAATTTCGACCGGTAGGAGTGTTATGTAGACTGGTCGTGAACAAGCGCAATAAACCATCTGGTCCTTATAGCTCATACCTCCTCGTAGACCCATGTACTACCACCGAGAACTGATCGATCTTATCGACTAGGGTCTATATCGTTCTATCTATATGAACCGATCTAGGTTACCAGACCCGACCAGTAATAGATCCAATCTACTGCTACCACATATCAAGTATATGCGATTGATCCAGATAAAAAACTACACAGGATGGCTCTGATACCACTGTTGGGTCACAGGGTAGGCTATGATAGCTACAAACAAAAATTTCTACCATGCAAACCAGGAAGCCAAGCAAGTAGATGATTATAGATCGTTACCACTAGACGCGCAGAGCAGCGGAAGAAGGGTTGGAGCAGCTTGATCCAACGTATAGCGCGTTGATGTAGTGGTCGTAGTCCTATCCTCCAACGTCCAGCAAGTCGATGCAGTGGTCGTAGTCGATCGTCCAGCGTCCTCGCGAGTCGATCGTCTCCTCCAGCAACCTCTGCAGTTCCTCGTGAAGATCGCGGATCGTCCTCAAGCGCAACAATCGTAGTAGTGCCTCTACGATATCCACACGTCCAGGGAAGGAACAACCATACGCCGGTGTGCTAGCACCAAGTCGCATGGCAGAGCTCTCAGGAAGATGGCGGCTAGGGTTTCGGTGGTGATTCTCTCGTCTCGTACCTCTCCACAGCCTCATGCATCTCCTTATATAGTGCTCGTGACGGATCCTATCCGATCACGTTTGACAAATCGTATTCGTACTGGTTTGTTCCAACCAGTTAAGTGTGTGACCCTGTAGGTTCATGCATAGTTCGGTTGTGACATGGAAATCATTTCCGATCACGGGTCATAACGGCTCCTAGCAGAACATAACGATTCCCGAATACACACAAATTATATCGGATGAACCTTAATGCAACATGATCTACGACCAGGTCCTCATCACTTATGACCAGGTCATATCTTTATACGACCAGTTCGTATTTGGTCACGACCAGTTCGTAACTCTTTACGACCAGGTTACGACCACTCTGTGATTACGTTCGACCAGTCTACGACCAGCTCGTATATCCATACGACCAGTCCGTAACTGTTCGAACTGAGCGACCTACTCGTGTATGCTCCCTTTGCCTCACGATGTCAGGTTGAACTCCAGGTGAGATGTTGTGTCATCTATGGACTGTTCAATACTTTCTCGATTGAGTGTCGGATAACTTCACGTGGTCGAACACTTCGACTACTAGTGGCATGGCCATGCACTTTCTTTATCCGATCACAACGAGGGGCCCAGAGACATCTCTCCTGTTATGTTAGGAGGGGCAAATCCTATATCCGACCAGTCATATTCCTCTCCATGTTTCACAACATACCGGAAAGCTACCTTTATAACTACCCAGTTACGGTGTAGCGTTTGGCAACCCCTAAGAGTGCTATTACACATGTAGGAAACCATGCTGATCTCAGGTCTAAGGATTATACATCATCATTTCTTGAGACCAACTAACGACACATAGAATCATAACAATCACAATAGTGTCTCAAGGTAGGTCTTATCCAACACCATGTTCTCTAACATGTGTCCATATTATTGGTTTGATATCTCCATATCTATGACTCGTGAAACATAGTCATCAACCAATACATATGCTAGTCTATTCATATGTGTCCTCATATGTTTCCGACTAGGGATCGTATAAGAATAATTATTGCAAAAATATAGAGTTTCACAACCAGTCACATACTTGATAATAAATATTAACATTATTATTCTAGGAACAAGATAACACATTATCCAATGTCATGAACATAATGAAATATAATCATCTCTATGATTGCCTCTAGGGCATATTTCCAACATTAAATGCTTTTATATTTTCCGAAGTACTTTATTTGTGAACTGTAAATTGTTTAAACTTCAAAATTGCATAACTAATTCATTTTAACTCCTTTTGGATGGTTCAAATTTTGTTAGTTTACTTTTTAAATGTACTTCAATATAAAAATGGTTTTAATCATGTTTCTGTTCCATAAATTAGTGTTAGCAAAATTGCTTAAGGTTTAGTATTATTGTTGCACTAAAAATTACTTTAACTTCAAAACTGCATAAGTATTTCTCTGTAACTCCAAATTGGGTAAACTCAAGCTTGGTAGTTTCCTCTGTTACTATAATTTAATGTAGAATAGGTTTTGAGTATGTTACTACCTCTAAAAATCTTATTTCACCTATGGTTTGTGCACTACGTTTCTAACTTTGAAAAATCATAAGAAATTCATTTTAGCTCCAAATGGGGTGAATCAAATTGCATTGTTCGTATCATGTAGTGCTCTATCTACCATAAAATTTTTATGTTCACCACCTCTTTGAAAATTTTTACCAAAATATTTAATTCGGATGAACAGTACAGATAGACCCTGTTTGTTTCAGCTTTGGCTTCGGCTTTTCAGTCGAAAAAGCCGGAAGCCAAAACAAACGGGTTGGCTTTGAAGCGGCTTTCTCGGAAGCCGCTTTCTACGTACACGTTACGAAGCTCAAAGCCAAAAGCTACCGACGACCAGCTTCCGCGGCTTCCTACCACCCCCCTTCAGCATTTGCCCCTTGACTTGCTGATTATTTACCGCCTTTTGCCATTCCACAAAACCTGCCCACACAGCCCTCGCTCGCGCGTCTCCCTCCCCACTCGTGCGGTCGCGCCCCTACCCACTCATGCCCGTAACCCTAGCGGCTCCCCTCCCGACTGCGCCTCCCTCGGCCGCCGCTCCACGCCGCGCCTCCGCCCATCCGTCGCCGCCTCCCGCATCTCCCAGGCCTCCCCCGGCCCGACTCGCCTCCCGGTCGTCACTCCACGCCGCGCTCGCCTCCATGCACGCTCGCCTCCACACCACGCCTCCCATCCGTCCCATCGCCCTCCCGCACTATCGCATCTCCCCCGGCCTCCTACTGCGCCTCCCCCGATATCCCTCCCTCCCGATAGCGCCTCCTCCGGCCTCCACTCTAGCGGATCCGGCCTCCACGACGCGCTCGCAGCTCCGGCCATCTCCAGCAAGAAGCCCGCCCTTGCCTCCTTCCTCGATCCGAAGGTACAACTTCCAGCTTGGTATCCAATATTTGTGTGCTTGGTAGCCCAAGATTTGTGTGCTTGATAGCTTCATGCTTCATATAAATTTGGTATAATATAAATTATTTGCATATGCTTAATGTGCTTTATTGTGTATCATTTGTCCTTGAAAGAATCCATGTTCTTCACTCTTCATGTGATGTTGCCGACCATTGTGGATAGACTAGAGTTGTAGAAAAAAATGATAGCACTGATATCCTTTGGTGCATACAGAAGGTGACAGTGAGTAATACAAGCTCATGCCTTCTCCATGTTGCTAGCCTTAGCCAAATTGAGCATTTTATGAGCTGTTTTTTTTTTGTTTTTTTGTGTTTTGAGTTTTATTATTTCTTTCTTACTTGGCGAGACAGGATGACAATAAAATTCCCTTTTGTTCTGTTTTAAAAGGTAAGGTTTCAATCCTCATAAGAGTAATATTTGGCTATGGATCGGAACATCTTTGAAAATTTGCATTTTGACTATGTACTTTATGTTTGTATTCACATCCTGGTCATTTGGGAAGTTGAACACGTCGAGCATAGTATGTAAGAGGCTTGCTGGTCTATTCTCATAGCTGCTATATGTGATACTGTGCTTTTGTCGCGGAAAGTTAGCACGCATCGTAAGCCCATAAAATATTCATGGTATGAGTCAAAATTCACATATCATGTGTATATATGTTTAGGATATTGTCATACAGGAATAAAAGTATCTCTATCCCTATGGAAACAATGATTTACTGGAAGGATAACCATTCACCTTTAAAGGACACTAATTGAAAATATGTTGTGTATAAAATAATCGATTCATCTAATAATTATGCCATAGCATGTATATGTTCCTATAAGCATGCTCATGTGTGTCCTCTCTTTTGGACAGCCGGACAACCTTACCAATTTCCACATGAAAGATCTCATGTTCTTTTATCTAAAATTGATTTTTTTTCATAGCTGTTTGTCAGATTGCATGTTTTATTGCTAGGGAACTGTATGCTTTTGCTATGCTGAGATAACATTGGCCAAGAGAACTGATACATGGTGCACACTCAGTGCAGCAAAAGCAGAGGTTTACTCTGCAAAATAAGCATCATCTTGTACGTTCTAACTTTACCTTCTCCAGTGGTCAGATTCACCATGCAGCTGCAATGCAGCTTGTGCTGCCATAACTGAATTTTCATGCCGCCCCCCCCCCCCCCCCCCATTCCCTTCAGTAAAATAAAGGAAAGAAAGCTTAAACTTTCTGCCATGTTGATACTTTTGGAGGGAAATAAGGCTCCTCTGTTTTCTTTAAAGATTATGGCTGTCCCTTTGAAGGGGGAACAGGTGTAGTAGAGATCTAGTTTAGCTCTGTTGTCTTGACCTGATGTGCAGTTGCTCGGAGCTCTCATAGTGTAATCTGTTTGGGTTTGGAGAGGCCTTGTGCTGAAACCTGAAAGGCCCCACATTTCGAAGTAACAATAGCTGCTTGAAGAAATCTGTAGGTAGGGAGATAAGTATGAGCTGTTAGATTTACAGTCTTTATAGAAGAAGTATTTAGTATATTCTCAGAGAAAAAATTAGCATGACATAACCTATCGTATACTCTACTGACTTGACTTGCTGTAACATTCATAAATTGCATCCCTTTGACAGTTCTATGTTGTAGTTACATATTTCCTTATATGCATGCCACTTATAGCTGGATAAATCACAAGCCGCAAAATCTGCTATATGGGATGCATCCACAAATGAAGTGTTCATTGACATCTGCGTGGAAGAGGTGCTTGCAAACAATAGACCCATGCAATGTTTGAATAACTATGGAGACTCCAGTACGAGGAGGGCAAGGAAAATACCGACAATGACGGGGATCCAATGGGTTGAGGATACACTTGGTAGTGCACAAGAGTGTTATGACATGTTCAGAATGCGGAAGTCAGTTTTTCTTAGGCTTCATGACACCCTTGTTAATAACTATGCCTTGAAATCAACGAGAGAGGTAAACTCAAAGGAAGCATTTACATTGTTCGTATGGACTTGTGGAGCTCCTCAATCAAACCGCCAAGTCAAGAACTGGTTTGGCCATTCGAAAGAAACCGTTAGTAGGAAGTTTGTGGAGGTTTTGGAATGTGTGTACCGTCTTGGTATTGACAACATAAAGCCCACAAATCTAGAATTCTCAATAGTACATCCAAGACTTAGAGAGGATAGGTTTGCCCCTCACTTTCATAATTGTATCAGTGCTATAGATGGGACACATATACCTGTGACGGTGCCATGCGAGAAACAACTGTGCATTTCAACCGCACGGATACACTAGTCGAAATGTCATGGTGTTTGTGATTTCGACATGAGGTTCACTTTTGTTTGCCTTTGGTTGGCGAGTGCGCACCACACACGCATATTACTTGATACCTTGTTAACGCACAAAGATCGCTTTCCACACCCTCCAGAAGGTACTTTCCTTGTTACCATTTTCCAATAATATACCTTCATACGTGGGTACATAATATATTCGATTTGAATTGTAGGAAAGTATTATCTAGTGGATTCCGGATACCCTAATCGCAAAGGTTATCTAGCTCCCTATAAGAACCAAATGTATCATGTACCTGAATTCCAGAACAGTGGTAGACCAGTTGGACTGAAAGAGGTGTTCAATTATCACCACTCTTACCACCGTGGTTCTTTCCCCTAGCTTAATTTTAGGTTGCTTTCATAGGAGCGGCTTAATTTTGGGTTTTGAATCTTTGCGGCCGTGTTCATCCCTCTTCGTCCTCAGCTCCGGTAAGGGCTTCTTTCTTCAATTGCTTGCTCATGGACCTTCTGTGAGCCCTATTGAAGCTTTCTTGATGACCCGATCTTGCTCATTTTGCTTAGGCCGTCATCTCCTCGTTGTCGTCTCCATCGCCGATGCTGTGCTTCGTCGCCGGAGCAACCCCGGCAGCCTCTGGTCCTCTCCGTGCTAAGGTAGCTTCGCATTAGTCCCTAGAAGCTTGGCACCTGCTTCTCTGAACCGCTGCGGAGCTCCTTTGCGTTTTTCGTTTTCGGCCGTGCGTTGCCATGCCGCCTCTCTCCGGCTATCTGCCGGTGTGATCCTCCTCCGTGGTCACCACCTCCACCAGTGTGTGCGTGTGGTTATTGCGGACTCGTTTTGGCCCTTGGTTTGCGCCGGCGTGGTCCACGTCGCTGGCGGTGAGCCTTGGAAGGCCCTCAGATTTTGTCGGACGAGGAACGCACTGTGCGTTGTCGTATTAAGACAAAGATCCTCTCTTTAATTGCTAATCATCGTTTAATCACTGTTAATCAATGCTTAGTAGTTAATATCTGGCATTAGTATGTCTCCTGTGTCTCTGTCGAGTGGGCCCGAGCCTCTCGCGCACTGTGCGCGTGCGCATTGCTTTGATCACTGTGAGCCGTTCGTTTTGAGATCTGTGGCTCAGATCTCGTGGAACATTCGGACCACTGAACCTCCACCGTTCGATCTAGATCGAACGATCTAGATCGTGTGGGACGTTCGGACCGCCGAACTTCAGCCGTCCATTTGGAGATCTACGGTCGAGATCTAAGGGACTTTCGGACCCCTGGACCTCCCCGTAGCTTTGGGCCGTCCATTTTGAGATCAGCGACGCAGATCGAGTGGAACGTTCGGACCATCCGAACGATGCCTCGCTCTGAGCCGCTTGTTTCTTGATCAACGGCCTAGATCGTGTGGGACGTTCGGACCATCCGAAGTCGCCTCAACGTGGACCGTTGGATCTCAATCCAACGGTGGTTCTGTTTGGCTCTATTGTGAGCCCGTGCGAGTGCGCTTGCGTCCGTGCGCATGGGCCGTTGGATTTGATCTCAACGGCCCAGGCTTTTCCTTTTCGGTTTAGTTTAAAGAAAAACCCGGTAAGAGTTATTTGTAAATTGAAAATTGTGTTAAACTTCAAAATTGCATAACTAATTCATTTTAAATCCTTTTAGGTTTATTCAAATTTTGTTAGTTCTAGTTTTAACTAAGCTTTAATCTAAAAATGGTTGTAAGCTTGGTTTTGCTCCAGAAAATTGTGTTAGTAGATTTAAATTAAGATTAGCTTAATTTAGTGCTTTAAAAATTCATTTAACTTGAAAAATGCATAAGTATTTCTCTGTAGCTCCTTTTTGAGTGAAATCAACTTTGTTGGTTTCCTCTGTTAGTAAGCTTATTTGTAGAATAGGTTTTAGGCATGCTGCTGCTCTTAAGTTTTCTGTGGTTGCATTGTCTTGTGCACTTTTTCATGTCTTTGAAAAATCATAGAAAATGCATCCTAACTCCAAATGAGGTGAATCAAATTGTGTTGTTCATATCATGTGGTGCTTCGTTTGCCATAAAATTTTTAGGTGCAACACCTCTCTGGAAATTTGTGCTAAAGATTTAATTTCGGATGAACAGTACCCGAGATGAATTTTTCAGCATTTTTCCAGCAGACCAAACTTTTTTTGGTCATAACTTTAGCATTGAGAATCCAAATCAATTGGTTCTTGTTGCTAAATTCCTTAAAAGTCATGCTCTACCTGCTGTAAAAATTTCGTGGCTTTTGGTTAAAGTTGGTTTTTGAGTCTTTCGGTGTTCTTCGTTCTTATCGGTTCTTTTCGTGCTTTTCGTTAGGTACCGACGATTTCGTTGAGTCCGAAAGTGACCCTCTACAGCAAGAGAGCTATCAACAAGGCAAGCAATTTGATCATACTAATCCTATTAATTTCAAAGTCTAAATATCTTGTTTACAACTATATGTATTGCATGCTCTATTTTGTTGTTAAATTATTGATCGTTTAGTTGATCCTCTGATGCATAATCTGTAGGTAAATGTTTATCCTCTACTACTGAACCTAGGATTATCTTGCTGTGATTTAGAGCTCGCTGGATGAGCTCTTATCACTTAGTAGTTTACGAGTTGTTGTTGCTTAGTCATGCTTAGCTATCGGTAGTATTGGGCAATCATCGACTTAGTCGATGATCTTGATCACACAAATCTTATTATTATTCCATTATGTCCAGCACTTGTGCTTTGTTAATTTGTAAAGTCAAAAACTGAAAATGAAAATTGTTTTGGACTTGGGCACAATAGATGTTGGTGTGATCTGTTGGTGTGTTGGAATGGTGCCTAAGTCAACAAGGACCGAACATCTTGTTACACTAAACCAAGCATTTTTGCGTGCTAACCACACGAGGGGGATATGGGGCCTCTCTTGGCTAAGTACTTTGGGAGGTGTTAATTAATGAGTCGTTGGTGGTTGTTGCAAAGAAAAATGTTTGTTGTTGGGAAAGGAGGGGAGCACCCGCAGTTGCTTAGGCTGGGCCAGTGCATCCTACTCTTCGTGTGGGTCCTTAGTGGGAGCCCTTAACGACGGTTCGCTAGGTGATAACCCCCATACGTGCTACTCTTAATTACCACAATCCATTGGAAATATCTCGTAGGACTTAGCCGTGCCGGCATACCAAAGGTAGTGTGCTAAATCATGTGGCAAAAAGGCGGTCTGACGTGTGGGTACATTGGTACACCCCTGCAGGGTATAAACTATTCGAATAGCCTCGTCCTAGGTTATGGACACGCTTGGGGAAGTCTTTAGAGAGTTAGACTATAACCTTTTTAATTAAAACTTGTTGTGGGTGGTATGAATGGGTAATTCATGCTATTGTTGTGGTGACTATTGGGTTAGTCACTTTCAGGTTGTTGTTGTTGTCATCTATCTATTGTTATTATTGTTGTCTCGCTGTTATTTGAACATTAAAAACAGATTGCAAAACTGCTTTCAAGTTATTGTATTATTGCAGAGGAAAATTGATGTATGCTAAAAATAACCTACAGCCTACTCCTTTGATTAAAGCTTGCATGTAGCTATGTATAGGCTGTTACTTGTAAGTCTTGCGAGTACATTTTTGTACTCATTTGCATTGCTAAATTATTGCAGAGGAAGTTGATCCCCAAGGGATTGACTATCGTGATATGGACTTCGATTTCGACGACTAGGTTGGCGGCCCGATCAGTTTGCCTTGTGGGCTTAAAGGCAAACCGTATCGCTTTTGCTATTGCCATCTTATGGCCTTTTGCTTCTGCTGTTATTTAGCTTTTTAGTTGTGTTTGTGGCCGGTTGGCCCTTGTTGTAATAACTCTATTATGTATGCCTTTTGTTTAATCTTGTTCTTGCTTCGGTCCTGTGCTTGTATGGAATTGATGCATGATTTTGTAAAAGGGTATGTGTACAGCACTTCTGGGATGTATACATTTTCCCGAGGCACGTGATATTTTGTTTGTGATGCTAGGGTCAATTGGAAGACTAAGCATTACAAGCTAAATACCCCAGGGTCTCACACTGATGCCTTCTCCGAAAGGAGGAAACTCATCAAATTGATTGTACTCTTCCTCATCCACGACATTCTCAATTCCGACAATCCTTCTTTTTCCATGAAGAACTACGTGGCGGTTCTTATTTATCGGGTCTGTTACATAAAAAACTTGAACAAGTTGCTTGGCGAGTACAAATGGTTCGTCCTTGTATCTGACACGTTTGAGGTCCACAGTAGTAACGCCGTACTTGTCGACTTTCACATCCTGCGGAAGTTTAACCCAATGGCACCGAAACAAGGGGATCTTGAAAAGTACGTAGCCGAGCTCTCAAATCTCCTCTACGAACCCATAGTCACTACAACAGGACTGACTTTATACAACACATTGTCTGCAACACATGGGCTATGTGTTGTAGCTGCAATGTTTTTGCATCACATACTATATGTTGTCGAGGATCTTTGCAACATATAGTTCACTCATTACGGAAAAGTGTGTTGAAGAGTCTCATGGCTTCATATAATATGTGTTGCTCACATATATATTGGAAATGCAATGTGTACAGTGTGGAAATAGAATATTTTTTATTGCTATCAATGAAAAAAAAGAAAACCCCCAACAGGGCTTGAACCCATAACCAGCCCAAATTGTGCACAACGCTAGCCCTCCACTATTAGAAATCCCAGTTTTCCCTATAGTTTAAAACGTTCTTTAGTAGTGGAGTTATAATCCAAAGGAAAGTATCTGTCCCTAGGGTGAGGTAAAAAAACCTAGAGAACGAAATCGTTCCCTATTGTCTACATAAATTGCTAGTAAAATACTATGGAGAGAGAAATGGATTATGCCATGTCAATGTCATAGTAGCAACTTTCCTTGCTTGGATGGACAAAGTCGTAGGAATATATTTTTCATTTTTGCCTTCAGTTTTTTTAGCGTCCCGGCATTTTATTTTTTTTGGCTATGCGCTATTTTTTTTTACGCCACGCCAGTTTTGTTTTTTTTTTGCTACGCTCTGTTCACACCGCGCCATGTATTTTTTTTGACGCCGCGCCAGTTTTTTTTAGACGCTGCGCCATGTATTTTTTTGCCTCAAGTTCACACGGTGCGCCTACCCGAATTCCCCAAACCAGCGCTAACTCTCAGTGCCCTAGCAGGCTGCCGCACCTAGCCGCCGTCGCCCACACACCACCGTCCTCCCTGAGCGGTGCCGTCCCCCTCCCCTCCTCCTCCTCTTCGTCCTCCTTCAAGTCGCCACCCTTGCCCCTCTCCCTTCTTCTCCTCCTCCCCGAGCCGTCGCCGCCCGCCACAGCGGGCATTGCTCCCCGACGCCCACGCCCTTGCCACCGCCCTGAGCCGTCCCTCTTCCCGAGCGCCCCCAGAGATCCTCGACCTCGTCCTCAAGACATGGCAAGCGACTGCTTGCCCTCCACCGCCCCTAACTCTTGGCGGTGCACCCTCGCCAGCGCCCGTTCTTGATTGGTAAAGCCTCTGAGATATTTCGACGAACACAAGGCTTGTTTCCCACTATCCTCCTCTACATGAGTATGTAAATCTAATTGGGGTGTGAGGCGTTTCACCGAACACCTTACTTGCATTGCAGTACACGAAAAAAGTGGAGGAAGCGGTGTCCGAGGCGAGGAACTTTGCTCTTCGAGTTTGTCTCCCATGCTTTGATGCGATTAATGCCCAACAAATGATATTTTCACAATTTCTTGTCTTTGCTTAAAGAAAAGTTTTGGTATCTAGGGTTTGTCATTGAACTCTTTCTACTTACTTTCATTGCCATGAGAAAGAAATTGATGTTTGAATTTACTTTCTAGAGTTCGAGTTCGGTTATTCTTGCCACTTTGAAACTCATTTTGTTAGTTTGGCCCTCGATGGATATTAGGCGTCCGCCTTATTGTAGGCGCAATCATAATCTTGAACACCATGGAATAAATAGATCAATGCTCAAAGTAAGAACATTCACCCTATTTGCTATTTGCGAGAGGAGGATATCATTGATAGCGCATTATTCACCGGGCTAGCTTCGCACGTGTGTACATGGAAGAATTTGAGGCTTTTGACATAAGTTTACTTCTCACACTTGGCACTTTCGTCACTTGTACGGCTTCCTATCTTATCATTATTTGACATTTGGATTAGTAGTCCGGTGGTGGACATCATACATTTCATTTCTAATTCGGACATAAAATAACGCAAGCTTAATGACGTGTTAATTTGACACTTGTATTAGAAGTTTGGTGGTGGACATTTTTCCTTTGTAATTCACACTTGTAGCAACGTAAGGTCGTAAGCTTAATGGCTTGTTTTAGTTTGGCGGTTCTTGTAGAAAGTAGTCGGACTCTTACCTTCTGATATAAATTATGAAATTGAGGAAATAGACTTAGTACTTCTTTTTAAAATTGACCTTTTCTTTTTGTCCTACCCATTCAAACTTATGTTTGTCTCATGGATGTGCATGTTACCTTCTCAATGCTCCATAGACTTGTATGTGGATGATAATTTCTTATATTTAGAAGATATTCTTAGATGTAAAGATCTCTCAACTATTTTTTCATGTAATTCCACACACGTAATTTATATGTATATTTGTATTCTGCAAGCTTACTATTTCACTTGATGATGTGTTGAATATTACAAAAGGTTAAGAGTCAATATGAAATCCAGAACATGTTTTTCTTTCATTTTTACCCCCTTTTGCCTTTTCTTTTTTCTAATTTCTAGGTCACCTCCAAAAGGTGTATCTGGGGTAATTGATCAAAGTAGAGGACTCTTGGACTACGTTGAGAAGAATTGCGCTGACGGTTTACACACGTAACTTCGATATGTGTGCATTGCTAGAAGGTACTCCTTCAAGCTAGGATTTTAGGTTACTGCTTAATTTATTCTACATCGGGTCATATTATAGAACTTTGTTGAGGTTTGTGCATTTTGTCAAGAAACATGTAACGATTCTTGATCGATCCTTGCAATGAAAATAGCATAATTAAGCTACATATCGGCATGGTCGCAAAATCTTACTCCATCAAGGAGCTCATCCTTTGTTAGTTAGTAGCTTGTTGTAATCGCCCTTTACCCGAATCGCATCCCTTCAATTTGATGATGTAAATGATGACACTCCATTGCACAAGTGAGTATGTGAAACACCGGTTTTAACCCTCCTCTCCTTCTTGATGGTGCGATCCTTGTCAATGGTGATCTAACTAATGTTATAATCTTGAGACCCCGACAATTGAAACTTGAAAGGTCCACAGATTGACTCTTTGTTCGGTGATTGAAACATTGCTTAGAGTTTGTCCTCATATTCAGAGAGCAGTGATCTGCTCCTTCAGCCCCTTCCTCTTACAGATATCCAGGACAATGTTGTCTGCATTTCTCAGTGGTCAAATACACACAGAGGGAAGGCCTGGCCAGAGGTTGCCGCCCTAAGGGTGTTTGTGAACCCAAATGACTCAATAACAGGGAGGTAAGCCTTGATGTTGTATAGTGGTGTACCAGGCCTCTGTATCTCCTCGAAGACATGCCCTCTTCTGGTTTAGAACACTATAAATTCTAGAATTGATGAACTTCATTTTGCAAGTTTTCCAACACAAAGGAGTGTTGTAGATATTGTCGTTCCAACATCCAGAGGTTCACGGAGGTGCAATATGTCATTCAACATATTCATTTTTACTTTGAATAATAGATGTTGAACTACATTTAATCTTTTTGCATTAAATCTTATGATTGCAGAATGTGGCTAAGCATACTGGAATGCCTTCTACTGCAGTTCCACCTCCCCCGCCTGCCCTCCACCTCCTACATATGCATCCATCAATGGAAATCTATATCTAATGTTTTGAGGTTGACATTGTGCTTCTCGTCCATTATGAGAACAATGTGCTTCTCTCCTGTTCACATGCTGATATTGTCTGCTTTTTGCTTGTATTCCCAGCAGCAGTTCAGATTGTAGGAAAAATGCGCATAAGTGAACGGTTGAATGTGGTACGAATCAATGCTATCATTTTTTATCGTTGTTCCATGCATCTTTTGAAACTAGTTACTCTATTTTGGATTTAGATAAATTATGCTCAGCCTATTTATGTGCATATAACACTTTGTGATCGTGATGGCAAAGTTTGTACTTATTGCAAAATAGTCTAATTAATGTGTCTTCCTCCAACACTATAGTTCACAAAGCACAAGGCGCAAGAACAGGTTACTCAAAACAAGATCCCACGCCGTGCGAGTTCAAAGAAGGCACGTCCTGCTGCAATGACGGTATGAAAGCATAATAGAAGTGTTCTGATTAAGCTGTTACAACTATTTCCTTTTCTTATCTTAATTGCGTTTGCATGTCAATATAGGTTGGTACAATAGTAGTACTGAAGTCCGCGAAATATCTAAACAAAGAGTCTGTGGCATATGCAACTTTGTTAAGCTGTGATCCAGATGCAGAAGTTGATGGTGTTAAGCTTGGTAATCAATTTTAAAAAATGCGTATTAATTTTCCAATTGAAGGAAATGAGGTGCTGGTAAGGCCATGGCACCACTACAAGACAATCGGTGATGCAAAAGGAAAAATAGTAGCTTGGCCTTCAACTTTTGTATGTTTGTCTTGGCTTGCTTTACTTTCAATGAGTTATCTCTATATCATACATACTTATACCCCTACAATTTATTGTTGTCCATGCAGGTTGAAAAGGTTAATGATTGAATTTTCTATTTGGATCTACTCCTCACCAACTCATCAAGACGAAGAAGAGACTTCATGAAGATTAGCTAGCGATACTTATGTTTGGCTTTTTAGGACTCAATTTAGACTTTTTATCATGTTTAGCATTTTCAACAAACTCCAGTTGATGTATGGAATGATGTGAATGACAATACGTACCTTTATTTATTTCCATATGTAATGCAATCTATCTTTTCGGTTTTCTCATAGAGTTGTATAATTTTTATATTCTCAAACATTGAATGAAAAGTATTGAGATAATAGTTTGTGTACTTCCATAAATTGCAAAAATAATTATTATTTCATTATGTTGTTGAATTTGCTACAAATATGCAAATGGCCAAAAAAATGTGTTGCCGATAACAAACATGTGTTGTTGACAAGTGTTTGCAGTGCTGTTGAAATATGTGCCACATGTGTTGTTATAAATAGAGAAATGCGTTGCAAGCCCTATCTGTCAGCAACACCTATTCTTATGTATAACAACATTTAATTTGTGTTGCACAGGCTCATCCTAGCAACGCCACCTATAACAACACTTAACATTTTTGTTGCTAGAATCTGCAGCAACACTTTTTCGTACATACAACAACACATACCGGTGTTGCTATATGTCAGTCCTGTAGAAGTGAGTAGGAGTTCAACCAACGTGGCCCGGCGGTATTGAACTGCTCGTGAAACGAATCTATGTAGACACCGCTGTTCTGGACTGTACTCTTCCTATCCTGAGCTGTTGTATAAAATGTGTATCCATTTATATCGTATCCTTGCCATGTCACAATTGTAAATTTTGGCCCTTTTTCTAACCATAGCAGCGTATCATCACTTGATGACCTCTAAGTGAATCGCACCTTTAACCATTCGTTGAACCGACGCTTGTGCTCTCTTGTGATCCAAACCTCCGACCAGTTTGGATTCTGTTGGTGTACCATGTCTTTGTGCTTGTCGATGTACGGGGACACTTGGGTCATGTGTTGTAAGACCGTAAAATGGGCTTGATCGTACGTATCTAGGTCGAGAGTGATTGCTTTCCTTCCGATGGTCCCGATACCCTCCAGTCTCCCCTCATGACGAGATAGAGGCACACCTATCGGTTCTACTAGAGCCATGTAGTCGACGTAGAACTCAATAACGTCTTCGGTTGCATAACCTTCGATGATGCTGCCCTCCGGTCGAGATCGATTCTCTACGTAGGACTTGAGAATTCCCACGTACCTCTCGAACGGGTACATATGACGTAGGAACACAGGGCCGCATATCTTTATCTCTTTCACAAGGTGAACAATGAGATGGACCATGATATCGAAAAACAACAGAGGGAAATACATCTCAAGATGACATAGAGTCGTCGCCACCTCGGCCTGCAGAGCATCTAGTCCTTCGGGATCGATAACCTTCTGAGCAATTGAGTAAAGAAATAACACAGCCTCAAGATTACCACTCGGACCTTGTTTGGCAAGATACTCCTAATTGCAACAGGAACCATTTGTGTCATCAGCACATGACAATCATGAGACTTCATACCAATTAATTTCAAATCTTCCATAGAAATAAGTTTCTTAATACTGGCGGAGTAACCGGACAGAACTTTCACACCATACAAGCTCTGACACAGTTCATTTCTCTTGGCCTTGGACAGAGTGTAGCAAGCTAGGGGAAGGTACGTTCGTCCTTTATCGGTCTTTTTCAGTGCTAACTCGGTCCTCATGTTCATATCAACCAAGTCACGTTGTGCGTTAACACCATCTTTTATTTTGCTACTAATGTTCAGTAAGAGACCAATCAAGCTATCACATACATTCTTCTCCACATGCATGACATCGATGCAGTGGTGAACTTCTAAGTACTCCCAATAAGGTAAGTCCTAAAAAATTGACCGCTTCTTCCAGATGTTCTTCTGATGGGTCCTTAATTTACATCCCTTCCCAAGCACAACATCGATATCCTTAACTATATCATAGACCTCTTTCCCTCTAAAAGCCCTTAGAACTGAACCGTCCTCCTTATTTTCATCGAATTGTTTCTGTTGGGGTATGGGTAGGGTACGATAGCAATAAATCAAAATTTTCTACCACGTAAACCAGGAAGCCAAGCAAGTAGATGATCACAGATCGTTACCACTAGACGCGCAGAGCAGCGGAAGAAGGGTTGGAGAAACCTGATCCAACGAAGAGCGCGTCGATGTAGTGGTCGTAGTCGATCGTCCAGCGTCGAGCACGTCGGTGCGGTGGTCGTGGTCGATCGTCTCCTCCAGCGACCTCTGCAGTTCCTTGTAAAGATCGCGGATCGTCCTCAAGTGCAACAGCAACTGCAGTAGCGCCTCTACGGTGTCCACACGTCCAGGGAAGGAACAACCATGCGCCGGTGTGCTAGCACCAAGTCGAACGGTAGAGCTCTTAGGAAGATGGCGACTAGGGTTTCGGTGGAACAACTCAACTCACGACTTTCGTGTGTCTTGTCTGTTACGTTTACCACTCTAGCAGCCTCATGCATCTCCTTATATATCGCTCGTGACGGATCCTATCCGAACACGTTTGACGAATCGTATCCGTACTGGTTTGTTCCAACCCGTTAAGTGTGTGACCCGTTAGGTTCATGCGTAATCGGTTGTGACTCAGAAACCCTTTTCGATCACGTGTCGTTAGCGGTTCCTAGCAGGACATAACGATTCCCGAATACACACAAATTATATCGGACGAACCTTAATGTAATATAATCTACGACCAGGTCCCCATCACTTAAAACCAGGTCCTATCTTTATACGACCAGTTCATATTTGGTCATGACCAGTTCGTAACTCCTTACGATCAGGTTACAACCACTCTGTGATTACGTTCGACCAGTCTACGACAAGCTCGTATCTCGATACGACCAGTCTGTAACTAATCGAACTAAGCGACCTGCTCAGGTATTCTCTCTTTGCCTCACGATGTCTGGTTGAACTCCAGGTGAGATGTTGTGTCATCCATGGACTGTTCAATACTTTCTCGATCGAGTGTCGGATAACTTCATGTGATCGAACACTTCAACCACTAGTGGCATGGCCATGCACTTTCTTTATCCGACCACAACGAGGGGCCCAGAGACATCTCTCCTGTTATGTTAGGAGGGGCAAATCCCATATCCGACCAGTCAAATTCCTCCGCATGTTTCATAACATACCCGAAAGCTACCTTTATAACTACCCGGGCCATTCTGTAGCGATTGGCAACCCCTAAGAGTGCTATTACACATGTAGAAAATCATGCTGATCTCAGGTCTAAGGATTATACATCATCATTGCTTGAGACCAACTAACGACACATAGAATCATAACAATCTCAATAGTGTCTCAAGGTGGGTCAATCCAACCCCATGTTCTCCAACATGTGTCCACATTATTGATTCAATATCCCTATATCCATGACCAGTGAAACATGGTCATCAATCAGTACATGTGCTGGTTGATAGTCACTAGTGTTCTGACCATTGACATCCGACCAGGGATACATTTAGAATGACTTCATATAAGTTAAGAGTTTCACCAACAAGTGACATACTTGTTAATCTTCATAAACAATGATTTATTCAAGGAACATGATAACATATTATCCAATATTATGAGCATAATGAAATATAATCATCTCTATGATTGCCTCTAGGGAATATTTCCAACAGTTTCTTCATCTTGCGGTATAGGTGAATCCTGGGAAGGAACCTATGGTGACGCATATGCACAGTTTTACGCGAGTTGTTCAGCCATACACTCTCAATACCATCTAAGCAGTGTAGACAGGCTTTGACTCCTTTTGTAATGAACCCCGACAGGTTTCCGAGAGAAGGAAAATCATTGATGGTGCAGAACAACATGACACGTAAAGTGAAGTTCTCTCGTTTGTACGTATCCCATACTTGTACCCCTTCGTTCCATAGTGTCACAAGATCTTCCAGCAATAGTGCTAGGTACACATCAATATCATTTCCAGGTTGCTTCGGCCCTTAGATAGTGACATCAAAATATACTTCCGTTTCATACACAGCCAATGAGGAAGCTTGTACACACATAGATTCACGGGCCAAATGCTATGTCGGCTACTCATGTTACCGAAAGGATTCATTCCATCTGTACTCAAGCCTAACCTTATGTTCCTCAGTTCCGCACCGAACTCTTAGAAGCTTCGATCGAAGTTTCTGTACTAGGCAGAATCAGTAGGGTGTCTTAACTTTCCATCTTTCTTACGCTCCTCCTAGTGCCAACGCAGCAATCTTGCATCCTTTCGGTTCACAAATAAATGTTTTAAACGTGGGATTACAGGAAGATGCCACAACATCTTAGCTGGAGGTCCTTACTTCAACTTAGCAGTATTCTTACACTTATATCGAGATGCTTTACACATAGGACAAACATACATATCTGCATACTCTTTACGGTAGATGATACAATCATTCGGACATGCATGTATTCTTTCTACTTCCATTCCCAATGGACAAAGAACTTTCTTGGTTTGGTAGGTGGTGTTGAGCAACACGTTTCCCTCTAGAAGGATGTCCGCTAGGAGACCAAACAACGCTATGAAACTCTTGTCAGACCAACCATTGCTTACCTTCAATTTCAGCAATTCAAGTACGGATGACAACCTTGTGTATTCCAGCTTGCAGCTAGGGAACAAAGGTTTCCTTGAGTCCTCCATTAAGCCCTCGAATTTACCAAAATCTCTCTCACTGTAGTTCTCTTTTGCATCACGTAGCATCTGATCCAGATTGTCATCGTGCGACCTATCTTCATCAAAAGCACAGTCCACATCCGGCATATCGTTGACTTCCTCGGCGATGTCGTTATTATTAACTTCTTGTATAATCTCCTCTTCACCGTGACTGGTCCAACATGTATACCCCTTTTTAAAACCCCTTCAAATCAAGTATGCTTCGATCTGTGCTGGGTTGTTAAACATCTTCATATTACCATAATCAATGCATGGACAGTACATAAATTTTATCTCCTTCTTCAACATTTTCTGCTCGGTGGCTCTTCTAAAAGCAAACACGCCATTAATGTACTCTTCACTCACACGGTTCGCACTGTACATCCAGTTTCGGTCCAGCCACGCTACGAACGTAACAAATTAGTGTTAAATTAGATTAATAAACCGTAAGTACTCTTCCTATTGACCAAAAATACTAAAATTGATTAGCAATTAACCTAGAGCAAATATAAAGGGTATCGTTACCCTCAGAGCTCACGACGAAACTCCCAAATATCCCACGAGATCCCTTTCTTCCTCCTCTCCTTCTCCTCCCTTCGTCCTCTCTTTAGCTTCCTCCTTTCCTTCTCCTCCCTGCCTCCTTCCTTCCCTTCCTTCTCCTCTCTAAGGTGGTGCAACAGGGGAGGAGGTAGCAGGGGTGGCAGCTCAAATGGGAAGGGGGTGGAGGCGCTAGTGGCAGGGGGTCTGTCGGGACGACCGTGTATTATATAATGCCTGCATATCACAGACGATTCTTATTAAGAACCGTCTGTGACGTTGCACTATCACAGACGGTTCTTAATAATAACCGTCTGTGATGTCTCTGATAGTTACATATCACAGATGGTTCCTTTGAAACCGTCTGTGATGAGGCGTCCAGTATAGCCTGTTTTGTAGTAGTGTTTCCTCCTTCGTTGCCGACGCCACTGTGGCCGCTGCCATCAGCGCGGACTCGTGGTGTGGTGGGGGACTCCGATCCCGTGCTCCCAGACATCGTCAGCACTTTGATACCAATTATTGTCACTAAGCCGATGAAGACAGTGCGAACAGGCACGCAAACACTTCTGGAAAGAAGCTCCCAATCGGCAATCAGGAAACGGGAGAAGATTTGGTGCTACTCTCCCTGCAGCCTTTTCGGTTTCTTTCTTCTCTTTTTTAAACGCAAAGGAAGGAAACAATCTAGGTTATCAAATCAGGTTCAATCCTGTACAATAGGAAGGAAATAAGCAAAGAAGGAAATATCTAAACAAATCAATCTACTCAATCAATCCCGGTAGTCAATCTACTCAACCAATCCCTACTCAATCCCTATAGTTTCGCTGCCAATCCAAGTCCAACGTGCGAGCACGTCTCGGCCCCATGCACAGCACACACTGTGTATAGCAAGGGAAGAAGACAACTGGGTGGTCAACTTCGATGGTTTCAATATGGACAGATTGTTGAAGGCTTTAGCTGATGAGATATGCTGGGGCTGTACATAAACACCAGTAGTTTGGCTCTTTGACAAAAATCTACAGGGAGATGTTAGGTTGATGGACAATTCAGAAATCCGTGATATGTTTGAGATGTATTGGGGGTGAGAGGAGAGTTCCACTAATTGTCCATGCGTTTGATTTTGGTGAGCCATTGGCTGCCGCTGATGGTCAAGAGTCATCTCACCAAAATGTCAATGATTGTCCAAGTCAAGCAGCCCCTTGTTTGGCAGCGTGCAGCCAAACAATTGTTGGCAACTCACAAGCCAATAGTAGCTTTGGTATGCCCAAGTCATCAACTAGTCAGCATGCACATGAAAGTGAAGCTACAGATAGTCATATAGTTGCCTCAATGCGACATGAACCCTTTAAACCCTTTAATGACCCTGAAGAGTACATAGGCGTCAACGATGAGTACTTATATCGTGAGGGTGATCCTCCTACTTAAAATGGAACCATTGATCCTCATGTTAGTGATCCAATTGATGATCCTCATGTTAATGATCCAATTCATGGGATAATTGAAAAGCCTAGTCCTATTCCTAGTGTTGCTGAAAATCCTTCTGATGAAATAGAGATAAATGATGAGACCGGTTGTGAGCGAGTGATTGCAAATGATGATGTCAATCCTATTATAGAGAAGGGTGCTTTATTTACATATATTAAAGTGTTCAGAAGGGCACTTAATTAGGCAACATGCTATTAAGGAACAATTTGAATATACCACTTGTAAGACTGATCCAACAGGATTAATTTGAAAATGTAGATATGAGAACTGTAAATGGAGAATTCTTATTAACCTAATCATACTTAGCTTGTCAAGGCAAATATGGCTCAAAGTAACAAGCATGGCCACACAATCAAATAGGAATTAGCTACTACTACAACATTTGTATCAAAGATAATTTCTACTAAATAACCATGCATAGAGTAATTGGACGATAGTAAAATAATGTGTAATATAGTGGCATATATGATCAATATGTTCAGGGACGTGACATGCACCTTGCTCAAAGTCGCCAAACACTCCTCCAACTCCTTCAGTTCCTCCAACCTCCTCTTCTGCTCCCGCTAGCCCCACCTCGTCCCCTACCGAACGCAACCAAGTAAATCTAGTAAAACATCGGCATGCTATGCTTTTGAACACGAGTTGACAACAATATGAGTTTAATGCAAAAACAAACATTCCGAAAGAACGAAGTGGTGCCAGGGTTATGGAAAGCGTCGAGGTAGCAACACTGGAACATAGTTTGTCTAGTACAGAACCGGCAAGGACTCGATCCAAAATAGGAAGGAAAGGGAAAGCGGCAAACAAAGGGAGTTTAAAAAAATGAAAGTTTTCAAGAAAGAGAGAAAAATGTTTTTTAGTTGGCCAAAATTTGATTTTAAGTTCAATAAAATGCATGGAGTTTAGAAAAATATGAGGCAAATTTTATTAAACGCAAAACAATTTTGTGGATTATTTTGATGCTTAAAACTTTTGAAAACCTGGAAATATCTTGTGCTGAAATTTTGGGATGTCACAACAAATGGCCCAAAATTAGAGTGTCTCATAGCCAATTTTGCCTATACACATGTAACATCACAAATTTTGAGTTCTTTTGGAGCCTTTAAAAATAAAAGTAACCATTTAATTTTTCTTGGTTAATTTAAAGCTTAATTTGAATTTTTTTAAAATAAAACTATTTAATGTGAATAATATAAACTTCAATGAAATTAAAAGTTATTTTATTTGGGTTCCTTGAGTTCTAAAGTATTTTATGGAATTTTTGGAGTTTAGGTGGTATTTCTTTGAGCTCGATTTTATTTAATTCCTTTTCTAAAATTCAGAAATCCTTTGGATTTCCAAAAATTCTTTCAGGCCAAATCTCTCTGTGTTGGTCCATTCCTTCTTGCGCTCGCCTGGCCCGTTTTTGCGCTAGCGACGCAGCTCGCTCGCCTCGCCAAATTTCACTGCTGCTCGTCATTGCCATCGTGTCGTGTTCTGCGTCCACCACGCCCTTTGTTATCGTTATTGTGTGGGTCCCGCCTGCATGTCGCATCCCACCTATTTCCATCTCTGACACGGCTTCGCCGCCATGTCCATTCCAAACTCCTCGTTGCCGCCTTTAAAACCCCGCCACCCCCTCGTTTTCTACATCCAACGCTGCCCCGCACCTCGAAGCCCTACCCACCCACCTCGGTAGTCGCCTCGAAGTCATCGGGAGCGGAGCTTCAAGTCCTGGGCCTACTTGTCGAGTTGCATCGTTACCCGTGAGCCCCAACACTCTTCATCGTTGCCATTGGGATGGCATCGTTCGGATCTACGCCGCCCTTCCCTCCATTTCACCGAAGCGCATCGGAGTCTCGTTGTCGTCGAAGACCGTAGCATCGCTGCCGCTCTTCTCTCGTCGCCAATCATGTCCATCGTCCTTTCGTCCTGACGCAAGACCCGTTGGGTCCACCGTCGCGCCCTCGTTCTTTTGTGGCACTCCAAGCCCCCTGAGTAGTGTCGCCGCTCACCGTCGTCCCTTGATCCCAGCGTCGCCGTCATTCACTATCGCCTACGTGTCGTCCCAGTCAGCAGCCACCTCAGCCTCCACCTCAACACTAGCGCCTGCGTGGCCACCACATATTGCTTGCCTGTCATCCCGAGCCAAACCCTAGACTCAAGTCTCAGTGAACTTAGTTCACCGTGGACCTTGTCATCGACACGTGGACCCCACTTGTTAGTTCCTATTCTGTGAACCCGGTGCATAGTGCGTCCTAACCCTTCTTCCTGGACTTGGTCTATAGACCATGGTCCTACCTGTCAGTGATTGAATTTATTTTCCTTTAGAAATTTAATTCCGGTTGAAATCCTTTTTCCTTGCTGACGTCATGCGGATGCAGTAATCTGGAATTTTCTTTACGAAGAAAATTCTAAAATCCCAAAATAGTGTTTTCTCTCTCTTTTCTTAGATTTAAATATTTTGAGAGCTCATTCTCCTTCGTCCTAAGTCTGATTCAGTCCATTGAAGTTCCTAAATTCGTTTAAAATCGAGCTTTTTCTTTTAGAGTTGTTTTTGTTTTTTTTATTTGAATTTTCTTTTGGATTTATTTTTGTTTCGTTCGTTGTCTCTCTCGTTTAGACGACCTTTTTCAAAGAGCAGGTGCAAGATTTGAAGACCAAAGTGTGGTAACTAAGCAAAACCAAGGCAAGCCATATTCATTTAACCATATTGAACCTGTGTTTTCAAAAGTATATTGTTTTATATCAAATTGCATGCTACCTTTATATCAGATGCTTTTGGGAGTATTTAATCACCCATTTGTCATTATGCCTCTATTGATTATTTGCATACCATAAATCCTTTGTCACCATAGGATGGTTATTACTAGATGGACATATTTGTATCACTAACATGGGTTATTGTAGAGATGCTTAGTTATACGATGGGCTCATGTCACACGATCAATAATGTTAATTTGACTTAATGATATATTGAATTGTGGTGCGATGCCACTGTTGTGCAACTGTGGTGTGATGCCGCTGTTATAAAATTTGTGCCATGGTAAAGAATGTCTTTGGTTTGGTTAAACAAAATGGTTTTCGCTCAGGCGAGTGATCGCGTAGTAAAGATGGTGTTGTTTGCACATTGGGATGAGGTGGTCTTGCCTGAGTACTTGTCAAGGACTTAATATTGTGCGCCATCGAACTGGGTCATATCATACAACAACATGTCCAGTATGGGATGGACCTGGCTGATTAATTTGTAGTGTCTCAATTTCGGTTCTATTGTGGTGGTGTGAGTTACGGGATGGACGTATACTCACAATGGCATAAGAGGGAGTGCCTGTCTGGTCGCGATGACATTCAGTGTGGAAACCTTAGCGGGCAGAACTAGGTTGAGACAGAGCCTGGTAAAGGCCTTATGATAATCACTTAGTCGTGCACCTATGGAAGTGTGTGAACGGACATTATAAGTTTATTTATCTATTATGGGTCAAGCTGTACAACATTTGTAGAGTATAAAACTGTTTAAACAGCCGTTTCCCCGTTGTAGATAATTTCTGGGGATTTCACACGAGGTATAAAGTTTTTATAAAAAATGATTGGAAAGTGAATGGGATGCTCACTTGGTGAATATGATGTTCGCTCGGTGGATGGGATGTTCACTTGGCGGTTTGGCTGGGAAGTGAATGGGAGATTCACTGGTTGTTTCAAAGCCAATTGTTTACTTATTTATTTATTATCTTTTCAAATTACGTTTTACAATCTACTTACTATATTTATCGTCAATACTTGCTTTCTACAAAAGAACCATATGGCTATTCCTTTGATCAAGCATTGCATAAATATTAATTGCATACTGTTCCCTACGACTTGCTGAAGACTTTATATACTCACGACTGTAAACATTGCTGCTTAGTTGAAGAAGGTCAAGTTACTCAAGAGTCCTACGAGGAGTTTTTTTTTTGAAGACTTTGCGAACTAGGATGCGCTTCCCACTCGATTGCCTGTGGGCATGTTGAACATCCACCACAAGCTTCTTTTCCGCTGCAAGAGTTTTATTTGTTTCTTAAGCTCTGTGTGGCAAGTTAAGTAAACATTGACCATAAAGTCCAGTTATTACTATTTATTGCTACTTTGCTACCCTTTTAGTTAAATCGTTGAATGGATGGTAGTTCATCGATGTTTCAATGTATGAGTTAGCTACTGATCACGGGACTAGTTAGAATATACAGAAGGTTTCGAATGTGTTAATCTGGGTCCCGACAACACTTTATTTGGTTGGTAGCCAAACCTTGTCCTGCAGCAAATGGCCCAAAATGGATGGGCCTATTTGGTTGGTAACCAAATCTTGTCAGACTTTGCCACACTCCAAGTTAAACAAGTTTGATCGAGTTAGACATCTGTTTAGTTCATAACCACACCTGTGGCAAGATTCTTTTTGTACCAACTAGGTCTCATGCGTCAGTAATTAAAAAAAGTGTGACAAGATTCATTTTTACAAGCCAAAGCATGACTTCAGTTTTGGTGACCTAACCTTAGGTGAGTTTGGCAAAAATTTATGATAATCTTTGACTACCTTAGGATATGAACCACACAGGCCATGGGACTGGTGCCAAATAGTAAGCATTATTAAAATTTTCTTCTCTAGTAGTACCTAGCTGGTCATGCACAACCAATCTGGATTCTGGAGTAGCTTGCTTGCATGTATATATGTCCAAATTAATGACATGCACGTACCACACTAGAGTGGGCCGGAGTCATATATAGCTCTAATGTCAGGCCCATGGTCGAACACTGTTTCTTGAACGTACGACCAGTGCTGATGCAAGACGCAACAGGGAAACGTATACTATGCATCGGAGAGAAAAATAACAGGATCTATGGTCTAGCATTACGATATTGTCTCTACTGTATAATCTAAAATGAAGATCGACGCTGTAGTACCAAAAGGACAATAAAATCGATACAATGCTTGATACGAGTGTTGCCTGTAGTAGCAGCAGCAGAAATCCAGATTCCGCGACCATTGCTTCCCTTCAATTCGAACATGAATATCTTTCTCTCTCTTTGGTTGACATTTCGAATATAAATATTATTAGAGTAAGTTAACCTGAGCCGATCTAATGTTTGTTAATTTCAGCGGTACTATACTAGCTACAATATCTATGCGGCTGTACTAATCCCATCAGCTTAATTTGCGTTCTTGCGGTACATAATTATTATGTAGTATTGCTTAAAAAATTACTTTTGCTTAAAAAATATATTTTTGTTTCGAATAGTAATTTAAAGGATCATGACCCACGATGGAGTTCTTGCAAGAACTCCGTTACACTTTAGAGATCTAGATGCTTCTATTGACGAGGATCAAACCTCAAGGCAGGATTGATCCAATGGGTTACTCGATCTCTCACGGTGATAGAACTAGATACAAGTAGACACTACTAGAAACGCCAATGTTCCCTACGGTTTTATTATTTCCCTAGTGGTGGAAATCTAATCCACGGGAAAGAACATATCCCTATGGTGAGATCAAATAAACGTAGGGAAAGCATATGTTCCCTATAGTTTAATGTAAATTGTAGGGAAATCTGGAGGAGAGGGCCCGCCAAGACCATGGTGGCGTCTGCCAACACGGATTGAGTGCTGAGGTGGATAGTTCCCTACCATGAGATTGAGAACCGTAGGGACATGAATTTCGTTTGCCTCAAAAAAAATTGGCATCCCGCCAAATTTTCACTCATTCCCTCCGGCCAAACTCGACCTCCGCACAAAATTTTCTTAGTCCCTGGCTCCCTGCCGCTCCGCCCAAACTCGACCGCCCCCCCAAATCCCGCCGCCTTCTCCAGGGAAAATTTTCCTCCCGCCGCCGTCAGTCTCCTCCTAGGTCCCCACCGTTCCCCCTCCCTGAAACCTCCACCCCCAAATGCCCTCGTCAACTCCTCTCTACCCCCCACCCAAATCCCCTCCTCTCCATCCCCATTGAAGGTGCAGCCCTCCTCTACACCCCAAATCTCTTATCCTCCCCTCTTCCGATGGCGCCACCTCCGGCTCTCCTGTGCCGCACCCGGCCACCGGCCGTTGGCTTCGGTCCAGCGCCTCCCTGCGCCCTCGGTTCGCTCCCCATCCCCGTGCCTCCTGCGGCCTGTTGCGACCCGTCCGAGCGTACGCCGCCTCCGGCCTGCCCTCCCCTTGGTGCCACCACCGCTGCGTCGCTCCGGCTCAGATCTGGCTCCGCCGCCACCTCCTGCGCTGTCATGGCTCGATCTGGCCGTCCAGAGCTCCCCCGCCTCCTCCCATGCCGCCATGGCTCTCGCCCCCATGCCGCCGTAGCTCCCTTGTCCAGCGTCGCCCTCCTCCGGTTCCTCCTCTGCGATCGCTGGTCGGTTGCTCCCTGCCGCGCGCCTCTCCCCTCTGGTTCCCCCCTTGGCGCGACACAGTGGCAGCGCCGCCTCGGCCATTGCTCAACTCAGCAAGCTCGGCCTCCCGCCGCCCGCCGCCTCGTCATTGCGGCTCACCTCCCCTTCCTGCTTCCCTGCTCTCTAATCTACTAGCTTTACTCTTATGTTGAGTTTTGTGCTTGATTAAAGTTTTGATGTGGTTGTTTGTTGCATGCATAAGGTGAAGCTGGTGGGGTGCTGTTGATGATTGTCTTTCTGCGGCGCACTAAGGTATAACCCCTTCCTCTCTACTCCTGATCCCTCCCTTGCTCTGTGATGCATAAGGTGGCGTTGGTGGGTGTCTTTGTTCATGATTGTCTTCTTTGCGGCGACTAAGGTATAACCCCTTCCTCTCTACTCCCCGATCCCTCCCTTGCTCAGGGCACACCTCCAGTTGGAAGAAAAAATCAGAGATTAATCGAGCCAATCGCTACAACAAGAGATACAAACCTCACAAAGGAGGGTCCAACTCTATTGCTACGATATCTTTGGTGACTTACTTAACTTTTGTTCATTATGTAATGGACTCCTTGTGCATGCATTTAAATTGATATCCTTTTATGTAGTCTAAAAAGAAGGGCGAGAAGTATCTCCAATTGAGGCATGGGTGTATACACATAGAGGTTCAAATCCTCGGGATCCTAATTATTTGAACACTAAAGAAGTCTGCTTGCATGCCCGGTAATTTTCAGTTATTTCTTAGTTTTGGAACTTATGTTGCAATATTTGTTACACATCTTAACTTATTGGACTAAGATCTATGCCAAGCAAAAATAGTGTGTGCGCATTGTAATGGATAGAATTAAGCTGTAAAAGTTGATGCAAGATGTACACATTTGTTTCTTAAGATATATATATACTAACATTTCTATGTAGTGCTAAAAATGTAACCGACTTATGCTTTCAACGCAATGGGTAAACACTTACTAACAAGAAGTACGTAGCAAAAATATAAAGCCCTTGATATAAGATGACTAAAAAAATTGTAGTTCCCTTTGTTTCAATTTTTTTTAGCCCTCTTCAATTGCTAGCATGGAGACATCAACCAACTAGCCAGCCTGTAGCACTAGCTTGCACTTTAATTAACAAGTATCAATGCATTAGCCTGGTTACTTAAATAGAGAGTACTTTTATTATATATATAATATGTTACCACAGCAAAGTGATCAGTATGCATGCATAATTGCATATTCCTATCCTAGGTAGATTAAGTTCAGCCAAAACTAATCATTTTAGAATCGATCACGACCAGTACTGGGAAGTAAAGACCACAACTCTAAGCTTACACACAAGTGTACATTCTATACATATATACATTGGCGATTTTCTAGGCAAGACTGGCGCAAGTCAAGGAAAAAGATTTATCGAAAGTGATTATACTTCATTCTTATTAAAAATCAAGATAACAGTTTGATATCAGAGCAGTTTTAGTTGGATATTATTTTCATCTCATCACGATTTCCAGACTTCCAAAGGCATATTTTAAAGCACAATCTAAAACAGGAGCTTGTTGTCACACGTAGTTCAATTCTTCCCCTCTAATGATCTTATGAAACAATGGCTAGTTCATGAGATATGCATATGTATGTCAGAACTCAAAAGAGTGGAATAGTTAAATTGTCCAAGTCTTGACACCAATGCATTGGTGTTGGTGTAACCTTGTTATGTAATCAACTCTGAGTTGTTTCCTGTTTGAAGTATTGAACTCTAGCTTTCCCATACAGTACTATGCCTATTATTTTTCTGTTTGTTTTTTGTATTCTATATTCAAATTCTTGTCTTGTACAGGCCCATACCATTGGTTCAGCAACCGGAGATGAGAATCCAGATGAGACATTGAGCATAATTGCTCAAGGAATGTTTGGAGGCTATGTCAACGCATCTGGTAGTGCTGACGGGAGCTATTCCCCTGATTTGGATGGTGGTCTTACCCCATTTTGATATCAGCCACATTAGAAGAGTTTATGGAAATATTTCAACCATATGGATGTATAAACTTTGATGCAAGTGGTGAATGTACCTCCTTTTGTTGTTGGATAACGTTTATGTCATTTTCATGTTAGCATGCTACAAACCTTTTAGGAGGAACAACTATGTTTGTATTGAATTTTGTAAGTGACAATATGAGCAATATCTTTATGATCTGTAGCTTGGTGTTTTGATTGATATTGTTTGTGTGGTGATGTTCTGAGTTGTATTATTCATGTAGTAAAATATTTAAATGTTGCTAGAAAATGTTTAGACCTAGTGCTTTATATGGTGCTATAAAAATAATCAAATTCGGTAGGAAATCATTTTGATAGGGTGCTGAAAAAAAATCACATATAGAAGTTCCCTACAGTTAATTGAAACTGAAAACGTAGGGGAAACAATGTCTGGACACCATGCCATGTCAGCAATTTTCCCTACGGTTTTAATTGAAACTGAAAACGTGGGGAAACAATATCTACAGGCCAGACACCATGCCATGTCAGCAATTTTCCCTACGGTTTCAAACCCACGGGAAAAAAATATTCTCCTACGGTTTTTTAAGGAAACCGTAGGGCACTTTCTCGTTCCCCACGTTCTTTTCCCATGGAATTGTTCCCTACGAATCACACTAGAGAAATGTGTTCCCTACTGTTTTTGGAGTGTTCCCTAGTAAAACCAGCCCTAGGGATCATGGCGTTTTCTAGTAGTGAGAGCACGAATATAAGATACAATTCACACTTTGATAAATAATCTTCCTTCCCTGCACATGACAATACACAAACGAAAGATAAGGATCAATGATCCAACTAGCCCAAAACCAACACCGCAATTGGAATCCACGTGCAAAGATAAGAACTCTCAAAAGAATCTGACAAAGAAACATCACACGACAGCGGGATTAGACCCTCGTGGCGACTCGCTAATTAAACTCACGTACTATCAAAACTCTAAGGATTACATTACATGGCGTGTATATATATATACCACTTAAATCGTATGATGATATATTTTTATCTATTTAAGCACACTCTAATAATGATTATAAGATACCTCAAAGTGAGTTCTATGAAAAATTTCATTAATTTCCACTTTTATAGCAAAAATTGTGTATATACTTTTTTATATATAAAAAGGGTATATAGCAAAAAAACAAAAGACTCCAATAAAATTTTTTCAATCAAGTCGCATTGGAGTATCTTATAATTGGTATTTAAGTATACTGAAAATGATAAAAAAAGTATAATATATGCATTTAAGTGATATATTAGAAGTGGGAGTATATACTCGTAGGAGTACGAAACGGGACTACAAATAAATATTCTCACGCACATTGGCACGCAGACTCATACGAACTCAACAAAAAAAAAAAAACATGACATTCCTAAAGATACAAGTATACAACCGACCATGTGTATTGTTCGGCCAGAAAAACGAAAGGCACAGAGACCAACACGACTCTAATCGGTTGTTCTGATATCCTTCCAAAAACCAGATTGGTTCTCGTGGGAAACAAATAAACCGACTCAAAGTTACCGAATTGGATATAGCCTATATTTGGTACCAACGCCGACAAAAAATTTAGTCATACCAACCAGATTCAATCTTACGCTTGGGCAATCTGAAAACAAGGAAATTGCAAACCAAAATAATTTAGTTTGGCTGCAATCCAAACAACATTTATTTTACCAAATTTTAGCTTTGTCTAGAAGACCGTGCCAAGTCAATCCACACCTTGTAAAAATCAAAGGGATACGAATACTCATTGTTAAACTTTTTTAAATCTAAATTTAAACAGATTTACTTTACTGGTGGATATGATACTATGATGTAGTCGCCCTCTGCGAGTACCAACCACATTTACAACTAGCGAAACCCTCTGTCAGGCACTCAGGCTAGTTAGCTGCAAGCAATAACTGAACCACTGCACATCCAGTCCAATGGCCGCAGAGTTCATGGGCTCGGCCTCGTGTTGCGCTTCGCGTGGGTATGCTGTTCGATGTCATTTTCCCATGGACACTCAGGTCTTCAGGCGTAACCGGGACGTTATGCTCACTCTTGGGCCTCCTATGGGCAATAGTTTGGCATCCCCTGAACAGCAGAATCGTTGTGCACCATTTCTGAAGATGAGCACGATGTCTCCTTTCTCAAACGAATGCTTACACGACCTGTTCAGACTTTGGACGAACCCACATATTCTTTCTTTCTTTTTTTTTAAATGAAAAGAGAGCTTTATAAATTACTCAGGATCTTTGAGGGATCTCATGAAAAATCAGGTGTTCAATACAAAAGGGAACTTGCTCCCGCCAAACCGCACAATGGTTCAGACTTTTTGCAAGCTATGCAAGTTCACGAGCTACACCATTTTGCTCACTTTTCGTGTGACAAATTCTGAATCTTGGTAAGTGCTAAACATATGTCGTATGGAATTTTTTATGAAATCAGTCGAATTTGTGGCCTTACGATTTTATTAGGAGATTCGTGGTTTGCCTGATTAGGGTTAGGGGTTTGAGTTCATCGGGGCCCGGATTTAGAGGGAGGCCAGGGCGACGGAGATGGAGGCGAGCGGCGGCAACAGCGAGAGAGAGGAGGAGGCAAGTGGTCGCAGCGGGAGGAGAGGGGGCGGTAGTGGCGGGGGACAAACTCTTGGGTGGCAGCGGCACACTTGGCAGTGTGTGTGTGTGTGTGTGTGGGGAGGTTGGAGGAGGCAAGAGGACGGAGCCGGCTCGGGAGGCTAGGATGAAGCTCAGGAGGTAGGAGGCGCTCGATGATGTGCCGGGGCGGATCGTTCCTTCGGGCAAGGCCTACCAACAAGAGGTCTATGCCTCTACCTACCCGTGTTGAAGGAGGAAGATGAACAGCATGCTCAGGTGCTGGGGTTCGTTGGCTACCACATCCATATAGCGTATGAGAAGGCTCACCAGTGACTTGGTCTAGCCTACCAAGTCAATTAGACTTCTAGCCCAACACAATCAATTTCATGTTTTAAGCCTAATTCCTACCTCGTGTGGCATTGTAACATCCCAATTTTTTTGAGTTTTGAAATCTTTTTGAGTAGTTTAGTCCCTTGGAAAATTTCACCAATTTTATTTGGATTTAATAAAGCTTAAACGGGGCTTTCAAATATCAAAACAATTTAATGTGACTGGTCTAAACATTAATTAATTCCAAAACTATTTTATTTGAGTTCTTTATGCTTGAAAATATTTTCCATATTTTTTTGGAATTTTCTAAGTTCATTTGCTATTTTTAATTTGCCAGAATCTTCTGGTATTTCTAAAATGCAAAACATATTTAAATCTCAGGAAAAACCTTTCGGGCCGATTTCCAATTTGCCGGCCCATTTCCTTTTCCTTCCCAACCCATTTCCCCTTGACTTCTTCTCACGTGTGTGGCCTAGCCCGATCCACCTCACCCTCCCCCTCTCGCTGCCGAGTGGGCCCACCTCGTTAGTGCCATCTTCTTCCCGTCCTTGCCTCGGCCTCCTTGTTATGTCCGTCCCTGACACACAGCGTTGCTATCCCCGTTCCGGATCCTTCCCTCTACTGCATTTAGGGTGCGTTTGGTTAGTGGGATATGGTTGAATGGGATGGGATGGTACGGGTAGGATGGGATCATCCTGTATGGGATGATACAGTCAGTCTGTTTGGTTGGTTGTATGGGATGATACAGGGTTTTGTTTGGTTAGTTGTATAGGATGATTCTAGATGGTTCAAGATGTTGTTTGGTTTGGTGGATGAAGTTGGATATGATAACCCTCTCGCATTTGACGATATTTGATGATATTTGACAATATTTGACGACATTTGACGATATTTGACGATATTTAATGATATTTAACAATATTTATCGACATTTGACGATATTTGTTGACATTTGACAACATTTACCAATATTTATCGACATTTGACGATATTTGCCGACATTTGACGATATTTGCCGATATTTGATGACATCTAATGATATTTTATGATATCTAACGATATTTGCCGATATTTGATGACATTTGACGACATCTAACAATATTTGACGACATCAGTGATGCAAGTAACTAAAGTTGGAATACAACTCATAGTCATTATTTAAAGGATTAAACTTCTTCTGGAAATATATTATTAAAATACTATATTGGAAACGTTTGCATCATTTATTGCACTTGAAAATTTTCGAATAAAGTTTAAACCCACAACTCATATATTAGCTCCAAAAGAAAACAAGAACAAAAACTCTTGTTTATCTTTTGAAAATAATTTATTAAAATACTATATTAATTATCTTGAATAAAAATAATTTTTACCAAATTTTTGGAACTCTTTTGACCCTCGAAAAATTTAAACTCAAATCAATAACCTTTTCTAAGTTTGAATTTAAACTATTCACATTAAATCTTGAAGAGTGAATTTTAAGATTTTATTTGAGTACTAGGTTGTCGCAGGAACCCCTCTGAAGTATTTTAGAATTTTAAAAATTTTATTCCTATTTTTAAAGCCTTGGTCAAACCCTTTTGCTTCTTGGTCAATCTGTTTTTAAAACTTGGGCTCAAGCACTGTTCACCTAGCCCGAGCCTGTTACGATACGGTTCAACCAAACCCTCTAGCCGCACCTGGGTCAAGCCACCTTTTGCGCGCAACTGTCGGATGAGGATCCAACAGTTGAAAGCGATTGGGTCGTTCGGACCAGTTCGAACTCCAACTCAATCTAGGCCGTTAAATCTTGATCGAACGGTCCATGTTGATTGGGCCGTTCAGACCAGTCCGATCATCCCGCACATCCTGATTGTCCAATTTCAATCGTATGGTTCTTAACGCCCTAGCCACACCTGGGTCAAGCCACCTTTGCGCGCAACCATCGGATGAGGATCCAACGGTTGAAAGCGATTGGGCCGTTTGGACCAGTCCGAACGCCAACTCAATCCAGGCCGCTAAATCTTGATCGAACGGTTGATTGGGCGATTCGGACCAATCCGATCATCCCGCGCATCCTGACCGTCCAATTTCAATCGTATGGTTCTTAACGCCCTAGCCGCACCCAACCCCTTCGCAGTCTCTGACCAGCGGGCCCTGCGCGACAGTGGCTTCTTCAACCTCTCGCTGGCGGGCGGGTAGAGCTTGGGCGCCACGCGCCGTGCATGCTCTGAGAGCCTCCGGCGGCGAGTCAGCAGTGGCTCGGGGAGGAGGGTGCCGAGGAGAAGGTCGCTAGGGAGGAGGAGGGGCGTCGAGGAGGACGAAGGTGGAGGAGGGCGGCGCGGAGGAGGGAGGTGGATCCGGGTGAGGCCGGCGAGGAGGAGGGCGCCAGGGAGGAGGAGGGAGCCGATGTCATCGGCGCCGGGGAAGGAGGCCGGAGCGGCGACGTGGCTCGTCGGGGAAGGAGGCCGGGGCGGCGGCGCGCTGGGAGGAGCGAGGACGCATTGGGAGGAGACAAACGAGGGTGAACAGTGTGGTTCACTCGATTTCAACGAACCAACTCATACAGCATATCAAAGGAATATTCTCTTGTGTGGGATGGTTTGGTCCTGAACCGTTTGGTTCCATTCAGGGAACCGAACGCATGAACGAGCCCATTTCTCGAACCGTTTGGTCTTGGACAGTTTGGTTCGTTGAACCAAACACACCCTTAAAAGCCACCCGACCCCCTTCGCTTCCTCACCCTGAGTCGCCCTCACCACGGAAACCCTAGCCTTAGTCGCCCCTCTCTAGTTCGTCATCGCTACCATTGAAACCAAAGGCCAAGCTCGTCGCGCCACCACTACATAGCTTCTCCGGCAGTCCTGTTCATGTCAAAAGAGTCGCCTCGTCGTTGCCAACCCCCCGGAGAAGCTAATCGGAGTGAAGTGTCATCATTGCTAGGAATTGAAGTGTATTCTCTTCCTCTGTCATCGCCGTTTAGCCATCAATTGTGTCGTCGTTGGTGAGTTTCGAGAGCCGTTGTCCACCTCCCTAGTTTCTCCTTCTCGCGTTCTAGCCTATGCGCACCTCGCCGCCCTCGGGAACCCTCTTATTCGTTGCCATTACCGTTGCCCCAGCCGCTCTACCGCCTTGAGTCTCGTCACCGCCGTTGTGATCATCTCCGATGAGAATCGACCGCGTCATCGTGTTCATCATGTCTCCTTTGCCCGGATCCCAACTGTCGTCATCGCCATCGAGCATTGCTCACGGAGTTCTCGATCGATCTTGCCGCCGCCGTTGAATCACCGTGGCATGCCACCTCAGCTCCGCCTCAGCACCATCGCCTCCGTGTCATCCTCGTCGGCACCGCGTGGCAGCACACGTGGTGAAGCCAAGCCCTAACCCAGTAACTTGCGGGACCCGCATGTCATCCCCTCATCGTGTGCACCCGGTCCACCATGAACCAACTCAACCTCGTGGACTTGGTCTATATACCGTGGGTCCCACTTGTATTTCCTATTTTCTAGATTTTCTTTTAATTCCAAAATTCGTTGGTGACGTCATGTTGCTACAATATTTTGGGATTTCCTTTAGAAAGAAAATTCTGAAAATTTGAAATAGTGTTTTCTTTCTCTTTTTCTTAGATTTAAATCTTCCGAGAGCCCGTTCTTCCTCATACGAACTCCAATTGAACCCATTAAAGTTTCTAAATTCAAGCCCTACCTTCCTGAGATTTTTATTTAAATTTTGGATTTTATTTGTTGCTCTGTTTTGTGTTTATTTGGGTTTTTGCTTTCGTTTGCTAGTAGACGATGATACTTCGAGAGCTTTCGAGGAAGGAGGAGTTGATCGAGCTCAAGACCAGTACCAAGACTTGTTTCAAGGCAAGTTGTACCTTTGACCATGTTGAACCTAGTTTTTCAAAATTACTTTGATTCAAACTATTGCATATTATTTCAAGTATTTAATTTTTTTTAAAAGCTTTGGGATTAGCTATACACCTATTTGTTTATATCCACTTTGCTCATTGAATTACCATGATATTTTGTCACCCTAGTTTGGTTAATTATTAGTTGGTATGATTATAGCACTAACATGGGTTGGTTAGGTATAAATAGTCTACTTAGCTATGCAACGGGTTATTTATATCATTTTGAGTTGCAAAACTAAACTTGACTAAGTGAATATAGAGTACTTTCTGGAAAGTTGTGTGCAGTATGTTGTTACTCGTTGATGGCATGTGTTGCACTTAACCAACAGGGTGGGAAAACATTTAGACCGAGGCAAGTGGGTGGAATTATGATATGGTGGAGCTGTGTGGACTTGGGAAAATATGAATGTGACAGTTGGTAGTAATTGGTAGTCTCGCCTTGGTCAATTAAGGACTTAACTTTGAGCGCTATTGAAATGAGCCACAACTGTATGACTACATGCCTGCTACGGGACATGCCTAATTTAGTAAGTTATGAAGTCTTGATATTGATTACTCATGCAGATAGGTTAAGCTATGCCATGGAGGAGGTGTTATTATGTCCGTGTGACGATTCACATTTATGAGCGGTTCACCGTGTCCAAGTCCAACGATGTGCGACAAGCCAACAACTTGTGTGAGGTTTGGTGCTGTCAGTATGCACAACAGGATTGTCAATTGTCAAGATGAAGTTTCAGAAAGGTTTTGTTATGATTAGTGCTAGCTACACTAGTTATATCTTGTGTGTAAAGTGTACAAACCTCTATAGAGTATTAATCAATCTATTCGAATAGCTGCATCCACGGTCATGGACACGCTTGGTGATTTCACACGAGCGGTAGATTTTCATTAAAACACTAGGGGAGGGACAACTGTGTGGTTAAACTCCTATGGCTGTGTGAAAGAAATTGATTAGACTTTGTGTTCTTTATGAAAATAATTGTTAAACTATTATTGTTTATTCATTTTAAATTACACTTTCAATCTTTTATTTGTATTCAATTGCAAATGATGTTTTTTTTTTGCAAAATGAGCATAGAAGCTATATCCTTTGGAATAAACCATCATCCATAATTGCATTATGTGGTACAACTTGTTGAGTACTCAGAGTACTCATTCTTGTTGCAATCATTCAGCTGAAGTGGAGGAATCTTCGCCTGCTTTCGAGGATGAGTTTTATGAGAATGGTGATCGCTAGGTTTTGATCCCAGTCGGTTGCCTGTGGCAAATCGATGGGTTCCCGCTGGAGTTGTTTCCGTTCTGCTACCGTCTCTTTATTTAGTGTCAGCCCTACGTGGCTTAATAAGTGTAAACTGGACCATAAGGTCACAACCGTTATTTATCAATCAAATTAGTTGTTTATCCTTCTATTCATCGTGTGTGGAATGATATTCATCTATGTTGATACTGTGTGCACTAGTGTGATCCTGAACTAGTGCATTTTACACAGAGGGTCCATATTTGCATATTTAGGTCCCGACAGAGGTGGTATTAGAGCTATACTGACTGTAGGTCTTGACCTTAGTTAGATCAGTCGTCCTTAAGAAATTCAAAACTATTTTATAAAGCAAAAAAAAAAACTTGCAAGATTAACAAATTGCTTGACTTCTCTTGCCTCTCTTGACTCATCTACTACTAAAAGTCTTCTCTTCATTGGTTTTAATTTGGTTCTTACCTTTTACCTGTCTTTGTTAGATGGCATGTCTTCACACCTATGGAGACCGTATTGGAGGTTTCACTGTTGAGTTGTGGAAGATTATATAAGCACTTGGAGGATTCGAGAGGCCACTCTACCAAGGCACCAACTGGATGGTGAATGGGCGGAGTCGTGCTGTGCTGTGTCAACTGACGTTCTACGCCTGAGAGGATACCAAGGCCAATCGTCCCATGAACATCACCGTTCAGAGGATCATCTCCAATGAAGGGGATCCAGGAGTCTTCTCGTCTTGCCATCCTATGAGTGTGCAACATCTACGCCGACGAGTTGAAGGGTTTAGTTTTTCGCCTTTGCCCCCGTGCCTCCACAATGAACCGTCCAGCTGGCTACCCATCCACTGATCGAGAAGAAGATGCAACTGTGGTTCACCTTGCTCACTTCATCGCCACCTAAGAGGGAGCCTCGGAGACTACTACCATAGAGCTACAGTGAGCCTACGAGACGATGCAGTTTGCAGATGAGAGGATTGTAGAGTTGGAGCAAGCTTTGTACGCCCAAGAGCCACTTGTACGTCTACCTAAGGAGCTAGAGCTGGTCATGCCTGCACCCAAGCCACCTGTTCCTGTTGACTAGTTCCAGGTCATCAGGGTCAATTCGTGAGGATGCCAACTCGTCCGCTAGCCTACGGCAGGGAAGAGCGTCGTCGTGGTTGTGGAGGTTACCTTAGTGAGTGAGGCAGTCGATAGTTAGGTTTGGTCAGTTGAGGCTTAGTGTGCAGGAGCCGCACCAGCTTAAGTTTACTAGTGTCATCCTTTAGATATTAGATTGTGTGTTAGGTTCATTTTTCGTTTTCTTGTGTGTAGTATGAGCTGCAAGAGCCCTTAGGCACTTGTTGCGGCCATGCTAAGACCCTTAATAATATAGTGGTTTCAATTGAATTTTTTGTGCTGTGTTTGTTGGGTTTAACCGATCCCCTGGTTTGTTCTTAACTTACCTTATGCTTGCTACCTTATCTAATTCATTCGAGCTTCCACCAGATGGTTCAAACTCGCAACGTCGCTGGCAGTGGATTAGGAACCAAAGGGGCCAACAGAGCGTAGGGAAGTGAATAAACCCCTGCAGGAGCAGTTCCACCTCAAGCACCGTCGATAGATTTGCAGAATTTTGGAGCGTTCATGGCCGCCCAGACTTAGATGATGTATTCAATGATGAATCAGATGCAAAATATGAAGAACAATCAAGACAACAACAATGCAGCACCAGTTGCTCATAGTCACCATGGAAAGTCTAAGTTAGCAGAGTTCATGAGAACCCGCTCGTCGACTTTTTCCAGAATTTTTTCGCTAGTGGAAGCTGACGATTGGCTTCGCGTGATTGAAAGAAAGTTGTTGATCACTCAGTGCAATGATCACGAAGGTTCTTTACGCTACATATCAAATGGAAGGCATTGCATCTGAATGGTGGGAGAATTTTTGTGCTGTATATGAGACTCCATAGAATATTACTTGGGAAGAGTTCTCTACTGCTTTTTGCCAGTATCATGTGCCGGAGGGAATCATAGATCTAAAAAAGAATGAGTTTCGTGCACTCAACCAAGGAGGTATGACAGTGTCTGATTACCTCAACAAGTTCTATCAACTTGCACATTACGTTTCAAAAGATGACGCTACTAACAAGGTCAGACAGAGTCGTATCCTGAAAGGATTGAACACCGAACTGCAAGTTAGTCTGATTGCTCATACTTTACCGGACTTTCAGGAGTTAGTCAACAAGACCACCCTTATCCTTTAGGATAAGCGCAAGGAGTTGGATGACAACCTGTTGATGATCGAGTCGCCGATCTTACGAAATAAACCGAGGAAAATGGCTAGGAGTTCTTGGATGAGAATGTGATTGCTATTTATTGCAATGAACTGGATCCTTTACAGGGGTGCCTTCGACAAGGCGGTGGACTAGCCCTAATTACACTTGGTGTACTGATTGCTATGCCATTGCTTTAACAAACTTGTGTTGCGGTTGTAGATCGTGTCTAGATCTTGTCAACCTCCCTCTTGTCCTCCGGTTGGCTTTTCCTTTAAATAACTAATGAAGTGGTGGCAGTTACTCTTGGAAGTGGTGTCCTTTGGAAGTGTCATGTCTGGTCGGAGAAACGGTTTGGAATAAATTAGACACATGTTCCATTTATCACACGGAAGGGGTATACTTGGAACCAAGTCCAAATGCCAGTTCAAAGCTCCTACGAGCAGTAACCTGATTGGGGATAAGGTATAGGACCTCACTCGAACAAAGTATCTTTAACTAAATAAAGTAATATTTAGAGATTTAATCCTCATCAGCTAGCCCCTGAATTTTAAATGAATTTGTAGTGTGAACCCTTCTCCGATGAAACTGTATCGGGCAGGCCCTTATTTAATGATGTAAAAAATGAGGTGGTTTGTATTCATTTTAGAGTTGAGGAACCGTTTGGGAAACCGAAGAGATTTATGCCCGTTTGGCTTTTGAGCAACTCTCCATTGCAGTTAATACTGGTGTGGCTATAAAATCCCCTTAGTGCGCAGTCTCTAGGGTTTTTATGCTCTCAAATTCTCCTTGAATCCTTCTCAGCTTCTGACGAAGAATCTCCTTCGACTTCCTCTCATCCTTTTCACCAAAAACCAACAATGTCGGGCTCAATCACCAACTGGCTGGTTTCTGATATGAACGAGAAGAAGCTCAAGGCTCTAGAGACGAATGGATTGCTCCTCGATAAGGATTTGATCTCTTGGAGATTTGCAGTCGGAGAGCATTCTCTGAGTGGCGAAATATGGAGAAATAGTTGTTTTCCCCGCATATATCGAATGTGGATTCAGGTTGCCAACACATAAATTCCTGTCCAAGGTTATTATGTACTATGGAGTCGAATTGGTGAACCTAGCCCCCAACTCGATCGCCAACCTCGTCATTTTCATCTACCTCTGCGAGGCGTGCCGGGGGATTCCACCGAATCTGAAGGTCTTCAGGTACTTTTACAAGATGGCGAGGTCGGAAAAGTTGGCAGCTTCACCTGGGGAGTGCTCATTCTGCCTCCACGACGGGAAGGCTAAGGAATACATTCGCATGTATCCCAAATCCTTGTGGTCGTCATGGAAGAAAAATTAGTTCTACATGACGGTCACGAAGGATGACTGTATCTGCTTCACCGGCAAAATGGCGAGCGAGAATCCAAGGTGGAGGTCCACCGCGGAGAAGAAGGGCAAGGTCAAAAGATGGATTGAATCCATCCAAGACCTCAGCGCCAAGGGTTTGACATCTGGGTACGTGGTGAGGGATTTTTCCATACGCTAGATAAATCCCTTAGAGTTCCGAGAGAGTTCCATGCTCTGGTACATTGGTCGTGACAATGTGACCAGAGATTCCAGGGAATGTAAGTCCTGAACAATCCTGACCAGTATGGTTTATTTATCTGATTATTCTATAATTCTTAAATCTCTTTATTCTTTTGAAGCCCTTTCCTCTGATGAAATAAGATAGCGGATCAAAATGATCTATACTAGGGAACTTGAAGGCAAGGCTGGGGTTCCTCGTATTTTGGCTATTGTAACATCCCAAAATTTAGTTTTTCAAACATCTTTTGAGTAGTTTAGGTCCCTGGAAAATTTTACCAATTTTATTTGAATTAATAAAGCTTAATCGGGAATTTCCTAAATTCAAAATATTTCATTTGACTAATCTAAACATCAATTTAAAGAAAATACATGAATTTTTCTGTATTTTCTTGGAATTTTCTGAATTTATTTGCTATTTATTTGACCTCTTTTGAATTTCCATTCATTTCTTAAATCAGAAATTCATTTCTAAATCCATTTTCCTTAGTGGGCCGAATTGTATCGATCCACTCAACCCACTTTTCCCTCTAGCCCGCCAACTCCTCCGCTCAGCCCGCATCGCCGCCAAACCCTATTTCCTCCCGAGCCCGCTTGCCAGTCGCCGCCGCCCTAGCCTTGCCGCTTGCTTGCATAGCGTACCAACCAGACTTCTGCTTCATTTGCGCCGCTTAGGCATCCGGTCGAAACACGACTCCTGGGCTATATATCGCCGCCCCCGTGCACACATCTGGTCCCCTGGTCGAGCCGCCTTGGTGCCCTAGCTCACCTTCGCCGAGGAGCCCCCGTGCGCCACCGAGCATCGTCGCCAAGTCCTTCTCAAGAGCCGGTGCCGCACCTTCACCGCCCCGTCCTCTGCAGTTGAAGCCCGTCGAGCCGTCGCAGCAACACCATCTTGATCGCCTCCTCTTTCTCCACTGGTTGCACGCACTAGTCAGAGCTCCCTAGACCTCCGTCGCCGGCATGCACTTCGTCCCCAACGTCTCCGGCCGCTCGCAATGCCTTCATTGTGTCCCCCACCGCCAAGGTGTTTCTCTCTTGAATCTAACCGCGTCACCATGCGCCTTACCTTCCGAACTGCACTCCTACGCTTTCAATTTCGTGTTTCGTCCTTTGTGCACCAGGAATCGATCCTTCTTCGTCAACTCTGACCACCGTCCTTCACCGGTCAATTGAGCCTTCTTCGATGATCTCCTCCGCGCTTGGATCCCGCCATCTTGCTCCTCGAGCCTCATTCTACTCAGTGCCCTCTTCCACTTCGCCGGAGCCTCTATCCGACAAAGCCCGTATAGCTCTCCGCCGCCAAGGTCCCGTCGCCGGCCACCACCATCCACTCCGACCACCCGTGAGCACCTCATTAGATTCGCAATAGCATTTTCTGCTTGTTGATACCACTCATCACCGGTGAAGCCCCGCCGTTCGCCGTCGACCCTTGGAACTCGAGCCTATCGTGTGGTCGTAAACTCTTACGACAATGGTCAAAACTTGTACGACCAGTAGTCGTAATCTTTCCTACAACCAGGCACTCATAATCTTTCCTACGACCAGAAAGTCGTAATCTTCCTACATCTAGTGGTCATAAGCCTCTTTCGACCAGGAAGTCAAAGCTTCTTACGACCAGGCTGTCGTAAGCCTCCTACAACCAGTAGTCATAGCATCCTACGACCAGTAGTCGTAACACCGTACGACCAGGTAGTCGTAGCTTCCTTCTAACGTCGTTCAGTACTCGATGAACAGTAATCAATATACAATGCTCGATAAACAGTACTCAAAACTCCTTTTTGAGTATTTTCTTTAGATTAGATCTTCCAAAGGCCATATCTTCTTCATCCGAACTCCGTTTGAACCCATTCAAGTTTCTAAATTCATCTAAACTCATTATCTACTTTATAGTACCATTCAATCTCAATTTGGAGTTTATTTGATTTATCTTTTTGAATTTTGTTTGTTTTGCGTTTTCTTTTCCATTGGACGTTGAAGTCCCAAAATCGTTCGAAGGAGCTGAAGGTCAAGGAAGTAAAAGATTGAAGATAAAATAAGATCATCATGGCTATAGCAAGGCAAGTTATACCCAATTTCCAAAAGTTATATTGATTCAAATTAATGCATTTACTTTAAGTATTTATTTAAATGCTTTTGGGTTTAGTTATTATCCAATTTTTTTATATTCACCTTGCATATTGTATTACCTTGATCTTTTGTCACTCTAGATTGGTTAATTATTGAGTTGGTCTTATCATGGCACCAACATGGGTTGGTTAGATACAAGTAGATTGCTTAGCTATGCTACGAGTCACACATATCATTTGAGTTGCAATTATAAATTTGACTAAGTGACTATGGAACTTGGTGTAAAATTGTGTGCTATGTGTTATTACTTTGTGATAGCATGGGTTGCATCTAACCAACAGCGTGGAAAAGGTTTAGACTGGGGCAAGTGGTGGATACTAAGTGATATGGTGGAGCTTTATGAAAGGGAATGATAATCTTTGTGGCATAGTTAGAAAATTGGAAGTCATGCCTTGGTCAATTAAGGACTTAATTTTGTGCGCCATTGAACTGGGTCTTTCATACAACCACATGCCTAGTATGGGATGGGCCTAACTTAGTAATTTACGGAGTCTTGACATTGATTACTAGGTTGTAGCACTACAACAAAACTATCACGTAGAGACGCTTTTGTTTTGACGCTTTTATGTCTGTCTTTACGCCGAGAAACACCTCGCATGTAAAGACGCTTCTCAAGACGTTTTATATGATGCCACAAAATCTCTTACTATATGAAGGCACATATACATTTACATTTATGTAGAGACGAATTTTGACACGTTTGAGAATATGTCTGAGAATTAAGAGGATAAAATTTTAGTTACAGAGACGAATCTTGAGACGTTTTAGAATATGCCTCTACAGCTCTAGAAAAAGTATTTTGTTTTAAATTTTTTTCGGTGGGGACCGAAAGGACTGAAATTTTTTTTGAAAGAATTTTGTTCAAACGTTTTGAATCAAATATGAATTTAAAATCTAAAACATTTGCAAAAATTAATACTCTAAGGGGTTCGATCTATGCTCACGAGAAAAACAACGACAGCACCTGGCCACTGGGATGTCACTCGTCTCTTGTTTCTTTCCTGATTGCTACTCTCTTTAGCCCTTTTTCTTTTCCCATCTGATTCTATACAAAGTAATAACCAGAGCCTGCATCAGTAATTTCGGATCCCCACTGCCGCCGCCACTCCAAGAAGCGTAAGCGCGGCGGCGGCGCCACACATACGCGCCGCGACTTATCTGCGGAGGCGGCGACATCGCACGTGGCGCCGCCGAGCTCAGACACCGGGGCGCTGCGGCGCGGCCGCGGAGGCGACGGTCTTTGCCGCGGCGCCCGTGGACTTATTCTGCGGAGGCGGCGGTACTGCCGGCTTCAGACACCGGCGCTGCGCGCGCTTCGGAGGCGGCGGCACAAGCCGCGCCGCCGCGTCAAGCAGACCGGACCGGCGGTGGCGGCGGCGTAAGCGAGAGGCGAGCTGTTCCAAGCACCCACAGATCCCTTGTCGTCAAATCGGCAAGCTCTTCCCCACACGACCACTCCTCCGCGTGGCGGTACTGGGTGCCACCAGGTTAATTACTAGATTATTGCCACATCTTGTTGTTAATATGAAGCTTTCTTGTGGATTGATGTTTGCACGAAGCAGAAGCCTAGCCGTTTCTTCTCTCGTTTAATTACTAGCATATTAACCATATCTGTTTTGCTTGTTGTAGCAAGAGAAACAAGTGAACATTACTTGGATTTAACTATTAGCTTACACCACTAGGCTTCTGACATTGTCACTAAAGGAAAGAAAAGTACATTCTAAATTTAGAGACAAATAAATTATTTTTGCCAGTCTATTCAGTCATGTCACAAGTCAACCTTCATTTACATAGTTTAGTTAAATTGTACTAACTACTTGATTCTATTTTAGATTTTCAATCTAAGCTTAATGAATTGCGGTAGAATCTAATTTTGTAATTTCAATCTAAGTATCCCTTGCATATTTTATCATTTTTTTGAACCTAAGGTTCATGTCTTTGAAAAAATGTGGACAATTACAAACTGATATGTTTTGCTTTCATTAGTACAACATATCAAAGGGCAATGGATCGAGGTTGGATGAGTAAAGCAAGATCAAGTGCTGCGTATAAACATGGTGTCGAGCAATTCCTATCTTTTGCTTGGATCGAGGTTTTATTTTTTGTTTGGAGGCACTTTCTGATTATTTGCAGATGCCCCTTGCTCAATCAAAGAAGTTGTATTAGTTTTTATGCTCATGTCCTCTTGAGCATGAAATTAAATAATAACTTGAATAGTGTCTTATAAAAGTTTGATTATTGTGGTTCTATGCTATTCCAAACACGTAACATGTTAAGATGATTTTATGGATGATGGGTGAAACCACCATGTTCTTTTTAATCTAATTATAACTGATTTAAAAGAACATGGTGTGTGAACCGTAGTAGACAATAACCTCTTTTATATATGTATGTTTGTAATCATTGCATATCGGGCTCCCTATGAACTTATAGAATGACATTGTTGAACATATCACATTATTTGTGTTCTTGTTGGTTAGTATCAATTTCTTTCATAGTCATTATCATATCATATCGGTTTCCTATTTCCTTTTCGTAGATGTTCTTTGGATACAACACATGTTGCACGCTGACTAGGTAAACTTATTGAAGTGATAAAAACACAAATCTTGTTTTAGTTGTGCTTGGGTAGGGCTAGTGTTAAGTGATGATGATGCGTTGTCTCTTGAGAAATGATGGTCCGTTGTTAGACTAATCTATCTTTAGAAATGTTATGTTGTTAGACTAATTTTTGTTTCCACCATGCTATTTCTCAATGTAATGGCAATGTCTGGTGCCCCTACATGCATGTACATGGTTGACTTGGGTTACTTGAATAACAATATTGATAGATTCAATTAAGTCTCTTGCATCATGTTGAGAGTATGAAATCAAATAGTTGCTGATAGTTTTTATTTACAAAGGGCTTGGTGGTGATTTTCCTATCTATGAAGTTAGGGAGTTTTGGAGGGTCACTGGGTTATCTTTAAGTTCTGCAATTTTTTAATTCATGGGACTGTGACTACGCGGAATTTACATGCCTAGTTTTCAATTGGGCGATCTATAGGAACAAAGCCATGTAGTTTTATCTTTTGCACGGGAAATAGGGCATCTATCTGAGTGGCATCTTTGTTTCTTTAAACTTCGAGATGCAGAGGAAGTTGCAAGAAAAGCTGCAGCAGCTCAAAAGCGAGCAGCAGATGTAGCTTTAGGAGCAGTGCAAATGAATGGCCAAGAGCTATTCCAGCATGAACCATTGGTGTTTGACAATAACATTTACTAAGATGATCAAATCCGCGGAAATTCACAAAGCATGTGCTGTGTTCACTGTGAAATCCACCAGAGTTTGCACAAGCCCCTTGAGCTTTGTTTTATGGAGTCTGTAAAAATACTTTGCTACTGATAAATCAGAAAGGAGAAAATAGTACTCCACAATCTTGTTCTGTATTTTCATCTTTCGGATCTCTTTAAAGGCATTTAGAGTTCATAGAATGTTGTATGTGTATTGACTATTGAATGTATCCTCTCTCTAAGGGTGTGTCTGGTTCATGGTATGAGGCTGAACGGGATGGTTCCGTTCAGGATACGAGGTCATCCTCGTGTTTGGTTGGATGAATGGTACCAAACGATACGGGATGAGATGGTTCTATGTGAGGGAATATTTCACTTTTATTCTGTACCATTTCATTCGACAAAAAAGGTTGAACCACGCGGTTCAACGTTTTGCGCTGGCTCTTATGCTCGTGCAACGAAGCTCCCGGACACGAAAAAATAAAAAGAAGACACTACTGTGAGGACGCTAGCAGATGTTGATGAATTTGCAAATTGAATTTAAATTCAAATCGTGTATCATCTTACACAACCAACCAAACACAGTTTTGTATCATCCTATACAACCAAACAAACACACTGCTTGTACCATCCCATCCAAGACGATTCCATGCTACATGTACCATTCCATTCCATTCAACCTCATCCCACCAACCAAACGCAGCCTAATGGGCTAGACTGGAGCGTTAGTGTGAGACTGAGTGCCTATCAAACAATCAACTCATCATGTGTATCTTCCGAAGAGGGTGCGTAAACCAAAAGTACGCTTTCCCGGACTATGCCCCCAAATTCTGGGACCGTTAAACTCTTCACAGCCGCCAGATGTGCGATTCATAATGTGATGTCTCAAGCAAGCTTTCGGTTACAACAAAATCCAATATTTTATTACATAAGATTAAGGCTTAACAACCAGTTTTAACCGGAAGCACGGCGTATTCGAATACCTTTTTATACACTCTGCAGAGTTGCCCAACTTTACCCACAAGATATCTCAAACTCATACTGTCAGATCATAGACATGCAACACGTTAGCGTGCGACTGAGTTGGGATATCAAAGCCTTTTCACTGCTCAACCTTTTCTAGCCTCTACCCAGTAGGTTAATGGACCATATAGTGAGTTTTTTTTCCCATGTTTTCTACATTCTTTTTTGTTTCTTTTTGGGGAGTTCCATATTGTACCAAAGTATAGTGAGTGAAATATTGAAATTATTAAATCAACATTGGTCATGATGATGTACATTCGCATCATATCCTATTAAGATTTGACAACGGATCACCACAGCTTACCAAAAACGTTGCACAATGCCCAGAAGGAGCAACATACTTGCTCTAGCCATACTTGCAATAGCCCGATCCACCTTTAATAAAAACAAACAACAAGGAATGCACCATTTAAAGGAGACCACAAAGTTAAAACAACTGGGATCAATAAAATGATGCACATTCCGTCGAACAAGCAAAGAGCCAGATATATAATCGTTGCCTAGTTACCCAAGACCGAATACCAGAGATGCAAAAATACCAATTTTTTTGGTCGTAGAAGTACCTAATGAAGTAATTAATGTGCATATGACATAACTATCCCACTCTCTACTGTTCGAATTTCCATGCCGAGCTCGTCGTCTCTGCTAGTGAAATTGCAGTCGTTGCCACCAGTTTTATCCTTGACGACTTGATTGCCGCCTAGGTTGTGGTCGCCATTGGCCTCCATAGCCGCGCACATGGAGCCACGACCGCCCCTCTTCCATGGGGCCACACCAGTCGTGGAGATGGCGGTAGATCCGGGAAGGAGGAGACACGAATTGGGAGAGGAGAAAGTTGGCTAGGGCTTGGATTTGGGGAAGAAGCCTCATCTTGCGTAGGGAGGAGGCGCAAGCAGCCCGGAGAGAAGGCTGGAGGAGGGAGGGGCGGTCGACGTCACTAGTAGATTTGTACTATCCATGATGGTATTGTTCACTGCCGATGCCGCTATGCCGAGTCACCGATCGAGAATTATATAACTTCACCAACAAAAACATCAACTATATCTAACGTGCTACAAAATTATATATTATCGAGCATCTTAAAGGATATTAATGTTCACGTATTTATGTTGGCGTTTTATTGGATATCCATTTTTCTAATTTATCCGATAACTTCTTGATATTCTATTAGATACGAATACGGAGCAGATATTAATTGTCCCGTATCATAACACACGTCTCATGAAAAATTTCATAAACGAATATATCGAATATAAATTTAATCTAGAAAATATCAACACATGCAGATATTTTACAGATATTTGATCGGATGGATATTATGTGACTTGTTTTCACCCACTAGATATTGCAACAAAATACTTGCTTTGGCGCACTAATTTCTTAGTTTTGCCGCTCACCCCGCCATTTCCTTCGGAAAAATTGTCCACCACCCCACTTCTTCCACCTCCCCACACTGAAATCCAATCTCAGGTGCTGTCCCTCCCCCAGGTAGTTTCCCTCAAATCGCTATCTCCTGGCCGGTGGTGCATTGATTCGAAGTGCGCCGAGGAGAGGGACCAGCTGGATCGGGCGGCGGCGGCGTGGGGGCAGGACCTCATTGACTCCTTCCTCCTCCTCCTCGTCGGAGGATTCAAGGAGGGAGCTGTTGGTCTCGGCGGAGGTGCTCCCTCAAATCCCCATCTCTTGGCCGGTGCTGTGTCGGCCCCCACGCAGGTGCTCCCTCAAATCCCCATCTCTTGGCGGTCTTTGTGCCTCCCCCACGAGGTGCTCCTCAAATCCCTTCTCTGGCGATCTTGGGCCTCTGCTTGCCTCCCGTGCATGATCTCCGCTTGCCTTGGGTCCTTCATACTCTCGAACCGATGGGGACTGTCGTCTTGCCGTGTGGTTGTGCAGTCTTTATCTTGATCGCTCTCTGGTCTCAACTGCAACGACGAGAATTTCATCATCAAGTTCGGCACCAGTACAACTATGCCGCCTGCAGCGTCGCCCTCATCGCCCCCGACACCTCCCCACGTACGTTAAACTTAAACCCCTCTCTAGTCGTGTTCTATTTCTAGTGTTTATGTCTGTCTGCGACATCCAATTTCGAGTGGAATACTAGAATGTTGTGGGAAGTGTGGTCGGAGCATGGCGAATGTTTGCATCACATTACCCCATCACATTACCCGTATGGGTTTGTCAAATTGCTCTGGGATCAGTCAGGGAAGCTGCGACTGACAAGGAGAAACTGTGAGCGGTGTGAACTTTGCATGTCAAATTTCCATTGAAAATGACCACCGAGACCTCCTTTTTGCATTAAGCCAGAGTTAGTTGTTCTACTTTGATATGTTTGACGTGTAACTGGTTCCTACGCAAAGTGCTAGGATAAGATGATACTTGCTCAAAGTTATTTGTAACTAAACTTTCGAACTCACTGGATGTCATCATTGGAATCATCATTCCTCAATGCTGTTTTTGCAGCATATCTCTCCATGATGGCATACTGCCTTTGCGGTTGTCGATTTTTGGTGAGCTTCTGGTGAGCCCAGTAGTTATAATTTCTGAGTGACCAATAATACCATCAATCACAATTAAACAAGCAAACATTGAAGCGGTCAACTGAGCATTCACATTTCTCTCTCAAAAAAGAAGAAAAGAATAGAAAAAAATAGTGCATTCACATGTGAACTGGCCGAAAGGCATCAGGCGTGATTGCTCATGCTGCTGTACCAAACTGAAAGGAGAAGCGATATACATAAACATAAATCTAGATGAGTGATATGTGGACTGGAATGGTAAAGATAAGTCAGCCCCCTAGACTGCAGAACTGTAAAACAATGATTGTTGCCATACATACAGCAAAACTGCCATGTTAGATTGAAGATACCACAGCCTTTTCACTTCTCACTTCTCATTCTTTCTTTCCTTGAAACTACCTGATATGGCTTTTGGTACATCCATTCAGCTTATACACAGTTTGCCAAAAATACAAAATCAGGTTCAAACAGAGCTATCAGCTTTTACTTTCTGCGCTTACTCAATGTTTCTGAAAACCACAGTCTAAGAATGTTTATCTGGTTCTTCCTATTATTAAATGCATGCTTTTTCTAGACTCAAAAAGCATCTATTCATGTTCCAGAAATTCCATATAACTTATTTGTTCACCAAATTCCTGCTACATCTTTTCTCATGTTCTTTAGAATCATTAAAATGTATTCTTTGGATGGAGCACAAGTAAGACCTTCATCCTTGATGAAACGTAATCATGGTGAGAGGTTTCAAACAGGACATTAAAATAGTTGATGAAACAAGCAGCTATATCATTCTCCTCTCTATATATGTTTCCACCATTATCCTTAATAGTAACAATTATGGTCTTCCTTCTTCTCTTAATGATAGCTGCATGAAAGAAAGATGTGTTTCTATCCCCTTGAATAGCTTCTTCCCTTAATGATAGCTGCATGAAAGAAAGATGTGTTTCTATCCCCTTGAATAGCCTATTCTTTCTTGCATCTTTGTCTGTGATATTCAGCTATTCTATCCATGATTTGAGCATGTTTGATTCTAAGATCTTCAAGAGAGAAATTATATAAGTGCTAGGATGCATGGCCTGAAGATTAGCAATACCATGCTCAATTTATTTGAGCTGTTCAGTAAGAGGTTTGCAGAGCATAGAGTTCTCTAAACAATTTGCAGCTACTTCTCAGGTTAAACTAAGGCCTCGAACTTATGTTTCAATTTTTTAATAATCAAGGCACACATGCAGATTTAATCAATCTCTTGTACCTTTGCAACACAGAGCAACTGTCTTGGGCGAGGACTAGAGGGCCGATGCCCATCAAGTGGCATACAAGGCAGGATTAGACTATAGAATTATTGCAAGATGGGTTACAACAGAGGTTTCTTGTTGTAGAGCTCTAATTGGGGAGAACCATGTAGTCTGGTATCTAACTTAGCATGACATGTAACAATGTTAAGCTTTCTGATACCCCATATCATTTACTTTGGAAGCTTACTACTCACAAATTTTTCACTTTGCATTCTTTATATATCTCTGGTCCATGTTTCCTTTTTTTTCATGACATATGTACAAGAAGTGTTTTCTCTCTATTAGCTGATTCATGATTTGCAACTAAAAGGAACATGTACCGATTATTGTTCTTTAACTTGTAGTTGCAGAGCATAGAGTTCTCTAAACAATTTGCAGCTCATATGACTGTTTGGCCTATGCATATATTAACCTGTCATTAGATTGCTGATTGACTTCCAAATTTTTCTTTGCTTTAGCAAAGATATTATTGCCAGGACACCTAGACGATTGCGAAACTTGAACTTTCCAGCACAAGATGCAGAAAATGTGTAACTCCATGAAGATAATTTACAAGGTCCTCTAGAGATTGATAACATATTACCAGAGAGGCCTCATGAATCTACTAGGTCAATTAAGATTATATGTAAGTTTCATAATTTATTTTTCAAATATATACGTAAGTGTGATTTGCCCCAGTTACGCACCATTGTGCTATTCCTACATGCAGGGCCAAATAGAGATGTGCGGTAGATTCTACGGGAATTTCAAGTTAAAAATTTGTCGCAATTAAATGGAGGAAAGATAATTGTGGAGACTGATGAAAATGGTGTTCCAAACGAAAGGTCAGCCTCCATTCTTGGCCAATATCTTGGTTAGCTAGTAGAGAATTCAACATTTGCACCATTGAACATTCCTAGATGGGACAACAAATTGTTTGTGAAGAAAAAGGAGAACATGATCAAGCATGTGGAGGTAAAATTTTTACTACATTGCACCATAAATCATTATGTTCACTTAACATGCTAACAATCAACTTTAATTGTTCAAGGAGAAATTTGTCTATCCTCCTGAGACAATGCAGCTTACACGAGACTGGATTCTAATGACTATTAGTAAAAGGTGGAGAACCTACAAATATCGTTTGAAGAACAAATATTTCAATCGTCATAAGAGGTCCTTGGATGAAATTTTGAAAAATGTTCCAAAAGGTTGTTGATAATGATATCCGACATGAATCTGATAATGACCTTGAAGAATCAGATGGCAATGCACACGCTCTACCGAATACTATGCAGGTGATGTAGTGATTTTTCATTTATTTTATGCATTAATAAATTTAAATGCAAGTTTTTGCTAATGTTTTAAAACTATCGTTTACCATAAGTTACAGTAATTGCGTCTCGGCAATTGTACTAGAACTAAAGAGGGTTTTGCCAATTCATCTATACCATATGAACACATGATTGCTAAGGTGTGTGGAGAAATTTTCACTCAGTTATCGAACTATGCTCATTTTTAGTATAAGTTCACTTACAACTAAACTGAACTTCAATTGTAGAAAGCACATAATGAAAATTGTGTTGAAGCCAATCAGGGTTGTGCTAATCAGCTTTACCGTGTGAGCACGTTACTTACCAGGTATATGCAAACTGCAAATCGAAATTACTACACCCGTATTGTTTCATATAGTAGTATTACTGATTTTTTTGTGCATTCATTGATCTTCCTCATTTAAATTATGTCTGTCACATCTCATATGTACCTCAAAGAATGGAAGTACTAGAATATAGTTGGTACAATTCAATATGTAATGTTTCTAGTTTTTGTATAAAATAAACCTTTTACAAGTTCATCAATAACAAATGTTGTATTTCTTTAAATGATAAGATAATATTGAAGTCTTCTTGTTTTCGACGAACCCAAGAAACAAAAATAAAGTTGTGGCCAAAGGAGGTTTAGTGAGTAAAGATAAAACATGTGTGATTGGAGGAGACATGCTTGGAGATGAATATATTTGGAGTTGCTATTCACGCTATTACAAATATTGGCAATGAAAGATTGCTTAGACCATATGAAAATATACATATAGTAAGAGATGCTATTGGTTGTGTTGTTGCTTGGCCTCGGTCATATGTAAGTCTGTTTTCATATAATCATTGAGTACATTTGTCGGACCCGGGAACGAAAGATCCCGAACCCTCTGTGTTCATACACCAGTCCAGGATTTCCGATGTACACAGTTACAAAAATGATAACATAACCAAATCTCGCATTTCATTAATAGTAAATCGAGTTCGATACAATTGGGCATGAAGCCAAATAAAGAAGTAAATAACACAAATGAAATAAAAGATAGTAGTAGGCGAGCGAACGATCCGCCACAGTAATCGTCTGCAGGCGTAGTTTAGGCGCTTGTCCTCACCGTCCCGATAGTAGTCTTCTCTGAAATTTTTGTTGCATAAAGCAAGCATGAGCACAACTACTGTGCTCGCAAGTTACACCAATATGGAATTATAATGCATGCATAAGGTAAACAAAGGACATTGGCGTGGTTATTTTATGCGTAAAGCAGCGCTTTAATTTAAATAATCATAATAGATTGCAAGGCCATTTTCATACATTGATTAAAATCATATTTTAAATGACAATGGAATAATGTGGATAACCTCCAAGAAAGGTGATGGATATCCTCCAATCACAATGGCTAACCGCCCAATTTTTCCATAGGACTATCCATCCTGAAAACATCTGTTGAAACCATTTTAAAACCAAAAACAAGTCTAACTCAAAGTGGCTTTGCTAGCATGTCCATGATCATGACGCGCTATTCAATAGTTTTCTACTCTGCAGAGTTTGTGCAGCTTTACCCACACGAGATATTATACCCTTTGTGTCGGCCAATCCACGCTTCCTAAGGCGTGTGACAGAGCAAATATCACAAGGTCGTTACAATGATCTCCTCACAATACTCATGCCCGCTAAGGTTTCGCTTCCATTGACTAACCATCCTCCGGAGCCCCTCTTGCGCCATGTGGGACTCTTGTCTAACCAACACCCACTCATACAATATGGCACTAATAGCTATGAGGTATCCCAAATTATTAAGCCAGTCCTTCCCATACAGACATGTGGTGGTACGTTTTGGCATAGCAAAGGAACGCTCAAAGGCGGGTCCTTAATTGACTTGGGCGTCTTTCAAATTAAACCACAGGCTTTAATCCTAACCAGATTAAACCCGCATAAACTCGCACCCACCTTTCATCCGTTACACCCAAGTCCAAACCATCTTTATTTTATTTAGTAAAACCACCTTTACAACAAATCTATGGTAAGACAATACCATAGGTTCAAGTTAAAACAAGTTTGTAAAGATTTGGCTAAATCCTCCCCAAAATCAAAATCATGGTCTAAGTATCTGCTAAGCATTCCCAAACAATTTATCTATGGGGACAAGGGATGACATTTCAATATTCAATATTGGCCATACAAGGACAGTTGGAATATCTAATCATTTAAACAGGAATTTAAAATATTTGAATAAAAGTATGCATGCACTTAATAATTTGAAAACTGAATTTAAATAACTTTAAGATAGTAGGTGCAAGATGATCAAAGTATAACTTGCCTTCGCTGAAGTCTTGAAATTCTAATTCTTCGGAAGAATCAAATTCCCCGGAATCGTCGTAATCTAAACGGGAAAATACGACAATCAATTGAAATTCAAATAAAGACAAGACAACAGTTCAAACTAACTCCAAATAAAATAATTATATTTTATTTGGCTAGATAATAATTTTATAAGACTTTATAAGTTTGAAACATTCAATTTAGAAATAGGAAATAAAAGATATAACTTTTACAAGTTTAAATCCTAAATTTGCAATTTAAATAGTTTCAACTTCAAAATGACAATTTAAACTAATTCCAAATAAACTAATCTTACTTTATTAAGCTAGATAATCTTGTTATAAAATTTTAGAAATTTAATTCACTAAATTTGAAGTTGGAATTCAGAGGATATGAATTTTACAAATGTTAACCTAAATTTGGATTTGAAAGAATTTCTAAATTCTAAAACAGAACTAAACTGGACTCATAATTGAATAACTATATTTTATTTAGTTAGATAATAGTTTTCTAAGATTTTAGCAACTGAAATCATCCAATTTGGAATTATGATTCAAAAGATATGAATTTTACAAGTTTAATTCCTAAATTAGTAGTTTAAATTATTTCAAATTCAAACAGACAGTTCAAACCTACTCCAATTCAAATTTTTATATTTTATTTATCTGGGTATTAATTTTATAAAATTTTAGAAGTTGGAATCACCTGATTTGGAGTTAGGATGCAAAAGTTATGAGTTTTACAAATTAAATCCTAAATCTGTTATTTAAATCAATTTCTCGAATTATTTTTCTAAAGAAAAATCTATTAATGCGCAATGCTGACGCCAACAGTGGAATTTCGGAATTTAATTTAATTTAAAATGATTTCTGACAGTGGGGCCTACGTGTCATAGACACGGTCCATGTGGACCAAGTCCACGGGACTTGGCGCACGGGGAGGTGGCGCGTGTGTGCGACGTGGCTGCCACGTAGGCAACCACGTGGGCTTGGGCGCTGATGTGGCGCCGACGTGGAGGGACGTGGCTGAGCCACGTCAGCGCGACGCGCGGTGGTGCTCCGATGATGGCCTCGCCGGCGCTACGCGCCGCGGCGAGGCGTGTGGGTGGTGCCAAACGCGAGAGGGAGTGACGCTGAGTATGATGCTCACCGTAGATGCGCGAGGGTGCGGCGGAAACGGCGTCGGCGGTGAGCTTGAGCGACGGCGGCGCGGGGTCGACGGTGAAGGGGTGGTTCTTGTGGAGCTCCGGCGACGCGAGGGTGGGCACCGGGTGCGCGACGCCAAGGCGATGAAGATGGTGGCGGTGGCGAGGACCCGGAGGCAGTGACGGCGGCGCAATCGACGACGGCGTCTTGCGGTGGCCGACGGCGACGATCTCAAATTCCGGCGAGCACACGGCGAGTGAGAGGGCGTGAGTGGGGGCGTTGGGATCCGTGGAACGTGACGCTCCCGAGGCTCTCCTTTATAGGGGCCGGGGAGGTCCGAGGCGGCGAGGCGTCGTGGGGTTCGTGCGCGGCGGTTGCGGCGGGTTCGTGCGCACGCCCGCGGAGATGGGGGAGAGCGTGGGGGTGGAAGCGGTTGGGTACGCCGAGTCGCACGCGCACGACGCGGAGGAGTGGGGCGGTTGGATGGAGCCGTTGCGGAGCTTCACGCCCGCGCGTCAATGGCGGTTGCGCGCTGTCCGCGCGGAGAAGAACGCGGGGAGAAGATGACGCGGGGCCGTCGGATCTTGATCTGACGGTGTGGGGAATGGGGGTGGCTTAGGTGCCGTCCGATTGGGATTGGGCGGTGGGAGAGAGAGAGAGATAGGAGGCGCGGTGGTGCTGGGGCGTTGGATTTAAATCCAACGGTCCGAATTGAGGAGCGGTGGGGTTTTGGGGCGAAGGAAGCCGGGCTGCAAGAAAGTCGTGTTTCGCCCAACCAGTGTTTAGGGTTTTAATTGATTTGCTAATTCATTTAATCCGTAAAATCCATTTAGGCTTTAGAAAATAGCAGATTAATCCCAAAAATTCCTGGAAAATCACCTAAGCTCCTAGAATTGTTGTGGACTTAAATAAAATTATTCCAAGTTAAAGTTGACCATAGATTTTGAACTTAAATTTCTTTTTGGCTTTAACAATTTAAAGTCAAGCTTTTAAAATTTCAGAAAATTCACAAATTCAAATAAGTTTTAAACTTTAACCAAAATGGAAATTTTGGGCTGTTACAAACCTCCCCCCCTTAAGGGAATCTCGACCCCGAGATTCAGGATTGACCAGCAAGAAGGTGGGGATAGCCAGTTTTAATATCTTTTCTCGCTCCCAAGTGGCTTCACTTTCCGGGTGGTGGCTCCACTGAACTTTGTATGAGCGGATGATCTTGTTCCGTGTGACACGCTCTGCGACGTCCAGAATTTTGATTGGTTGCTCCACATAGGTGAGGTCCTCTTGAAGATCAATGCTTTCGTAAGGGTCGATCTTCCCAAGACTCGAAGGCATTTCTTTAGTCAGTGAAACATGGAAGACATTGTGTACAATGGACAAAGATGTTTGGTAGCTCAAGGCGATATGCAACTTCACCTCTTCTTGCCAAAATCTTGTAAGGTCCCACAAATCAGGTGCGAGTTTTCCTTTGGTTCGAACCTTCTTACTCCTCGGAGTGGAGTAACTCGGAGATAGACAAAATCTCCTTCAACAAAGGTCAACTCTCGCCGACGATTATCAGCATAACTCTTCTGTCGGGTTTGAGCTACTTTCAGATGCTCTCTTATTGCCTTAACCTTACTTTCAGCTTCTTTGATCAACTCTAGCCCAAAGAATCGATGCTCTCCTACTTCATCCCATAGAAGCGGAGTTCTGCATTTCCTGCCATACAAAGCCTCAAACGGGGACATTTGAAGACTGGCTTGGTAGCTATTGTTATACGAAAATTCTGCATAGGGCAAATTCTTATCCCAACTTTTTCCGTAATCCAAGGCGCAGGCTCGAAGCATGTCTTCAAGAATCTGGTTGACTCGTTCGTCCGCCATCCGTCTGCGGATGATATGCGATCTTGAAGTTGAGTCTGGTTCCCAAAGCTTCATGCGATCGCCAAAATCTTGACGTAAATCGTGATCCTCTCGTCGGACACGATCTTCTTGGGTACTCCATGCGAATGCACTATCTTGGCCATATACAATTCTGCCAACTTACTGCTCGGGTAGGTGGTCTTGACTGGAAGGAAGTGAGCTACTTTCGTTAACCGATCAATTATCACCCAGATAGAATCACATCCTGACTAAGTCCTAGGAAGTCCGGTGATGAAATCCATACCAACTTCTTCCCACTTCCACTCGGGGATCGGTAACGGTTGTAACAAACCCGGGTCTTTGATGTTCTGCCTTGACTCGCTGACAAACATCACAACAGACTCTGAACTCAAGAATTTCCGCTTCATGTCGACCCACCAATATCTTTCCTTAAGATCCCGGTACATCTTGGTACCGCCAGGTGAATGGAATAGGGCGACTCATGGGCTTCCTTCGAATCGATCGCTTTAAATCCTGGCGATCCGACGCAGATGCGGTTCCCGAACCACACTTGTTCCTTCCTCATCTTCGTGAATCTCAAGCTTTGCCTCTTCTCATATTCTTCTTGATCTCCTTAATGTCTTCATCTACTAATTGCTTTTCTTTGATCCGACTCAAGTGTTGGTTGAACTTCCAAAGCATTCACACATCCTTGCTCAACAATTTCGAGTTCAGATGCTTCAATTCTTCATACAACTCTGGTGATTTTCCCGAACCAAGATGGTATTGCAACACGCCTTCTCGCTTCGGGGCATCCGCAACTACATTTGCCTTGCCCTGATGGTAATGGATCTCAAGGTCATAATCCTTTATCAATTCTAGCCATCTTCTCGCCGGAGATTAAGGTCGGACCGAGTGAATATGTACTTCAGACTCTTATGATCCGTGAAAACTTCGCAATGATTCTGGATGAGGTAATGACGCCAGATCTTTAATGCATGCACAATCGCGGCTAGCTCCAGGTCATGAGTTGGGTAATTCCCTTCATGTGGCCTCAACTGACGAGATGCGTAAGATATAGCCTTGCCCTCTTGCATCAATACGCAACCGAGTCCTTGACGAGAGGCGTCGCAGAAAATCACAAAATCTTTATGAATATCTGGTAGGACCAATACAGGTGCTGAAACTAGTCTCGTCTTCAGCTCTTGGAAACTCTCCTCGCAAGCATCTGTCCATTCAAATTTCTTCTCCTTCTTCAGAAGTTGAGTCATTGGTCTTGCTAATTTGGAGAAACCTTCAATGAATCTGCGGTAATAACCGGCCAATCCAAGGAAACTTCTCACCTCTGTGACAGACTTAGGTTGTTTCCAATCCATTACCGCTTCAACTTTGGCTGGATCTACTGCAACTCCTCCTGCGGACACAATATGTCCAAGAAATGCCACCTGACTTAGCCAAAATTCGCACTTGCTGAATTTGGCATAAAGCTGGTTCTCCCTGAGTTTTCCCAAAATTAATCTGAGGTGGTTCTCATGTTCTTCTTCATTCTTCGAATAGACGAGGATGTCATCGATGAAAACAACCACAAACTTATCCAAGAATTCCATGAACACTTTGTTCATCATATTCATGAAGTAAGCGATGCGTTAACAAACCGAAAGACATTATCAGAACTCAGATAGTCCATATCCGTGGTGAAAGCCGTCTTGGGATATCTTCCGTCCGATCTTCGCTTGATGATAGCGGATCTCAAATCAATCTTCGAGAATACGCTTGTTCTTTCAATTGATCGAACAGATCGTCAATCCTAGGTAGCGGTACTTGTTCTTGATTGTCACTTCATTGAGTGACCTATAATCCACACATCCTCATCTTGTTGTCTTTCTTCTTGACAAACAAGACGTGCCCCCAAGGTGATGAACTTGGCCGAATATATCCTTTGCTCCGCAACTCTTCAATTTGTTTCTTCATCTCTGCCAATTCATTAGCCGGCATTCTATAGGGTCGCTTCGAGATTGGAGCGGTCCCTGGGACTAAGTCAATTAAGAACATTATGTCCCTGTCCGGTGGCATGCCGGGTAAATCATCAGGAAAGACATCCGGGAATTCTTGCACCACGGGTATATCTTCAAGCTTTAACTCCTTCAAGCTGGTCAGAATGGAACTTCCTCCGGTACAGGTATTGGGCTTGAACTCAACTGTGACTCCTTCCTCATTGGTGAGAGTAATAGACCTATTGGCACAATCTATCCGTCCTTGATTCTTGGCTAGCCAGTCCATTCCAAGTATTACATCCAGACCTTGAGAATGCAAGACTATCAAGTCTGCCATGAAGGAAACTCCGGATATCTCCAGGGTAAGATTCGGGCATAGAGAACTGGTTCTCATTTCTGAGCCCGGGGAATGGATTATCATAGGATTACTTAATGGAGAAATAGGTAACCCATTTTTGCCCACAAACTTATTGGATACAAAAGAATGCGAAGCTCCGGAATCAAACAGAACTGATGCAGGTATCATATTAACGAGAAACGTACCAAGGACGACATCTGGTGCTGCCTGAGCTTCCTCTGCTGTGACGTGGTTCACACGTCCCTTCATGAACTGGCCCGCCGGCTTTGGGGTGCCGCCGGTGGCTGGTACTCCGATCTTGCTTTGGTGGTGCCGCAGTCGCCGCTCTTCGGGCATTTGTTGGCATAATGTCCAGTCTCGTTGCAATGGAAGCATGTCACTCCTGCTGCTGATGAAGTTGGGTTCTTCTGCTGAAACTGTCCTGCAGATGCATTGTTGCGGAAGCCGGAAGAGTTGGAGCGCTGTGCCGGTACTGGAGCTCTGGGTGTAGAAGACTGGAACCTACCACTCTGAGGTGGCTGAGGCTGAGCAAAGCGAGGCTTGGGTTGCCCTCGAGTTAAACTTCGAGCGCCATCCTCCGCTATGCAGTTCTCCATCTGCAGATGTTTGGCCTCCTGGCGAAAAGCTTTATTCACTAACTGTTGAAAGTCAGTGTAGTCATTGGAGACCAGCTGAACTGAGATCTCATCATTCAAACCATCCATGAACCTTTCCTGCCTTTCTTCATCACTAGCCACGTCTGCTGGGGCATAGCGAGCAAGCTGGTTGAACTTGTGCAGGTATTCACCTTGTCGCGGTTGCCTTGTTTGAGCGCGTGGAACTCTTTCTTCTTTAGGGTCATTATCCTCGGGAATATGTGCATGGCGGAAAGCCCGCACAAACTCCTCCCAAGAGATAGTCTGCGCATCAGCATGGGAGATGTTGTAGTTATCCCACCATTCTGATGCGGGACCGGTGAGCTGGTGAGAGGCAAACATGACTCTCTCACGATCAGTACACTGAGTGATATCCAGCTTCTTCCCGATAGCACGGATCCAGTCATCGGCATCCATCGGTTCTGTGCTTCTGGAGAAGGTCGGTGGGCGCATGCGCATGAAATCTGCCATGGTCAATCTCTGCTGGGTGGAGGTGGTGGTGCGATCCGAGTTGTTCGCACATTCTCGCACGCTGAGGGATCGAGCTAGGAGGTTAATCGATGATTACGGTTTTCCATCATCGGACGCTAATCTGGTCCTTCACCGGTGGCGGTGGTGGTTCTTTGCACGGATCCTCCTGGTAATCTGCGTCTTCGTTGCCCCGACCTCGGACACTGCCACTACCGGTACGGGTGGTCACCATCTGCTAGAACTCCAAAGATTTAGGAGAGATAGACAGATAGGAAGTTCTAAAGGGGGTAAATTCTAACAGCCCAAGAACACAAAGAGCACACAAGACAAAGAGCAGATTCTTCCAAAAAGTTCCTTTATTAAGTTATTTTATTCAAAGATTATGGCTACCACAAATACAATAGTAGCTCATAATTCGCAACTAAAGATCGAGTTAACAGGAGGATACTATAATGGGTATCGGGGTATAAACCGCTCATCGAGCTAGCCTCACCGCCTTGTAGCTAGCTAGCTCCGTAGTTACGGTCTTCAGCTTCTCTTCTGCTTCTTGTAGTCTGTTCTGAGCGGTGATCAAGTCATTCAAGGTGTTTCCGTAGGCGTAATCCAAAGCCTTAGCCGATCCACCGGTGTGTCGGGGGAATCTTCGCTCTAGCGGAGTTGAAAGTACTGTCGAGTCGGGTCGGAATGTGCATCGGGTAGTAATGAAACCCGGTGCCCTGAAGGCGATGATTGTAGGTGTAGCGAAGGTGGCGGACTGCCTCTCTTGCCGCATCCTGCATGCCCTCATCAAAGGTGTCGCGCTGGATCGGAGCGTCAAAGACGTGGAAAACGGTGTCCGGTGCAAGGTTGGAGTAGATGAGCACCTCTACTCTCCACAACTGTTGTTCTTCCACCTGGTACTTGAATCCTTGGAAAGTTGGCCTCTTCCGGTAACCCAGGTGCTGCATCATTTCCCAAAGTATTTCAGCCCAGTATCCAGTAAAGGCTCCGTGGGAAGTAGCATCCGGTCTTTCAGCCATCTAAAATTTTGAGAAGGAGAGGAGTTAGTAAACATTTTTAAAGAGAAAGGTTGAGAAATGACTCTGGATAGACTCAAAATAGTTTTAGTTTTTGAAGATAAGTCTTTAAGGCAATTCTAAGGCTCTGATACCACTTTTGTCGGACCCGGGAACGAAAGATCCCGAACCCTCTGTGTTCATACACCAGTCCAGGATTTCCGGTGTACACAGTTACAAAAATGATAACATAACCAAATCTCGTATTTCATTAATAGTAAATCAGAGTTCGATACAATTGGGCATGAAGCCAAATAAAGAAGTAAATAACACAATGAAATAAAAAGATAGTAGTAGGCGAGCGATCCGCCACAGTAATCGCCTCTGGGCGAGTTTAGGCGTCGGTGTCCTCACCGCCCCGATAGTAGTCTTCTCCTGAAATTTTTGTTGCATAAAGCAAGCATGAGCACAACTACCGTGCTCGCAAGTTACACCCAATATGGAATTGTAATGCATGCATAAGGTAAACAAAGGACATTGGCGGGGTTATTTTATGAAAGCGGCGGCTTTAATTTAAATAATCATAATAGATTGCAAGGCCATTTTCATACATTGATTAAAATCATATTTTAAATGACAATGGAATAATGTGGATAACCTCCAAGAAAGGTGATGGATATCCTCCAATCACAATGGCTAACCGCCCAATTTTTCCACAGGACTATCCATCCTGAAAACATCTGTTGAAACCATTTTAAAACCAAAAACAAGTCTAACTCAAAGTGGCTTTGCTAGCATGTCCATGATCATGACGCGCTATTCAATAGTTTTCTACTCGCAGAGTTTGTACAGCTTTACCCACACGAGATATTATACCCTTTGTGTCGGCCAATCCACGCTTCCTAAGGCGTGTGATGAGCAAATATCACAAGGCCGTTATAATGATCTCCTCACAATACTCATGCCCGCTAAGGTTTCGCTTCCATTGACTAACCATCCTCCGGAGCCCCTCTTGCGCCATGTGGGACTACTGTCTAACCAACACCCACTCATACAATATGGCACGAATAGCTATGAGGTATCCCAAATTATTAAGCCGGTCCTTCCCATACAAGACATGTGGTGGTACGTTTTGGCATAGCAAAGGAACGCCAAAGGCGGTCCTTAATTGACTTGGGCGTCTTTCAAATTAAACCACGGCTTTAATCCTAACCAGATTAAACCCGCATAAACTCGCACCCACCTTTCATCCGTTACACCCAAGTCCAAACCATCTTTATTTTATTTAGTAAAACCACCTTTACAACAAATCTATGGTAAGACAATACCATAGGTTCAAGTTAAAACAAGTTTGTAAAGAGTTGGCTAAATCCTCCCCAAAATCAAAATCATGGTCTAAGTATCGCTAAGCATTCCCAAACAATTTATCTATGGGGACAAGGGATGACATTTCAATATTCAATATTGGCCATACAAGGACAGCTTGGAATATCTAATCATTTAAACAGAATTTAAAATATTTGAATAAAAGTATGCATGCACTTAATAATTTGAAAACTGAATTTAAATAACTTTAAGATAGTAGGTGCAAGATTATCAAAGTATAACTTGCCTTCGCTGAAGTCTTGAAATTCTAATTCTTCTAAGAATCAAATTCCTTAATCGTCAGAATCTAAACGGAAAATACGACAATCAATTGAAATTCAAATAAAGACAAGACAATAGTTCAAACTAACTCCAAATAAAATAATTATATTTTATTTGGCTAGATAATAATTTTATAAGACTTTATAAGTTTGAAACATTCAATTTAGAAATAGGAAATAAAAGATATAACTTTTACAAGTTTAAATCCTAAATTTGCAATTTAAATAGTTTCAACTTCAAAATGACAATTTAAACTAATTCCAAATAAACTAATCTTACTTTATTAAGCTAGATAATCTTGTTATAAAATTTTAGAAATTTAATTCACTAAATTTGAAGTTGGAATTCAGAGGATATGAATTTTACAAATGTTAACCTAAATTTGGATTTGAAAGAATTTCTAAATTCTAAAACAGAACTAAACTGGACTCCTAATTGAATAACTATATTTTATTTAGTTAGATAATAGTTTTCTAAGATTTTAGCAACTGAAATCATCCAATTTGGAATTATGATTCAAAAGATATGAATTTTACAAGTTTAATTCCTAAATTAGTAGTTTAAATTATTTCAAATTCAAACAGACAGTTCAAACCTACTCCAATTCAAATTTTTATATTTTATTTATCTGGGTATTAATTTTATAAAATTTTAGAAGTTGGAATCACCGATTTGGAGTTAGGATGCAAAAGTTATGAGTTTTACAAATTAAATCCTAAATCTGTTATTTAAATCAATTTCTCGAATTATTTTTCTAAAGAAAAATCTATTAATGCGCAATGCTGACGCCAGCAGTGGAATTTCGGAATTTAATTTAATTTAAAATGATTTCTGACAGTGGGGCCTACGTGTCATAGACACGGTCCATGTGGACCAAGTCCACGGGACTTGGCGCACGGGGAGGTGGCGCGTGTGTGCGACGTGGTCGCCACGTAGGCAACCACGCGTGGGCTTGGGCGCCGATGTGGCGCCGACGTGGAGGGACGTGGGTGAGCCACGTCGGTACGACAGCGGTGGTGCTCGATGATGGCCTCGCGGCGCTTCGCCGCATGCGGCGCGGCGCGTGGTGGTGCCAAACGCGAGAGGGAGTGACGCTGAGTATGATGCTCACCGTAGATGCGCGAGGGTGCGGCGGAAACGGCGTCGGCGGTGAGCTTGAGCGACGGCGACGCGGGGTCGACGGTGAAGGGGTGGTTCTTGTGGAGCTCCGACGACGCGAGGGTGGGCACCGGGTGCGCGACGCCAAGGCGATGAAGATGGTGGCGGTGGTGAGGACCCGAGGCGGATTGGCGCGCAATCGACGACGGCGTCTTGCGGTGGCCGACGGCGACGATCTCAAATTCCGGCGAGCACACGGCGAGTGAGAGGGCGTGAGTGGGGGCGTTGGGATCCGTGGAACGTGACGCTCCCGAGGCTCTCCTTTATAGGGGCCGGGGAGGTCCGAGGCGGCGAGGCGTCGTGGGGTTCGTGCGCGGCGGTTGCGGCGGGTTCGTGCGCACGCCCGCGGAGATGGGGGAGAGCGTGGGGTCGGCGGTTGGATACGCTGAGTCGACGCGCACGACGCGAGGAGTGGGCGGTTGGATGGAGCCGCTCGCGAGCTTCACGCCCGTGGCGTCAATGGCGATTCTTGTATTGTCCGCTGAGAAGAACGCGGGGAGAAGATGACGCGGGGCCGTCGGATCTTGATCCGACGGTGTGGGGAATGGGGTGGCGTGGTGGCTTAGATGCCGTCCGATTGGGATTGGGCGGTGGAGAGAGAGAGAGAGAGAGATAGGGAGGTGCGGGTGGCTGCGGTCCGTTGGATTTAAATCCAACGGTCCAATTGAGGAGCGGGGGTTTTGGGGCGGCAAGAAGGAAGCCGGGCTGGTCAAGACAAGGCGCGGTTCGCCCAACCAGTGTTTAGGGTTTTTAATTGATTTGCTAATTCATTTAATCCAGAAAATCCATTTAGGCTTTAGAAAATAGCAGATTAATCCCAAAAATTCCAGGAAAATCACCTAAGCTCCTAGAATTGTTGTGGACTTAAATAAAATTATTCCAAGTTAAAGTTGACCATAGATTTTGAACTTAAATTTCTTTTTGGCTTTAACAATTTAAAGTCAAGCTTTTAAAATTTCAGAAAATTCACAAATTCAAATAAGTTTTAAACTTTAACCAAAATGGAAATTTTGGGCTGTTACAACATTCTAATGTTTGATTGTTGCTTAAACTCTATTATTCATGAAGAACCTTTGCGCTTTTTAGGTCAAAAGAGCTAAGAAAACAGCTTTAAATCAGTCACAAAACAATTTGGTATGTTACATTCTTCTAATTTCATCAAATAAACTTGTCATCTTACACTTTTCTAACCAAGACATTTATTTCTTTTTCAACCGGTTTTGCAGGATAATTGAGGACTACAAAGAGAATGCAATGGAGATGAAGGAGCTAGCTTATAGATAGATTCCAACTATTTAGAAAAACAAATTGTGTCAATCCATAGGATCTTTTCCTGATGTATCTGCACCTATTTTATATGGATGTTTGATTTAGTTGTGAACTCCACTTGCTGTAAATTCAAATATTTGTTGTTGCTATGAAGTACATGCATGCTCTACAGTTTTCTTAGTTTGCCGATTGTGAGAATATGATGCTTCCATGTGAAGACACGTGCTCTACTGTTTTCTAGTTTTTTTGGATGAGGTGGAATAATGTCTTCATATGACGATATATGTTTCCGTTTGTAGCAAAATGCGCGAATCAAATTTGAAATAATCCAGTTAAATTCAAAATAATTTTTTTCACAATAAGACGCCCAAAAGACACTTTTGCGTACCTAGAGACGTATATAACGTCCCTACAAAATATGTATAAATTATGCGCATATGAATTGAATAAATTTGTAAAAGCGTCTCTATGTTTGTTGGCACGCAAATCGAACGTGTCTATATCAGTAAAGACGTTATGTAAATGTATCTACTAAAACGTCTCTACATGTATAGACATGAATTTTAACGTCTCTGTAAAGCGTCTTATATCCTGTACATTTGTTTTACAAGCGTCTCTACGGTTCTTGACACGGTACGTGAGGAGGCGCTCCAAGGACGCTTTATAAAAACGGCTCTACAATCCTCTAGAGATGAAATAACACGTCTCTAGCCTATAGATTGGGCGTCTCTACATGGATGTTGTGTTGTAGTGTAGGTTAGGTACTCAGTGATGGCTGGAGATGTGTACTACTAGGTAGTCACATCGCGGGACGGTCCACCGTTTCCCTATCCAACGGTGTGTGTCGTACCAAAGCACTGTGTATGGGTTGGACGACGATAAAACACATCGGGAGTGTCAATTGTTGAGATGAAGTTTCAGAAAGATTTTTTGTGATTAGCTCTAATCCAGTTGATTGCATCTTGTGGGTAAAGTGTACAACCTCTGCAGAGTGTAAAACTATTCGAATAGCCGTGTCTACGGTCATGGACAATGCTCGGGGATTTCACACGAGGGGTACATTTTCATAAAACCAATTGGGAAGGGACAACTATGTGATTTAAGTCATATGGCTGTGTGAAAGAAATTGATTAGGCTTGGTGTCCTTTGTGAAATCAATTGTTAAACTATTATTGTTTATTTGTTTGAATCACGCTTTCAATCTATTATTTGTATTCAATTGCAAATGTTGCATTTATGCAAAATAACCACAGAAGCCATTTTCTTTGGAATAAGCCATCATGTATACATTGGATTCTGTGGTATGACTTGCGAGTATGGTTGTGTACTCATACTTGCTATAATCAATCAATAGAAGTGGAGGAATCGTTGGTCAACAAGATCTATTTCAAGGATCGTGGAGAACTAGATCGCGCTACCCCAGCCGATTGCTTGTGGGCATATGGATGGGCTTCACTGAAGATTATTCCGTTACATTCTGCTGTAGCTTAATTGAGCTATTTGTCTTCTGAGGCATTAAATGTAAGCTTTGACCTTAAGGTCATTACTCAAATAATAATAATAATTTGCCTATTTTGTAACACCCCAACCCAACATGAGCCTGGAATGCTACTAATCTAACAATGTAACAATTTAAAACTAAGACATTTTATTAAATTTCGGCAGAACCTCCTTTGTATAATAAGCTATACCGGAGGTTCCAACAAAAAACGGTAGCAATCAACAATAATCCAACATCCAATTTAGAACGTAAACATAAAAACATTCATAAAACGCTAAGCAACTCTATTACAGAGCATCATATCCATAAGATGTAATCAAAGGTAATTCACTAGGCAATTTACTCAATTATTAAATCATAGACTAAAAGTATATCATCCTTCAATTTGATACCAATCCATCACGACCCCTTCTCTTTATCAACCTACTCAAAGGCAATTCAACATATCTACGCTAAGGCATCCGATCAGCAAATAGATGCAACCCAGCATCAACGGTCCTCAACATAACGAGGATAATGGAATAATCAACTCGAACTTTCTAAATCAACAACTAGAATTAAATGAACACAATTATCGAAGGATTAAGAGCATAAATGGATCACCCATGAGCATAATTAAAACATCCACTACGAAGGATGGTCACATACTGAAACTAAATTAACTATCAAGAATATGGATTGTAGTTAAATGGACTAGTTTATTCGTTGTGGTTTATGTATATGTGGAGTGCACCATGTCTACCCCTTCCCATGCATGTCGCTACCTCGAGAGGTACCTAGAAAGCATAACACAGCAAGAGTGAGTCCACGATTTAGCAAAGTGCAATAGCAAATCAACAATAGCATCATAAGAAGTCAAAGGGAATAAACAATTCCAACATAAATAACAGCATTATATACCACAGATCCATCTCTTATGATAGCCTCATAAGCAGTCAGAGGGAACAAACAATCCCATCCTGAACACAGCATTATATACCACAAATCCATATCTTATGCAAGAATGCAATGACATGTCATGAATGCACATTCTTCACATTTTAGCAATTACCGGTAATGCCGAGTATGTATCCGTCGATACATACCCTAAGCCTGTGCCCACTAGGCACAGGGATCCAAAGCCCACACTCCACGAGTGTGGGGACCAGGCCCGTCTAATGCATGACGGGGATCCAAAAACATTTAAGGCTTGTGCCCTCAAGGCACAGGGATCCAATGCCATGATGCAGAATGTAAAGCATGATATCAACTCATCATGAAAAGTAATGATCATCAACATTATCATCTTAAAGTTTCATCATTGAACCATGGCATTCATGCCCATCAACATGTACCATTATCATGTAAGCAACACCATATAAACATTATCATGTACGCATCATCAAGTAACCATTAGCATGCAGTATCATGTAAACCTTTCCAAGTAGTAAGCATCGTCATTAAACTATGGCATTTAGGCACATCAACATTACCAAGCAACAATCAATATCAATCAACTATGGCATTCATCAAGTATATAATATAACAACTCATTAATAATAATACTTGCACTTGCCTCAACCGTGAGACGGATGACGACGACGGAAAGGTTCTAGCCCTGGTGTCCACCACCACCTGGCAACCGTAAATAACTAAGTATACCACATAAAAGTGCACAACATAGCAATTGAACAATATGAAATTAATCGCTCCTAATCGCAACCCAAATTTAATCGATATTCTCCCAAACCCCAATCTGTGCATTTTTTTTCTAAAGTTTTCATGTCCATTTAGACCCTTTTTTTCTTTATGAGTGGGAGCACCAGAAGCACAAAATATGTTGGGAGCAAAAGATATGTTCTCACTGTACCACAAACACATTTAAAGGGCACGTAGTTACGCCAACCAGATTAACACACCTCTATTCCTATGTAGAAGTGTCATCTTGGAAGTCGGAACAATGTGAATTTAAAGAGCATGCTTCGCTGTTCATTTTTTTATGCCTTTAACTAATTTTAATACAATTCGAAACAATTTGAACTTCGAAAACAAGCAGAAGCTAAAATTACAGAGGAACAACAAACGAACACACCGTTCAACTCAATTGAATCCTAATGTTGGTTGATCAGTCCCAAATGCCAGTAATAAATCTAAGAATCCAATATGGAAACTCGAAGCATAAAACAAACTAACATGATCAAATTGTGTTTGATACAACAACGTGGAGAGATTCATACATTCCAACTCATAATACATCTATCACTTGCAAAATGCCCTTAGTTCCTCCAGTTGTTAATTTAATAAGATTGTCAAACTTCTCATGTGACATGGAAATTCGAAATCAACCCAATGGCCAACCAAATGGAAAGTACAAAATCGTACATCCCTGCACAACTACGTCCATAGCCATAAAACCTCACAACCCATCTAAATACACTAAGGTTACCGTTCGGCCGTCACTGCTCATACAGGACAATCATAAGTCCCACATTGTTGTGAACGAGCTATTCTTAAGTCATGAACGATATCAGAATGGTCGACGATGCTCTTAAGCATAGAACTGAGTCGCTCACCTCGCGCTCGACAGCCTACCAATGAAGTGCGCGGCCTGGACAACGCGGATGCCGCCGCAGCCATCCTTGCTCGACATGAGGAGTCCCATCACCTTGTTCTTTCCTTCAACATCCTTATCAGTGGATAAGCACTCCATGTCAAAGCAATGTAGTCCTGCTTCAATAGCTTGGGTTCGAACAATAGGAGGAAGACTAGATGACTCATAAGCAGAAACTAAAGTCTCATCCAAGTCAAGCACTACCATGAGGCACTCCAGGGGCTCAGGGGGAGTTGTCAGGACAGGGGCCGCGTCGGCTGGGCGCGCTTGAAGAAGGCGGCAGCTCAGGCACGCGTGGAGCAGAAGAGCTCGGGGAAACGAGGCCAGCAACGGTAGGGCCGGTTAGTGCCGAGGGATGGCAGTGCAGTGGTCCAGGGGTGGCGGATGAAACAGGGCACGACAGCGCGGTAGACCTCGACGATGAGGCCCGCTAGCTCCTGCTCGTCGCGCTCGCCCAGAGGAGGCGGAGGAAGCCAGTGAGCGGCGGGGTGGAGGCCGGCATCGGCGCGTCGGCGGCTGGGGTCGAGGAGAAGTCCAACGATGCGAGCGGTTCTCCTCCGCCGCAGCCATGGCTGCTGCCTCCCGCCCTCCACCTCACAACTCAGCGCGGCGGCTACCGGATCTGGCGGTAGGGGACTGGGAGGAAGAGGAGGGGAAGGGAGATGGATGCGGCGCCGCATCGCTCGAAGTGGGCTACGCACAGGAAGGAGGCGGCACCACGGCGACAGGCAGGGAGGAGGCAGCGCCAATTTGCTGGAGATGGCGGCACCTAAGTGCGGGAGGAGGCGGTGCCTAAGGGAGAGGAGACAAGGGAATCTCGGCCACGGAAGGGGAGAGGAGTGGGGCGTTTGGCCAAATGAAGCAGAGAACCAGGGGGTGGCGGCCGAATGAAGGGGAAGAAATAATAGAAAAAAAACTAGGGTTTACTCTCCACTTGGTCCTCTTTAAAGCCAGACAGCACCCCACAAGGGTCACGGGCCATGGGCCGAAGGCCCAAGTTCTTTTTCCCTCCTTAAATTCTGGAATTCCACTAAAAAAATTCTATTAATTTTGTCTCTAAATCATTTAATTCTCTATTGTCTGAACGAGATATTACATATTTGTTAGTCATCTTTGTATATGGAAATAATATTTCATTGATGTTGCTATTGTGTTCACTAGCGTGATCCTGCACTAGTGCAGTATACACAGAGGGTCTAGAATTGCATTTTTGGGTCTCGACAGCTATTGTCTCTATAGAAGAGACAATAGAGAGACTCAAGGTAAATAACAACTTTCTCTTCATCGTTTATATATTCTCCGATCGGTATATAATTTTGCACTAATATGTAGGTGGTCGGGTTGAGGATAAAAGAGTCCGGTGAGGGCTCTACATCAATTGTTGTTCCAACCAATTCCTCCTCGATGACCACTCAAGATGATGGCCCCCTGGAGGTAAAAAGAGCTTTGAATCGGAGCATATATTTTAGATGGAAAATTCCATCACCCAATTAAATTTAATTCATAACTTAGGTGGGAAAGAAGGAGGATTCGCTGACTGAAGTTACCGTGGTTGCAAATTCTGAAGTGGTCGTGATTGACCAGGCGGTTGCTGCTGAAGCAACCATTCTAGTGGTCGACAAAACCACCATCTCCGACCAGATGGTCAGAGAACTCCTCTCTGACCCAATGGTTAGGGAGGTTTCTTCCGACCTTCAGTCAAAGTATGTGGGGGGGGGTCTAACCAGCCCTATCGGTACATAACCGGTGAAGTCGGTTGAAAAGAAAAGGAAGACAAGTGCTCTAGACTTTGCTCCAGGGCATGTTAAGATCAAGACTAAGAAGGCGACCAGGTATGTATACATGAAAGAAACTTATGAGAATACATACCTTTAATGTTTCTGGTATTCTAAAATCTTGATTTCTCTTTCTTTTGTTTTTATAGGTCTTCTGGTGTTTCAGTCGCCTCCGATCAGAGCACCCCTCAAGAGTAAACTCCTGAGGAAAGAGTGGTCGAGTCAGCCCCCAAGTAGGTGGCGGCTCCAGTTCTGGTTCCTATTGCCAAGGACTCCTTGGCGGCTTCAACTCTATCTAAGGAGACTAGAGTCAAAGAAGAGCCTCAGTAGGTTCCACCCCCTGTTGGGACCGTTCAAGGAGAGATGATTTCTTCGTTACTAAAGAAGTCTCCTCATCCTAGCAACTTCCCTAACTGCCCTCAGATCTTCGATGATGAGAAGCTCGATGAGTGTAACACCCTGGCTATGCGGAAGCCAAGATATCACCTAGAAGTCTAACATTCATCAACAATACGAAAACATTTCAGCAATCTATCAACTAACGACATGTAAGAATCAACAACTGATAGAATGAATATAAGATTTGAATCAGAATTCAATAACATATCAAACTCTTTCATCTAATCATATTGAATCAATTATGATGCAACTATCAGAAGTCTATACTAAGATCATAATCCAATATCAATACAACCATATCATGAAGAATGATAATATCAACCATTAACCTCTTTTTATTACAACCCAATTATTATCAAAGGAAAGGTAATGACAAGTTCATCTAATTTATAAGTGAATATTGTGAAGTAAAAGGAAGATTGTGAAGTGGATGAAGTGATCAACGCAACTATACCCTTCCATGCATGCCGTCTTCAATGTTTATCTAAAACAAATAAACACGGCAAGAATGAGCCCACGACTCAGCAAGTACAACAAAACAATACGAACAGTACTGAATAAGAACATAATAATCACAGAATATAATACGAATGTAGAACGGATGAGTAATATCATTATATAACAGAATAGAATTCGAATGTGGAATAGAGGAATAAGAACATAACATCACACTAAAGAATATGAAGGTAGAATGGCGTAAAACTTATGAGTGAATGAAATGCATGAACTCCACTACCTTATACGGTATAGCCCGATGACACACCGTCGGTGTTCACTTAGGCCCATTTAACAAAATGCGGGGATCCAAGTCCCGTATGAAGAACGTTTCATACGGGGATCCAAATCTGCCCACATTGGAATGGTGGGTCTTACGTGCCCATACTGGAATTGATGGGTCTTTACTTTCCACTCCTGTGGATGTAACATGAACAATGAATGAATAGAATGAATTATGAATAATGAAAGACATCATCTCATTAAACATGGATTAACGAACGTGAAATGAACATGAAGCATTGAATCTGAACATGCAGTATGAATAACAAGCACACAACATTCACCAACAATAAGAATCACAAGGTACTTGCCCATATTGGAATGACGGGACCTCACTACCCACTTCCGTGGTGAATATGAAAGAAGGAACGAATGAATATACTGAACGTAAACATATTATCGAAGAATCATGGCATATCAATTATGAAGGGAAACAAGAAATGCCAATATTACCCATTTGCATATTCAACATTCAAATGGAACAAACAACAAACAAGATAATTCAATTGTACTTGCCTCAACCGTGAGACGGAAGACAACGATGGAAAGCTCTAGCCCCAGGGTTCACCACCACCTGGCAGCCGTAAAATAATATACTAAGTACACTAACCAACAATGTACAACATAGCAATTGAACAAAATGAGAACAAGCGTCCCTACCCACAACCTGAACATTTAGTCAATACACTCTCAAATTCCCAAATCTATCCAAACAGACAGTGGTTAAGGAAAAATTCATAAATTTTGATTCAAAACTCCGAAAGCCATGAATCCAATTTTCCTATAACTTACACAAGCCTAGCTACAACTTCTCAGGTGACTGAAAGATCAAACTAGTTCATCTAAGCCTTTGTTTTTAATCCCGAAGACCGATCTGTCATCTCCGGTACTACTAACTTGTGAATTTCATAACTTTTGTTTGGCTCAACCAAACACATTGTTCTAATACTCTATGGAAACTACAGGAAACCAGCTATCTCTATAAAGTTATCTCAAATATTTCTGCTGTGCAACAAAGGTTACAAATAGTCAAGTAAAACTCTTCTGTCTACAACAGAGAGACAGACTACAGCCTTAGCTTCTAAAATTCATATCTTTTGATCTAGAAATCAAAAAAAATATGAAATTTAACTTTTTGGAATCATAATGAAAATACCTACAAATATCACGCAGACCAACTGACCCAATTCAGCCGTCTCCAAGATCAAACTTACAGATCTATGTTCGCTGCACAAGTCTTAAGACTGATTTAGCACCCAGTCTTGCGAAATTCATAACTAAATCATCGTTTATGCAAAAAATTATGATTTAATACTTTCTGAAAAGCTAAAGTAATTCCCCATCTAACTTCAGGATACCCTAAACACAGAATCCACCTAGAACTATCTCAAACTAGCGAGTCAACAGATCACAGATTAAACCGATCTACTACAGCAGCTATCATCTAGCATATGGAGGCAATACGCATAAGATCAATCTACCAAAACTATTTGGGATCACGAATTTACCCACAAGAACGACGCGAGATGCCGCTGAAACCTTCGCAAAGCCCTCGTGAAGATCACCCCCACCTCCTCTCTTCTTCCTCTCCTCTCTTCTTCCCTCTCCTTCCTCTTCCTTATGGCCGGCAACAATAGAGAAGCACTGGAGGGGAGGGGCATGCTACAGTGACGGTGGTGCTACAGTACCGTGCTACAGTACTTAGGTGCTAGGGTTTCGTTCCCCCCACGTGGGCCCAAAGAGTTATGGGCCAAAGGCCCGAGTTCTAAAACTCCTCCAAAATTCTGAGTTTTCCCTTTCTAATTATATTTAATTCTAATACTAGTCACTTATATGTTTTATATTTGAACGAGATATTACAACGAGGCCAAGAGGAGGATCTCAGACGGGTCCTAATGTTATCTACTCCAAATATGCGGACATGGCGATCCAGGTAAGCACCTACGACCACCCTTATAGTCCTATGTTGAAAGTTTATTAAAAAACTTAAAGAAGTTTGTTATTTTTGTAGCATATGGTGGATAATTTTGTTGTGGTCGGAGGACTGACCTAGTGAATGACTAACTTGGAAAAGGAAAAATTCCAAGCTAAAAAGTAAGTACTTTCTTCCTGACTACTTCCCTTTTTTGCTATTTTGTTGCTCACTGTTCCTCAACTTCTTCCCTTGTCATATTTGATAGAATTTGAAAAATTCGAGGAGGAGGTCGTGGCTAAGGAAGCCATGATAACTAGACTTCAAGAGAGGTGACAGGCTAAAGACCGGTCGATCGAAGACTTGTCGACCATGTTCAATGAAGCATCTCTCAAGCACAAAGAAGCCATCAAGGCTTCCGAGAAGAAAGCTCAACTTAACTGATCATAAACTTGACCAAGCTTATTATGTGTCGTAATCATATTTCTTTATCTTTTGATCCACTCGTGCAAAGCAAGTTCAAAAATTAGAAAAAGCTCTTGAGTTCGACCATGACAAGGAGGCAGAACTCGGGCGGAGCCTTGAAGAGAAGGTCAAGGCTCTCAACAAAATGCTCTTCGACATGGGATCAGGATTATGTCTACCCTTTTTAAGAGATCCAATGGAGAAGATAAATTATCTTTGCCAACAACTTGAAGATCTCAAGAGTCTGCTCGAAACTACTCGGAAGAACCATGCACAAACCATGAAGAATGCAGTTGCTAACGGAGTTAGCTTTGCCTTGGCAAAGCTTAAAGCCTCCGACCCCTCCATCAATCTCCGATCTCTCGAAGCGGACTTCAACTGCTCAGAGGAAGAAGCAACCAAGATCTTCGAAGGAGTAATACCCTTCAGAAACAAGGTTGCAGAGGAGATGGAGGTCGGATCTCTGTCGCATAGCGACCAGTCTGGTGGCCCCAAGGAGTAGATGGTTGTAATATTAGAATTGTAAATGTAAAAACTTATCTTTTGTCATCAGTAAAGTCTATGTTTATCTTTTCACTTTACTGAATACTCATATATTTCTTAGCCCCTGACTGCTTGTGTTAGTAGAAAAACTTACTAGAGAAGTAGTAGACCAAAAAAAGAGAGCAAAAGCTACGACCATAGTACAAAGTCTGTATTGATTATGTTATAAAAATGATCTAATAAACACTAGGAAATCAATTTGGTCGGAACCAGTGTATGACTTCGAATAGTTTTAGATCTTTTCCATAATCGAAATATTGTATAGTACATTGCGTGGTCCGAAGATATTATAAGACTGGTACTGATGATAAGAAATCATACAAAAATGTATGCAAAAGGCGATAAGTGGTCTTGTTTATACACATTATCGAAACTGGTCGTGAAGGTTGCTAAGAACCAAAGACATGATAGACATTTCGTGAAACGTATTCGTTCTCAAGTTCCGACTGGTAGCGAAGATCGTAAGAAAATGACCGTCGGTAGGAAACTTCTTCCAGTGGGCAGGACCATATGCAGAGAGGAGAGATTTCGACTGGGAGGCTTTCCATGTCTCGACCAGTAGCCAAACAAGAGTAGAACAAAATGTTAAAATAAAGAAAGTTAATCTTTAAATTCTTAAGCATGTAAGTATCTATATCAAGTTGTCTGTGTTATGCTCCTTTAATTGTTTGCTTCTTTGAGAAAATAGTGTATGGTCGCATGTGAGAACCATAGCTGTGATTGTCACGGCTAGGACCCTTATGACTTGTGACAACTATGTCAAGACCAAAAAAAGTAAAAGAGACCCTTTAAAATGATATCGGAGAGAAATGGTTCTTCTCCGACTAGTTAAACAACAATAGTATGTGACCAGATAACGGATAACAGACATATAAACAACATCAGTCATAAAAAAGAAATCAATTAATCCATCTTTATTGAAATTGAAAAAAATGTAAAGTACATTTATATATAGAACTTATGCAATTGATCAATGTTCCAAGAATTTGATCAAACACGCCCATTTGTCATGGCTAGTCGTACCGAACCAAGTCTGGTGACTTCAACCATAGTGTATGGATAGTCCCATTTTGGTGAAAGTTTATTGCGATTTGCCTAGCTCTGAATTTTTCTAAGAACCAAATCACCTACAGCTAGGCTGTGAGGTTGCACCTTACGACTGTGGTACCTTCTCATGGCTTGTTGGTAGACTGTTGATCATATTAAGGCTTGGTTTCATCTTTGTTCAAGAAAATTGATGTTTTTGAGTCTTCGTTCTGTCTGATCGTGTTCATTGAAACAATCAGTTCGAGCAGAGTAAATTTTTAGTTCTGAAGGAAGCATGGCTTCATCACCGTAAACTAGAAAAAATAGCATTTCACCGGTCGCACGACTGGTCGTGGTTCGAACGGCCTATAACACAGAGGGAAGTTCTTGAACCCAAGCTCCTAACCGTTTTGTTAGCTGGTTGAATACTCGGCGTTTCACTCCTTGCATTATTATGCCATTAGCTCGCTCAACTGCTCTGTTACTCTGTAGATGAGCCCCAAAAGCGAAATGTATCTTGATACCAAGATCTTCACGGAATTCCTGAAAATTTTCGCTCGAGAACTGGGTACTGTTATCTGTGATTGTACGACTGGGTATGCCAAATCGTGTGATCACAATTTTTGTGAGGAACCTCTTAGCGGCTTCAGTTGTTTTAACAACTGGCTCAACTTCTATCTATTTTGTGAATGTATCAATCATTACAAAAAGGAATTCAATCCCCTGGGTGCCTTTGGGAAAGGTCCTAGAATGTCTTATCCCTAGGTTGCAAAAGGCCATGAAAGATGTATTGTTTGCAAAGCTTGTGCAGCTGATGTACTTGTCGACTATGAAATTGACATTGTACACACTTCGTCACGAGCTCTTTTGGATTATGAAGGGGAGTTGGCCAGTAGTATCCTTGCCTGAAGGCTTTCCTGACTAGAGTTCTATAGGAATGATGTGCTCCATAGACTACTCCATGTATATCGGATAATAACTTAATACCATCCGCTTGAGATATGCATCTCATCAACACTCCGTGAGATCCCCGTTTGTAAAGGGTAGTTTCGATCAGAGTGTATGATTTGGCTCTTCGAGCTATACGATCGGCCTCTACATCATCTTCAGGAATTATGCCATGCTGAAGATAATTGTAGATCGACGTCATCCAATCACTACTGGGATCGATCTGTATGACCTCTAGTGGAGCATCTATGCCCTTGTGATCGATCTGTATGACCTCGAGTGGAACATCTATGTCCTCGGAATGCTCGACCACCGAGGGTGAATCGAGTTGCTCGAGGAAAACTCCGGACGGGACAGGTGACCTTGTTGAGGCCATCCGTGCCAACTAGCCTACTAGAAATTTTTTATTTCTAGGTATATGTTAGATCTGGAAATTGAAGAAGTGTTTTTTGAGTTTCGGCACTTCCGCCAAATAAGATGATATCTTGGTACTTGAGCATTAATACTCTTTCCCGACTTGATTCGCTACTTGTAATCTATGAATCCCAAGCGCTCTGGTTGCTCAGAGTCCTGCCAGTAAACCTTCGTACTCTACCACATTGTTTGTAGCAGAAAAGTTTAACTAAATGGTATATTTGATGTGTTCTCTAGTAGGAGATATCAAGACAACTCCAGCCCCCGAGCCTTTAAGCATGAAGGAACCGTCAAAGTACATTGTCCATTCTTCGTAATGTTCGTACTCGGGCCCTTGAGTGGGTTCAGGGTTCGTCTATTTGGCAATGAATTCTGCTAAAGCCTGGGAATTGATTGTTGTTCGTGAGATGAAATGGAGGTCAAACACCCCAAGCTCGACCGCCTATTTTGCTATTCGTCCTGATGATTCCCTGTTTCTGAGAACTTGACCAAGGGGATATCTAGTAGGTACGACCACTCTGTGGGCCTGAAAGTAATGCCATAGTTTCCTTGAAGCCATAAGGAGACCATATAGCAACTTTTGTACTTCTAGATATCGTTCCTTTGGTCCATGTAAGACTTCGCTTACGTAATATACTGGTCGTTGAATGTTGTCACGCTCAATGACCAATGCAGCTGTAAGATCGAGGAGGCCGACTAGAGAGGGTGAATAGGCGGTTTTTAAAATCTTTTGGCTAAAACCGAGTTTTATGCAGAATTGTAAATCGATTCGGTTTTGCTCAATTAAAACCTAAGTCAACTAGTCTTGACTAAGTGCACCAACAATATATGACTATTGATAATGATAGCAAACATATAAAGACATGTAAACAATTTAATTATAGGTATGTAAATTGCACAAAGAAAGTCACAAGAGAGCAAACCACAATGACACAAGATTATTTTACTGTGGTGTTCGGAGACTTGCAAGTCTCCCCTAATCCACGTTGAGGTAAGCCCAAACGAATTAGACTGGATCCATGAATTAATCCAATGTAACAGCCCAAAGTTCTGTTACCAATTTAAAATTAATTAAAATTATTATTTTATTGGATTTTCTCAAATTTGAAAGAGTTTGATTGCTTTATTGGAATTTCTGAAGTTTTAAAAGTCAAAAATGAAATTTATTAAAGTTTTGAAGTTTAATTTAAGTTAAAGTTGAAAAGTAAAAATTTAAATAATTTTCTGAATTTTTAAAAGCTTTTCCTAATTATTTTAAAGCCAAAATAAATTATGTGCAAAAACTATTACCATTTAAGTTGGAATGATTTTTATTAAGTTCAAAATAATTCTAGAAATTTTTGAGAATTTTTTTAGAATTTTTGGACTCTATTTGTTATCTACTAAAAATCTATTTTGACTTGTTGTGTAATCTGAATTAATTTCGAAAATTAATAAAAAAAAAAACTTCCCATCGGTCACCCATCCCGGGACTGCACACTCCCGTGCAAAGTCTTAACATGCATGTGCTAGCCACTTGCCCCTTTTGCTTTCAATTAACACATACCAACTTTAATTCCATTTATTCCCTCTTTCCTATCTTCTTCTTCCTCCACCATTTTTCATCTTCTCTGCTTGGGTTTTTCTCCGTGAAGCAAACTCATGGCCGACCATCTTCGAGCTGCCTCCATGGCCGACCCCACCTCTGCCGCCACTCCCGCCACCACGCCACCTTCCTTGCCCTTCCCTCCCTTTTCTTCTTGTGGTCCAAAGGAACACATGCGCCTGATAAACCTCCATTAAAGCCATCACAAGCTCTTTAAAGCTTAGTTTCTTCACCGTTTCCTTGCGATTCAAGAGAAATAATGCCCCACTTCCTTACCGCCTCCATCGCAGCCATCATTTTCCACTTTAAATGCTTTAATGTTGCATTTGCACCGCTGTTCTCTCCTAAGATGTAACAACCCCCCCTCAAACTCCCCGGCCTTCCTTGCCCTATAAAAGGAGCTCCTCGACACCACAAATTCACCCACTCCCCATTCCTGCTTTGATCTCCTCTCCCGAGAGCTCTAGAACCCAGTATTACTTCTCCCTCCTTGAACTCCGGTGAGCATTTTCGTCAAAGCAAGGGGAGTCCGGCTTCACGATTGTTTGAAAGCAGCTCCACCGAGTCAACACCAACCTCGCCACCTCCCTCACCAGAGAACCACCTCCATGGCCGCCACCTTCCTCCGGGATGCACCATGCTCTTCGTGGTGTTCCAGAACCCCGGAATATATCCACCATTACACCATCATTTGTACCTCCCCTCGCCTATATGCTCCTCTTGCAAATTGGCAAATGGGAGGCCATCAGACCTGTAGTTCCCGGATCATACATGCCGTGCTCTTACACTTCAATGATGCTCTCATTTGGAATGATTCCATTGCATGGCGCGAAGTTTTGCCCAAACAAAGCTTCTGCTCACGTTGCATGCACAAGGCCATAATCATCTAGTCCATCCTTGAGTTTTGTTCATGATCGGTTGCTTATCGATCTTGTTCTTGTTTGGATGCATAGCCATTTTCTTTCCCTTGTCAGAGAGAAAGAAAGTGAACAATGCATTTCCAACATATCTCTCCTCCGTTCTCTCTCCTCGGTCACTCATTTCCCGAGCCGACTATGTCGCCGCGTGCCCCTCGGCTTCCTCTACATATCCTTGAATTCGCCCTCAATCTCGCCACCAAAGAAAAATTTTCCGCAAACGGCCCAATCACATTCTATCGTTGTTTCCGGTGCGTCGTTGATTCCCGACGACATCGCCCACGCCGTTATTTCCGCCTCAACGCTCTCGCGCAGGCTCCTTCCTTTTCCTGAAACACCCCTACCATCGGTGCTACTATTCATCCGACACTATTTTGCGCCGTAAGCACCGGACCTCCGCCGATGACGCGACCACCACCATTGGGTCCGTCTAGTTCCCGGATTCCATTTTTGTGCTTCACGGCCGCCGCCACCTTTCCTCTCGCCTCTGTCCGCCATTTCTCCATGCACTTGGTTACTATTCACGTTGCATGGTAAGCTACAAGATGCCATGCAAGCACATACATTTTTTTTATTTTTTTGATTTAAACTTCTACAATTTCGCTTCGTTGTCATACTTAACTCCAAATCCAACGGTTCTTTCTCCTAAATTCATCTAAATTCATTATCTACTTTCAGTATTTATTTTGTAATTTTTGATTTTTATTTGGATTTTATTTGAATATTATTTGAATTCGGATCGCTTACGCCAGATAGATTTGATTTACTTTTGACGAATCGGATTTCAACGCCGCTTGAGAATAATCCATTAAGCAAGGCAAGTTACATTCTTGATCATATTTGCACCTATTATTTAAAATTATATAATTTGTTTTAAATTATTACTGTATGCTTATTTACATTCAAGTAATTTAAATTCTGTTTTAAGCTTTATAGTTATTCCCAATGCCTTTGTATGTCTAATTATTGTCAAGAGAGGTGGTATGGATAATTTTATCGAATGCAACATATTTTTGAAGTTAGAATTTGATGGGTTTGGATAATAAAAGGAGATTGTACATGGATGTGTGAAGTTAGAGAAAGATTGTTAATAGATAACACATGTTGAATTACGAAATAGGTGATTATTGGTATTGGATTATGGAAATAGATTGTTATTAATGATCGGATTGTGGTATTATTAGAGTTATATGATTGTTGGATATTAGATGTCAATCATAGACATAGATTATTATTGGATTATTGGATATTGGATTGAATGATGTCGGATTATTAGAAATACATGATTATTATGGTTGGATTATAGAAATAAATAATTATTGGATATCGGATTTTAGAGGTAGATTGTTGTTGATGTTGGATTAATAAAGAATGGATGATAGATGATACTATAGTCAAATCTTGAATTATTGATGTTGGATTCTAGAAATAGATTGTCATTAGATATCGATTATCTAAAAATTGATTATAGGATTACATAGTCATTGGATTGATATTGAATTAGTAGAAAATAATTTATTAAGGAATAATGGATTGATAGATATCGGATTAGAAAATTAGAGTATAGTTAAATATTTGGATCAATTGAAGTTGGATCATAGAAATAGACCTATATGGTGTAGATTGGACTAATGGATATTGGATTGTCAAGATTGGATTATCACAATCTTGATGGTTTACATCTTGATCTCGTTCTTGACAAGTCTTGGACATTTAACCTCACCCTAGATAAAATCTAGTTGATACAATAGTATGAACTAGAGCATTTTGAGAAAGATTATGCTTAGCAATGCTTAGACCCAAAAATGTTTGATTTGGGAAACTTTCAGCCAAAAATCAAATATTGTTTAAGAATCTATGGCATTGGTTTGTCATGGAAGTTTTGTCGTAAATGAATCTGAGAAAAATAAAATAAAATTATGGTTTGTACTTGGGCGAAATGGTTGTTTGGATGGTGCATGTTAATGCACGGGATCGAGTCATTTCCATGATCGAGGCCCATGGGTTTTGTGGAAAGTCGCCTAAGTCGATTGAGGACCGGCCTCTGGCGTTCCTTTGCTATGCCTATAATGGGCTATGCCTCACCGTACAACCACATGTCCTCGGAATGGGGCGTAGGACTGCTAATTAATTTGTAAAGTTCCATCGCGGTTGATCCTGCTTTATGCGTGGGCGGTCTTTCATGGCCATTTCTTTTGACAAAGTCTTTCATGACTATTGTTCCCACCGCGCAAGAGGGGCTAGGAACTCATGGATTTCTATTCCAATGGGGCGAAACCTTAGCGAGGGAAATCATGTGGAATGGCGCATTGTAAAGGCCTTGCACGTGCTCTAGGCCTTACCTAAGGTAGTGAGCGGTGGCATAGATATATGCCGGATAAACTAGAGAATTCGTGTCTTGTGGGTAAAGTGTACAACCTCTGCAGTGTAAAACTATTGAATAGCGCGTCATGATCATGGACATGCTATTAAAGCCACTCAAAGTTAGACTTTGGTTTTGATTTGAAAAGACTTCATCAAATGGATTATGCAAATGGGAATCAAGGGGAAGCCTTGTGATAGGAGGGTATCCTTCACCATTCATGTGTGAATGTTATCGACTATAAAATTGATTTATAAAATGAATTTTAGTTATAGAATAACTGCTTTGGAACTTAGTACAAGTATTTACAGAAAATCTTTGTTTTTGCAAATTCAACCATATTAAGCTTTCCTTTGAGATATCCATATATGCATGTCATTACATTGCTTGACGGGTGTAACTTGCGAGCACGGTAGTTGTGCTCATTCTTGCTTAATGCAAACAATTTCAGAGGAGAATGACTTTGCCACGGTGTGGATCTCGACGACTAGGCCGCTTCCCGATCGATTGCACGTGGCGATTAATCGGACTCTACTACATCTTCGTCTTCCATTGTGTTTATTTTATTGTTGGCTTGTAAGCCCCTGTTGTAACAAACTCTGTTGATTATTAATAAAGTTATGCGATTTATGGATGTTACCATATTTGTTTAACTGTGTGAACTAGCTACTGATCATGGGACTAGTTCAGAAATGCACAGAGGATTTGGGACGTTAATCCCGGGTCTTACAAAGTGGTATCAGAGCCATATCGACTGTAGGTCGTGACCTAGTTAGAATGGCCGTTAGTTGAAAAATTTCAAAACTTATTTTATAACAAGAAAAAGAAAAATTGTTCTCTCCTCATCTGAGTCATCTATCTATAGTTTCTTTATAGCAATTCTTTCTTGCCTAATTCTCTCTTCCCCGTTTTATAATGTTAAATGGATCCTCTTGCCCTTATCAATTTCTATAGTTGGTCAACACGTTCTTAACCCGTACGTACAAGACTACAAGACATGGAGTCATCAAGAAAGTATCATCGTCTCCACCACCCAAGAACAATGGACAAGATATACCGAAGATCATTTTGTCAGCCCAACCATATAGCTTAAGATTTCCAAGGCTCATTCTGTGCACTGAGTTGTTTCACCAGATTAAAAGTCTCGATCGAGTAGAACGTTGTATTGTTCCTTTATTTTTATGGTATATTCTCTTTTGGTACATCGTACGTAGATCTTTTGATCTTGTGTACAACGTTTTCTTCAAATGGGTAGACTTCTCTCCTCATAGCTTTCTCTCTCACCCTTTGCTATTTTCCTCTTCTCTAACAATCCATTGGACTTCTAACCTATCGATGCACCTGATACTTGAAGGACGGATTGATAATTCAAGACTTCGACCCTGGACATGAAGCCAACTTGAAGATAGACTTTTTCTATCTCTCAATTCAATTACCCTATGTGCGTATTCTTTCTTTCTAGCCATTCCGAATCTCGGGGACGAGATTCCTTTTAAGGGGGTAGTTTGTAACAGCCCAAAGTTCTGTTACCAATTTAAAATTAATTAAAATTATTATTTTATTGGATTTTCTGAAATTTGAAAGAGTTTGATTGCTTTATTGGAATTTCTGAAGTTTTAAAAGTCAAAAATGAAATTTATTAAAGTTTTGAAGTTTAATTTAAGTTAAAGTTGAAAAGTTAAAATTTAAATAATTTTCTGGAATTTTTAAAAGCTTTTCCTAATTATTTTAAAGCCAAAATAAATTATGTGCAAAAACTATTACCATTTAAGTTGGAATGATTTTTATTAAGTTCAAAATAATTCTAGAAATTTTTGAGAATTTTTGAGAATTTTGGACTCTATTTGTTATCTACTAAAATCTATTTTGACTTGTTGTGTAATCTGAATTAATTTCGAAAATTAATAAAAAAAAACTTCCCATCGGTCACCCATCCCGGATCGCACACTCCGTGCAAAGTCTTAACATGCATGTGCTAGCCACTTGCCCTTTTGCTTTCAATTAACACATACCAACTTTAATTCCATTTATTCCTCTTTCCTATCTTCTTCTTCCTCCACCATTTTTCATCTTCTCTGTTTGGGTTTTTCTCCCGTGAAGCAAACTCATGGCCGACCATCTTGAGCTGCCTCCATGGCCGACCCCCACCTCCGGCCGCCACTCCCGCGCCACCACGCCACCTTCCCTTGCCCTTCCTCCCTTTTCTTCTTGTGGTCCAAAGAACACATGCATGAATAACCTCCATTAAAGCCATCACAAGCTCTTTAAAGCTTCCTTTCTTCACCGTTTCCTTGTGCATTCAAGAGAAATAATGCCCCACTTCCTTACCGCCTCCTTTGCAGCCATCATTTTCCACTTTAAATGCTTTAATGTTGCATTTGCACCGCCGTTCTCTCCGGCATGTAACAGTGCCCCCTCAAACTCCCGGCCTTCCTTGCCCTATAAAAGGAGCTCCTCGACACCGCAAATTCACCCACTCCCCATTCCTCGCTTTGCATCTCCTCTCCCGAGAGCTCTAGAACCGGTACTACTTCTCCCTCCCTTGAACTCCGGTGAGCATTTTCCACAAAGCGGTGGGAGTCCGGCTTCACGATTGTCATGAAAGCAGCTCCACCGAGTCAACACCAACCTCGCTCACCTCCCCTCACCAGAGAACCACCTCCATGGCCGCCACCTTCCTCCGGGATGCACCATGCTCTTCTCGTGGTGTTCCAGAACCCCGGAATATATCCACCATTACGGTCATCATCTGTACCTCCCCTCGTCTATATGCTCCTCTTGCAAATTGGCAAATGGGGAGGCCGCCAGACCTGTAGTTCTGGATCATACATGCCAGGCTCTTACACTTCAATGATGCTCTCATTTGGAATGATTCCATTGCATGGCGCTGAGTTTTGCCCAAACAAAGCTTCATTCACGTTGCATGCACAAAGGCCATAATCATCTAGTCCATCCTTGAGTTTTGTTCATGATCGGTCGCTTCTTGATCTTGTTCTTGTTTGGATGCATAGCCATTTTCTTTCCCTTCTTTGTAGAAAAGAAAGTGAACAATGCATTTCCAACATATCTCTCCTCCGTTCTCTCTCCTCGGTCACTCATTTCCCGAGCCGACTATGTCGCCGCGTGCCCTCGGCTTCCTCTACATATCCTTGGAATTCGGCCTCAATCTCGCCACCAAAGAAAAATTTTCCATAAACGCCCCATCACATTCTATCGTTGCTTCGGTGCCGTCGTTGATTCCCCGACGACATCGCCCACGTCGTTAACCGCCCGCAACGCGCTCTCGCAATGCTCCTTCCTTTTCCTCAAACACCCCGCTCATCGGTGCTACTATTCATCCGACACTATTTTGCGCTGGCCGTAGCACCGGACCTCCGCCGATGACGCGACCACCACCATTGGGTCCGTCTAGTTCCCGGATTCCATTTTTGTGTTCACGGCCGCCACCCCTTTCTCTCGCCCGGCGCCGCCATTTCTCCATGCACTTGGTTACTATTCACGTTGCATGGTAGCTACTGATGCCATGCAAGCACATACATTTTTTTATTTTTTTATTTAAACTTCTACAATTTAGCTCGTTGTCATACTTAACTCCAAATCAACGGTTCTTTCTCCTAAATTCATCTAAATTCATTATCTACTTTCAGTATTTATTTTGGAATTTTTGGATTTTTATTTGGATTTTATTTGAATATTATTTGAATTCGGATCGTTTACGCCAGTATAGATTTCATTTACTTGGACGACGGATTTCAACGCCGTTTGAGAATAATCCATTAAGCAAGGCAAGTTACATTCTTGATCATATTTGCACCTATTATTTAAAATTATATAATTCTGTTTTAAATTATTATGCATGCTTATTTACATTCAAGTAATTTAAATTCTGTTTTAAGCTTTATAGTTATTCCCAATGCCTTTGTATGTCTAATTATTGTCAAGAGAGGTGGTATGGATAATTTTATCGAATGCAACATATTTTTGAAGTTAGAATTTGATGGGTTTGGATAATAAAAGGAGATTGTACATGGATGTGTGAAGTTAGAGAAAGATTGTTAATAGATAACACATGTTGAATTACGTAAATAGGTGATTATTGGTATTGGATTATGGAAATAGATTGTTATTAATGATCGGATTGTGGTATTATTAGAGTTATATGATTGTTGGATATTAGATGTCAATCATAGACATAGATTATTATTGGATTATTGGATATTGGATTGAATGATGTTGGATTATTAGAAATACATGATTATTATGGTTGGATTATAGAAATAAATAATTATTGGATATCGGATTTTAGAGGTAGATTGTTGTTGATGTTGGATTAATAAAGAATGGATGATAGATGATACTATAGTCAAATCTTGAATTATTGATGTTGGATTCTAGAAATAGATTGTCATTAGATATCGATTATCTAAAAATTGATTATAGGATTACATAGTCATTGGATTGATATTGAATTAGTAGAAAATAATTTATTAAGGAATAATGGATTGATAGATATCGGATTAGAAAATTAGAGTATAGTTAAATATTTGGATCAATTGAAGTTGGATCATAGAAATAGACCTATATGGTGTAGATTGGACTAATGGATATTGGATTGCTGAAGATTGGATTATCACAATACTGATGGTTTACATACTGATCTCGTTCTTGACAAGTCTTGGACATTTAACCTCACCTAGATAAAATCTAGTTGATACAATAGTATGAACTAGAGCATTTTGAGAAAGATTATGCTTAGCAATGCTTAGACCCAAAAATGTTTGATTTGGGAAACTTTCAGCCAAAAATCAAATATTGTTTAAGAATCTATGGCATTGGTTTGTCATGGAAGTTTTGTCGTAAATGAATCTGAGAAAAATAAAATAAAATTATGGTTTGTACTTGGGCGAAATGGTTGTTTGGATGGTGCATGTTAATGCACGGGATCGAGTCATTTCCATGATCGAGGCCCATGGGTTTTGTGGAAAGTCGCCCAAGTCGCTTGAGGACCGCCTCTGGCGTTCCTTTGCTATGCCTATAATGGGCTATGCCTCACCGTACAACCACATGTCCTCGGAATGGGGCGAGGACCAGCTAATTAATTTGTAAAGTTCCATCGCGGTTGATCTGTTTATGCGTGGGCGGTCTTTCATGGCCATTTCTTTTGACAAAGTCTTTCATGACTATTGTTCCCACCGGCGCAAGAGGGGCTAGGAACTCATGCATTTCTATTCCAATGGGGGCGAAACCTTAGCGAGGGCTGCATGTGGAATGGCGCATTGTAAAGGCCTTGGCACGTGCTCTAGACCGCTTACCTAAGGTAGTGGCGGTGGCATAGATATATGCCGATAAACTAGAGAATTCGTGTCTTGTTGGTAAAGTGTATAACCTCTGCAGAGTGTAAAACTATTCGAATAGCGCGTCATGATCATGGACATGCTAGCAAAGCCACTCAAAGTTAGACTTTGGTTTTGATTTGAAAAGACTTCATCAAATGGATTATGCAAATGGGAATCAAGGAAGCCTTGTGATAGGAGGGTATCCTTCACCATTCATGTGTGAATGTTATCGACTATAAAATTGATTTATAAAATGAATTTTAGTTATAGAATAACTGCTGGAACTTAGTACAAGTATTTACAGAAAATGCTGTTTTTGCAAATTCAACCATATTAAGCTTTCCTTTGAGATATCCATATATGCATGTCATTCTCATTACTTGACGGTGTAACTTGCGAGCACGGTAGTTGTGCTCATTCTTGCTTAATGCAAACAATTTCAGAGGAGAATGACTTTGCCACGGTGTGGATCTCGACGACTAGGCCGCTTCCTCGATCGATTGCTGTGGCGATTAATCGACTCTACTACATCTTCGCCTTCCATTGTGTTTATTTTATTGTTGGCTTGTAAGCCCTGTTGTAACAAACTCGTTGATTATTAATAAAGTTATGCGATTTATGGATGTTACCATATTTGTTTAACTGTGTGAACTAGCTACTGATCATGGGACTAGTTCAGAAATGCACAGAGGATTTGGGACGTTAATCCCGGGTCTTACATCCAAATATCTTAATTCCACTAGTGGTACCTCTTTCCTGCTTCGGGTAGGTGAGCTCCAACCTTCACAACAAACCGAGCCTTTTCACAAGCTTCTTGAGAAGATCACCGAACCACGACGCCTCCACGCTGTCTACGTGTTGGCAAATACCAAGAGTAACAAGCCAATCCCCTCGCTTGACTCTCACCATGTGCAACGAATGCACAAGCTCAAGTGGATACAAAATCCACCTCTGGATGCGAGACATGCAACTAGAAACCACTCTCATTGCTCACAAGGTGCAACACATGCACAATTGAGAGGAGAAGCTCACACTAAATCAAGAGAGTGAAATGGAGAACACAGAGTTCCCCCCCTAACCAGCCAAGGTGGGTATTTATAGACCACACACAAAAACTTCTTTGTTGTTAGCGTAATTCAAAGAAAAATCAAGATTTATGAGTATCATTGACAAAGTTTGGTACTAGCGTTTTATTGCTCAACAAATCGAAAGGGTGTATTAAATGCTCAAAATCTAGCCGTTAAAGTTTTAAGTGCGGTAGTACCTGTAATATCCCAAAGTTCTGTTACCAAAATAAAAATTAAGAAAAAGTTATTATTTGGTTTGATTTCTTGAAATTTAAAAGAGTTTTATTGCTTTTCTTGATTTTTTCCTAGTGTTTAAAAGTCAAAAATAAAATTTATTAAGCTTTATTGGGCTTTCATTGGATTTAAAGTGAAAAAGGAAAATTTAAGTAATTTCTAAAAATTTTTGGATTTTTTAAAAGCTTTTCCCTAATTATTGTAAAGCCAAAATAAATCATGTGCAAAAACTATTACCAATTATAAGTTGGAACTATTTTATTTATATCCAAAATGTCTCGAGAATTTATGTGAATTTTCTCATAATTTTTTGATTTAATTTTCTATTTTCTAAAGCCTTTTTGAATTAACAAGTTTATTTTAAATGCTGAATCATTAAAAATCCAAAAAACTCGTTTGGGCTGAATCTCCTTCAGCCCACTCCTATTCACCGCGTGCGAGGCCCGTTTTCGTGGCCCATCTCCGCCCGCACCCAGCCTACCCCGCCACCCTCTCTCTCACCGCCCGGCCCCACATGTCATCACCCTCCTCGTTTTCTTCCTCGCATGGAGCTACAACCGAGCCGCCATTGCTGCGCTCCCGGAGCTCCATCTCCGTCGCATTTCTCTCCCCCTTGTCCCTCGCCATCAAGGGCATTCAAGCCCCCTATTCACGCCGCCTCTCTTCCCACCCGTTTCCCCCTTCTTTACTCCCTATTTCATCGCTGCCATTAACGCTGGCAAGAATCAAACGCCGCGACCTCCGTGCACGATCTCCTCCACCCAGCCTCCCCTTGGCCTATAAAAGGGAGCACCATCTTCGCATTCCTTCACTCAACCCACTCCCACCACCCACACTACCTCTCATCGTCTCAAGTTGCTGGAATTGCCCGTTAAAGCTTATCCGGCACAAGCGCTTCTTTCTCTGATTCCATCACCGCCGTTGACGCTCCGGCCATTTCGCCCACACCAACGTGATTGTCATCACTCGTTCGAGCTGGTGCACGCATCATTTCCGCCGGAACGCCCCCGAACATCGTCCCAACAGGAGCCCTAATTGTGCCGCCACCAAAGACCTCACCGTCAGCGAGCCCCAGCGTCACCGTGGTAAGCATCGCAATCCCCTCGCTCCCCTCTCGACGTTGAGCCCCTTGCCGGAGCTCGCCGTGGTGCGTAGCACCAGCGAGCTCAACGCCGTGTGCCGCCGCCCACGTGACCGCCACCTCAACACAAAATACCCACGTGGCTACTATGTGGCAGCCCTCGTGGCTGCTTCGTGCCCTTATGCCCGGTCCACCGTGGACCAAGCATCACTTCGTTGACCCGGTCCACAAGGCCCGGGCCCACATGTCAATGAATCAAATCATTTCCGTTTGAAATAAAATTCAGCCGAAAAATCAAAAAAATCAATCGATGACGTCTACCTGATGTCATTAATCAATTTTCCTTTAGAAATTTAAATCCAGAAAATCTAGAAATTCCTTTTAGGGTTTTCTTTAGGGTTTAAACTTCCAAGAGCTTGTATTTCTTCGTACGAACTCCGATTTCAACGATTCAAATTTCTAAATTCATCTAAAATCAAGATCTAGCTAACTTGGAGTTCATTTGATTGTTATTTGAAATTTTGTTTCAATTTGGCTTATTTTCACGTATAGATTTCGACGACTTCGGAGAGTCAGATTTCGACGATGTTTGAGAACAACAACTAATCAAGCAAGGCAAGTTATACCTTTGATCATATTTGATCCCATTATTTCAAATAATTTAAATTCTATTTTAAATTATTACTGCATACGTATTTATATTCAATGTAATTTAAATACATGTTTTTAAATTATAGTTATGCTTAAATCCTTTGTATGGCCAATGTTGATATTTGAATCGAATATATTGTCACCCTAGATAAAACCTAGTTGATATGATAGTATGAACTAGAACTATTTGAAAATATTGTGCCTAGGCATGCTTAGATAAAAAATATTTGATTTGGGAACTTTTAGCCTAAAAATCAAATGTTGTTTAAATTGTATCCATTGCATTGGTGTGCCATGGATGTTTGAAAAGGATTTGAAAAGTAAAATAAAATTGGTTTGGACTTGGGCAAAATAGGGGTGAAACCTTAGCGAGGTGGGACTACGGTGGGATGACGCGTTGTAAAGGCCTTGACACATGCTCTAGACTGCTTACCTAAGGTAGTGAGCGGTGGTATCGATGGATGCCAAATAAGCTAGAGAAGTTGTGTCATGTGGGTAAAGCTGTACCACCTCTGTAGAGTGTTAAGAACTATTCGAATAGCCATGTCCATGGCCATGGACATGCTGTGCAAAGCCACTCAAATTTAGACTTTGATTTTGCTTTTCAAAAGGTTTTCCAAAACAGTCTATATCATGGAGGGGTGTCCATGAGAAAAGTTATGGGTTGAAACCCCGGGCTGGTACCCGTGTTTAAGTTACTGTTAGGTTGGTGCCTACACTAGCTTTATTAATTCAGTTAAAACTCCATTTTAGTTATTGTAAAATTTGAGCTTTTAAACTTAATATTGTATTTAAATTGTCAAATATTGCTTTTGCCCAAATAACCCTATAAGCCTTCCTTGATAGTATCCATGCATGCATTAACTCTATTATTGAGGTGTAACTTGCGAGCATTGAAGTTGTGCTCACTCTTGCTTAATGCAAATAAATTTTAGAGGAGAAGAACCTCGTTATCGGAGTGGATTACGACGACTAGGCCGCTACCCCAGTTGATTGCCTGTGGCAGATCAGCTAGACTCTACTACATCTTCTTCGTCCTCTGCTATGTTCTTTATTATTGGCTTGTAAGCCTTTCTTGTAATAAACTCTGTTGATTATTAATAAAGTTGTACGATTTATGGATGTTACCATATCTGTTTACTGTGTGAACTACCTACTGATCATAAGATTAGTTCAGAAATGCATAGAAGATTTAGGGTATTACTCCCGGGTCCGACAGTACCGCAGTACAAATCCGGTACTACCTTTGGGCGGTCATACTGTATCTCAGGGTGGTACTATCGCAGGCAATTTTCAGCATAGACGACACTTGGAAAAAAGATCATAACTTTTGACTTCGATGTCGGAATTGAGTGATCTTGGACTCTATAGAAAGCTTATTTAGAGGGCTACAGAACCGACCTATTTGATTGATCTCAAACACATTTGATCAATTCAAGAACCACAACTCCAAAGAGCCGACACATGGTCTAAGTCCAAGAAAAGAGCAACAAGCAATCTTAGACCATGTCATGGAATGATGCATGAACTTCAACAATTTGCAAAGTATAGTCACATGCTACAAGCATTAGATGCATGAGCCTCAACGATTTGCAAAACATATTAGCAAATAATAGCATCATGCCATGGAGAGTTAGAGCAAGCCGGATTGAGCTGTCAACATATGATAAGACTCAAGATACTAGACAAGACCCCTCTTAATAGTATGGCAACCTATACTAGCAATCTGGTCTTCCAACCAAACACCAAGACCGGTAAAAGACTTGGAACACATCCTTAGCCCTATCTAGTTATACGTTTGCCTTGAGCATCCTCTTGAAGCTTGATGACGCACATCTTCACTTTAAGTCCAGGTCATTGTCTTGATATGCATCAACCCAAGATGCATCCTTCACGTGCCCTCCATCAACACATGATGGGACTTCTCTTGACTTGATGATCAACTCATGATCATTTCCTCTTCGAGATCTTGATATGCATCAACACATGATGCATCCTCCTCTTGAACCTTGACTTGATGACGATCAACTCGAGATGCCATCCAAAGTCTCCATCACCATGGAACATAACCTATTCATCCAACTCATGGAAAATGTTAGTCTCACAATGTGATTGTCATTAATTACCAAAACATACCTGCATTAAATGCTTCTGAAATAGCTGTTACAGCCAGGTGCGGTAGTACCGCACTCACAAGGTCCAGTACTGTCGCTCGCCGGTAGTACCGCTCGGCTAGATCGGTACTACCGATTTCTAGAGGATCAGAAAACATAGAAAAACACCCTCTCTAGAAATTACGTACCACCATGTAAACTTTGGTACTACCACACTCCAGTAGTACCGCTCAAGAAATGCGATCATACCGATTTTCAGGGGAGATGAAAACTCCAAAAAACATACTCTCTAGAATAAACATACCGCCATGTAAAACCTGGTACTACCGCACACTGGTAGTACCGCTCATAGAATGCGGTCATACTGATTTCACTGAAGACTTTCTAGAAACAATTCTAAATGCAATGCATGACTCGTTTGTCTTGAGTCATGACGATCTTTTATCATCTTTGCATTTCCTTTTCATGTCATCATTCAAACTCCGGGACAAAGCCTTGAAAACATCTTAGCACACACGTTAGTCCCTTAACACATTGTTGTCATAAATTGGATATAAAACAATATAAGTATTATAAACTACACAAGTTTTATATACTCAAATGGTATGTTTCAAAGTAGAGATCCCCAATATAAGTGGATAAAGAAATATGGATCAATACTAATGAAACCACAAAACATAGGGTGAACTCTCCCTAAATGTGTGCATACATGAATTTGTAATAAAAACATATGCACATATTCAAATTAAACTTTTAGTGGAGTTCAACCTATATTATAGATCCGAGGAATGCAACAAGATATAAGAATATGATGTCGAGTGCATATCTCCATGATTTTCACATTTTCATCCAAATAAGACTACACAATAGGTATATCAATAAAAATGTTAGTCTCACATATAGATTTATCATTAATCACCAAAATGCTCCATCAACTCATAATGGCCGGTCTAGATTCTTCAATCTCCCCCTTTTTAGTGATTGGTGACAAATCCTTTATCAATAACAACATTTGGATATTAATCAACATAAGATAAGAATTTAAGTTATTGAACTACATCCATGCGTATCAGTTAGCAATTTAAAGCTTCAAGCATTATCCATATGAGAATGATATGCTTGTACACACAATGTATATAGGAGGCTATATGTATTAATGAGATGCTCCTCCTCAATACATGCATGAAATAAGGTGAAATCACAACAGAATATATCAATCATCCAAATATGGATTTATCATAGCTCACAATAATTCCCCCCTTTTGGCATTAATCACCAAAAATACAAAAAAAAAAAGCTTAGCCAAAACAAAGTCTTTGCAAAATAGTGAGCTTGACAATGAATTCATCCTAATATGGTCATAAAGAGTATGAAATATGTACATATGACCTATTTGGGAGTTGGTTCTAAGAAATTTGAAGGAAACCATAATAAGTCACAAACTCCCCCTTTATGGCCAAAAAGAGCAAAGCAACTTGAAATAAGGTCAATTTTTGAGTTATCTAAAGGAAATGATATTTGGAACACATTCAAATAAGCTAACTTTTGAAATCTTCCCAAGAAACATTTTTCATGAAGATACCATCCTCATTTTCTCAAAGTCCAAAGAGATATGTGCATTTGAAATCAAGTGGAGCTCGAAAAGATATAGCCAAAATACTTTAATGCATTGGGAAATGCGTGAAAACAAGCTCCGAAAAATCTAAAATAAATCATGGAGCTAGTCCTAACAAATACACACAAGTTTACTTTTGTGAGGAACAACCAAATGTCATCCATTTAGAAGATAAATCACAATGTTTCAGAAAACTTAAAGTTTCAGGTTTTTCAGATTTTACATTCCATTTGAGCTTCGAAAGATAGCTTAAAAGTTAGATAAAAGAGTTCCAATAAATCTGAGAACAATTGAAATAGAGTATCAACTATATAGTATAAAAATTCATAATTATATCTTCATCAAATTGTGAACCCATTTGGAGATACAAAAATCACAAACAGCACGAAATTATGCATTTCATCAAAGTGAGAAAAAGTAAAAAAAATTCAAATAAAGTCTACATGCTTTGAAATTTTTCATAAATACACTTTATACTCCCAGGAATCGTTTCCAAAAAGAATTTTCGAAAAATGAGTCTCGGTTCAAAAGATATGCCATATTTCGCTTTGAAGGCATGGTTTTTGTTCCATGAGTAGAAAAGTGAAAACATTTTTAGATTAAGTCCAAATGAATTGAGACATTCCAGAAAAAAACAATTGACTGCCTAAAATTTTTTCCAAAAATAATTTTTATAAAAAAAATTTTCTTTTAAAAGATAAGGCAAAGTGCGCTTTGTAGGCTTGAAAAGAGAATGATTTAAACTAAAAGTTCAAAATGCAAACCAATTTGAATTTTGTGAAGTTTTTCACTTTCTTAGCTTTGTATGAGTTAGAAATACCATTTTAATCCAAGATACACAAATAAATCCGGCTCAAATAGCCAAACTTACTATATGCAAGAATAGGTCATTTTGGATCAAAAATAGTGTTTTCGGTGAACTTCAAATGAATTTAACTTTTCAACAGTTGGTCTTTTGAAAAATATTTGAACTAGAGAAATGTTTTAAATGACCAAACCTACAAGTTTTGTATTGACAACTTTTTCAAAAACTCAATAGATTTTGATTTATAAAGAAATGTCATTTAATTAAAAAAACAAGATCCTTTTGAGGCCAAAATTGCTATTTGGTTTCTAAACTAGGAATTTTTAATTAACAAGCATTGGAAAACATTTGAAATATATATTTAAGTGCTTTTATCTAGTTTTTTTTCACAAATTTGAATCTTTTAAGCACGATTTTTGACTTTTGACCAAAGAGGATCTTTAAAAAGGCTAAACTTGCATATCATTAATAATTTCACTCCAAAAATACCAAATGAAGCAAGTGATAATGAAAAACATGTATTCACAAGATCCATAAATCATTTTGGGCAAATAGGTAAAATAGCTTTCCCAATATTAATACTTTACCCCTTTTTAAGTAAGCCCAAAATATTTAATAAGTTTTTCGTAAAGAAAAAAGACTTCCCCTTACACAAAGGTTCATCTTGACATTTCTTTCTTCTCCTTTGACATCTCTCCCTCTTTGTCATCAATCACAAAAAACTTAGACAACAAAGATTTCTTCTTTTCTCCATAAACGGTACTTTTAACCTTTTGTGGTTCTTTTGTCTTTTCCATGAAGAGTATACACCACTTTGAAATTGATACCACTTATGATGACATTGGATACCACTTGTGAGAGTAATTGATACAAAAAATAATTGATTCCATTTGTAGAAACTTGATACCACTTGTATGCACAACGATGTGCGACGGGCCAACAACCTATGTGGGGGTTTGGTGCTGCCAGTATGCACAACGGAAGGGTCAATTGTCAAGACGAAGTTTCGAAAAGGTTTTGTTATGATTGGTGCTAGCTACAATGGTTATATCTTGTGGGTAAAGTATACAAACCTCTACAGAGTGTTAATCAATCTATTCGAATAGCCACATCTGTGGTCATGGACATGCTCGGGGATTTCATACGTTGGGTATATTTTCATAAACACACTTGGGAAGGGACAACTGTGTGGTTAAACTCATATGTTTGTGTGAAAGAAATTGATTAGGCTTTTTGTTCTTTGTGAAAATAATTGTTAAACTATTATTGTTTATTCGTTTTAAATTACGCTTTCAATCTATTATTTTATTCAACTGCAAATGTTGTTGTTTTTTTTTTTGCAAAATAACCATAGAAGCCATATCCTTTGGTATAAGTCATCATCTATAATTGCATTATGTGGTACAACTTGTTGAGTACTCGTAGTACTCATTATTGCTGCAATCATTCAGCTCAAGTGGAGGAATCTTCGCCTGCTTTCGAGGAGGAGTTTTACGAGGAGAGTGATCACTAGGACTTGATCCAAGTCGGTTGCCTGTGGTAAGTCCATAGGTTCCCGCTAGAGTTGTTTCCGTTCTGCTGACTTCTCTTTATTTAGAGTGATCTTGCATGGCTTAGTAAGTATAAACTCAACCATAAGGTTACAACCGTTATTTATCAATCAAATTAGTCGTTTATCCCTATAATCGTCTTGTGTGAAATGATATTAATCTATGTTGACACTGTGCGCACTAGCGTGATCCTGGACTAGTGCATTTTACACAGAGGGTCCAGATTTGCATATTTGGGTCTTGACAGGAGTCAACCGAGAGACTAGAGGCGTCGTGCGGTGTCGCTAGTGGCGTTGGCGAGCTAGCGAGGGGCGCTGGGGCTGCAAGGGCCGAGGGGCATCACGTGTGGGCACGCCTGCTAGCTGGCTGAGAGGCCATCGCCCGTGGGCTGCGCGGCAGCTCGCGTTTGTGGGCGGTGGGTGTGGGCCATGGCGTGCGGCTGTGTGGGCGGCTCGACGCGGCAGTAGTCGGTGAGGCGAAGCAAGCGGCCAGGGTGTGCACTGCCGTAGCGTGAAGGCCGCAGCAGCAAAGACCCGCGAGATGGCTCCTCCTCAAATCTAAGTCCAAAGGCAAATGTAACTTAAGTAACTAAGCAAGGGGAATTAAAGAGATTATATGAAAATGGAATGTATTGTGATTTGTGATCGGGGGATTTGCTAGATCTGTAGAGCTATTTTAGTGTTGCATCGTCTGGCTCGACCCCAAGTACCAGTGCAAGTGGAAATGCTGTGGTAGCTGGAGAAGCGCAGGTTGACGATGTTCAAGTTGTGTTTCTACGGTAAGCGGCAGCCCCGAAGCGCAAGTTGATGTTGACGATGCACAACCACAATGTCTAGAAGGTCCAAAATCCATGCAAGAAATTGAAGGTATTAGGGATTTCAACCCGGATGTTCACGTTGTATGTCTTGCTTTGTTATCGAATAATACCATTGGTTCATCCCGCCCAACCTAAATTTTAATTCTGGAACCACCACTGATGATGTGTGTAGCAACCATCAGAGAGAAAGCTGGACGTGGTATCAACAATTTGGCTTATTTTTTACATGAAAAATAGTCGAATAACGCATAGTCATTCCCTTTTTTGGGGTCGTCTGTACAAGATTTTACTATATTTTCAGCCTAAAACGGTCAATTCCTAGTTCATTTACAACTTTATTATACAAAAATTATAGTAAATTATTTATGTAATTTTTGTTCTTGTCACTGTAATTATTCTCGAAATTCTTAATAACTCATATTTCCATCACATGTTTCAAATTCTAACATATACTTTGAGAGGGTGAGCAAAAACAAAGACAAAAAATAAAATTATATACCAACAAAATACAGCAATGTGGTCAACCCGTTATGTTCCGAAGAAAAATCATAATAAATTTAGACCCAATTCATCATATTAGAAGAAGTGCAAATCTCCAAGCATATCGGACGGATGAAAATTTGACAATTTTGAGAAAAGACAGCAGTCGCATGTTGTTCAGCAAAACTATTTTTTTTTACAAGAAATGGTGTACTAGATTTAGAACTTTGGTGAGAAGCCACGCAGTCCAGTGGTCCCACCACTACGGAAATTGGACCATTTGGGTTTTTCTGGGAAGCTAGTTGATTACGTGCTCTTCAATGATTTTTTAAAAATAATATTATTTTAAAAGATAATTACAAAATCAAATAGTCGAACCTTTTTACAAAACTAGGTCCATTGCGCAATTTCAAATGGCGACAGGCTCCTATCGCCATTTCAATTGGTGACAGTGACCCTATCACCAAAGGGAACACTGGGGTAGGTTCCTGTCGCCAGTTCAATTGACGACAGGACCCTGTCGCTAATTGAACTGGTGATCGGAGAGCTCTGTATGTTTTTATTTATTTATGTGCAGCAGAATTTTAAAATTTTTGTAAGGTTGTTTTTAAAATTTGGTAATACGTTGAAGTGTCCACGTAATGCAGAATGGAAAATCGGTGAAGACAATGTAATGTGAAGTAGAGAGTTGACAAAATAATTGGGTTTAGGGTTGCCGTGCACGATATTGTCCCGATATTTGAGGAAAGAGAAGTAATTCGTTGTATAAGATATGTGGACCATTATTTTTAGTGTCCACTACCACAACATGTCTTTTGGACCTTTATTTTTATGTTGTTCCATGCCTTTGTACAACAAGAATTCAATGCCATAAGAGAACAAGAATTGAAGTCGGCGGCATTACAACGCAGTTGCAAATTGAAATATACTTTATAATAAAGTTGTGAATTACACAGCATGCAGGGTTTGGTTAAGTGCATAAGGAACAGCTACATGCACTATGTAACAAACCGAAATACACCCACGATACATATGCGCCTTTTTGGAATGGAAATGAAGTTGATTGAAATAAAGATCATTAGTTTCAGTGGCCCATCGCTCCCTTCCCCTTGTCTCCATGCTACCCATGGCGGCGGCTAGTCTCGAAGTCATCCATGTCCTAGGAGACGGGCCGGACGATTGAATGATGTTAGGATAACACAACAACGGGGCCAAATTAATAATATGATGCATACTGAACATGTAACATCCCAAGTCTTGGGTTTGTATTTAAAATGTATACAAATTAGGAGTTTTTAAAACTTTTGAACATGCATTGGTTTTATGGAACATTTGCATAAATTGTTGCATTTGAAATTGTTGAAATCAAAGAAAACATACAGTTCAAATCGAAGATTCCAAAAGAAAACAGAAACAAAAACTTGTGGTCAACCTTTGGAAATAATTTATTCAAATACTATACTATTTATCATGAATTAATATAATTGTTTCCAAATTTTTGGAACTAAACTCAACCCTTAGAAAATTCAAATTCACATCAACAACCTATTCTAGGTTTGATTTTACATTAAGCATTTATAAGTTGAACAGTGGGGTTTCAAATTTTATATGAGTACTAGGACATCCTAGGAACACCTCTGAATTATTTCATATTTTTAGGATTTTATTTGCTATTTTGAAGACCCTGGTCAATGTAGGAGTTTTGAATAAAACCTCAGTCAACCCTTAAACTATTCGTTTGACTCGAACTGGACTCGAGTCCGACCCGCACCACCTGACTTGGTCGCACCTCACTTAAACACCGATCGAGCCTAGCTCAGACTCAAGCCACCTTGTGTCGCTGAGCCGTGGGACCCACCTGTCGAACTCGTCCCCTTCCCCTCGCTGACGCGCGCGGGCGCGAGAAGAGCTCAAGCGCCAAGCGGCCATGGCATTCAGAGTGCCTCCATCTTCGCCAGGTCAAGGCGTCAATCCACCACCCCCGCGACCCAACCAGGAGACTCGCCCATTGACGCCGCCTTTGTATCGACCCTTGCGCAGCTATAATCCACTCTCTCTCGCCCAGTAGAGCTCATTCCTCCTCTTGGTGGCTGAGGAGGGACGCACTTGTTCAAGCTACTCTCTCAGGTGAGCTTCCATCCTTCATGTCCCTCTCTGACTACATTCCTTGCCGCACTCATTCGAGCTAATGCGATCTCTTGTCTTCTTGTGTAGCCCCAGGACATGAAGCGCGCCCCCATCTTCTCCGAAGCACGTCCAGAGCGTGCACCCGCCGCCGCCGCCGCCGTGCCAACTTTGTGCTTAGTAGGTATTATCATCTCTAATGTGCATCATCCTATGCCTTAGAGCACCATTACAATTTCCCCTCAACTTATTTGTCCAATGGATCACAGGAGCTCGTGAATTTCAGGGTTTCCCCATTTTCGGCCGCAAGCGCCTCCATCGTCTCCAACTCCAGCAGGCTGAGGCTTTGAGCAATTCCTTGCTCTAGCACCATCTCATGCCCTCCCTTAAGCTCTCTCTACCACTCACTCCCTGTCTCCTTCACCAGAACGACCTCTCCACGGTGAAGCTCCGCGCCGCCATCATCGTCTTCGACGCCGGTGAGCCTCCGACCAGCTGGTCCCCGCTTTGGCACTCGGGTAGGTTCACTGGACCCCCTAGTACCATATGCGCGTGCTAGCTAGCAAGTTTAACACTTGAGTTGTGACTTGCATGTTCACCCGTAGCTCGCCGCCGCCACTCTCCAGCGCGCCGCCGCGAAACCTACCACCGGTACCATTGGCTTCACAAGAGCGCGAGGTTTCCATTTTTGGCCTTGATCGGCGTCGCCATGGTGCATAGCGCCGGTGAGCCGCCGGGCAATGCCACGGGCGCGAGCTCCTCTACGTGGCGTTCTCGGACAACCACTGTAGCTTCATGATTTGGGATTAAATCACTGCCTTAAGCGCGGATCACTGTGTAGATTCGGGTTTAAATGCGCTAATGTCTCGCTGACAAGTGGGTCCGAGCGCAGTCAAGTGCCCATTTTGGTCCGCGGACCATGGACCGAGTGCATGCACTTTAGTCCATGCACTATTCTATGAACCGTGACTGTGACACGTGGACCCCACCTGTCAGTACATTTTAATTCGAAAGTAAAAATGAAAAAGGCCACTATTCATTGGACCCCACACGTCATCCTCTGTGGCTAGCTCTCGGCCCGGTAAGAAAAATCTTTAATGCTTTTAAGAATTTCGAAATGATTTATTGTTGAACTGAAAAATCAATTAACTTAAAAAATGTATAACTAATTCATTTTAACTCCAAATCCAGTGAAACTAATTTTTGTAATTTTAATTTATAATGAACTTTAATATGGTATAGTTTTTGGACATGTGACTGTTCTGGAAAAATTAGTTTTAATGTATCTTTTAGAATAGGATTATCTTTACACTAGAAAATGCTTTTAACTTGGAAAATTCATAACTAATTCATAAAAACTCCAAATGAAATGAACTAAGTTATTTTGATCTTATAACTTTATTACCTATTTACCTATGTAATCCTTGTATCCACCACTACTCTGCAAAATTTTGAAAAATATTTAATTTCGGTGAATAGTAACAGATCCAAATTTCTTTGGATTTTCTTGAAATCTGATTTTTCCAATAGCCATAACTTCCTCATACAAACTCCAAATCAATTGATTTTTATTTCCAAATTCATTTAAAATCATGATCTACCGACTGTGAAATTTTCATGATTTTTGGAGAAATTTGAATTTTTGGATATATTTGGTGTTATGTGTTCTTATTGGCTTTTCGTATTCGAACGTTAGATTACGAAGATCCGAACAAGCTCAATTGTGATCCTCAACAGCAGTAAGAGGGTTATATTCAACAAGGCAAGAAGCCCCCCCTGATCATATTGATCTTATTACTTTCGATACAAAATATCTTGTTTGCAACTTGTGTTTGTATGCATGTTCTACTTGAATGGTTATTTTTCGTTAGAGGTAGTTATTCCTATTAGATGCATGAGATGTAGCAAATATTTATCCCTTGCCACTAACCCTAAGTTATTATTCTCGCTGATATTAGTGCTCGGTGGATGTTATAGAGTCTATACATATATGTGCGATGTGTTGCTTAGTCATGCATAGATTTCGGTAGAATTGGGCGTTTATCGACTTAGTCGATAACCTTGATCACACAAATCATTTTATTACACTATGTCTAGCACCTTGTGCTATATTACTTTGAAAACTAAAAGTGAAAATAAAATGTTTTAGACTTGGGCAAGTGGTTGGATGTTGGGCTGTTGAGTGTGTGAATGTCTTGCCTAAGTCTACAAGGATCGAACATCTTGTTTCACCAAAACCAAGCATAATTTCATGCTAACCACATGAGAGGGATGTGGGACCTCTCTTGACTTAGTACTTTGGCGTGTGTTAGCTCCGAGTCGTAGGAGGCTGTGTGTGTTCTATATAAAAAGAAATGTGATGTGGTTGTTGGGCGTGACGGGATGGGTTCTGGGTTTAGGTCCCCTACCCTGAGGAGCATCGGTAAGTTATCTCTCTGCCGATGACTCTGACACAACGTATGGTTTCCATCATACGGGCGACTCGTAGTTAATACATAATATTGGAAATCGTCTCGTAGGACTTAGCCTTGCCAGCATACCTAAGGAAGTGTGCTCTATCATGTGGCGAAAAGGCGGTCTGGCGTGTGGGTACATTGGTACACCCCTGCATGGTTTAAACTATTCGAATAGCCTCGTCCTATGTTATGGACACGCTTGGGATTGGATTTGCAGGAGTTAGATTTAACATTTTGGAATTTTAACTTAAAAACTTGTTCGGGTGGTATTGAGAATGGTGTCATGCTATGTTTGTGAGCTGCAGGGCAGCCATCTATTGTTGTTTAGATATTGTCTAATAATGATTATCCGCTGTTATTTAAAGTTATTAAAAATGTTTGCTTACTTGCCATTTCAATCTATTACTTGCACTTCAAATCAAATGTTGCTTTATGCTGAAAATTGCCTAGTGTAGCAGCCTTTCTTTGATACATCAATGCATCTAAATATTCCTTTGCTTGTAAGTCTTGCGAGTATAACTTTGTACTCAACCCGGTTGCTACAATTTCAGAGGAAGTTGATCCCCAAGGGATCAACTATTGTGAGACCGACTTCGCGTAGGACGACGACTAGCTTGGAGGTTTCCGGTCAGGTTGCCTAGTGGGTAAGGGCACACCGGTCGGCTTTTCTTTTGGTGCCATCTTATGTCTATGTTTTCGCTGCACTCTTAGTACTTTTATTGTGGTTATTTGGCTGGTCGGCCGTATGTATGAAACTGAAGATGTGATGACTTTGTGTGTAACCTTTTGTGACTATGGTAATGAACTATTGTTGTACGGCATTTATATTAATATTATTTTGTGAACGATGTGTGTATACCGCTCTTGGGAGGTATACAATACATCAAGGGTGGGATATTTAGTTTGTAATGCTAGGACCAATGGATGGTGAAGTATTACAAGTTAAATATCCCGGGCTCTCATAAATCTTGGTATCAGAGCCATACTAACCGTAGAAACCCCTAACTTGGTCGTCAGTAGGATATTTTAAAAAACTTATCTTCAAAATATCAAATATTTGATGAAAACTTAAGTAAGTTCTCAGATTTTACTCTTTGCCTATCTTAGATTGCTCATCTTACCTTGTTCTTTTTTGAGCTTTGAGAAGTTGTTTCCTCTCATCTTCTTTCAAAAGATAGTTGGTACTATTTAAATTCGGTTTTGGGGAAACAATGAGAGTTGGAAATATGAGGTATTGGCTATCCTTTGGAGAAGATTAGAAGTATTTGGAGATAGAAAACTCAGCTTGGAGCTCGGGTACAAAATCTGGACAGCAAGTACTTAGTTCGTCGTTAGGGCTGAAAATGAGAGGGTAATTCAACTAAAACTTATGGGAATTAAAAGGGTAAGATGTGATATTAGATGGCTAGTGCCTAAAGCACCCTTAGATGGTATTTACCATGACTCTTAGATGCGATAGAACTTGACTTGTGTTCTGAAATATTTCTTCTCAACCGATTGCTCGTTCATTCAATATGAGTTAGTCATGCCAAGAAGTTGATCTTATGTCTTATGAGTTTTGCATTGGATCTTATGCCTTTTTACAAATATTTGGATTTCATTTCTTGTTAGATATATATATTGTTTTTGGGTTAGGGTAATATCTCATTTCCCTAATCGATGGCTTCTCCACTGCTAGCCTTCGTATCTATTTTTCGGGTTTTGGTTGCTAACCCAATTCAATGGCATAGGATGGCTGGAGGAACTCGAAGCAGACAAGGTCAACCAGCTAGTCGTGATGAGAAGCTCACACCTCCTCCGACCATGGCCGAGGTTCTCGCTCAGATCGAGCGAAACTGAATGGATCAGATAAGGATTTTAGAGGCCATTGTGCGGAACACCTCCACTCTCTCCGGCGCTTCTGGATTCGGAGGAGGGGGAGGTGGTCATCATCTGAGGGGAGGACTCTCAGAATTCCTCCGCACTCAGCCCCCGACCTTGTCCTGGTCCAAGGACCCACTTGACGTAGATGATTGGTTGTGTCTAGTTGAGCGGAAACTCGAGGTCGCCCAATGCCAGGATCATGAGACGGCGCTATTCGCCTCTCATCAACTTGAGGGGGCAGCACTTTCATGGTGGGAGAATTTCCTCGCCATGCAACTTGCCGGCTCGACCGTCACTTGGGAGGCATTCCGCACTGCTTTTCGACGAGCTCATGTTCCGGCTGGTCTCATGAAACTGAAGAAGAAGGAGTTTATTGCGCTCAAGTAGGGGCGTAAATTAGTGACTAAATATCTTCATGAGTTTAACCAACTTTCTCGGTATGCCCCTGAGGACGTGCCAACCAATGAAGCCAAGTAGGAGAAATTCATGGATGGCTTGTCCGAGGAGCTACAGGACAAGCTATCTATCGTGGAGTTCCCCGACTTTCAGACTGTGATTGACAAGGCCATTGTCTCGGAGCACAACGAGAAAGCCCTCACCGAGTCTCACAAGTGCAAGTGGGAGGCCCAGAAATCAACAAGGGCCAACCTTCCTCGTCCTCACGTCGGGCAAGCCCCGGTAGCCCACGCTCGGGCTCCACCACCACCGAGGCCACCGACGTTTGTACCGCACCCACCGCAGGTCGTGTCTCAACCACATGTACCTGCGGGACAGCAAGCTAATCTCTGCAATCCAGTAATTTTAAGCCATCCTTGGATTTTGTTGGATGGAATTGGCATGGAGGTGGCGGCTCTGTGCATGAGATGAAAATTGACAAGGCACATAGCAAGAGAAAGAAAGACAAGGGATAACTAGGGATGTAGCTGAACTGCACAAAGGCAATTGAAGACAACCGAAGTCAATTGAACTGAATAGAGCGAGAAGGGAGCTGCTGCCGAAGACAACAAGAGCTGCAGGCTTGTTCAGCCAAACCATGACAGCATGGAGCGGCAACAGCATGGCATTGATTTGGTAGTTAAGCAATTAGGACCTGCGTGTAGAGAGACAGCAGGAGGACTAACGAAGCAATAGAGGGCAACGCATGAATAGAAACCGAACTCCATTGAACCGACATCAAAAGAGAAGAAAACTCACAACCGGTTCTTGGTGCAAGGTTGCTTCGGTAGTAACAGGAATTGTCGGCTGATGGCAGGAGGTGGCGGCCTGTAACATATGACAAGCAGATAGCAAGAATTAGAGAAAAGATACTCAACAGAGAAGTCAAAACCGAAACCAACATACAGCAGATGGTTTTGGCGCATGATGGCATGGGTGGCATGCAAGGATTAGAGGATAGACAGAGAAGACTTTAGTTCACAGCAAGGGAAGGAAAGGAAATCAAAGGATTTCTACGTTCTGGACAACCGAACAGAGCCGAACAAATCAATAGAGAAGAAACTGAACGAAGTAACCCACTGAACGAAGGAACTCACGTTATGTATACATACATGAACAGTGCACAGATTGCTTTTGGCACACGGGATGGCCGGCGGCCGGAGGCGACGCGATGGCGGCGAATGGGCAAATCGGAAAGGAAACGACGAGCCGGACGCGATGGAGCGATCGAATTTTAGAAAAACTCACTGAGAAAGCAAGCAACGCGACGAATGTGGTTCAGCTTTACAGCTTGACATGGCTCCGGCGATCTTCGGATGAAGTGGATGGAATCATGACGTAGAGGGCGACGATGCGAAGCCAACGCTGCAGACGGTTCGGCCGGCGGACATCAAATGAAGGCGCAACTCGCCGGAGAAGACCTTTGGGTAGAACTCGGTATTCTGCAGATGGCGACGAAAATAGATTGGTTTGGAGGAAACCAATTCAGGGGATTGGAAGAGGAGATCAAGATGGACGCGTGAGCGCAAACGATTCGCTCTTATATGCACCGAGGAGAAAGATATGAAAAATAGAAATTTGGGTTTGGAAACGGAGATGAACTAGACTCCTGTTCGGTTGCTGGATGGCGCTCGGTAGGAAATCAGATGAACAGTGCCCACGCGGTTACTGTAGCAACCGAGAGGAGAAAGAAACAGACAGGTTTTTGAATGGTTTGGTTTGATTGTTTGTTCACGTACAGGACGGGGGACTCGGCCGTTCTGTTGGGCTTCGGTTGGAGATATACACTACTACAGAAATGCTAATACTCGACGCCGATCACAGATGGTTCATCAAAACCGCTCAGATAAACACAATCTCGAGCGGTTTTTGTTTACCCACCGCTCGTGTTATTCTCAGCGCTAAAACCGCTCGTGAAGAGGTCATATCACAGACGGTTTTTTGGTCAGAACCGTCTGTGATACTTCACAGATGGTTCCAAACATGAACCGTCTGTGATATGACCTCTTCACAGACGGTTTTTGTTAAAAATCGTTCGTGATAATTAACTCATCATAGACGGTGCAGTATACATATATAGCTCCTCGGCCAACAGAGTCTTCTTGATCTCCATCTCTGGCGCTACGATAGGTCCATCGCCGTTCGCGCCGGTTTGAGTATCGCCACCTCACCGAGCCTACCGTCCATTTCACTATTGTCGCCAAGGAGCTTGCCGCCGTTGCCTCTGTTCACCGATCGATGACCATCCGCCTTAGACCTTCCCCGACTTCATTGACACCTTCCTCGTGATCAAGGTGAGCTACTGGAGCATAAGCATCCTTTAATTTGAGTAGTTTCAAGCGTTTACGCCGAAATCGCTAGTTTCAGCGCCGCACGACATCACCGCTTGTTCGCCTCAAAGCGACCTTAGGGCCGAGCCACGACTATTAGCAATGCGATGTCACCCTAAGCCCAGCTTTGAGCTTCAAATCCTACTGCTTTTAATCATTTAGTTAATAAACTAACGAGTCTATGACATGTGGGATCGCCATAGATTTTATAAATAAAATCATGAAATAAAAATGAGTCACTAACAAGTAAGGCCCACATGTAAGTTAATAAAATCCAAAAATGTAAAAATGAAAAAGCGTAATTAAGCCTCGTAAAATACGCTTTGAAGTCACCCTTTATTTATTTTCGTGGTTTTCAATACGAACCGTGTGATGGACCGGCCGATGTACGCCGAGAACCGTGTGAGTGAAGAGTACATTAATGGCGTGTTCTGCTTACAAGAGCCGCCGAGGAGGATATGTTGAATAAAGGCGGAATATATGTATCGTCCATGCATTGATCGCGAGAATCAAGATGTTTAACAACCGAGCGCAGATCGAAGCACACTTGATTCGAAGGGGTTTCAAAAAGGGTTATACATGTTGGACCAGTCACGGTGAAGAGCATATTATACAGAAAGTCAATGATATGCATATTATACCGGAAGTCAACGTTATGCCGCCGAATGATGTCGATTGTGGTTCCGATTCGGATAGGCTGCATGATGACAATCTAGATCAGATGCTTCGTGATGCAGAAGGGAACTGTGATGAGAGGGAGTATGTTCAATTCCGGGGCTTGATGGAGGACTCGGAGAAACCTTTGTTCCCGGGCTGCAAGTTGGAATACACAAGGTTGTCATCTGTGCTTAAACTGCTGAAATTGAAGGCAAGCAACGGTTGGTCCGACAAGAGTTTCACGGAGCTGTTAGGTCTCTTAGCGGACATGCTTCCGGAGGGAAACGAGTTGCCCAAAACCACCTACAAAGCCAAGAAGGTTCTTTGTCCATTGGGAATGGAAGTAGAAAGAATACATGTATGTCCGAACGATCAGATCCTCTACCGTAACAAGTATACAAACATGCATGTATGTGCGGTGTGCAACGATCCCGATACAAGCGTAAGAATCAATCGATGACGACGAGGAATCGAGGTGAAGAAAGGACCTCCTGCTAAGGTGGTGTGGTATCTTCCTGTAATTCCCCGCTTGAAGCGGTTTTTGAACCCAAAGAATGCAAAATCACAGATTGGCACTCGAGAGGAGCGTAAGAATGACGGAAAGTTAGGACACCTGCCGATTCCGCCCAAAGGAGAAACATCGATAGGAGGTTTGCGAGACTTGATGTGGAACCGAGGAATATAAGGTTTGGATTGAGTACGAGATGGAATGAATCCTTTCGGTAACATGAGCAAATGACATAGCACTTGGCCCATGACGCTCAGATCTACAACCTTCCTCCTTGGTTGTGTATGAAGCGGAGGTATATTTTGTTGTCGATACTTATCCAAGGGCCGAAGAAACCTGGGAATGATATTGATTTGTACCTAGCACCATTGACGGAAGATCTAAAAATACTGTGGATTGAAGGGGTACATGTATGGGATGCGTACAAATGAGAGAACTTCACTTTACGTTCCTTGTTGTTCTGCACCATAAATGATCATCCTGCCCTTGCTAATCTGTCGGGCCAGAGTACAAAAGGGGCCAAAGCCTGTACTCACTGCTTAGATGATACTGAGAGTGTGTGGCTGAATTGTTGGAAATATGCCCTAGAGGCAATCATAGAGATGATTATATTTCATTATGTTCATGACATTGGATAATGTGTTATCTTGTTCCTAGAATAATATTGTTAATATTTATTATCAAGTATGTGACTTGGTTGTGAAACTCTATATTTCTGCAATAATTATTCTTACACTATCCCTGGTCGTAAACATATGAGGACACATATGAATAGACTAGCATATGTATTGGTTGATGACTATGTTTCACGAGTCATAGATATGGAGATATCAAACCGATAATATGGACACATGTTAGAGAACATGATGTTGGATAAGACCCACCTTGAGGCACTATTGAGATTGTTATGAATCTATGTGTCATTAGTTGGTCTCAAGCAATGATGATGTATAATCCTTAGACCTGAGATCAAGATGGTTTCCTACATGTGTAAGAGCACGCTTAGGGGTTGCCAAACACTACACCGTGAATCGGGTAGTTATAAAGGTAGCTTTCTGGGTATGCTCAAACATGGAGAGGAATGTGACGGGTCGGATATGGGATTTGCCCTCCTAACATAACAGAGAGATGTCTCGGGCCCTCGTTGATCGGATAAAGAAAGTGCATGGCCATGCCACTAGTAGTCGAAGAGTTCACCACGTAAAGTTATCTCGACACTCGACGAGAAAGTATTGAATACCCATGAATGACACATCTCACCCGAGTTCAACCGGACATCATGAGGCAAAGGGAGTATACACGAGTAGGTCGCTCAGGTCGAACAGTAACAGACTGGTCGTATGGAGATACAAGCAAGTCATAGACTGGTCGAACCTGATCACAGAGTGGTCAAAACCAAGTCGTAAGGAGTTACGAGTTGGTCGTGACCACATACGAACTGGTCGTATACAGATAGGACCTGGTCGTAGGTGATGAAGACCTGGTCGTAGATCATATTGCATTAAGGTTCGTCCGATATAATTTGTGTGTATTCGGGAATCGATATGTTCTGCTAGGAGCCGCTACGACTCGTGGTCGGAAAGGGTTTCCGAGTCACAACCGAACTACACATGAACCTCTGTGGTCACACACTTAAAGGGTTGAACAAACAAATACGAATACGATTCGTAAATGTGTCCGGATAGGATCCGTCACGAGCACTATATAAGGAGGTGGATGAGGCTATTGGAAAGATGCGTGAAAACACCACCGAAACCCTAGCAGCCATCTCCTTGAGAGCTCCACCGTGCGACTTGGTGCTGGCACACCAGCATTCGGTTGTTCCTTCCCCGGGCGTGTGGATACCGTGAGAGGCGCTACTACGATTGTTGCGCTTGAGGACGATCCGCGATCTTGACAAGGAACCGCAGACGTTCTTTGGAGGAGACGATCGACTCGACCACTACATCGACTTGTCGGGCGTTGGACGATCGACTCGACCACTACATCGATCGCTCTTCGTTGGACCAGTGCTCCAACCCTTCTTTCATTGCTCTGCAAGGTTCGGTGGTAACGATCTATGATCATCTACTTGCATGCCTTCCCGGTTTACGTGGTAGAATTTTTGTTTGTAGCTATCGTAGCCTACCCGTGACCCAACAAAGGGTATCGAGCCATCTGCGTAGTTTTTGATCCGGATCGATCGCATATACTTGATATGTGGTAGTAGTAGATTGGATCTATTATCGGTCGATTTTGGTAACCTAGATCGGTTCATATAGATGGAACGACCTAGACCCCGGTCGATAAGATCGATCGGCTTCTCGGTGGTAGTAGATGGGTTTACGAGGAGGTATGAGCTGCCCTTCAACCCGCCTCGCTAACCGGCTAAGCGGGTCCGCCAGGTTGGGTATTCGTATCGCTGCAGTATAGGTAGTGTGTGCTCATGTCATCCGTTAGAATTGGATTCATGCATAACTTGTTTTTGCAGGATTGATGTGAATAGTATGACCCATACTGTTTCATGTATGAGATGCATGTATGCTTGTAATAATCATGACTGCGTGTCATGTTAATTGCAGCCCAAGGTCAGTCTATAATTGTATAACGGCTCATGTGTGGACTTGTGATGCTTCTTTACTCCTTGTGTTTCATTACTAGTGCTATTAGAAATAATGGCTTAGTAGGAGTGCTTGGAGGAGTCCACCACTTGAAGACATGGTGAACAGGATGCATGGCGATGGAGATTACCATGAAGAAGGGTCATGCTATATCACAATGCAATTTGATTGTCTGTGAATGCCTTTACATTCTGTTCGCTTATTTCTATGCATGTTATTTTGCTTTAATTGCTTTTAACATGATAGAAGTAAAATTCTCACTTAATATTAAGTTAAATTGATGCCCTCCCAAATATGCCGCACCATCAAAAGTCATGTATTTTAATGGTAGGTCTTGCCAAAGCAGAGTGCCATTTAACTCTCCTTGACTAGATGGGTTTGTGTCGATACACTTACGCTACCGGCATTGGTTCAACTTAACAAGGTTATCATAACAGATTGTGGACCTTGGGGCATAAAGGTTGGGTCTTGAAGCATACAGATGTCGCCCAACAATAAGAGTCATATAGTGGATATGATTAGCAAAGGTTGCTTACCGCTTTCACTAGTCTTCTAGCAAAGGAAGCCAAAGCTCACTAGTTGATTAATGATTATGGATCTTGAATCATTAAATGTCATAAGAGGGATATGGTGTTTAGTGGGAGTATCTTTATTAAATTGTTTAATAGAAGTTACTTTAATGAACATATGTCTTAGTTTTGCATATATTTTTGTTGTAGATCATGGCACCAATCTGCAGACCTACATCCAGCTTTTGCTTTACGCTCGATACTTGAAAAGGAAAAACTTAATGGAACAAATTTTATGGATTGGTCCCGAACTCGAGAATTGTTCTCGGGCAAGATAAAAGGAACATGTTCTAGAAGAACCAATTCGGATGTGCCTACGTAGTCTTTGCTTCTTTGCTATTAAACCGCCTATAAAAAGGCATGTGATGAGTCCCTTGATGTTAGCCGTGTCTCATGCTTGCCGCTATGAACTCGCACCTTCGTAGCGGTTTGAGAACATAGACGCCACGATATGATCGTAGCGCCAAAGGCATGTTTGAGACACAAGCAAGAACCGAGAGATTTGAGATCTCAAAGAACTTGTTTGGATGTAAGCTAGCCGAGGGTGGTTCGGTGAGCCCTCATGTAATCAAAATGGTTGGTTACACACGAGCTTGGAAAAACTTGGTTTTCCACTTAGCCAAGAATTGGCTACTGATTTGATTCTTGCTTCGCTTCGAAAGCTATGGCGATTCATTTTGAACTTCCATATGAACGGCTTAGACAAGAATCTCACCGAATCGCATATGATGCTTAAGACAATGAGAGGGCAAGATTAAGAAATGCAACAATCATGTGATAATGGTGCAAAAGAGTACAAGCTTCAAGAAGAAGGCTAAGACTTGGATCAAGAAAAAGGGCAAGGCTAAAGTTTCGGATGAGATCCAAACTGACAAACCTAAAACCAAGACCAAGTCTGGCCCGACTCAAGAGAATGAATGCTTTTACTGCAAAGAACTAGGCCACTGGAAGAGGAACTGCAAGAAATACCTGGCTGATCAGAAAAGGAATGGTGGGACTAAAACTTCCACTACAGGTATTAATGTTATAGACATTTTTCTTGCTGACTCTTCTGTTAACTCATGGGTATTTGATACCGGATCGGTTGCTCATATATGCAATACGATGCAGAGTCTAACAAGAAGTAGGATGATTGCAAGGGGCGAGATGGATCTTCGCGTCGGGAATAAAGCAAAGGTTGCTGCATTAGCCGTCGGGACTATGCCACTACTATTGCCTTCAGGATTTATTATGGAATTGAATAATTGTTATTACGCCCGACCATTAGTAGAAACATTATCTCTGCCTCATGTTTGATGGCAGAGGGTTATAAGTTCATTATAGAGAACAATGGTTGTTCTATATTTTTGAATAAAGTGTTTTATGGCTATGCACCTATTTTGAATGGGTTGTTTATTTTAAATCTTGATGATGCATCACCTATAATATTAATGCTAAAAGGCTTCGCCTAATGAAATAAATTCCACTTTTATTTGGCATTGTCGTTTGGGTCACATAAGTGAGAAACGCATGAAAAAGCTCCATAATGATGGAACTCTAAACTCATTTGATTTGGAATCACTTGAAACATGCGAATCTTGCCTGGTCGGTAAGATGACCAAGACACCTTTCACCGGTCGTAGTGAAAGGGCGTCCACCGCTTGGCACTCATACATACCGATGTGTGGACCAATAAGTCGACACTAGAGGTGGTTTTCAAGATTTCATTACTTTCACCGATGACTATAGTAGATATGGTTATATCTACTTAATGAGGCACAAGTCGGAATCCTTTGAAAAGTTCAAGGAGTTCCGAATGAAGTCTGAATCAACTTGGCAAGACAATCAAATCTTTACGATCCGATCGTGGAGGTGAGTTTTGAGCCATGAGTTTGGTAATCATTTGAAACAATGTGGAATTGTTCCACGCTTACACCACCCAAGCACTCCACAATGGAATGGGGTGTCCGAGCGCGTAACAGACCTTGTTGGACATGGTTCGATCAATGATGAGCCAATCGGATCTGCCATTATATTTTTGGGGTTATGCTCTAGAAACCGCCGCTTTCATTTTAAATAAGGTACCATCTAAATCAAGAGATAAGACACCATATGAGATGTGGACCGGAAAAGTCCTAGTTTGTCTTTTCTAAGGATTTGGGGATGTGATGTCTATGTTAAACGCTTGACGTCCCCGATAAGCTCACACCCAAATCGGATAAATGTTTTTTATAGGATATCCTAGGGAAACCAAAGGATATTATTTCTACAACCGGAAGAAGACAAAGTTTTTGTTGTCTTAAATGGTGTCTTTTGGAGAAAGAGTTTCTTTCAAAAGGAGTCGATGGGAGAAAGGTGCAACTCAAGAAATTCGGAAACATCTGAAAGTGTTTCAACTCCTAATGAACCTCTATTGGATGAACAAATTGTTGTTGAACACAGAGATAAGGCACCACCCCCGAGATCTAAAAGGCGCGTCAATTGCCTACAAGGTATGGGCATGACGATTATTATTGAATAATGGTGAGCCTAAGACTTATGAGGAAGCGATGATGGACCCAAACTCGAGAAATGGCTTGGAGCCATGAAATCAAATAGATTCCATGAGAGAAAATCAAGTTTGGAACCTGGTCGATCCACTTGATGGTGTCAAAACCATTGAGTGCAAATGGATCTATAAGAAAAAGATTGATATGGATGGAAATGTTCACATTCATAAGGCTCGACTAGTCGCAAAAGGTTTTCGACAAGTTCAAGGAGTTGACTACGATGAGACTTTCTCACCAGTAGCGATGCTTAAATCTGTTCGGATCATTCTAGCAATTGCTGCATATTTCGACTATGAGATATGGCAAATGGATGTCAAAACAGCTTTCCTTAATGGAAATCTAGATGAGGATGTGTACATGACACAACCTGAAGGTTTTGTCGATCCAAACAATGCTAGTAAAGTATGCAAACTTCAAAAGTCCATTTATGGATTGAAGCAAGCATCTCGGAGTTGGAATATACGTTTTGATGAGGAGATCAAAAGGTTTGGTTTCGTCAAGAACAAAGAAGAACCTTGTGTTTACATGAAGGTTAGTGGGAGCGCACTTGTTATTCTGATCTTGTATGTAGATGACATACTACTTGGTCGGAATGACATTCCGATGTTAGAATCATTAAATCTTCATTAAGGAAAAGTTTCTCAATGAAAGATTTAGGAGATGCAAGATATATCTTGGGGAATAAGGATCTATAGAGATAGATCTAAAAGGCTAATTGGATTAAGCCAAGAAATGTACATAGACAAAGTGTTGAATCGGTTCAACATGCAAAATTCCAAGAGAGGATTCTTGCCCATGGCGCATGGCATTAATCTTAGCAAGAATCAGTGTCCTACGACCACTGATGAGCGAGACAAAATGAGTGATATTCCATATGCTTCGGCCATTGGATCTATCATGTACGCCATGATATGTACACGACCAGATGTATCATATGCTCTAAGTGTTACGAAAGAGATACCAAGTCGATCCCGTGAATGTCATCGACAACAGTGAAAAACATTCTTAAGTACTTAAGAAGGACTAAGGATGTGTTCCTAGTTTATGGCGGTGATGAAGAGCTCGTTGTAAATGGTTACACCGATGCAAGCTTTCAAACCGACAAAGATGATTATCGTCATAATCTGGTTTTGTATTCATTTTGAATGGAGGAGCAAAGAGTCGAAAAGTTCCAAGCAAGAGACGGTTGCTGATTCCACGATAGAGGCTGAGTACATTGCGGCTTCTGAAGCTGCAAAAGAAGGTGTTTGGATGAGGAATTTCATTGTTGAATTGGGAATGGTTCCGAGTGCCTCGAGCCCAATGGATCTCTATTGTGACAACAATGGAGCCATTGCTCAAGCTAAGGAGCCTAGATCCCATCAGAAGTCCAAACACATACTCAAGCGTTATCATCTTATCCGTGAATTGGTGGATAGAGGAGATGTTAAGATATGCAAAGTTCATACGGATTTAAATGTTGCTGATCCGTTGACAAAGCCTCTCACACGACCAAAGCATGAGGCACACACAAGAGCTATCGGATTAAATACCTAAAATGATTGACTCTCGTGCAAGTGGGAGATCATTGGAAATATGCCCTAGAGGCAATCATAGAGATGATTATATTTCATTATGTTCATGACATTGATAATGTGTTATCTTGTTCCTAGAATAATATTGTTAATATTTATTATCAAGTATGTGACTTGGTTGTGAAACTCTATATTTCGCAATAATTATTCTTACACTATCCTCGGTCGTAAACATATGAGGACACATATGAATAGACTAGCATATGTATTGGTTGATGACTATGTTTCACGAGTCATAGATATGGAGATATCAAACCGATAATATGGACACATGTTAGAGAACATGATGTTGGATAAGACCCACCTTGAGGCACTATTGAGATTGTTATGAATCTATGTGTCATTAGTTGGTCTCAAGCAATGATGATGTATAATCCTTAGACCCGAGATCAAGATGGTTTCCTACATGTGTAAGAGCACGCTTAGGGGTTGCCAAACGCTACACCGTGAATCGGGTAGTTATAAAGGTAGCTTTGGGTATGCTCAAACATGGAGAGGAATGTGACCGGTCGGATATGGGATTTGCCCTCCTAACATAACAGAGAGATGTCTCTGGGCCCTCGTTGTGATTGGATAAAGAAAGTGCATGGCCATGCCACTAGTAGTCGAAGAGTTCGACCACGTAAAGTTATCTCGACACTCGACGAGAAAGTATTGAATAGTCCATGGATGACACAACATCTCACCGGAGTTCAACCGGACATCGTGAGGCAAAGGGAGTATACACGAGTAGGTCGCCAGTCGAATAAAGAACAGATCGGTCGTATGGAGATACAAGCAAGTCATAGATCGGTCGAACTCGATCACAGAGTGGTCAAAACCAAGTCGTAAGGAGTTACGAGTTGGTCGTGACCACATACTGACCGGTCAGATACAGATAGGACCCGGTCGTAGGTGATGAAGACCTGGTCGAGATCATATTGCATTAAGGTTCGTCCGATATAATTTGTGTGTATTCGGAATCGATATGTTCGCTAGGAGCCGCTTTTACTCGTGGTCGGAAGGGTTTCCGAGTCACAACCGAACTACACATGAACCTCTGGGTCACACACTTAACGGGTTGGAACAAACAAATACGAATACGATTCAGAACGTGTCCTGATAGGATCCGCCACGAGCACTATATAAGGAGGTGGATGAGGCTATTGGAAAGATGCGTGAAAACACCACCGAAACCCTAGCAGCCATCTTCTTGAGAGCTCCACCGTGCGACTTGGTGCCGCACACCAGCGTCGGTTGTTCCTTCCTCGACGTGTGGATACCGTAGAGGCACTACTACGATTGTTGCGCTTTGAGGACGATCCGCGATCTTGACAAGGAACCGCAGACGTTCTTTGGAGGAGACGATCGACTCGACCACTACATCGACTTGTCGGACGTTGACGATCGACTCGACCACTACATCGACGCTCTTCGCTGGACCAGTGCTCCAACCCTTCTTCCGCTGTTCTGCGCGTCTGGTGGTAACGATCTATGATCATCTACTTGCATGGCTTCCTGGTTTACGTGGTAGAATTTTGTTTGTAGCTATCGTAGCCTACCCCGTGACCCAACATGAATCACTTGCGCAAAACCGTGTACATGCGTCATCGTAGGTTCCTTCGGATGGCTCACCCATACCGCAGGATGAAGCAACACATGATTGAAGTGTCCCCGTATATCGACCAGCACAAGGACATGCTTCGGCAACAGAATCTGGTGCGGCCGGATGTTTGGATCACGAGACAACACAACAGACGGTTCAACCAATGGTTGAAGGAGCAACTTGCTAGGAGCTCGTCAAGTGATATGCTGACATGCCCTACAACCAGAAGTAAGTGTTGCACTACTGGCTATACTTGTTGATTTGTACTTTATAAGCAACACGAACTTAGGTTTAATGACCATGCTAACATACCTGTGTAGCTACCACTGGATTCTAATTGTAATTATACCAAAACGAAAATGCGTAATATACCTAGATTCCCTACAGAGGGCCACTCACAACTTCACAATTATCCGGAATTTAATCATCAGGTAAACACATTTCCTCCATAGAAACTCTATTGTTGTCTTTCCTTCCTTTGCAATGGCTAAGGCTAACTTCTTGGAGTCACGTAGGGTGTTCGACGTGTTACATGCTAGAGGATGGAATATCAAGGGAAGGACGCTGTCACATGATCAAAAATTCCCGGTACTTGCTAGCTAGTACACATTAATCCTATATAACACTTCGTAGTAATACCTCTCGAACTAACCAATTCTATTTTTGCAGTGCCACCAGCAGCCGCCGGGCCGCAACGTCTATGGATACTATGTTTGCCACAACATGCAACTACTCATTGGTTCCGCGATCACCAATGATCCTCAGGTTTGTCAATATTTCAACAATTATTTCATATATACTTACCAATTTATATAAGCACGAATTTAATCTTCCTATCGACAGGTTGTGACCATCGATTTAAATCGTTGGAACAGAGCGAGCTCATAAAAGTTCGATCATACCTTGCGCCATTCCTAAATGTATGTGTCATAAATCCGGATGGGAGTTTCCACAGTGTAGATTGAACTTGATTGGGATAGATTGAACATAATGTTACATGTGTGTAAATTAATGTACATTAATGGTTAAAGTTAATTGATTTGTGAATTGGATGTGCTTGTTTCTGAAATGAATGCAATTTTGATGTGCTTCAAATGAATGCAAATTGGATGTGCTTGTTTCAGAGGGCATGGCTAGCATTTCTGAGGCTAGCCAATAAACGTAAATAGATTTAGCAATGCAAAGACTACCACAACGATGCAGGGATGAAACCGTGCGTGATAGTCGACTACCTCGAGCGATGCAGATGAAACCGCTGCGTGATAGTGACTATCACGCACGGTTTCATCTACGCATCGCCTGCGGTAGTCGATCATCACAGACGGTTTCATCCACGCACGTGCCTGTGGTAGTCAAAATATCACGAGCGGTTTCATCTATGCACTGCAGCGGTAGTCAAGTATCACGAGCGGTTTCATCTACAAACCGCTCGTGATAGTATGTATTACAAACGGTTCGAAAACCGTCTGTGATGACCTCATGCATTACTGACCCAAAAACTCAGACGGCTCACGGAACCGTCTGTGATGGTGTTTTTGAACTGTTTGTGAAGGCCTTTTCTGTAGTAGTGATACGTGAACGGTTAGGCTTCGGTTGGAGATATACGTGAACGGTTGGGCTTCAGTTGGAGTTGGAGATATACGCGATTGCTGTAGCACGTGGGCAGGAGAGAGAAAAGGAAGATTTTTGGAATTAAAGAAAATCCAAAAAATCAAGGAGGCCAAATAAATAGGAAACAAATCCAGAAAAAACTCAGAAAATACTAGAAAATTCCTTGGAATACAAGGAAACCTAATAACACAGGTTTTAATTAATTGATGTTTAGATTAGTCAAATTAAATATTTTTAATTTAGGAAATTCCCAATTAAGCTTTATTAAATCAAATAAAATTGACGAATGTTTCCAGGGACCTAAACTACTCAAAAGATTTTTGAAAAGCCAAATTTTGGGACGTTACAAGCAAGACTTGTTATGAGCTTCGATTTGGTAGAAAACCCTCTGTTTCTCACTTTCGAGTCTTTGGATCAAAGTGTTTTATTCTCAAGACAGGGAACCTAGATAAATTTGAATCAAGGACTTGTGATGGTTTATTTTTGGGTTATCCCGCTTATTCGAGGGGTTTTCGGGCTTTTAATGTTGAAACTAACATTGTCCAAGAGACATGCAATGTCACTTTTGATGAGACTAGCCCTTGAGCTAGATCCAATGTTTCAGGTGACTTACAGGTGATAGAGTATTTTTGTTGAAGAAGAAGTGGATGATTTCGTTACTGCTCCTCCACCTGTTGCTGATGTTCCTGTCCAAGCTGTCCAAGCTCCAGAACCTGCGACGACTACTTCACCTCCAATTGAGGCTCCTTCTACATCTTCTTCATCAGCCGTACCTGCGGAGGTTGAGAAGATGCTATCTCCCCCAGGCGCTCCACTGCACATTCAGAAGCAACACCCTCCGTATCAGATGATTGGTAATCTTTATGACCGAGTCACTCGCTCCAGGTATCATGATCCGAGTCTATTCTCTCATTCTGCATTTGTAGCTTCTTTTGAACCCCCGCAATATATCACATGCTTTATCTGATTCTAGCTGGGTCAATGCCATGCATGAGGAGTTAGAGAATTTTGAAAGAAACAAAGTCTGGAACCTTTTAGAACCTCATAGTGGTCATAATGTTATAGGAACCCGTTGGGTGTTCAAAAATAAGCAAAATGAGGATGGTTTTGTGGTTAGAAACAAGGCTAGGTTGGTAGCTCAGGGCTTTAGCCAAGTTGAGGGGTTAGATTTTGATGAGACCTTTGCTCCTGTTGCTAGACTAGAAGCCATTCGCATTCTGCTTACATTTGCTGCATGTAAGGGATTTAGGTTGCATCAAATGGATATTAAGAGTGTCTTTCTGAATGGTTTTATAGAGGAGGAAGTGTATGTTAGGCAACCCCCTGGCTTTGAGAATCCCAAGCACCCAGATCGTGTTTACAAGCTATCCAAAGCCTTGTATGGTCTTAAGCAAGTCCCTAGAGCCTGGTATGATAGACTTAAGACCTTCTTGTTTAAGAATGATTTTGAAATGGGAAAGGTAGATAAGACTCTTTTCATTCTTAGGCATGGCAATGATTTCCTGCTTGTTCAGATTTACGTTGATGATATTATCTTTGGTGGTTCTTCTCATGCTCTTGTTTCCAGCTTTTCTAAGACCATGTCCAGGGAATTCGAGATGAGTATGATGGGAGAGCTCAACTACTTTTTGGGGCTTCAAATCAAGCAATGCAAGGAAGGAATCTTCATCCATCAGACGAAGTACACCAAGGATCTGCTCAAGCGCTTCGAGATGGGTGACTGCAAGCCGATCGCCATTCCCATGGTGACTTCGACTGTTTTGGATCCAGACGAGGAAGGAGGAGCTATGGATCAACGCGAGTACCGCAAAGATGATCGACTCCTTCAGACTGACGGCCTCAAGACCGACATCCACTTCACTCTCGCCTCAGGCGAGGTTTCAGCGCTCCGAGAACTTCACATCGCCAAGCCGTTAAGCTCATCTTCAGGTATTTACACTCTACCCTCTAGTATGGCATTTGGTTTTCCTACTCTTCTTCGCTGTCCATTCGGGGGTTTTCTGATTCTAATTTTGGGGGTTGTCGGCTAGATAGGAAGAGTAACTCTGGCACTTGTCACTTCTTAGGCACTTCTCTTGTCTCTTGGTCTTCTAGGAAGCAGTCTTCTGTTGCACAATCCACTACTGAAGCCAAATATGTAACTGCTGCTAGTTGCTGTAGTCAGATTTTGTGGATGGTGTCCACTCTTAAGGATTTTGGGTTAAACTTTGCTAGTGTTCCTCTTTTCTGTGATAACACTTCTGCTATTAATATTCCTAAAAACCCAATGCAACATTCTAGGGCCAAGCACATAGACATTCGCTATCACTTTCTTAGAGACCATGTCGAGAAGGGTGATATTGTGCTGCATTTTGTGGAGTCCGAGGCTCAGTTTGCCACCTTGCGGAGCGAGTTAGGGGTAATTTATCCCTATAGGTTGGTTTGAGGGGGAGTTGGATCTTTTCTAATCTTACCATGTTCATCTGATTTTTTCTTGATCTTCTTTTGAACTTTTTGATCTTGTTTGATCTTTTTAGGCTTTTTGAGCTTTTCGTGCATCTCATTGTATCATATTGCATTCATATGAAAAACACAAAAATATGCATTGTAATATAAGCTTTTCTGCTTATCTTTTAAAATTGATGAAGCTTTGCTTATTACCCTTTGGAGTTTTAGTATTTCAATTCTTGCTCAATGACATGTCTAGCTCTTTGACTTGCTAGAATTATCATGCTTTCACATGTGTAGCTAAGTCTTTACTGAATGAGGTAGAACTCTAAAACAACTAGAATCTAAAAACTGCAATTTATGGATGTTTTAGCTAGTTGCGCAATTAGTGCTCCTTTTGTGACATTGGCCCTGTCAAAATTGTTTTGTTAGCTCTTGAATCTAAAATTGATCATTACTTGAGCTTCTTGTTCTTTTGAGAATCTAAAACTGCTCTTGTGCAAAATGAAAAATGAAAAATCAATTTTAAGATTGTCTTATGCTTAAATTGTACCAAACTACTTTTACAAGACTGCATGTCATAGATATAAACTTGAGATAGTTTGATGATCCAGACGATCTCATGGGGACTGTTTTTCAAAACTGACATGAACCTCAAGATTTGTCGCCCTGGTAGAAGCTTAGGAAGAGTTTGTGGATGGCTCCTAGTCCAGGATCTTCTTCACTAAGATATACCTTTAGTCAACTTCTGGTCGAAGCTTATGAAGAGTTTGTGGATGGCTCCTAGTCCAGGATCTTCTTCACTAAGTTAGATCATTAGTCAACTTCAATATTCATTACAAATGAAAAAACTTTTGAAAAATGGGCGTTTGAGAAAATTGAGCAAAATGATTCAATTCAGGACCTGTTTGTCTCTTAATGTGGTCAATGTTAGTTTTTTGATCTCACATTGACATTTTGTCATGGCCAGTATCATTTTATGATCCCTGTTGATGAACTTGTTAAATTTGAAGCTTTGCTTAAATTGATCAAATTCATTACTTTATATTGAGTCTTCGAGCTTAGCTTTGATATATATGTATTATCATGATCTTGCTAGCGCTTTTAGGCTTGATATGTTGTTTGTGCAATACTAGAAATGCTAGCTTGTTCTTTTGGGTAATCTCCAAAGCTTCTTGTAATCAAAAATTGAAAAATACAAAAAATGAATCCATTGCATTTCATGCATGCTTCTTCTTATGCTTTTTCCTCAATTCTGCATTTATTATCTCTGGATGAGAGAAAGGCGTGATTCCTTGATGACTCCATTGTCAAAGGGGGAGAAGAAGTAACAAAAATGTTTGAAAGGGGGAACCTTTTGGAGAAAATTGGAGAACTTGAAATTTTCTAAAATTTCAGGATCATAGTGAGGGGGAGTTTCTTATTTGCATTCTTATGGTCTTATTGCCATTTCTGAACTTGAATTGCAATTCTTGCAACCTCACAATGATCAAAGGTCAATTTGAACAATTGTTCTTTCATATGGACCTTAAGTGAGATTTTGACTCTTTTATGAAAAATGAAGCTTTCTCGCTTTCTTTTGCCTTATCTCTCTTTTCTATGCTATTCTGAAGCCAACTTGGTCATTTCCTTTGCTTTCTCTTGTATTTGGACCAAGTTGTGCCTTTGTGCGAAAACGTCGAGTTTTTATTTTTCAAACCTCAAAGCTTGCTTTTGTGGGAAATTGCCAATGTGTTCATCAAGGGGAGATTGTGGATATCATGGGGATATGTGCATGGGTTTCATGGCATATGTGTTGGGTTAGGTCAAGTTCATGAGTTTCATGGCATATGTGTTGCATGATGTATATTTTGACTAACGTGGGTCAAGTTATGAAGAACATATTCCTGGGATCGATTTCTTTGTCTATTGTTGTGTAAGTTGCTTGGATGTCAATGACGGTCAACTGTGAGGATGATCGGGACTAAGCTTGGAGAGTTGAGGTCTAGAACGATCGGGGATACCAGGTGAGGTCAATGGAGTCAAGCATGGCGCATAAGGGACAAAGGTGACCGAACGGGCAGTTCGGTGCTACGGGTTGGATCAAGCGGCGCGGGGGTCGGTGCAAGTGCCATAGTGCTTTCGGTGGGAGCTGGATGGGAGAGACTTGCCAACATGATGAGAGCCGTTGGATCAACTTACACGTGGCGAAGCATGGAAGTGCTTCACGAAGATTGGACTCGGTCTTCGAAGAAAGATCGAGAAGGGGTATTTTGGTAATTTTACTAAATGCCGCCTTGGTAACCTTTTGCCAACCCGTGGCGCAAGATGGCACATGGAGAAGCAGATTAGATCAAGAGGAGACGAAGACGGCGCTTTAAAATGCGTGCGTGTGTGACTCGTTTGTGTGTGGGCTTAACGGGAGCCCATTAGGATTCAATCTTCTAGAAGGTCTAGGTCTCTACTATAAATAGAGGAGGGAGGTGGCTGCACCTCTTCTCAACCCTTTCATTATTGAAAACCCTAGTTTTTTTTGTGCTTAGGGAGAAGATAGATGGAGGTTAGGGTTCTAGAGAGTTGGATTTGATTTCGTGCTCATGTATTAAGTCTTTGCCTCCATTGATAGAGTGGCTGTAAACCAATACCATATCAAATCAATCCAAAGAAAGTTCTCTCAAAGATAAGTCCATTTGCTTTCTTTCTCTCTATTTGGTGATTTGGAGTCTTTCTTTGATCCGTGAGTTCTTGCTTGGTTTCTTGTCTTGATCTAACTTGCTGTGACATGTGGAAACCCATCTAGGATCATCTTGATCCTCAATCACCCACGAGCAAGTCTCTAGATCATATTTCTATTTTGACTCGGTTTTAGAGCACACTTCGTTCAAACTGAAAAAGATAGGAACTTTGGCATGGATCTTTTTGCGATCCTTGATTGGAATAGGTTCCTAATATCTTTTAGAAGGTGTGGTTCAAGTTTCGTGGAGTTTGGCCGTGTGAATCAAAAGTTAGATCGATTTGTGTTTTGAACAAGGGCTGTTATTCACTTTTCTATGTCAAGCGCGGTCAGACTGCCCTCAGACCACCGATCAGACCGGTCCCCGGTCAAACCGCCCGTCAGTCCGACCGCGCAATCAATGCCGGTCAAACCGCCCCTTTAGGGTTTGAGCTTCGTGCTGGTCTTTTGCTTTGGGGTTTTGGATTGGATTCAATACAAGTCTTCCGCTGTACTTGTTGATTGATCTTCATAGCTTCCATAGCTATTGGAGTGAGATTCGTATTGAATCCGTTCAAAGTGAAAAAGTGAGCGTGCTCCCATTCACCCCCGCTCTAGTTGCCTTTTTGGTCCAACACGAAGTCATCTATATCCTGCGAGACGGGCTGGACGGTTGAATGCTGTTAGGATAACGCAACGTCGAGCCAAATCAATAATTCTGATGCATACTGATCATAACTTACCTCTTGGTTCCGGAGTGCGCCCAGGCGACGGGGAGCGGTAGTACAACCCACGGTCTCACTTGTAGGAGCCTTCCTCTTCTCCTTGTTCGTCACCCACTCGTTCGATGCCTTTTCAGCTGGGTTAGGGTCAAGTACATAAGGTGTCCAGCACTCGAAGTACTCGGGTGGCCATGAAAAGTTGAACATGTACTTTTGCATTTGAAGAACTTGCGTTGCATCTCCGACTGTCATGATGTGCATGTGTAATCAAGGATTTGTGGAATAGAACGTATGATGTGAAAATTTGGACTATTTTTGAAGTTTTAAAAATAAAAAAAACCATTTGAATTTTTCTGTTAAAGTTAAAGCTTAATCTGAATTTTCATGAATCAAAAAAATATATGATTAACGTCAACATTAACTATTGTCAAAATTATTTTATTTGGATTCTATGCGCTTGGATATATTTTCTAGAATTTTTTCGAGTGCATTTGCTATTTTCTAATTGCTATTGGAATTTTCTGTATTTTCTAAAAAGAAAAGGCTAATTAAAATATCGGATTTAGCCCGAAATTTGAATTCGCTCAAATTTCGCTTCTATTCCTCCGACCAGCCTAGTTTTTTGGCCCTACTTCCACCGGAGCCCATCTCTCGCTCACACCCGTGGCCAAGTGGGCTCCACACCCCTTCGTCCACCACCCGTCATCTTCTCCGCGCGAGCTTCGCTCACGTTCGCCATTTCCGTCTTGTGAAGCTTCATTCGACAACGGAATCTCCAACAAGAAAATCTTGCACCGTGTTGAGTTACGGGTAGGCTACGATAGCACAAAACAAAAATTTCTACCGCATAACTAAGGAACCTCCGCTACTAATAGATCATGAGATTACCATTAGACACGCCGACCCGTAGAGGAAGTAGTCGATGTAGCGAGCTGATGCAGTAGTGGTCGTACCCGTTGCACGTCTTCTCGTCCGAGTGGTCGTACTCGCCACGCGTCTTCTCCTCCTACTCCTATGATCGTCACGAGTTGCGGATCGTCCTAGTGCTGATGCTTCGCAACAACACCTCCAAGGTATCCACACATACAAGGTAGGGACACCACGCGATGGAGTGCTTGCGCCTGCGGCGTGGTTGAGGAAGGCGTGGCTATTAGGATTTCGGGAGTTCTTTTTCCTCCTCCAAAACCTCATGCACCCCGTGCCACCACCCCTCTGTTTATAGGTATCCATGATGGGTCTGGAACTTGAGGCCCATTAGGAACACGTGGCCTACAATAATTCAGATCACTATCCAAATCAAATCCTAGCCCCTTAAGTGTGCGACCCTATAGGTTCATGTGTAATCCGTTGTGACTCAGAAACTCTTTTCCGACCACGAGTCGTTAGCGGTACCTAGCAGCACATAACGATTCCCAAACACACATAGAATATATCAGACGAACCTTAATGCAATATGATCTACAACCAGGTCCATATCACAAATGACCAGCTCGTATCTCTATACGATCAGTTCAAATTTGGTCTCGACCAATTCATAACTCCTTATGACCAGGTTTCGACCACTTAGTGACCATGTTCGACCAGCCTGTGACCAGCTCGTATCTCCATACGACTAGTACGTATCTGATCGAACTGAAAGACCATCTCATGTATTCTCCCTTTGCCTCACGATATTTGGTTGAACTCCAGGTGAGATGTTGTGTCATCCATGGACTGTTCAATACTTTCTCGATCGAGTGTCGGATAACTTCACATGGTCGCTTCAACCACTAGTGGCATGGCCATGCACTTTCTTTATCTGACCACAACGAGGGGCCCAGAGACATCTCTCCTGTTATGTTAGGAGGGGCAAATCCCATATCTGACCAGTCACATTCCTTCGCATGTTTCATAGCATACCCGAAAGCTACCTTGATAACTACCAATTACGAGTAGCGATTGGCAACCCCTAAGAGTGCTATTACACATGTAGGAAACCATGCTGATCTTAGGTCTAAGGATTATACATCATCATTGCTTGAGACCAACTAATGACACATAGAATCATAACAATCTCAATAGTGTCTCAAGGTGGGTCAATCCAACCCCATGTTCTCTAACATGTGTTCACATTATTGATTTGATATTCCTATATCCATGACCTGTGAAACATGGTCATCAATCAATACATGTGCTGGTTGATAGAATCACTAGTGTTCCGACCATTGACATCCGACTAGGGATTCATTTAGAACGACATCATATAAGTTAAGAGTTTCACCAACAAGTCACATACTTGTTAATCTTCATAACCAATGATTCATTCAAGGAACAGGATAACATATTATCCAATATTATGAATATAATGAAATATAATCATCTCCATAATTGCCTCTAGGGCATATTTCCAACACTTGAGACACTGTTCAAACTGTTATGATTTTATGTGTCGTCAGTTGGTCTTAACCAATGATGATGTATAATCCTTAGACCTAAGATCAGCATGGCTTTCTACATGTCTAATAGTACACTTAGGGGCTGCCAAACACTACACCGTAACTGGGTAGTTATAAAGGTAACTTTCGGGTATGCTATGAAACATGCGAAGAAATATGACTGGTGGGATATGGGATTTGCCACTCCTAACATAACATGAGAGATATCACTGGGCCCCTTGATGTGGTCGGATAAAGAAAGTGCATGGCCATGCCACTAGTGGTCGAAGTGTTCGACCATGTAAAGTTATCCGTCACTTGATCGAGAAAGTATTGAATAGTCCATGGATGACATAACATCTCACCTAGAGTTCAACCAGATATCGTGAGGCAAAGGGAGAATACACAAGAAGGTCGTTCAGTTCGATCAGATACAGACTAGTCATATGGAGATACGAGCTAGTCGTAGGCTGGTCAAACATGATCACTAAGTGGTCGAAACCTGGTCGTAACGAGTTACGAACTAGTCGAGACCAAATATGAGCTGGTTGTGTAGAGATACGAGCTGGTCGTTAGTGATAAGGACCTGGTCATAGATCATATTGCATTAAGGTTCACCCGATATAATTCGTGTGTATTCGGTAATTGTTATGTCCTGCTAGGAGCTGCTAACGACTCGTGATTGGAAAGGAGTTTCCGAGTCACAACTGATTACACATGAACCTAACGGGTTGGAACAAACATGTTCGGACAGGGCCTGTCATGGGCACTATATAAGGAGATGCTTGAGGCTATTAGGACAAACGAGTTAACATGAGTTGCTCTACCGAAACCCTAGCCACCATCTTCTCGAGAGAACCCTACCGTGCGACTTGGAGCTAGCACACCGGCGTACAGAGTTCCTTCCTTGGACGTGTGGATACCATAGAGGCGCTACTACGGCTGCTGTTGCGCTCGAGGACGATCCGCGATCTTCACAAGGAACTGCAGAGGTTGCTAGAGGAGATGATCGACTACGACAACTACACCGACGCGCTCTACGTTGGATCAGGCTGCACCAACTCTTCTTGCGCTGCACTGCGCATCTGGTGGTAACGATCTATGATCTCTTTCTTGCATGGTATCCTGGTTTACGTGGTAGAATTTTTGAATTGCCAGCTAGTGTAGCCTACCCGTACTGCTTCAAGAGTTTCTTCATAAAATGTGTTGGAGTGTGAATGGGAAGTTCACTTGATGAATATAATGTTCGTTGGTGAATGGTTAATTCACTGGGTGGTTTGTATTGGGAAGTGAATGGGTAGTTCACTGGTTGTTTTAAAGAAATTGTTTAATTACTTATTATTCTTTTCAATTACGTATTTCAATATATTTATTGTATTTATCGTCAATACTGCTTTATGCAAAAGAACCATACAGCTAACCTTTATTCAAGTCTTGCATGAATACTATTTGCATATATTTTCCCACGGCTTGCTGAGTGCTTTATGTACTCACGGCTTTACGCCTTAGTTGATTAGTTGAAGAATATCAAGCTACTCAAGAGTTCTTTCAGAAGGAGGACTATGAAGGTTTTGTAGATTAGGATGTGTTCTCCACTCGATTGCCTGTGAGCATTTTGATTGGTCATTTCAAGATTTTCGTTTTGCTGCTAGAGTTTATTTGTTTCTTTAGCCCTACGTGTCAATTTAAGTAAACGTTGACCATAAGGTCCAATTATTATTACTATTTGTTACTTTGAGATCTTTTTAGTTAAATCGAATAAATGGATGGTATTTCATCACTGTTTCCTGTGTTAGCTAGCTACTGATCTGGGACTAGTTCGGAATACACAAAGGGTTCCTGAATCGTATTTTGGGTCCCGACATGCTCACGAGGTGGTGGTCGCACGAGTAGTACGCCCGAGCGGACGTTGCTGGGTGTGTGGACTGGATGATATGTGTCGGTTCTTCGCGCACACATTGGGGGCGTGGGAACTCCAGTGGTATTGGCGCATCCTTCATAGACTTATCCGGGTAGGGTTTAGCCCTCTCGGCAAGCCACTTGCGCTTCTGTAGTATCCTCTTGTAGAAGCTCGCCGAATCCTCCATCTCCTTCCTCTCAGTTGTGTGAAGCAAGCGTTGGTGTAAGGTTGGGTGTGGTGTTGTAGTGCTATCATGCAGCTATCTTCTCCTCCACTTCTCTTCTCCCTCCTTTTGTACAGGGATTTTTCGGCCTGAAAAGGGGGGTGGCAGTGTGTTGTCATCTCGGAGTGTGGTCTTGTCATTCTGAAAAGTTAGCATCGCAGTGTGTTGTCATATCGATCTACAAAAGTGGCAGCATGTGGCGTGATAGAGTGTGGTCTTGTCATTCTGAAAAGTAAGTGTCACAGTGTTGCAGTGTGTCATATCGATGTGCAAAAGTGGCCGCTTGTGGCTTGACAGGGGCCGGTCTTTTCCCGATGCAAGAAAGGTGGCGTGGGGGAGTCAAGGCTAGAAAGAGAGTGGTGTGGGGTGTCCCGATGTTAACTCACTCACATGGTCGCGATGTACACGCAAAAAAGAAATATCAAAACACGAGACTAGCATAATAATAGTTGTACAAAAATTAATATTTACATGGCATGACTGATATTTAGAATAACAAATATTTACTGCTTCTCTTGGGCGCACTACGCGTGTCGCCCTTGGCTCACCCGGCGGTGTGGCCACTACTACAAAAAGGCTAATATCGACGCCATCACGCATTTGACCAAAACCGTCAGATATATGCAATCACGCATAATTTTGGTTTAGAGACCGCTCAGACATCGGCCGCGCTAAAAACCGCCTATGAAGAGGTAATATCACGACGGTTCATGTTGAAAGTCGTCAGGAAGTATCACGCATGCTTCTGTTAATAACCGCTCGTGATAATACTACATATCACGCATTTCGCTTTCAACAAAGAACCATTCGTGGAAACATCACAGCGGTTCTTAACAATAACCGCTCAGGATAATGTCGCCATGGCTCCACTGTAAGTTTCTTCGCCGCCGATCGTCTCTTCGCCGCCATCCGCCGCTCCCGATCGCTCTTCATCGCATCGATCCGCTTCGCCCACGACGCGCTCTTTCGCCTCACGCCCGAATTTATTCGTTGTTTTATAAAAGATCATCCACCATCGAAGATGATCATCCCCACATACTTATAAAAAAACAGAAATGGCTGCCTCTTCCTTGTCGCCGCATTGATGGCCTTCCCGCAGATTTGTCGAGCACCTCGCCGGTGTACGTTGAACTGCGGTTATACGGAAGAACACTGTTTGATCAACAGTGTCTTCACTCCTCTGCCGACCAAGAATTTGCCGGAGCAAGTGACAGCCACCTTCCGCCGTCTTGACATCCTCCTCTGCCGTGTCTTCCGGGTGATCTCCCACTTTCGGCGAGTTTACCGCATCATCGATGTGGTCCTCCAAAACGACACAGACGCTCTGTGGAGGCTTGCCGTCACTTGACTACGAATCGAGGCAAGAAGCGATCGAGTCAACCAAAGCCGAGACCCTCAAGCAAGGGAAGAGAACCTATGGGCTCAATTCTTCTTGGTTCAACAGTCCGAGTGTCTTCGAGAGACACACGAACGAGCACGCCACCGGTGGACGATTTCGTGCTTCATTCGCTGATGATCGTGAACCGTCTCGATGCCGACGCCTGCGCCTATGAAGTATTGAAGACGGAGATAGCACCTACCTCCGCCACTAGAAAAACTTTGTTTATATATAGGTTTCTACTTTTTTAATCTTTTTGTGTTTAACGCACACTGCTTAATTTGGCCATATGAAAATTCAAAATGAAAAAAAAAGTTTGGAGGTGAAGTTACTATATTAATTATATGTTGAATTATTACTATATATATATATATATATATATATATATATATATATATATATATATATATATATATATATATATATATATATATACCGAGACGGTTTTGTGGAAAAAATCTAGTTTGGAGGTGAAGTTACAATATTAATTACAAAATTAATTAATTATATATATATATATAGTTAAAGCAAATTTTCAAAGAAGATTTAAATGACAAAATTGACATATAAACATGTAATTTCTTCATGTCATGTAAGTGTATATATACAAGATAAATATATTTGAGAAAAACCATTTCACGCATTTGTTCTATTATGGAACCGCTTATGATATAGAGTATATCACGATGGTTCCATAATAGAACCGCTCGTGATAAGTCTCTTTATTAGTAGGAGCCCGCCGCCGCTAGGATTTGGCGCCTAACTCGCCACTCCCAAATGCCTTACTCTCGTCTGCTCTCCCCACCCGAGTGACCCTGTCCGACGCCGCCATTCTTCCCGTCGGCCGACGGCTAGACACCACTTGCCATCAGACAAGACACTCGTACGATAAGAGTGTCTTTTGTAGTGTCATGGTTGTGCCACAACTACGGTGATGCCCTAACTCTCGTCACTCCCCAGCTCCGCTAGGGTTTGCGCCCGCCCTAACTCGTCACTCCCCAGCGCATTTACTTCGTTCCCCTCCCCACCTCGACGCCATCGCCGCCCGACCCTATTGCGCCCGCTAGGGCCCTAGCCGGGCTTTGCTTTCCCCATCCTCTCTCTATTCTCCTCTAGATCTGTTAGCTTAATGTCTTTTGTTGAGTTTGATTTTTATGCTTGAGCCTTAAGTTGTGTCCTGATGTTTGTGTGATTTATGTAAGGTGAAGGAGATGGATGTGGGTTGTGTTGGTGGTGGGGTCGCCGCCGTGGTTGCGCTGTACTAAGGTATCACCCTACCTTACTCCCTCTCTGTCTCTACCCGCTTGCTCTGTGATGAAAATGGCTATTGCTCTGCGATGATGCTGAGGCTATTATTGAGGGCTATTGGTGTATGTGCATTCTATGCATCTTGCTTAGTTCATGCTGTGGGTTCGGATGGGGCTTGGCTACAATTATCTTTTCATATTTGTAAAGTTACGTCCTACCATTCCATTCATAATCTCTTCTCTATAAATGAATGCAATGATTGTGCACTTGTGCCGATTGTCGATTGTCAATGTCAATGAGTGAATTCGTATGTAAGTGTTGTTCCGCTATTGAAGTATTCGTAGTGTCAAGTGTTGTCTCTTCTATTGATATGTATGGGTTGTTGATATGTTATGACTTATTGGGTTGTTGATATGTATGAGTCGTTGATATGTTATATTGTTATGAGTTATGACTTATTCGTATGTCAAGTGTTGTCTGCTATTGATAGTGGAAACTTGCTTGGTGAACCATGGGTCGTTGATATGTATGATTGATGATTTGCAAAAATAGATGTATAAAATGTGTGATATGTATGTTATGACTTATTTGTTGATTTGTCATTTTGTCAAGATGTTATATGTTGCTTCTCGCCATTCATTTCATATTTGTCTATGTAACCTGTTCATGCCGGGTCAAGTTCTCCTACCTTGCGGCCCTAGGCACGCCCTATCATTCCATTCCTAATCTCTTCTCTATAAAGTCTCCAAGCAGTTGTACTTGTGCCTTTAAAACCTATATATATATATATATATATATATATATATATATATATATATATATATATATATATATATATATATATATTATGTATTATTCTTAGTCCTTGACCACTTTAGAAATGGCGTCCTGTGACATGACGAAGAGAAGCGGCAACCACGGGCAACCTCATTGAGCCCTGCAAATTTAAGTGGAAGCGTCAAGACATCCAATTACTTGGTTGCTAATACATGATGCCACTTCTCAGTCGGAGTACCCGCGCGTTAAGAAAGTGACGTGGACGCGTAGGTACTCCGACTGGGAAGTGGCATCATGTATTAGCAACCAAGTAATTGATGTTCGACGCTTCTGAGCAAAATTGCATTTTTAAATTTGCAGGGTTCAATGAGGTTCCCGTGGTTGCCGCTCTCTTCCTCATGTCGTGGATGACCCCCGAAGTGGCCGAGGACTAGGACAATAGAAATATAATATATATATGATGCCGTTTTAAAGGCACAAGCGAATACCGCTGGTGGCTTTTATAGAAAAGTCATCACGGACGGTTTCAGCCACAAACCGTTTGTGATATATCAGACATCACAAACGATTTCAGCCACAAACCATCTGTGATATATAAGTCATCACAGACGGTTTTAGCCACAAACCGTCTGTGATATATAAGTCATTACAAACGGTTTGGGGCTGAAACCGCTTGATATAAGTCATCACGCAGACGGTTTGTGGTTGAAACCGCTCGCGATGACCTCATGCATCATCGATTTGATAAACTCGGGCGGCTCAAGAAACCATCTGTGATGACGTTTTTGAACCGTCTGTGAAGGCCTTTTCTGTAGTAGTGGGCGCTGGTGTGAGTACGTCAAAGACTCAGGCGGCCTAGGTACCTGACCGACACGAGTAGCCTAGGGGGTGTCACAAGGGGATCCTGCGTCGGTTGGCTTTCGGTCCGCATACTTGTGCGACCATGAAGCATCCACAGAGACTTGGCTACCACGCTGGTCGAGGTAGAAGTTCCCGGAGTGTGACTCCTCATGCGACACCTCCAGCTCGTCCCAAAGCGGTGCACGACCTGTGAAACATTATATTGTGCATGTAAACATGGCAAAAACCATGAAATAAGATGGTACGCAAGCAAGCAAGGTAGCCATACCTAGTCGCACGAAGGCAGCCGACGGTTCTTCGTACTCCTGCCCCGTGTACCGATGGAACTCAGGACCTGCAAGAGAATATTGCCGTTAGTAACTAGTGGGGTTTGAAATAAAGAAGTAGATGTGAATGTTTCATTCTCACCTGCAAACTATCCCAGGGTGCTCGCAGAACGGTGCCACGACGACCCACTCAGCACATCCGGGTGACGAGCTCGCAGCCGTGAACCACCGTGGCTCACCCCTCGTCCACACACTGGTGGGTCCACCGGGTCCCCCAACGTGCGACAAGTGGCGATCTCGATCCCCTGTGTTGACTTCTCGAGGAACTGCGCCATGAACGTTCTAATGTCCTGCGCCATCATGCTGAAGCACTCCCTGAGCATTAACTGATGCACGAAGGATGCCAACTCGTGCACCTCCCAGTGTAGATCCACCTGTACACGTAATCATTAAGTTGGAAACCTAAATCTTGCAAATTAAATATGAAGTGCCGACCGTTCAATACGTACCACACGGTGGAATGCAGAGTCCGGCTGGGTGGTTTACATGTCGGATGTCGCAGCTTCATGTTGTGGTGGGTCATCCACGACCCTGACGTAGCGAACCCTCGTTCGACTGGTGTACCACTCCATATACTCCGTGTACGTCCTGAGGTCGTAGGGAGCATGCTTCTCGATGACGTCGCCGTAGGCGCTGAGCTAGCCCTGAACCCAATAAACATCCTCTCCGCCCATGAGGTAGTAGCAGGTACTCCCTTCCTAGTGTATCTATGGAAGGCAAAACAATTATTTCATGGGTACGTAACGCAAATTGTACGAAATAAGTAAAGCGTGAACTTACCCATGCACGTTCGCCAACCCCTGCTGCACCCAGGGGGCTGAGACTTGTTGTCGTAGACCGAACTAGCACATGAACCGCTGCACCTGGTACTCCTCCACGAAGACTTCGTGCACCAAGCACCTCCGCGTGTACTAGTACACGTAGTCTCACGTGCACAGGCTCGACGGTCCTCGGGGCACGTGTGCACGTACACCCTTTCAGGAGTGTACGGTGTCCAGATGACACGGTCATTCATTAGCTGATCAAACATCACAACGTAGTCCGGGTAGGACACGTGCGTAGTGATCGGCGTGTAGGTGACTTGTGGAATAGAACAACAAAAACATAGCACATCACATTGAGAATACATTATGAAAAAAGAATAAATATTCAGGAAACTAACCCGTCGGCGGCACCACACCATGCCCATGGTCGGCCGGTCCACATCATCGCCCTCGCCAGCAAAGTCGATCGTACACTCCAAAGTCCAGTGGTCGCTTGATCCGAAGCGCCGAAGGACCACACTAACAAGCAATGACATCCAGAGAGGATGGAGTTGTCCTGAAGCCGGTGGCACGCGTCACACAGTTCACGGTACGTCGCACACAGCACGGCCGGACCCCAAGCGTAGGGTTGGATGTCCTCCACCTCCCAGTCCGCCAGCTCATGTGTGTACCAGATGTAGTGCTTATTGACGCTGTCACCGTGGGACCCCAGGAACATGACCCACATGAACAACCACAGCAGGTAGGCTTCGAAGTGCCTTCTAACAATGTGGTCGGGTGCGTCCTCTATCGGACGCTCGGGCTGCAAGAAGATATATACACGTCAGCAAGGTTCACAAATGAATTGATGCGAGAGGATAACAGTTACGAAGACTTACGTAGAACTGGCAGATCCACCTTGGCGTCGGCTTGGGTGCCTTGAACTCCTCAGACTACGCCTGCAAAGAAGACTCCATCGAACCTTGCCAGGAACTACATGCGTCACGTGGCTGGGATGTCGTATGCCGCCAATGGGAAGCTAGCGCAGGGAAACCCGATCAGGAAGGCCACGACCTAAAGGGTCGACGCCATCTCCCTGCACGAAAGGTGAAAGGTATGCGTCTCTGGCCAACAATGGTCAACCAGCGCCGTGAGTAGGCATCGATCGTACAAAAAGCGCCTGGATGTACGACCACCGCCCGCACAGTCCTAGTCGTCCTCCCACATCGCCTCAACCATCTTCGCTAGTCGAAGGAGGCATGCTACCCTCAAACTGTGTCAGGTAAGATTAAGAACAAACGTTAGTACACCCAAAGTAGTCAGGCTGCAAATGAGTACATGAAGATCACAACGGCACATACCTTGGAACCCAAAGTGGGTCCACCCTCCACGCCCTCATGGGCACGCGCAGCCGCAAAGCACCAAGCTCAATCGCCGTCTCGTCCTCCTGGGGGTGGTAATAAGGCAGCTACAGTGATGCGCATCAAACACCAGGTCAAGCAACTTGTACGGCCACTGCGCAGGGTGTCCTGGGTCCGCTATACCTGAAAATTCAGTGCATGTATTGTAAAAACAACAAAACATGTACATAAGGTAATAAGAAAGCGGCATTAACAAAATAATTACCAAGCACAAATAGAAACCAAATTTAAGTTGGGATTATTTTGGTTAAGCTCTACAAACCATACTAAGCTACTCTGCAATTTTTATATATTTTTAGTAGGTATTGCTACTTTCCTTATTTAAAAAGTGTCTCTAGCTTTTTTTTAAATATTTCACGTGTGCAAATGGAAACAAAAATAAGCTCTACGTAACATATGTAGCAACTCTAGATTTTTTTTTAACAATTTATGATGTGTCATGCTATTTTTCTAGTTTAAAAAGACTTTTCGGCATTAACAAAATAATTACTGCTCACAAACGGAAACCAAAATTAGGCTAGGATTATTTTGATTAAGCTCTACCTACCCTACTTAGCTTATCGTGTTTTTTTTTCCAGATTTTAAAGAGGTACCTAGCTATTCTCCGAGGTGTCTTTCTATTTTTGCAGATTTATTCTATATCGTTCGAGTACAGCAACAAAAATAATATCTGCACGATGAAGTATTTTTATTTCGAGTACTACATCAAACATCTAAAATTATCTAATCTATTAAATCATATGTCACTATTTTTATTTGCTAACCAATAAGGTTTCGAAATAACGTACAAACTTGCAAAAACCTGTACCTGCAAAATGGTCGACAAGATCTGATGCTCCAACTGTCTCCTCCACTACGAACTGCCAGGGCTTCGCCGCGTCTCTTCTCCCCCTCTCTCTTCTCCCTCTTTTCTATTTTTTTTGGAATTAAAATGAGATTTCCAACGATTTTTTGGGCTTTAAGTAATCAGCCCTTGTAGCTAGTTGAACTAGCGATAGGAACCCGTGGCTTCCTGTAACCATTTCAACTGGCGACAGGAATACTGTTCACCTCCTATCACCAGTCTAAATGGTGACAGACAGTCAACAGGGTCTCTGTCGCCAATTGAAATGGCAACAGGAGCCTGTTGCAATTTGAAATGGTGACATGGACCTAGTTTTGTAAAAAAAAATCGACTATTTAATTCAATAATTATCTTTTCAAATAATATTATTTTAAAAAAAATCCCTCTTCACTATCCCAAAACCAAAAAAATTGGCCATCGTTTGGTAAGTGATGATGATCAAATCATCAGATTCACATGCATGGTGTGGTGGGCGTGCATTAGTACTGTAACATCCCAAATGCCTAAACAGGTGTGTGTTTCAAATGTAACCAAATGTGTAGAAATAAAACTTTTTCTCACATCTTGAACTCCTCTAAAATTTTTATCAAAAGTGGTGGAGTTCAAAAACCTAAACCTCCTGTGGACTAAAGTCCAACCCTTGTTCAACTTGTCTCAAAATCTTATGCCAAACCCTTGGAAATAGTTTCCTTGGTCCTTGAGATGATGTGGGACCCCTCTGAAAAATATCATAAGTTCTAAAACTTGTTTGATAATTTTTGGAGGTAAAACAAACTCTTGAACAGCCTTTATAAATTTCCTGAGAAAAATGCAGTGTATAAAAACCTCTGGAAAATTTATGTAAGGTTAATCATGATGTCAGCAAGCTCCTGTTAAAATTTCATAAAATTTGGAGTTGAATTGTTATCTCAAATAATTCTGCAAAGTCTCAGTTGTTAATTTTGAAATTCAAAACCATACTGCTTCCTTGGCCGAGCCACTTTCCTTTCTCGGGTTGAACCCAACCCCATCGACCTCCTTTCCACCTTGTGGAGGTCGTAACCGTTGGATCAAGATCCAACAGTCCCGACCTCCTCCGCAGTCAACACCGCAAGGACCTCCCTACCTCACTTGAGGTCATAGCCGTTGGATCAAAGATCCATGGCCATGACCTCCCTTGTTATCAAACCTCAAAGTCCTCCTCTCATTTGTTGAGGTCGAGCCGTGGATCGATCCAATGACCCACGACCTCCCTCTATATCAAGCGCGTCGACCTCCTTTTGCACTCACTTGAGGTCGAGTCGCTGGATTCAATCCAAAGGCCACGACCTCCTCTCGCAAACCATCACAATGAGGTCCTCCACCCCATCGAGGTCTGTGCCATTCGATCAAAGATCCATGGCCATGACCTCCTCATTGTTAAACCTCGGACCTCCAAATCATCTCGTAGCCCTTAGATCTAGATCTAAAGGCCATGACCTCTGTGGCGCTTAAGCGCAAGCTTAGGACCTCCTCATCTCTATGCGCCCTTGGATTTAAATTCAACGCCCATGACCTCCACGCCCTGGCATTTTTGCACGCAGTTTTGTCCTCCCAGAGGTCCGCACTGCTGATTTAGATCCAACGCCTTGGACCTCCCTGTCCCTTTTTCCACTTATGATCCACAAGAAACAAATCGGAGGGCCACGACCTCCCGTCCATATCATGTGGCCGGGACCTCCTCCCGACCACTTAAAACTTAACGGTTCAAAAACATATCCGAGGGCTAGGACCTCCCCATCCTTTTCATCCAGCGGTGGAGAGCTTCGCCCTGTTCTTCTCCTATCTTGCGTGTGCCATGGCAGTAGGCAAGGTCAGCGCCTTGTCTTGTCCAACGGCTCTGAGCCTGCAAGCATTAAATGCGTGGCAGTCTTTCCACCCCCTAGCCCATGCCCTAACCTACTCCCTGTCACCTCCATTGTCCTGTCCAAGCCATGGATCACAGCATGGGCTAAGCTCACCATGAGCTTAACCCGTGGTCCATGACCTCTTTAGCCCTAACTATAAAACCTCCCCACTGTGGCCCTTGGCTTCTTTTACACACCTTCGAGCTCTGCCTTGCCTCTGTGCTTGGCCGAGTTTCTTCCCCAAATCGTCATTGAAGACCTTGGAGCTCCTCGGTGGCACAAGTGTTCCAAAGGGTCTCCGTCTTCAACCTCTTGCTCACTTTGTGCTCCCCAAACCTCCCGGAGTTAACCCTAACTTATTTTGGTTGGGACATTTTCAGAGGTGGCCAAAGTGGATCTTGGAGTTGGTGCGCTGGTCGTGGAGCACCCTTCTTCACCACGGCGGTCCTTCCTCCCACGACCTCCTCAAATTTCTCCGACCTCCGTAATCCCCTGTAATCCTTAGGTCGGGCACCATGCTTGAATGTTGTTTGCAGAGCTCGGTATTGTTGTTGTCATTTTGGCCGTGTTGGGCCATTGTGCTCTCTCGCCACGGCGCTCAAGGCCGCCGCCGCTGAGAGGAGGTCCATGGGTGCGCAACACTATTGCGCATGAATGGTACCCTTAGTGGTCGCCGCGAGGTCTCGTGATCGCCGGCGATGACCGCTTTTTTCGCCGGTTTTTGTCGGATGAAAACGGCAGCGCCGTGTCATTTTCGGACAAAGATTCTCTCTTAAATGCGCTAATCATTGCTTGGTCTGGGTAATCATTAGCTTTGTCTTAACCGTCTTTAATCCCGCCTTCACAAGATAAAGACCTCGCCTGACGCGACCTTCTTGTGTCCCGCGCATTTATTTCCTCGCGCGCCATGACCTCCTTGTGTCCTGCTACAAGATTAAAGATCTTGAACGCCCAGACCTCCCCTTGCGAAATCTTGGCCGCCTGCACCTCCCCGAGGTCTGTGGACGTTAAGACCTCCGCTGGACCTCCTCGTGGTCATCTCAACCGCTGAGGACCTCCTCGCCCGATCTGGACTGTCCCCCTCCTCCCTTCGTTGTGGCCTGTTGATGCAAGATCAACGGCCACGACCTCCCTCTCTTTCGCGTGCGCATTGTTGGGAGGACATGGACCGTTGATCCAAGATCCACGCCCATGACCTCTGGACCGCGAGCGAGCCAAGCGCATGCAGAGTGGTTCTCTGGGAGGTCTTGAGCCGTTAGATTTAAGATCTAGGGCTCATGTCCTCCCATGTCTTTTGGTTTTTAGAAAATGCTGAGAACTGTTATTTCATGAACTGAAAAAGGTATAAACTTTAAAAATGCATAACTAATTCAATTTAAATCCAAATAGGGTGATTCAAATTGCTGCAGCTCTGGTTTGGACCAGACTCTAACCTAAAATTGGTTATGAGCTCAGTCCAGCTCCAGAACATGTATTTGCAAATGGCTTTCAAAACTAACTTTAAATGTTTCATTAAAATTCATTTAACTTGTAAAATGCATAAGTATTGCTCAGAGGTTATTTTTGAGTGAATCCAACTTTGTTGGCTTCCTCTGTTAGTGCTCTAAATGTTAGAATAAGATTTAGGCATGTCACTATTTTCAAAAAGTTTACTTGTGCATTTTGATTTTGTTCAAGTTCTTGTTTTTGAAAAACTATAGAAAATACATAATAGCTTCAAATGAGATGAACTCAATTGTGTTATTCATCTCATGAGGTGCTGGTTTTACAGTAAAAATCTCAGTATCACCCCCTCTCTAGAAAATGTTGCCAAATAATTAAATTAGTGAATAGTAGCAGATTGCAATTTTTAGGGCTGAGCAGAATTGTTTTGCTCATATCTTTTGCATTGAGAATCCAAATAAATTAGTTCTTGTTGCTAAATTCCCTAAAAATCATCCTATTGCTGCTGTAGAAATTTCAGAGCATTTGGAATTTGTTTGCTGTGTTGTCTTTGTGGTTTTCGTCGTTCTTATCGTTTCTTCTCGCTTTTTCGTTAGGTGCCGACGAGTACTTTGAACCCGTGAGTGATCCTCAGCAACATTTTGAGCAACAGCAAGGCAAGCAGTTTGATCATATCCCATTATTGTCCCATTAATTTAAAGTTGAATACTTTGTTTCACTTGTATGTATGCATGCTACTTTGTGTTAAAATATCGCTAGTAATCCTATATATGCATATTCTGTAGGTAAATGTTCATTCTCTACTACTAAGCCTAGGATTATCTTACTGTGATTTAGAGTTCGATGGATGGACTCTTATCACTTAGTAGTTTACGTTGATAATGCTTAGCAATGCTTAGATAACGGTTGAAATGGGCGGTTATCGATATTATGTCGATGACCTTGGTCACACAAAAACTATTATTCCATTATGTCCATCTTGTGCTTGTTACTTTGTAAATAAACAAAATGAAAACAAAACTGCTTGACTTGGGCATAATGGATGTTGGTGTGATTTATTGGTGTGAACGAATGGTGCCTAAGTCCCCAAGGACCGAAAGTTACTTGCGCCATTGATCCAAGCATTTTTATGCTAACCACACGAGGGGATATGGGACCTCTTGACTAAGTACCTTGGGAGGTGTTAATTATGAGCTGGTCGGCGGGTGTGTTAAAAATAAAATGTGTGTGTGTGTTGGGAAGGGAGCATTAGCAGATCCAAGTTAGGGTCGCTTATTGTGTCCTTGTCCCCGTGGGTTGCGGCTATTAATTAGCATCATCCATTGGAAATGTCTCGTAGGACTTAGTCGTGCTTAAGATACCAAAGGAAGTGTGCTAAATCATGTGGCTAAAAGGCGGTCTCATGTGGGTACATTGGTACACCCCGCAGGTTAAAACTATTCAATAGCCTCGCCCTAGGTTATGGACACGCTTGGTGATTTCCCGCAAGAACTAGACTAAACACTTAATTAAAACTTGATGGGTGGTATGAATTGGGTAATTCATGCTATTGTTGTGGTGACTTGGGTGAGTCACTTCCAAGTTGTTCTTGTTGTTATTATTATTGTTGTATCGTGTTCTTCGCAAATTAAAATGCTTTGTCAAATTGCTTTCAATCTATTACACTATTGCAAATGAAAGGTTGCTTTATGCTAAAATGAGTCCAAAGCCTCATCCACTTAAATAAAGCTTGCATGTAGCTATTTATAGTTCTCATATACTACACGTCACCTTATGAGTACATTTCACTCATTTACTTTGCTTAATAATTTTGTTGCAGAGGAGGTAGAGCCCAAAGGGCTTTACTTTTGTGAGATGTGCATGGGTTGGGAGTCGAGCTAGGCGTCTTGGTTGGTTGCCTTGTGGGCTAAAGGCAAACCTCGTGGCTCTCTTTTGTTCATCGCCATCTTATGGCATGTTGCTTCTGCTGTGTTATCTTTATTGTTGTATTTGGCCGGTCGGCCCCTTTTGTAATAACTCTATATATTGTATGTCTTTTATTCTAGTCGTGCTTTGGTTCTATGTCTTGAATGGAATTGATGCATGATTTTGTACAGGGGTGTGTATATTGCATTTTGGGAAGTATACATATCTCGAAGACACGGATTATTATGTTTGTAATGCTAGGGTCAATGGATGACTAAGTATTACAAGCCTAATAAACCGGGGTCCTCACAAGTACGTCGTGACGCGCATCATTTCGTCGTTCATATCTGCTAATTAAGTTAGCGTTGGGATTTCATCTGAATAAATTTATGGAATTTTTTTGGTATATGTGATAATACATTTAAAGTTACGAGTGCGGAGTAAAAAAACAAGAATAAAAAAAGTGCATCAGTTGAATTTTTTAAAAGTGTTAAATAGTGTTATACATAGCGTTTCAAATAGTATTAAAATTAGTTTTTTATCCAAATTAATCAGTGTTATTCCTTGTCTGTGTCCCTAGAGCCGGGCAAGATAGTGTCATAGCTCAATGATATGAATAAGTCACATGTCGTGTTCTCGCTTGCCCGTGCCAAATACGCCAAAACTTGTTGTGGTGTGTCTCTCCTGCCCGTTTAACAATTCGTGCCGACCAACACCAACGGCTTTATTACCAATCACAAAAATAAGATCGATAAAAGAGAGATAAAAGGGAAAGAAAAGACGAAACACACAGACCGCCGCAACGGCTAGTTGCCGTAACCGGAGAGGGCCACACAGACACATCTGCACCGTCCATTCCTGATCAGGCTGATGTGCGCTCGCCACGTGTCCCCGTGGCCTGAAACTAGTCGTTGGACACGTTGCTGCCTGCCTGGTCCCCGCTATAGTGTCACACGACTGCCGCCCCAACGTTCGCAGACCTACCAATCAAACCGACACGTGGGTCCTACAGCTTGTTAGCCCCACGTGCCAGCGAGGATTGCCGTGCTGTCCAGGTGCCCGTAGGCAGAGGGAATCAACCCTAACGGCTAGAAAAATATTAAAAAGAATTCAAACTTCCAGCAGTTGCCTAACGGGAAATAAAGCCATCGCCGCTTATAAATACCTCCTCCCCCACACCCTTCGTCTACCACTCCACATCTCATAGCGACACAAATCTCAAAGCACTTCGCCTTCTTCCTCCTCAAAGCCGAAGCCGAAGCCGAAGCACCGCTTAGGCTAGCTCCACCAGCCAAGCATTAATGGCCCGCCTCTTCGTCCTCGTCGCGCTGCTCGCCGCCGCTGCCGTCGCCGTCACGGCGCAGGCCCCCGGCGCGTCCCCGTCCCGGCGCCCAAGATGGCCCCACCGCCTCCGCCGCCCAAGATGGCCCTGCTGCCCCCGCCGCCGGCCAAGGCTCCCACCGCCGCGGCCCCGACGCCGATGTCCTCCCCTCCTGCTCCGCCGGCGGAGACCCCGGTCGCCGCACCCTCCACTGCCCCGGCCTCAGGCCCCGCAGGCGCCGGAGCCGCGCTGTCCTCGCCGGCGGCACCCTGGCCCCGGCCAGCGCCCCTGCCTCCGAGAAGAGCGCCGCGGGTGCCGTCTCCGCCGCCGCCACCTTCGTCGCCGTCGCCGGCGCGGTGGCCGCCGTCGTCGTGTTCTAGAATGGTGTTCAAGAAATAGCGTGATTTTGCTGTTGCCGTGCTGTTCTGCTGTTGATACTGTACTCTGTTCTTTTTTGCGATTCTTTAATTTATTTGTTGATTCGAGGCTGACGAGGGGGCGATGGATTGAGTCATTGAGATGAGATGTATGCATTTTTACATGGGAGATGATTCGATGGTTATAATGAGGTTACATTCCTATATTATTTCATTCTGATTATCTCTCCACACATCAGCAAGAGAAAGGTGGAGAATTTGATTCAGCCAAACAAAACATGAAAAAGATGAGGCATAATTTGTTGTAAATACTTGAATTGTCTGCACACACAGAAGCACTCATAATTTGTTGTAAATACTTGAAATCTGACATTTACTTTCTACACCTCTTCTGGCCTTGCCGTCGCCATCATGCCTGCCATGATCGACAATAGGTTCGATCATCACCTTCACATCCTTCTCGATTTCTTCAACCTGCGTAAACATCGGGCATGGATCATCTAGTACTGAACTAATTACTAATACGACTGACAGTTTTGACTTGCACTACTTCCATCAGCATGTTTAAACTGTCAAGTCCTTGTGTGTACGTAGTAGTAGCTTCTAGTAGCTTTTTTCTGACGCTCTACAACGCACTGACGACAACACAAGATGGAGAGAAAGGCAACAAGCAACAGGAAAACAACATTTCGATGTTGCTTCAAATCATCGAGCTCTAAAATGGAAAACTCTATCGCTTCCCAAGGGGAGAGAGAAAACTCTATCGCTTCCGAGGGGAGAGAGAAAAGGGAAGTTGCTAACGGCCAGTTCGACTGGCCGAAGCGTCAAAAGTCACGGGGAAGCACGGGCGGCGATAGCGTTCCGCGTGTACAGCTTCTAGCTAAGCTAATTATTGTATAATTTTAAATCTTCTAGCTTCTAGTTAAGCTCGAGTTTGTGTTTCAAACCTTGTCGAAATTTCTGGATTCAAATTCGAATTTGAATTCCTCTTTTTCATTTTGGGCCCTTCTCTTTTTGCCCTCTTCTATTGATGGCTCAGACCATTTAACTTCCTTGGGCCGAGCCAGCTCCCCTCACCCATTTTTCCTCCCTCAGCCAATCGGCCTTTTTCCTCCGGCCCACTTCCTGGCTCGCTAGAATTCTCCTGTCATCTTCTTCCCCGGCCAGGTCACCCGAGTCCTCCCCTTTCTTCTCTCTCGTGCGCCCTGCTTCCACTACCGTGCCCACGAGCTCGCTCTGCGCCGCCTCGTGCCCGCCTGCGCCTCTGCACCGCACCTACTCCCGCTACCAACCGCAACCCCGGCGCCCTCGTCCTCGTCAAGTCCCATCCTCGCCATCACCTTCACACAGACATGCCCGCTTCCGGCCCAACTGAAGCGCCCGCCTTGGCCCGTGAAGTCGCCGCCGTGACATCACGCGCACGCCACAAAGCCCTCGTCAAGTCGCTTCCCCCGCTACGCAAGCACAAGCGCTCGTGCCGCCCTCGTCACCGCGTCATGCGCATCTGCGCCCGGGATCCCATCGCCACCTGCCCTTGACCAACCGAGCTCCTCTCCCAACGGCTCCTCCTCGCGCACAGCTACAAAGGAGTCCCCAGGGCCTCCTCTCGCCCCTCCCTCCTCACTCCTTCCCTCCCCTGGCAAGTTCTCCAAAGAAACCGCCCGTGCTCCATTTCGGCCGAGCCGCCTCCACCACTGATCAGCCACTCCGGCGCTGCCTCCACCGCGCCACCCCCGTCACCTCACGCCCCTAGTGCCCAGGACCATTTCCCCCCAAGCCCCTTGGAGTTGGTCCACCGCCGAGCCCGGATTTTGTGTTCATTCTCGCCTTCGGCCGCCCGCTTCATCACCACCCTTCTCCCGCCACCGTTCCTCCCCGGTCCCCTTTGTTGACCCAGTAGGTCTGCCTCCCCGAGCTCTTCCCCATGCTCGCCCTCCTAACCTCAGGCCACCGCCAGAGCTCCTCCACTGCCGCAACCGCGCCTCCGTCACCACTCAACTCAACCGCGCCGTCGCTCCGACCATCCTTTGGCTGCCGCACCGACATCATCCGCTTCTCCTCATCGAGACCTCTCCGTTTTGGTGCTTGGCCACCACTATCGTTCCTACCCTCGCCGAGGGCAAGCCATGGCCGCAAGAGCTCGTGGCTTCCCTATGCTGGCACGCACGGACAGCCACTGTTCCTTCATTATTTAACCCTAATTGTTGTCTTAACGCGTAATCAATGATTAGGCTTAATGACTGTCAGCTTAAAGCCGTTTTCTCTCATTGTCGCTTGGGCCTGCTGAATAGTAATGGCAGCCATTTAATTTAAGCACCCGGGTTTCCTCCCCATGCGGCTGACAGGTGGGCCCGTGCACAGTATGCACCCGGTGCACTGTGGACCGATGTACAGTGCATGTTGACCTACCGGTCCATGCACTGTGCATGTGGACTAGGAACTATTCACGGGTCCCACATGTTAATGGGCGAGTTTCTCTCTCCTCTCTCAATTCTTTTGATTAATTAATTCCAATTCAAACTTCGGAGGCTCCGTTCTCCTCCGTTATAGCTCCAAAAATTATGAAATTTATTTCTAAAATTTGGTAAATTCAAGATCTTACTAATGGCACTGATCTTATTTAATTTGGAGTTCATTTATTATTCTATTAGTATTTATTTGCTCTCTTTGCTTGTTTGTGCATTTTTCCAATACATTCGTCCGAATAGGATTCGAAGAAGCGGGAGATCTTTAACTTGATCAAGCACAAGAATATCAAGACTCTCTTAACCTTAACCAAGGCGAGTCGATACTTTGATCATTTTGAGCCTAAATTTTATGTAAATTATATTCATTTAAAGTACCAAAATTGTATGCTTTAATTGTTTAATCAAAAGTATGTTAAAGCTTACGGTAGTTAAATACCCATTTGATGATTAATTAATTATAATACCATCATTTGATAATTGAATCCATTATTCCATGTCACCCTAGTAACTATGTGGTAACTACTAGTTATAGGTTGTATTTAAGCGACATGCTAGTCTTACTTAAGTACCAGGACATTAAATGTCCCAATCATCATCTTTTAAACATAAAAGTGGTTTTGGGCAGTCATTGTGGGTAAATGACTGAGATGGTTGAGTTGTTGTATTTTACTCCTCAAAAACCCTAATAACTTGCTGATATCGTCTGAGCGGATGGTAGGATGGATGGTATGTTGATGGGTGCTAATGCATCCCAAGGAATGTATGGTATGTGGAATGAACCGTCCAAATGCCTAACGACTTAATCTTGTCATGACATCCTAATGTAAAATAGTGCAACCACAAGTCTGTAAAGTACAACCTGGCTAAATAATTTATATCCATCAGTATGAGTTGCACCAGGTAGATGTCCCACGATACTGTAAGCCTTTGTGGCGAAGGGGGTTGGGGCGCACGACGTAAGTCGTTAAGAGGGCATAAGAGGGGGTCTGCGAAGGGGTTAACGGGTCTATACGAACGTAACCCTTCTCAGACAAAACCTTAGCGGGTGTAACTAATACTGAGGGAGGCATTGTAAAGGCCTTGTGGTGATCTCCCCTTGATTCACATGTCTAAGGAAGCGTGTGTACATATCAAGATGATTATCTCTTGTGGATAAAGTATACAGTCTCTACAGAGTAATAAACTGTTCGAACAGTCGTGCCTACGGTCAAAGGTGGATATGGGAACTTAACTAGAGTTAGTTCATTTTCAAAAACCTTTGTGGGTGGAATAAAAAAAATGTGGTGGGATCACCTAGCCTTGAGATTGGTTTTTCTTGAGTTTCAAACTCAGTGGTATTAATGAGTGGGGATAGCCCCCAATCAAAAGAAGGATAAGGTATAGGTTCCAACGGAGGGGACCTCTACTGAAATAATTATTGCACAATTACTCTCTTTAATAAAATGCAAATTGGTTAAAATGCTAAGTGATAGGACTTTGTAATTATGATAATTGAAAATATTGCTTAAGCAAATAAAAGAACCCGAGCCATCCTTGTTAAGCCTTGTATGTATATTATTGCATCTTGTGTGTTGGTTCACGAGCACGGAAGTTATGTTCATTCTCGATCTTTCCCCCAAAAACCCTCAGAAGCAGGAAATCCGGGAGATTACGACTACTACGAGGATCCAGAAGTTGGAGGCCTAGGAGATGATGAGGAGGAGTTTAGACCTTTTAGTCTAGATCTCGCCTCAGACCAGCTAACTCCATCGGTGCTTGCATGCATCCTATATTATCTGAGTCTTTGGGTAATATCGGACACACACATGTTTCCCCAGTCGCTTGCCTATGGAGAGATGTGCTCTCACCCTTTTGCTTCTGTTGTCGCTTCCGCTACTTTTGTAATGTAATCTGTTGGCCTGTTCATCCCTTATTGTAAAACTTGACCCGATGCAGTCTATGTAAACACTGATGTGTTAAATTAATGAATGGTATGGTTTTACGCCATGTATGAAATGATTCAAGAATGTATCTGCTATCTCTTCGATCCAGGAATAGCATGTTGTCTTTCACAGAGAATTGTGATTAGAAAATCTGGGTCCGATGTATGTATCGAGCATACGACTATAGGAGCCTTAGCTAGACTGGGCGTGCCTAAGGACTTGAGTCCTATTTACAAAAACTAAGAAAAGCTTTGGCAAAATATAGCATATTTACTGCTCTTACTCATCTCTTTTAGTTCTTTACTTGTCTCTGTCTCACTTAAGTTTTTACTCAGTTCTGACTCCCTTTCTCGTTTCAAAAATTATAGATGACAACCCCGTCGTTCGATGGTCCATGGGACCATTGCTCTCATGAAGAAGATGAAGGCGAGTTCGTGGACATTCTTTGCCAACTCATGCAAAGACTGGATTACCACCGCAGCCTATCTTTAGAGGCCAAAGACCTGCACCCTAGACCAAGAGTCATGGGTCAGGAGGTTTTCCTCTATGCCGAGAGGGTGAGTTCATCGCCACACCTTCGCACCCGAGACTCCCAGAGCAACTGCTCAAGGCAGCCCAAGACGCAAAGACGCTTCACCACACTCCGCCTCGAGCCGATGCACGAGGATCTTCTCACTGAATCGCCCTTCCACTACTTTCTGCCTCTCTAGGAGGGAGAGTTCGACCACGAGATCTTCATCGTCATGTTGGAGTAGTCAGGCTTAGTCTAGGTTAGCTAGCAGTGCTTGCTAGGCAGTCTTTTGGTTGCAAGCACTTTCATTTTCTCTCATTTGTAGACGTTGAGATTGTATCCTATGTCATAGCTTAGCATAGCCTATATGCAATGTTTTAGGAGCAATGTAACACCTAACCCCCTTAATATAATGCAGCCACTCTAGGCTTTGTATTGTATTGCACTTGTTTCGTTCCCTCGTTTGTTTGAGTTCTTTTGTTGTGCTCTAGAGGGCTAGTAACCCTCATATACTCCCCCCCCCTCTCGTTCTAAGCATCAACGTTTATTCAGATGCCGCCAAGGAGAGCCGCCACCCCAACTCGTGCAGCTTTTGCAACAGGCCGAGGAAGAGGCTGTGGCAATGGCCGTGGTCATGGTCGAGGACAAGATCTACCTCCCCCGCCACCAGCAAACCCAACAATGACGCAAGTGATGTTCCAATAGACGTAGATTCTTCAGGCTTTGCTAAACAATCAGCAGACTGGAGCAGCCGGTCGCAACTCCAAGCTCGCAAACTTCCTTAGGACAAGACCCCTCACCTTCGCTGCAGCAAATGAACCCCTAGAAGTCAAGATCGCTCGTAGATATCGAGAAGAAACTTCACTCATTGCCGCCGCACGAAGACAAGGTGGACTTTGCCACCCATCAGCTGAAAGGAGTCGCCGCTGCTTGGTGGGAGAACTACCTCGCTGCCCGAGGAGAAGAAAGCTCCGAAGAAGAAGAGGTAGAAGTAGCAGAAGTCGCAGCATCCACAACTGGAGTTCCACCAGACCCCGCAGTCGTGGTAGAACTAGTTGCTATAGTACAACTAGAAGAGACTGAACCTGCATGGCAGTCAATTCTCTGGGTTGAATTCAAAGCCGCTTTTAGAACCAACTTCGTACCAGTTGGCACAATGAGAATGAAGAAAAATGAGTTCAGAGCCCTCAAGCAGGGTCATATGTTAGTTAATGAATATCTAACCAAGTTCAACCAACTTGCCCGCTACGCTCCCAATGACATAGCTGATGAAGAGGAAAAGATCGACCGCTTCGTGGAAGGAATGCGCGAAGATATGAGAGTTCAGCTTATCCTCCACGATTTCCCTAGCTTCCACCACCTAGTCAACAAAGCCCTCATGCTAGAAAATAAGAAAAAGACCCCAGAAGTCAGCCGCAAGAGAAAGATGATATTTCAAGGGCCACAGCGACTTTTCACAGAAGATGAATTTCAGTAGCGGCTCGCCTTCCGACCACCAATAGCGCTGTCTTCACTTTTAAACCTCGTGATCCCAAAGGACAATGTTTCCCACACTCCTCACCCTGCCAAACAGCCTGCAGTGCGTAACCCGGTAGCACATCTTCGTTGCTTCAGTTGTGGAGAAAAATGACACTTTGCCAACAGGTGCCCTCAACGCTGAGTCACCCCCGTGCCTTTCAGCTTGGGAGCCACACCATCTCAAGGACAGACTTCAGCTCCAAGCAAAAGCCAACAGACCTCGCAGGCATCTAGAGCCGCTTCCACGCTAAGCTAAAGCCAAGGCCATGTGAACCATGTTGCCGTTGCCGAAGAAGCCCCATCAGCTTCAAGAGTAATTAGAGGTACGTTCTCTGTCTAATCCGAGTAGCTCGAATCTTGGGGTGAAGAATCCATTTAAGGTGGGTAGGATTTGTAACGTCCCGTTTTCGGACAGGAATAGTGTTTACATTTGGTTTTCTATTTTCAAACCGTATGTCAAATTATTGTATAATTTCAAATCTTCTAGCTGCTAGCTAAGCTCAAGTTTGTGTTTCAAACCTCCCTAAAATTCCCGGATCCTGTCATCTTTTTCCCCGACCGGGTCACCCGAGTCCTCCCCTTTCTTCTCTCTCATGTGCCCTACTTCCACTACCGCGCCCACAAGCTCCCTTTGTGTCGCCTCTTGCCCACCCGTGCCTCTGCACCGCACCTACTCTCGCTGCCAACCGTGACCCTAGCGCCCTCGTCCTCATCAAGTCCCATCCCCACTTGTCACCTCTGTGCCACGCACACGCCCGCTTCCGGTCCGAACCCAGCACCTTCACCTTGGCCTGTGAAGTCGCCACTGTGACATCACGTGCATGCCGCAACGCCCTCGTCAAGTCACTTCCCTTGCTACGCAAGCACAAGCGCCCATTCGGCCCTCGTCACCGCGCCATGTGCATCTGCGCCCGGGATCCCATCGTCACCTGCCCTTGACCAACCGAGCTCCTCTCCCAACGGCTCCTCGCGCATGGCTATAAAGGAGTCCCCAGGGCCTCCTCTTTCCCCTCCCTCCTCACTCCTTCCCTCCCCTGGCAAGTTCTCCGAAGAAACCGCCTGTGCTCCATTTCGGCCGAGCCGCCTCCACCGCGCCTCCCCATCACCTCGTGCCCCCGACGCCCAGGACCATTTTCCCCTAAGTGCCCATGGAGTTGGTCCACCGCTGAGCCCGGATTTCGTATTATTCCTCACCTCCGACCGCCCGCTTCATCACCACCCCACTCCGTTCACCGTTCCTCCCTAGCCCCCTTTGTTGACCCGGTGGGTCCACCTTCCTGAGCTCTTCCCCATGCTGTAGGATCAAGGATAACCGACTAGAGGGGGGTGAATAGGAGGTTTTTAAACTTTTTAACAATTTATCAATTTAAGCCAATTAATAACTTAGTCTAAACAAGTTACACTTCTAGCTAAGCAATTCAATACAAGAAATAAGCTAGAAATGTAAATGTGGAAAGAGTAAAGACGAGAAATAACCACAATGAGACAACGATGTTTTTCCTGTAGTATCGAAGACTTACCGGTCTTCACTAGTCCACGTTGAGGAAGCTTGACAACTCAAGCCGGCTACACGAATTAAGCCTTCCCTCGATCACTATGGTTGTTCTTCCTCCTCTTCGGAGATGGTGAACACCAAACCACTCACAAGCTTACAGCGGGCCTCTTCACAATCTTCTTGAAGAGATCACCGTGCTCCACCTCCAAGGCCGTCTAGGACTTTGGCAAAACTCCAAGAGTAACAAACCAATGACCTTCGCTTGACGGCGCTCAAGTGCAATAGGATCAACTAGGAGAATGAATGCACTTGAATGAAAATCAACAACCTCACAATGAATGCTCAAGAGAATTTTGGTGTTAAGTGAATGCTCAAGACTCTCAAGGATGTTAAATTAACTCACTTGCCCACGTCCTTGATCTGGTGAGGGGGTATTTGTACCCCCACCAACAAATACTAGCCGTTGGGACAAAAAGCCACACAAATCAGCGAATTTGCGGTATTACCGCCAGCTAAGGGCCAGCACTACCGCACCCTTGTCAAAGTTCTGTAACGGTTATAACAGAGGCATTAAAACGTTCTGACATAGCCGTTGAAATCGCGGCGAGGTACTACCGCCAACTATCATACGGTATTATCATTGCGGTGGCCGTATCGCTCCTAAGTGCGGTACTACCGCTCCAAGCAAATTCAAACTCAAATTGAACACTTCTCGAAAACATATACTGCTCCACTAAAAATGGAATAACCGTAGAGCGGTAGTACCGTTCAGACAACGCTGGTACTATCATTCGCAGGATTTTGCAAATCTAGCCAAAATAGAGCTTTTCTTTAATTTTTATACCGCCTCAAAATAATCGAAACAACCGAGAAACGGTAGTTCCGCCAAGATATGCTTGATATTATCGCTACACAAGGGCGACTAGAGAACTTAGCAACTCTAAAACCGGACACGTGATTCGGCTCAGATTAATTGGGCCATTCGACCACCTTTTTAACCACACGATTAAGGGCGGTTCAATATTTACCAGATACCGCCAAGTAAAATGCGGTACTACCGCTCTCGTAGTTCCACCGAAATCTCGTATTACCATGCTACGGAGAGCAACCAAGTCCGTAAACGTGTCTCATCGATTTTACGTATCGCCAACAAACAAACGGAAATACCGCCGCATCGGTACTCTGCTTGAAATCATGCGGTACTACCGAACACAAAAACTTAGATAGCACAATCGGATTGAGCTAACCACGGACGGCTCAGATCAATTGGGCCGCTCGACCACCTTTTAACCACACGATCAAGGACGGTCCGAACAGCCCACCAGTAGTACCGCCAACTAATATGCGGTCATACCGCCAGTGTAGTTCCGCCAATAAACTTCCAAGATTACGCGTGTCAGGTCAAATAATGTAAAACTCTCCAATTCAAATCCAACAACAAATTCAAATGCATGCATGATCCTAAATTGATCCAAAAGGCACAAGAACATACTGTCAAGCTACTAGTCATGATCCCTCTTAGTAGTACGGTATTTAACCTATAATCCGGTCTTCCAACCAAATCTCCTAAGACCGGTAAAATACAGAAAATGATTCTAGACTACTTGTACCTTGACCTTGAGTCATCTTGATCTTCATGTAGCCCTTCAGCATGCACCTTTACATCATCAAACTTACCAATGAGACTTAACCTTGTAAAAACTCAATCAACATGTTAATCCCATATTCACATATTATCATTAATTACCAAAACAATTTTTAGGGGCCTAGATGCTTTCAATCTCCCCCTTTTTGGTAATTGATAACAACACAACTAATATGTGAGAAAGATTGTTTTGAATATATCATTTGTTTTTGAAACAAGTGTGTCGGTGTTTTAGAACCGAACTTACGTAAAGATTGTTTGATTCGAGGGGTCTCCTAGAATAGAATCATGCAGAGAGATTGATACGGGAATTTTTATACAGGTTCGGGCCTTCTCCGGAGAGAATAACAACCCTACTCCTGTGTGTGTATGGTATTGAGTGTATACTGAACAATCAGGGGAAAAACTAAGACTATTACAGATAGTGCTTGTATTCCTGATGGCTCGATCCTCCTCCATTTCTCTAGTTGCCGCCTTTTATAGTACGTGAAGGAGCGGCAGCTACTCCAGGTAAAGCGGCGCCTCATCACCTCCTCAGAACGGCGCATGTTGGTAGTAATTACCGTGTATTAATTCCTCCACGTCGCTCAACAAACTATATACCGTAGATAATGGGGTATTACGTGCCATTATTCGTAGAATAACAACAGATGATGATCTGTTGAATCCCTTAATCAATAAGACCCACTTGTCTCGCAGGTTTATTTGATTATAAGGTGGTCGTGGCTGACCTAGTCGTAGAGGAATCTACGATTATGAGGTAGTCGTAGCAAGACTTACGACTATGGGATAGTCGTAGCATAACTTACGACTATGGGGGTGGTCGAGAAGAACTTACGACCATCCATTTGGTTCTTCCTTCATAACATTAAGGGGTACACTCAGGGTTCACATGACGTCATATTTACCTATAATAAAAATTATAGATAAAAGGTAAAATGAGGATTATTATATCCTCGACAAAGTGTATATTCTTTTGATGACTTTAACAAAATAATTATTGCAATGAGCTCAAATGTTTAGAGAATTATTTTCTTCTTAGAGCCAAAAATAAAGAAAGCTCTCCCTAAACATGTGCATATAAATGATAGAACATTTTTGCAAACACATGTAGAGACTTTTGAAATTTTAGCAGAGTTTCTTTTGCATAAAAGAACTTGAGAAATAACATTGCAATGAACAAAATAAGGATTGCATTGCATAATCATATCATAAAACATCAAGTTCAACAAGGTAACAATAAACCATAATAGAGTGATAAACCATTACAAGCACACTTTTCACAACACAAAATACATCACATAAACTATATAATTAGTAGTCTAGCTCCCCCTAAATCTTTCTTTTCTTCTTCTTCTTTAAATCTTTTCTTCTCTTCTTCTCCTTCTCCCCCTTTGGCATCAAAGTACCAAAAACAAATCAAGTCTTTGGATTCGAGGGGAAGAGATGCACCCTGAGGAGCAGAAACTGGAGCTGGAGCTAAAGAGATTAGAGTAGGAGTGGGGGGAACTGGAGCTTGAGGAACTGAAGCAGGAGCTGATGAGGTAGATGCCGGCCTAGACATAGGAGGACGACGAGTGTAGCGCTGAGGAGTAGTCATCAACTTCTCCATAGAGTCAATGGTCTCAGCCATGGCAGCCATCCTATTAAGGGTCTCATCCTGAAAATCATGTTGAACTAATTCCATGGTAGCAAGCTTGTTGTGAGTCTCTCTTTGGGCTATCTTCATTTCTTCCAAAGTGTTGAGAATCAATTGTTGATTTTGAAGAATCTGTGCCAGAGTTACTTGATCTTGAGCACCAACTTCAGCTGCCTCCTCTGGAGCATTTTCTTCTTGCTGTTCTCTGTGAATGAGAGGACCTTCCCTAGGCTTATATAGCTTGTGAGGAGAACCCAAACCTCCATGATACTCAAACTTGGTAATTATCAAAGCCATAATGTAGGGAGCATGGTAAATCCTCTTGACTCTATCATTCTTTGAGTTAGTTATGCCTTGAATGATGACATCTATCACATCAAATTTTGTTCCATTCATAATATTGTCAATAATATTCCAAGCATGCCCTCTTACTACATCAAAGTTCCCACTCTTGGGATAGAAGGTGTGATTAATAATCCTATTAATCAAACTTGGAATGGGCTTGAGACCATGAATCCTTCCTAGAGTATACCTAACATTTGGATCATAAAAGTCTCCATCTTTGCCGAGCTAGCAATGCAGGCCTATCAAAAAGTTTCTCCCATTGGCTGGACTGTTGTGTTCTCAAGACCCCTTCAAAATCTGCTTTGGTGCACTCCAAGAGAGTTGTGACTGTCATCCACTTCATCTTTGTAAAACATGGATCGACATGAACTGTAGCATAGAACTGTCTTATAATATCCTCATCATAATTATTTCGCAGTTCTACAAGATCATGAAGACCCACCCTTTGAAATAGCCTGTACACACCATTATATTTTTTCAAAGAATTGATGTGCTCCCAATTGATCCATTTGTGGTCTGCAAATTTTCTATGATGACTGTACAGCTGATTATACACTTGTTCTTGAAACTTTATATGAAATATTGAATTGCCAGAGTTGGAAGTGAAGTGGTACTGATTTAAGTGACGCCTAATTGCAAATTCATCCGCTGAAATCAGCCTTAAATCAGTTTGATCTTCTTCAGGGTCTTCCATTTCTTCATCTGAGGCAATAGGGACATCTGATTCTGTCTCATGCTCAGATTCATCTTGAGAAATGTCCTCAATTTCTGGATCATCAGCTGCTGGACTCTTCCCTTTATCTTGAATGGCCTTTCGACGAACTTCTGGAACTTGGGATGAAGAGGATTGACCTCTACCAGTGCTGATGGTCTTGCGAGAGGTGCCTCTAGTCCTAGGCATCTTTTCACGGAGAGGATAAGTTACACAAGGTTCAAAAGATCAAGCAAATAGAATCAATTTTGAAAGGAATGCTTTTTCTATTTCTATTCAAAAATCGGTACTACCGCTGTTATCCTACCGATACAACTGCATCACGGTGGTACCGCATTCAAGGAGAGCGGTAGTTCCAGTTTTTGGACTGAATCCTAGGGCATGAAGATTTGTGAGATTTTTTTATGTTTCTTTTGGATTGAATCCATAGGATGGATGTATAAACAACATAGAACATCAATTCAACAACTTTTGCCCAAAGGAAACGTACAGAATCATTCACATTCTAAATTAACCCTAAAAGTGACATAGGGTTTCAAATCCGGGTAAAACAAGGGTAAAAGAGATTTTACCTTGGGGATTGTGGGAGTGAAACCCAAAGATGCAAGGAAATCAACGGGAATGAGACAAAATTCGAAGAGCTATGCAGATTTTTCAGAGGATTTTGGGGTTCTTCGGTGAGAAGAGAGAGAGAGAGACAAAAGGAATGGAGCGGTGAAGTCTGCGGTAGAACCGTCAGGCGCACAAGTTGAAGTAGTAACCGCAAGGAGTTACTGTCCATTTCTAAACCGAGGCGGTATTACCGCTCTTTTACCGTCGGTAGTACCACATTGCGGTCATATCGTGGTTACAACACCGGTTGTACCACTCTGCGGTCAAACCGCGCTTAACCCGCCGGTAGTTCCGATTTTCCTGGAACTTCAGGATTTTTCTCTGGATTCCTTGAGAATTATGCAAATGATCCTCAGTTTTGCACAAAAATAAATATCATTAAGGGTCACTATGCATTTAATAGACTATTGTCTATCTAAGAACATAATTTTTATGAACATAATAATCTTTAATAAATGTTTTGAGAATGTTTTCATAAAAAACTTCAAATAACACCAAAAAGACACTATGCATGAGGCAAGAGTTCACCAACATTAGAATGGTCTGTAACATTTAATTCATTCCTCAATTTACAAAAGCGACCTTCATCTAATGGCTTAGTGAAAATATCCACTAATTGGTCTTCAGTTCGTATGTGGCTAATCTCAATATCTCCCTTGCTCACATGATCTCTCAAGAAATGGTGACGGATATCTATATGCTTGGTTCTTGAATGTTGGACGGGATTATTGGCTATTTTCACTGCACTTTCATTGTCACACAAAAGAGGCATTTTATCAAATTTAATTCCATAATCTATCAATATTTGCCTCATCCATAGCAATTGAGTACAACAACTTCTCGCGGAAACATATTCGGCTTCGGCGGTGGATAAAGCTATGGAGTTTTGTTTCTTGGATGACCATGATACTAAGGATCTTCCTAAGAATTGACAACTACTCGAGGTGCTTTCTCCATCCACTTTGCAACCCGCATAATCGGAATCCGAATATCCAATTAAATCAAATTTAGCACCCTTGGGATACCAAAGGCCAATGCTAGAGAAATGCTTTAAATATCTTAGTATTCTTTTAACGGCCGTTAAATGGCAGTCTTTTGGTGTTGCTTGAAAACGTGCACACATGCAAACACTAAATATGATATTGGGCCTAGATGCGGTAAGATAAAGCAAGCTACCAATCATAGATCTAAAAAGCTTTAAATCTACCGGTTTACCTCCCTCATTTAGGTCGAGATGACCGTTAGTTGACATGAGAGTCTTGATGGGTTTTGCATCCTCAATGCCAAATTTCTTGATCAAATCTTTTGCATACTTGATTTGGCTCACGAAGGTTCCATCTTTGAGTTGCTTAATTCGAAGTCCAAGAAAATAGCTCAATTCTCCAATCATAGACAATTCAAATTCCTTAAACATCATATCACCAAATTCTTCGCAAACATCTTGGTTAGTAGACCCGAATATGATATCATCAACATAAATTTGACAAACAAAGATATCATCATCTATGACTTAAGTAAATAAGGTTGAATCAATTTTCCTGATTTTGAATCATTTTGAGACTAGAAAATCTCTAAGGCGTTCATACCATGCTCTAGGAGCTTGTTTAAGACCATAGAACGCCTTGGAGAGTTTATAGATATGATTTGGATTCTTTGGATCCTCAAAACCGGGAGGTTGTTCAACAAAGACAAGTTCAGATATTTTTCCAATTAAGAAAGCACTTTTGACATCCATTTGAAATAACTTAATATCAAAGCATGATGCAAAAGCAAGCAATATCCGAATTGACTCGAGCCTAGCTACGAGAGCAAAGGTTTCACCAAAATCCAAACCTTCGACTTGTGAAAAACCTTGAGCGACCAATCTTGCTTTGTTTCTTACAACCAAACCATTTTCATCTTGCTTATTCCGAAAAACCCATTTAGTACCAATCACATTGTTTTTTCTTTGGGTCGATCCACCAATGTCCGAACTTCATTTCGGGTGAAGTTGTTGAGTTCTTCATGCATCGCATTCACCCAATCCGGATCATCAAGCGCTTCTTCTATGTGCTTTGGCTCAATGGAGGAGACAAAAGAGTAATATTCACAAAAAGAAGCGATACGAGAGCGAGTTTGAACACCCTTATTTACATCACCCAATATTGATCTATTGGATGATCTTTAGCAATAGCGTTGTGGATTCTTGGTGGTAGGTTGGATGGTTGATCATCATCCTTGTTCTTCTCTTCATCAATTTGTATTTGATTTGTAGTGGAAGAAGATGGTTCAACTTGAGAAGAGGATGATGGGTTGTCTTCGGGCTTGATGTCGCCTATTTGCATATGCTCCATTGCTTTTCATAAGGCTTCAATACCTACATCATCCAAGTTCTCATGCTCTTTTTGAGAGCCATTAGTCTCATCAAATTGCACATCAAGTCTTTCTTCAATTAAACCGAAGTTTTGGTTAAAGACACGATATGCTTTGCTATTAGAAGAATAACCAAGCAAGAAACCAACATCGCAACGACTATCAAATTTTGAAAGACTAACACCCTTCTTTAAAATATAACACTTGCAACCAAATACACGAAAATAAGAGATGTTTGGTTTTCTTCCTACAATAAGCTCATAGGGAGTCTTTTTCAAGAGGCGATGCAAATAAAGACGATTTATGGCATGACAAGTAATGTTAATAGCTTCCGCCCAAAAACTATCGGAAGTATTGTATTCATCAAGCATTGTCCTAGCCATTTCAATTAATGTACGATTTTTCCTTTCTACAACTCCATTTTGTTCTGGAGTGTAAGTTGTGGAAAGTTCGTGCTTTATTCCAAGTTCATCACAAAAGTCTTTAACTTTAGTATTCTTGAACTCGGAACCATTATCACTACGGATTTTCTTTATTTTGAAATCAAATTCATTTTGAGCCCTTTTTGCAAAACTTTTGAAAATACCGGAGGTTTCACTTTTATCATCCAGTAAGAATACCCATGTATACCTAGAGTAATCATCCACAATGACTAAACAATAGCTATTACCTCCGATACTCTTATAGGTTGTTGGCCCAAACAAATCCATATGTAAGAGTTCTAATGGTGTAGAAGTTGACATGATACTCTTGGAAGGATGAGAATTTGCGACTTGTTTACCGGCTTGACAAGCACTACAAAGTCTATTTTTCTCAAACTTCACATCTTTCAAGCCAACAACTAAATCATGTTTGAAAAGCTTTTTGAGTTGAATCATTCCAACATGAGCTAGCCTTTTATGGAAAAGCCAACCCAATGAGGTTTTTGCCATTAAACAAGTTTTTAAACATGATTCACTTGAACTAAAATCAACCAAGTAAAGATTTCTAAATCTAAAGCCTTTGAAAACTAAAGAGCTATCTTTGGCATTAGAGATTGAAACACCTTTACTAGAGAATGAGCAAATTAGTCAAAGATCACATATTTGAGCAACCGATAGCAAATTGAAATTTAAAGATTCTACTAAATATACATTAGAAATGGAAAGGTCATTTGAGATAGCAATTTTACCCAATCCTAATACCTTTCCTTTGCTATTATCACCAAAAGTGATCTTGTCTATTCCTTTTCCATTCTCGAATGTGGTGAACATCTTTCTATCACCGGTCATGTGTTGAGTGCATCCACCATCAAGTACCCAATGATTTCTACTAGTTTTATAGTTCACCTACAAAACAAGAATCAATTTCTTTTAGGTATCCAAATTTGTTTGGGTCCTTAGAGGTTAGTAACCAAGGATTTAAGCACCCAAATAGCATTCTTTTTAGCGCCTAAAATTAAAGTGCCAACAAAATAAACAATTACTTTACCATCCTCAGTCTTTCTAAGCATATAGCATGAATCATATATACCAAGAGATGGAATTTTACCCTTAGGACAATTTTGTTGCACATGTCCTATTTCCCGGCACTTATGGCAATACTTACCATTTTGCCTCACAAATCTTGTGGGCTTGTTTGCCGGTTTCTTACCTTTCTTAGGCACATACCCAAAACCTTCCTTGTTGAATGAGCACTTTTGCTCACTCAAAAGTTTGTTAAGAGTAGCCTTACCCTTGAAGCACCTTTCCAAGCTTTTGCTTAGCTTGGTCACTTGTTTCTTTAACTCATTGTTTTCAACAATAAGCTTTGCATCATTATGCTCAACATTATCATGATTAATATTACTACTAGAGAAACATGGCAAAGCAATAGGATCATTACATGAAATAGATGCACTAGTTTTAGCAATTTCTATACTAGGCATATCATCAAGAATATCGCATGTAATTCCTATACTAGAACAAGACTTACTTGAATATTCTTGGATAAACAAGTCATGAGCTTCCTTTAGCCCTGTATAAGAATCTTTTAGAGAAATATGCTCTCTACTTAAGACCTTATATTTTGACTTTTCTTTTCCAAGATATTCATTTAAGTCATCGAGCATATCCATTAATTCATCATAAGTTGGTTTGTTACTATCAATGGATTTTACCTTATCTCCTTTTGCCATGAGGCAAGTAGGAGTGGAGAATAGCAATGGAGCTTCCTTGATGGCAATGCCGACTAGTCCCTTCTTCTTGGGGGACTCATCCTCATCAGAATCGGAGTCGCTTGACTCATCATTTGAATCCCACTCTCCAATATGGGCTTCATGCTTGCCATCTTTGTGAAGCTTCTTGAAAAGCTTCTTCTTGCCATTATACTCCTTCTTCTTGTAAGGCTTGTCCTTGTCATCCTTCTTTTCGGGGCAACGAGAAGAAATGTGCCCCTTCTCTTCACAATTATAGCATCGAATGTTGCTATAACACTTCTTGTCATTTGAGGATTACCCCTTTTTGTACTTGTCAAAGTTGTAGCTTCTATTGGGGCGTCTCTTCATGACCCTCTTCATTCTTCTTACAAGAAGTGCATACTCCTCGTCAGAGTCTTCTTCTTTATCCTCATCATCACTTGGTTCCGCTTTGGCCTTGAAAGCGGCAATTTTCTTCTTTGAGGATGATGTCTCTAAGAGCTCTTCTTTGTCCTTATTGAACAACTCATTTGTAATGAGGTTGCCCAAAAGCCCCGTTGGTGTCATTCTTGGCAACTCGGGAGAGTTGAGAAATAGTGTCACCAACGTTTCATATTTATCCAGAAGAGCCCTAAGAATCTTGCGCACAATATCAACATCAAGAAGGTTAGTCCCAAGGCCTTTGAACTCATTCACAATGTTGTTGAGTCTTGAATACATCTCATTGATGTTTTCATGAGGCAACATTATGAATGTCTCATATTTGATCCAAAGCCTATGCAATTTAGCTTCTTTGACTGTGGATGTACCCTTATGGATTTCTGAGAGAGTTGTCCAAATAGCATGAGCATTTTCCAAGTTGCTCACTCTATTGAACTCATCCGCGTTCAAAGCGCCAAAGAGAGCATTCATAGCTTAAGCATCTAAATGAGCATTACGCGTATCTTGATCCGTAAGTTCTAGTGGATTAAGAGGCATAGCGTAAACCTCATTTGCGATTCTCCAAATGCTTAGACTCATGGCCTTTAAATAAATTGACATTCTAATTTTTTAATAAGCATAATTAGAGCCATCAAACAAAGGAGCCCTTCCTAAAGCCATTCCCTCACTAGCCATTCTTTTCTCTCTTAGACGGTTAAGTCTAAATCAATGAGAGACCAAGCTCTGATACCACTTGTAGGATCAAGGATAACCGACTAGAGGGGGTGAATAGGAGGTTTTTAAATTTTTTAACAATTTATCAATTTAATCCAATTAATAACTTAGTCTAAACAAGTTACACTTCTAGCTAAGCAATTCAATACAAGAAATAAGCTAGAAATCACTTCCCTTGCTGCGCAAGCACAAGCGCCCATTCCGCCCTCGTCACCGCGCCATGTGCATCTACGCCCGAGATCCCATCGTCACCTGCCCTTGACCAACCGAGCTCCTCTCCCAATGGCTCCTCGCGCATGGCTATAAAAGAGTCCCCAGTGCCTCCTCTTTCCCATCCCTCCTCACTCCTTCCCTCCCCTGGCAAGTTCTCCGAAGAAACCGCCTGTGCTCCATTTCGGCCGAGTCGCCTCCACTGCCGACCAGCCGCTCCGGTGCCGCCACCACCGCGCCTCCCCATCACCTCGTGCCCTCGACGCCCAGGACCATTTTCCCCTAAGTGCCCATGGAGTTGGTCCACCGCTGAGCCTGGATTTTGTGTTATTCCTCACCTTCGACCGCCCGCTTCATCACCACCCCGCTCCGTCCACCGTTCCTCCCCAGCCCCCTTTGTTGACCCGGTGGGTCCGCCTTCCCGAGCTCTTCCCCATGCTGTAGGATCAAGGATAACCGACTAGAGGGGGTGAATAGGAGGTTTTTAAACTTCTTAATAATTTATCAATTTAAGCCAATTAATAACTTAGTCTAAACAAGTTACACTTCTACCTAAGCAATTCAATACAAGAAATAAGCTAGAAATGTAAATGCGGAAAGAGTAAAGACTAGAAATAACCACAATGAGACAACGATGTTTTTCCGTGGTATCAAAGACTTGCCGGTCTTCACTAGTCCACGTTGAGGAAGCTTGACAACTCAAGCCGGCTACACGAATTAAGCCTTCCCTCAATCACTATGGTTGTTCTTCCTCCTCTTCGGAGATGGTGAACACCAAACCACTCACAAGCTTATAGCAGGCCTCTTCACAATCTTCTTGAAGAGATCACCGTGCTCCACCGCCAAGGCCGTCTAGGAGTTTGGCAAAACTCCAAGAGTAACAAACCAATGACCTTCGCTTGACGGCGCTCAAGTGCAATAGGATCAACTAGGAGAATGAATGCACTTGAATGAAACTCAACAACCTCACAATGAATGCTCAAGAGAATTTTGGTGTTAAGTGAATGCTCAAGACTCTCAAGGATGTTAAATTAACTCACTTGCCCACGTCCTTGATCTGTGAGGGGGTATTTGTACCCCCACCAACAAATACTAGCCGTTGGGACAGAAAGCCACACAAATCAGCGAATTTGCGGTATTACCGCCAGCTAAGGGCCAGTACTACCGCACCCTTGTTAGAGTTCTGTAACGGTTATAACAGAGGCATTAAAACGTTCTAACATAGCCGTTGAAATCGCGGCGAGGTACTACCGCCAACTATCATGCGGTATTACGGCTCAAGCCAGTCGTACCGCTCCTAAGTGCGGTACTACCGTTCCAAGCAAATTCAAACTCAGCTGAACACTTCTCTGGAAAACATATACCACTCCACTAAAAATGGAATAACCGTAGAGCAGTAGTACCGTTCAGACAACGCCGGTACTATCGTTCGCAGGGTTTTGCAAATCTAGCCAAAATGGAGCTTTTCTTTAATTTTTATACCACCTCAAAATAATTGAAACAACCGAGAAACGGTAGTTCCGCTCAGTATATGCGGTATTACTGCTACACAATGGCGACTAGAGAACTTAGCAACTCTTAAACTAGACACGTGGACGGCTCAGATTAATTGGGCCGTTCGGACCACCTTTTTAACCACACGATTAAGGGTGGTCATAACAGCCCACGGTATTACCGCCAAGTAAAATGCGGTACTACCGCTCTCCGGTAGATCCACTGAAAGCTCCGGTATTACCGTGCTACGGGAGAGCAACCAAGTCCAGAAACGTGTCTCCTTGGATTTTACGTACCGCCAACAAACAAACGGAAATACCATCGCACGGTACTCCCACTTGAAACTGCGGTACTACCGCAACACAAAAACTTAGACAACACACTGGATTGAGCTAGCCATGTGGATGGCTCAGATCAATTGGGCCGTTCGGACCACCTTTTTAACCACACGATCAAGGACGGTCCGAACAGCCCACGGTAGTACCGCCAACTAATATGCGGTCATACCACTCAGCGGTAGTTCCGCCAATAAACTTCCGGTACTACCGCGTGTGCTGTTAAATAACAGAAAACTCTCCAATTCAAATCCAACAACAAATTCAAATGCATGCATGATCCTAAATTGATCCAAAAGGCACAAGAACATGCTGTCAAGCTACTAGTCATGATCCCTCTTAATAGTACGGCATTTAACCTATAATCCGATCTTCCAACCAAATCTCCTAAGACCGGTAAAATACAGAAAAGGATCATAGACTACTTGTACCTTGACCTTGAGTCATCTTGATCTTCATGTAGCCCTTCAGCATGCATCTTTACATCATCAAACTTACCAATGCGACTTAACCTTGTAAAAACTCAATCAACATGTTAATCCCATATTCACATATTATCATTAATTACCAAAACAATTTTAGGGGTCTAGATGCTTTCACATGCTCGCCCTCCCCGGCTCAGGACACCGTCGGATCTCCTCTGCCGCCGCAACCATGCCTCCGTCACCACTCAACTCCACTGTGTCACCGCTCCGTCCATCCTCCGGCCGCCGCACTGACGTAATCAGCTTCTCCTTGCCGAGACCTCTCCGTTTTGGTGCTTGGCCACCGTTGCCATGCCCGCCCTCGCCGGCGGCGAGCCATGGCCGCAGGAGCCCGTGGCTTCCTTGTGCTGGCACGCACAGACAACCACTGTTTCTTCATCATTTAACCCTAATTCCTGTCTTAACGCATAATCAATGATTAGGCTTAATGATTATCGGCTTAAAGCCATTTGCTCTCACTGCCGCCAGGGCCAACTGAACAGTAATGGCAGCCATTTAATTTAAGCACCCGGGTTTCCTCCCCATGCGGCTGACCGGTGGGCCCGTGCATAGTGTGCACCCAGTGCACCGTGGATCGGTGAACAGTGCATGTTGACCTACCGGTCCATGCACTGTGCATGTGGACCAGGAACAATTCACGAGTCCTACATGTTAGTGGGCAAGTTTCTCTCTCCTCTCTCAATTCTTTTGATTTAATTCCAATTCAAACTTCGGAAGCTCCGTTCTCCTCCATTATAGCTCCAAAAATTATGAAATTTGTTTCTAAAATTTGGTAAATTCAAGATCTTGCTAATGGCACTGATCTTATTTAATTTGGAGTTCATTTATTATTCTTTCAGTATTTATTTGCTCTCTGTGCTTGTTTGTGCCTTTTTTCGGTACGTTCGTCCGAATAGAATTCGAAGAAGCGGGAGATCTCCAACTTGATCAAGCATAAGAATATCAAGACTCACTTAACCTTAACCAAGGCGAGTCGATACTTTGATCATTTTGAGCCTACATTTTATGTAAATTATATTCATTTAAATTACCAAAATTGCATGCTTTAATTCTTTAATCAAATGTGTGTTAAAGCTTAATGTAGTTAAATACCCATTTGATGATTAATTAATTATAATACCATCCTTTGACAATTGAATCTATTATTCTATGTCACCCTAGTAACTATGTGGTAATTACTAGTTATAGGTTGTATTTAAGCGACATGTCAGTCTTGCTTAAATACTAGGACATTAAATGTCCCAATCATCATCTTTTAAACATGAAAGTGGTTTTGGGCAGTCATTATGGGTAAATGATTGAGATGGTTGAGTTGATGTATTTTACTCCCAAAAAACCCTAATAACTTGCTGTTACTGTCTGGGCGAATGGTAGGATGGATGGTATATTGATGGGTGCTAATGCAGCCCAAGGAATGTATGGTATGTTGAATGAACCGCCCAGATGACCCTAAAGACTTAATCTTGTCATGACCTCCCAATGTAAACAATGTAAACACAAGTCTATAAAGTACAACCTGACTAAATAATTTGTATCCATCAGTATGAGTTGCACCAGGTAGATGTCCCACAACACCGTAAGCCTTCGTGGTGAAAGGGGTCGGGGCGCACGACGTAAGTCGTTAAGAGGGCGCAAGAGGGGGTCTGCGAAGGGGTTAACGGGTCTATACGAATGTAACCCTTCCCAGACGAAACCTTAGCAGGTGTAACTAATACTAAGGGAGACATTGTAAAGGCCTTGTGGTGATCTCCCCTTGATTCACATGTCTAAGGAAGTGTGTGTACATATCAAGACGATTATCTCTTGTGGGTAAAGTGTACAGTCTCTGCAGAGTAATAAATTGTTCGAACAGTTGTGCCTACGATCAAAGACGGACATGGGAACTTAATTAGAGTTAGTTCTATTTTGAAAACCTTTGTGGGTGGAATGAAAAATGTGGTGGGCTCACCTAGCCCTGAGATTGGTTTTTCCTGAGTTTCGAACTCAGTGGTGTTAATGAGTGGATATAGCCCCCAATCAAAAGAAGCATACGGTATAGGTTCCGATGGAGGGGACCTCTACTGAAATAATTATTGCACAATTACTCTCTTTAATAAAATGCAAATTGGTTAAAATGCTATGTGATAGGACTTTGTAATTATGATAATTAAAAATGTTGCTTTAGCAAATAAAAGAACCCAAGCCATCCTTGTTAAGCCTTGCATGTATATTATTGCATCTTGTGTGTTGGCTCATAAGCACGGAAGTTGTGCTCATTCTCGGTCTTTCCCCCCAAAACTCTCAGAAGTAGGAAATCCGGGAGATTACGACTACTATGAGGATCTAGAAGTTAGAGGCCCAGGAGAAAATGAGGAGTTTAGTCCTTTTAGTCTAGATCTCGCCTTAGTCTAGCTGACTCTATCGGAGCTTGCGTGCATCCTATATTTTCTGAGCCTTTGGGTAATATCGGATGCACATGAGTTTCCCTAGTCGCTTACCTGTGGAGAGATGTGCTCTCACCCTTTTGCTTCCATTGTCGCTTCCGCTACTTTTGTAATGTAATCTGTTGGCCTGTTTGGCCCTTATTGTAAAACTTGACCCGATGCGGTCTATGTAAACTCTGATGTGTTAAATTAATGAATGGTATGGTTTTACGACATGTATGAAATGATTCAGCAATGTGTCTGTGAGTGCTATCTACTGATCCAGGGAATAGCACAGTGTCTTTCACAGAGGATTCGGGATTAGAAAATCCGGTTCCGACATAGGCATGCAAGATCGAATCGAATGGATAACGATTAATTCTACTTTTTTTAATCATGTAAGACCCCAGACCAATATTAAGCCCAGAATACCAATCTGCGGGTCACAAGTGAATAAAATAAAACATAATAAATCGACCAATAACAAAACCTTTCAAGTTTCAAGCATATAAACTAATCAATAACCAAGTCCACAGATAAGTGTAAGGAAGAATAATCAATGCCACTAGGTTTAATGAAAGCACTCTAAATAGATAATGATTTATGTGATCAATGCATGTGATGCACGTGTGCTACTTCATCCCATGCATGTCACCATCAATGGTTACCTAAAAATAAAGAACAAAATAAGGTTGAGTTCACGACTCAGCAACTAAATAATAAAACAATAAATATACAACTCATTTTTCAATTTAATCATTATCATGGTCATTATCAATGTCGTTGTCATTCTTTACTCAAGTAATCAAATCATCTCATGTATGCAGTGCTCCATTATGGTCATACTCATGTGCAACTCAATCAGCTAATACCGGTATAGCGGAGTGATCACCCGTCCATAAAATACTCTACCCTTTACTCCTGTGAAGTCCCCTCCGATGTAGGATTTTATCTAGAGCACTCCGGACTAAACATGTAATTTTCTCACCGACCTCACCGGAATAGTTATATGGCTTTTTCACCGACCTAGCTCGTGCAATCCTGTCATGATGAGTGTAAATGGTGCAATATCTTTAATTGTTTATTAACATAATTCATCATCATTATCTCCATGTCATTACCACATCATATCAACACTTCATGTCATCAATATTTCATGTCATAACCTCAATAACTCATCATCAACATAATATCATGGAATTTAATTAAGCATACAGAAGCATAAATAAATGTCATATTAATTCAATCGTGGAGACAAGGGTTAAGAAACCTATGTCTACCATGCTACCATGCACTTGCCTTTTAGCCACGCAACTCGGGACAATGCAAAGGCGGCACCGAACTCAAAGCGACAATCTCTATAAAAATATCAATAATACACTCAAAACAGGCCACAACAGTACACAACAATCAAACAATATGCTATCACACCTATGCGCAAATCCTGACGCACTTAACTCAACTTCACCGAACAACCTACCCGCTGTGCCGGTGGTCAAATGTTCATAACTTTTGCTTCTGGACTCCAAATATAGTAAATTTTTTTCACGTTCTAGAATCTACACAAAATTCCTCTCAATATCTTAGTTATGCAAATCCTCTGATTTTACCATTTAGGTCACCATTTCTAACCCCGAAGGTTACACTAGAAGTTAACAGAACAACAGACTTCACTTTTTTGTAACTATTTTTCTACAACATGAAAGATAGTAAACCATAACATTTATGGAATCTATAGATAATTATCTAGCTAATCCTAGTTATGACCATAATTTAATTCTCACATCTAATCCACATAATTATGTGATCTTCACGACTGTTGTCATTGGTGACGGAGTTCTAGACATCAGTACTCCCGAGGCCATAACTTTTTACCCACTCATCCAAATCATATGATCGTAGACTCTATGGAAAGCTAAGGAAATTATATACAACTTTCCTAACCAGACAAATTCATGATTCTGGACGGAGATACCCCAAAATCCCCCCGTAATGTTATGTGATATAGTTTAACGAACTAGGGCACAATGAAACGTCTAACTCCCACGGTCAAACCAATCCAAAATGTGAATAAACATCAATCTAAGGGTGATCAAATCATTACCATGGAAAATTGGACGAAGATTGATGCGAAGCACAAAACCCTACCTTTTCCTTTCTTTCCTTCTCCTTCCCGATCCTCTTGCTAGTATCCTTCCTCACCTCCTTACTGCACCTCTAGTGCTTCTCCGCAGCACAGGGGTAAGAGGACACGCTGGCGCAGGAGGTGGCCAGGGAGCAGGGTGTTGGAAATATGCCCTAGAGGCAATCATAGAGATGAAGATATTTTCAGTATGTTCATAATATTGGATAATGTGTTATCTTGTTCCTTGAATGAATCGTTGGTTATGAAGATTAACAAGTATGTGACTTGTTGGTGAAACTCTTAACTTATATGATGTCATTCTAAATGTATCCCTGGTCGGATGTCAATGGTCGGAACACTATTGACTCTATTGACTAGCACATTGTATTGATTGATGACCATGTTTCACCGGTCATAGGTATGGGGATACCGAATCAATAATGTGGACACATGTTAGAGAACATGGGGTTGGATTGACCCACCTTGAGACACTATTGAGATTGTTATGATTCTATGTGTCGTTAGTTGGTCTCAAGCAATGATGATGTATAATCCTTAGACCTGAGATCAGCATGGTTTCCTACATGTGTAATAGCACTCTTAGGGGTGCCAATCGCTACTCGTAGCTGGGTAGTTATAAAGGTAGCTTTCGGGTTTGCTATGAAACATGCGGATGAATGTGACTGGTCGGATATGGGATTTGCCCCTCCTAACATAACAGGAAAGTTGTCTCTGGGCCCCTCAAAGTGGTCGGATAAGGAAAGTGCATGGACATGCCACTAGTGGTCGAAGTATTCGACCACGTGAAGTTATCCGACACTTGATCGAGAAAGTATTGAACAGTCCAGAGATGACACAACATCTCACCTGGAGTTGAACCAGACATCGTGAGGCAAAGGGAGTATACACGAGTAGGTCACTTAGTTCGATTAGTTACGGACTAGTCGTATGGAGATACGAGCTGGTCGTAGACTGGTCGAACGTAATCACAGAGTGGTCAAAACCTAACCATAAGGAGTTACGAACTGGTCGTGACCAAATACGAACTGGTCGTATAGAGATAGGATCTGGTCGTAAGTGATGGGGACCTGATCGTAGATCATATTGCACTAAGGTTCGTTCGATATAATTTGTGTGTATTCGGGAATCGTTATATCCTACTAGGAACCGCTAACGACTCGTGATCAGAAAGGGTTTCCGAGTCACAACCGATTATGCATGACCCTACAGGGTCACACACTTAACAGGTTGGAACAAACCAGTACGGATATGATTCGTCAAACGTGTTCAGATAGGATCCGTCACGAGCACTATATAAGGAGATGTATGAGGCTATTGGGAGACACGAGCGAACATAACAGACAAGACACACGAAAGTCGTGAGTTGAGTTGTTCCACCGAAACCCTAGCCGCCATCTTCCTGAGAGCTTCACCATGCGATTTGGTGCTAGCACACCGGTGTACGGTTGTTCCTTCCCTGGACGTGTGGATACCGTAGAGGCGCTACTGCAGTTACTGTTGCGCTTAAGGACGATCCGCGATCTTCATAAGGATCTACAGAGGTCGCTAGAGGAGACGATCGACCACGACCACCGCACTGACGTGCTCGAGGCTGGACGATCGACTACGACCACTACATCGACGCACTCTACGTTGGACCAGGCTGCTCCAACCCTTCTTCTGTTGCTCTGCGTGTCTGGTGGTAACGATCTGTGATCATCTACTTGCTTGGCTTCCTGGTTTACATGGTAGAAATTTTTTATTTGTTGCTATCGTAGCCTACCCGTACCCCAACACAGGGAGGCTTGGCTAGGGCTCCAGGCAAACAGGGAGTAGACGCGCACGACTGGGGATAGGAGACAAGCAGCAGGGAAGGGGCGCAGGGGGGTGTGGAGGCGGCTAGGCATAAGCCGGCCACCCCTTGGCCCTCTTATGTGGGGCACCGGCCCCCCTTGGGCCTTGGCCGGCTCCGCCCTTGGCTATGGGCCTGGCGGCCCACATCTTTGTCCATCTTCCCAAATTCTGAATTTTATACTCCAAATTCCAATTTGCATATTACAAATACCTCCACGTCAGATTCAGAATGGATGGTGACCAAACGTTGTGTTCTCGTGCAGTGGTATATCTGCACACAATCTCGAGACAATCTAACCGTGAGTGCAAGATACCAGTTATGATATCTAATATGTTTTTCTTTTCAAGAGTTGGTAACCATGTAATGTTTCCTAACAAAAAAAGAAAAAAAAACAAGGAATTTCATCTCACCCACAGGCCACAGCCCACCGAAAATGGGGAAAAAATCCTATAAGACCAGGACATGGACTCGAGGCAGGGAGGAGAGGGAGGAGGTACCGATAGGCCGATATGCACTATAGCCCAGCCCAAAATGTTAGTTTAGCCCACATAAGGTAATCTGCAATTCAAACTCCGGGCACCATTCGGAAAAGCTCGACCTTGAATGGCCCAACCTAACCCAATGTAGGCCAAACTTGAGGCCCGGCCAGAACCCTGGATTTTGCGTTTCTCTCGTAAAATATTATTATTTTAATTTTTTTGAATAAATATTAATATTTAATTCATTTCAAGAATAAAAAATTGTTTTCAATATTTTATTGTTATTCTCAGGCTTTAGACCGAAATCAAGGCCGATGTCTGCCCTGACTTCGGGCCCGGCCCAGTTGAGCACAGAAAAATTGGGTCGGGCTCGAGCCAGGTGCCTATAAACAGGTCTATCTGCAGCATGTATCGGCTGGGCCGTCACGGTATTTTACCTCTTTTCATCGCCAACACACTTACCATTGCCTGTAAATTGAAGGATGAAAAAAAATTCGTGAAAGAAATGAGAAGGGAAACTAAAAAGTTCACAATCCTCGAGTTCTCTGGGTAATGTCACAGAAAGCCGTTAGTGCTGCCAAACTCGTACGGTTAATGCAATGCTTTTTTCATCGGGCACCATCAACAGGCAGTCCTGGTCCTTAGGAACACTAATTAATCACGCGGGTGTCAAATCAAATCAAACCAAAGTTTCAGATTTCATTGATCATGTAATCTGTGGCAAATGTACTATTCCCGTGAATGAGCCAATGAAACCTCTCCTTTTCCTCGAAAACAAATCACGGTATCAGACCTCTATTCAGTTCACTGGTAACTCCCTCCGTTCACTCAACATATAATCTTTATCTTTAATAACTAATAAAAGATGAAGTTTACTTCCGTACAACAAGAGCATGATCTCACCTCTACGTACATAAAAAAACCAACAAAACCTTATGCGCACTAAGACCATCGTGTCAGCCACGACGCGTTCCTAACGTGGCCGCTCCTCGCATCTACACAATCGTCGTTCCGCACTTCTTCCTACGGTCCCCCGCCTCCCGTCCCTCGCCCCGCCTTACACCCACATCGACGTCGTCGCCTTCTTCGTGTCCATGCCATTCGCTTCTCGGTCCTACCAGACTCGACGTCATCCTCACCGTCAACGATCGATGTGAACTGGGTCTCTCTTTTGCGAAACCATTGTTGGTGATGGAGCTCCTTCGACCGAATCAGACACTGATGGTGATGGAGTCCCTTTGGCAAGTGGTGTTGGTGGTGGCGAGAATTGTTGGAAAAATAGACAACCTTTTAGATCTAGACTTGATAATGAGGCAAAGATCACAAATAACTAGTAATGCATAAATCGATACTAACAGCAGAGTACTCATTGCACTTCTAAATATACACAATAAAAGATTTACAACATAATAGTCTGGTCGTAAGACCAACTTACACTCAAGCGTGATGAAGAACAGAAAGCAGTGCAGACTAGATGCAGTGCAGATTGTAGATGTTGCAGTGCAGCAAGCGGTCGCGTAAATGCGCTGCCAAGAAACCATATTGCCGCCCCGTGCAAGTGAACTTCGTGATAATGGTTCGGAAATACCGCCCACCCTCTTTCCTGGTGCACGCCGAGGAGAAGGGACGGCTTGGTTCAAACGTCACAACCCTCTAGCACAAGAGAACAGAGAGGAAGAAGAAGAATATTTGGAATTGAAAAAATCTCTCTCGGTCTGGACGTCTCCAGATCATTTTAAGGGTCGAGTCAATTACTCGCTAGTAACTGCTCAATATAGCACACATTAGAACACTGGTAACTGCTAATTCAAAACCAATTAATGGTAATTATGCATTATTTATCAGATCCTGATTTCACGTTGGTCTTCAGCTTCGACCACTAGCCTACAGCTTTGACCACATTATTTGGATCACTCTGGTTTGACCACTTTCTCTTTGAGTGATTGGACAAAATCTCCAAGGGAGGTCCAAGAGGATCTCCCGAAGAGGTCCAAGAGAACCACAATATTTCGACAACACTCTCTTGGAGTGATCCGAAGAAATCTCCAAGGGAGGTTCAAGAGAATCTCCCGAAGAGGTCCACGGGGACCACAGTGTTCCGACCACAATCTCTTGAAGTGATTCGAAGAAATCTCCAAGGAAGGTCCAAGAGGATCTCCCGAAGAGGTCTAAGGGGACCACAGCTTCCGACCACACTCTCTTAGAGTGATCCGAAGAAATCTCCAAGTGAGATTCAAGAGGATCTTCCGAAGAGGTCCAAGGGTGGTATAAGAAAAATTCTCACTGATCATATAGGACACTTGTTCCGACCATAGTGTTTCAATCACACTGGTCTTATAGACCACTTGTTTGAGAAAGAGAAATGCACGGTTAGAAAAAGAAACTAAACCAGGCATGCTTTGGAATTTCAGGAATGAATGAGCCTTTACAAATAAGGGCCCAATTCAAACAATCTCCCGCCAATTCCAAGGCAAGCAGCAAAAAGGAAGATAAAGACTATTATCCTAAAGAGTTGTTAGTATACTAGTCTTTCAGTGTAAGTCCCGTACGGGTTGAACTTGCACCTAGAATAACCAGATTCATCTTCTCACAACTGATAAATGGACTATGCCTTGAATTCATAGTCTTTCGTGATTAGATTTACTTGAAATCTCAACTGATACTAGGCAATCAAAGAACCAAGCCTAACCGAAGCTTTATTTGGTCATGCTCCCTTATCTGCTCATGAGCTTTCTAGAGAATGCCCCTATTTTCGTGAATTGCAACCTCAATTAAGCTCAAGTAGGTGTATTCATTCTAAGTATCCTGTAGACTAATACCTTTTTCCACTACTACAAAACAGGCTATAGTAGGCGCCCCATCACGAGCGGTTCCTTTGGAACCGCTGCGTATTAATCTGTCGAGACTCTTCTTGGCCGGCCCGCCACCGCTTGCCGCTCGAGGCCTATCACGAGCGGTTCTTATTTAGAACCGCTGTGATAGTCATTATCACGAGCGGTTCATTAATAGAACCGTCAGTGAATTATCACTGACGGTTCTATTCACAAACCGCTGCAGGATAATCCAGACCAATCACGACGCGGTTCTCAATAAGAACCGCTCAGTGATAGTACACAAACGGTTCTCAATAAGAACCGCTCGTGATATCTGCTTTCCCTCAGACCGCCGCGCTTGCCTCTGCCTTTGCCGCTCTGAGGCCACAGGTCACTGAGCGGTTCTTTAATAGAACTGTCAGGAATGATCCTGAGCAGTTCTATTAAAAATAAATGCAGGATAGGTGCTATCACGAGCGGTTCTTAACAAGAACCGCTCTCGATTGTTGGGCGGGAAACGAAAATTTGAACATAATGGGCGGGCTGCCGAAACTCGCTTTATATAACCTCCATCTCCTCCTCTGCGGTCTCTCCTCCTCACAGCTCATACCTCCATCTCCTCCTCTGTCGTTTCTCCTCCTCACACCGGCCTCCTCCACCTCGCCACGACCTCGTCGTCTTCGGCCTCCTCCACTTAAATGCCCCGGCCTCCTCCACGTCGCCGCGACCTCATCGTCTTGGCCTCCTCCACTTAAATGCCCGGCCTCCTCCACCTCGCCCGCGACCTCGTCTCTTGGCCTCCTCCACTTAAATGCCCCGGCCTCCTCCACGTCGCCGCGACCTCGTCGTCTTCGGCCTCCTCCACTTCGTCGCCCCCGGCCTCCTCCACCTCGCCGCGACCTCGTCGTCTTCGGCCTCCTCCACTTCGTCGCCCCCGGCCTCCTCCACTTCATCGCCCCGGCCTCCCACGACCTCACTCTCTCTACTCCCCCCCTTTGCTTTGTGATGTGGATTACTGAGTTGATGCTACTGTGATGTGGGTGATGCTACTGTGATGTGTGTAGTTCATGTTGAGTTATTTGGTTTGGGCAAAAATATAGATGGTAGATTGCGCACTGTTCGGTAAAATCATCATAACTTTTGCATCTGAACTCCGATTATGACGTTCTTTGGCTCGTTGGAAAGCTAACGAAAAGCTCAATCTGAAAATCCATAAGTCAAGGTTAGATTCTCTTGCAAGTCTCGAAAAAGTGAAAACCCCAAAAAGGTCGTTTAGGGCCTCTAAACGGCCTCCAAGTTTTAGCAATTGTTTTCGGTTTTTTTTTGCAGAAAAAGGCTATCACGAGACGGTTTTAAACAAGAACCGCTCAGGAAAACTCATCATAGACGGTTACGAACAAGAACCGTCTATGATAATAGCCTTCATGAGATGGTTTTAATGAAAACCGTCGTGATATTCTCGGATCACATACGGTTTTGATGAAAACCGCTGCGTGATAATAGCCTTCCTGAGCGGTTTCAACAAAAACCGTGCGTGATAGTCGCGATCACGAGCGGTTTTGAACCGCTCAGTGATAACTACTGTTATCACAGACCAACAAATATAGGCGGTTCGGAAGCAAATGCGTGATGACGGTTCCGAACCGTCTGTGATGAGGCTTCCTGTAGTAGTGTTCCCTCATTGGACACTAGAATACATTAAGGCTTTAAGCCATCCTCTTCCATATAGTTGAGAGTACTTTGTCTATCAGGATACGAGTATATTTTTTTTATTAAAATGTACTCTCTTGTTCAAATATCAACTTGTTTTTTCCATTGCCTAAGTCACGGGATCTCCGATAAAAAAATGTATGGGTTACTATTGAGTTGTAACTCCAATGGGCCTCATTCCCATGTCCATAGACGCAACGGACAAACCTTATGCAATATGATCTGCGACCAGGTCCTTATCACTTACGACCAGTTCGTATTTCCATACGACCAGTTCATATTTAGTCACAAACAGTTCATAACTTCTTACGACCAGTTCGCCGACTAGTTAGTGATCATGTCCGATCAATTTACGACTAGTTCGTATCTCTATACGACCAGTTCGTATCTGGTCGGACTAAATGACATGCTTGCATATTCTCCCTTTGCCTCACGATATTTGGTTGAACTTCAGCTGGGATAATTGTCATCCATAGACTGTTCAAAACTTTCTCAATCAAGTGACGGATAAGTTCACGGGGTCAACTCTTTGACCACTTGTGGCATGGCCATGCACCTCCTGTTTTGTTAGGAGGGGTAAATCCCATATCTGACCAGCACATCCCTCCGTATGTTTCATAGCATACCCAAAAGCTATCTTTATAACTACCCAGTTACGGAGTAGCGTTTGGCAACTCCTAAGCGTACTATTACACATATAGAAAACTATACTGATCTCAGGTCTAAGGATTGTACATCATCATTTCTTGAAACCAACTAATGACACATAAAATCATAACAATCTCAATAGTGTCTCAAGGTGGGTCGATCCAACACCATGTTCTCTAACATGTGTTTATATTATTGATTCGATATCCCCATATCTATGACCGGTGAAACATGGTCATCAATCAATACATGTGTTGGTCGATAAATCGCTAGTGTCCTGACCAGGGATACATTTAGAATGACATCGTATAACTTAAAGAGTTTCACCAACAAGCCACATACTTGTTAACCTAAAATAAATGATAATTCATCCAAGGAACACAACAACATTTTCTATAACTCATAAATATGGAGGTGATACAACCATCTCTATGTCTAGGGCATATCACCAACACGCCCTCCTCCCCATGGCTTGCTCCCACCTTCGCTGCCCTCCTCTCTGTGGCTAGCCCCCACCGCCGCCCTCGTCGAGGCCATGGAGGCGAGGTGTGCAGCGGGGGGGGGGGGGGGGGATGGGAGGCGCTTGGGCAGGGGCCTGGAGGGTGGCACGGTGGTGCAGAGGCGGCAGAGGCCATTGGCACTGACGTCGCCGAGGGGCGGCGCAAGGCAGATTTTGCCATGACCGGAGCAAGCAAGGAAGAAGAGGAGAGAGAAGGGGTGACATGGGCAAAATTATCTAAAATGGCAAATAATCGATTTTCTCTCTAACTTTGTGACAAATTATCAAGCGCAACGAAAATATATGCAAACGATAGATGTCATATCAACATGGTGCAAATGATCCATTTCCCTGCTATTTTAGGTCGGCCTGTGATTCACTGTGCTTACAGAGATAAACAATGTATACAGTAGAACATGACAATGACTAGGAATTAAATGTATCATGACTACTGTTTAAGAACAGAATACTATTTCCGGAAGACATTAACTGTGGTTTCATACATAAGCATGGCAAGATCCTGGAGAATGGCTACAATACTTTGTTGCAAACAAATCCAGTGAAAATTAAGCCGTGTATACTATACTTGGCTGACACAAGACAACAATGATATGGTAGCAGATTTCGTTCCCATAGTCAAATCCAGTGAAAATATGAACACCACCGAGCCAAAAGAAATATGAACATTAGGGAGATTTGTTGATTTCAACATAAAACTAATATCCTTATCAAACTGGATACCACAGTAGTTGCAAAATTTGCTAGAGGAAAATACATCTACTACTTCTAATCTCAGTCAGAAACAAATCTTTCCACTCATCCAACCAAGCATGTAGTAGACGTGTGGAGAACGAGAGATTGAACACAAAATTACCATTGATGAGGATACGAGTTGCCGTCATAGGATCGGCAGCGACGGACCTTTTGATTGGAAGCTCCGATTTACAGACGGTTTTTAATGGTAGCTTGGTGATAACGTAAGTAACATAATGATATAAGTTTCGTTAATAAAACATCTATGTACATTTACTAAAAGAGATTTAATGCAACCTTCATATGACTTTACTGCGTTGTATGCCTTTAATAAACATGTACACCAGATTTGCTGCGACCCCCTTTTGCTTTTACTGCAGCACTATAAGAGATTTACTGTGATCTTTTTGTAGGAAATTACTGTTATCATAGCCAACTAGTACAGACACGTAGACAATCAACTAACAAATATCGGTTCCTTATTAGTATTGGAATGCTTCTCTTGTTTTAGTCATAACTTTTGATTGGAAGTTTCGATTCACGAACGGTTTTCACCAGTAGTAACATAATGATATAAGTCTCACCAATAAAATCTCTTTGTGCATTTACTAAAAGAGATTTACTGCAACCTCCATATGACTTTACCGTGATCTTCTTTTTTTAGGAAATTATTGCGATCTTCTTGTTTGTACCTTTACAAGACAAACACTATTACACTTAGTATTACTGCACTACTTATGACTTTACTACGTCTTTATCAGAGATTTACTACCACGTTAAGCATATAGCGGTGGGTGGAGAGAGAAGGGTGGATTGATTGTAAATTTTGAACAACAATATATTATAAACCATTTATTCTATTTATAATCTGTTTGAAGCATTTTGCTGGAAAAATGTGCTTAGCAAAAAACAAAAGATCCATGACGAGTATTCTAGCTTGGATTATTACTTAACTTTACAACATCAAGAATTTCAGATTGCTAGGATATAAACCTCCATACCAAGCTCCACCAAATAACCGCTGTTGTGCAATTCTGAACACTCTTAAATTCGCTTGATCATCACAATTGCTGGTTGTAGCTACTACCAAGTGAAAGTTTTGGCCTCAATTCACTTCGGAAAGGTAAGAACTTTGCTTCGGAGAGAAAAGAGTGAGATTGAGTGATTTACACAAAACTACTACAGAACAGACCTTTGGTCGAACTGCCAAATGGGCAATAGTCTCGGAGAAAATTGCGTGCAGGACCAAAGATCTTTAGTCCCTGCTGGTAACACCAACCGACTAAAAGTCCCCGCCCAACGGCTCGTGGCAGGTTTTGTAGGAGGACATTTAGTCGGTTGGTGTTACCAACCGACTAAATGTCAACCTTTAGTCCCTGGTACTACAATCCGGGACTAAATCTTTAGTCCCGGATTGTAGTACCAACCTGGACTAAGGTTGGCATTTAGTCCCTGTTGGTAACACCAACCGACTAAATGTCCTTCTATTTAAACTCTGTTTGGCGTTAAATCACAGAGCTGGGAACGCCGTCATGCCGCCAGGGACACGCCATTGCGCCATTGTCACCACCGCCGAGCTGTTCATTCACTCAACCGTATTCACCGGCGTGTTCATGTAAGCTCTGATGCTAACCCTGCCGTCCATTATGAAAAATATGAAATGTGAAATTTGAATAATTTTTATATGTTATAAAATTGCCAATTAATTCATAAATGGAACTTTCATGATTTTTGTAGGCCACAATAAATTTCCAAAAATCATGAAATTTGTTTTTCCACTAAGTTACACTGTGAACAGTCCATATAAAAATTTTAAGACTATTTGGACAAAGTTGAATTTATACCTATTTTATGCTTATTTATTTAATTATTATTCCATGAATTTTGTAGGCTAAATTAATGATCCAAAAATTCTGAAAATTGTTTTGCCATCTAATTAGGCTATGAACTATCTGTACAAAAATTTTGGGATCAATTTGAAGACTTTTATTTTTCACCTTATTTAATAATTATTTAAATAAATGAAAAATGACTTTTACATGTGTTAGTTAGGTTAAGCTTTGAGGGTGTTTGATGAGATAAGTCTTATCTTATCAGATCCAACCTCTTGGGTAAAAATAATAAATATTAATTTTGTTTTAATAAATAAGTTTAATATTTAATTATTAAGTAATTAGTTAATCTCTTAATTAGCTTAATCACTTAGTTATTGTTTGCCTTTTGGATTGATTGTTGACCTAGGGTCATTCACCCTTAATGACTTTGGGCAATTTAGTTAATTATTAATTATCATTTAACTTGATGTCCCTTCTCCTTAAGCTTGCTGTTTTGCGTTAAATCACAGAGTCGAACGCCGTCGTCGCCGCCGACACTCCATACTTAGGGCAAGGCGAAGCTCCTAGTGCAAACGTCAAATAGTGCTGATTCTTTGAAAATTCAAAATAAATTCATCTTAATTTCAAAAATTCTAAAAATTTTGGGTAGCCTCTCTATCATGTGTACTATCCGGGAAAAATTTGAAACTTGAAATTTAATTATGTGATATGTCATATAATGCGACGATGACACGCCATTGGATGTACAATGCCGATCGCCGCTCAAAGAGTTCATTGATGGCGTGCATTATTTCTTAAGAGTGGCCGAGGCAAACAAGCGGGATGGTTTCATGTCTTTGTCCATGTGCCCTGTGTAAGAATTTGAAGGAATATTACGGCTCAAGGAGTCTTCACTCACACTTGTTGAAGTCGGGTTTCATGCCAAACTATATTTGTTGGACCAAGCACGGAGAAACCAGGTTATAATGGAAGAAGGTGAAGAAGAACAATTGGACCCTAACGACATTATTGCTCAATACGGTGACTTCGATGATACCGCAATGGGCGAAGTCAAGAAGAGGCAGGGCGTAAGACACACTCGCCAAGATGATGCTCTTGGTGATGTCATTCGTGATGCACAAAGAGATTGCGAAAGTGAAAAGGAGAAGGCTAAGTTTGACCGCATGCTAGAGGATCACAAGAAATTACTATACCGTCCGCCAAGATGGGCAAAAAAAGTTGGGTACAACACTGGAGTTGCTACAATGGAAGGCACAGAATGGTGTATCCGACAAGGCATTTGGGCAATTACTGAAGATCCAAAAAAAGATGCTTCCAAAGCCTAACGAATTGCCTGCCACTACGTACGAAGCAAAATAGGTCGTCTGCCCTTTGGGATTAGAAATCCAGAAGATACATGCATGTCCTAATGACTGCATCCTGTATCGTGGCAAGGACTACGAGAATTTGGATGAATGCCCCGTATGCAAAGCGTCGCGGTATAAGATCAAAGAGATGACCTGGCGATGTTGAGGGCGAAGAACGTCCCAGGAAGAAAATCCCTGCCAAGGTTATGTGGTATGCTCCTATAATACCACGCCTGAAACGTCTGTTCATAAACAAGGACCATGCAAAGTTGTCGCGATGGCACAAAGAAGACCGTAAGGTAGACAACATGTTGAGACACCTGGCGATGGGTCCCATGGAGAGCAATAGACAGAGAATTCCGGAGTTTGCAGATGATGCAAGAAACCTAAGGTTCGCTTTAAATGCGGATGGTATGAATCCTTTTGGGGACCAGAGCACTAGTCATAGTACTTGGCACACACTCTATGTATCTACAACCTTCCTCCATGGTTATGCATGAAGCGGAAGTTCATTATGATGCGGTGCTCATCCAAGGCCCGAGGCAACCCGGCAACGACATCGATGTCTACACCGAGGCCATTAGTTGAGGAACTCCTGCTTATGGAGCAAACCAGTGTACGTGTGTGGGATGAGTACAAACAGAACACTTCGACCATGCGAGCATTGTTGTTCGTAATAATCAATGATTGGCCCGCTCTAAGTAATCTTTCGGAGACGCATAAACAAGGGATACAATGCATGCACACAATGTTTTGATGACATTGACAAGATATATTTGAAAAATGTCGAAAGGTCGTGTACCTTGGCCATCGCTGCTTTCTTCCTATGAATCACCAACTAAGAAAGAAAGGCAAGCATTTTAACGGTAAGGCGTAACACGAACCAAGCCTCGCAACCGAATCGGGAGGATGTACTTGATATGGTCAAGGATGTGCAAGTAGTCTTTGGAAAGGGACAAGGCAAATAACACATTCGAAGATGCTAAGGGACACGCACCCATGTGGAAGAAGAAGTCCATATTTTGGGAGCTACCCTATTGGCAAGTCCTAGAGGTCCGCAACGCGATCGACGTGATGCACCGACAAAGAATCTTTGTGTGAACCTCGCTAGGATTCATGGATGTGTATGGAAAGTCTAAGGATTCACTCGAAGCACGACAGACTTGCGGCGCATGAAAGAACGAGACAACTCGCATCCAGAGAAGATGACGATGGACGCCATTACTTAAGACCTGCTAGCTTCACTCTTAGCAAAGAAGAGAAGGAAAGCATGTTTGAATGCCTAAACACAGATCAAGGTCCCATCTGGATTCTCCTCCAATATAAAGCGATAATAAATGTGCCGAGAAGAAATTCCTACACTTAAAGTCCCATGATCGCCACGTGCTTATGACGCAATTGCTTCCGGTTGCTTTAAGAGGAATTCTACCTCCACATGTACGTCCTGCCACCGTGAAGCTATGTGCATTCCTCAATGCAATTTCTCGAGAAGGCAATCAATCCAATGGAACTAGCTACTCTCTGTAATGATGTGGTTCAATGTCTTGTCGACTTTGAGTTGGTGTTCCTCCATCCTTCTTTAATATCATGACACACCTCCTAGTTCACCCGGTCAAGGAGATTAATATTCTCGGTCCCTGTTCCTACACAACATGTTCCCCTTTGAGAGGTTCATGGGAGTCTCAAGAAATATGTTCACCAACGTGCTCGGCCGAAGGAAGCATCGCCAAGGGCTACGGGACGAGGAGGTCATTGAGTTCTGTGGTTGACTTCATTCCCGACCTTGACCCGATTGGTGTTCCCTGAATCGCGACACGAGGGAGACTTAGTGGAAAGGGAACACTAGGGAAGAAAACATATATCGATGCGGGGGCGATTATTTCAATAAAGCGCACTACAGTTCTTCAAAACTCCTCCGTGGTGGAGCCGTATGTCGAGGTACACAAGGAGTTCCTACGATCCCGCCTCGAGGAAGAATGAAGCTTGGATTAGGCGTCATCACATGGAAACTTTCAGCGGTTGGTTGCGAAAAGAATGTCGTGGTGATGACAATATTGATGAGCAAGCAGATTTGTTGGCTAGGCAACCATCGTGGCACATCCTCACGCATAAAGGTTACGAGATAAATGGAAATACATTTTACACGTAGCCCAAGATAAAAGGAGCACGAACCAAAAGCAGGGTGTCCGCAGAGATGCCATGCAGACCCAAATGGAAAGAGGCAAACATATTATGGCCGCATAGAGGAGATTTGGGAACTAGACTACGACCTAATTTTAAAGTCCCTTTGTTCCAAAGTGCCAATGGGTGAAGATGACCGGAGGCGGGGTAACAATGACAAGGAGTATGGAATGACAACAAGGACCTCAACAATATTGGGTACAAAGACGAACCATTCGTCCTTGTCGCGATGTGAATCGGTGTTCTATGTGAAAGACATGTCTACAAAACCCAAGAGAGGGAAAAACGACGACAAATCAACCAATGAGCTAAAACGCCACATAGTTCTTTTTCAGGGAAAAGAAACATCGTGGGAATTGAGGACAAGTCGACAAGTCAAGATTATGAAAGGGATGACCGAATCCCGCCTTCAAGTGACCAAAGACCCAAGCATCCCGCTAAATGCCGAGGACACTCCATGGTTACGGCATGATCATAACCAAGGGTCATACGTCAAGAAGAAGTTCACCATCGTGCCCGCTTGATATATAGTGATGTTTAATAAATAGTGTGTATTAGAGATTTTATGTAATAATTGTAACTTCAGATGTTTCTATCATATTTTTCTTGTTTTTATCGCTTCAAATGAAATTCCTATTCGATAAAAGGACACATGTACCTCTGTGAAGCATGTCTTCTCCACCGTGTAAAAATGACTTGAAATTTTTTAGCAAGTATTTATGCCTTCAAATGAAATTCCCACTTGTGGTTTGAGCCCTTCATTTTGTTTATAGTTGGCTCTTCACTTCCTAGCTTGTGGTCACTATAAAAGTCGTTTGAAATGTCAATAAGATAAAAGGAAATGCAACTATTATTTTTAAAAAATTTATGCCTAGTATTTAATTTACTATGCATTTAACAAGAATTAGCATATTTATACAAATAAACTTAATACAAAACCCAAACTGTGAAAACTGTGGCGGAATCGAATAGTGGGGACCTTTAGTCCCGTCAGACATCTGCTTGGGACTAAAGGTCACACACCGAGGACTAAAGGTTCTCTGGAAAATATGTCCCAGCGCAAAAACCTTTAGTCCCGGGCCGTGGCACCACCCGGGACTAAAGGTCCAGCCTTTAGTCCCGGTCCGTATTACCGCCGGGACTAAAGGTCACACAGCCCGGGACTAAAGGTTCTCTGGAAAATATGTCCCACAAGAAACCTTTAGTCTCGGGCGTGGCACCACCCGGACTAAAGGTCCACCTTTAGTCCCGGTCCGTATACCACCCGGGACTAAAGGTCTTTAGTCCCTGGTTAGTATTACCGCCCGACTAAAGGTCCCTCAAGATATAAGCAACAAAGGCTTCTTCCTTCTTCCACCCCTTCCGTCTCCCTCGCCTCCTCGCTTAATTCGTCGGCTCCAGCTTCGTCGCGCCCCGGCCTCCTCCTTCCTCCCGTGGCGCCCCACTCCCGCCACCACCTCCACTCGGCTCCTCCCTCCGCCGCTCCAGCTCGCCCGCTCCTCCCTCCGCCGCTCCAGCTCGCCCGCTCCTCCTCCTTCACCGGATCCGGCCGCCCGGCTCGCCAAGAAGCTCGCCACCGCCTCCGAGCCGCCTCCTCCACGCCGGTGAGCTCCTCATCTCTTATCGCATTTGCGGGAGTAGAAAAGGAGATCGAGAGAGAAAATATCTGGTTCACAGAGGAGGCAAACGAGATTAGCTAGCCGCCATCGTTGTCGGTGCCTCGGTGGCAATGTGGTATAGACGCGACACAAAGACTAACCCGTGGCGAGCCCTCTTTTGTGACCGCCATCGAGCCGAGAAATCATTTTTGCGAGTGGCGAATTGAATGTATATGTTGTTTTTCTTTTGTCGATGCATGTCACGAACCGCACGCCACTTGATGCGAAATCATAACCCGATCACTAGGGGTGGAAAAAAAGTTCGAAACTCGCGAGCCATTTCGGCTCGTTAAGGGCTCGGCTCGACTTCGGCTCGAACTCGGTCCCTTAACGAGCCGAGCCGAGCCAAAGAAAAAACTCGTTTTGTTAACGAGCCGAGCCGAAATGGCTCGCGAGTAACTTGTTAACTCGTTAAGCTCGCCTTCGATTCACTTCTAAGATTAAGCTCTAGTGGGCGGTTTGCCACCTTTTATGAACAGTATTCTCTTGACATTCTAGATTGTCTTGAAGCCGATGGTTATCAACCATATCGATATCTCCAGAGAAAGGGTTGAGATCATTGATAAAAATAGTACTCAAAATGGCAATGGTTATGTATGGATCTCGCATGCATGTTGCATGATTTGTGATATGGACTGCATGGATATGATTTATGAATGCTATAAATGTTTATCGATGATTGTGATTTGTGAACTTGTGATGATGATTTGTGATATGGACACTGCATGGATGTTCATGGCATCTATAATCATTTATTTTTGGGTTTAGTTCAAAGAACACTTGCTCTCATGAATTGCCATGCATGTGTTTGGTTGAATAAGGCATGTTTGGGTGGTCAATGATTGTTCTTTACATCGCTTTACGAAAATTTCATGAAATTTTAAGATGTTCACCATGTTTATCGCTAACGAGCCTAACGAGCCTAACGAGTCGAGTTCGAAGTTTTTAACGAGCCGAGCCGAAGCTCGGGTTTTGCTCGTTATCTTAACGAGCCGAGCCGAGCCGAGCTCGTTTTCTTAACGAGCCTTAACGAAGTCGAGCCGAGCCGAGCCGAAGTCACTCGTTATCCACCCCTACCGATCACGAACCGCTCTAACGTCCTACACATATATTTGCGAAATGGCCGATTCGAATGACAACATGGACGATGCCATGATGGATATTATCAACAATGACGCCTTACAAGGTGCCCAATTCAAGGTGATGACAACAATCAAGAAGTAGATGACGGAGTCAAGATTTTGCCGATTATGAAGATGAGCAAGACAATGTCAAGCGAGGTCTATCTACAATCTCTTATGTATACATGAAATTCGAGAATAATTTCATTTGTCGATAAATATATTTATTTAAATCTTTGTGTTTCTACATTCGTAGCCCTCTGGATCGACGACAACAACGGGAAGAGTAGAAATGTACGAGGCCCAAGAAGCCGTTGGAGGGTCGGTTCATTCTCTCGAATTCGAGGAGGATACTGAGCAAAGTACTTGGACCACATGCACGTAAATTTGTCACCATCGTGGGTACCTTGTAAGGGACAGATCCCGATCAATGCTCGTGAATGGAAGCAAAAGAAAGTTGCTCCTCATATTAGTTTTGTCTCTGATCGTGACAAGGCACTAGTTTGGCAAGATGTCCTTCAACATTTCGCGCCGACTGTAAGATGAAGCTTTGAAGGAGAGAGTTAGGAACGGGCTATGAAGAAGATGGCCACACAATTCCAGTGTTGGAAGAAGAAATTGTACAACACATTTATCAGTAAGAACCTGACGCCAGATTTCAACACTAAGGCCTACGTCAAGTTGAGGCCGTTTTGGGATGAGTTTGTACAGTTCAAGACATCGGAAGAGGGTGAGGCACGGGTGAGAAGGAACCAATGTAATGCCCGACAAAAGCAATACCACCATCACTTGGGATCGGTGGCTCAGAGTGCCATTCCTAAGTGGGAAAGAATGGAACGGGAGATTCTTGCCAAGGGGATCGAACCAGAATCAATCAACTGGCCTGAGCGCGCCAAGTATTGGTTTTTCGGTCATGGGGGAAGCCTGGACCTAGAGACCGGAAAGATAGTGTATGGCGCAAAACTCCAAAGAGCAGCAAAAAGATTTGCTTATGCTCGAGGCTTGGCTGAGAGTGGCAGGTGGCAGCCGAACAGAGATAAGGATGAGCTGACATACGCCCTGGAGAGTACTGAACACGGTGGGCGAACAAGAGGCTATGGGGAGGTGTCGTGGGAGCATGCCTTCCCTAAAGACAAAGCCACCTATAGAAGCCGCCAGAGAAAGAAGTACGAGGAGGCAGAGCGGATGCGCAGGATGGAGGAAATGGTTCTTGAGTCACGGGAAGTGGCTCGTGAAGCAGTAGAGCGAGAAAAAGCACTTGAAGCCAAAATGAATGAGGAAATCAAAAGGCAAGTGCAGATAGCAGTAAGTTCCATCCAAAGGCAAACTGCATCAGAGCCGGGAGTCAACATCAGCCCCCCTAATCAGTTGAAAAGCAGTTGCGCTTCCACGGAGGTGCCAGTGATTCAAGATGACGCAGGGCTGCGCTTCCCCGTGGATGACATCACCGATCCTCTCACGACATGTGAGCTGCACATTCCAGAGGGGAATGCCACAGTCATGGTGGCTATCGGTGTTGTATCTCGTATCGACCCTACGAAGACACCAAGATGCCATGGGGCATTAATACCTCCTGGATATGCTAGCGTCTCGGTGGATAGAGTTGTGAAAGGTAATAGCAATGTGCCTCTTGACATTGAAGGAGGTGATGGGGAGAAGACTTTAGGAGAAGCGGAGAAGACATTCATATGTTGGCGCAAGCGCTATATCATTATTCCTAGGGCGTCACCTCCTCCTCCTCAACAACCTAACCCTAGGTGCGGATGAAAGTGAACGAAATATTTTTTCACTAATTATGTATTGGCTTAAATAACGGTTTACTCATACCACGTTGTTTTCACAGCAGAACCTCCCCCAACCTAAGTCCAATTATCCATTCACCACCTGGTCACAGTGTTGCGGGCGATGACAATGAAGTGGAAGACACGGCTGCATCCCCACCGGCCCCATCGCCTCCATGGCGGGCTCCAAGGCCGCCACTGGCCCCATCGCCTCCACGGCGGGCTCCAACGCCGCCACTAGCCCCATCGCCTCCACGGCGGGCTCCAACGCCGCCACCGGCCGCTCCATCGCCTCCACGGCGGGCTCCAACGTCGACACCGCCGCTCCATCGCTTCCACGGCGGCTCCAACGCCGCCACCGCCCCATCGCCAAAGAAGAGGCGCACCCATTAAACGAAGTCGGCCCACCCCGCCGCCAAGAAGAAAGCCTCAGGAGAACACCACTATTTCTAAGACGCATTTAAACTTTCCTATGAGAAGATCGCCGAGAAATAGATGCTTCAAAGAAAACAGATGTGGGCGGTTTCTTCGCGAAAGTCAAGGCTAAAAGTGAAGCGGCGAAACCACGAGAAGCCGTGACTTTCAGACGCCCGTAAGTTCTAAGGCAAAGGGTGGACGCCACCGTAAAAAGTTACGCCATGCTCGTAAGGATTCGCCACTATCGGACTATGACCGCACTCTCACCAAGTCAATTGAGGAGGCGAAGAAGAAAGAGAAGAGAGCACGGAAGGGTGTTGCACACTCGGGAACAATCACAACAATCGGCCCCCGCTTAGTTATTGGGAATGAATATGGTTCAAACACGTGCTAGAACAGATATCCGGAAATGTGCATTTGGATCAACTTGATGAATTTTTCATGAAATGGTCTAAGCATTTCCCAATGTTTCATGGAGCACACATCAAAAGTGCTCCTAAGTTGATCATTGGAAGAAGGAATATGTATATGGCAAGAGTCTATACAACCCCGAGAAGCTCATGGAACTTAGACGCATAAATGTACTTGTTAAACAAGTGGTACATGGCGGCGTCGAGAAAAGCGGATGACTATATTTGCGTCAAAATTAGAAACCATCATTACTTCCGTGGCGATGACATTATAATGGTTCAGCTTTAATGAGTTACACCAAATATGCCACATGAACGCTCTAGACAAATCTCTCATCACCGCTTTTTTCTGCAGACGTGATTCTTTCTTTTAATAATCTCACTCTAGCATATGTATATGTATAAGTAATTATCCTCACACTAGCTAGCATGTCTATACATATGCAGAGACATGATGAGAGACCTCACACGAGAAAGGACAAGAACATTGGTTTCATTGATCCATATATCGTATTCAAGGACCCAAACACTCCCTACGATCAATGGAGACCTCAAACGGAGAGGAATTTCCGGAGGTTCTTGATCAACCAAAAGAACAAAAGATTTATACTCTTCCCTACAACTTTGGGTGAGTGTTGTTATCGTGTGCACATTTTACTTTACTTACTCAATCCAACATAAAGATATATATGTTGACTCTATAAACAAATGCGACTTTCATCGATATTGATTGTCTTCGATCTCTCGACGGTCATTTGCTAATCTATGACTCGTTGAGAAAACCGCAGAAGATTACCAAGATATGATAGACATTATCCGGGGTAACTTCGATCTTTAAATATTTATTCCTGCTCTTTAACTCGCAATAGTTAATTAACGATCCAATTATTAGGCGGGGTTTGGGCTTGGTTCGTTTCAACTACACCGTCCGGATCTGAAAGCGCCACTTCTGATCCACACCGATTGGATGTAAGTTGTACTAGCTCCCGCATCTTTACCTTATCATGCTTCACTCACGCGGGATGATGAGAGTAATCTTTTATATCGCATGGGTTCTACTGGCACCACCGGCAACAATTTGTGTGGATACTACGCTTGCGAGTTCCTCATGGTGTATGCAAAAGAACCCATCTACAGATGCGAAAAGCGTAATAAGTATATATAATAAATCCATTTTATTTATTTGTTGCTATTAAATAAATCTTATGTATATTAATACTTCTTTCGCTTAATGCAAATTGAAGGAGATATGGTTGAAGGAACAGTGTTGGATATGGACCGCCTCAAAGGAATTCAAGAGACAATCACAGATTTCTTAATGAGCATGTCCTCAAGCCCGACCGAAGTTCTACTTTAACCCAGATGAACAATTGAAGCCAAACCAGATTTAACATTTGTATGACATTTAAGTGGAGGACAACATTTGTGTTGTAAATACCAAGGATGCATGAATAATGTTGTAAATTTTATGTGCATATATATATATATATATATTATACATATATATAGCTCCATAATATATATAGTTTCATACTTTATTTGTGTGTAATAATGTTCCAAACTAAATTATATGTGGGCGATACATATATTAGCAAATAAGAATACGATTTGAAAACCTAATGTAATTGTAAAACCAAAATCAATAATGAATTGAAATGGAAACAAAAAGAAAAAAAACATTTTAGTCCCTTGGTAATACCAACCGGATTAAAAGGGCCAGCCTGACCAGTGGACAATTTTAGTCCTGTTGGTATTACCAACCGACTAAATGTCGGTTTTTAGTCCCGGCACGGGACCCGGACTAAAGGTGAGACATTTAGTCTCGATTTCTAGTCCCGCTCTATAATCGGACTAGAGGCCCTTAGGCCCGGACCAAAGGTCTGCGATCAGTAGTAGTGGAGTTGCCGCCATAGGATCGGCAATGACGGACCTTTTGATTGGAAGCTCCGATTACGATTTGTTTTAATGGTAGCTTGGTGATAACGTAAGTAACATAATGATATAAGTTTCGTTAATAAAACATCTATGTACATTTACTAAAAGAGATTTAATGCAACCTTCATATGACTTTCTTTGCGTTGTATGCCTTTAATAAACATGTACACAGATTTGTCATGACCCCTTTTGCTTTTTACTGCAAAGACTATAAGAGATTTATCGTGATCTTTTGTAGGAAATTATCGTTATCTTAGCCAACTAGTACGCAACCGTAGACAATCAACTAACAAATATCGGTTCCTTATTAGTATTGGAATGCTTCTCTTGTTTTAGTCATAACTTTTGATTGGAAGTTTCGATTCACGAACGGTTTTCACCAGTAGTAACATAATGATATAAGTCTCACCAATAAAATCTCTTTGTGCATTTACTAAAAGAGATTTACTACAACCTCCATATGACTTTACCGTGATCTTCTTTTTTTAGGAAATTATTGCGATCTTCTTGTTTGTACCTTTACAAGACAAACACTATTACACTTAGTATTATCAAGCACTACTTATGACTTTACTACGTCTTTATCAGAGATTTACTACCACGTTAAGCATATAGCGGTGGGTGGAGAGAGAAGGGTGGATTGATTGTAAATTTTGAACAACAATATATTATAAACCATTTATTCTATTTATAATCTGTTTGAAGCATTTTGCTGGAAAAATGTGCTTAGCAAAAAACAAAAGATCCATGACGAGTATGTTTTAACACTGTAAAAAATAATTATTATTATACCTGAAGGAATACGGGTAGGCTACAATAGCAACAAATCAAAAATTCTACCATGTAAACCAGGAAGCCAAGCAAGTAGATGATCACATATCGTTACCACCAGACACGCAGAGCAGCGAAAGAAGAGTTGGAGCAGCCTGGTCCAACGTAGAGTGCATCGATGTAGTGGTCGTAGTCAATCGGTCAGCGTCCTTATTGATCGATCGTCTCCTCCAGCAACCTCTGCAGTTCCTTATGAAGATCATGTATCGTCCTCAAGCGCAATAGCAACCGCAGTAGTGCCTCTACGGTATCCATACATCCAGGGAAGGATTGTCCGTACGTCGGTGTACTAGCACCAAGTCGTACGGAAGAGCTCTCAGGAAGATGGCGGCTACGGTTTCAGTGGAGCAACTCACGTCAACTCGTCTATCTCCCAATAGCCTCAAACATCTCCTTATATAGTGCCCATGACGGATCCTATCCGAACACGTTTTGTTCCAACCCATTAAGTGTGTGACCCATTAGGTTTATGCATAATCGGTTGTGACTCAGAAACCATTTCTGACCACGAGTTGTTAGCGGTTCCTAGCAGAACATAGCGATTCCCGAATACACACAAATTATATCGGACGAACCATAATGCAATATGATCTACGACTAGGTCCTCATCACTTACGACCAGATCCTATCTCTATAATGCACCGATTCAGATTTGGTCACGCACTCAGCTTCAGAACTCCTTACGACTAGGTTACGACCACTCTGTGATTACGTTCAACCAGTCTACGACCAGCTCGTATCTCCATACGACCGGTCCGTAACTGATCGAACTAAGCAAACTAGTCGTGTATTCTCCCTTTGCCTCACGATATCTGGTTGAACTCCGGGTGAGATGTTGTGTCATCCATGGACTGTTCAATACTGATGAGGACATCCTCGACACTAGTGCATCGTCCATCTCTTCAAGTGTACAAGATGTTAATCATGATCTGTATAAGTGTCTAATGACAAGAGCACGAGCCAAGTTTTTAAATAAACAGGTGAATTTGTTTCTCAATGCATTTCCTTCTATTGATGAGAACATTATACTACCTTATGCCAGTGTCTTGTGCATACTTAGGTATGAGGAGGGAACCGAGGCCAACACACCGGAAGAGCACAAGGATATACTCCAAGAAGGAAACATTATCTTTGGCAACCTTAGGAGTTTGGACAGTGCCATCAGTCCTTTGGACTTACCAAATACATTCACGTGAGAACAAGACATGGGCATGTATTCATGTGAGAACAAGACATGGGCATGCGAACCAATAGGCTGACCGCAACATTCTTTAATTCGGTCATGCATATAGTGTATTATCTAATGCCGAACCATGTAATAAGCTATTAAGTCTGAGAGACCAATTAGGTATTGAGTTGGTTTTGAAGGTTGTAGCCTGTTCGGTTTGTTTGACCGAACAAAACACAGCCGCCCCAAGGCCCATGTGCATGCGTCTCAGGAGGTTGGGGTGCGCGTGCAACAGGAGGTTGGGGCTTAAGTATCCGCCGCCTTTCTCTTGTAACGGGACCAGATATTATAAGAAAAATAATAGATTGCTTGTGTTCTTCTTGATTGCCGATGGCGTCCATGGGGAAAATTGAGAGTTCTTGCTAATCGAGATCGCTCAACCTTTCATTTGGGAATTGGGAGCGATAGGGCTTCGCTTGGTGGTCGTGAAGTCCAAATAGCGTGTGTTCTCGCGAATTAAAGAGTGTTCGTTCTTGCATTGGCAACGGAGGATCACTATGATTCGAGAGGCCACACGTGAGTATCTTGATCCTACGTCGAGAAGATCGAGCGACCCCGTATCATCTTGGTATCAGACCGCGGTTGACTCGGTAGGATTACTTATCCCTAGATTAGATCGATTTTTGTTGCTGTTCTTAATACCTAGAGTCCATAAATCGAAGTTTGCAACACAAAAATTCCAAACCCTAGTTTTTGCATCTGTTATTTTCTGTGAGTTTAGTTAGGTTTTAATCCATTAGAATTTTTGTTTAGTGCTGATCGTAGTGTTCTTTTGTGTTGCTTAATCTTTGTGTCCAATCAAAACCCTAAAAAAAATTGTTGGATCTTGAACTCCTCAAATCCACGTCAAAAAAATTGCTACAGTGCGCGTCGCTACAGTGTTTGAGGGCGCGATTGCTATAGGAACCGCCCTACTACAGTTCCGCTTCGGTTCGTTGTTGCGAGTCTTTGCAGCTTTGCACTGCCACGCTGTGACAATCCATAAAAGCGGCGATGTAACCACTACCGTGAATCCGCTTCTGATTCTGCTACTGCTAAAGTGCACAAAAATCTGCTAGTTCATGGTACTACTGAAGGCGCGATCTGTGAACAAAGGCTTGAAAAAAAGTTTGCTGATTTTTTTTTCCTTTCATCTTTGAGACTAGTCTTTGATAATTGCTTAGGGCTGTTCATTGAATTATTTGCACTTGTTGGAAATTTGAACTTGTACAGGGGGAGCTTAAACCCTAGTTTCGGCAACAACAAAAAAAACAAAACAAAACAAAACAAAGAAAGAAAGAAAGAAAGGAAAAGAAAAGAAAGAAAGAAAAGAAGAAGATACTGGCTGAAACTTGGGAAAAAGGATAACCTTAGTTCATAATTTCAGATTGTGTATTTAATTTCTTTGAGCAATCTTGTGCCCTTACATTTCATATTATTGCAATTGGCTAGCGTCCCTCCTAGTACTTGGTGCAAAAACGAGCTAGTTTTCATCTCAATTTTATATTGCATCTCACTAGCTCATTCCTTGTTTGCATTGAGTCACATTGATCTTTGCGTGTGCGTTCATATATTTCACTTAAACCTTTTGGATCAGCACTTAGGCAAAATATTCTAGCTTGGATTATTACTTAACTTTACAACATCAAGAATTTCAGATTGCTAGGATATAAACCTCCATACCAAGCTCCACCAAATAACCGCTGTTGTGCAATTCTGAACACTCTTAAATTCGCTTGATCATCACAATTGCTGGTTGTAGCTACTACCAAGTGAAAGTTTTGGCCTCAATTCACTTCGGAAAGGTAAGAACTTTGCTTCGGAGAGAAAAGAGTGAGATTGAGTGATTTACACAAAATTCTATATATTCTTGGTTTTGTTATTAACCATGGCGATCGCGAGTATAATGATCTTCCTTTCTATGGTAGTAATGATCCAGAGGAGTATCTTGAGTGGGTACAAGACATGGAGTTCGAACTTGAATCCCAGCAGTTCGAATCAGAAGCCAAGGAAGTGAGATTGGCCACTATGTTTTTTGAGGACTATGCCGCTAGTTGGTGGCAACAACTAAGTGGGAAACGACTCATTACATCTTGGGTCAATTTAAAATGGGCCATGAGAAGAGAATTTGTTCCATCTTATTATGAGCGGGAACTACTACTCCATGTAGAGAGCATTGTACAAGGAGGCAAAGTGGTCCATGACTACTATGTTGAGCTGAGTCATGCAATGCGCCGTGCCAATATCAGTAGTGCATATCAAGAAAAGAAATACTTCAAAGCAGAATTGAATTTTCAGATCGTTGCTGCACTTCAAGATGAATATTTTCGTAGTCTGCAAGATCTTGTGAAATATGCTATGAAGGCGGAAAAGAGACTAAAAGATATGCAAGCACATCAATTAAATCTACGCCAACTCTTTAGTTCTTATTCATCCACTGGTGTGTCACCTGAGAAGATGGTCAAGCGTGGGAATTCTTCTTCGGCCAAGGAGACGAGTAGTACTGCCCCATCACAACCCGCAGTACATGAGGAGATCGTGGTTGATGGCAATTGCGCCATTGCTGGCCCATGATTAATGGAAGATAAGATAATTCAAAACCCATGTGAGGATGAGAGCCACATAGCCCAATTGAGTGAGAGTGGTGAAAATTGTGAGCTGTGTGATTCCACCATATGTGATGTAGTGAGCATCCAATTTGAGAGTGTGAGAGATACACCAAAAGAAATGAGTGAAGTAGATGATAGTAAAAGTGAGGTTATTACTAAAATTAACGATTTAATCTCTACTTCTAGTGTTGTTTCTCACATTGTGCAGGTTGACATTAAAGAAGAGGAGCTCTATGTTCAACAACCGGCACTGGTGGATGTAAAAGACGAGGAGATAACCATGGTTGGGAAAGGAGCGCCTGCTGACCCATGGTTACATCATGAAGTTTTGATACCTACAACTCCTACATCAACTAAGGAGGTCGATCAAGGTAACAGTAATGGTGTTGAATGGAATATTCATCAAGAAGAGGTAAGTAAGAGTGAGAACCCTAGTGTTCCTTTGAATATTTCACATGTTGAATTTAATGCGCTTAATTTACATAATGTGGACTTGATTACTCATAAGGAAGTTCTTACTAGAGTATCTCCTAGTGATTCTTTGTACTATATTATGTTTTATGATCCTAGAGAGCTATCTAGTGTGATTGAGAATGTTGCTGAAATTTCATGTTTAAAATCACTAGTTAGTACTTATGCCTACACATATACGTTCTATTTGATTGGAGATTATGGTGTCGATGTTAAGTTCTATGTTTATCGAATATGCATTACATGTGGTAAGCTTGATGAATTGAAATTGCATGTTTTGGATAAAGAATATTTTGTGCCATGTCATGATCACAATGAGAGAAGTTTGAATAATAGTGCTTGCTGTTTAGAAAGATTTCTTAAGCCTACTTGTTCATCCTTTGTTGTACAATCATGTATAAGTAATCAGAGTAGCGTAGTTAAAGCATGGAAGGCTCTAAAAAATTTTCTCCCCATATTTGAACAACTTGATCTAGTTTGTCCCTTTAATATCTTGTCCATGTACTTACAAAAGTTGAGAACGACTTTTTCTTATGGGAGGGAGAATGATGTGAATGAATGGAGTACTAAAATTTATATACCAAATAAATCCTATAGCCACTGTTGTGCAAACTGGTTTGTGCAAAATAACAAGAATGAAAAAAAAATTGATGCATGCATATATCACGCATATACGTTTTTCTCTTTGTTTAGAATACTTTCAAGAAATCATAATCATAATGTGCTAAATGCAAGGAGTGTGGATGACAAATATATATACCATGCATATACGTTGTATTCTTTGTTTAGTACAATTTTAGGCTATCAAAAGCCGAGGACGGCTTTTCTTGAAGAAGGGGAGGATGATGAGGACATCCCCGACACTAGTGCATCGTCCATCTCTTCAAGTGTACAAGATGTTAATCATGATCTGTATAAGTGTCTAATGACAAGAGCACGAGACAAGTTTTTAAATAAACAGGTGAATTTGTTTCTCAATGCATTTCCTTCTATTGATGAGAACATTATACTACCTTATGCCAGTGTCTTGTGCATACTTAGGTATGAGGAAGGAACCGAGGCCAACACACCGGAAGAGCACAAGGATATACTCCAAGAAGGAAACATTATCTTTGGCAACCTTAGGAGTTTGGACAGTGCCATCAGTCCTTTGGACTTACCAAATACATTCACGTGAGAACAAGACATGGGCATGTATTCATGTGAGAACAAGACATGGGCATGCGAACCAATAGGCTGACCGCAACATTCTTTAATTCGGTCATGCATATAGTGTATTATCTAATGCCGAACCATGTAATAAGCTATTAAGTTTGAGAGACCGATTAGGTATTGAGTTGGTTTTGAAGGTTGTAACCTGTTCGGGTTGTTTGACCAAATAAAACACAACCGGCCCAAGGCCCATGTGCGTGCGCCTCAAGAGGTTGGGGTGTGCGTGCGACAGGAGGTTGGGGCTTAAGTATCCACCGCCTTTCTCTTGTAACGGGACCAGATATTATAAGAAAAATAATAGATTGCTTGTGTTCTTCTTGATTGCCGATGGTGTCAATAGGGAAAATTGAGAGTTCTTGCTAATCGAGATCGTTCAACCTTTCCGCTGGGAATTGGGAGTGCGATAGGGCTTCGCTTGGTGGTCATGAAGTCCAGCGTGTGTGTTCTCGTGAATTAAAGAGTGTTCGTTCTTGCATTGGCAACGGATGATCACTACGATTCGAGAGGCCACACGTGAGTATCTTGATCCTACGTTGAGAAGATCGGGCGACCCCGTATCAAATACTTTCTCGATCGAGTGTTAGATAACTTCACGTGGTCGGACACTTCGACCACTAGTGGCATGGCCGTGCACTTACTGTATCCAACAACAACGAGGGGCCCAAAGACATCTCTCCTGTTATGTTAGGAGGGGCAAAATCCCATATCCGACCAGTCACATTCCTCCGCATATTTCAGAGCATACCCGAAAGCTACCTTTATAACTACTCAGTTATGAGTAGCGATTGGTAACCCCTAAGAGTGCTATTACACATGTAGGAAACCATGCTGATCTCAGGTTTAAGAATTATACATCATCATTGCTTGAGACCAACTAACGATACATAGAATCATAACAATCTCAATAGTGTCCCAAGGTGGGTCTTATCCAACACCATGTTCTCTAACATGTGTCCATATTATTGGTTTGATATCTCCATATCCATGACCTGTGAAACATAGTCATCAACCAATACATATGCTAGTATATTCGTATGTGTTCTCATATGTTTTCGACTAGGGAACGTTTAAGAATAATTATCGCAGAAATATAGAGTTTCACAATCAAGTCACATACTTGATAATAAATATTAACGATATTATTCTAGGAACAAGATAACATATTATCCAATGTTATGAACATAATGAAATATAATCATCTCTATGATTGCCTCTAGGGCATATTTCCAATAGTCTCCCACTTGCACTAGAGTCAATCTTTTAAGTATCTAATGCCGATAGCTCTTGTGTGTGCCTCATGCTTTGGCTGTGTGAGAGGCTTTGTCAACGGATCAGCAACATTTAAATCAGTATGAACTTTGCATATCTTAACATCTCCTCTATCCACCGATTCGCGAATAAGATGTCAACACCTGAGTATATGCTTGGATTTCTAATGGGATCTAGGCTACTTATCCTGCGCAATGGCTCCATTATTGTCACAATAGAAATCCATTGGGCTCAAGGCACTCGGAACCACACCCAACTCAGCAATGAAGTTTCTTATCCAAACACCTTCTTTCGCAGCTTCAAAAGCCGCAATATACTCGGCCTCCATCGTAGAATTAGCAATCGTTTCTTGCTTGGAACTTTTCCAGCTCACTGCTCCTCCATTCAAAATGAATACAAAATCAAATTACGAACTATAATCATCTTTGTCGGTTTGGAAAATTGCATCGGTGTAACCATTTACAACGAGCTCTTCATCACCGCCATAAACTAGGAACACATCCTTAGTCCTTCTCAAGTACTTAAGAATGTTTTTCACAGCTGTCCAGTGACCTTCACCGGGATCAGCTTGGTATCTACTCATAACACTTAGAGCATACGATACATCCATTCGAGTACATATCATGGTGTATATGATAGATCCAATAACTGAAGCATATGGAATACCATTCATACAGTCTCGCTCATCAGTTGTCAAAGGACACTGACTCTTACTAAGACTTATGCCATGTGATATAGGCAAGAACTCTTTCTTGGCATCCTTCATGTTGAACTGAATCAACATCTTGTCAACATAAGTACTTTGGCTTAATCCAATTTGCCTTCTTGATCTTTCTCTATGGATCTTTATCCCTAAGATATATACTGCCTCTCCTAAGTCCTTCATAGAAAAACTATTTTTCAATGATGACTTTATAGATTCCAGCATAGAAATGTCATTCCCAATCAATAATATGTCATCCAAATATAATATTAGAATTACAAGTGCGCTCCCACTAACCTTCATATAAATACAAGGTTCTTCTTTGTTCTTGACGAAACCAAACATTTTGATCTCCTCATCAAAACGTATATTCTAACTCCGAGATGCTTGCCTCAATCCATAAATGGACTTCTGAAGTTTGCACACTTTACTAGCATTCTTTGGATCGACAAAACCTTTATGTTGTGTCATGTACATATCCTCACTTAGGTTTCCATTAAGGAAAGCCGTTTCGACATCCATTTGCCATATCTCATAGTCGAAATATGCAGCAATAGCTATAATGATCCGCACAGATTTAAGCATTGCTACTAGTGAGAAGGTCTCATCGTAGTCAACCCCTTGAACTTGTCGAAACCTTTTTGCGACTAGTCGAGCTTTATGAATGTGAACATTTCTATCCATGTCAATCTTTTTATTATAGATCCATTTGCACTCAATGGTTTTGACACCATCAAGTGGATCGACCAAGTTCTAAACATGATTGTCTCTCATGGAGTCTATCTCGGATTTTATGGCTCTAAGCCATTTCTTAGAGTCTAGGCCATCATTGCTTCCTTAAAAGTTTTAGGCTCATCATTATTCAACGATAATACGTTATGCCCATACCTTATAGGCAATTGACATGGCTTTTAGATCTACGTGGGGCTAATGTCTCATCTACAAGTTCAACAAAATTTTGTTCATCCTGTAGAGGTTCAATAGGAGTTGAAACACTCTTAGACGTTTCTCGAATTTCTTCGAGTTGCACCTTTCTCCCACTAACTCCTTTTGAAAGAAACTCTTTCTCCATAAAGATACCATTTCGGGCAACAAAAACTTTGCCCTCTTCTCAGTTGTAGAAATAATATCCTTTGGTTTCCCTAGGATATCCTATAAAGAAGCATTTATCTGACTTGGGTGTGAGTTTACCAGACGTCAAACATTTAACATAGACATCACATCCCCAAATATTTAGAAAAGACAAACTTGGACTCTTTCCAGTCCATATCTCATATGGTGTCTTATCTACCGATTTAGATGGTACCCTATTTAAAGTGAAAGCGGTAGTTTCTAGAGCGTAACCCCAAAAAGACAATGGCAGATCTGATTGGCTCATCATCGACCGAACCATGTCCAACAAGGTCCGATTACGCCGCTCGGACACCCCATTTCATTGTGGAGTGCCTGGTGGTGTAAGCTGTGGAATAATTCCACATTGTTTCAAATGATCACCAAATTCATGGCTCAAAAATTCACCTCTACGATCAGATCGTAAAGATTTGATTGTCTTGCCAAGTTGATTATGTACCTCACTCTGGAACTCCTTGAACTTTTCAAATGATTCTGACTTGTGCCTCATTAAATAGATATATCCATATCTATTATAGTCATCAGTGAAAGTAATGAAGTACTGAAAACCACCTCTAGCTGTCATGCTCATTGGTCCACACACATCAGTATGTATGAGTGCGAACAAGTCGGATGCCTTCTCATTCCGACCAGTGAAAGGTGTCTTGGTCATCTTTTCGAGTAAACAAGATTCGCACGTTTCAAATGATTCCAAATCAAATGAGTTTAGAATTCCATCATCATCACTACTACAAAAAGGCTAATACTAGACGTCTCATCACAGACGGTTGACCAAAACCTTCTGTATTACATGCAATCACAGACGGTTTTGGTTTAGAGACCGTCTGTGTTACTAGCTGCGCTAAAGACCGTTTGTGAAGAGGTAATATCACAGATGGTTTGTGAGACCCCGATGTTTATTAGGCTCATAATACTTAGTCATCCAATTGACCCTAGTATTATCAACCAAATAAACCCGGTCTCGAGAAATGTATACTCCCCAGAATGCAGTATACATACCTCACGACAAAAGAGTATATCAATTCCATACAACACATAGTACATAAGCAACAAACCAGAAGTTAATATTAAAATGGAATAGCTATTACAAAAGAGAGGCCCTTAGGCCAAATAGCAACAAATAAAAAGATAACAATGAAGCAAAAGTGCCATAAAGATGGCTATAACACAAAGCCAATCGGTGTGCCTTAACCCTAGGCATCGGACCGACCGCCAAGCTAGTCGTCGAAGAAACTGCAACACGTGGCACAGAAGTAAGGCTCTTGGAGCTCACCTCCGTCCTCTGCAACAAATTTGTTAAGCAAAGCAAATGAGTACAATAACTTGTTTATTGTACTCGCAAAACTGACGACGTAAGATAACGAACTATAATTTAGCTACATGCAAGCTTTATTTAAGTGGATGAGGCTTTGGACTCATTTTAGCACAAAGCAAGTTTCATTTGCAATAACATAATAGATTGAAGGCAATTTGATAAAGCATTTTTAATTGTTGAAATACAACGCGATAATAACATAATAACAACAACAAGAACAAACACGAAGTGACTAACCCTTAGTCACCACAACAATAGCATGAACTCCCGTTCATACCAACCCATCAAGTTTTAATTAAAAGGTTGAGACTAGTCTTGAACGACCTTACCAAGCATGTCCATAACCTAGGGCGAGGCTATTGAATAGTTTTATCCTGCGAGGGTGTACCAATGTACCCACACGCCTGCATCGCCTTTCCTTTAGGCACACGACCTTTGGTGTGCCGCACGGCTAAGTCCTACGAGACATTTCCAATGGACGATGCTAATTACGAGCCGCAACCCACGGGACAAGACACATTAGACAGCCTAACCGGTCCGCCAATGCTCCTCCCAACACCACACACACAGATTTTATTAAAACATACCCACCAACCAGCTCATAATTAACACCTCCCAAAGTACTTAGTCAAGAGAGGTCCCATATCCCCCTCGTGTGGTTAGCACGCAAAAGCGCTTGGCTTAGTGACCCAAGTACTCGGTCCTTAGGGACCCGGGCATACCACCACATTCCAAAACCGCACCATCCATCCAATATGCCCAAGTCTAAATCGACATTTTATTTTCAGTTTTGATTTTACAATTAATCAAAGCACAAGTGCTGGACATATAGGAGGAATAATTATACTTGTGTGATCAAGACCATCGACTATGTCGATGATCGCCCATTACTACCGATAGCTAAGCATGTCTAAGCAGTTTTAAACGCAACTACTAAGTGATAAGAGCTCATCCAACGAGCTCAAACCACAGCGAATAACCTAGGCTCATTGGTAGTAGAGGATAACAATTCCTACAGATTATGCAACTATAGGAAAGCTAGCGACATTTAACACAAAGTAGCATGCATACATAGAAGTAAAACAAAGTAGTAAGCTTTAAAGTAATGGGACATGATGGGAGATGGTCAAACTGCTTGCCTTGTTGCTGGTCACTTTGTTGCGGAGGGTCACTTTCGGGATCACCACAAATGTCGAAACCTAACGGAAAAGCGATAAAGAACCGATAAGAACGATTTAAAGACAACAAAGACAACATAGCAAAAGAACTCCAAATACTTTGAAATTTCTACAGCAGCAAGAGGGTGATTTTAGGAGATTTTGCAACAAGAACCAATGGATTTGGATTCTTAATGCAAAAGATATGAGCAAAACAATTCTGCTCAGCCCTAAAAATACCAAACTGCACTATTCACTAATTTAATTATGAGGCAACATTTTCTAGAACAGTGGTGAGGCTGAAATTTTTACTGCAAAACCAGCACCTCATGAGATGAATAACACAATTGAGTTCATCTCATTTGGAGCTATTATGCACTTTCTATAATTTTTCAAAAACAAGAACTTGAACAAAATTATAATGCACAAGTCCTCATTTTTCTAACAGCAACATGCTCAAAACTAATTTTCTTAGTGAGTTCATTAATAGAGGAAACCAACAAAGTTGGTCTCACTCAAAAACAACCTCTGAGAGCAGTAGTTATGAATTTTACAAGCTAAGCATTAATTTGAATGTATATTTAAAAGGGAGTTTTAAAATCTAGTGGCTAACTGTGCTCTGGAGCTGAACTCAACTTATAATCATTTTTAGATTAAAGTCAAGTTCAAGATAGAGCTAACACAACTTGAATGACCTCATTTGGATTTAAGAAGAAAAAGATATGAAATTTTAAAGTTTATACCTTATTCTGTTTATTATTAAGACTTTACTGGCATTTCAACACTCACAAAGACATGGGAGGTCGTGAGCCACAGATCACAGATCTAACGGCTCAGACCTCCCAAGAGAACAACACACACGCACATGGGAGGTCCAGAGGTCTGGACCTCCTAACCACGCATCTTGCGAGGTGAGGGAGGTCGTGGCCGTAGATGGGAGATCCAACGGACCACAACAGGGAAGGGAGGTCCGGAACGGACCAGATCTAAAGGGGAGGTCCTCAACGGGGAGATGACCTCGAGGAGGTCCCAGAGGAGGTCCTCAACGTCACAGACCTCCAGGGAGGTCTGGACGGCTAAGATTGCGCCAAGGAGGTCTTGGGCGCTCGGATCTCCTCGGAGGAGGTCCGACATCCTGCAGCTTCGCGCGCATTATGTTTGGACAGGGGCATTACTGCGGGACCACGAGGAGGTCCGCGAGGGGTTTTAATGCGCGCAAAGGGACATGGTTAATGGCGGTTAAGACGCCAATGATTGCGATGATTGGGCATTTAAAACGGCGAATTTATGTCCTAAAAACGACAATGACACGCTCGGGACATCCGACAAAATCCCGAGCGTGAAGAAGTGATCCTCGCCGGCGATGTAGAGCTCGCCGGCGAGATCCAATGGTACCGTTGGGTTCGCAATAACCATGCGCACTCGGACCTCCTCTCAACGGCAATGACGGCCTTGAACGCCCGCGAGCCGGAGAGGACCAATACGCCCCGCACGGCCACAATCTGAAAATGCAAAACGAGCTCATGCGACAATCAAGCTTGTGCCAAGAAAAGCTCCGCGAGATCATTCATGCGGGTGCCAGCATCTAAAGGACTAACAGGGGTTTACCTGGTGGTCCTAAGGTGCTGGGGAGGTCGTGGAGGTGGTGGCCGGAGTTGGGGAAGACAGGGGCTCCACGGCCAAAGCTCCACTTCAAGCCCGACTTTGTCCTCCTCTGGCGCCCAAACAAACTAAGTTAGGGTTAACTTCCAGAGGTTTGGGGAGCACAAAATGAACGAGGGTGGAAGAGGAGCCATCGAACCCTTGAGCTACCGAGAAGCTCCAAGGACATCAACAATGGCGACCACTAGTGAGGTGAGTGAGTGTTAGTGGAGGAGGAGCTCACCACGCACAAAGTGCAAGGCCGAGGTCAATTAGGTGCAAAGGAAGCCAAGGAGGCTTCCAAGGGTACTTTATAACCTGATTGAAGGTGATGAGTGGGGCTAAGCTCCATGGTGAGCTTAGCCCACTGGCCGGTCCATGAGGTGGACAAGACATGGGGGCGACAAGGGCGGGCTCGGCTTGACTGAGAGGCTAAAAGCTGACCTGCATTAAATGCGGGTCAGCAAAGAGCTGTTGAAGTGTACCCCAAGGTCAGACACGCATTAATTGCGCTGCTCAGAGTTTGCCCGCGCGCCAGAGGAAGGAGAAGAACAGGGGAGGACTTTATGGCCGTTGGATAAGACCTGGGAGAGGTCCTAACCATCGGATCCTATTTTGAACCGTTATGTTTTAAGTGGCTGGGAGGAGGTCCCAGCCACACGATCAAGGGTGAGGAGGTCGTGGCCCTCCGATCTCCTTAACGTGAAAACGCACGTGAGGAAATGGACAGGAGGTCCAAAGCGTTGGATCTCCATCCAACGGTGCGGACCTCCAGTTGGGACTTAACCGCACGCGAACATAAGAGACTGAGGGGGAGGTCATGGCCTTTGGATGCAAATCCAAGGGCATGGACCTCATCAAGGCGGAGGACCTTCTGTAATATTTTTGAGAGGAGGTCGTGGCCTTTGGATGTAAATCCAACGGCCACGACCTCAAGTGAGTACAAAGGGAGGTCGAGGCGGTTGGATGTAAATCCACAAATGATGACCTCGCCAAGGTGGAAGGTGGTTTTGAGGTTGGATAACCATGGGAGGTCGGGCGGTTGGATCTTAATCAAGGGCCAAGACCTCAACAAAGCGAGGTCTTTGGGATTTAACGCAGGGAGGTCATGACCGTGGATCTTTGATCCAGTAATGTGACTCGATGAGGTGGGGAGGTCTTAATCGAGAACGTTTGAGGAGGAGGTCGTGGTGTTGGATGTAAATCCAACGGCTACGACCTCAACTAAATGCAAAGAGAGGTCTTACGGCCAGGTAACGCGGGGAGGTGGGGAGGTCCTAAGCAAGGTTGACCTGAGAGGAGGTCGTGGCGGTTGGATGTAGATCCAACAGCTACGACCTGATCAAGGTGGAGATGAGGTCTGCTGAGGTGCAGACATGGTTGGGCTGGACCAGCTTTGAACATGGCTAGCCCAAGGAACAAAGGCAAGGTTTTAAATTTTGTTTCTACAAATGAGACTTTGCCAAATTGTTTGGGCTAGCAAATGAACTCCAAATTTGATGAAATTTTAACTGGAGCTTACTGACATTAAGATGAACCTGTAATAAAATTTCCAGAGGTTATTATGCAATGCATTTTTCTCAGGAAATTTATTAAGGTTGTTTAATGATTCATTTTGCCTCCAAAATTTATCAACAAGTGCTATAACTCATGATATTTTTTAGAAGGGGTCCCATATCAGTTTTGGGACCAATGAAAAATATATTCCAAATGTTTGACACAAGATTTAAGATAATTGGAGAATGAGTTTGATTTTTGGTCAACAAGAGCTTTGTGTTTTGAATTACACAACTCTTGGACAATAATTACATAAGATTTTAGGGTTTTTCAAGATGTGAGAAAAAGTTTTAATTTCTACACATATAATTATACTTGATTAACCCTAATTATACATTTGGGATGTTACATGGTTCATAGCTAAAACTGTCTATGACTTATCACAGACAGTTATTGTTAATAACCGTCTATGATAATTCTACATATTACGCGTTTTCAACAAAGAACCAGATAGAAACATCACGAGGCGGTTCTTAACAATAACCGCTCAGTGATAGTACTACATATCACGCATAGTTTTTGTTATAACCGTATGTGATAATATCGCTCTGCCTCGCTTGAAGCCCGATGAGTTTCTTCATCGCTGATGCGTCTCAATTCGTTGCATCAATGCCTCTTCGGCTCCCCGATGTGTCTCTTCGTCTCACGCTCCAAATTTATTCCTTGTTTTATAAAAAGGATCATCCGCCATCGAAGATGATCATCCCCACTTATACAAAAAAACAGAAATGGTGCCTCTTCTGTTTCCTTGTCGCCGGCATTGATGGCCTACCCGCCGCATCAGATGAGCACCTCTCGCAGACGTTGAACTGTCTTTGCGGAAGAACACTGCTTCAACAAAGGTGTCTTCACTCTCTCTGTTGAGAATTTGCCGGAGCATGTGATGGCCACCTTCCGCTTGTCTTGACATCCTCCTCCGCCGTGTCTTCCGGTGATCTCCCACTTTCGACGAAGTTTATCGTGTCATCGACGTGGTCCTCCAAAACGACGCTGCACGCCTCAGAGGCTTGTCGTCACTTGACTCGCGAATCGAGGTGGCAGATGCACCGAGTCGACCAAGACGAGACCCTCAAGTAAGGGAAGAGAGCCTATGGGCTCAATTCTTCTTGGTTCAACAACGAGGATCTTCGGAGACACTTTCGAGCGCGTCGTGGTGGGCGATTTCGAGCCGCTCGATCACGAACCGTCCGCCCACACGCCGCCACGAAGTATTGAAGACGGAGATAGCGACCTACCTCTGCCACTAGAAAAACTTTGTTTATTTATAGGTTTCTACTTTTTAATCTTTTTAGCGGTAGCCCACATTGTTTGGCCATATGAAAATTCAAAATGAAAAAAATAAAAAGTTTGGAGGTGAAGTTACTATATTAATTATATGTTGAATTATTACTCTCTCTCTCTCTCTCTCTCTCTCTCTCTCTCTCTCTCTCTATATATATATATATATATATATATATATATATCTGTGTGTGTGTGTGTATAGTTAAAGCAAATTTTCAAGAAGATTTAAATGACAAAATTGACATATAAACATGTAATTTCTTCATGTCATGTAAGTGTATATACAAAATAAATATACTTGAGAAAAACCATATCACTGGACGGTTCCATTGTGGAACCATCGTTGATAGTATCACCGACGGTTCCATAATAGAACCGCTTATGATAAGTCTCTTTATTAGTAGGAACCAGGCGCTAGGGTTTGCGCCTAACTCGTCACTCCCTCAAAGACCACCCTTACTCGCGTCCATTCCTCCCTACCCGAGTGACCCGTTGCTAACGCCGCCATGCATTCTTCCCATCGCCGACGGTTGACACCACGGTTCATTTGCCAGACACTAAGACGATAAGAGTGTCTTTTGCAGTGTCACCGTTGTGCCACAACTACGGTGACGCCGTGTGCCTTCCCCTCTTCCTCATCCCCCCCGTGTACGCGACCCCCAGCTGCCTCTCCACCGGCGATGTCGAGGTAAGACAGATCTATCACCTAGTAGTTTGTGCTGTTGGTATTCATGTGAACCGAGCTCCTCCTCCCTCGCCGCCAGCTCCCGCACCTCTGGATCAAGCTCCCTCCTCCCTACGCTGCCGGATCAAACTCCTAGTCACCCCTCGTTGCGCCGCCGGCCCTGGCTCCTCCTCCCCACCCCGCAGCTCCAGCTCCTCCTCCATCTCGCCGTCGGCTCGTTGTGCTACCTCAGACCTCCCTCGCGCCTCCAACCTCTCCGGCTCTCCCACTAACACGTAAGTCCCCTTCTTGTCTTCTTGATGTTGTCTGGTTGTTGGTTGATGCTGATGGTGATGGCCATTGGCCAGAGCCCAGATGCTAAATGTGTAATACATACATACATGAAGAGAAGTGCATCATTGCAAAGAAGTGTAAATGTGTAATACATACATGTAGAGAGAAGTGTAGAGAAATCATAAATATAAATGAATGCAATGATCATGCAGATGCTTGTTGGCTAGTGGCACCTTGCTAGCTGTTGAACTGCTCAATGATGTTAATAGTCTTATGTGAAATTGAATTGATAATTAGTTCATATTAATAGTCCCTTGCTTTGTGAAATGTAAACCGAGGGCTATTGGTGTACGTGTATATATATATATATACATATATATATATATATATATATATATATATATACATATATACATATATATATATATATGCATCTTGCTTAGTTCATGTTGTGGGTTGATTGACAAAAATGAATGGGGATGGTGGGTTTGGTTAATGCTCTCGATAGATAACGAGGGTTATTGATGCCGGTTCTAGCTTTGTGCTTGGTTGGCTTACATTGGATGTGGTTCGGATGGGGCTTGGCTACAATTAACTTTTTAGATTTGTAAAGGTTTAGGCTTGGTGTGTATTGTATTTGAAAACAAGACCAAATGAGTCAAAAACTACTACAACACCTCTTCACCTGTCTCTCACCATTCATTTCACCTTTGTCTGTGTAACTATGGTCATGCCGGTCAAGTTCTCCTACCTTGCGTCCCAGGTACGTCCTACCATTCCATTCATAATCTCTTCTCTATAAAGTCTCCAAGCAGTGGCTGCTTGTGCCATTAAAACCGGCATCATATATATATTATATATATATATATATTGTTCATAGTCCCTAGCCACTTTCGAGGGGGGGTCATCCACGCAGCATGAGAAGGATGAGGCAGAGCCACCAACCTCATTGAGCCTACAAGTTTAAAAAGTATGGATGCAAGGAGATCATCGGGACATCCAATTACGGATGTTGTCGATAGGTAATTGGGCGTCGCTATGTTGAAAGTGGCGTGGATCTTGCGGTATTCCATTAAGAAGTGGCATCATCTATCAAGAACCAACAATTCTTGAGCATGTAATCGTTTTAAACCCAACAAGAACACCAAGCAACAAGTTGAGAATTCTTTTGAAATGTGAGAATGGTTGCTTGGTGTTCTTGTTAGGTTTAAAGACGATTACATGCTCAAGAATGGTTGGTTGCTGATAGATGATGCCACTTCCCAGTCGGAATACCTGCGCGTCCATGTTACTTTCTGAACATAGTGACGTCCAATTACCTATCGACAACATCCAAGTAATTGGATGTCCTGATGATCTCCTTGCATCCATACTTTTTAAATTTGCAGGGGCTCAATGAGGTTACCCGTGGCTACTGTCTCATCCTTCTCATGCTGCGTGGACGATCCCCCTAAAGTGGCTAAGAGACTATGATATATATATATATATATATATATATATATATATATATATATATATATATATATATATATATATATATATATATATATATATATATATATATATATATATATATATATATATATATATATATATATATATATATATATATATATATGATGTTTTTTAATGGCACAAGTACTAACGCTAGCTTTATAGAGAAAAGTCATCACAGATGAGAATTTATAAACCGTCTCAGGATATATACTTATCACAAACGGTTTCAACCACAAACCGTCTATGACAGGTTCCTATCACAGACGGTTCTCAGTTAATAACTGCCTGTGAAAGTATGCATCACAAACGGTTTGAAAACCGTCTACGATGACCTCATGTCATCACTAACCCATAAACTCAGATGGCTCACGAAACCGTCTGTGATGACGTTTTTGAACCATCTGTGAATACCTTTTCTGTAGTAGTGCATGGAGCTTCTTCATGCGTTTCTTACTTATGTGACCCAAATGACAATGCCAAATGAAAGTGGAATTCATATCATTAGGCCGAAATCTCTTTGCATTAATGTTATAGATGGGTGCATCATTAAGATTTAAAATATACAACCCATTCGAAATAGGAGCATAGCCATAAAACATCTTATTCAAAAATATAGAACAACCATTGTTCTCTATAATGAATTTATAATCCTCTACCATCAAACATGAGGCAGAGATAATGTTTCTACTCATGGCTGGAACGTAATAACAATTATTTAATTCCATAATAAATCCCGAGGGTAAAAGTAATGGTAAAGTCCCAATGGCTAATGCGGCAACTCTTGCTTTATTTCCGACGCGAAGAACTATCTCGCCTCTTGCAATTCTCCTACTCTTTGTTAAACTCTGCATCGAATTGCAAATATGAGCAACCGATCCGGTATCAAATACTCAAGAGTTAACAAAAGAATAAGCAAGAAAAACATATATAACATTAATACCTAAAGTGGAAGGTTTAGTCCCACCATTCTTTTTCAGATCAGCCAAATATTTCTTGCAATTCATTTTCCAATGGCCTAGCTCTTTGCAGTAAAATCATTCATTCTCTTGAGTCGGGCCAGACTTAGCCTTGGGCTTGGGATTTTTAGTTTGGATCTCATCCAAAACTTTAGTTTTGCCCTTATCTTTGACCCAAATCTTAGCCTTCTTCTTGAAGCTTGTACTCTTTTGCACCATCATTACATGACTGTTGCTTTTTCTTAATGTTGTCCTCTGCAGTCTTGAGCATCATATGTAGTTCGGTGAGATTCTTATCTAAGCCATTCATATGGAAGTTCGAATGAATCGCCTACGCTTCTTTGTCGAAGCGAAGCAAGAATCAAATCTATAGCCAACTCTTGACTAAGTGGAAAACCAAGTTTTCCCAAGTTCTGTGTGTAACCAACCATCTTGATTACATGTGGGCTCACTGGACTACCCTCAGCTAGCTTACTCCCAAACAACTTCTTTGAGATCTCATATCTCTCAGTTCTTGCTTGTGTCTCAAACATGCCTTTGAACGTCACGATCATATCGTAGGCCTCGATGTTCTCAAACTGCTTCTAAAGGTCTGAGTTCATCGCAGCAAGCATGAGACAACTAACATCAAAGGACTCATCACATGCCTTTTTATAGGCGGTTTTAAGAGTAGCAACAGTATTTTTAGCAAGCACATCTGGAATTGGTTCCTCTATAACATGTTCCTTTTTATCTTGCCTAAGAACAATTCTTAGGTTGCGGGACTAATCCGCAAAATTTGTTCCATTCAGTTTTTCCTTATCAAGTATCGAACGTAATGCAAAACTAGATGTTGGTACAGCAGTTGGTGCCATGATCTACATAAAATATGCAAAGCTAAGACATATGTTCAAGAAAAGTAACTTCTATTAAACAATTTAATAAAGATACTCTAATTAAATACCATATCCCTCTTATGACATTTAGTGATTCAAGACCCTCAATCAGCTAATCTACTAGTGAGCTTTGGCATCACTGCTAGAAGATTAGTGAATTTGGTAAGCAACCCTTTGCTAATCATATCTCTATATGACTCTTGTTGTTGGGCAGCATCTCTATGCTCCGGCACCCAACCCTTATGCTCCAAGGTTCATAACCGTTATGGCGACCTTGTCAAGTTAAACCAATGCTATCCGTGTAAGTGTCCGACATAAACCCATCTAGTCAAGGAATATTAATGGCACTCTGCTTTATCAAGACCTACCATTAAAATACATGACTTTGGATGGTGCAACTAATTGGGAGGGCATCAATTTAACTTAATATTATATGAGGGAATTTTAATTCTACCATGTTAAAAGCATTTTAAGCAATTAAATAACATGCATAGAAATAAATGAACAAGAAATTAAAGGCATTCACATATAATCAAATTGCACTGTGATATAGTATGACCCCTCCACATGGTGATCTCCATTGCCGTGCTTCCTGATCGACATGTCTCCAAGTGGTCAATTCCTCTAAGTACTTCCACTAAGCCATTACTCCTAATAGCATTAGCAATAAATTACATGGAGTGAAGAAGCATCACAAGTCAACACGCATGCCGTTATACAAATATAGACAACCTTGGGCTGCAATAAGCATGACACGCAGGTCATGAATATTACATACATACATGCATCTCATACATCATGGGTCAAACTATTCACATCGATCCCTACAAAAACAAGTTATGCATGGAATCCAATTGTATCGGGCAACATGAACACAGACTACCTATAAAACGCGGTACGATTACCCAGCACGGCGGTCCCTAGGAAATGAATCTTATTCATGTAACCGATCCTTGGAAATCATCGGACTAATCATATTAACTCTACTCCGAACCAATCCGATCATTGCCTAGATACGACCACCCACTGCGGCACACTCCGATGGCAGAATTCCGACTAGTAGGAATGTTATGCAGCGTGGTCGTGAACATGCGCAATAAACCATTTGGTCCTTTTAGCTCATACCTCCTCGTAAACCCATCTACTACCACTGAAAACTGATCGATCTTATCGACCAGGGCCTTGATCGTTCCATCTAAATGTACCGATCTAGGTTACCAGACCCAACCAGTAATAGATCCAATCTACTACTACCACATATTAAGTATATGCAACCGATCCAGATCAAAAACTACGTAGGATGGCTCTGATACCACTGAAGGGATACGGGTAGGCTACGATAGCAGAAAAATAAAAAATTCTACCATGTAAACCAGGAAGCTAAGCAAGTAGATGATCACAGATCGTTACCACCAGACGCACAGAGCAGCCTGGTCCAACGTAGAGCGCGTCAATGTAGTGGCCATAGTCAATCCGCTAGCGTCCTCGTTGATCGATCGTCTCGACCAGCAACCTCTACAGTTCCTTATGAAGACCGCGGATCGTCCTCAAGCACAACAGCAACGGCAATACCGCCTCTACGGTATCCACACGTCCAGGGAAGGAACAACCGTATGTCGGTGTGCTAGCACCAAGTCGCACGGCAGAGCTCTCAAGAAGATGGCGGCTAGGGTTTCGGTGGAGCAACTCACATCAACTCGTCTATCTCCCAATAGCCTCAAGCATCTCCTTATATAGTGCCCATGACGGATCCTATCCAAACACGTTTTGTTCCAACCCATTAAGTGTGTGACCCATTAGGTTTATGCGTAATCGGTTGTGACTTAGAAACACTTTCCGACCATAAGTCGTTAGCGGTTCCTAGTAGAACATAGCGATTCCCGAATACACACAAATTATATCGGATGAACCTTAATGCAATATGATCTACAACCAGGTCCTCATCACTTACGACTAGGTCCTTTCTCTATACGACCAGTTCGTATTTGGTCACGACCAGATCGTAACTCCTTACGACCAGGTTACGACCACTCTGTGATTACGTTCGACCAGTCTACGACTAGCTCGTATCTCCATACGACCAGTCCGTAATTGATCGAACTAAGCAACCTGCTCGTGTATTCTTCCTTTGCCTCACGATATCTAGTTGAACTCCAGGTGAGATGTTGTGTCATCCATGGACTATTCAATACTTTCTCGATCGAGTGTCGGATAACTTCACGTGGTCAGACACTTCGACCACTAGTGGCATGGTCATGCACTTACTTTATCCGACCACAGCGAGGGGCCCAGAGACATCTCTCCTGTTATGTTAGGAGGGACAAATCCCATATCCGACCAGTCACATTCCTCCGCATATTTCAGGGCATACCCGAAAGCTACCTTTATAACTACTCAGTTACGAGTAGCGATTGGCAACCCCTAAGAGTGCTATTACACATGTAGGAAACCATGTTGATCTCAAGTCTAAGGATTATGCATCATCATTGCTTGAGACCAACTAACGATACATAGAATCATAACAATCTCAATAGTGTCCTAAGGTGGGTCTTATCTAACACCTTGTTCTCTAACATATGTCTATATTATTGGTTTGATATCTCCATATCCATAACCTGTGAAACATAGTCATAAACCAATACATATGCTAGTCTATTCATATGTGTTCTTATATGTTTCCGACCAGAGAACGTTTAAGAATAATCATCGCAAAAATATAGAGTTTCACAATCAAGTCACATACTTGATAATAAATATTAACAATAATATTCTAGGAACAAGATAACATATTATCCAATGTTATGAATATAATGAAATATAATCATCCCTATGATTGCCTCTAGGGTATATTTCCAACAACACCGACAGTTCGGATTTACTATACCTAAACTAGTCAATTACTGCATAGTCTAATCCCGAGCGCAGAATAAACTACTATAGAATAGTATATATATATATATATATATATATGGCCTTGAACAATGTGCCATCACATACAAGAATCCCCCAGGACACAGCTGGGGAGTCAGGCCGTACAATTCACAAGCCAGTTTTGGTATCAACTAAAGCCTGCCTCCAGTATTCTCCCCAGAATCTCATGCACTGCAGCTGCAATCTCTTCCACAGAGCAAAGCTTGGATTCATCCTCCACCTACAATTAAGTCCAGACCAAAAATTAATCCTCAAATTAGCGTCACCAATCTATCTTCTCACACAGAAATACAACAATAAAATTAAAAAATCAAATAGACTAGGCAAGAAAACTAGCTAGTGAGATGGTCACTGACCCTGAGGCTAAAGGTGTACATGACCATGGCATCAACCGTGGTCATGTTCAGATGCAAGGTGGTGAGCCCTAGCTGCTGGAGCCCGGCGACCAGCTTCAGCAGCTGCCTCGGCAGCCGCGGCGCCTGCACCTTGAGGTTGGCGTGGCCCTCCACCATGCTCACCTCGATGTCGGCTATAGCCGGCGCGGCCGTCGTCTCGGCCTTGATCTTGCTGCCATGGGAGGCAGCATCAGAGGTGGAGTACTGTGGGAAGGTGAAGAAACCTGCGAAGGGAGATTGAGCTCCCTCAGTGGAGCTGATGTGCTCCTTTTGGCTCTTTTGCACCTCAAGGGATTGGAGGAGCTGCTCAAGCTCCCTGACATAGTTGATAGCTCCCCCAACAATAGATGCTTGGTCACCCTAGCAAAATTTAAGAAAGCAAATCAAGATCAAAAGATATATATTCAGAAGTAAAATGTGATATGGAATATGCGCTGTATTGAAATGTAAATTGTCCGGAACCGGCTGACAAGTGGAAACCGGTATTGACCAATTTTCAGAATAACACGAGTAAAATGAATTCTGTGTAACTTTTTTTTGGATTAAATGGATACCGTACCCTTTGTGCGTAGGAAGGTGGCATGAGGGAGCGGAGCACGGCGAGGTACTCGTTCATCTGGCGCCGGCGGTTCCGCTCCACGGCAATGTGGGCCATCCTCTGGCTCTCGACCTCCTCCTTGTTCTTGACAATCTTCGTCCGCCTCCTCTTTCTCCTCGTTGCCGCCCCCGCCTGCACCGGCGGTCCGCACGTGACGGCCGCCGCCTCCCCCTCCGGCGAGGCCCTAGAGTCCACCTCCCACTCTTCCACATTTTGCACAAGGGAGGTGAAGAAGGGATCCCACTCGCCGCAAGGCACGCCGAAGCCGGACGGGTCGCGCCACCATGGCAACGTGCAGGGCGAGTCCTTGTACCCGTAGCCAAAATGGTTTTGGGGGTACACCACTGCCTCCAGCGCCATTTCCCAATGGTGTTGGTGGTATGAACGGAATGGAGGCAGCCACACACGCACACGGCACACAGTGACACAAAGCAAGAAACAAACAACAACAGGATGGCACCAACGAACACACAACACACAAGACACAGAATGAGGATGACCTATGGGGAGGGAAGGGTGGTTTTATAGAGGGGGGGAGAGGCAGGGAGAGACATGAAGGGCCCACGTGCCAGGGAATGAGACACAATGATTTAACAACTAGGGATCGATACAGTGCAGATGGGCTGGAGAGAGGGCTTTTCTTGGATTGCATAGCTCCCTCTGGGTGTTTCATTTCTCCCTGCGCCAGGAACACCAAGAGCGCTAAAATTGGTACAAAACGGTGGTATTACACTCATGTTACCTATGCGATAGTAATTGAATATATGGACTTGAAGATGGTCTATATACACAGTTTTTCTGTACATAAGACAGAGGTGAATATATACGATAGTTTCGACATAGCACAATATAATAGATACAGATCGGTTGTACTACAAATGTTTTATAATGCTAATAAAAAGGTTCATTTCTGCCAAATAAACTCACCACATCCCCTGGCCGGCTGGCCCTGTGCACTGTGGCATTGGTGTATGGACTCACCACATCCCCTGGCCCTATGCACTGTGGCATTGGTGTATGGGTGCCCATTGGCTGCCAAGCGGGACAAATAGGAAGGTCGATGCTATGCCAAAATTTCTAATTAAAATGCCAATAAACCCTGTCCACCAACCCAAACAACGACGGATCAATCATAAGGGCGAGAGCAAGCGGCTGAAGTCTCAACGAAAAGTTGCTTACAAACTCTAGGGGAGAATTTTTTTTAAGAAAAGAATATAGGGGGACAGAAGTATTAGATAAACAAAAAAGAGCTATTTTGCTGTACACTCAATATAATACGAATCATATATTCTTTTTTATCCAATGATTTATATTACTTATGATTTAGTTATACTACACCTGATAAAATAAGTAGTAGAATCTCAATAGGTAGAATTCTAATTGTCCATATGGAGATCACATGACGCAAGAGTAATATTTTCATCCCTAGTTGGAAAAGCTCGAAAAAAATAATAAATACAAAGAAAAGTCTATTATGCTATTAACAAATAAATGATCAGATTTAATTTATACTACTATCATATACTACCGCTAAAATGTACTGTAAATTTTTTTCACAAAAATAGTTGCATACATTGCAACTGGGCAATTATTTTTCATACATGGCGGTGAAAATATACCGGAGGGAATCAAGGAATGAAGCTTCATTTCATTTTTCAAGTACTACAGAAGAAAAGAGCAAAGTAGTGCATCTTTTCAGGAGGAAATAAAAAGCTGACACATAATGGCGCTCGAGAGATATCGAGCGTGTGCAAGATCATAAGTAGATTCTTCCGTGTAGCTGCATGCATGCCTGCATTGGCACCGGAGCCATCAGAACATGCAAAATCCCTCGGTTTCGGTGATCATTTCTAGTCTTCATGCATCGTGCAAAATTATACTACACACACTGAAAGATTGCTGGCTAGCTGTACATGTCATGCGTCCATCTACCGTTGATAGGACAGATCTAGAATTTAATCACGTCTTAGACTAAATTCTAATAAGCTATCATTTTAAAATTAACGCTAATTTCTATCCACATTAAAATATAATAAAAAATAAGCCACACATGCTTTATTGACATGAAACTTAAGCAAAGATGCTTCAACATAAAATATAATAAGAAAAACATGACAAAACATAAAAATATAGCATCTTAGAAATACAAATTGAGTACCTAAATAGCGAAGATGATATCGTGTCAAAAACATGGTGAACCCCAAGAAATCTCTCTATCACCTGTCCTTTAATATTGACATACCTATATAGAACAAGAAAACATAATTAATATAGGTTATACTGAGCTCAATAAGAAAATATATACTGTGGCTACTAATCTCAAAACCATATCCATTTTCTCTTTGGTGGATAGGGACGAAGGGATGAGAACGAAGAGATAAGGTGTCCGATTTTTGTCCACCCCGTCGGATGTATAAATGGTATCAATTCCCTTACAATAATTTCATCTTCGATCTTGCAATGGATTTATATCCTGACACACGCTCCTCGGTGGACTTATATCCTGAAGCATCTTGGCAAGCTTCCTGTGCACCGTATACACCTCATCCGAACCTACGGGCAACTCTGAAACTCTGCTTCCGGACAAAAGCTCAAGAATGACAACTCCGTGACTGTACACATCAACAATATAACCCGTTGTTCCTCGTACATGAGGTATGTTCGGATTGGACCTACCTCTGTTTAGCAACTTCACTAATCCAAAGTCCGTGATCTTAGGCTCAAATTGTTTGTCCAATAGAATGTAATTGTCAGGTTTCACGTTGCAATGGATGACCCACTCTAAACACTCGTGATGAAGTTAGGCCAGCCCTTTTGCAACACCTAATGCAATGTTAAATCTTTGCTTCCACTCCAACAGAATGCGGTTTTTCTTGTTAAACAAAATGTTAGCCAGTGACCCGTTCTCGAAAAACTCTGAAACCAGCAACCTATGGGATCCTTCTGAGCAGAAGCCCCATATTCTCACCAGATTATTATGGTAAATCCTCCGAATAACACTCATCTCAGCATGAAACTCTTCCTCCCCTTTCCTTACATTTTTCAGCTTTTTGACAGCCACTGTTCTATCGTCATCTTTTAGAAGACCTTTGTAGACAATTCCTGAACCCCCCCTTCCTAACTCAACTTGCAGTCGCCTTCACAAGCTCTCCATAACTATATCTTCGAAAATGACTGCTCATTACCTTGTAGCTGCGCCAGGGACGGAGGCCTCGGGCGCGGCTACTGCGCCGGGCGGAGACGGAAGCTGTGAACGTAGACGCGTAGCGTCGGGTGGGAACTGGGAACAGATGGCGAGGTGCCGGCGGGCGAGATCGCAACTCGCGAGGAGCCAGAGGCACGGTGCGTGTGGGTCAGTGGGTGGGGGGATTAGGTCTAGTCTCTGCGACCCGGCCCTTTGGTGCGTGGTGGGAATCCGAGAATGGGAGGCGTGGCCGCGTGGACTATGGCGCATGTGGGTAGGCTGTCGCCTGGGTCGGTGTGGATGGGCCGAACAATGATTTTCTGGGTCTCAGGTTAGATACTATCAATGAATTTGTTGGGTCTATATCATAAAAAAGATTCCACTGAGATGTGCAGCTTAGCTATAGCTAGGACAGCGGTGGATAGGCTCAGCCATGGCTGTGTGTACGTTGTGATTGTACTGTGATTTTATCCACCCGAGCAGCTAGCTACATACGAAAGCCAGGCCCTTGTTGCATTCGGCGTTTGCAGCAGCAGCTAGCAGCGATGCAGCATGCATGATCTCTATAGTGGAGCTCGTGTGATGTTTCGCTGCAAAGTATGTCTTTCACAGGCCTACTATTTGGGCGCCCTTGTTTGATTTGATGTCTTGTATTTTTCGAAAGCTCACAGGCCCCTGTTTTAACTCGTACTACCCTCTAGTGTAAGCATGTCCAGCTTTATACCATAGCTCTACAGCTCTATCTATAGTAAATTGCATGGTAGATCCAGACCCGTTTGAAGAAAAAATTAAAACACGGTAAATTCATTAAGATTTCTATAGGATTTTACTTTATCTTACGAAATTTGTGCGTTCCTAACAGGGATGAATGATTATATGGATACATTCTCATGCATTGAGACGATTAACTTGATCGCCAAACATTCAATATTAGATCGTTCCTCACAATTGCAATGAACGATTGTATGGATACTACTACTAGAAGTTTAGATATCTTAATTCTGGCCTTGAAGTTCATCGATTTAATCTACGCGAGTTAATCTAGGGATACATGGTGCAATCTACTCTCACAAGGTTCCAAAACTTGGACAAAAAATAATGCAGAAGTGCATGTGTGAAGGGCAGTATGTGCTAAAGGGATCACGTGCAGGCGATAATGATTACCTGCGAGATCTTCTAACTAGCCTTTCCCTGTATAGCTTTTCTCCTTCCTGATTTAGCTCTTCCAGATTAGCTCCTTCCTGGTTTAGCTCTCCTAGATTAGCTCTTGCTATGTATAATCCTTGATTTGGTGGATTGATGATTGTATCATGTACACTATAGAATTCAATGCATAGCAACGCCCCCAATGTGTGGCGATTTCTGCTCTCTCTCTCCATCTATACTTTCACATGGTACCAGAGCCTCTCTGATCTTCTCTTCCGCTGCCCACCATGAGCACCGCACCCTCAACTAACGTCGCTGCCTCAGCCAGTAGCATCTCCACTAGCTCCTCCTCCTCCTCCTCCACCTCCTCCTTCCTCTCCACCACCCTTCCAGGCGTAAGAGCTAATATCCCCATCATTCTTGATCACAAAGCTTCCAACTTCATGAAATGGTAGACCTCCGCCACCGCCATGCTTGGGAGAAATGGCCTTCTCTCCCACGTTGATTGTACTTCGACGCCTACGAACGACCCAGAATGGGCGATGCAGGACTTCTCCATTCTGTCCTGGCTCTATGTGGCTATCTTGGATGAAATCCTTGCATTGGTCATGGAGCCAAATCAATCTGCTCATGACTTCTGGACTTGAGCGACAAGTCCGTTCCAAGACAACCAGAAGACCAGTGCCCTGTACATTGAAGCCGAATTCAGCTCCATTCTTCAGGGCTCCATGACCGTCACCAAGTACTGTCAGAAATTGAAGAACCTTGCTGATCAACTTCGTGATGTCAGCTGTCCGGTGTCCGAGGAGATGCTAGTGCTGAACACTCTCAGTGGCCTCAACAATAGCCTCTCACACATGGCCACGACAGTGACCACGATGGAGCCGTTCCCTTCCTTTCTCAAGGCTCGCTCACTACTCATGCTGGAAGAAATGCACATCCACAACTCCATCCAGATGGCGGCCAACACCACACTCCTGTCTAGCTATAAGCCTAACGCCTCAAGCTATCGTGGCTGCAATGACCGTAGCGGCGGCAATGGTAGCAGCGGCAACGGCGGTACCAACCGCAATCGGAAGAACAAGAAGGGAGACGACCAGGGCAACCACGGCGACACCGGACGTCCCGGTCAGTTCCCCCCTAGCGGATCACCGTGGATGTGGGCTCCCTGGATGCCTCCACATGCTGGATGGGCTCCGTCCCCTTATGCCAACCAATGGCGCCACAACGGCGCTGGTGTACTTGGTGCACGCCCGGCCTCACCCCAGGCATACACCAGCTTCGCACCAGTTCAGCCATCGTCCACGCCGTCACAGTTTGGTGCACTCCCTCTCTTCACCACCCCACCGTCATGGGACCAACCCGGTTTTCTCTCTGCCATGAACAATCTGACTCTGCAACTTCCCTCGCACAGCGACTGGGCACTCGACTCAGGGGCCACATCAGACATGTCCTCCGACCCTGGTATCATCACTTTCCCTACCCCTTTCAAATCCATGAACACTGTCACTGTCGGGCACTACTACAGAAAAGGTCTTCATGGACGATTCAAAAATGTTATCACAGACGGTTTCGTAAGCCGTCTGAGTTTATAGGTCAGTAATGACATGATGTCACCACAGACAGTTTTCAAATCGTCTGTGATGCAAACTATCATAGACGGTTGGTAGATAAAACCATCTGTGATAGTCTCTTCTCTATAAAATCTCCAAGCAGTACGATTTGCTTCATGCCAATCCTCCACGGCATGAAGCAAATCGCACACTTCAATGTGTTAGGTTCGATGAAGTAGGTCGTGGTTCACCTGCACGTTTAGGATGAACCCTCAAGGAGCGAGCTAGCTAGCTGAATTCAGGCCTTGAGTTAGCTAACAAAGGCTATGAACTCTCCCTCTCCTCCTCCCTCTCTCTCTCTCTCTCTCTCTCTCTCTCTCTATACACACACACACACACATATATATATATACATACATACATACATATATATATACATATATATATATATATATATATATATATATATATATATATATATATATATATATATATATATATATATATATATATATATATATATATATATATATATATACATATATATATATATACATATATATATATATATATATATATATATATGAGCCGATTTTAAAGGCAAAAGCGACCCTTGTTTGGAGATTTTATAGAAAGCGATCAAGAATAGAGAAGAGGGAGGCGGGCTCGGGGAGAAGGTGACGTGTGCTCGGGGGAGGGGAGGAGGCAGGCTCGGGGAGGAGGCACAGCAGGCTCGGGGGAGGAGGGGCGCCAGGTTTAGGGAAATAATTAATTGACCAAGATAACATATTAACATGTAATTTCTGTAAGACAATCGATCAGGATAAAATACTCAAAACATAAGATAAGCAACCATATGAAAACAATATATTGCTCAGGTTTGAATGTTTATGATTGCTTTCAGATGTAGAGTTGCACAAGATGTAATCTTGGCCTTCTCAATACTTGCCAATATTCTTTATCAATTAAATGTAATAACAATAAATCAGACTTTTGAGCTCAAATAATGCTTCACTGGAATGTTAAGAAATAACTTTTAAAACAATAGTTTTATACTTTCAGTCATCACAAGGTCATTCAACTAACAGTGTGCAAAAATGCTCTATTATCTGATTAGCCAATTAGTAACCAGTTAAATGAAAACTGAACAGAATCATTAATCTCAAATACTTGATAGAATCACTAATCTCAATAAAATAGCCAATCTGCTATCAGTAAACCAGCAAAAGTACAGAACACAAATTATCCTCATCAAGCTAACAATGAGAAGCAATCCAAATAGCCCAAGTCTGATATTGCTATCACATCAATTTCATAATATGGCAATTATATATCCTCATCAAGCAATTACCAGAGCCCAACACAACCCAAGTCTGATATTGCTATCACACTTACGTATTTCATAATATGACAATTATCCTCATTAAGCAATTACCAGAGCCCAACACAATATGAAGTCTCCCAGTGCTAGTCAAGATAGATTGAAATACAACTAGCACAACACAATTAGTAAAGTAAATCAATTCTGAAAAACACAAACAACTCATGAAGGGATGACAAGAACCACCCAGGATGCATTGGCCGAGTGCGCCTCAGAGCAAGAGAGGAGGCGCACCAGGCTAGAGGGGGGGTCGACAGCTCAGGCTCATGGAGGAGGAGGCAGGCTCGAGAGAGGAGGCACACCAGGCTGGAAGAGGAGGCAGCGGCTCGTGCTCAGGGAGGGGGAGGAGGAGGTGTGCTGGGCTGAAGGAGGAGGCACCGTCGAGGAAGCTGGTGACGTCTCTCGGGGAGCGCGTCGGGCTCGGTAGAGGAGGGGCGTCGGGTTCGGGGAGGCAGTGGCTCGTGCTCGGGGAGGAGGCGGTGGGCTTAGGGGAGGAGGTGCACCGGGCTCAAGAAGGAGGTGGCGCCGGGCTCGGGAAGATGTGGGAGCCCAAACCCTAGAGCGCCGCGACGAAACTTAATCATTTGAGTGGGGGACACGGGCAAACCCTAGATTCTGAATATAAATAGGGTTGGATATCACAGACGGTTCTAAAATAGAACCGTATGTGATAAATACACATCACAGATGGTTCTAAAGTAGAACCGTCTGTGCTAAGTACATATCACAGACGGTTCCAATATAGAACCGTTTGTGATAATATAGATAAATGCGACACATTCACATATTAGTAAAGCATTAGTTTGGACTCAAAGTCTGACACACTGGAGGGCAGAACTAAGAAAAAAATCACTCACAAACCTATTCCCATCTTTTCTTACTTCCATTTCTTCTTGACGTTCTCATTTCCATACCCTTCTAACAAATTGACTTTCGATCAAGTGAGCACTTCACTGTCTATGATGTGTAACTTCCGATCAAGTACAGTACTCTACTTTGATCTTCTGTTGATCCCGAGGAATTGGTCGTCGGAATCGACTAACCAGTCATTTCTCATTACAGACGGTTCCAATAAATAATCGTCTGAGAATTTAGTAATATCACAGACAGTTCTTCAACATGAACCGTCTGTGATACTTCACATACGGTTCTTCAATATGAACCGTCTGTGATATTACCTCTTCACAGACAGTTTTTCGCACAGCGAGTAACACATATGGTCGCTAAACCAAAACCGTATGTGATTGTATTTAATATTGACGGTTCCAGTAACCGTCTGTGATGAGGTGTCTAGTATTAGTCTTTTTGTAGTAGTATGGGATGGCTCTCGCCTCCCCATCACTCACGCAGGCAGTGCATCCATTCCCACCACAAATTTTCCCTTACATCTCAGGAATATGCAAGTAGTTCATAATCTTGTTAAAAATCTTATTTTCCTTTGTCAACATTCTCGTGACAATTCTTGCACAATTGAGTTTGATTCCATTGGTTTTTCTGTTAAGGAATCCTGAACCAAGAGTGTGATTCTTCGTTGTAATAGTGATAGTGATCTCCACTCCATCCCCTCACCATCTGCCATAGCTGCTTCTCCTCGCGCTCTGCTCACCGCGGCAGCTTCCTTAGAACTGTGGCATCGTCAACTCGGTCATCCCGGACATGATGCTTCCTCCTTTTTTCTAGAAATTTCCAAAATATTATGTCATAAATAGGATCATGCTACTTGCCACGCCTGCCAGCTTGGCAAGCACGTCTAGCTTCCTTTTTCACGTTCTGGTTCCTATACCCGTACACCTTTTGAATTAATTCACTATGATCTTTGGACCTCACCGGTGTTGAGCAATTCAGGATACCAATACTATCTAGTTATACTAGATGATTACTCTCATTTCATCTGGACGTTTCCTCTTGTGCGCAAGTCTGATGTTCTAACCACTCTCACATCCTTCGTTGCTTATGTGCACACATAGTTCCATCTACACCTGAAATGCATCCAAGCTGACAACAGTGGTGAATTTGTTAACAATGCTTCCACTCACTTTCTCCAGTCCAAGGGCATCCTTTTACGCCTCTCTTGTCCTCACACCAGCCCCCAGAACGACAAAGCTGAGTAGTGCATCCGCACCATCAACAATGTGTTGCGCACTCTACTGATCTAGGCTTCCATGATTACATCTTACTGGGATGAAGCTCTATCCAGTGCCATTTATCTTTTCAACCGGCATCCATGTCATCCTCTAAAATTCTCTACTCCATTCGAGATACTCTTTCAACAACAACCACAATACTTGCATCTCTGTGTTTTTGGGTGTCTTTGTTACCCCAACATCAATGCCATTCTTGGCTATCCGAGTGCACACAAAGGATACTGCTGCCTCGACATCACTACTAGATGCATCTTTATTTCACGCCATGTTGTTTTTTATGAGCAGCAGTTCCCATTCACCAAAGGATGATCGGCTCCCCAAGAGGACTCCTACAACTTCCTCCTTGACATGACGCTGGCCACGACTCCCGTGCGGTGCTGTGTCATCGTCTCCGCACCAACCACACGACCACCATTCGTGTCATTAACAGGTCCTCCTACCACCACCACGCCTCCAACGTTGCCTCCCGCCCCGCTGTCAACTACACCGCTGAGCGTCTCTGGATCATTGCTAGGACTGTCCTCCATGCCTGTGTCCACTACAGCTACTTCACCGGTGCTACCACGTCCTGCTCTGGTACCACACCAGATGGTGACCCGGGCCAAGGCAGGCATCGTCAAGCCGATCGACCGGCTGAACCTAACGGTGACCATCTTGGTGTCTCTCAATCAAGAAGACGTCATTGGCGCATTGAAGGACCAAGACGGCTCAAGGCCATGCAGGAGGAGTACACGGCTCTAATCAACAACAACACATGGTCCCTTGTACTTCCATCTCCAGGCGCCAACATCATCACTGGCAAGTGGGTATTCAAGCACAAACACCACTCAGATAGTTCCTTGGCAAGTTACAAAGCTTGTTGGGTTGTCCGCGGCTACTCTCAACAACCGGGGATAAACTTCGACGAGGCGTTCAGCCCTGTGGTGAAGCCCTCCACAATCTGCGTGGTCCTTAGCATTACAGCTTCCACCTCCTGGCCCATCCACCAATTGGACTTCAAGAACACGTTTCTCCAAGGAACGCTCAATGAGACCGTGTACTGTTAGCAAGCCGCCGGGTTTGTAGGCACCTATCACCCATAGCATGTCTGTTGTCTTCACAAATCCCTATATGGACTAAAACAAGCGCCCCAGGCATGGTACCAAAGGTTCGCAACATTCATCCATGGCATCAGCTTCGTCGCCTCACAATCGAACACCTCGCTGTTCATTCTTCATCGTGGATTTCATTCTTCATCGTGGATCTGCCTCAGCATACCTACTACTGTACATGGATGATATCAGCCTCACAGGGTCATCATCGCCCCTACTACAAGATATCACTTCCTCCCTTCACCAAGAGTTCGCGATGATGGATCTCGACGACCTCCACTACTTCCTCGGCATCACCGTTACCAGGAACAGTAGCAGCCTTCTCCTTTCTCAGTGCAAGTACACCCTGGAGCTTCTTGACAAGGCCAGCATGTAGGACTGCAACCCTACCGCGACTCCAGCTGAACCACGGTGCAAGCTCTCGGCGACGAATGGCCTTCTCCTCGCCAACCCCACCGAATTTTGGAGTCTAGTGGGCGCTCTACAATATCTCACCTTGACGTACCCCAACATAGCCCATGCAGTCCAACAAGTTTGTTTATACATGCACGCTCCTCGCGAACCTCATCTTCATTCAGCCAGAAGGATCCTACGATACATCAAAGGGACTTTGAACTTTGGCCTCCATATACACTCGTCGCCATCATGTATGCTAATAGTGTACTCGGATGCAGACTGGGCTGGATGCCCGGATTCCTGACGTAGCACCTCCGGATATTGTGTATACTATGGTGACAATTTAGTATATGGTCCTCCAAACGACAAGACACTGTCTCACGTTCGAGCGCCAAGGCCGAATACCGTGCTATCGCCCATGCCATGGTCGAGTGCTGTTGGTTGCGACACCTTCTCTAGGAACTCCATCGACCTCTTCAGTCCGCTACAGTGGTGTATTGTGACAACATCAGTGCCATATACATGTCGTCCAACCCTGTGCAACACCAGTGGACAAAACACATCGAGATCGACATCCACTTTGTCTGTGAAAAAGTTTCAATCCGATAGGTTCATGTTCTTCATGTCCCTTCCAGTCATCAGTTTGCCGACATCATGACCAAGGGCTTGTCGACTCAGATGTTTCATGACTTTCGCTCTAGTCTCTGCATTCAATTTCCCCATGATTCGACTGCGGGGGGAATGTTAAAGGATAACGATCACATGTAGGCGATAATGATTACCTATGTGATCTTCTCACTAGTCTTTGCCTATATATCTTTTCTCCTTCCTAGTTTAGCTCTCCCAGATTACCTCCTTCCTGGTTTAGCTCTCCTAGATTAGCTCTTGCTATTTATAATCCTTGATTTTTGGATTGATGATTGTATCATGTACACTATATAATTCAATGCATAGCAACACCCCAATGTGTGGCAATTTCTGCTATCTCTCCCTCTATACTTTTACAGTAAGTCACGTAAGTTTTACCATGCATGCACTACTACAAAAGAGGCTATACTGGATGACTCGTCATAGACGGTTCCCCAGAAACCGTCAGTGTTGTAATTATCATATATGGTTTTACAATCACGACCATCTATGTTACTAGCGATGGCTAGAACCGTTTGTGATACATAATTATCATAGATGGTTTTTAATAAGAACCATCTGTGATAATTCACAGACAGTTCTTAACAAGAACCGTATGTGATAATTGCAGACATAATAGACAGTTTGTGGTTGGAACCATCTGTCATATGTTTAATACCGCTTTGGCTCCCACGCGATGCGTGATGAGGACCTAGGTGCATCTACTGCAGTCGTAAATATCCCTAAGTTACAAGTTTGTGCTAAACTTCAAGTTGAGCATATTATGCATCAATGGAGAAAGAAACAAGAATTAGGTTCGGCCAAGAATGAGGAGTGGGAGGTGGGTTGAAGGGGGAGCTTGAGTGAATATGGGAAGACACTAAGGGCTTTACATGTTGGAAAGTTTACAAGAGAATTCGGCCAAGAAAAGACAAAGGAGCCAAATTCAAACTCAATTCCGAAATCAATACATTTTCAGCCTAAGAATCCGAAATGGGTTTGGATTGAAGCAATTCTAATTCAGATCTTTATTTAAAAAATATTAATTTTGAAATTGCTTATAATATGTAGTTTAATTTATTTTTAGCAATTAGAGTAGTTTAAATTTTGAATTAAAGCAGGAGTTTGCAATAGGAGTGGTTTTCGGATTGCTGTTCAAGGGCACTATTCTGACTTGAATTACTGTTCCCGAGACATATTACTATTCACTGTGCATTATTCACCGAGCCTATATAAGTTAGGGGGTAGACCCCCAATTGTAAGCAAGTTAGAGTTGAAGAAAATACAGAAAGTCACACGTTTGTGTGGCGTAAAATGAATACATGCGTTTTGGAAATTCTCATCTAGGGTTTTGTGATTGCGTGAATATTGGAGGGTTGCTTTTCTTCCAAGATATGTGATTCCTTGTGGATCATCTCACTAATTCGTAGCATCCTCAATTGCTCACGGTTTGGTGTTGTTCTTTGGATTTGATTTTGTTTCTCTCTTCGGATTGATTCAACATCGACCAAATATCTTTACTTGTTTTGGAGATACACTTGTTCTTCCTTTTTGCTAAACCAAGAAGGAGGAAAGCTGTGGTTTTGCTTTGATCAAGATTGAAATACAAGTACCGTAAAAGATTGGGCCACATTATGCATCAACACACGTTGATCCGTATCATCTTGGTATCAGAGCGTGGTTAATCACGGTACGTGGATTTTTTTCTTGGTACTTTGAGGTTGATGAGCATGTCAAGAACTAGCTAGCATGGTTCTAATAGTGGATCGGACGAGGAGCCTATGTACGGTGATACACTATTACCGGACGTACATGCTCAATTTGATGCTACTACTGGCTATTTTCTTCGTCGCGAGAAGGTTTTACACCATCAACTTGAAGCTCAAATCCAAGGGGTGCAAGACACGCTGAATGATCATCTCAACGCAAATGAATGGCATATGATGGAAGGTTTTGACAATCTGAACCTTGCTATCCGTCGCTTGGAGGAGAGGCCACCACCGCCACGAGGAGCTAATGTACCAGTGCTGCCCCAACCACAACATGGACGTGCACAACATGTTGTACGCCGAGATAGAGATGACTTCTACGTTGCTGATTCGGAGGAGGCTATTTCCGATGATCATGGGATACATTAACGACATACACGATGTGATTACTTTGATCATCAAGGTGCTGGACATGGTGCACATCATAATGGATGTGATGAACTTGAAGACGACGATATCGAGAGAATCAAGATCACCATACCGGAATTCAAGGACAGATCCGATTTGGATGCTCATTTGGAGTGGGAGATGTGTGTCAATCAAAATTTTGACAACCACCACTACTCCGAAGAGAAGAAGGTTCGTGTTGTCTCGATTGAGTTCACCGAATACGCTATTATTTGGTGGGATCAATTGAATCGTGCAGAGGAACGTCCTAACACTTGGGCGGCAATAAAACAAGCTATGCGGGAACGATTCGTGTCGGCATACTATACAAGGATACTACATATATACAAAGCTACGATGACTTACTCATGGTGCTAAGATGGTGAGCGAGTACTATCATGATCCGTACAAGTGTGCGTGAGTCGGCGGAGGTGACCATGACATGCTTTTTCGAGGGGCTGAATAAAGATGTGCAGAACCATATTGATTTAATGCAATACAACACCGTGCAAGAATTACTTTATCAAGCGGAGCGTGCTGAACAATGGGTGAAGGACACTCAAGAAAGTGGTGGCTGAAAGCATCTAGGCCCCTAAAAATTGTTTTGGTAATTAATGATAATATGTGAATATGAGATTAACGTGTTTATTGAGTATTTACAAGGTTAAGTCCCATTGGTAAGTTTGATGACATAAAGATGCATACTGAAGGACTACATGAAGATCAAGATCACTCAAGGTCAAGGTACAAGTAGTCTAGGATCCTTTTGTATTTTATCGGTCTTAGGAGATTTGGTTGGAAGACCGGATTATAGGTTAAATGCCATACTATTAAGAGGGATCATGACTACTAACTTGATAGCATGTTCTTGTGCCTTATGGATCAATTTAGGATCATGCATGCATTTGAATTTGATTCTGGATTTGAATTGGAAAGTTTTCTGAAAATTGACAGCACAAGTGATAGTACCGGAGGTTTAATGGTGGAACTACCGCTGAGCGGTATGACCGCATTTTAGTTGGCGGTACTACCGTGGGCTGATCGGACCGTCCGAACATCACCTAGATCTAACGGTTTAAAAGGTGGTCCGAACGGCCCAATGAATCTGGGCCGTGCGTGGCGATTCATTTCGATCTTGTTGTCTAAATTTTTACGTGTTATTAGTACCGTTAGTTAAAGCGAAGTAGCTCATGATAATTCCTTTGTTTAAAGGCGGTACATAAAACCAAAGAGACACGTTTTTGGACTTGGTTTTTTTCGATGTACGCAGAATATCTAAGCATTTTAAGCGGAACTACCGTTGAGCGGTAGTACCATATTTTACTTGGCGGTAATCCCGTGGGCTATTCAGACCGTCCTTGATCGTATGGTTAAAAAGGTGGTCCGAACGGCCCAATTGATCTGAGCAATCCACGTGTCAAGTTTGAATTTGCTAAGTTCTCTGGTCGCTACTGCGTAGTGGTAGTACCGCAAATATTAAGCGGAACTATCGTTCCTCGGTTGTTTCGATTGTTTTGTGGCGGTATAAAAACTACAGAGAAACTCCATTTTGGCTAGATTTGCAAAACCCTGAGAACGGTAGTACCGGCGTTGTTTGAACAGTACTACCACACTACGGTTATTCCAATTTTATTGGAGCGGTATATGTTTTCCAGAGAAGTGTGTTTTTTAGCTGAGATTGAATTTACTTGGAATGGTAGTACCGCACTTATGAGCGGTATGACCGGCGTGAGCGGTAGTACCGTGCCACGATTTCAACGGCTATGTCAGAGCATTTTAATGCCTCTGTTATAACCGTTATAGAGGTCTAACAAGGGAGCGGTAGTACCGGCCCTTAGCCGGCGGTAGTACCGCAATTCACTGAAATTTGGGGATTTTTGTCCCAACGGCTAGTATTTGTTGGTGGGGGTATAAATACCCCCTCACCTGCTCAAGGACGAGTAGCTAGTGTTCATTTAACATCTTTAGAGCCTTTAGAGCCTTGAGCGTTCACTCAACACTCAAATTCCTTTTGTGCATTCATTGTGAGGTGGTTAAGTTCTTTCAAGTGCATTTACTCATTCTAGATTGATCCTATTGCACTTGAGAGCCGTCAAGCGAAGGTCATTGATTTGTTACTCTAGGAGTTTTGCCAAACTCCTAGACGGCCTTGGCGGTGGAGCACGGTGATCTCTTTAAGAAGATTGTGAAGAGGCCCAGTGCAAGTTTGTGAGTGGCTTGGAGTTCGCCATCTCCAGGGCAGAGGAAGAACTACTATAGTGATCGAGGGAGGCTTAATTCGTGGAGCCGGCTTGATTCGTTCAAGCTTCCTCAACGTGGACTAGTGAAGACCGGCAAATCTTCGATACCACGGGAAAAAGTCCTTTATCGTTGTGGTTATTTCTTGTCTTTACTTATTCCGCATTTACAATTCTAGTTTTTATCTTGTGTTGTTTACTTAGATAGAATTGTATCTTGTTTAGACAGAATTCTTAATTGGCCAAATTTGTTAAATTGTCAAAAACTTTAAAAACCTCCTATTCACCCCCCTCTAGTCGGTTATCCTTGATCCTACAGTGGTCGAACCACTCATAGCACTTGGAGACGTGCAACTTCGCATGACGGAGATACGGGATCAACTCCCAAACCGGTTGCATCCACTACACCGGTTCGGAGTACATTCAAGGAAGCTTTGAAGCCTATAAGTGCTGCGGGCAAAGAAGGCTCACATGCTGATTCTAGTGCATTCTCTACGGCTAGAACTAGCAACATTGAATGTTTTAAGTGCATGGGCCAAGGTCATATGAAGAAGGACTGTCCAAACAAGAAGACAATGTTGCTTACACATAATGGCTATGCAACGGACAGCGACAACGATGAATCTTAAACTTCTGATGAATCTGAGAAGCTAGAACCAATCATTTGTTATCCAGAACAAGGTGTTAGCTTGATGGCTCAAACGGTGCAGCGTGATAACACCATTATTGTGCGGAAGGGACAACGACATCATATATTTCAAACCGATCGCATGATCAAAGAAAAGGTTTGTAAGCTGATTATTGATAACGTGAGTTCGACCACCATGATTGGCAAGAATGTAGTGGAATCACTCTCATTGTCCACATGGAGGCATCCTAAACCATATTACATCCAATGGCTCAACAACGTCGGCAAAGTCAAGATCACACACAAGTTGATAGTGTCACTTACTATTATGACTATGTTGATAAGGTAGAGTGTGATGTAGTACCTAGGCATGTTAGTCATATTCTATTGGGACGTCTATGGCAATTTGATTTGAATGCTACACATCAAGGATGGTCGAACCGATATACTTTCATGCCTAATGGAGAATTCCATGCATTGCTATCCAAAACCGATGAAGAAATCAAGAGTGATTTGGTTGTGGTTAGCAAGAAGAAGGCTGTGAAGACTACACTAAAATTGAGGATGGTTTTGTTTTAAGAAGGGGAGGATGTTGAGGACCTAGGTGCACCTACTGCAGTGGTAAATATCCCTAAGTTACAATTTTGTGCTAAACCTCAAGTTGAGCCTATTGTGCGTCAATGGAGAAAGAAACAAGAATTAGGTTCAGCCAAGAATGAGGAGTGGGAGGTGGGCCGAAGGGGAAGCTTGAGCGGACATGGGAAGACACCAGGGCCAAGGGCTTTGTATGTTGGGAAGTTTACAAGAGAATTTGGCCAAGAAAAGACAAAGGATCCTAATTCAAACTCAATTCCGAAATCAATACATTTTCAGCCTAAGAATCCGAAATGGGTTTGGATTGGAGCAATTCCAATTTAGATCCTTCTTTTAAAAAATATTAATTTTGAAATTGCTTGAAATAGGATAGTTTAATTTATTTTCAGCAATTAGAGTAGTTTAAATTTCGAATTAAAGTAGGAGTTTGCAATAGGAGTGGTTTCGGATTACTGTTCACGGGCACTATTCTGACTCAGATTACTATTCCTGAGACGGGTTACTATTCACCGTGCACTGTTCACCGAGCCTATATAAGTTAGGGGGTAGACTCCCAATTGTATGAAAGTTTGATTTGAAGAAAATAAGAAAATTCACATGTTTGTGTGGCGCAAAATGAATACATGCATTTTGAAAATTCCCATATAAGGTTTTGTGATTATGTGAATATTGGAGGGTGGCTTTTCTTCCAAGATCCTTGATTTCTTGTGGATCATCTCACCAATTCGTAGCATCCTCAATTGCTCACGGTTTAGTGTTGTTCTTCGGATTTGATTTTGTTTCTCTTTTTGCATTGATTCAACATCAACCAAATATCTTTACTTGTTTTGGAGATACACTTGTTCTTCCTTATTGCCAAACCAAGAAGGAGGAAAGCTGGGATTTTGCTTTGACCAAGATTGAAATACAAGTACCGTGAAAGATTGGGCCACATTACACATCAACACATATTGATCCGTATCAATGCGTCTCTTCATCTTGCGCGCCAACGTGTCTCTTCGTCTCGCCGCACGATGCGTCTTTTCGTTTCACCGTGTGATGCTTCCATATATAGTAGTAATTAAGCGAATTCTTGCTATATCTATATCGCACCTTGCGAGTCCATATCTTGCCATGGTGAGCAGGCGGAGCATGACGGCGAGGACCAAGACGAGGAGGTCGGTGATCGCTGTCGCTCTTCCTCACGATGTCATTTTCCACATCGTCGGCCTCGTGGCCGTAGGCTCTCCTTAGCCCATGGCTGACCTCTGCAGCCTACGAGCCACGTACGTATTTACTATATACCTACAAAAATGCGTACTACTGTTTGTGGCGGCAACCAATCCATGTACGTATTTAGAGAAACATTGCTAGTTTTAATCTTGTAGTTTTTTTTATAAGTTCTTTTGTTTTTGGTAGGTCTGAAAGGAGTCAGTATTCTATTCTGTTTTTGTTCAGAGTCAGTTTCTGAAGTTGATACTGTAGCGTATCATCCTAGTTATCAGAAAGCTTCAGGTGTTCGTTTCGGTTTCAGAGACCGATAGAGAACCTGATTGTAATTCCTCTGAAAATCTATAAAAATGAGAAAACCCAAAAAGTCGTATCAGTTGATATGGTGCAAAATAATCTCGTGTTGATTTCGTTTTGTATCCAATATCCAGTTCTGAACTGAAGGAGAAAGTCTCGTGTTTGTTCTGTCTTAAATGTCGACAAATTTAGTTTCGATGATTCTATTCTTGTTTCAACAAAAATGTCACTAATCTGACTAGCAACAACGACCTTAATTTGGTCTTTTAATTTTATCTTATGTAGTAATTCTTGTATTAAGATTATGTCGTCTTGAATTTTAGTTGCAAGGCTATGTATAAGGCATCCACGGAGCGTGCCGTGGGGAGGCGCGTGACCTTGGAGCGGAAGGAGGCGATGAAGTGCCTGAACAACGAGCGCTACCTCGCCGCCGTTAACCACCTGGCCAGCGCCGACAACCTAGACCTGCTTCATTGTCGGCCTCTCGCTCGTCTTCGCGCACCAAGACATGCAGCAAGGCCTCGTGTGCCTCGACCAGGTTGTCATCGCCGTCCACAAGGCCACAACCTACATGCTTGGCCTCCTCCTCTACACGGCCGGCCAAGCGCGCGACGTTGGGAAGCACTACATCAGCTAGGTCGAGAGCGAGCCGGCCAGTGGCGGGTGCGAGATGACCAAGAGGACCAACTGGGAGTGTAGGCGGTGCCGGAGGCTCGTTGCGGATGTGGTTCAGGAGGCAACGTGGAAGAAGATGGCCGCCGCAGGTCGGGTGTTACGCCGAAGGGACGACCATCGGTGCACAAGCACTGCAAGGCCGCGACGGAAGGGCGGGGCGACTACGTCGTCTTCTGCAACGACGGCTGTAGGATTAGGCATGAGTATGCCAAATTCTCTCTAGAGGTGTTGAACTACTTGTCGTAAAATTAGTGGTTTTAGCAAATATTCAGATATAATTTTAGCTGTAATAATCATAGTTAAATCATATTTTCAGCAGCATTTAAATGACAAAATTGACATATAAACATGTAATTTCTTCACTAATTAAATATGACAACTACAAATCATAGTTTGAGCTCAAACTAATGATTTACTAATATGTCAAGAATTATCTCATAAACATCGATTATACTTTCAGCCAACAGAGGATCACTAATTTCTGGAAGACTTCAATCCATAGACTAAATTGACTTTTCGACCATCTTGAAGTCATGATCCATGGATTCTGTCTTTTCCACGGTGGTCGAAAGGTGGTCAAAAAGTCAATTTGTTCCATGGAATGTATCTTTTCCACGATCTTAACCATAGTGGAATAACTCCAAGGACCGATTATTTCTTATAAAGAAATCTATTTAGACTTGAGAGGTTTGGAGATAAAAACTTTAAAACAAAGTAGAAGTAGGAAAGATGGAAAGTCTGTGCGTAAATTCTACCCTTCTGATGGTTATTTATAGGAAAGATGGAAAATCTATTCGACTCTTCGGGACTTGTTCTTCATGAAGACAGTTGACATTCCTTTTCCTATCTCTTCGGGAAAAGTAGTTCTGTTTTATCACAAACAGTTCTACTTTAAAACCGTCTGTGATGTATATTATTACAGATGGTTATTTATTAGAACCGTTTATGATGTGTATTTATCACAGACGGTTCTACTTTAGAACTGCCTGTGATGTCCCACCCTATTTATATTCGGACTCTAGGGTTTGCCCACGCCCCCCACTCAAACAATTTTCTCTAACTCTCCCATCCTCCCCCGAGCCCGAGCACACGTCGCCTCCTCCTCGATCCCAACGCACCTCCTCCTCGAGCCCGGCTCGCCTCCAACCCCGAGCGGAGGTAACCCCCCTACCTGGACCCCGATGAGCAACGACCCTTCCCCCCTTCCCCCTTCCCTTCGACCAGCGCATAGTGCGGACGTGCTATGGAAATGTGGAATGGCAACTGAAGTCTGAAAAGTCTATGTTCGATTTGCTTCTTGCCTTCTCCTTTTCATGAATGGGTGACGTTTTGACGGTGTAGGACCGGAAAGGCGACTAGAGGGGGGGTGAATAGGAGCACGCTCACTTTTTTCACAAAGATCGAATTCAACATCAATTCACTCCAATAGCTATGGAAGCTATGAAGATCAAAGTACAAGCACAGTGGAAGGCTTGTATTGAATCCAATCAAAACCCCGACGCAAAACACCCAAAATTACCAAAAACTCAATTCTCAAAGAGTTGGGCAATCTGACCTCTGATATTGGCGGGTCAAATATTTTGCCTAATGGTCAGACCTCTGATATTGGCGGTCTGACTGCCCCTAACAATGAACAACAAAATCAACACAGACAGCCTGAAAAACTGAAACGAAAATCGGTCTAACTTTTGATCTACACGGCCAAACTTAACCAAATTTGGAACACACCTTCCTAAGGATATTAGGAACCTATTCCAAGAAGATATTGAGTAGTTCCACGTCAAAGTTTTGACCTTTTTCTATTTTACCGAAGGAGGGTTCAAAACTGGGCAAAAACGAAAAACTTGATCCAAACCTTGCTCGTGGGAGATTGATGATTTAGATGTATTCCCACACATCACAGCAAGGCAAAAGAGGGCACAAAACAAACCAAAAACCACAGGATCAAGGAAGCACCCAAAATCATCAAAAGAGAAGGGAAAACACAAGAAGACTCATCTTTGAACAATCATTCATAGATTGATTCACAATTGATTGCTAGTTACAGCCACTCCATCCATGGAGGACAAAGCTCAACCCATGAGCACACAACTCAACACATTTCCCTAGAACCCTAAGCCTCTCCTCTTTCTCCCTAAGCCCTAAGACAAACTAGGGTTTACAAAATGAAGTGCTTGAGGGCTGCCTAACAGCACCCTTCCTATTTATATGAGGCCTAGAGCTTCTAGAAGACAAACCCTAATGGGCTCCCGTTAAGGCCCAAAACAAACAGGTCACTCACGCACGTATTTTAAAGCGTCGTCTTCATCTCCACTTGACCTAAACCACTTCATCATGCGCCAACCCGCTTCGCGGTTTAGCGAAGAGTCACAAAGGCGGTATTTGGTGAAATTACCAAAATACCCCTTCTCGATCCTTCTCCATGGACCGAGTCCAATCCTGTCGAAGCAATCACCTGCTTCGCCACGTGTAGGTTGATCAACGGCTCTCATCATATCGGCAAGTCTCTCCCGTCCGGATCCCACCGGAACCACCAAGGCAATTGCACCGACCCCCACGCTGCTTGATCCAACCAGTCGTACTGAACTGCCCGTTCGGTCATCTTCATCCATTTTGCGCCATGCTTAAGTCACTCGACCTCACCTGGCATCCATGATCGTTCTGGACCTCAGCTCTCCAAGCTTAGTCTCGATCCTCCTCGCCGTTGACCGCCGTTGACCTCCAAGCCACCTGCACAACAATAGACAAGTAAACACGAATCTGGGAATAAGTTCTTCACAACTTGACCCACGTTAGCCAAAACCTGCAATATGCAACACATATGCATTAACAAACATGGATATGACATATCCCAAAATCAGTTCACAACTATCAACAATCAGCACAAAACCGGTCGATCATTGCTCGCCGGCCCGACCGCCTCGAGGGGGCGAAAAATCAATTGAGACAAGGCGGTCGACCACCGGATTGGCGGCTCGATTGCCAATGACCGACGATTCGAAACTTTGTCGAAAACGCTTGAAACTTCAAACCAAAAGCAACATTGCCAATTATTTCATCATCCTAAGATCATGGGCATATCCCCATGATATCCACAGATGGCTATTGACTGCTGTGATGCTATCTTCACTCTTTAGTAGTTCAGTTCTTCCTGCTTGCAGTTGCGGAGAGGAGGCGAGGTGGGCAGCCGGGTCCAGTGGCTAGAAATCGGGATGGTTCCTCAAAATGTCAAGTCTAAGCCCAAAGGGAAGGATAAGAATTGGTTGATTTGGTTCTAGTGATTTATCATTTATATTACGCTATTGTCCAAGAATTCCATTGGATTGTGATTGGTAGATTATTTAATTTGCTAGATTTAAAGAGTTATTTTGCCATTGCATCGAGTGGCTCGACCCCAAGTACTTGTGCAAGTGGGAATTAATAAACGATTTCAAGACGTAATTAGTACTTTAGTGATATGTCTTTCTGTTTTATGATTTATGATGAATCAAACTGAATACTCACTATCCATCTATTTTTTGACAGATTGTTACTAGTATATTCAATAATTTAGTATTTTGGTGGTAAATTGTTATGTAAACTTCATTGATGAGGTACATTTTCTACATTTTACCAACTTCATACATACATACATACATACATACATATATATATATATATATATATATATATATATATATATATATATATATATATGTATGTATGTATGTATGTATGTATGTATGTGTGTGTGTGTGTGTATATATATATATATATATATATATATATATATATATATATATAGTTCATAGTCCTTGTTAGCTAACTCGAGGCTTGAATTCAGCTAACTAGCTTGCTCTTTGGGCGTTCATCCTAAATGTGCAGGTGAACCATGGTCTACTTCATCGAACTTGACACACTGGAGTGTGTGATTTGCTTCATGCCACGGCTGCAAATCCTCCAAGAGCTTGTAGAATCCTCCTAAACCTGGGCTATCATGTCATGAAGCAAATCACACACTCCAGTGTGTCAGGTTCGATGTAGTAGGCAGTGGTTCACATGCACGTTTAGGATGAACACCCAAGGAGCGAGCTGGCTAGCTGAATTTAGGCCTCAAGTTAGCTAACAAGGGAATATCACAGACGATTCCTTAGGACATACTACTACAAAAAGGCTAATACTGGATGCCTCATTGCAAACGGTTAACCAAACCGTCTGTATTAAATACAATCATAGACGGTTTTGGTTTAGCGACCGTCTGTGTTACTAGCTGCGCTAAAAACTGTCTGTGAAGAAGTAATATCACAGACGGTTCGTGTTGAAAACCATCTGTGAAGTATCACAAACGGTTCTTGTTCAGAACCGTCTACGATACTTCACAGACGGTTTTCAACATGAACCGTCTGTAATTCCCGTCTTCATCATAGACGGTTTGTATTAACGAACTCTCTGATTTTACCATGGCTTCAATTTTCCTTACTCTGCAATTTTACCATGACTTGAAATCGCAATCCTCTGCCGCGCCCCTGTCGTAGCAGCCAATCCTTTGCCGCGCTCCTACCATGGCACCCAATCCTTTGCTGCAGTAGGGTTTGGCAGGGCGACGGCTTGCCGCGGCAGGGCCTAGCAAGGGCGTGGTAGAGGATGGGGTGCCACGGCAAGGGTGCGGCATAGGATTGGCTGCTCAAACCCTACCGCGGCACCCAATCTTCTGCCGTGCTAGGGTTTTGCAAGGCGACGGCTTGCCGCGGCAGAGCTTGGCAGGGGCGCGACATAGGATTGGTTGTCCAAACCCTACCGCGGCACCCAATCCTCTACCGCGGTAGGGTTTTGTAGGGCGACGGCTTGCCGCAGTAGGGTTTGGCAGGGCGATGGCTTGCCGTGGCAGGGTTTGGTAGGGCGACGGCTTGCCGCGGCATGGCTTGGCAAGCCTGCCGTGTGGGGCGCGACAGAGGATTGGGTGCCGCGGTAGGGTTTGGGTAGCCAATCCTATGCCGCGCCCCTACCAAGCCCTGCCATGGCAAGCCGTCGCCTTGCCAAACCCTACCGCGGCAGAGGATTGGGTGCCATGGTAAAATCCGAGAGTAAGAAAAATTCCAAGCCATGGTAAACTCAGATAGTATTGGGTGCTATGGAAAATTCCAAGTCACAGACGGTTTTTAATACACACCATCTATGATAAGATACTTATCACAGACGGTTCGTATTAAGAACCGTTTGTGATATATCGTCACAGATGATTTTTGTATGAAACCGTCTGTGATTCTCAGCGCGGCAGACAAAATGTTTTGGCGTTGTCCTTATATATTATAGTCACCCCAGTCTTATCTTCCATCAGTCTCTCCCTCTCCCCTCCCAACACCGAGTTCCGGTGACCACCCTCGATTCCCTGTCGCGGTTCGGCGAGAAGACACAGCCGACGACGATGAGGGGATGCGGAGGAGCTCCTTGTCTGCCGCAATAGATAGACTGCCGGAAGGTGCGTGTATATCCCCAAAACATACACAATTTGTTGGCTGTTTATTGTAAAGAAAAGTATCTTAATTTTGTGTTACCTAAGGCCGCCGAAGGTTTTTAGTCATCTCTCCTTGCCGACGAGCTTGAGTTGAACTAAACGACATGCAAGAACATCTTGTGATATGCTGGTGAGGTACAGAGATGAGCTCACAAGACCAATCTAAGAAGTCGATGAGTTCTTCAGGAGTTTAGAGGCATAGATGGTTTCTAGCTAGTTTAACTTTGCAACTTTATTCTTTTTTTCCCATTCAGTGGGGACGTTGTGAAACCTTTTGGTTTCCTTTTCCTATAATGTGTTTGCCATCAGAATTTTAATTGAATTTTAGTTGTCTTGCTAGAGGTCGCATATGGAACTACCGTCAAGCAATTGATTGGTTTGGCTCAAAATTGATTTTTTTCAGTAGAAAAAAACTATCACAAACGGTTCTAAACAAGAACTGTCTGTGATAATTACTTATCACAGATGGTTCTTGAACAAGAACTGTCTGTGAAAATAGACTATAACAGATGGTTTGTGTTTAGAACCGTCTGTGATAGCTTTTTTCACAGACGGTTCAAAAACCGTCTGTGATGATCTCATATCATTACTGACCCATAAACTCAAACGGCTCATGAAACCGTCTGTGAAGATCTTTTCTGTAGTAGTGACAAACCGTCTGTGATACACTATCTGTCACAGACGGTTTTATCTACAAACTGTCTGTGATACATCATCTATCGCAGATGGTTTCATATACAAACCGTCTATGATAGTCAACTATCACAGACAGTTCTGAATTAATTACCGTCTGTAATAGTCTGCATCACAGACGGGTCAAAAATCGTCTGTGATGACCTCATGTCATTACTGACCAATAAACTCAGACGGCTCACGGAATCGTCTGTGATGATATTTTTGAATCGTCTGGAATGACTTTTTCTGTAGTAGTGTTGCATGATATCTATCTCCATGATGTTGTCATCTTTTCCGAATCCGGCGAAGAGCCAAGAAACTTCCTCTCAAAACTAATAAAAATCACACGAACCTGGAAAAGCCCGTTTGGTTTTATGGAAGACTAACTCGGAAGATCTTACACTGTTGATTGTTGCTTTAATTAGTGACATATTTCAGCTTCAGGAACAACAAAAACAGCCGTGTCAGCAAACAAGGGGTGGCCAGCGAAAGATGCATGCACCAAGCCTGTTTTTCGATTTTACTATGAATTTCCTTATCACACTCCTTTCTGGCAAATTAATGAAAAGAAGAGAATAAACTTTACGGTCAGTTTGAGCATCTTAATTTTCCATTTTAGCTTATAACTATGCTAAAAATACCATTGAGCTGGAAAATTTATCAATCACCACGCACACTCCTACTCGCAGGATAAGGGACCGTTCGTAACACAGGAATTTCTTATTTCTCCTTACGTTCCAAACAGGGCTTAAGCAGTGGATGTGATAAAAGAAAGTATGTATAAAGTGCATAAAAGGCAATGCTTGTACCATATTATTATTATTATTGTTGTTGTTGTTGTTATTATTTAGTATAGTTTTGCATATAAAATGCAAATCCATGTACTTTGTTCTACAAGCATTAGAACAGGCGGCCATTTGTTCCATATAAGAAAACACCAAATGATAATGGAGACATGAATTACACATCAGGCCCTAAAGTATTCTTCCCGGCTGACAACACGCGATTCTCTGGCCGCAGTGCCGACGTGTCCGCATCTGTAAGCTGAAGAATAAGAACAAATGTCCCTTGCTGCTAGGTATAAAAAATCAAGAGACAAATTGATATTTACAAAAATTATCTTGGCATCGATCTTAACTGGGACAAGTCCAAGTGGAGAACTGAAACCGGTGACTGGTTATGTTTGCTGGGAAAGGAGTGAAACTAGGGGCAGAACACCGGATTGGCCTGTTGATAATTTTTTGTTGGATCTACCGGTATTGGAGCTGGACAAACTAATTCCAACATGATTCTCTTCTACCTCTTTTTGTCCACTCTCTTTTTGCTGCTCTGACACGCCTGGAATCTAATGTGGCCCGATTAAATCATTCTTTTCTGATGGCATCACTTTCTGATGCATAGTCTGGTGGTGTTGAGTCTCTGCGACATAGTCTCCTTTTCTAGCTCACATAACATGGGGTTGTGTTCTTGTTCATGCTAAATGCTACGGTTGGAAGATGGAAGTTTTTTTCCCCTGGGAAATCTTTTCAGGGGGCGAGGTGGTATTAAACTATTAGTAGAGTTGTGCGACTAATTGTAGAAAAAAATGTAGAGATGTATGATTAGATATGTTATGTATGTTTGGAAAACATGTCAGGGGCACAGAATTTTTACTCCATGGATTAGTTACAGGATTTAGATGTTTAGCAGGTCAATTTTTAAGAATTGTTTGTTCACAGCAATTTTGAGATTCCATATAAGTTCGTGTCTGTAATGGATGCTAAAATACTTATATTCTTATATTTGATAATATAGTTGTGAATGTTTGTGAAAATCTAGCCCCTACAATTTATATTACCTATACTATATTGTAACAACTAACAACATACTTTAGTAGATATTCGATTAATCTACACTGGTATAAGAAACAAGTCCCAATAAATAAATAAGGGAAATTTTATGGTACATTCTACAGGTAGTATATGGTAGTAGTATAAATCAAATTTGATTATTGATTTGTTAAGGACATAATAGACTTTTCTTTGTATTTATAATTTTTTCGTGGGAGTATCATGGACGTTTTCAACTAGAGTAGAAAATATTACTCTTGTGGCATATGATTCCCACATAGGCTATTACAATTCTACCATTTTGGAATTCTACTACTCATACTATAACTAAATCCTAACTAATCTGAACCATTGGATCAAAAAGAATGGATGATCCGTTTAAATTAAGTATATCGTAAAAGAGCTCATAAATAAATGTTTAAATCCTTTTTCCTTTTTATCCATATTAATGACAGAATTTATAGAAAATTTCCCTTTACTTTTACATGTTTGAGGATTATTATGGTAATTTCTAGCCATGCATCCAAGCAAAGCTAGGAGGTGTCTTTAATCTCACCAATTACTTTTTTAATATATGGAATGCATGTATTATTCTAGCAATTGGTACACCATCTTTATCACTTTTCCACAGTCCAGTAATGTACTTACTATCTACTTTTATGTAAAAACATTGTCGTTGTACTAGAGCAAAAGTGTTTAGGAGCACCCGCAAAATTAAGTGCAAAAGACCCTACCAACAAATAGGAGAAAAATCATGTTGTCGCTACGCTACATATTTTCCTTATTTAATTTTGTTGTAGAAATATTTTGTTTCTTCTACGAATATTTATGTGGCTCGGTTTGCCTCTCTGCTTATATATGCTAAATAAATCAGGCAGTATGCCAGTATCTTCTAGATGGGTGATTGGAGAGGTACGTAGAAAATACTAGCTAGTGGCACAAAAAGAAACTAGCTAGCTAGTTACATGACAAGCAAATCTTGCTGTTTTGCTTCAATGACCTGTATTCGAGCTCCTAGATAGCAAGATCGATAGCTATGCAGTATGTACAATTGTACAATTGTACACTACCAGTAGGCATCAGGAGGTTCCAATACAGGAGAATATTAACTAGCTAGTGATTTGAGAAGTTAGATTATAGGAGATGCATGATTTCTCATATTTAAAGAGAGATTTCAACTTGCATAAGTTAATCTAGCTCTCCGGCCTGAATTACACGGACTAATTAAGAGGATCCCGACCTCTGAAGCTGTATCTGGTTTCGGCGAAACCAAAAATCCTTGCGCCGCATTACAGGAGTGTTAATCTGTGCAGACAAGACTGTTAATTAATCTGTGCGAATCTTGGAGAAATCGTGTGTGGGGTAGGAAGGATTTCATTATCTTATGGGTTCATTGTAGTGTGAGGTTGCAAAGTTTGGAAGCATTGCTCATCTCTGCTGGCCGTATTAGTTTTGGTCAGCGACCTAGTGCCCCTACCTGCTTAAACAACTTCCCAAGATGGATTAGTTCAGTGTACTTGGTGATGGATTAGTTCAGTGTACTTGGTGCATGTGTGCATAACTACTGCAACTTGGGATGTTTTAATTTGTTTAACCTTGATCGTTTCAAAGATTTTGGTGCACTACTTTACTTGATATTGCAGAAATACAGTTACAATTGTTTCTTCAGAAGAAAAGGTTTCACTTGGCATTGCAGCAGCTTAGAGACGTGGTGTCTTGTACAATTGGGAAGTCTTTAGCTAGGTCAAGGACAAAAAGGGCAGAATAATTGTCTGTTTTATGTATCGACATGCAGAGCTCAGAGCTACGAGATAGGGTCTATATATATCTTGTCTGAATATTCGTTTGGTGTGCACACACCAACATGCACGGGTTCGGATAATTTTTGCCCTGCCAATTTGTATCAAAATTTGGTATTACATACCATGAAATCACTCGCGCATGGTTTTTTTAAGAATTTGACAAGAAAATGAATTACAAGTGATTATACTAACACAATATTGAGATAATAATTAGCAGCAAATTAACCAGAATCATTCCAGATATGGACAAGATCATGTCTAGCTAGCAAATTTGGGACAAGTATTTGGAAAAAAAAATTAGTCTGCAAAAACCATTATGACAAGTATAGTATATACTACTGATAAAATTGTTACATAGGAAAAAATAATTTGCGGGCGTTGGGTGCCCACAAGAATGGTTGGATTGGCACTCCAAGTGTCCTAAGCAGTCGGATGGGGCGACCTAAGCACGACGCTGTAGGGACGTGGTTTGGTCATAATTTAGGTGATGAATATTTGGCATCGTTGTCGAGGAGTTTGAAGAGTATATTCTCTATTTTAGGCGGTCTGACCGACCATGGGTGGGGGGGGTGTGTGGCATCCGTTTGTTTGGACAAAAAAAAAAGGCTCCCGCAGCGCCAACAATAAAAAAAATGCGGGCGATCCGATGCATCCCACTAAACGCGCTCCCAACATAACAATCATAAATCAAACCACCTCCCACTTCCCCATGTTCACCCCGATCATTATCGCTCCCCCCACCCCCACCATCGTCTCCGTCTGACGGCTCCCTTCCGACGAATCACATCGATAATGACTACTGGACGTCCCCCCCCCACAAGCGCGAAGGAACCCAGCTCAGCGGTGCTCGTTCTCCGTCGCTAGTACCGGTGAGATCTTCCTCCAGCGCATGCAGATTCCCCCCGACATTTACTGTCATGCCCATTTGAATGGCGAACGACCTAGGTTTCTCTACGCAGATGGCTACACCGTCGGTAAACGTTGTACCCTTGGCTGTAAGCCCCCTCAACAACCAGGGTCCTCTCCTCCATGCCTCGGTCCTCACGCCACCCCTTGTTGGTTCTCCAAGCAAGATGAGGACACCCAACGCCGATCGGACGTACACCCCCTTATGTGTGTTTTACGTTTCTTTGCACGCATTTTTTACTACCAATCTATCGTCCATTTACTGTTTTTACACTCTTCAATAATTTACTATTCTAACTAGTGTCATTTACTTACTTTCTGTTGTATATTATTGTGTTAACTGTGTTTTACTGATGTCAGGACGAGGACGTCCCCGACCATATGGTGCTCCAAGTCTGCATGAAGTTCGATAATGAGGGTGTTTCTTACCAGTTCTACTATCGGTACGCGTGACATACTGGTTTTGGTGTCAGAAAGAATAGAAGCAGGAAAACGATCAAAGAGTTTTGTTGCACTTTGAAGGAAAAATGCAACTTCTACATGTCGGAGAAGGTCAAATGCGACCGACCACGCTAATTGGCTGGACCCCTCAAAATATATTTCAGAGGTTTCATCTTCATTTGTTGTTGTTATGTATATATGCAAACTTCATTTTACTGTCTAAAATACAAAGGGATTAAGAAAAAAACACATTTACTGTTTGAACCGTCTATTTTACCATTTCATGTATGCGCTTTTACTGTCAAACTAACATTGATGTACTACCCGTTGAACATTACTCTAAGATGGTATGTGACAGTTCTTTTACTGCAAGATGCGTATGAAAATACTGACCTCTATTTTGTTTGGAATTATTGTACCTGTAACATAAATTTACAGTAGCGTGCTTATAGTTTACTGTGTGTGAAAAACTCATTGAGCATTAATTTTATTAATCGCATGTGGTGCATTTTATTAATGTCAGACGTATCGAGGGTCCTTGCCTACACACGAAGTCCGTTGTGACATGATGATGATGCTTGAAAACACGCTCGGCGGCATTACTGTGCTATGCTCTGCAAGTTACTCCCAGATGGGGCAGTGGGAGCGTGACCCGGTGAAAAAATAGACGTATGTGATTTGGCAATAAAATACATTACAACTTTACCGTCTTATCCGTTATGTTTTACTATCAAACATACGAGCTCGAATAAAGTCGCATGCTGCAAAATAGGCAGTAAAAATGATTCATGAATTATTGTCACGTCTCATATTAAGTACCGTCAAATCGAGGCCCACGCGGGTGCGGACGGTCTACCAACTGTAGTTGATGGGCTGGCCGCATAGGGATTGCGCGCGCGTCACAACAGGACTGGGTCGCACGTGGTAGGCTGGCTAGACGTAGAATAAGTATTCTACGCTTAGCAGAGAACATACATACATATATATACATATATACTATGTGTGTGTGTGTTATATATGGAACATATCTAGTGCTAATAGGTAATTGAGTGCTATAAGGTGTTAATGTCAATCTTGACCGTTGGATCTGGATTGAACAGATACGCGTGTGTGTATATATATATTCCAATTTAAGTTTGTCGCAGTAATTAACAAGAACCGGCATTGTGTCGGCACGAGCATCCTGGCCACAATTTAGAATTCGGCGTGTACACACGTAAGAATCAAAAGCAAGTTTTGTCTTTGCAGGCGGGTGGGAGCCTAATGCTTTGAATCTCTCTCTCTCTCTCTCTCTCTCTCTCTCTCTCTCTATATATATATATATATATATATATATATATATATATATATATATATATATATATATACACACACATATATATATATATATACATATTCGATTTAAGTTTGTCGAAGTAATTAACAAGAACCGGCATTGTGTCGGCACGAGCATCCTGACGACAACTTAGAATTCGGCGTGTACACACGTAAAAATCAAACGCAAGTTTTGTCTTAATTTGCAGCTAGGCGGCTGGGAGCCTAATGCTTTGAACCTACCTGCTAGCTAGTAGAGGAAAGTCGCAGCACATACATACACATAGAAGCAGGCGTGCATGTATGTGTTCATCCGTCTCATCCCGCCGCGGTTCCCAGCTACATCTTTCTCCAGGTCTGTATGCATAAGGTGGCTGGACAATGCGACAAACCTTGATTTCTAGCTCTCTATAATCTCTTTCATCTAGTTATGTGAGGAAAATTAATTATAGATCGATGTCATGTAACTATTGAAACCCAACGAGAAACCGCTCATATTTGTGTTTATGAAATCGCTAAATGTTAAGTTGGATGTCTGCGGGGTCATCCAGCAGATGGTCCACCAGTCTTCCCACAATGTGCACCTTAGTTTTTACTCTAGTCATATGCAGGGGAGGGGCGGAGCTAGAAATGGGCCACACTCCTAGGTTATGCCCTCCGTATCTTAGAATTTCTTGATATTTCTCAATGTGCATTTGGTCCTGGGACTAGGGCTTAGTCCTAGGCCTATATCCGCCCCTGTTCACATAGTTTGATCACGGCCATATAGCAAACAATGAAGATGGCAATTACTGTCGAAAGAAGAAGAAGAAGAAGAAGCGGCCGCCTAGAGTGGACTATTAAAGCACAGCAAGGCCAAAATGGAACAGTAGCCGAGCCAGTAAAATCGAAATCAAAATCGACTGAACTTAGAACCAAATCGAGTCGTGTCCACAGGATCTGTGGGCAAGTAGCGGCACGGTATAGCAGGTCGGAGCTCGAGGGCATGCATTTCCCCAAATTTTACCGTAATTGCCATTAGCTACCGCGTGCGTGATCTTGATCATGGAGACGAGCATCTCGTGACGTGCATGCATGCACGGCAGCGCCCGCCCCCATCGAATCGATCCCGTGCACGTACGGACGCATGTACGACTGACTGGCTCGAAAGCTTCCCTGCATGCAATAGTTCCTCGCCGTTCTGACTGACACCGCGGGCCCACGCGCACCTAGTGATTGATCGTAGTACAAGCTGCAGCTTTTGTTTCTTTTTTCCATTGTCACAATACGATATGGTCGTGCGGCCGTCCCGGCCGTCTGATTGTCATTCATCTTTTTTTTTTCTGCGTGTTACTTGTTCATGGTGAGCTCCATCAATCTGCGTGCTGGTAGAGGACGTAACCAGGGCGCACTGAGAGTGGGCTACAGCGTGAGACCTTGAAATTTTACCAACGGTAAAGTTCATAAAAATATCTTAAAAAATTATCAAATATTTAAGTTCAGCCTAAGAATAGCTTAGCCTGAGGCTTATACCGTAATTGACTCCGCCTGGACATATGTAATATTCCAATTTCTGAGTTTCAAAGTATTTTTTTGAAGTTTAGGCCCTTGGAAAATTTCACCAAATTTTATTTGATTTAATAAAGCTTAAATGGGACTTTCAAATGTCAAAAAAAAATAATGTGACTAATCTAAACATCAATTAATTCCAAAAATATTTTATTTGACTTCTCTGTGCATGGAAATATTTTCCAGATTTTTCTTGCATTTTTCCGAATTCATTTGCTATTTTTAATTTGCCATTTGGTTTTTATGGTATTTCTAAAATACAAAAGCTATTTAAAATCTCCGAAAATTCTCTGGGCTGAAATCATTTTTTCCCCCGCCATTTCTCTTAGCCCAGCCCAATTCTGCCGGCCCAATCCCGCGCACAGCCCATTCTCTCTCTCCCGCCGCTCGCCCACACCCGGTCCCACCTGTCAGTCGCACACATGGCGTGTGCGACGCAAATCCACCCTAGCCATTGTCACTAACAAGTGGGTCCCATCGAGTGACTGTTCATCATCCCCGACCTGGACTCCTTCTCCGAGTCCATTACGACTCTGCCGCTATGTTCATCCCGCTTACCTCATCGTCGCCTTTAAAAGGACCCAAGGACCTTCGTTTTCTGCACCCCGAGCCACACCGCCCTCGAAAACTCTAGCCACCACCTCGAGTTCATCGCCTAGCCACCGGAATCGCACGAAGAAGAAAAGTCGCCACCGAAACCCTCATAGATGTGTTCCGCCGCTATCAGTGCACCCTGAGCCTCATCACCACCACCATCGGCATCGCAAGGACCTGATCTACACCGCACGTCGAAATCCCAATTCCGTTGAAGACCATGCGCCGCCGCCGCTCAAGTTTCGCCACCAGTCAACCCCGTCATCCCCTTGTGTCCGTGAGTGTACCATTGAGATCACCGTCGCCTTAGCTACCCAACGCGCACCTCCGTTTGCACTGCTGTGGCCCCAAACGCTGGCGACCTTAGTTCCCCGAGCCACGCCGCCGTCGAGCTGATGTGGAGGCCGTGTGTCAGCCACGTTAGTGCCACCTCAACCTAGTGTCCACGTGTCCGCCACATTAGTGTCGCATCAGAGCCAATCCACACGGACTTGGTCCACGGTAGACCCACCCACTGACATGTGGACCCACATGTTAGTCCACTGTTCCATGCACCCGTGAGCCATAGACCAGTCAACCGAAACCATAAACCCAGTCCATAGACCGTAGGTCCCACCTGTCAGCCTCTATTCCCTATTTTCTGAATTTTCTTTTAATTCCGAAATCCATTGCTGACGTCATGCTAATGCAGTATTTCGGAATTTCCTTTAGAAAGAAAATTCTAAAAATTTGAAATAGTATTTTTCTTTCTCTTTTTCTTAGATTTAAATCTTCGGAGAGCCCGTTTTTCCTCATACAAATTCCGATTGAAATCATTCAAGTTTGTAAATTCGTCTAAAATCAAGCCCTACCATCGTGTGATTTTTATTTAAATTTTGGAGTTTATTTGTTGCTTTGTTTTGTATTTATTTGTGTTTTCACTTTCTGTAAGTAGACGTTGATACTTCGGGATCTTTCAAGGAATGAGGAGTTGATCAAGCTCAAAATCAGTACCAAGACTTGTTTTAAGGCAAGTTGTACCTTTGACCATGTTGAGCCCAGTTTTTCAAAAATATTTTGATTTAAACTATTGCATGTTATTTCAAGTATTTAATTCTTTAAAAGCTTTGGGATTAGCTATACACTTATTTGTTTATATCCACCTTGCTCATTCTATTGCCATGATCTTTTGTCACCCTAATTTGGTTAATTATTAGTTGGTATCATTATAGCACCAACATGGGCTGGTTAGATATGAATAGTCTGCTTAGCCATGCAACAGGTTATTGATATCATTTTGAGTTGCAAATCTAAACTTGACTAAGTGAATATGGAATGCTTTGTGGAAAAATGTGTGCAATATGTTGTCACTAAGCTTAAACAAGGTCCAAGAGAGTTTTTTTTCACTACTCAAAAACCACCATTTTTCCTCAATCTTCATTTTAGGAATAAACTTTCTTTTAAATCATGGGGTTCCAAATTATCATACTAACTCCTTCCTCTTAACCGGACAAACTCAAAGCACTGCTCAGTCCGAAAGCAACAACCACACTCATCTAGGGGGCTCTACTAATCCTTGGAAAGATACTCTAGTCCACTCCTCTACGAAAGAAATTACTTTGCCAAACAATTTCCAAGGCGCCTTACTTCAGATTTCACCCACAATTATATCACCTCAATCCTTTAAGGATAATCAACTTGAAATTCATAGCACACATGCTCATCTACTACACCCAAAGGATTCCATCAACGACCATCACCCTTTTTGGAATCCCCTTTTATTCTACTACTTCTACACATAATCATTGGAAAATCAAAGTTCTAGCATAAAACACAAGCCCAATTTCAACATCCAAGACTCCTACAAAAATATTACGGTGTAGCTGATAAGGAAACTCTCAAATCCGATGAATAAAATTCCCACAATCCTAATATACTCAATCATTAACATCATCATTTAAACATATTCTCAACCAAATTATGTTTAAAAAAGATTCTAACTCCCTGAGGATTACTCACTGAAGTCAAGTCATACCCGATAATAACTCAACGATCACTACTATCCCATTAATTGCCATAAATCATCTTCTTACCACCACTATCCAGTTGACACTATACATCTTAAAAGTATTTGCAACACAAATAGGTTAATCCTTTCTCAAAAGAAGAGGCAAATAAAGACAAATTTCAGCACACAGGAAAACGTTACCACTCACAGTAAGCATAAGAACAATAGAAATAGTCAAATAGCAATGGTCCCGGAAAATCGAAGGATAAGATCACAGTTGAGGGCACATGCCCCTCAATAAGAGAATATCAAATCTCAGCCATAAGAATAAGGCATTGATTTTGAAACTCGAGAAATTCTTATGCAGCACAAACAAAAAGGTTGAACACCCTTCAATAAATTACAAAGTTATAAAACTTGACTCTAAGCTTAAAACAAAATCACATGAATCACTTAAGAACAAATAAAGCTTTCCAACATGCCACTTGCTTAAACAAATTTCAGCTACCCCATAAACCATGAACTCCAAAAGTTCACAAATTCAAAACTCCAAACATTTTATTTAAACGATATCACAAAAGACAATCAAGTTTTTTTTACTTCTAAAAGAATCAACACTTCCCTCACCATCCCTTACTCACAGTTTTACTAACCTCATCGTTATACACTCTTAACAAGAATCATCATAGGCTACTATCTCATCGTAAAACTCTCTAAAGACACAATAAATTATTTCATAATTTTATTGAAACAAAACTATTTTAATAAGGTCATACTATCATACAACAATTTCACAGTGCATACTAATAATGGCCACTTATTAAATTTCATCCACTCAATTCTTAGTGATGTTCAACACCAATTTTAACATACACTAATTAATTATACTATGTAGATTATCATTAACAACTGACGATCATATTAATCATGAAAACATTTATGGTCCTATCTCTATTTGCAATCACACAGGTATACAAACACATATTCAACATTCCACCTTATGCTTAGAAATTAGGGCAAAATATTATTAAAGTTTTAATAACATAATCTTTTATGAAATAAAGTTTCACAAAGCGATATATCAATGTTCATCTAGTCCTTTATGCATGTTTCAATCATTTCAGCATGATAAGAATTAGGTAAATCTAACATTTATATAAGTCATCAAATAGACAAATAGAAGCCAAATTCAAGATTAATATCTACTAAGGCAATAATCTAACACCTATTTTAACTTAACCACTCTGAACGGTGAGGTTAACCAAAGAGACCAATTAATCAAGTCTATATCACAAGTTTAAAAAATTAAACAATTCTATTGATTTAATCTAGTTCATCAATGATCCACACTTCTCAGATATCCTATTGGTTCAAATTAGGAATAGATATACTCTTAATCATAATTTATCATACAACTATTACAATGCAGCAATAGATTAGTCAACTACACTACCAAGGTCATCTTTTAAGATTCATTATGCATCACGCTACTGACCCAACTTGATAACTCATACCAAATCAATTAATCTCTATGACCACCACTTGTTGCTTAAACATAAAAAGACCTTACCAAAAGGGGTTTTTTTGACATTTTCTTTCATAAAAGAGATTCAGCAAACTTCAACACTCAATTTACTCCAAAAGAAATACATAGGGTCAAAACGTCCACATGTTAAAGAACTTGCACCAGAAAGCTTTCATTATCCAAAGCATCAAGCGAATAAATGAGTCATGTTATCCAATAGGAAAGACAGTTCATTATCCAAAGCATCAAGCGAATAAATGAGTCATGTTATCCAATAACAAAGACAGAACTCTAATAAAAAGGTCAATCTTGACAATTAACCATGTTCACCAGCCACAAGAATAACTCAACGGTTGGGAAAACAATAACTGCTTTAAGGGACAAATTAAACCAATGGAAACACATCAACTGCTTTGTAACTACTAACCCAAGAAAATTCATCAACCAATAGCGAGTAATCAGAATAACCAAATGCAAACTCAAGGAAAACAACAACTTTTTCCAGAGAAACATATCCCCAACATTTGTAACTAAGTTATCCGGGGTAAACACTTCTCTTTCCCCATACCACAAATGGTGGTACAACCTGGCTGGGTCCATAGCCACAACCATAATCTCTACCTCTCGATATCGACTACCAACCACAATCAACAACACAGAATAAGTTTAAAGAACCAATATCAACTCATACATCAATAGTATAACATATTGAAAGTGTAAAAGCAATACTCATCCCATTCCCATCCTACTGTGCACCAGTGTGTCAAATTTTTAAGTAAATTAACCATTAGCAAATTTTAATTAATTTTACTAGTCCTAAAACAAATTTTAGCAAATTAAGTTTAGCTAAGTTGTTAATATACTCACAACGGACCTAAAGTCTACTTTGATACCAACTTAATACCCTAGCCCAACACAGAGCTCAGAATGCCACTAACTACACTAACTATCAATTTTAACATTATTTTAAAATAAATTACAGCAAGCATCTCAACGATAAAACCCATCCACGGGCCACATGAAAACAAGTATAATGATATAACAATCACGGATAATTAACCTCTAGGAAGCATAGCAAAGATAATAGTCCAAGAACAACGCAAAGCAATCAATTAAGTCTATCGAATGAATAATCAACTCTAACTTATCATCTAAGCTTATTCAACACCATCATGTCCTAAATATGAATCATCTTGCTATAATAAAAATTTCTCATGTCCAATGGATCAAGTAGTTGGGTGTAGGCTGTGATTCCAAGTGCGCTAGCCCTTCTCGAGTGAAACGTCATCAACGGTCACCTAAAACAATAATAGAGCAACAATGCGTCCAAGACTCAGCAAATACAACCATAATCAAGGTTATCATCATCATCTATCTATTTAATGCCATTCTCATACTCAAATAAACAAGCCATATTTCATATAGGTTGATGAGGAATGGCGGCCCGATCTTCCGATAGGTTCGATTGATTTCGTCATGAGGACGTTGATACTTTGAGGCTTCCGACCCGCAAACCGTCACCTCGCAATTCGCTACACCCGCACGACTGTCATTATCGACCACACTTGCACGCGATCGACCTTACCACGAGGATTATTGTTCCTGCAAGCAATCGAAGCAACTCACAAGAACAAGGAAGATGCAATCTGAATTGTATTGCGAATATGGATGAAGTTCACAAAGTGGGGTTCCTCAAACCGAACAATCGACGAAACTGCAAAGTGGCAGAATAATCTAAGAAAAACCCAGCCCTAAACTATGACGGCTACTATATATATAGGGGGACGTGAGGAGGTCGACCTAGGGTTGTGCCGCCGTGGGAAGAGGCGTACACAACCTGGGCTCCGACCTCAACACGCTTACAAGGCCCTATTAGGCCCAAAATGTGACGCAGCACCTTAACTTGTGACCGAGCTAAAAACGCGGGGAGGAGATCTTGTGTTGATGGACTTCCTTTTCTCGGCGCAATCAGATGGACTTCCTTTTCTTGGACGCAATCAGTGCAGATGACCAGGACTTGATGGATCCTCCCCATTATTCCTAAGTAACAAAAGATCACAATTATTAGGTAGTATACCATTCTGCATAGATAAATTATTAGCACTTAGAAACGAGCTCACCTCATAATTTAAGTGACGTGCTCGAGCTCTTATCATAGGACCTTGTAGTTCAGCAACTGGATTTGGAGGATTTTGTGTAGTGCATGTATCCGAAGGAGTGATATCCTCTTCATAGGTAAAGTTGCACAATTTAATAATTTACTCATATATGCGAATGCACCATCATGCTCATGCTCATATGCATCTCATTAGCTGATACCGGTATAGCGGAGTGTTCATCCATCGATGAACTACTCTATCCTTCACTCCCGTGAAGTCTTCACTGAAGTACGATTTTATCTAGAGCTCTCCGGACTAGTCATGTATCTTTATCACCAGAATAGTTACATAACTTTGTCACCGACCTGGCTCGTGCAACTCTTGTTATGATGAATGTAAATGATGCAACATCTCTAATTATTCATCAACATAATTCATCTCATTAACTCAATATCTCATTCTCATTAACTCAATTTTATAATCTCAATCACCCAATGTCATCAATATCATGTATAAGAATAAGCTTAACGAAAGCATAATAAATAGCATGATAAGTTAGGGGCGGACCCAGGACTAAATATTAGGTATGGCGAGAATCGCAAACGTGGACCAAAGAGGATTACCCAAAACCAAAAGAATCCATAAACAAATTATATTGCAATCGTAGTAATATGAGTATATGACACTAAATGGAATCAACAACTACAATCCGCATGCGAACATATGAAGATGGAGGTAGGACATAGAAAAATACCTTACAAATGAAGCTTACTCAACAATTTGCCACCAAGTCATCCAACATAATAGTTTGAACAAAATATAAGACATGAAAGAAACAACCTATCAAAGAGAGACTGATTAGTATTTAGTAGTGTCACAATTAATTGATAATAAATCATGAAAGATGTAGAAGAAATAGAAGCCAAAATACATACCACTAAAGCACTAATTGCGTCTAGGAGAACGAGGCATTTTCATCCTACGAGATTTCATGCCTTGAAACCGTTTCTTGATTCTATCCCGATCAAGTCCTTTGAATATCTCTCATTCAACATAGCACACCATCAAGTCATTAAGCCAATCATTCGATATCTTATTGCGCAAATCAGTCTTGATAATATTCATAGCTGAAAAGACTCTTTCAACCGATGTTGTTGCCACCGGTAGTAGCAATGCTAACTCCATGAGGCAAGGTCGTCAGAGTCGAGATCCTGAGTTGGATCGCTTTGCCTTCGGTAGGATCGAAATCGTAGTATCGAATCGTAGAATCGACGATTCTACGGAATTGTAAAAATACACATATTTAACATCTATACTATAAGTTTGTATGATTCTTATATGGTTTACCACTTGCATGTTCCTTAAAAGTATCTAGACATACTCTAGGAATAAAAATAGCTTATCATTATCAAGCGCAAGATTGCTCATGCCATAATATAGATATTTGTACTAACATTACCACACTGATACAATAATTTGCGTGCTCCTTGTTTATTTATAGTGCCATTCTCAGAAATTAATATCAACAAATTTTGCTCTAAAACAAAATATCAGCAATGCCTAGCCTCTAAAAAAATTGCAAAAAAAAATTATCCTAAGTCTCTATGAGTAGGATCGACAGTGCGATTTGGATCGACAGGCTGTCGTAGGTTCATAGAATCGTAAGACTGTAAGAGTAGGATCGCGGTCCTAACTACCTTGCCATGAGGCGGTAAACCAATGGAAGTATAATATGTCTTTCAGTTTCGATCATCTTCATGGCCAGATTTCTAAGATCATGATAAACAATAAAATCATCAACTCTTAGTACATGAAGAATGAAGGTTTCAAGTTGATCCTTTATAGTCACACGATCAGCGATGGAGAAATATTTATCATAGATCTCCGCTAGTCAAGCAATCTTATCCAAATCGAACTTGGAGAACGAGTCTCTTAGATCAAGACAAGAAAAGCATACAAGCAACTCCAAAGATATCTCATTGGAGCGATGGTCCATCTCTGTGGTAATAGCATCAATAGCAGTAAAGAAGGTATCAACATGATAATGACGGTCTTGAGTGATTGTTATCCCATCACGCCTTGATTGGCACCATCTTGGTATCGCTTCACCCATATTTGGTATCAGAATCTAATTTGCATCACAAAATATTTTGACTTCTCCAAATAATGGATCCCAACCATGGTTCCTCCAGTTGATTAAACGTGCTTTAACATCAATAAGCAAAGACATGGCCTTAACAATGTTTTGTTCCTTCCTTTGCAAGACAAGAGATAACTCATTTGTAATACGAAACACTTTCAACATCATATTCAAAATGAACACAAAGTTAAAGCTCTCCATTATATACAACAAACCTGCTGCCTTAGATGGATTATGCCCATCTTCATGCACAAGGCCTAGCACAGTTGTCACTACATCCCACATTGACTGAATACAGAGTAAGGTTGCATAATGCGAGCCCCATCTAGTATCTCCAGGTCTAGCCAAGCTAGTTTCTTGTTGCTTCCCTCTTCCGGAAAAAATCTGCCCACTCTCCAACTTACCCAAAATGTTTTGGCAATGCTTGTCAAGCAATAGATCCTTCCTCTTGCAAGATGCACTAGTGGTGGTCACAATCAAATTCACATAGTCGAAGAAATCATGGACAGAAGAGCAACTACTTGCGACAGCAACGATTACCAACTGTAATTGGTGAGCAAAGCAATGGACATAAAAAGCATGTGAATTCTCATCACGAAACTGTCTTTGCAGGCCGTTGAATTCGCACCTCATATTTGAAGCTTCATCATACCCATGCCCTACTACAGAAATGCTAATACTGGACGCCTGATCACAGACGGTTCATCGAAACCGTCAGATAAAAACAATCTCGAGCGGTTTTTGTTACCCACCGTCTGTGTTATTCTCCGCGCTAAAAACCGCTCGTGAAGATGTCATATCACGAGCGGTTCCAAACATGAACCGTCGTGATATTACACAATATCACGCACGGTTTTTTTAGAACCGTCGTGATACTTCACGACGGTTCCAAACATGAACCGTCGTGATATTGCCCAATATCACGACGGTTTTATTAAAACCGTCCGTGATAATTAACTCACCACGACGTATATATATAGCTCCGCCTCCTGGCCAAAAACAGATATAGTCTTCTTGATCTCCATATCTCTAGGCGCCACGATAGGTCCATCGCCGCCTGCGTGCGGTTTGAGTACATCGCCTCACCTCACCGAGCCGGCTGGTCCATTTCAGCTTGTATATTGTCGCCGAGGAGCTTGCCGCCGTCGCCTCTGTTCACCGATCGACGACCCAGCCGCGCCTTGGACCTTCCCGACTTTCATTGACACCTTCCTCGTGATCGAGGTGAGATACTGAAGCATAAGCATCCTTTAATTTGAGTAGTTTGAGCGCTTACGCCAAATCGCTAGTTTCAGCGCCCATGGGACATCGTCACCGCTTGTTCGCCTCGGCGAGACCTTAGGGCCGAGAGCCACGACTATATAGCAATGCGATGTCACCCCTAAGCCCGTTTGAGCTTCAAATTAATTAATCCTCTGTTTTTAATCATTTAGTTAATAAACTAACGAGTCTATGACATGTGGGATCGCCATAGATTTTATAAATAAAATCATGAAATAAAAATGAGTCAGCGACAAGTAGGGCCCACATGTAAGTTAATAAAATCCAAAAAATGTAAAAATGAAAAAATCATAATTAAGCCTCGGAAAATACGCTTTGAAAGTCATCACCCTTTTATTTATTTTCGTGGTTTTCAATACGAACCGTGTGATGGACCGAAATTTGGATGTACACCGAGAACCGTGTGAGTGAAGAGTACATTAATGGCGTGTCTGCTTTTACAAGAGCCGCCGAGGAGGATATGTTGAATAAGGGGCGGAATATATGTACCGTCCATGCATTGATCGCGAGAATCAAGATGTTTAACAACCGAAGCGCAGATCGAAGCACACTTGATTCAAGGGGTTTCAAAAGGGTTATACATGTTGGACCATCCACGGTGAAGAGCATATTATACAGAAGTCAACGATATGCATATTATACAGAAGTCAACGATATGCCGCCAATGTCGATTGTGGTTCCGATTCGGATAGGTCGCACGATGACAATCTAGACGAGATGCTTCATGATGCGTAGAAACTGTGATGAGAGGGAGTATGTTCAATTCGGGCGTGATGGAGGACTCAGAGAAACCTTTGTTCCCGGCCGCAAGTCGGAATACACAAGGTTGTCATCCGTGCTTAAACCGCTGAAATTGAAGGCAAGCAACGGTTGGTCCGACAAGAGTTTCACTGAGTCATTAGGTCTCTTAGCGGACATGCTTCCTGAGGGAAATGAGTTGCCCAAAACCACCTACAAAGCCAAAAAGGTTCTTTGTCCATTGGGAATGGAAGTAGAAAGAATACATGCATGTCCGAACGACGGTATCCTCTACCGTAACGAGTATACAAACATGCATGTATGTCCGGTGTGCAACGCATCCCGATACAAGCGTAAGAAGCAATCAGATGACAACGAGGGAATCGAGGTGAAGAAAGGACCTCCTACTAAGGTGGCGTGGTATCTTCCTGTAATTCCCCGTTTGAAGCGGTTTTTTGCGAACCCAAAGAATGCAAAACTGCTGTAATGGCACTCAGAGGAGCGTAAGAATGACGGAAAGTTAAGACACCCTGCTGATTCCGCCCAGTGGAGAAACATCGATAGGAGGTTTGCAGACTTGGTGGAACCGAGGAATATAAGGTTTGGATTGAGTACAGATGGAATGAATCCTTTCGGTAATATGAGCAGCCGACATAGCACTTGGCCTGTGACGCTCTGTATCTACAACCTTCCTCCTTGGTTGTGTATGAAGCGGAAGTATATTTTGTTGTCGATACTTATCCAAGGGCGAAGCAACACTGGGAATGATATTGATGTGTACCTAGCACCATTGATGGAAGATCTAAAAATACTGTGGATTGAAGGGTACAGGTATGGGATGCGTACAAACGAGAGAACTTCACTTTACGTTCCTTGTTGTTCTGGCACCATAAATGATTATCCTGCCCTTGCTAATCTGTCGGGCCGAGTACAAAAGGGGCCAAAGCCTGTACTCACTGCTTAGATGATACCCAGAGTGTGTGGCTGAATCACTCGCGCAAAACCGTGTACATGCGTCATCGTAGGTTCCTTCGGAGGGCTCACCCATACCGCAGGATGAAGAAACAATTCGACGGAGAGAAGGAGGACAATTCAGCTCCAAGGCATTTAAGCGGAAAAGAGGTCTATGATATGGTTAAGGATTTAGATGTTGTGCTTGGAAAGGGATGTAAATCGAGGACAAGTAAGAAGAACATGTGGAAGAAGAGATCAATATTTTGGGACTTACCTTATTGGGAGCACCTAGAAGTTCGCCACTGCATCGACGTCATGCATGTAGAAAAGAATGTATGTGACAGCTTGATTGGTCTCTTACTGAACATTCGTGACAAAACAAAAGATGGTGTCAACGCACGGCTTGACTTGGTTGATATGGACATCAGACCTGAGTTAGCACCAACAAGGACCGATAAAGGACGAACGTACCTTCCCCCTGCTTGTTACACTCTGTCCAAGGCCGAGAGAACCGAACTGTGCCGGTGCTTGCATGGCGTGAAAGTTCCGTCCGGTTACTCGCCAACATGAAGAAACTTGTTTCGATAAAAGATTTGAAGTTAATTGGCATGAAGTCTCATGATTGTCATGTGTTGATGACACAAATGCTCCTGTTGCAATTAGAAGTATTTTGCCGATCAAGGTCCGAGAGACAATCATGAGGTCGTGTTATTTTTTAACACAATTGCTTAGAAGGTCATCGATCTCGAAGGACTAGATGCTCTGCAGACGAGGTGGTGACGACACTATGTGATCTTGAGATGTATTTCCCTCCGTCGTTTTTCGATATCATGGTCCATCTCATTGTTCATATTGTGAGGAGATAAAGATGTCGGGCCCGTGTTCCTCGTAGCATGTACCCGTTCGAGAGGTTCATGGGAATTCTCAAGTCATATGTACGAAATCGATCTCGGCGAGGGCAAGATCGTCGAAGGTTATGCAACCGAAGAGGTCATTGAGTTACGCCTCGATTACATGGCTCAGTCGAACCGATAGGTGTGCCTCAATCTCGCCATGAGGGAGGCTCGAGGGTATCGGGACCATCGGAAGGAAAGCAATCACTCCAAATATGGATGCGTATGCTCAAGCCCATTTCACTGCTTTTGCAACACATGACCGAAGTGTCCTAGATATCGACTAGCACAAGGACGTGCTTGACAATGTAATCCGCCGCGGCGGATGTTTGGATCACGAGACAACACAATGCATTTGTTCAACCAATGGTTGAAGGAGCGACTTGCTAGGAGCTCGTCAAGTGATATCTTGACATGGTTGGCAAAAGGGCCAACATTTACAGCTTGTAACATGGCGAGGATCGACATAAATGGGTACACATTCTATCGCAGCTCGGGATATAAAAAGCACTAACGAACAGCGGTGTCCGCATAGATGCATTCAAGATCGATGGGTGAGGAGCTCCTACTATGGGCAAATAGAGGAGATATGGGAGCTCGACTCGTGCTTTTCAAGATCCCCTATTTCGGTGCCGTTGGGTCCATCTCCCACAGGTGAAGGTCGATAAATGCACGGCGTCACTACCGTGGACCTCGAGCGTGTTGGATACAAAGACGAACCGTTCAGATCTTGCTAACCAAGTTGTTCAAGTCTTCTATGTTACCGACCCGCAAATAAGAAGCGCCACGTAGTTCTTCATGGAAAAAGGAGGATTGTCGGAGTTGAGAATGTAGTGGGCGAGGAAGAATACAATCAATTTGACGAGTTCCCTCCTTTCGGAAGCGGCATAAGGGTCGAGGAAGAAGAACATGACGAAAACTAGCTACATACTGCGTCGATCATCATGAAGGGCTAATTTTAAAGATTAATTGAACAATGTGTGTATATGTACTATATACATTCGATGATCATGGTTAATTTTAGTTCATTTGAGTTAATTAATTGATTTGTCTTGTGAAATGGATGTGATTGTTTCTCAAATGAATGTGAATTGGATGTATATACATGTACTTGTTGTCTTTTACGCTTGTTTCAGAGGGCATGGCTAGCATTTCTGAGGCTAGCCAATAAACAGAACGATCTAGATATTAACCAATACAAAATAATATCGCAGACGGTTTGAACTACGACCGTCTCACATGTGTATCACAGACGGTTGTTTATCAAATCCGTCAGTGCTACATGTATATCACGACGGTTGTTTATTAACATCGCTCATGATACATCATATATCACTGAGCGGTTCTAACTTAGAACCGCTCGGTTATTATACTATCACGCAGCGGTTCTAAATTAGAACCGCCTGTGATAATCATATATCACGCATTTGCGGTTGTTTATTAAAACCGCTCAGGATTCATCAATATCACAGAGCGGTTGTTTATTAAAACCGTCAGGATACATCACATATCACGCAGCGGTTCTAAGTTAGAACCGGCTGTGATAGTAATATCCTGAGCAGTTCTAATTTAGAACCGTCTGTGATATCCATCCCTATTTACATTCGGACTCTAGCTAGGGTTTGCCGCGCCCGCCACTCTCAAGCGATTAAGTTTCTCAACTCCTCTCGCTCCTCCTCCCCGAGCCCGTCGCCACCGTCCTCGCGCCCCTCCTCGAGCCCGGCGCTACTCCTCCCCGATCCCGTCGACGCCGCCTCCTCCTCGGCCGGCGCGCCTCCCCAGCCCGCCGAGCCTCCTCCTCAGACCAGCAGAGCCCGCTGCCTCCTCCCCTCCCCGAGCCAGCGGCGCCTCCCCTTCGACGCCGCCTGCTTGCTCGGTCTTACTCATTGCTCGTCCTTCTCCTCGGCCTAAAGGTAACCAATGCCGAAGTTACCGATCGACCCCATGCCCCTTTCCCTAACTATTTCTATCAATAATCTGTCATGATCCTTCATGATAATTGTACTTGTTTTAGGAATTTGTATTTGTTCTAGTCGATTATTCATATGGTATTTGTTTTGATATCGCTCTTCGAATACATTGCAATGTGGTGTGTTGGGCTTGAGATGAATGCTCTGTGATGATAATAGTCTTGTCTTGAAATTATTTTGATAATCGGGTTTGTACTTGAGCTCTAATTGGAATGCTTACTCTACATCGATAGCAATATCAAAATGTTAAATCTTAGCTTTATGCTGATTTCATTTGTTCACATGATGTTCTATTTCTTGTGAAGATGTCTTCCGCTCATTCCGAGTCGGTAGCCGCCATGTGTCGGATGATGCACCATCCTCTGGAACAATATCCAACCGCGGTAGAAGAAGAGGAATATCGAAAAGGCCCACGGGCGATTTACCATCACGAGTCGTCGATGCAGGACCCCTATCAATCCTCGCCGAAAGCCGCATTCCGGAGAATGGTCGGAATAGTTGCACGGAGCGGGTCAAGATCACCTACGATTCGTGGAAGGTGGTGCCCGGACCATTGAAAACTAACTTGTCTTGACGGAAATTCTTGCATCGTTCGAGATCCCTAGAACTCACGGACTCCGTCTGACGACACAGCGTTGCTACAAGCGTGCAAAGCGTGGAAGAACTTCAAAGCACGCTTGTCAAGAACTACGTGGAGAAGGATCTGCCGCCCTTCCACAAGTATCTATTCTTGGAAGAGTCTGGGCGAGTTTGTGGCGAAGAAGACGACAGATGAATTTAAGAGTGAAAGTGTGGCGCTACGGCCCTCGAGCAAAAAACAAGCACCCCACGACTCGGCACCGCTGGTATGCGGGTAAAGCCCGATATGGAGGGATCGAGAACAGCGAAAAGCGGTTTGAATCTCTCCTGCTTTTCGAGATCAGCGATGTGCGCGCCGACGGTGGTTATTTGCGAGGTTAGCTATTCGACCTCGGGAAGTGTACTTTCCAAACCCGAAGACCGTGAAGTGTCCCAACGCTGTAAGATATCGAACTACCTAGTTTGTAATTACTCCATAACTTCATAGGAAGTGAAATGACATGTCGGGCTATATTGCGATAACGCCGAGTGCACAATCTTCCCAAGGCTCATTCGAGCGAGATAGGGAGAAAGATATACTCTCTGCGGCCCTAGGAAACAGTGAGCATCCGGGTCGCACGAGAGGCGCTGGTGTTTTTGTTACATGGGAACAATGGTTCCAAGCGGACAGAGGATCGTACCGGAGTAGGAGGAGAGCCAAAGCCGAGCACGATGCAAAGCTACGAGAGGATCTTCGTGCATCCCTCAGAGATGAGCTCACTGAAAAAATCAGAGCGGAGGTCAGTGAAAAAGTCGACCAATCCTTTGAGGAAAGGATTAGTATGCGTTCGAGCAAAAGCAAAGAAGAGACTTTTGAGGAAAGGATTAGGGATTGCAAATGCCAAGTCGGTTGGAAGCCCCTGCCTCTACTATACCGCTAGCTAGCCCCCCAAACATCCGAGTAGTGCAAGTCCAACCCTAACCCTACCACAATAGGTGATGACAGATTTTCCGTCGATGACATCCGGTAATAATTATTATCTCCGAATGCTCAATCCATTCATAAGCTTTGTTGGAGTAGCTAATTTTGTACCGTTATGTACGTAGGTGGCTACGAAGTGCAAGCTCCAAGTGAGATATGTCTCTGTTGCCCTAGATGCTGCTTGGGGCCAGGTGTATCCATCGGTATTGGAGCTTTGGTGCACGGTGCAAATCTAGCTCCGGTTTCAAAAAGTGAATGTGGGCGGTGTTTGTGCCAATTTCGAGGCCGTCCCGCTGAAAATTCCCCAAACGATGAGGTCATGACTCTAGGGCAAGCCGTTGGAACATTCATCCAGTGGCCCAAGGAGGACATCTGCCTGGAGCTACCTGCTCCGGTGTCAACTTCACGGAATGTCTGCAGCGGCATCAAGTCCACGGGACTTGGTCGCTGCCGGCTTCTGACCGACATGGCAAGGGCCCGCCGCATCACATGCATCTACACCTCGTGCTCGATCGACTCTTGTGAAGTCGACCTATACAAAGCGAGGCAGCAAGGGCAAGGGCAAATCGAAGGCGATCGAGTCTTCTCTGATATCCCTTCTTGCCGTTGGCGGAAATACAAGCCAGCGAGCCGTTGCTCGAGAAGTTAGACAGCCCTACCTTAGGATTTGGATTGCACGGAATTGCATGCATGGTACATGGAGCAGTCCAACAAGCGGTTGATCAACGATGCTCGGGTGTCACCGTCAAGTTCAAGGAGCATCATTTTAACCACGTGTATCAAGGCGCCGTCTTCACGGTGACCTTCGACGACTTGTTACGTCTCTTCAACCTCGGCGAGCTCGGCGTCTCAATCATACGATCTTGGACAATCGTAAGTGTGTATAATCACGGTCAATGTTAGTGTAATATCGATAAATGTTATATATAACTCCTAGCTTTTGTATAATAGATACATGATCTGTGAAGCGAAAGAAGGAAATCACCGGTAGGTTTCCTCGACCCACACGTTGTCTCCGAGCAAAGCATCACGGCGAATGCAACATTAAATCGAGAATTACGTTATAGATTTTTTCATGGCTCACCGCAACAAGGAATTCATACTTTTGCCCTACAACCGAAGTAAGTAGTGTTGCACTCTGGCTATACTTAATGTTGATTTGTACTTTATAAGCAACACGAACTTAGGTTTAATGACCATCTTGACATACCGTAGGTTCCATTGGATTCTAATTGTAATTATACCAAAACGAAATCGTAATATACCTAGATTCCCTACAGAGGGCCACCACAACTTCACAACTATCCGGAGTTTAATCATCAGGTAAACACATTTCCTCCATAGAAACTCTATTGTAGTCTTTCCTTCCTTTGCAATGGCTAAGGCTAACTTCTTAGAGTCACGTGGGGTGTTCGGCGTGTTACATGCTAGAGGATGGAATATCAAGGAAGAACGCCGCAACATGATCAAACATTCCCGTACTTGCTAGCTAGTACACATTAATCCTATATAACACTTCGTAGCAATGCCTCTTGAACTAACTAATTCTATTTTTGCAGTGCCACCAGCAGCCGCCGGGCCGCAATGTCTGTGGATACTATGTTTGCCACAACATGCAACGGTTCCGCAATCACCAATGATCCTCAGGTTTGTCAATCTTTCAACAATTATTTCATATATACTTACCAATTTATATAAGCCCGAATTTAACCTTCATATCGACGGGTTGCAAACATCGCTGAAATGCGTTGGAGCAGGCGAGCTCATAAAAATTCGATCACACCTTGCGGCATTCCCGAGCAGACGGTCATAAATCCAAATGGGAGTTTCCACGATGTAGCAGATTGAACTTGATTGAGATAGATTGAACATAATGGTACATGTGTGTAAATTAATGTACATTAATGGTTAATTTTAGTTAATTGATTTGTGAATTGGATGTGTGCTTGTTTACGAAATGAATGCAATTTTGATGTGCTTCGAAATGAATGAGAATTGGATGTGCTTGTTTGAGAGGGCATGGCTAGCATTTCTTGAGGCTAGCCAATAAGCGAAATAGATTAAGCAATGCAAAGACTACCACAGGGCGATGCGTAGATGAAACCGCTGCGTGATAGTCGACTACCACAGACGATGCATAGATGAAACCGTGCAGTGATGATCATTTACGCAACGATACGTATATGAAACCGCTGCGTGATAGTGGACTATCACAGATGGTTTCATATACAGACCGTCTGTGGTAGTCTACTATCACAGACGATTTTATCTACGGACCGTCTGTGGTAGTCGAATATCACAGACGGTTTTATCTACGGACCGTCTGTGGTAGTCGACTATCACAGACGGTTTTATCTACGGACCGTCTGTGGTAGTCGACTATCACAGACGGTTTTATCTACAGACCGTCTGTGGTAGTCGACTATCACAGACGGTTTTATCTACGCACCGTGCAGCGGTAGTGATCTATCACGAGCAGTTGCATCTGAACATCGTGCAGTGATAGTATGTATTACAAACGGTTCGAGAACCGTCTGTGATGACCATTAGCATTACTGACCCATAAACTCAGACGGCTCACGGAACCGTCTGTGATGGCATTTTTGAACCGTCTGTAAAGGCCTTTTCTGTGATAGTCTAGCAATAAGTAAACCATGCCTACCAAGCATCCCAACCAATGTTCTCTTCAATGCATCTAATATTACCTCTGTAACATGTTGGGGACACAAAAATCTTTCCATAACCTTCCCTTTATTGTTCATAAACCTGCATGACAAATGATAAATTTATTGAGTAGAACAATAGAAACTTTTAAAAAACTGATAGAACATATAATCAATTACTAACCTCACAATCACGGCAATTTGCTCTTTGATAGATACATCATGAGATTCATCAATAATAATAGATAAAAGACTATCCCCAATCTCCTCCTTTATCACTTTGGTTACCTCCTGCGCACAACATTTTGCAAGTTGCTTTTGAATCTTTGGGCAAGTCATGTGGGCAGTTACAGGACATAGCTCATCAAATGCAAGTCTTACTTCCTCCTTTCTTTCTTTGTACCAATCAACCATCTCTAGAAAATTGCCCTTGTTTAATACGAAGAAGATTCATTATGCCCATGAAATGAATGACCTTGCATTAGGAGAAAACTTGCACAATCCAAAGATGCAGTCACACGAGTTTCATATTTCATTTTTGCATTCTTGCTATAAGTAACCACCTTATGTGACACACTACACCTTTGATTCTTAAAATCATCACATGATTTTCTTGCATTATTGTGAACACTACTAACCCTTCCAACATGATCGGCATATGATTTGTATTGATTTTTCCAATTGTTATATCCTATTTTGGTGAAGACATCATGATCAAATTGTTCATGTAAAGGTTGTTGCATAAAAAGAAAGCAATAGAAGCAATATGCCGCATCTTTCTCCACACTATATTCCAACCAATCGTACATCTTAAACCATGATTCACTAAAGCCCCTAAGGTTATTTCCATATGTTTTGCGAGGATGGTTATGGCCAATAGGTTGAGTAGGGCCCTTCAATAAAAAAAAAGCCCTCCTTACTTGATCTCTAATGTCGGGATGAAAATCCTCAATTGCTATGCGAAGTCCCGGATCAGCAATGATGTGATCCGGGTTAAATTCCTTAATACCTTCATCCACTTGTTGTGGTTGTCGTGGTTGTGCAATCTGTAATTCTTGTGGTTGTGGACCTTCTGGTTGTGTAGCCTCTCAGAGTTGGTCCAATTGTTGAGATTGTGCTTGTGCGGATGGTGTTCCGCTTGCCCTAGTACTTGTGCTCGAAACTTTGCTAAAATACCTCTTCAAATCCATTTATACCAAATCAAACAAGTAAAAAACGACAACACATTTCAATACTCCATTTGATTACAACATGTGAATGGTAAAGAGTAAAGACTTATCAGTTATCACCCAGATACTTACTGGAGCTTTTCCCCCAATCTTATTACTACCTTCCTTGCTCATCTTGACTAGACACAAATTCACACAATGACACAAACACTGAATCACACAATGTTCAACAATCAACACCAAGTCACCAACTTAACACTTGAAGTCTTGATTCTTGAACATTTGTCACTTGTGACTTGTCAGTTGAACTCAAGATAGAGTCATAGTCTAGGGACTGGGAGACAGGGAGAGCCTGAACTGCCGAGTGGGAGAGCGGACACCGGAGAGCCGGAGGCGGAAGCGGAGAGGGACTGAGGGAGGCCTTGCCGACTACCGCCGCGTGCCCTCGCCTGCCCCCGGTCGGCCACGCCTCGCCTCGTGCCCTCGCGGTCACGCGTCGTCGGCAACCGCCGCCGCCGCTTTACCGCATGCCCTCGCCCATTCTTTGCTGCTGCGCTCCCTCGCCTCGCTCGCCCTGCCTTTCTTCGCCCGCGTGCCTCGCATCATGGCTACTGGCCGCTAGGGTTAGCAGCGGGACCCAGGAGCAGCACGAGCTAGCATCGCATGCAGGAAGCATCCTCCATTCCTCTTTGTCCCTTACTCCATTTATGTGCTGGGCTAGGCCAGTTGAGTCACCAATGGGCTGGGCCGTGTCCACGCCTAGGGGGCTGGGGGTGTTCGCACCGGATGGAGCTCGGGCGGCCGCCCTAGCTGGCCCGAAGGGACGGTCCACCCCTGTGATAAGTAATATCAATGACAATGACGAATAACTCGTTGTTCACCACTCTACCATATACTTACCTTTAGCCCTTCGAAGCCGGATGACGAAATTGTGGCACAGCGCGTGAAGCCATAGTCCCTGAACAAGCAAGTAATAACACACCCTCAAAAACATCATAAAAATCACATCATCACAGCACAAACTCGTCACACTAATCGATCTCGCATGTTTACGCCAAACCGGCCAAATTAACCCAAATCTACCTGACACACTACCCGCTGTCCTAGTAGTAAAACATCTCTAACTTATTCATCCTAAATCTAAATTCAACCAACTAAGACTTTATGGAATCCTCACAAAACAACCTACATTTTTCTAGTTATGATGAAACTCTGATTCTACCATTTTCTACCCCGTTTCTTTACCCGAAGACTTCCAAAATCCATATCTTTTAACCTACTAATCTAAAAATTGTGTTCTTAAACTTTATAGAAACATTAAGAACTTACCTACAATATCCATGTTGACCAAATTCCCATATTAACTCACCTACTATTTTTAATCTACTAATTACTACAGATTGTCAACACACGACAAACTCTACCGAACAGTAGAACTATAAACTTCATATCTTACAATCTATGCATCGGATTGACATGAATAAAAATTCTACCAAAAGCTATCGAAATTCTCTACAACTATCCAAGGTAGTCAGAGTCGAGATCCCGAGTCGGATCGATTTGCCTCCGGTAGGATCAAATCGTAGAATCGATTTATCTCTGGATTTGTAAAAATACACATATTTAACATCTATACTATAAGTTTGTATGATTCTTATAAGGTTTACCACTTACTTATTACCAAAAAGGGGCAAAACACTTCTTATCACACAACAGAAAAGCATAATGGTACTGGCATGATGGGTGATATAGTTCTGAACTACATGAGAACAACCAATGGCCTTGACTAGTTTACTACAATTAATGAGAAATGTTCACAAGTTTTGTAAATCAATATCTAATTGCAACACTTGCATGTTCCTTAAAAGCAGCTAGACATACTACAGGAATAAAAATAGCTTATCATTATCAAGCTCAAGATTGCTCATGTCATAACTCATAATATAGATATTTGTACTAGTATTGCTACACTGATATAATATTTTGCATGCTCCTTATTTATTTATAGTTTCGATCTCAGAAATTAATATCAACAAATTTTGCTCTAAAACAAAATATCAGCAAAGCCGGACCTCTAAAAAAATTGCAAAAAAAAAAAGAAAAAATTGCAAAAAAAAAATTGCGACTCTACCACGATTCTACCCTTTGGATCGCGACTCTACCACGACTCTACCTGATCCCGATCCACAAAATATCAGCAAAGCCGGACCTCTAAAAAAATTGCAAAAAAAAAAGAAAAAATTGCAAAAAAAAATTTGCGACTCTACCACGATTCTACCCTTTGGATCGCGACTCTACCACGACTCTACCTGATTCCGATCCACAGTGCGATTTGGATCGACAGGCCGTCGTGGGATCATAGAATCGTACAAATTTACGAGTAGGATTGTGATTTTAACTACCTTGCAACTATCTAGTAGATGAAATTCTCAAATTATACCTCTATACTATCCGTAAAAATAGTACAACAGAACAGCAGACTAAACCAATCTACTAAACGAATTTCTATCGATTGCTAAATAGAAAAGAAGTAACAGAATCATCACTCTTGGAGATCATGATGATGAATGCGAGATCCGAACGAGACTTCTCCCTTTTCTTTCTCCCTTCCTTCTCCCCTTCTTTCTTTCTCTTCCTTTTCTACTGTTCAAACCATCGCAAACCCATAAAAAAATGTGCAGTAGCATTGCTAGCAACTCGCAGCATAGCAACTTCCCTCTCTACTGTTCCAGCGCTGATGAGCATGTGCAAAGCATGGGAGCACTAATTATCTAGTAGGGCGATTACGCACTAATGCATGTCTTTGTCCTTCACGCATCGCGTAGTTTGGTGAGCAGTGAAAGCGATCGAATGGGTGACATTAGGGATGGAAAATGGTAAAGGATAATCCATTTCATCCGATGTTCGTATTCAAGAAAATGTAAATGTGGTAAGTAAAATTCGTATTCGAATAGAAAACGAATCCGAATCCGGATACTATCCGGGTTTTTTCCCGGATACGAATCCGGATGTGGTATGAGAAATAATGCTAAATACGAATACGGATACGGACAATATCCATATTCACAAAATAGTGCGGCCTCCGGCGGCGCCACCGAGTGCGATAGTGCGCCGCAGCACTAATCGATCATGACGCTAAGCGGGGCGGCCCAAAGCCCAATCTAGCAAGCACGCACGTGGTTGGCCATTGAGTGCCTTCAGCCTTCCCATGCTGGCATGCTGCATTGCTGCTATGTCGTAGCCCGCATTGCCTGGGCGCTCGGGCTAGTGCCACACTGGCACACTGCCACTGCAGTACTGCTACTACGGCATTGTTGCACTGCTAGAGTGCTAGTGCTTCAAGATTCTTTACTGTAGACGTGTAGTCATATACACACATTACATAAATTTGTTCTACTAAGATTTGTCACAAAAGTTGTAGGATATTCGCATTCGACCGAATTGAGTACATATTAGATTCGAATTAAGTATTACGTTCGACATTCGATTCAGATATTAAATTCGAGAATATTCTTATTCGTATTCGTTTTAAAAATATGGATTCGTATTCGTATTCGAGACTATTCGATTTGTATTCGATCCGTTTCAACCCCTAGGCGACATGCAGCGATGCGGGCAGGCGATCGGCCGCACCTTCACGCATGCTTGTGACAGCGGCGGCGCGTGGCGGTGGCTCTGGCGTGGGCGGATGCCTACGCATGGGTGGCGATGTCTTTGCGGCGGCTGACTAAACGCGAAGGCGAGAGAGCGCGTGGGCGGCGGCGGCTATGCGGCGGTGGTGGCGCTTCTGCTGGCGGCAGCGCATGAAGGAAAAAGAAACTAAAGAGACTAGGTTTTCTAGATCCCATAATCCCCACATCCTCTTTTTACCCAGGCGCGAACCAGCCTCTCCCATACGACTAGTTACAGGAAAATAACTACCCTCTAAACTATCCAAAACATCCCGTTTTTATTTATCCCCTTTTGTCTAATTATGTATAGGTCCTTAGGAGGGTTATTTTCAAAATACCCCACTAAACATTTTCGTTCTCTCTCTAAAGAGTTTCAGGGTATTACATTCTGTAACACTCTGACCCAAAATCCGCTCAATGCCCAACCCACCGTGGAGGCAGACCCGCGCACACATACCACCTCACTTACACTTTCGTCCTCGCTTCATGTAAAAGGGTTAACCCGGAGGTGCTACGTTTGGATCCAACAGGCATTATATACTACTACAACTCACTTTAGACAAGCAATGTGGGACTAATCCCACCACACAACTCCTCATGGGCCACATGGGCTGCACTACGAGCAGGCCATGGTATTACATTCACCCCCTCTAAGGGCTGATGCCATTGGTAGCATACCGCATACGCGACAAATGCCCAGAACCACCCCTCGGTACACGTCCGTTAATCCAATGCCAGCACATATGCCATGCGGTATGCCCACTCCGGGCCTACACACGCCATGCAACATATGCCTGCGCCCCTATTCTGCATGCGCCCGTGCAGTGAAGGTTGATGCTCTAATACCATCTGTAATACCCTGGCCCAAAATCCGCTCAATGCCCAGCCCACATTGGGGGCGGACCTGCGCACACATAGCACCTCACTTACACTTTCGTCCTCGCTTCATGTAAAATGGTTAACCTAGAGGTGCTACGCTTGGATCCAACAAGCATTATATACTACTACAATTCATTTTAGACAAGCAATGTGAGACTAATCCTACCACACAACTCCTCATGGGTCATATGGGCCGCACTTCGAGCAGGTTGGGGTATTATGCAAACATTTCTCAATGCATCAACTATATGATCTGTAAGTTAAGTAGAAGTTAGGCTTAATTATACAGGTAGCCAACCAATAGAGAGCAACACTCAATTCCTTTATATTAGTTGTTGGTACAGTTTTCGCTTTAATAATACCATAATCGAGATGATAAAACATGATTTGTTTCTAACATTTTTGCTATCCTTTTTAAACCACATGATTTGCATACACTCTCGAAAGTCAAAGGAAAGGAAGAGGGATAAACCTAAAGAAAACATAGATCATCAACGTTTTTGGTGATTAAGATTTGTGCTGAGCTACAACATGAAACAAACATTTATAGCAATGGAATTTATAAGTAAACTGTAAGCTATAACGTTTAGAGGTATCAAACTTTTAGTACAGTTTTGTAGGCAACCCTTTAGTAATCTTAAATACAAGACTTGGGCTTTTCTCTTTATCTGGCCCATTTGCTTTTTTTTGAATATTTAGAACTCTTACAAAGCTCTTCCTCTTCTATCTCTTCCAGGTTACATTCCTGAATTTTGTAGCAAACTATGTTATTAAAACAGTCTATATCACACATTCAAATCTTCCGTAGTTTCACACATGATGTTTCTCAGTTAAAATATGAATCAAAACTGTCCACAAGGACTTCGTAAAAAAACAAAACATTAACTGTTATAACCCCGAGGTGTAAACTAAAGTATCACCATTTCAAGGTTTTGCACTTCACCTATCTTAGTATTCTGCTTACCTAGCAACATTGTGAGAAACAGAACTTTTGAGATATTCAGAGATGTGCTATCATAACTTTTGAGATATTCAGAGATGTGCTATCTGTTATACATTTTGTTATGAAACCTTCTTTCACTACCAAAAACTGTTTATTTCCCGAGTGCCTATATGTTTATCGAGTGTCCGCACGGAAACACTCGGGATGGTCCCGAGTGTTTCATAGGGCACTCGGGACAGGAAGTTAGCACTCGGTAGAAATAATTTTTCCAAGTGTTTTATAGTACACTCAGGAGATGAAGATGGGAGACAGCAGTCGTGCACTTGAAAACGGGATATCCATGGGTCTCTAAGACATAGGTTCTTCCAAAAAGATTTTTATCTCTTTAGGGATAGACGTAGACGATGCTTGTTCAGCGGCCAAAAGCACAACGGCTGTCTGACCAACAATTTCTTCGGCGATGTCACCAAAGAAGATGAACTCAATTACAGATGTATCATCGGTTGCTTCAACTACTAGTTTATATCTAACAATAGTAATGATAGTGTTTTTAGGTGCATATGTCAAACAAAAAATATCTACACAGTAATATGTCTCTAAAGTCTACGAAATACCTAGGTTTGGCAATATTGCTAGGACACTTGGTACATCTGTAGGTATCACCATGTGGCACATTTTTTTTCCAAGCCTCGTAGGCTAGGTACCACCATTTATCATCTGGAGCTAATCCCTTTATTATGGTCATCACAGACGGTTTTTGTTTGAAACCTCCTGTGATTCGCAGCGTTGGATGGTGGAAATTTTTGAACGTGTGCACAGGAGGCGAAATATTTTGGCATTGTTCTTATATATTATAGCCACCCCCAACTTGTCTTCCATCAATCTCTGCCTCTCCCCTCCCCACGTCGAGCTCTGGCGATCGCCCTTGATTCCCCAGTGCGGTTCGGTGAGAAGACGTAGCCGGTGACGAGGAGGAGGAGGGATGCATAGGATCGATCGAAGCGGTGCCCGTCCCCGTGACGACGCCGACTACCACCGTGAGCTCCTCCGCCTCTGGCTGTGATGCCATGGTTCACTGCAAAAGGCACTCTTGTCGTAAGAGTGTCTTGTGCGGTGTCACCGTCGTGATAGAACAGTGATGCTGCCGCCGCCTCTCCTTCATTGCCGGTGATATCCCCCATATGATCCCCTCCCCTCTCTTCCTTGTTGATATTCGTCATGCCAGTAAGTGATCAATCGCTTGTCGCCTCCCCCTACCTTGTTGCTTTTAGTGGCTCTCAGTGGTGACCGTGGTTTTCTTGTGAATGAATAGATCAAGATAAGATTAAGGATTTTGAGATGAAGCTCACGGATATCGACAGCGAGCACCTCGGCATCCCTGACTCTGAGTACCAGGCTATCGTCCGCCTCTTCATTTTGGACTCATTTTCCTCCTCAGCCACAAATCCTAACTCGAACAGATTTCAGTTTCACGCACTGCATGGTAAAATAACCATAACTTTTATATATGAACTCGGATTGCTACGTTCTTTGGTTCGATGGAAAGCTAACAAAAAGTTCAATCTAAAAATCCATAAGTTGAGGTCAAGTTCTCTACGTGAGGCCCTGAAAAAGTGAAAACCCCCAAAAAATATCGTTTAGGGCCTCAAAACGGTCTCCGAAGTTTCAGCACCCGTTGTCGCTGTTCGTTTGTCATCCAGTTTGAGTTTTATTTCATTCCAGATTGTGTAATCAACCATATACAGATACTCAAGTCTAACTGTCTAGTAATTGATTGGTTTGGCTCAAAATTCAAATTTGTTTTGCAATAGAAAAAACTATCACAGACGGTTTTTTTAGTAAAAATCGTCTGTGATAGTATATTTTCACAAACGGTTATTGTTCAGAACCGTCTATGATAGCTTTTTTCCCAAACGGTTCAAAAATCATCTGTGATGACCTCATATCATCACAGACCAATAAAGTCAGACAGTTCAAAAAATTGTCTGTGATGACGATTTTGAACCGTGTGTAATAACCTTTTCTGTAGTAGTGGTGGCCATTAATCCATTCCGTGAAACTTATGGCACTATGGGGTTGCTCTCCCTCTAGTACCTCCGGAGTGGACTCCCTTGTATGCCTCGTAGTCCGACGTTCAAGGTCTCCCAGATGGAGTCAAACTTCTGTCTCTGGTTCTACAGGCACAATGCCTTGAACGTCTTTAGGACATCCTGACTGCGGAATCGCTTGAACAAGTTAGATGCAAGATGCCTTATGCACCACCCGAATTGCACATTGTTCCATTGGTGAGGGGGGCCGTCCCATACTGCATGGTGTTGATGGCCGCCAACAACCCATCATTGTGGTCTGTGATATGACATACGTTGCGCCGATCTCTCACCACCGCCGTCTTCACGTTTGACAAGTACCACAGCCAACTAGATGTGTTCTCGCTCTCCACAATGGCAAATGCCACTGGGAGAAGCTGGTCATTCGCGTTGACCACCATCGCAGTGAGGATGGTGCTCTTGTACCTTCTCGCAAGGAAAGTACCATCCATCGTCATCATGGGACGATAGAACTGAAAGCCCGCGATGGCCTAAGCGAAAGCCTAGAACACCCGGTCCAGTATGAAGCGGTTGGGCCCTTTCTCAGCATCTTCACGACCAAGCTTGTTTATGTATGTGCCAGGATTTGATTCGACAATCTGGTGAAGCAATCTCGGCACAAGGTTATACACCTCTTCGTATGTCCTGTACATGGACTTGATGACCTTCTGCTTAGCTCGTCGGACCTTGCTGTAGCTAACTGGATAGCCAACCTGATTGGTGACTTCAGACATCAGCAACTTGGGGGAGACAAACACATCTGTCGTAACTAGGTGCTTGATGAGGTTCGCCACATATGCAGAAGTCACATTCTGATGCTGCCTCAGGGGCTCGCTAAGCTCATAAGTGTTGTCGGTCACCGCCTTGATCGCGAATACCGAGCCGAAGATCTTTGCTCGATGAGCGCTGACCTTGCTAGGGAAACCTTCCACTACGCACTTCACTGCGTAATGTTCTGGGTTGGACCGGTGCACTCGATACACACGACTGATGGACAATACGTACAATGCTATAGCTTGTTGCATGGCCTCCTTGCTAGGGAAGCGCTGCCCAACTAAGAGTGTGTTATCATCAAACCCCCAGTGGGAGCCTTCTTCTTGCAGCAGTACGAGCGAACGCACTGCGACATCATCAAGTCTCGATACCACGTAAGGCACCTCCGATGGCACCATTCCCCCGGTTGGACCACCGGGCTGGTGTGCGTCCTCGTCGCCACCATCCGAGCTTGGGTCAGCATCCTCGTCGAACTCCAACCCGAGAGCCTAGTCCGGTAGATACTCGTGGCAGTCAATGCGGCCGACCACCACGATTATGTCCCCTCATTTCGCAAAAAATTATGCGCGAGACAATCCTCTGAGGCAGTACATTCCGTGCTGCCGTCTTCAGGCTCGAGCTGCACTTGCCCGCTTGTAGAGGCCTCGGCATTATCAAGGTGGCCCAGTGCCCTGGGTGTGAAATTCGCATACACCATCAGCTTTCCGTAAATGGCCGCCTCGGGCTAGGAGGCAATCTACATGTACTGGCTCCATGCTATGCTTCCAGCCACCTTGATGAGCTCCCACACATCATTCGTGCAGGTGATCCCCTCTATCACAACTTTTTCCTCATTGCCTCTGTGACGAACTATCTCTGGATGCAACTCCGAAGCTCGTGACTATTCATCGTGTCAAGTCCCTCCGCTCGGACCACCTTGTATTGGCATCTCGACAGGTCCAACCCACCGGGTCTGACCTGTACGAGACAATCGCCACAAAACACATACTAGTCTTGCATGTTCGACATTACCTAAAGCCACAACAACCCTATACGCGGTACATATGTGTAATTAGATACGACAAATTGCATACAAGTGATGGATTACATATGTGTAATTAGATACGACTAATTATTTACCACTAAACTAATTAACAGAGACTAAACTAACTACTTACGAATATTTAATTACCACTAAACTAACTGATTGCAACTGATTAATTACCACTACATAAATTACGAGTAGTTAATTTGCACTAATTTAATATGCGGGACTGATAACCACTAAACTAATTACAACTAATTAATTAATTACTAGCGAACTAACTAATTACCTCTAAACTAATTAATTACGAGTAAACTAAACCAGTAAACTAACTAATTCATAACTAATTAATAACCAGTACACTAACTAATTACGGTAATAACGATAAAAGCATCCGACAAATTACCTACCCTTCGGGGTAAGCTATCAAAAAAAAGCCAAGCGACGAGCAGAAAGCAAACACTTGACCTCCAAAAAAATTAATTATGTTAAGTTCTCTGAGTTCTCAGCGACGATTGCCAGAACGAGAAACAAACCACAATTGGGATGAGTGAAGAGCGACTGTGAGATTTTGGTATTTGTAGCCGAGCGAAGGAGGAGCCGCCGCATTGGCGCCAGGAACTTCGGATGCGTTGTCTATGCGCAGCACTGCGGGCAAGGGGGATAGCCGCGAGGAGTCGACAGATGAGCGGAGGAGGGAGGATGAACGGTTCAAAATGTGGCCACCGGAGGGGGGGCCGTATGGGAGGGGGGCCATGCGTGTGGGAGGAGGAAGGGGTGACACGTGGCGGGATAAAATGAGTACACTTAAATGAAATTGCGAGGTAAAATCAGAACGAGTAAAATTATGAAAAAATTACACAAGAAAGTACACCGTGTTAGAAGCATTCACGTAAAATTTTATATTTTTTTGAACTAATTTATTATATTTTAAAAATGCTACGAAATCCGCGGATTAGATCGGCGAAACCCTAATCCTAATCGGGAGGGGACACGTGGTGGGCGGCAGGGCCACTCCATGTTGGCCATGCGGCAACAGCGACATGGCGGGCGCGGAGCGCCTCCAGATGGGGCCTGTGCGGATAGGGTGTTATTTTTGGAAAAAAAAATTGAAGCACAACTATTTTAATAAATATGATGTTAGAAAGAGTTAATACTACCAAAAAAATTCCCGAGAAATGCCTTCGAGTGCAAACAAAAGCAGCGGAGCAAGAGTAAAACAACTGACACGCGAAGCATAGTAAGGAAACATACACAGCTAGGCCTGTTAATGGAGGCAAACCCAACCCTAACCCAAAATGATTTTATAGTATTTTCAACCCAACCCAACCCACTTAAAATCTCTTTGAACCCATCCCAACCCAACCCAACCCACATAGCATTTTCACCCAACCCAACCCAACCCGCTCCCCACGCATGGGTTTCAACCCATTTCAACCCATTTTCCTCGTACGGGCGCACAAGCCCATCACTCTTCTCCCCTCCCCCTGTATCCAATCTCCACCTTCCTCCAGCAAGCCACCACCCTAGCAAACCTCGGCCATGGTGCGACACCCCGGAGCGCGCCGCCGCGAAGGAGGTCGCCCAGGCGGTCCAATGCGTGCACGGCCATGGAGCCCGTGCCGAGCCCCAGCGTCATCCCGGGCTCTACCATCTCCACCACGAGGTGTGCCGCGACGCGCTTCAGGTCCTCCTACGTCAGCAGCGCCGCCGCTAACGCCGACGGCTTTGGGGAGGCGGGGCGTCGAGGGTTGGCGGCGGTGAGGCAGCGCTGCCCATTGTGAGGTGGGGAGTGGGTTTCTTGGAGATTGGGGTGGGAGTGGGAAGAATCCTACCTTCAAGAACCCATCGATCTAGTCGCTCGCTACCAAGATAGCCATGGCTGCCGCAAGAGCTCAAGCCTCGTCTCGGTTCGCCATTCATGAGGAGGCTTCACGCGGGAGACGCTCAACGTGGTGCGTAGGCAGCGCCAGCTGCTGTGGCGGATGGTCGCGATCTGCCAGCTCGACCCCATCTCCGAGGAGACCGACGAATTGGAGCAAGAGGACATCCCCATCCATCTACCCTTGCGGAAGGAGTAGCCGTACTGTCCCCCTCCGGTAGCTCGGTCGGCCCTAAGGGTCTCAAGATTTTGATCAGGTCTGCCTCCGCTTGCTAGTTCAATTTGGAGTTCCTAGTACCTTCATATGGGATGGCTAGTTAGTAGCTCTTGGATCTCGCTCTTGTACTGGTCGAATTTTAACAGTGTAGCTAATGTGGGTGGAGAAATTAGGGCACAGAAGGAGGAGGGCGTCATGGGCGGCCTTCAGGTGACCAAGGACGAGGAGATGAGATGAAGATGGAACTCGGCCAAGGCTCGTGGAATGACCACCTAGACAGTTGCTTAGCTTTTACAAGGCACGAGCAGTCGACGGAGGGCGGCGATCGGGCGTCCATCCACAGCTTCACCTAAAACCAACTCACCTATCAAACCGACGGGTTAAACCCATTTTAATCCGAAATTTTTGAACCCACACCAACCCAACCCAATCCGTTTCTACTGCAAACCTAACCCAACCAAACCCGCTAACTACAACAACCCATTTCAACCTATTAAAACTTAACCCAAATTAAAACCCAACCTATTCAACTCATTTTAACCCAACCTATTCAACTCATTTTAACCCAACCTATTAACACCCCAATACGCAGCAAAAAATGTGCCACCACGAAAATGACCCGTCAACGAACAGAGGTGCTGAACGCGGGGCCCAAATGGGGTTATGGCCCAGCTAGCATTGTGCAACGCAGAGACGCGGACGAAGCATGGAAGTTGCGCCAAAACAATGACACAGTACATCAAGGGCGCAAGCGACGACGAACGGCTCGCACTCGCGCTAAGCCCGGTGCACAGCGGCCAGGACAAGACCGCGCATTAAGAGCATGTACAGTGTCCACCATCAGCTGTCTGTAAGAGATGCCACCTAAGATTTTTGATGAGGTGGAGGTAAGAGAATAAAGAGAGAGAGAAAGGTCGTCTATTATGCAATCGACGGGTTCGTTCCAAATATTTCGGATGCTATCGACAGTATTTTCCCCGTTGTGCGTGTTTTCTTCCCCCGGTCGATCCCGTGCTCCCAGCCTCCTCGCGCGATTTTTTCCCCGCCGCCTTCCCTTCACATGAAGTTTTTCCCGCCACCCCTCCAGCTTATTTTCCCCACCGCCGATCGTCGGCCACAGATAGCCGACGGCGACGCCCTCTGCCTCGCCTCGTCGCCGCCAGCGTCTGAGGTCTCGGCGCCAGAGACGCCGCCCACGCAGAAGAGGAGGCGGCGGGGGCTCGTGTCGCGGTGTGGAAGGGCGATTCGGGGCCGCGAGGACATCGAGAAGCTGCTGCAGCACTCTCCAGGAGGAGAAGGCCGTGCGCTCCGCCCACTGCCGCCCCGCCTCCCTCCGGTCCGCACAACGTCCTCGCCCTCGCCGCCCGCGAGGTCTCCTCCCCTCCCGATCTCATTCCGCTTCATTCAATTCTAGCAAGTATTTGTGTGTTGTTAGCGAGCAAATCGCGTGTTTGGTAGACAAATGCACGCCCATCCTCAGAATTGAGGAATGGAGAATTCTGCGTGAAAGGGAAAATCGATGTTTAAAGCACGCAGCTGCGTGGTCATCCCGTTAGCTTTTCAAAGGCGTTACCGGTTTATGACTTCCTTGCTCGTAGTCTATTTATCGTCTATTTATCATTCACTTAATGAATGGCATTATGAAACAGCTAAATTTCCAACAGGTGTCCCATCAAGGTAGTCAGAGTCGAGATCCCGAGTCGGATCGATTTGCCTCCGGTAGGATCGAATCGTAGTATCGAATCGTAGAATCGGCGATTCTACGATTTGTAAAAATACACATATTTAACATCTATACTATAAGTTTGTATGATTGTTATATGGTTTACCACTTGCATGTTCCTTAAAAGTAGCTAGACATACTCTAGGAATAAAAATAGCTTATCATTATCAAGCTCAAGATTGCTCATGCCATAATATAGATATTTGTACTAGCATTACCACCTCGATACAATATTTTGCATGCTCCTTGTTTATTTATAGTTTCATTCTCGAAATTAATATCAACAAATTTTGCTCTAAAACAAAATATCGCCAAAGCCCGGCCTCTAAAAAAATTGCCCTAAGTCTCTCGAGTAGGATCGATAGTGAGATTTGGATCGACAGTTTGTTGTGGGTTCAATAGAACCGTAAGACTCTAAGAGTAGGATCGCGATCCTACCGACCTTGAGTAGGATCGGATCGACAAGAAGACTTGGATCGACAGTCGTCGTGGGTTAAGAGAGTCGTAAGACTTTAAGACTTGGATCGCGATCCTAACTACCTTGTGTCCCATTAGTATGAACCATGACCTAGTAAATTGCTTCATGTCTAAACCGCTATGGTCTACTTTATCTTGCGATTGACAATAGAGATCAACATACTCTTGAAAAACTTTGTCTTTGAAAAGCGGGCCAAGATTGATGAGTTGAAGGAGAGAACGAATGACTATACTACTCAACAACTTATACAGGTGGGCTTGTCGCCCTATTTTTGCTCCATTTTATGGCCACCATTATCCCTTTCTATATGAAGAAACATGTATCCCATTCTTGTTGTACATTGTGTGCATCGAGTATAACTATGATTAGATTATGTGTTTGCTGATTTGCTCTATCAATTGTTAGTGTCTAATTACGTCGACACGAATCCATTTGTAGGGCTCCAAAGGTTATTCTCTCAAGATGTCATCAAGAACAATTTTGGCTTGTTAAAAGTCTTGAAGATGAATGTTCCATTACTTTTTTCTCGTGGCGGCATAGCAAGGTTCAGAAATTCGCATGCCGTTTTTTTTCTATGCTTTGGTTATACTCTTATAGTAGCTTGTTAGCTATGTTGAGGTTATGTTGTTAGAAAACTGAAAATGTGAAGTCCGGGGAAAAGATACTTCATCCTCGCCAGCCTATCGAGCTAGAATCATTGCTTCATGTACTTATACCGCCACCGCATTTTGTTGTGAGTTGTGACTCTCTTTTTATATCTGTTCTGACCGTGGTACAGACAGCTGCTATTTCCTTTGCTGGACATATTTGTGATGATCTAGGCACGAATATTTGTGATGATCTATTTCCTTTGCTATTTCCTTTGCTGGAAAAATGTAGCCTGCTATTTCCTTTGCTGGACATATTTGTGATGATCAAGTCTATGTCAAATGGCTGGTTGAATGGTTAGATTCTAATCCAGTCTGTTCTGGAATGAGTTGGTCAAATGCTCCATTCACACTATGATCTTTGTTTGAATGATTTGGTTGAATGAATGATTTGGTTGAATGCTCCATTCACACTATGATCTTTGTTTGAATAAGTTGGTCGAATGAATGAATTGGTTCTAGAATGAATTGGAATGAATTTGTCTATTCGCGCTCGGCCAACACATACACAACTCAAGAGTGATTTAGTTCGACATATTTGGAACAATTTTGGGAATAATTAAAATCATTATGTCTAGTATCGATAGTTTTATTATGTAATATTTTTCTTCTATTAGTACACAATTTCGATATGTACTTGTTCCTACAAATTCAATTTCGTGCGATTGTATTTATCATATTTTATATATTTCACTCATAATAAAACTTCTGGAACATGTATTATTCTATATAGACAACTCATAAAATAGGGGTGGTACATGCAATTCGCTCTTTGCCCAATGCGTGAGAACTAATCCCTTTATATATAATATTATTATTCTTGCGCAGTATGTCCATAATATTGTTCATGCAAGTGTGTTTAAGTTGTGGCAAAAAGCAACAAGATAGACCACAAAGATATAATTTAGTGTTGATCAATAAATTTTCATGTTTCATGCAATTGTGGTTCTATATAGACAACTCATTGTAGATGGTGTTTTTAGAGCTATCTATAGATAACATGGAGTACAAATATAGATAACAGCTGTCTGTACCACTGTACATACCCTAAGCACCTGGACACGTAATGGCGACTAAACCGGTGTTTCGCAGCAAACTAAACGGTCGAGGCAAACGCGGACTTCGGGACGTAGAGCACGTAGCGGGCGAACGAAGCGAACGAAGGGAAGCCGCGAGCGAACGACTTACGCGCGGCGCGGGTGATAGGACAGCGCCTTAATTTCCCGGACACGTATCGCCAAGCATCCCGACGCTGCCGGCCGCGGCGCTGCACGGCCTGGCTCGCACCAACCCCCAAGCGAGGCATACGCTGTTGGGCGTGATCGGATAGGCAGGGAACGGAGCGCACGCGACCCGCGATCCGAGAGAAATCGGGAAAATGCCGACGTGGAGGGGCTGGAGGCCGGCGATTCTATCCACTATAAAGAAAGGTACTAGAAGATCATCCGCGCCGAGACGGAGTGCGTCTGGAGGCCGGCGATTCTATCCACTATAAAGAAAGGTACTAGAAGATCATCCGCGCCGAGACGGAGTGCGTGAGCAGGCACGCTCGGCTACGGGCCCACCAGACGCGTCGCCTCGTTCCGCCAAGCCGTGCAGGCCCGCGAGGCTCGGGGACCCACCTGACGCGCGGCGACGCCCGTTAGCACGAAACGCCGAAATCGTCTGGACGCGAGCCGATCTTCGCGCAATCGGACGACACGCGTTTCGTGGGCGCCATGGCCAGGCCGGGAAGGGGCCGTTTCCACGAAGAATTAATATAGGTAATATATATATGCGCAGGGGGTCCTACTCCAATTTAGTTGAGACAATTTTATAGCAGACGGTTGGCTGGGTTGCTGCTCTGGCTAGCTTGTATGTATTGATCAGGTTATATAGCCTAGCTAGCTTGTACATTATACCTTACCACTAACCTACATGGCAATAGCCCAACAAGAGTATTTATCTGTATAGGAGGACTAAATGAGCCTTACACAGTTGCATCGCATGAGCCTAGCTAGCCCTATGAGCCCATAATTGATAATTTGATTTATACACTCTACTAATAAAAAGCCTATTTGATCTGGATTTGGATCCTCTATCTGTCACTGTGTTACGATTCATGGCTTGGCGGCGCCATCCTCGATTTACATGCACTGCCAGGTCGGGCAGTAAATGGTTTGATACACATACTAGAAGAGATAGAGTGACCTCACCAAAATCAGATGTGGCATAGCTATAGCATTAAACACAAATGACTGTTGAGAGCGCCCTGGGGAATTCATATGGAACCACAACAATTACTGCACAACACTGTAGCAATTACTTTTTTATATATAAATCTGATGTGCTGTTTTTGTTTAATCACAGGGATAAGATTGGACTATGACACTGTAGGATGTAGCCAGCGGCCAAGGATGCATGTAGAGCTATCAAAGGAGTTGTGTCAACCGGACTGGCCTAAAGCACGGCACTGTCGGATCGGCACAGTTTGATCGGACATACCGTGCTTGGGTTGGCACTCCGGCCTAGCACCACACCGCACAGCACCCGGGGGCACGATTACGGCCGTTGGGTCCGTTTAGGCACGCCGGGGACGACATGGCACGTTGGCCTGTTTAGGCATGATTAGCTCATTTAGGCACAGGTAATGGTCGATAATTTTAATTTTTTTTTACCATTTTTAACCCATTGGAAGGTTTGAAAATACGAAAAAAATAAAAAAAATCCCAAAATGATTTCTATAAATAGCCACCATACCCCCCTCATTCAGCATCTATCCATTCCTTGATCTCTTCTACGAATTAAATTCCTTATGTGATAATTTAGCAAAATTTGAAAAAATTGTTTGATATCTTTCTTAAATCATTCTAACCAACGAATAGCAGCATACAAGAACTTCTGCAGGGCAATGGATTTACGTCCAAGAAAATTTGGTTTGGACATGCTGGTAAGATAGAACTCTACTGTCGACGATCGAGTCGCCGATCTTACAAAATAAATAGAGGAAAATGGTAAAGAGTTCTTGGGAGATAATGTGATTACTCTTTATTGCAATGAACTAGATCCTTTACAGGGGGTGCCTTCGACAAGGCAGTGGACTAGCTCTAATTACACTGAGAATGTGGTGTGCTATGCTTCGGATTGTATACAAAGGCTTGTATGTCTCTTCCGATGATGAGAACTTGTTCGGCGTGTTCCTATCTTCGATCCCCCCCCCCTCGCTGTCCATCATCCACCTTTAAATACCAGTGAAATGGTGGCAGTTACTCCTATAAGTGGCGCCCTTTGGAAGTGTCGCATCCGGTCGAAGAAGTGGTGGTAATTGGTAGAAAACCAACTGACCAGCAGTTGATATCAGTGGGAGATGATTGATATGATGGTTATTGTCAACGAACCAGGGCTGTCAAACGTCGTGTGGATTGGAATAAATAAGGCATGTGCTCTATTCATCACACGGGAGGAATATACTTGGAATTGGATCCAAGTGCTAGTTCAAGGCTCTATGAGCAGTTGTTTGGTAGGGTAGCAGGCACAGGGCCTCTCCGATTAGGGTACCCATAAGTAATCTCTGGAATCCTTACGACCACGGGAGTTACGACCACGAAGGACATGCGGTCTTTAATTAAATAAAGTAGTATTTAGAGGTTTTAATCCTCGTTAGCTAGCCCCCGAACTTTAAAAAAATGTGTAGTGTGAACCCTTCTCCGATGAAATCATATCGGACAAACCCTCATTTAATGATGTGAGAAACGAGATGGTTTGTATACACTTTAAAGTTGAGAAACCGTTTGGGAAACTAAACAGATTTTCTGTTCATGGGACTTTGGGTAACTCCCGATTGCAATTAAGGAGTTACGGCTATAAAATCCCTTTAGTCTAGGGCTTTAGGGCTTTTACGCTCTCGGGTTTTCCTTGAATTCCCTTTCACCTTCTCACCCAAGATCCAACTATGTCGGATTCGATTACCAAATGGTTAGTTTCCGACCTGAGCGGGAAGAAGCTCAAGGCTTTGGAGAAGATTGGGATGCTCCCTCACAAGAATCTGATTTCTTAGAGGTCAGCGGCCGGAGAGCATTTCCCGAGAAGCGAAGAGGGAGAAATTCATGTTTTCCTCGCCTACATCGAGTGCGGGCTCAAGATGTCGGCACATAAATTCTTCTACAAGGTTCTCAAGTACTATGGAGTCGAATTGGTGAAGTTAGCCCCCAACTCAATTGCTAACATCAGCATCTACATCTACCTCTGCAAGGCGTACCCGGGGATTCGACCAAATCTGAAGGTCTTCGAGTATTTTTATAAGATGGCGAGGTCGAGGAAGTCAGCGGCCGGACCTAGAGAGTGCTCGTTGTGCCTCCACGATGGGAAGGCTGATGAGTACATCCAAATATACTCAAAGTCTTTGTGGTCGTCGTGGAAGAAGAGCTGGTTCTACATGTCGGTCACAAAGGAGGATGTTCTTTACTTCATTGGTAAAGTGGAGAGCGAGAATATAAAGTGGAGGTCCACAGCAGAGAAGAAGGGAAAGGTCGGAAGATGGATTGAAGCCATCAAAGATAAGACCCTTGAAGCTCCGATCTAGTTCGATGATCTGGTACATTAGATTATACACTAGTTAATAAGTATGTATCTAAGTGTCATGCTTAGCCTTGCTTAGATACACTGTCATGCGGGCATTAAGATTGCCCGACCACAATCCTTAAAGACTTTGGAAAATGACTTGGGTAGTAAGGCTGGGAGCTTGGCTGGTATGTTGAAGTAAATGCTTATTTTTCAAAACAAATAAAACTTGAAAACTATTTTCGACTTGGGCGGCCGAAAGAGTAGTCGGTGTCTTTGAGAGCACGATTGAATGTGGGTGTACCGCCAAGTCACCAAGGACCGAATCTGTAATGACCTTTCAAGTAAAAACGGCGCAACCACAAGTCTATAATGGAGTACGACTGACCGACTAATTTGCTCGCCTCGACGTAGATCCGCCGTTGGGTTGATTGCGGGTGGATAGCTTGGGGAGAACGAAGCCATAGGAACCGCATTAGCACAAGAGGGGGCCTCCCGAAGAGCCTCGGGACTGGGCTCAAGACGGTGGAAACCTTAGTGTAGCGGATGGAGTGCGTTGAGGATGAGCATTGTAAAGGCCATGTAGTAATCTCCCCTTGATTTACATGTCTAAGGAAACGTGTGTATGTATCAAGATGATTACCTCTTGTGGGTAAAGTGTGCAAACTCTATAGGGTAAAAAAGCTATCGAGATAGCCGTGCTCACAGTCAAGAGCGGTGTTGAGAACTTACTGGATATAGTTTCCGATTTCATAAAACCCTTTGTGATGGAAAGGAATGATGGGGTGGGACCCCAGGGATTTGAGAAAGTCCTGGTTGGGGACCAGTGGTAATTACAGGAATACCCGAGCATTGAGTGGATGGAACCACTCAATGGTATAGGAGGTGGGACCTCCACTAGTACTTTACAAATGAAAAAATCATTTATGAAAACAGATTTGTTAAAAATGCTAAGTCTTAGGATTTCCTACTACTCATCTATTTCAAACTTGGCTTTGTGCAAATAAAAGAACTCTAAAGCTTCCCTTGACTAGCCCTGCATCTATACAACTACATTGTGTGTTGGCTCGTGAGTACGGTTGTGTACTCAAGCGCTGCCATTTTAATCTTTTCATACCCAAATGATCAAGACATCTACCAGTACTTCACAGAAGCTGATCCGGATGGTGGTGACAATAATGAAGCCTAGGCCGGGACTCCTAGTTGCTTGCTTGTGGGCAGAGTGAATGGATCCATCACGATTTGTTTTGCTTCCGCAGTTGTCTTATATTCTGTACTCCTGACTTTTGTAAAACTCCTGCCTAAGCGGCGTTTTTGTAAACAGTTGGTCGTATGGCTTGACATTTATGTAGTATATTATGGGCTTGCACTGTTCATAACAAGTACTAAACGTATTGAGCAAGATTCACTAGCAGTTTGTACTTAGCCACTAAACAGGTGTCTCACGACCACCCCTAGATAGTCTAAGACCACTACCAGATGTCTCAGGACTACCTCCAGATGGTCTAAGACAACAACCAAATGTCTCACGACCACCCCTAGATGGTCTAAGACCACAACCAGGTGTCTCACGACCACCCCTAGATAGTCTAAGACCACTACCAGATGTCTCAAGACTACCTCCAGATGGTCTAAGACAACAACCAGATGTCTCACGACCACCCCTAGATAGTCTAAGACCATTACCAGATGTCTCAAGACTACCTCCAGATGGTCTAAGACAACAACCAGATGTCTCACGACCACCCCTAGATCATCTAAGACCACTACCGGATGTCTCAGGACCACCTCCAGATGGTCTAAGACCACAACCAGGTGTCTCACGACCACCCCTAGATAGTCTAAGACCACTACCAGATGTCTCAGGACTACCTCTAGATGGTCTAAGACAACAACCAGATGTCTCACGACCACCCCTAGGTAGTCTAAGACCACAACTAGATGTTGCACAACCACCCCTAGATGGTCTAAAACCACAACCAGCTGTCGCACGACACCCCTATATGGTCTAAAGAACACTTCCAGATGTCCCAAGACTTCCCCAGGACCACCTTAGGACCACCCTAGGCTCTCAGGACCTCGTCAGAAACCCCACTCAAGACCTCCTCGGGATCACTATAGAACCATCCCAGGACCTCTTCAAGACCTCCCCAGATGTCCTTCATATTCAAATGTGGTCGTAGCTATGAACCCAAAGGTGTGTTTGCTGTGAGCCTCCGTAGTTACGCGAGTGAACTTAGATGTAATTGTGCTTGTCAGCTACTGATCCAGGGAATAACATCTTATGAACTGTGGATCCCAAGCTCCAAATTTGAGGTCCGACAGGATTCCCACTACCGGTGGGTGTTCGATGGCTCGAATTTTCCCTTGACCTTTCGGTTTGCCCTGTCCGATCTGTCACGCGCTGTGAGGTAGGAACAGGCGAATTAACTGATCAACGTCCATCAGTTTGTTTGCCTTCACTAGTTGGTGCTTGAGCGCCCTCACCATTTCCACCAACAAGTGGTGGCGGGTTAAGCTGTGGAGGACTGTGCACATCATCTTGATTGGTATCTCCGATTGCATGAACCTCGTGCCTCCAACAGTAGTCTTCCGATGAGCTCCCGTTGTAACTAAGGGAGAGCCTTCCAGTGCTTTGGCAAGGAGCCTCTATGATGGAGAGTGGTCGGAGATTACTACCTCTGGTGGGCTTTGTGGTGTACTCAGCTTGATCCGACGGATTGCCGATTGTACGCTGAGTTTTATCATTCCCACTTGACATGTGATCAATGGTAACTTCATTGACACATTCACTATATGTCGGTTGGCCCCCAGAATACGTAGGAGCCGTTGGCGAATATTGGTCGCCCATGACCGTATCGAGAGTACAATGACCCTCTGATCGCAGTGTCATGGTTTTGTCGCCGGTCTTGCTGGTAGGAGAGACTGCGCTTGTAGAGGCGTTCGGACATTCTGAACTGGTCAGAACGACCGAATCCTTTGGGAGCGCCACTGATGGTAGTGGTGAATCCTCCTCCATCCAGTCGACCTCGCTGATCTCAGCGGGTGGCGAGCCGGCAGCGGAAGAGGATGATGATGACATCTTGTTTTCTTCCATGGCGCGGATGCATGCGTCCATATCAAGGTTGGAGTAGTCCGCTAGGTCGAACTAGTTTTCCTCATCCAAAGTCTCTACCATGTTCGTGTTGGGTCACGGGGTAGGCTACGATAGCTACAAACAAAAATTTCTACCATGCGAACCAGGATGCCAAGCAAGTAGATGATCACAGATCGTTACCAACAGACGCGCAGAGCGGCGGAAGAAGGGTTGGAGCAACTGTCCAACGAAGAGCGTCCGATGTAGTGGTCGAGTCGATCGTCTCCTCCAAAGAACGTCTGCGGTTCCTTGTGAAGATCGCGGATCGCCCTCAAGCGCAACAATCGTAGTAGCGCCTACTCGGTATCCACACGCCCGTGGAAGGAACAACCGAACGCCGTGTACCAAAGACCAAGTCGCACGGTGGAGCTCTCAAGAAGATGGCGGCTAGGGTTTTGGTGGTGTTTTTGCCTCTCTCCCAAACCTCATGCACCTCCTTATATAGTGCTCGTGGCGGATCCTATTCAAACACGCCATTTAATCGATTCGTTTTGGTTTGTTCCAACCCGCTAAGTGTGTGACCACAGAGGTTCATGTGTAGTTCGGTTGTGAGTCGGAAACCGCTTTTCGATCACAAGTCGAAGCGGCTCCTAGCAGAGCATATCGATTCCGAATACACACAAATTATATCGGACGAACCTTAATGCAATATGATCTACGACCAGGTCTTCATCACTTACGACTGTGTCCTATCTCAGATCTGATCAGTTCAGATGTGGTCACGACTATTCGAACTCCTTACGACTGTGTTACGACCACCACGGATTACGCTTTGACCGATCTACGACTAGCTCAGATTTGCATACGACCACCAGAATCGCTCGACTGAGCGACCTACTCGTGTATACTCCCTTTGCCTCACGATGTCCGGTTGAACTCTGTGAGATGTTGTGTCATCCATGGACTGCTCAATACTTTCTCGATCGAGTATCGATAACCTTATGTGGTCGAACACTTCGACTACTAGTGGCATGGCCATGCACTTTCTTTATCCGACACAATGAGGGGCCCAGAGACATCTCTCTGTTATGTTAGGAGGGCAAATCCCATATCCCACCAAATACATTCCTCTCTATGTTTCAGAGCATACCCAAAGCTACCTTTATAACTACCCGATTCACGGTGTAGCGTTTGGCAACCCCTAAGAGTGCTCTTACACATGTAGGAAACCATGCCGATCTCGTGTCTAAGGATTATACATCATCATTGCTTGAGACCAACTAATGACACATAGATTCATAACAATCTCAATAGTGCCTCAAGGTGGGTCTTATCCAACATCATGTTCTCTAACATGTGTCCATATCATTGGTTTGATATCTCTATATCTATGACTCGTGAAACATAGTCATCAACCAATACATATGCTAGTCTATTCATATGTGTCCTCATATGTTTACGACCAGGGATCGTATAAGAATAATTATCGCAGGAATATAGAGTTTCACAACCAAGTCACATACTTGATAATAAATATTAACAATATTATTCTAGGAACAAGATAACACATTATCCAATGTCATGAACATAATGAAATGTAATCATCTCTATGATTGCCTCTAGGGCATATTTCCAACAGTTCGCATGAGCAATGATGGAGCGAAGGGGGTGAATGAGGAATGCTTGAGTGAAGTAATCTTCAAGAACCGAATGCCTTCTTCCCCACGGACGGCACCAGCTGTCGATGATCGAGTCGCCGATCTTACAAAATAAATAGAAAAAAATGGCAAAGAGTTCTTAGGAGAGAATAGGATTGCACTTTATTGCAATGAACTGGACCCTTTACAGGGGGTACCTTCGACAAGGCAGTGGACTAGCTCTAATTACACTGAGAATGTGGCGTGCTATGCTTCGGATTGTATACAAAGGCTTGTGTGTCTCCTCCGATGATCAGAACTTGTTCAGCGTGTTCATGTCTTCGATCCTCCTCTCGCTGTCCATCATCCACCTTTAAATACCAGTGAAAGGGTGGCAGTTACTACTGGAAGAGGCGCCCTTTGGAAGTGTCACGTCCTGTCGAAGAAGTAGTGGCAGTTGGTAGAAAACCAATTGATCAACGGTTGATATCAGTGGGAGATGATCGATATGATGGTTATTGTCAACGAACCAGGGCTTTCAAATGTCGTGTGGATTGGAATAAATAAGACATGTACTCTATTCATCACACGGGAGGAATATACTTGGAATCGGATCCAAGTGCCAGTTCAAGGCTCTACGAGCAGTTGTCTAGTCGGGTAGCAAGCACAGGACCTCTCTGACCAAGATACCCATAAGTAACCTCTGGAATCCTTACAACCACAGGGGTCATTAGCCTTAGGGGTTACGGCCACGAAGGACATGCGGTCTTTAATTAAATAAAGTAATATTTAAATGTTTTAATCCTCTTCATCTACTTACTTGATGCTTAAGAGCCTTTTACCATATAAGAGCACTTTTCTGTTTATATTCAAATGCATCATCGTAGCACTGACGGTAATGCACTATTGACTGAGCAGCATTGGTTTGTTGCTGAGAAGATACTTTAGTTTTTGGAACTTTTTTATGATTCCACTATTGCTTTATCCGTTGTGTATTATCAAACATCTCCTATAATTGTGCAAAGTATTCTAGAAATTGCTAGTCACTTGAAGGCTTATGAAAATAAAATAGTCTTACGAGAGGCTATCGTTGCTATGAAAACTAAAAACTTAAAGTATTGGAAAGAAATCCCATTCATATATGCATTTGCATTTATTTTAGATCCGAGTGCTAAAATTCAAGGATTTGCTAATGTTCTCCAACTTCTCAGTGATGCTACAGGCCTAAACTATTCTAACTATTTTCTAGATCGTGCTAAATTTTTTGAGATTTATCAAAAGTACAAACATAAGTTTCAGGTAGTTCGCTTACAATAACCTCTATTACCACCCACCACAGGTAAAAACACAAATGTGTGGGGTAAAATCTGGGGTGTAGGTTCTTTCTCCATGTACAGGGGTTTAGATTCTACAACGGCACCTTCTAAAGCAAGAAAAATTCTCCCCCCCCACCCCCGGAGTGGGGAACTATCTGCCTATTTGGATAGTGACACGGTGGATTACCACGCAGAGGGCTTCAAAATTTCACAATGGTAGCATGACCATAAGGTAACATATCCAATCCTATCCATAATAACATGTGATGCGTTAATTGATCCTATCTCCACGGTTTTCTCTGAGTATGCTTTCAGTCTTCATGGAAGAATATTGGAGGAGAGAAAAACAAGTCTCACGAGTGAGATGGTAGAGATACATCTAACTATGAAAGACTAAGAACAAGCTGATGCACCAGCACAACACTCTGTAGATAATCCAAAGTTGGCGGACGTGTTTGAAGATTTGTACCTAGACAACGACACTTAGAACATGTATGTATGCAAAGTTATAGGTTGTACTCTTTTTCCCTTGCTAAGGTTTTCTCATATTGAGCTTTTACTTGCCAAAGGTTTTAACGAGGCAGCCATGTAAATATTAATAAAGCTCTTTATTATATTTTCAATATATTTTTCTCTTTTTATGGGTATATAACTCATTTTTACCATTTTAATCTATATATTTGAAATCTACACATTGTTTTGGATTTTTTTTAAAAAAAAAATTCAGGCTGAGATAGGCTATACGGGACAACCCCGACCCATCGGGCTTAACATGCCCTGGTCAGCTCGGCACGGCCCAAGAGGCCAGTGTGCCATGCCTGGGCTGGCACCCCGGCCCTCGGGCCGGCTCGAAATGACTCGATTAGTTAGCCGGGCCAGCCGGGCCGCCCATTTGGATAGGTGTGTGTGGCTTAATAGGGTACTAGATTTTCTATCACTTTGTATTTGTCATGATTGTAACATTGATGATGATTATTACCCAAGTCTAAAAAATGGGAGGTATTTGTGGAGACCATGTGCTTTGGTCCTAATCTAGGTGATGAAAAATTGTCATAGTTGTCGAGGAGTTTGGGGAGTGAATTGTCAGTTTTGCAAATTGTTGGGCTACTATCAAGCGTTAGGTGGTTTGACTGACCATGGTCAGGCGGTCTGACCGACCACGTGGGCGGTTGGACCGACAGTGCAATATTTGGGGAAATGGGCAAAAACACTTGTGTGGGAGTGTTTGGGGATGTGTTTGCACCAAGTGCCATTGAAAATGGAGAATACACGCGAAAGTAGATAGAGATTTGCTGAGAAGTCCAAAGAGGGTTGTTTTTTGAAATTGGGAAGCGATCTGACCGGCCATTGGTTGATGGTCAAACCGGCGTGATCGGACCGATCCTCATTCGGGGAGTCAATGACCGCCAAGGCGGTTCAGGCATAGTGAGTTGTGTGGGATTTTGTGCAATTGACCTTGGGTCATTGATTGGATGCGTATGTGTCGCATGATGCATGTTTTGGCTAACATGGGTCAAGATGCGAAAAACTTATGCCTGGAATCAATTTCTTGATCTATTATTATGTAAGGACGCATAGAATCAACTACGGTCAACGGCGGGAATGATCGAGACTTGGTTTGGTGAAATCAATGTGTAGAATGATCGAGGATATCATGTGAAGTGGTTGGTCTCAAGCAAGGCGCGAAATGGACAATGTTGACACTTCTTTTATATGTATTTCATAATCTTTCGTACTGCCATTTCCAGTTCTTTTGCATCACTAATGCTACGTATTGTGATACTAACCATCCATATTTGATATGTACGTGCAAAAGTGTTATATTGCATGAAAACATAACTTTTTATGCCAAATCACTCATTCGGAGAAAGTCCACTCCTGAACTGGTAAATCAACAGGTTTCGAAGATCTTTTCCATGAGAGTTCAATGACCAATACATCTTCAAATACCAATTTGGAGGCTCTCAAGAATATGCTCTCATCAAGACGATTGAAATGCATATTTCATTTGCCCAATTCGGAGTTCGGACGGAAAAGTTACGACGGAAAAACAGCGCCTTTGACGGGTCAACAAAATGACGACGTGGAGGACTCTATGTGCACGCCAATTTTTGATGAGAAATCAATGGTGGGACCCACAATTGAGTAGGGAAACTTATTCTCTTTCTTTCGGATGCTTCCACACAATTCTTAAAGAAAGGAAAGCCGAAGAGATAAGGAAATTAAGAGATTCCCTATTTGCCACGCAAACAAACGGGTCATAATCTTTCCGTCATCTTGCAACACGATTTTGGTGAACGTAACGGCTTCAAATAGAAAAACTCATAACGACATAGTTGTATATTGTTTTGTGGGATATAATTAGAGTCCTCATTGACCCAATTTGATGTTCTGACACGGGAGATATTGGCCCCGCAAGGAAAGCTTCACAGAGAATCAGAGTCCAAAACAAAGTCAACTTCCAAGGCTCATGTGGCAATGAAGACGGTGTTTTCAGAAAACCTCCACGAACGGAAAGATGAAGTCTTCTGCATTAGCGGAACGGGAAAAAAAGGAATCACTCAATTACAAGTTCGGGAGAGAAAGTTATGGCCTCCTGAGGGTTCCCTGCACAGAAGGAAAGCAGAAAACCGACTCGAATTTATAGTGTACTCTGAATCAAATTCAATGCCAGATGTTTCCAACTCTACCACATCTAAGCCATGACCCTCCAGTCCCTTGGCCTTTAAATAGGACCTGAAGGGTGCCATCCAAAGGATCCAATCTTCGAGTTCTTCCCTCGCCAATTCGGTGAGGCCGGAGTAATGTTCCACAATGTAATTAGATCTAGATTAGAGATTAGGGATTAGAGAGGGCTCTAACTAGCCTAACTAATTAGGGTTATAATTAGCCTCTCTAATTAGAGGGACTTGTCGGGACCCAAAAATGCAATTCTAGACCCTCTATGTATAATGCACTAGTCCAGGATCACACTAATGCACATAGTGTCAACATAGGTGAATATCAATCCACACAAGACAAATAATATAATAAACGAGTAATTTGAATAATAAATAACCATTTTGACCTTATAGTCGAGTTTACACTTAATAAGCCACGTGGGGCTGACAGAGAAATAATTAGCAGCAACGGAACAAATAAACTTCAGTGGAAACCCATCGATTCACCATAGGCAACCGACTGGGATCAAGACCTAGCGATCAGCACCTTCGTAGAAATCCTCCTCAAAAGTGGGCGATAACTGCTCCACTTTTGTTGAATGTTTGCAACAAGCATGATTCTAGACCCTCTATGTATAAGGCACTAGTCCAGGATCACGCTAATGCACACAGTGTTAACATAGGTGAATATCGATCCACATAAGACGAAAATATAATAAACGAGTACTTGAATAATAAATAACCATTTTGACCTTATGGTCGAGTTTACACTTAATAAGCCACGTGGGGCTAACAGAGAAATAATTAGCAGCACAAATAAACTTCAGTGGAAACCCATCGATTCACCACAGGCAACCGACTGGGATCAAGACCTAGCTATCAACACCTTCGTAGAACTCCTCCTCAAAAGCGGGCGATGACTCCTCCACTTCTGTTGAATGTTTGCAGCAAGCATGAATACACAACCGTACTCGCAAGTTGTACCATAAAATGCAATTTATAAATAATGGCTTATTCCAAAGGAATGGCTTCTGTGGTTCTTTTGCATAAAAGCAACATTTGCAATTGTATACGAATAAAAGATTGAAAACATAATTCAAATCAAACAAACAATAATAATTTAATAGTTGTTTTCACAAAGTACACAAAGCCTAAACAATTCATTCACACAGCCATATAACTTAGATCACACAGCTCCCTTCCCAAGTGTTTTATGAAAATCTACCCCTCGTGTGAAATCCCCGAGCATGTCCATGATCACAGATGCGACTATTCGAATAGACTGTTTAACACTCTGCAGTGGTTGTACACTTTACCCACACGATATAATCAGTGTAGGTAACACTAATCATAACAAAACTTTTCAGAAACTTCATCTCAAACATTGACACTCCCAATGTGCTTTACCATCGTACCAACCCTAACACAACACTTTGGCATGACACACACCGTTGGACCTGAAGACGGCGAACCACTTATAAATGTGATCTACCTGGTAGTTCACACCTCCACCCTGGAACAGAGCTTAAGCTACTACCTGAGTAGTCAATGTTGAGATTCCGTAACCTACTAAGCTAGGCCCATCCCATCAGGCATGTAGTCGTATAGCTATGACTCGGTTCAATGGCGCACAAAGTTAAGTCCTTAATTGATGAAGGCAAGACTTTCAATTTCTAACTAACCATTCTTTTCAATTCCCAAGCACAGAGCTCCACCAAATCACACAGTGTCCACTACTTGCCTCAGTCTAAATCCTTTCCCACCCTATTGATTAAGTGTAACACATGCCATCAATTAGTATTGACACACAGCACACAGATTTATCACAAAGTTACATAATCACTTAGTCAAATTTATATTTGTGATTCAAATGATAATGATTAACTTGTTGCATGGCTAAGCAATCTACTCGTATCTAACCAACCTACGTTGGTGCTATGATAAAACCAACTAGCAATCAACCAATGTAGGGTGATAAAAGATCATGACATAACAATAGACAAGGTGGATATAAACAATTAGGATGAATAGCTAATCCCAAAGCATTTAAATAAATACTTAAAGTAAATGCAATATTTGAATCAAAGTAATTTTGAAAACTGGGTTCAATATGGTCAAAGGTACAACTTGCCTTGGAATAAATCTTGGTACTGGTCTTGGTCTTGGCGAACTCCTTCTTCTTCAAAATTCCCCGAAATATCAACGTCTACTCGCAAACGAAGCAAATAAATAAAATAAATAAATAATAGAGAGAAAACAAACTCCAAAAATTAAATTAAAAAACTCAATAAAATAGAGCTCAAATTTAGATGAATTTAGAAATTTGAATGGGCTCAATCGGAATTTGGATGAAGAATATATGGCTTCTGGAAGATCTAAACCTAAAGAATTAACAAAAAGGAATTTATGGAATATTCTAAATTATTTTTCTATTGAAAAATCCAAAATATGACACAATGATGACGTCAGCCCTGATTTTCAAAATTAAAATAAAACCGGAGAAAAGACTAAGAGGCTAACAGGTGGGCCCTCGGTCCGTGGACCGGGTCCATGCAAAGGATCTATTGGTTTACGAGCTTATGAGTCTATGGAATAGTAGAGCTGACAATGGGGCCCACTGTCATAGGAACGACTCACAAAGGATTTGGTTCATGGGAAATTGGATCTAGGGTTTGGGCTTGGGTGGCATGCACACGCGCACGTGGCACTGACGGCGAAGCCACATAGGCGACACGCATGCGCGAAGGGTGAGGTGACCGATGATCTGGCACGCCACATCGGCTTCGACAGCGGTGAGGCTCGGGTCCCTATGGCTTCCGGTGAATGGCGGGGCTTCGCTGGCGAACTTGTGGATGTGCTCACGGGTGCTCAAGGGTGAGTGAGGCGATCGGCGGCGAGGTTGAGCGACGACGAGGTCTTGGGCTCTTCGGGATTGGTGTTCTGGCGATGCTTTGGCGAAGTGAAGGCGTCCAAGGTGTAGTCCTTGTCTGTGCGATGCCGAAGGTGAAGATGACGACTCTCGGTCGGTTCTGGTTGCGGCGGAATCCCTCGTCGGAGTTGGAGGCGATGTGCTTCCTTCTCCCAGCTCCTATGATAGCTACAGTTCGGCTCCGACACTGAGGCTACTAGGGTTTGGTTGCGGAGGCTAAGGGCTTGCCTCCCTTTTATATGCGGCATCTCGAGAGAGTCCGTAGCGTGGACGGCCAAAACGGCCACGTGGCGGTGGAACAAAATCCTTAACGGTTTCGGAGACGATCAACTATAGATTCGATGGGGCCCGCGCGTCAGCAGGTGGGGCTCAATGAAAACACGTGACCAAAGACGCACGTGTCACTGGCAGGTGGGACTGGGTGCGGCTGCGCACGAAGAGACAAAGGGGAGCTGACATGCGAGGCCTGCATGTTAGTGGGAGGCAAGGCGCACGCGGGCAAGCTAGGTCGCATAGAACTGGCCCAAGGGAGAATGGGAATGGGTTTCGGCCCAAAGTCTTTTCTAAGATTATTAATAGTTTTTGTATTTTAGAAATACCAAAAAATACAAATGGCAAATAGAAAATAGCAAATGAACTCAAAAAAAATTCTAGAAAAATCTAGAAAATATATCCAAGTGTATGGAATCCAAATAAAATAGTTTTGACAATAATTGATGTTGGCATTAATCTTATTAAATTGTTTTGTTATTGAAAATCCATCTTAAGCTTTCTATTAAATTCAAATAAACTCTTGTGTGAATTTTTCAACTACTAAATTATTCAAAAGATTTTTAAAACTTAGAAAATTGGGGATGTTACAAACCTTCCCCGCCCCCCCCCTCACCCCCTCTTAAAGGAATCTCGACCTCGAGATTCAGGCCAGCTAGAGAGAAGGCTAGGAAACTCGGCTTTCAGCTCTTCTTCATACTCCCACGTTGTTTCTCCTTCTAAGTGGTTGCTCCACTGGACTTTGCAAAAACAAACAGTCTTGCTTCTGGTCCGACACTCTGCTGCATCCAAAATTTTGTCTGGCTACTCTTTATAGGTGAGATCTTCATTCAATTCAATTGAATCCAAGGGAGTTTGTTCTGTCGACACACAAACACACTTTTTCAACTAAGACATGAAAGACGTCATGCGCTCCTGCTAACGACTGCGGCAGCTCAAGCTGATAAGCAACTTCTCCACGGCGTTCCCAAATCCTGAACGGACCAACATATCTAGGGCCAAGCTTCCCCTTGGCATGAAATCTTTTGACACCTCTCAGCGGAGTAACACGAAGATAAACTAAATCCTCGGGTTTAAAGCTGAGATCACGACGACGATTATCAACATAGCTCTTTTGCCTGGACTGAGTTATCTTTAATCTTTCTCTGATCATGGACACTTGCTCTTCTGCTTCCTGAATAATATCTGGTCCGAATACCAAACGTTCAGCTGTTTCTAACCAATTCAAAGGGGTTCTACATGCACGACCATATAAAGCTTCGAATGGTGACATCTACAAAATTGCTTGGTAACTATTGTTGTACGAGAATTCTGTATATGACGAACTCTTGTCCCAACTGGTAGCATTAGCTAGATCACAAGCTCTCAACATATCCTCCAATATTTGATTGACTCTTTCAATCTGCCCATCTGTCTAAGGGTGATATACAGTACTGAAATTCAGGTGAGTCCCCAAGGCTTCATGCAAACTTTGCCAAAAACAAGAGGTGAACTGAGATCCTCGATCTGACACAATCTTCTTAGGCACACTATGCAACTGACAATCCTTGACATGTATAACTCTGCAAGGCGATCTCCTGAGTAAGTGGTTTCGACGGGCAAGAAATGGGCAACCTTCGTCAAATGATCCACTATTACCCAAATCGAATCATAACCCGATTGAGTCCTAGGCAAATCGGTAATAAAATCCATTCTGATCTCTTCTCATTTCCAATCTGGAATCTTCAAGAGTTGCAACAAACCTACTGGTCTCTGATGTTTTGCTTTTACTTTCTAACATACATCACACAAGGCGACGAACTAGGCGACGAACTCTGCTGCTTCTCACTTCAGATTTGGCCGCCAAAATTTGTTCTTCACATCCTGGTACATCTTAGTACTTCCAGGATGAATAGAATACTTTAAGTCATGAGCTTCTTTTAAGATTAGCTATCTCAAACCATCAATGTCTGGCACACTGATACGTCCATTGATCCAAAATATATCTTGATCATCCTTGGTGAAGTCCTCGAAGCGGTGGCGAGGTCTCGGGCTCGTTGAGATTGCTGTTCTGGTGATGCTCCAACGAAGTGAAGGCGTCCAAGGTGTAGTCCTCGTCCGTGCGATGCCGAAGGCAAAGATGACGACACTCGGGCGGCTCTGGTTGCGTCGGAATCCCTCGTCGGAGTTGGAGGTGGCGCACTTCCTTCTTCGAGCTTCTATGGCAGCTAGGGTTTGGCTCCAGTGCTGAGGCGTCTAGGGTTTGGTTGTAGAGGCTAAGGGCTTGCCTCCCTTTTATAAGCGGCGGCTCGGGAGAGTTCGTAGCCGGGACGCCCAAAACGGCCACACAGCGGCGGAACAAAATCCTCAACAGATTCGGAGATGATCAACAGTAGATTCGGTGGGGCCGACGCATCAACGGGTGAGGCTCGACGAAAACGCGTGACCAAAGACACGTGTCGCTGGCAGGTGGGACCGGGTGCGGCTGCGCGCGAAGAGAGAAAGGGGCACTGACATACGAGGCCCGCATGTCAGTGGGAGGTGGGGTGCGCATGGGCAAGCTAGGTTGCACAGAACTGGGCCAAGGGAGAATGGGAATGGGTTTCGGCCCAAAGTTTTTTCTGAGATTATTAATATTTTTTTGTATTTTAGAAATACCAAAAATGCAAATGGCAAATAGAAAATAGCAAATGAACTCAGGAAAATTCTAGAAAAATCTAGAAAATATATCCAAGCACATAGAATCCAAATAAAATAGTTTTAACAATAATTGATGTTGGCATTAATCATATTAAATTGTTTTGCTATTGAAAGTCCATGTTAAGCTTTGAATTAAATTCAAATAAACTCTTGGGTGAATTTTTCAACTACTAAACTATTCAAAAGATTTTTAAAACTCAGAAAATTAGGATGTTATAGGGCTATAATGTGGCTCTAATTAGGGATGTTCTAATTAGATCTGGGATTCGGAGCGTTTACGCCGGAAGGCTGTCGGAGTCTGCAACTTCTGTAATCTTCTCAGTTGTAAGTATTCCTCTGTACTTCATTTGTTTTCATGCTTTGCTACGATGGTTGTTATATATTGCATCTTTGATCACCCCTATTGTGTGTCTTCTTGATATCATGCTTGTTTCTCAGTCGGCAATTAGATCGATTTAATTATCGATTGTTTAGCCCTAGGTTTAGACGTGGTGTTTAGATCTAGTGAGCAGAACTATATCAAGTTGTACAAGACCTGCTACGCTAAGATTAACCTTATCACGTGACAGGTGAATCGGTGAAAAAGGTGGTATTGGACTGTAGGGTGAGAGCCACCTTAATGATTGATTTGGCATCTTATTCTTCCATCAATTTAGCATTGCAACCTTTGATCTAGTTCTTCTGACCTTATCCTAGTTTGATCATTCTAGCTTTTAGGCTTATTGCTCTGTGCCCATCTATCTTTTTATTGAAGTTGGATTATATTTATCAGTCCTATCTGTTTACCCTAGGTATTTAGATGAATTTTAGATTGTTGAACCCTAGGCGAAGTTAGTCCGTTCTCTATGGATATGCCAACCTTGGAATACTCTAGATGAAAAGCTACAGTTGATCTCGTGCGCTTGCGGTTGCATTTGATTGCATGTAGTTTGCGTCAACAAACAAGAACGACAAGAATGTGAAGTTTGGTGCAACGGGTTGCATCAAGTGGCTTAGGCCAGTGCAAGTGTTGAGGCGGTCTAGTGGGAGCGGGATGGAAGAGACTTGTCGGCATGAGGAAAACCATTAATGAACATATGAAATGGCAAAGCATGATGGCGCAGAGGAGAAGCGGTTTAGGTCATGAGGAGGACAAGATCACAAAGAGATGGATTCAGGAGACCCAGATCGTCATCCGCTTCAAGAAGCGTGCGTAAGTGTGAGACCCGTTTGTGTATGAGCTTAATGGATGCCTGTTATGGTTTTCTCTCTAGACCTAACCTCCACTATATAAAGGGTGGCGCAAGATTTGCACATGCACCTAAGCCAACCAAGCCTAGAAATCTTAATTGGAGTTTTGGGAAAAATAGAGAATAGAGGAGTTTGAGAGATGTATTGAGAGAAAAATTGTGAGATTGGGTGCTCATGAGTGAGATTTTTTCCTCCATGGTGGAGTGGATATAAACCTTTAATTTCTCAATATCTATCAAATCAAGTTTGTGCAAAGATGAGTTCTCTCTTGTTCTTGCTCTCTTGTGATTTTTGGGTTCTTGTGTTCAAAGGGTTTTGCCTTGGCCTTTGTTGTGATCTTACTTGCTAGGACCTGTGGAAATTAATCTAAGGTCATCTTGACCATCATTCATCCACGATCTAGTCTTTGAATCAAGTTTAGGTTTTCACCCAGTTTTGAGCCCTCTTGCAGTCAATCAAGAATTTGATGGAACTTTGGCCATGATTGTCTCGATCTTCGATTGTAATAGGTCATGTCCTTCTTGTAGAGCTATGTCTAATATCTCAAGTAATTTGGATCTCTAAATCAAAAGTTAGGCTATTTTGTGGATCTAAAATCGTGCTGATTTTGCAGTCAGACTGGGGGAGCGGTCAGACCGACTGAGGGGGTGATGAAGTCCGATCTTCTTGGTTTCAACTCAAGTCTTCTGCTATGATTTTAAGATCTCGATCTACGTAGCTTTATATAGCTATTAGAGTGAAAATGAGTTGAATTGCAGAGGAGAAAGTCGCTAACACGTTCAACATGATGCGCTTCGAATCTAGCTGTGTCTCTAGCTAGCTAGCATGTGCAATGGGAGATCGAAGTGACTCAAGGTGTCAGCTCTAGATTCGAGCTAAGGCCTAAGGGTTCATCTTGCATGGTACATTTGAGTGGTGCAGCTATATATAGTGCCGGGTGAATTTACAGAAGATCCATACTATTTGAGTAAGAAGTGATTTGACTATGATGTTATTACATTGGATTCACATGCCGTGGTAGAAGATATAAGAGTTCTCAATTTAATTTTGATGGTTTCAACTACTCCCTCGGTTTCATAAATATACGGGGTTTTAGAAATAGTATAGTTAAATTTTCTTAACTCTGAGCAATAATATATAAAAAAACTATTTGTATTGGTCATATAAAAATAATATATGAATGTACTTTTATAAAAACTAATTATCAAAGTTGCATGTTAGAGACCGTATCGATATTCAAAACGTCATATATTCTTGAACATGGCGAATATAAAGCAAAAAACTTGCAGCCATGGTTTATTCCAAATCGAGTTAAGCGCTGTGATTATTTGATAATGTTGCCTATTGGCATTCTAATTTCATAGTTTCAAGTATTAAGTTATTTACAACCTCTACCTCTAATTTTTTTTTAAAAAAAGCAGTAAAACGCATGGATACTCCCAAATTCATGCAGAATCAAGCTGAGATGCAGCTACTTTTCTCTCTCTTTTATGAGAGGACAACCAAGGTTTGGGATCGGGGTAAGGTCGGCTTGGCCGAAATTTTCAAATCAAAATTTGAATTTTTTTTTTATAAAAAGATCAAATTCAAATAAAATTCAAGCAAATCTGTTTTCTTGGACCGATTTTGGCCAATTTGAACTCTTAACAGGGGGCCGGTAGGACCCATATTCATGACTTTCGGCCAAAAATCAGCCGGTTACCGAACCCTAAGGACAACTGCATTACTTGTTTTGTGAAAGCAACAAGCAACTGTAATACAATTACCATTATTTTAGAGGAAAAAAGTACAATTGGCAACACTACAATTTTTGGAGAGAGAGAAATAGTAACAAGACCATCTCGGCCCAGCATATTGGACTAATTAACAGTAATCAACACCAACACATTTCGGCCCGGCTTCACATGGCAAGCAACTGAAGGAACAGCTAGCCGTATTTAGCGCATAAAGGATGGCCTTATTTTTCCTCTGAAGAGAAGGATGTCTGTTTTTCTTTACAGAAAAAATCCATGGCCAGTAGGAACAGACCAACAGTACAGCCTGTGCAGGTTCCCTCTTTGTTTTTTCCCCCTTAATTCATCATGTAGCTTGAACATGAGCATTGTACTACATCCATGATTCAGAAAAATAGAAAACGCAGCTGGCTATTCATTGATCCCCTCTTCTTTCACTTTCACCTATCTAACTCCTTCGCAAAATTTGCTACTCATGCCTCACCCTAACTTGCTAGTTATCCTCAGTTTCCTTAATGGTGTTTGGATGACCCGGTCGATTGATCTCACTGAACATCATCCGACCACTCGTCCATGCGCGTGCTCGCGATCATCGCCTGCATGCGTGAATTAAGCAACGAAGAACGAGCAAGGTTAATTAACACCAAAACTAACAAATGAGATGAAACAGCAAAGAGAAGTACTATCTATCAGAACTCAGAAGATAAAAAAAGCTCAATTCTTGATCATCACCTCTTTCTCCCAGTCGCGACGGACGGTGAGGACGGCCAGGATGAGCGTCTGGACCTCCGTTTCACCGCCGATCATTCCCGCCCAAATTCCCTACATATCGATTCATCGGCGTAGTACGTGTGCAAATTTCGCATAAGCAAGATGTCAATGGCGAATGAATTAAGAGGCATAAGTACCAAGACGTTGAGGTTGAAGAGCCACCCGAGCCCGCGGAGGACGCCCATGGGGATGCCGACGAGGTAGTAGCAGCCGATGTTCACGTACGCCACCATGCCCTGCCACCCGGACCCCACAGCCACCCCTGCACAAATCAAGTGAGACGAGCTCGGTTAATTAGTTAGTTTATGAGAGCACGGGCCAGATGCTATTGAGGAGGACGGCGAGTTCGTCGGCGGCGTCGAGCACCGCGGCGCTGGAGGTGAAGATGAGCGCGAACTTGTCTTGCAGGCCCATGATCAGGACCCAGAAGAAGAGACAGATCACCAGGTTTGTGATTTTTTACCAGTTGATCAAGGTGACGAAACATGTCTCCTAATCCGTGATACTGTTAAAAGATTCATTAGTGGAAAAGTTTCACCAGAGACAGAGTTCAATCTTGTATAAGATTGTGCATGCGTAGGTAATAGGTTCTTGCGTTTGTGGATCAGGGATTAAAATCCCGGCTGGTAACCGCTTATCGGAGGGGGCCAGGATATGGGATCGCGGCCGGTAATCCCGGGTTTTTTAAAATTCAAATTCAAATTCAAATTATTTTTAATCAAATTTGAACGAATTTTATCCGGGAAACAACCGGTTTGACCGAATCAAATTGATTACTGGTCCCACCATCCAATGAAATAGCCCGTAAAGGTTCTTTGATCCTTGCTTGGGATTGTAACATCCCAAAGTGCTGTTACCTAAAGTAAAATAAATAAAGTTATTATTTTGTTGGATTTTCTGAAATTTGAAAGAGTTTTATTGCTTATTTGAATTTCTTGGGTTTTAAAAGTCAAAAGTAAATTTTATTAAAGTTTTTTAAGTTTTATTTGAGTTAAAGTTGAAAAATAAAAATTAAATTAAGTTCTGGATTTTTCTGGAATTTTAAAAGCTTTTACCTAATTATTTCAAAGATAAAATAAATTTTGTGCAAAAACTATTACCAATTTTAAGTTTGAATTATTTTATTAAGTCCAAAATAACTCTAGGAATTTCTGTGAATTTTTCTAGAATTTTTGGATTTTATTTGCTATTTTTTAAAGCCCTTTTGATTTAACAAAATTATTTTAATTAAGAAATGCATTTAAATCCTTCTTTAGCCTTTTGGGCCGAAACCCTAGCTCGGCTCGTTTTCCTCTCCCGTGCGCGTGGCCCATTTTGGCCTGCCCTCCCGCGCACCGCTTCACCTATCGCCACCGTCGGATCTTGATTCGACTACTGCTTCTCCCCCTTTTTCCTTTCTTGGTCACAATGCGCGTGGGCCCCTGCCCTTCTTCCTCCCACTTCTTCTCCCCAAACCGCCCAAGATGCCGCCATTATGATCAAGCAGAGCTCTGCAATCACCGTGATTTCTCCCCCTTTTCTCGCACCCCTGCGCGCATTCAAACCGCCCGCTCACGCCGCCGTCCCCTTGACCGTTTCCCCCTCAATTAGCGCACGCGTTCGTCGGATTTTCGCCATGACCGACGTGATGGCCGCGCGACCCGATCTCCCCCTCTTGGCTTCCTCCACCCCTATAAAAGGAGGCATGGTGCACCCCTCGTCCTCCTCAACTCATTCCCACCACCCATTCCATCTCTCCCTTCTCGGTTTCGCCGGATTTTGAGTTTGAAGATCCCCGACCGAGCGCCCTTTCTTCTCCGATTTCGACACCGCCGCCGCCTGTACCATCGGCACCGCCGCCTCCTCGCCATCACGGTGCGTGCCTCGCCCTCGCCGGAGACCCACTGGAGCCCGTCGCCGCCGTCGACCCGAACTTCGCCGTCGATGAGCCGTGCGAGCCCTAGCGCCGCCGAGGTGAGCACCACCTTCGCCGTGCCCTTCTCTTTCTATTGATGTGATCACCGGCCGCCGCCGTGCCTCCAGTCGCTGACGAGCATGGTCCAGAGCCAGCGCCGTCACCATGCCAGCGTGGCATAGCCACCTCACCTCCACATGTCGCCACCTCATCACCTTTTGCCCATGTGGCCGCCATGTCACGTGCCCACGTGGCGCTGACGTGGCATCCCCTTCAATCGGAAAAACCAAATTATCCGCTGACGTCACCATGACGTCATAAGTCGACTTTCCTTTAGAAAAAGAATTCGGAAATTCGGAAAACCCTGATTTCATCATTTCATGTGAATTGTAAACTTCTCGGGGTTCGTTCTCCTTCATACGAACTTCGATTTCGTCGATTCAAATTTCTAAATTCATATAAATTCAATATCTAGCTAAGTAAACTAAAATTATTTAATTTGGAGTTCATTTGAATCTTTATTTGAATTTGGCTTATTTTCGCGTATAGATTTCGACGACCTCGAAGAGTTAAATTTCGACGCCGTCTGAGAGCAACCAATTGAGCAAGGTAAGTTATACCCTTGATCATATTGAGCCCAGTAATTGAAATTATTTAAATTCTATTTTAAATTATTATTGCATGCTTATTTCTATACAATAATTTAAATTCCCGTTTTAAATTTGTAGTTATGCCTAAATCCTTTGTACTGCCAGTCTTGATATTGAAATATTCATACCTTATCACCTTAGATGAAAATCTAATTCATGCAATAGTATGAATTAGAACACTTTGGAAAAATTGATGCTTGGCCATGCTTAGACCAAAAAATGTTTGATTTGAGGAATTTTCAGCCAAAAATCAAATGTTGTTTAAAAGTCTATGGCATTGGTTTGTCATGGAAGATTTTGCAAATGTTTTTGAAAATCAAAAAGGAAAAGTTGGTTTGTACTTGGGTGAAATGGTTGATTGGTGGGTGCAGGTTTATGCACGGGCTCAATCCGGGTATGGGTTGAAGCTCAGGGGTTTTGTGGATAGTCGCCCAAGTCAGTTAAGGACCGACCTCTGAGCGTTCCTTTGCTATGCCTATAATGGGCTATGCCTCATCGTGCAACCACATGTCTTGAGAATGGGGAGGGGACCTGGTTGATTAATTTGCAATGTTCCACCATGGTCATTCCCTTCAGATGCGGTGGGTAGTCATATTATGACCTACGTTAGTCCCACCTGGCGCAAGAGGGGGCTCAGATCCTGCGAGTTGTAGCCCAAAGGGAGCGAAACCTTAGCGAGGGGAGACTGCGGTAGAATAGCGCTTTGTAAAGGCCTTGACACGTGCTCTAGACTGCTTACCTAAGGTAGTGAGCGGTGGTATCGACGGATGCCGGACAAACTAGAGAATTCATGTTATGTGGGTAAAGTTGTACAACCTCTGTAGAGTGTCAATCTATTCGAATAGCCGTGTCCACGGTCATGAACATACTAGCAAAGCCACTCAAAGTTAGACTTGGGTTTTGATTTCAAAATGTTCTTGTAAAACAGTTTTGACATGGATAGGTGTCCATGAGAAAAGTTATGGGTTGAAGCTCCGGGTTAGTGCCCGTGTTTATGTTGGTGTTAGGTTGGTGCCTACACTAACTTTATCAATTCATTTAAAACTCAATTTTAATTATTGTAAAAATTGAGCCTTTGAACTTAGTATTGTATTTAAAATGTCAAATATTGCTTTTGCGCAAATCAATCATATTAAGCCTTCCTTTGAGATATCCATGTATGCATGTTATTCTATTATTTGACGGGTGTAACTTACGAGCACAGTAGTTTGCTCATACTTGCTTTATGCAAACAAATTTCAGAGGAGAAGGACTTCGCTACCGGTGTGAATCTTGACGACTAGGCCGCTATCCCAGTCGATTGCCTGTGGCATATCAGTTGGACTCCACTACTTCTTCGTCGTCTTCCGCTGTGTTCTCTATTATTGGCTTGTAAGCCTCTTTTGTAATAAACTCTGTCGATTATTAATATATTTGAACGATTTATGGATGATACCATATCTGTTTAACTGTACGAACTAGCTACTGATCATGGGACTAGTTCAGAAATGCACAGAGAATTTGGGGTGTTAATCCCGAGTCCGACTGGGATTATGCATGGCTCTTTTATTTAGGGGAGCCCATTGCTGATTATGATCGTCAGTGGGTTGCTTTATGATTTATTTATTTTTGACGGGAAGGGTTGCTTTATGATCTAATGTGCATAATTTGTATTATCGTATGGCTATCACAAAAAATTAATGATCCGACGTGTGTTGGAGATTCTGTCAATTATATATTTAGACATCTATTTGTAATGGAGGTAGCACTACACAATTAATGAATCATATAAAGTGGGGACCATCTCTTGAGCGATGAAGTTGTGAGTGTATGACTCTACCGATCAGGGCTCAAATCCTGATGGCCACTTTTACACATGAGTATTCTTCAACTGTCAACTTTCATCTATGTGTTGTTGTCTTTATTAGTGCCTACCTTCTGTAAAATTAAATTGTCCGAAATGTTCAATTTCGAAGAGCTTTTAATTCACATTTTTGCCAAAAAAAAAAACTCTTTTATTACTACCCCGATTAAATTTCACAGCTCATGTTTTAACCACCAGGAGAATGCTATTCTACATCGAACCAAAACAATTACTAAACAAACACATAACAGAAGAAAGCACTATACACGGACATTGTGTTCAATAGAAGAATGTCACCATACATATACCATCGGAATGGAGCTGCCTTTGAAAACAGAAGTCACAGTACCAGAAAACATTCCATCGGATCAAGCATAACTGCATAAGTAAAGCGATATCGTTATCCAATCATAATACATACAAATATACTAGTTCAAAAACGATTAGATGTGCAGATCCATTAAAAGGTATCACCATTCAATTGACATTGATGCAATCCTTTGTTCCTTAAATCTGATGCCAGTGGTAAGATTTGCTTGCGAATGCGTACGAGAGCTTTGCTTCCAAGTGCAACCAGACTGACACCTTGTTGTTGCACCTACCCAGTAAAAGAACTCGCAGCCAACTCAGATGCAGACCCAGCTTGCTGATTGCTGTTGAAATTACCAAGCAAAGCAAAGTGATGAAGGCTTGAATGACCAAACAGGAACATGCATCAGTATGAGAGAATGGAATTGTCTGAATCTTTTGTCTTGGTAATGTTCAGTGCAAGTGTGACAAAGGGCTTGGTCTGGCATAACGTGCAGCGTGTATATAAATGCCCTGAATGCCCATGAAAAATGTCAGAATAGGTACAAAGCAGAAACCAGTCTGAAAATAAGAACATCAGGCGAGAAGTCATAGGCTGAAGAACCATTTCGTCATTTGCTCATGGGCAGTCCCAGTAAGGTTATCCTCTAATTACTTATACTGCTATTTCAGTAAATTTAGTCTTTTCGTTCCTCTCTTCCTATTGTCATGTATTCTTCAGTTGCTCATCTAAACCAATCTGCAATGTTATGTTACGACACTAGTTATGTTGCATCACAGTTCACACGTCAGATGACAATACCATAAACTTAATCAATTATGTTGTTGCAAGCAGCGTACTGTATCAGAGAACACAGTTTCAGCTGAGGAGCTACAAATTCGTGATGAGTTGGAGGCAGACATAGACGAGGATTTAGAACGAGAGATCATCGGCGACATGTGCCGCCTTGCTCGTCACCTGCAGAGACTGTACCAGCAGAAGGATAGGACAGAACTTGCTAGCTCAGCTAGTAATTACCAGCTGCCACTGTCCCATACAGCAAATGCTGTTCTTTCTGAGATGAATATCAGGATCAAATTAAATGGGCAATGCAGGATAGACATAACTAAGGTTGAGCAAGATACTTCTGTCATTCAACCGAAGTCATGTCCCACTACTGATCAATTTGACAAAAGGCAAGGATCTACAAAGATAAGGCACAGTGATACAGTTTATTGCACGAAGCAGCAGATCTATCCAGTTGTACCATGGAGATAAGTAAATGAATACGGAATACGCATTACAACTGAAGAATGATAATATGATACACAACTTCAGGAGCAAGTTAAACCTTTTGGGTCACTTATTTTCAGGTGTGCCAGCAAATAAATCATATTATGTAATTCAACTATGTACAAGAATATGACTTTTTCATGGATAAATCAATTAAAAAATATTTTTACATGGTTGGAATTATTACAATCACTTGACGACAGGGACACGATTGGTGACATTTCAAAGGATATGGGACTCAAATGAAAAATCAGGGTGAAATTGAGGGAGTGAAGAAAATTTAGTCAATAGTTATAGCAGAGGGGAAGCTTATTAGGGATGGAAGTGTAAACAAGTTAATCTTGATAATGCCACTGTGAGTCTGTGATAAGTTGGCTGCAAATATGAAATGCAATAAAACCTCAGATTGAGCTAGCTGAAAATCAACACAATTATTGTTGAAGACTCCTAGTTAGATTCACATTTTTTTTGCCTCATGTTATGGATCATGAGATCGTCTTATATTTATCTTAGTTGACTGCTTGGTTATGCAATTGCTTGTGCATGTGCATGTGCATATGCTACGAATGTGTGTCAGCAAGTATGTCTGTGCGTGCACTCATGGGTATCAATTCCGAAATTTTGTCACAAGGTGTACTCGCAACTTACAGGTTAGTAAGATGACTAGATGAGGATATGCGTTTGACATATCAACTGATGGATTTCCAATTAACCTATCTCACCTTTCCTAATTGTTTATTGGTACTACTGTCTATTATGGTTTATGGAAACTTGGCTTACTTTGCAATGTTATTCTTAGGCAATATAAAACGATCTCATTGTATTAGCTATTTTTCTTATTTTCTCGTTCGTAATTTTCTTATTGCCCCCTTTTCCATGCAATATTCCTGATTACTGGTGGGAGGGAAAGTAATCTTCCTATTCTCTCATGATATGTAGGTCAATTCTAGTGTTTGTGCAGAAAGACTAGTGACTTGTCTCTTTGGTTGAGCATCATCGCTGTATTGAATATGCAAATGGAGCTAACGTGAAAGAGCCTGTCTTCAATGGGACAACTATTCCCTACCAACGAGCAGTTAAGGTTTCTATATGCTTGATATCATACCATGAACTGAATTCCAGAGATTGTGCACAAAACAAAATGATCATCCTTCTCCTGAAAGACTTGCAACATCTGGATGATCGGGATGTAAACATCATACACAATTAGAACACAAAGAAACTAAAGGTACACACTACACAGCAAAACAGCAATGCTAAGTGATTACATCCTCATAAAATGTGTATCATTGTATCAGAATCCCCTAGTTGGCTAGTTCAACAAAACCAATGTTCACCAAGGTGCTACACACTAGTCGGGTGGCAGACCAACGCCTAGTGCTATCGGGCCTAGGTGTGGTTAGGCGATCGGTTAGGTGGGCTAGGCGGGAGGGTGTCTCCTAGCGCCTAGGCGCTACCTAGGTGGCCGCCTTTTAGAACACTGCACAGAACAATACATACTATACTGCAAACAGCACAACTCAATTATTTGTGGTGATACTAAAAAAATCATATAGTTGATAATGCCTTCACCTTACAATCCGTACAGCGCATTCTCCTAATCCAACTTAAAGGGCAAACAATTCATTGCAATATTCTTCAAGTAATATGCTCATCTGCTCAATCAGCAAACTGTATTCATATAGTACCTCGGAAGCACTGACACGCCTGCAAGGTGCCGAGTCCGTGTCGGACACGGACACGGCTCCGACACGTATTCGAGGCGTGTCGGAAATTACAGCCGCGAAAAAAAAAAATCGGACACGTATCGGACACATATAGGACACGTATCGGACACTTGGGCCTATTTGATTCGGCCCAAAACACTTGCCAGCCCATTCCCATACCGGTTAACCTAGCCCCCGAGGGGCTAGAGCAGCCACCTTCCCCCTTCGACGCCGCTGCAGCCCCTTCCCCTTCCCCTTCGACGCCTTCGACAACGCTCGCCCACCCCGTCGCCAGATCCGGCGGCGAGCCTCTCCTCTGATGCCGCCCTTCCGTGGTTCTTCGACGCCACCGCTTCTCCTTCAACGCCACAGCCCCCGATACCTCCGACAGCGCCGCCCGCCCGTCGCCGAGATCCGTGGCGAGCCTCTCCTCCCGACATCGCCCATACATGCTCCTTCGACGCCGCCTGCTTCTCCTTCGACGCCACTGCAGCCCCTTCCTTCGACGCCTCGACAGCGCCCGCCCGCCGTCGCCAAATCCGTGGCGAGCCTCTCCTCGAGACGCCGCCCTTACGTGCTCCTTCGACGCCATTCGCTTTTGACGTCGCTGCTGCCCAAACCGACCTTCTCCTCGCTTGTCGCTGCCGACTCGTGGCGCACCACCCTGTCGCCGACACCCACCTTTCACGTTGCCACTTGCCACTCCCCGATTCCCCTTCGGCCTTCTCCCCGTCGGTGAGTTGTTTGTTCAATTGTTGATGTCATGCCAAATGTTGCTGCTTGTGCAGAGTATTGACTATTGAGTATGTCATGCATCACGGCATTAGTATTTCACCTTCATCCGTATGTCATGCCACTGCTATTGTAACTATTCAATAATACATATGCATATATTATTATTATTATATATAGCCGTGTCCCCGTGTCGCCATTTTTTTTAAAATGGCGAATCCCATGTCCGATACGTGTCGTGTCCGACACGCGTGTCCGTGTCCGTGCATCCTAGTATAGTACTATTAGCAATTTACCACTAGCACACGAATTATCAGCGTGGTGAACCGTGCATATGCAGGCCCAACAAAATTTAAGTATACACCGCAGAAGGACATGGACACCAGCACGACAATAGATAACCACCGCCTGACAAATATTTACCACAATTTTTAACAAAATCAATATATCCAAATATCATAATGGTGTCCTATGATAACTATTTACCACCATTTTTGGAAGTGTGCAAATAAGATTCCACTAAACAATTTCTCAATAAATTAAAAGGGGGCAAAATGAAAGAAGCATACATGGCACTTTCATATCAGACGCTCCTGAAAAAGTTGAAACCACAAGAAAGCTTTGTATTGATAACTCATTCAAAACAGGGCCACAAACCTGAGTTTAGGAAATTTGATACCGTTAATCTATGCAGCCTGGATCACTCCTAAACATCAAAATATCTGGTAAGAGCCTATTTACTGTGGTGGTAGGTTGCTGCTGACACCACCCAACCCCGCTTTCTGCCCCAATTCCATGAGTTGCTGAATAAACTCCACCCCATTTAGAATCTCTGTTGATCCATATATGACATGCTTGGAAGGCTGTGAACGTTGCGCTAGCTCCATCAAGCTCCTGTACTCGATGTAATTTCCACCACCAATCATGAAAACAATTGCTTCTCTGAAGGGTCCTCTGAACTGCCCACCAGTTCCAGATCTAGGGGCCCGTGGATCGAACAATAGGTAGTTGTCCACCTCTGGGTTTGGTTTCTCTTCCATCAGAGCTTCAACTGTCCTTGTCAGGGCCAGCTGCCTCCCATCAGACAAGAGATTCTTCACACCCGCCGTCACAGCACTAATAGACTGCCCGTAAAGTTTCTCTGCCCAATCAACAATGTTGCTTCTGCTTGCTGTGCTTGATGCAGCAGCAAACTGGGTGTTCAGTGACTTTATCCTCTTCACATACTGGAATGCAGACATATCCACTTCCGACTCCCTCAGCGCGGCCTCAACCTGTTCCAATTCGGATGAAGGTGGTGTCTCAAAGGACAGCAGATAGGTCACAGCCAGGCGGAGCTTATCCTCCTTGGTGCCCTTCCCTCTGAGGAGGCTGAGCAGCATGTTCCGGTCAACAGTGCCATTCACAAGCATATCATTCTCGCACTCACAATATCCGTCCAGAGACCTCTCCTTGATATTCCCAAGCAACGCAGTTGCAATATTCGTGTGCTTATCAATCATCTTCTTCCGTTCTGTCAGCTCTGGGAGCGAGTTCACCGCATTCATGAGGTGCTTGGTGTTGCCAATAAGATCTGTGCCATCAAACTCAACCCCATCCCTGCCGCCACCTGTGCGCTGGTTCACCTCATCCACGTCCTGCTTGTACTTGGCGAGCTGCGCCTCGATTTCCTCAGCCACTTTGGGGAATGGCGACCAACTGTTTGCCACCCAGAATGGGTCAGAGTCATCCAAATCATATTTCTCTACAGGCAACTTCAACTTGTTCAGCTTCAAGCCGAGCACGTCGTGGACCAACGGGCGGTAGCTCCAATCGTGTTGTATCCCCACTGACAGCTCGAAATTCCTGTCGAACAGGCACAGGACCGGGCGCTGGAACGACGCGACGGCGGCGGACGCAGCCTCCGTGAAGAGGTTTGGCTTGGCCAGGAGGTGATCGCGGAGACGGGCGTCGAGCGCGGCCGCGACCATCTCGGCCGGCCCGCCGCGCGCGCATCTGATGACTGGAACGGCGCCGAGCGTGGCGGCGACACAGAAGAGACCGAGCGCGACGGCGTCGACGAGCGCGGTGATGTCCGCGTCGGCGGCGGCGGGGTCGTTGAGCGCGACGTAGGCGCGCGGCTGGGCGAGGGAGAAGAGGCCCTCCTCGAGGCAGACGAAGTCGAGGTACTGGTCGGCGACGCGCGCGAAGCGGTGCGCGGAGTGGGACGCGGCGGCGGCGGAGGCGAGGCGCTCGAGGACGGGCCGCGGGACGCAGGTGGAGAAGTTGATGTGGAACGAGGCGTAGAGCCCTGCGGCGGCGTCGGCGGCGATGCGGTCGGCGTTGGCGGGCGTGGGGCGGACGAGGTAGACAGCGGGCGCGTCGGGGACCTGCTGCCGCGCCTTGTCGATGTTGAGGTGGAGAGTGACGCCGTGCCTGCGGAGGTCGCCGACGCGGATCACCGGCGAGAGAAGCGCGATGCAGGGGGAGTCCATCACCAGGATCTTGTACGCCTCCTCCTCCCCCTCGCCGCCGCCGTCCGCCGACGGCTGCTGCTGGTTCAGGTGCAGCATCCGCACGATCAAATCTGGATCGGAGACAAGAGAGCGCGGTTACAGCCACCGACGTAGATCGGTCGAGAGAAAGGAGGAGCAAAGTGGAGATGCGTTCGAGCTTACCGAGCTGCTTCTTGCGGAGGCTGAGCGCCATGGCGGTGCTCCGGCGATCGCCGGCGTGGATCGGATCTGGGAGGGGGAGGGAAGAGTAGAGAACAGAGAACCACCGGCAGTTGGGGGCTTGGGGCAATTGAGATTGTTTTGTTGGAATAGCCATTCGATCGTGGCCGTTGGTTTAGTTTTGATGGGCCGTCATGACTCATGAGGCGCAAGACCATACACATAATTTGCCATTTCGTGAGGGGTTCATGCACAAAGAGATCTATTGGTACATAACTTCAAATCATATAAATTTCGCCGAAAATAATTTCAGTAGAAATCATATAAAATTCTCATATCTAAGTCTAAATGAGCCTAAGTTCATATAAATGCCATCCGATGATACACGACCGACATGAAAAGCCTTCAGTGTCTTTCAAGCACTAGCTATTCCTGCATTTACCCAAGAAAAACAAGTAGAAAAGAAGCATATATACAACCATGTCGTCGCGCTCCTTTTGCTTCCACCTTGTACCGCACCAGTAACTCAAATATGTTGTCATGCGTCCTCTTCCACCTCAGTGTCTAGTAACCATTGTTATTATCATTGTTTTCTTTTCTCTACTACTAGCTACATGCCCATGTTTTGCTACAGAGAAAATATATATTATCCTAACATGTTGAGCTGTTGTTGGTCATCAATGGGCTTAGCCTACGCCAGTCCATCTACTCTCGTCGGGGCGTCACAGTGAGGTTTGTCCTGGCCTACTTCATGCTTCGCTACCTTTAGTACTTATGATCAAACTTCGATGCGGTCCGCGTAGCACCTCCGCTGTTGTGCTTGCGCCACACCTTCGACTCTGCCGCCATGCACTACGCCCGCTCCATCTCACTACAGTGAACACATCAGACCTGTGGTCCAACAATGTGGCCAATAGAGTCGTTCAAATCTTAGGGCTAAGTAGAGACTTGGCCAGAGCTTTCAAGCCCTACCAAAATTTAGAAGTCTTGCAGCCCCACGAGCTCGAAATGTTGATTTTCCTATTAAAATGTATTATTTTAATCTTTTTCGGAATAAAAAAGTATTATTTAATTCATTTTTAGGATTAAAATAATATATTTCCATTTATTTAATTTTTTTTTCGGAAATTAGGGCCGTGCCGGGCTTCCTTCGGGCCAAACTAGCAGTCCCAAGCCCGCCCCGGACATGATCGGGCCCGGGCCAGGCTGGCGGGCCGGGCTGCCCGTGAACAGGTCTAGTGGCCAATGCCTCCCTAGCAATGTCACCGATGTCCAGATCACCAGCCTCGCCCTTTCAACGGACAATGAAAAACATGATGATGATAGCCTGGCCACACGACTCCATGTTGTTGTGGTGCTATCAAATGTACATGTGAATGAAACACGTACACACAGTAGAAAAATAGCATCTACAATTAACATACAAATAACACTTCCAAAGCACTCCACCACTGAGTGGCAATCTAGCAGGGGCGCAATAGGCATGCAGAAGGACACACGCATGCGTGTGCACATACACACCAGCGAGCGCCACCATGGACAGCCTAGCAACATAGGCATCCTTTGGAGCATGCAGGGCGAGGTGAAGGAGATGCGTGTCATGCTGCTCCAGGGGACCACTGCCGAGTAGTGCTAGTCAACCGACACCAACGTGAAGCACGCGCCCAACGCCGAGGTGTTGAGGCAATCTTCCATTCCCTTGTGCTTCTCTGTTTCATCTTCGGCAGCCCAACCTCAAACGCCGAGCTATCGAGGTCATAGCCATGTAGCGTGGTTACACAACGCTCATGCCTTCTTGATCTCGGCCTGGTCACTACCGCACTTGGTGTGCCTGCTCCAAGTTTTGTTAGGATTTGTTTGTTGAGATCAGAATGATTTACACAGAGGCAGGTGTCGGGTAGCTTATTGATACCAAAGTGTTTTTGTAGCTGGAAGCCAAGGGGGGTCAGGGGAAGGGAGGCGAAATCGATCGAGTGGCAGAGGCCCACATGTTGGCGATTGGAGCGAGTAGAATCGAGGGGACGAGAGAGAGAACGAAGAACGCATCACTCACCACTACTACATTCTTTTTTAGTAGTAAAGATGTATGGCAAAGGAACCACAGTGTCTATTATCATTGACATGACCACACTCTAGAGTCCTCTTTTGTCTTGATAGGCATGCCAGCTTCAAGTAGAGAAATCATTCCATCACGACATGGCCACAATTTCGTACACTAAAGGCATGTTTGATTTGTAGCCCTAGTTTATTTTACCAAAGTTTAGTAATACCCACAATATTTGACTAATATTTGGTTTTGTTCCAACTTTTGACATTGCCTTTGAAATTTTGGTAAAACCAAAGTGTCCTGAGCCAAACTTCCAGGCAACTTGAGGGCGGCAAATTCCATAGCCAAAATTTGGCAACATGGCTTGCTAATGTGACGTGCGGTGGTTGGTTGCATTAATCGGATGGTTAGTTTGACTAACAAGTTTAAAATTACCATATTTTCTTAATCGTGTATCCAATTTGTGATCCGTTTGAACTATTGTATTTCATATGATTTAATCAACAAAACAAGACCCATATTAGCTATATTTTGGTGCAAAAAAATTTGGATACCATGTGGGGCCCATGTGTCAAACTCATAATTTTGGTAAACTTTGGCATGGTTGCTATCCAAACACATCAATTTGCACCCCAATTTCGACATTGCGAATTGGTATGGCTACAATCCAAACACCATTTTCCCTCAGATTTTGGTATAGCTACTTGGGGTCATAAACCAAAACAAGCCCTAAAGAGACTAGTTTTTCTCTCTATACCAAATAGACGATTTAGGTAATGTCCATGTTAGCGATTTCTTGTGTTTTCCTTTCTTAGGCTAGACATGTTGAATATTAAGGACATTGCTAGGAAACTGAACCCTCTACATTGAAGGGTTCAATGCAGATGATCTATAGTGCCACGCATTAGAAGTCGATCTCCACCATCTGATCGAACCTCAAAGGTTCAGATCAATCACTATAGTGTTTTTTCGCTACAATAATTGGAAGAAGTCCATTCTACCCCCTCAAGTATCGACATGCAGACAAGTAACCCCCTGTATTAAAAAATCGGACCTTTGACACCCCAAAGTTGCAAAACCAGACAAATTACCCCCTGAAGCTGTTTCGGGCGGTGGTATTGCGCACGTGGCGTCCAGTAAGCCTGGTTTTGCCACGTAGGCCGCTATGTCATCGGGTGGTTGCGCTTGTGGCGATTTGGTGGCGATGAGGTGGCGCATGAGGTGGAAGAGAGAGGGACAGAGAGGAAGAACAGAGCTAGCCGGCAACGATGGCAAGCGGCATTAACGGCGAGGCTGACATGATGGACGCCTTCTGGTAGTCACCGACGTGCTTCTTGAAGAAGCTAGTTTTGCCCTGTAGGGAGATGAGCTCCATCCAGTTGAAGGGGTTGGCGACGTTGTACATCTTCTTGCAGCCGAGCGCCATGAGCAGGCGGTCGGTGATGAACTCGATGTACTAGCTCATGAGGTTGATGTTCATGCCTACGAGTGTGACAGGGAGCGCGTCGTAGATGAACTCCCCCTCGATGTTGACGGCGTCAGCGATGATCACGCAGATGTGGGCCTCGTCGAGCTTGTTGCGGAGGAGGTCGTAGAGGAGGCAGGCAAAGTCGCAGTGCAGGCCCTCATCGCTGGAGATGAGCTCGTTGGAGAAGGTGAGGCCCAGCATGAGCCCGCGCATCTTGAGCCAGAAGATGGAGCAGAAGGATCCCGAGAAGAAGATCCCCTTGACGTGGGTGGACGCCGGCGAATGTTGTAGAGAGAGGGTTAGAGTGAAGGGAGTAGAGCAGGAGTGAACCTCAGTGGGATGCATCAACGGCAGTGACATCATCACCACAGCGATAGAACCCACTCCATTCCCTTTATTCATGCATGAACATCAAGAAATAGAAGTCAGTAACGAAACCAACCTCAGTAAGCAAGTCAAGCTCACACGCTAAGGACCAAATCAGCATAAGCAAGGAATGAAGCTTTTCGGCCACTTCCCCCAAAACCAAAACCGCAGGAGAGGAGCCGAGGGTAGGGCACTGCCGAGGTCGTCGACCACCAAAGACAACAGAGGCTGAGGTGCGGGCGCGCAAGGTAGTCGGTAGGGCCGAGCTGGAGGGGAGGCCCAGGGGCGCACGGGTGAGCATAGAAGCCAGGAGGCGAACGGCGGGTGGGACAAGGAGGCAGTGCCGAAAGCCGGTAGGGCCATGAACCGGAGCGGCCGAGGAGGAACTGGGCACGGGTGCAGGGTGGCACGCGGGTGAAGAGCACCAAGAGGGGGAAGAAGTGCGGGCCATGGCACGTTGGAGAGGCAGCGACGGGCGGTGGCAGCACTGTGCTGTGGGCCAGAGCCGAGCCACGAGCGAGCCGCGCCATGGGTAGGTCGAAGGCAGCACCGGCGGTCAAACCGATGGCCAAGGGAAGCACGGGGAGAGGAGGCGTGGCGTAGGGAGATGCGGAGGCGGCGGTGGTAGGCCGGCCGGCGGTGGCGACTAGGAGGCGTGGTTGGGCATTGGAGCTATGGATGTGGGGAAGAAGGGACGGGGGAAGGAGATGGGGAGGAGGGAGGGAGCAAGGAAGAGAGGAGAGATCCCTGGGAGTAGTAGGGATGGAGGCGATGGTGAGGAAAGGGGCGGCGGTGGATGCTTTATTGCAGGCAAGTCAGGCAGGCAAGTGGGCCGGCCTTGCTTGCTCCTCATGTGCCACCTCAGTGCCACCAAATGGCCATAAGCGCAACCACCCGATGACACAGCGGCCTACGTGGCGAAACCAGGCTAACCGGACACCACGTGTGCAATACCATCGCCCGAAATAGCCTCAGGGGGTAAGCTATCTAGTTTTGCAACTTTGGGGTGGCAAAGGTCCGATTTTTTAATACAGGGGGTTACTTATCTGCATGTCGATACTTGAGGGGGGGGGGTAGAATGGACTTCTTCCACAATAATATACTATACTGTTTCCACAGTATTTGCTACAAGACTCTTCTTTGTTGAGTCTTTATTCACTCTCACATATCATTTGTTTATAATGATCCTTTGCATTGCAGCAGAAGATCCAGATCCCATTGCTAGAATTCAAACCCATCGAGACAGGGGAGGAAGATCACATGGAAATGGGTCGTAAAAAGCTATTAGCCCAGGAGGAGAAATTTGCGAAAGCTCTATTTATTAAGAAAACTTACAGTTGGTCTTGAATACACATTATTAAACTTAACGTTTGGTGGAAAGGGAGGCTTCCAGCCCTGGCCATGTCACCCGCGAAAACGGCACTCGTCCGATCGCCTCCATGCACAATTAAAAACTTCTTTGGCTAAAACCGATTTCTAATACGGAAGCTAACAACAATACGGTTTTGCACAATTAAAGCCTAAATAAACTAGTCTTTATTAAGTGCACCAACAACATAATACTATTGGAAATGATAGCAATCATACAAAGACATGTAAGCAATTTAATTATAGGAATATAAATTGCAATAGAGTGAAGCACAAGAAGGCAAACCACAATGACACAATGATGTTTTACCGTAGTATTCGGAGACTTGCCGGTCTCCCCTAATCCACGTTGAGGTAAGCCCAACCAAATTAGACCGGCTCCACAATTGAGCCAACACCTCCGAGGTAAGTCCAACTACTTGGACCAGTTCTCACAATATGAACCAACACCTCAATCCACTCGGGGTTGCTCTTCCTCCACTCCGGAGATAGAGAGCACCAAACCACTCACAACCACCCAGGTCTTCTCACAACCTTCTTATAGAAGATCACCGGCGCAACTCCTCCAAGCCATCTAGGTGTCGGTAAATACCAAGAGTAACAAGTCGGGAACGCTCACTTGAACGAATCAAGTGTCTAAGCTCAATGGATACACAATCCACTACCTAATGCAACACATGCACTTAGGGTTTGCTCTCTAAGCTCACTAAGTGCAACACATGCACAAAAGAGATGAGAGGGCTTGCACTAGCTCAAGAGAATAGAATGGGGCATCAGCTACAATCCCACAACCGGCTAAGGTGGGTATTTATAGCCTACACACAAAAACTAGCTATTTGGAAGAGATTCTGCCGAAAATCAGCCAAGCCCGGTTTGACCGCCAACCAATGGCCGGTCAGACCGCCATACTCCAACGGCTATAAAACTAGCCGTTGGATCATGTCTGGACTAACCACCAACCAATGGCCGGTTAGTCCACGCCAACCTGGTCAGACCGGCCAACACATGGCGGTTAGACCGCACAACAAAAAAGAGCATTTCCAGAAAAAACTCATTCTCTGGAAAAAGCTGACCGGGTCACTGACCCGGAGGTCTGATCAGTCCGGACAACATATGCCGGTCAGACCGTGGACACAAAATCCAGAAAAAATGCATTCTCTGGAAAAACTTGACTAGGACACTTGACCCGGAGGTCCAGTCAAACCGGCCAACAGATGGCGGTCAGTCCGGCGCCCTCGGTCAGACCGCCAAAACAGGGAACCAGCACAAAGCCCGGTTAACCTTTCATGGGCCGGTCAGACCGCCCAAATACCTACGGTCAGTCCGGACCAAGAGACAAAAGCCGATTTTTGCAAATCATTTCAACTCAATTTGCAAAACACATTTGCCAATTGATGCAAGATGCAAACAAAGGTTAAAAGCGAGATTCTCAACAAATTGCAAAACACATTTGCTAACTTTTAGAATCACACCACAAGGAATAAGATACATGAACTTAAACAATTTGCAAAACACATTCACAAACTAAAATCACATGCTACAAGGATTATGCATGAGCTCCGACTATTTGCAAAACACATTCACAAATATTGGCAACATGCTAATGAGAGCTAAAGCAAGCACAACGAGCTATCAACACATGATACACTCAAGCTACTAGTCACGACCCCTCTTAATAGTACGACAAGCTATACTAGCAATCTGGTCTTTCAACCAAACACCAAGACTGGTAAAAGACTAGGAACACATCCTTAACCCTGGCTAGTCATACATTTGCCTTGAGCATTCATTTGAAGCATGATGATGCACATCTTCACTTCAAGTCCGGGTCATTGACTTGAATATGCATCAACCCATGTGTTGGACCGAAACGGTGACTAGAGGGGGGGGGGTCAATAGGAGCATTATCTATTTTTCGCTTTGATCGGATTCAAACATGATATTTGACTCCAATAGCTATGAGAACTACGAAGATCAATATATATAAGCATAGCGGAAGACTTGTACTGAATCCCCTTCAAACCCCCAAGAGAAACGACCAAAAACACAGAAAACGCGCTGATGAATAGTACCGGTTGTACCGGATGAACAGTGCTAGTCGTACCACAAATCGGAACAACCGGAATAACAGTGCCGGTTGTATCGCAATGAACAGTAAACAGCCTGAAAATAAAATAAAAAATTGACGTAACTTTTGATCCGCAACTCCAAACTTCACGAAACTTGAAACACACCTCCTAAGGATGTCAGGAACCTATTCCATACAATGATCGTAAAGATCCTTGCCAAAGTTCTGACTTTTTTTCGTTCGAACGAAGGTTATTCCAAAAACCGAGTCAAAACCAAAATATGATCCAAACACTTGCTCATGGGTGATTGATGATCAAGATGATCCTAGATGTATTCCCATATGTCACAGCAAGCCAGATCATGGCAAGAAACCAAAGAAAAACTCGCCGATCAAAGAAAGACTCAAAATCACGACATAGAGAGAAAGAACACAAACAGACACATCTTTGAGAAATCTTGCATAAATTGATTTGTGATTAATGTTGGTTTACAGCCACTCCACCATGGAGGACAAAGCTCAACACTTGAGCACTCAAATCAATCCATCTCTCTAGAACCCTAACCTCCCACTAATCTCTCCAAGACCTAACAACAAAAGCTAGGGTTTCCAAATGAAGGGTTGAGAGGTGCTGGCCAGCACCCTCTCCTATTTATAGTGGAAGCTGAACCTTCTAGAAGAGTAAACCCTAATGGGCACCCGTTAAGCCCACACACAAACGGTTCACTTATGCACGCATTTTAAAGCGTCATCTTCATCTCCTCTTGACCTAATCCGCTTCACCTTGCGCTGTCTTGCGCCGCGGGTTGGCAAAAGGTCACCAAGGCGGTATTAGGTAAAATTACAAAAAATACCCCTTCTCGATCTTTTTTCAAAGACCGAGTCCAATCTTCGTAAAGCACCTCCAACCTTCGCCATGTGTAGGTTGATCAACGGCTCTCATCATGTTGGCAAGTCTCTCCCATCCGGCTCCCGCGGAAACCACCATGGCACTTGCACCGACCCCCGCGCCGCTTGATCCAACCCGTCGCACCGAACTGCCCGTTCGGTCATCCTTGTCCATTTTGCGCCATGCTTGAATCCATTGACTTCACCTGGCATCCCCGATCATTCTGGACCTCAGCTCTCCAAGCCTAGTCCTGGTCATCCTCGCTGTTGACCGTGTTGACCTCCAAGCAACTTGCACAATAATAGACCAAGAAATCGATTCCGGGAATAAATTCTTTACAACTTGACCCACGTTAGTCAAAACATGCATCATGTAACACATATACACTGAAGCTCATGAACTTGACCTATCCCAAAGCCAAAACTCCAAAATGGCCGACAATCACCACACAAACGGTACTATCGCCATGTTACTAGCGGTACTACCACACTGTGGTCGTACCGCTCCAATAACTGCGGTCATACCGTTTTCCAATAAAGACCAGAACTCCACAAAACATCTTCTCTAGAATTTACATACCACCATGTATCAACCGGTATTACCGTCCTGCGGTACTACCACCACACAACTTATAGATTATCAAGATCAAGGATACTATCAAGACCTTAAATGCTTGAGACGATCGATTTTCCTAACACTTTGCTGAAAATGCGTGTTTCAACAAACCTTCAACGCCATTGCCAATTGTAACATCATCCTAAGATCGTGCACATATCCCCATGATATCCATAATCTCCCCCTTGATGAACACATGGGCAATTTCCCAAAAATGCAAGTTTTGAGGTTTGAAAAGTAAAGAACTCACGTTTTCGCGCAAAGACACAACTTGGTCCAAATGCAAGAGAAAGCACAGGAAATAACCAAGTTGGCTTTAGAAAAGCATAGACAAGTGAGATAAGGCAAAAGAAGGTGAGAAAGCTTCAATTTCCAGAGAATAGTCAAAAATATCACTTAAGGCCCATATAAAAGAACAATTGTTCGAATTGACCTTTGATCATTGTGAGGTTCCAAGAATTGCAATTCAAGTTCAGAAATGACAATAAGATCATAAGAATGCAAATAAAAAGCTCCCCCTCACTATGATCATTATTTTTTCAAGAAAATTTCATTTTCTCCCTTTTTCTCCAAATAGCTCACCTTTTAACATTTTTGTTACTTCTTCTCCCCCTTTGACAATGGAGTCATCAAGGAATCACGCCTTTCTCTCGTCTAGAGAAGACAAATGCAGAAATGAGGAAAAAACATAACAAGGAGCATCCATGAAATGCAATGGGGTGGCTTCATTTTTTGTATTTTTCAATTTTTGAGTACAAGAAGCTTTGGAGATTACCCAAAAGAACAAGCTAGCATTTCTAATATTACTCAATACCTATCAAGCCTGAAGGCACTAGCAAGATCATGTTAAGACATATATATCAAAGCTAAGTTAGAAGGGTCAATATAAAGCAATAAATTTTAACATTTTAAGCAAAGCTTCAAATCTAGTAAGTTCATCAACAGGGATCCTAAAATGATAATGGCCATGTCAAAATGTCAATGTGAGATCAAAAAACTAACAATGACCAATTAAAAGACAAACATGTCCTGAATTGAATCAATTTGCTCAATTTTTCTCAAATGCCTATTTTTCAACAGTTTTTCATTTGCAATGAATATTGAAGTTGATAAAAGGCCTATCTTAGTGAAGAAGATTCTGGACTAGGAGCCATCCACAAACTCTTCTTAAGCTTTAGCCAAAAGTTGATTAAAGGTCTATCTTAGTGAAGAAGATCCTGGACTAGGAGCCATCCACAAACTCTTCCTAAGCTTTAACTAGGGCGACAAATTTTGACAAGCAGTCCCCATGAGATCGTCTGGATCATCAAACTATCTCCAAGTTCATGTATGTGATATGCAGTCTCGTGAGAGTAGTTTGGCACATTTTAAACACAAGACAATCTTTAAATTTGATTTTTCATTTTGCACAAGAGTAGTTTTAGATTCTCAAAAGAACGAGAAGCTCAAGTAATGATCAATTCTAGATTTAAGAACTAACAAAGCAATTTTGACAGGGCCAATGTCACAAAAGGAGCACTAATTGCGCAACTGGCTAAACAATCCACAAATTGCATTTTTTAGTTCAAGTTGTCTTAAAGTTCTAGCTCATTTAGCAAATACTTAGCTACACATGTGAAAGCATGATAATTCTAGCAAGTCAAATAATTAGACATGACATTGAGCAAGAATTGAAATACTAAAGCTCAAGAGGGTAATAAGCAAAGCTTCATCAATTTAAAAGGCAAGCAGTAAAACTTATATTACAATGCATCTTTTTGTGATTTTCATATGAATGCAATAAGATACAATGAGATGCAAGAAAAAGCATCAAAAGTCAAAGAAGACACTTGTTGATACCACTAGGTGAAAGTTGGAGAACACACTTGACGAGAAGATCAACAAGGGTCAAAAGGATCCAGAAGATTAGAAGAAAAGATCAAAAAGATCGAAAAGCTCAAAAAGCCTAAAAAGATCAAAAAGCCTTAAAAGATCAAAAAGAGATCAGATAAACAAGGAAAGTTCAGAAAAGAACCAACTCCCCCTCAAACCAACCTATAGGGATAAATTACCCCTAACACACTTCTCAAGGTGGCAAACCTTGTTGGGTCTAAAGGTTTGGCGAGGATGTCTGCCAATTGTGCCTTGGACTTCACACTAGCACAAAGACTTTCTACTCCACAAGATCTCTAGGGGAAAAGACTCGACTAGCTAAGGAGAAAAACACTAACACTAAAAAGCTTACAGGCTGCTCAAAACCTGATAAGGACTAGTGACTGGGAGACAAGATCGACCTAAGCTGTGAGAAGAGTGCATCCTAGCAAACCATGAGATAAGAAGAGTGTCTAGAAAGGATACGTGCTAGAGCAGAACCTTCTATCTACCCTGGACTCAACAAGCCCAACCCCTAACAAGAACTAGATGCTATGCAAAGTAGAAAAGGGGTACCATACACAATGTAAGGTATAGGGGCTCGAACCTGAGTCGCATCGCTTGGCAGTGAGATGTAGTCGAATGAATAGAAGTTGAATCATATTGCATCTCCAAGAAGTGATAGCCAGCATCGAATACACATATGAAGAAGGAGAACCAACAACCGGAGTTATGAGCCACATGTTCTCCTTCTCAGCTAAAAAGACTACCGACGAGGATCTAATAAACCTCATTTTATTATTTATCTATAATTCTTATTATGGGTGAATATGGCGTCATCTGATTCTTAAGTACACCCTTATAATCATAAGGGATAAGCCAACCACCGGTCGTAAGCTCTTCTCGACCATCCTCATAGTCGTAAGTCTTTCTCTTTCGTTTCATGATTGTAAGTCTTTGCTATGATCACCATCGGTCGTAAGTTCTTCTCGACCGGTCCCAAGTCGTAAGTTATTCCACGACTACTTTATGGTCGTAAGCCCTTTTACGACTAAGTCACTCACGACCACCTTATGATCAATAAAGCTCATGCGGACAAGTAGGCCCAATTGATTAGGGAATCTAGCGCATAATATATCTTGTTATTCTCGAGAATAATTGCACGTTACACACCATTTTCTCTGACTAGAAACGCGCCAAAGCGTGGAGGAGTTAATACCCCGGCGATTACTACCAACAATGCGCCCATTACTTGGAATGATGAGGCGCCTCTTGGCCTGGAGAAACGGCTACCTCTACGAACACTATAAAGGGCTATGGCCAGAGATAATGAGAAAGAGGTGGATTAGAGACATACAATCAGACATACATACTGAGTAGCAGGGAAAATCGTAGCATTTTCTACTGATTGTAACTAGTATACTCAATACATACACACAGGAGTAGGGTTGTTATTCTCTCCGGAGAAGGTCCGAACCTGTATAAAACCCCCCGTGTCAATCTCTCTGTGTGATTTCAGTCTTGGAGACCCCCGAATCAAACAATCTTTACGTAAGATCGGTTCTAAAACACCGACAATTGGCGCTGTCCATGGGGAACTCTCCGTTAATCTCTTGTCAACACATTCTCTTTTTCCAATTCTCATGCACTCATGGCAGGAGAATGGAACGAGGAGAACTGGTTTGACTTGGCAGATTACGCAGACGTCGACATGGATGCCGGTTTCAACTACGAGCCGAGTGATGCATCATCCGATGGTGATGCCGTCTCCGGAGATCATTCTCTAGGAGATCATCCCATCGATGGAGTTGAGGAGGGATCCTTATCCCCCACAACAGCAATACGTCCGACCGAGGAACCAGTTTTCTCTAAGGACAAGGGTCAATCCGACCACAAACAGGACTGCACCCAGGCAGACTCACAACACGACGAGAGTTTTTCCTCCAAGTGTTCGAGTCCCTCCAAGACAGTCTGATCAGGCAAGGCAAGTTCTAGAAGCCATTATTCCGGAGCTTCATCAGCATTTGGTGATCCTATCCCTCCAGTTAACCCCGTAGAGAATGGGATCAAGCACGCTTTTCCTGCAAATTCGACCATCCCTCCGCAGGACCCACCTGCGGATGGAGACGGTTATGACCCAGAATTCCCCTTCCTAGAGGGGTTTACTCCAAGTCGCCAGATGGTGTCTCTCGACTACTCCTCAACCGGGGAGGCCTCTAGTGAATGTGGGGATCGTCAACGGGAGGTCTTCGTCCTTCCCTCAGATAAAGATCACTCTCCTAGAGACCGAGGTAGAGACGCTCCCCGAAGATCACACACTGCGCCCACTCGTGGCAATGGCAAGAGCACTGCTGGTGATGGATATGACCAACACTCTAATGAGCGTGAGGGAGATTCTCGACATAATCGCACTTCATTGAGACAGTCTCAAGAATCTGATTTTGAGACAGCTTGACGGAGGAAGATTGCCGCCCAGAAAAATCTGCCTAGGCGTGCTCCGTACCAGTCAAAGGAAGCTCAAGAACTCCAACACATCAACGACTTGCTTGAGAATCCAACTCAAGAGCTTACTCGAGCACCAGGCTATGATCTCTTCACTGAAGAGATCACACAAAGGCTTCGGAGTACGATGGCAAGACTGGAGTCCCCTCGCAAACATCATTCAGGAAGTCGTAGCAATACAACTTCCTCAGCTGCCAGTCGTTTGAACAATTCACCGCGTAGAAATCGGCGCAACAACAAGTCGCATCGTTCTCTTGCCTGGAGAAGAGTCCCTCAAATGACTGACAATCAACAAGCTTCCAGGAGTAGTGATCGATCACCACTCCGATACAAAAATCTACAGCAGCAGATGGAATACGAGGAGTATTTCCCTCGTAAGACCGAGGCCTACTATAGGTCGGGTCCACCTACCACTGGGTATCATCGAGTACAATCGCCTGGTGACATCAACCCTTCTTTCCTGCAAAGAAGACGTTAGGAAGTTATTACCGGATGTCGGGCGTTCTCACCTGACCTCCGGGCAGTTCACTGGCCACCTCGTTTTCGACCAGTAAACATGGAGAAATTCGATGGGTCTCAAAATCCTATCGAATTCCTTTAGATCTACATAACAGCTATCCGAGCAGCAGGTGGAGGAGAGCATGTAATGGCGAATTACCTTCCAACTGTGCTCGAAGGATCTGCTCAGTCGTGGCTATTAAATCAACCACTCGAGTTGATCTACTCGTGGCAACACCTTTGCGACCTTCTGCTAGCGAATTTCTAAGGCACTTACAACCGCATACGGAAAGGAGGACGATCGCACGGATGATCTGAGAATCGACCATGAGACCCTGCGTCAATTCATCAAGCGTTTCAGTCAGGTTCGTAATTCCATTCTAGAGGTTTTCTGACTCATCTGTTATCAGAGCCTTCAAACAGGGAGTCCACAGCAGAATGATAACGGAGGACATCGCTTTGAACCCTCCTGCCACCGTTGCTGAACTCTTCGAGATGGCCGATCGATATGCGACTGCTTCTGAGGCAGTTGAATGGAACAACACCATTGATTAAGAAGACAATATTCCTCGAGAGCTAGGCGAAGGTAGCAAGAAGAAAGAGAAGAAGGCCAAGAAGTTCAAGAATAAGGTAAAGGTTCAAAAACCTCAAGCCGACAGTTCCAAGGAGGTCTTGGCCACAAGCGATAAGGAGCCACGCGGTTCCAAACCATACTCCGACCGAGGCAAAGGTAAGCGCCCTGATCGGAAGAATGACAAGTCTAGGTGGTGTCCTTTCCAAAAAAAGGAAGGACATGATCTTTGCAATTGCCGAGTTTTCCAACGGAAACTCGAGGACTACTACAACGGCAAAGGACCACTTCCCACTCTCGAGCAGGTAAGGCAAACGAGTGGTCGTAAGACGTCAGATGACGATGAGGAGATGCCATTTCAAGATCCGCAGCATACCGTGGAGCACATCTATGGAGGATCATCGGCATACGAGTCAAAGCGACAGCTTAAAGCTGCCGAACGCGAGGTAAACTCCATTGACTCTCCTATCATGCATCAATAAATTACCCAAGTGATCAGAAGTCACCATCTCCTTTGAGAAAGGTGACTGCCCGATTCCTTCGACTCGACCTGGTCGATATCCAATCGTGGTCGAACCCACCATCAACAACTGTGTGGTCAATCGAGTGTTAGTTGATGGTGGTAGCTCGTTAAACATCCTGTTTAAGAGTGCCCTAGATGAGATGCAGGTACCTAGGACTAAGGTAAGACCGGTAAGATACTCTTTTCATGGTATTGTACCAGGGTCTTCGGCCAAACCTATTGGTCAAGTTTCTCTTCCTTTAACATTTGGTTCACCAAGTAATTTCAGGATAGAGAAGATCTCCTTTGATGTGGCCGATTTCGATACGACATATAACGCCATACTCGGACGACCAACATTGGCAAAATTCTTGATGGCAACTCATTATGGGTATCAATGCCTTAAGATGCCAGGTCCTAAAGGAGTGATCACAATCCATTGTGATAAGAAGATGGCGCATACCTGCGACTGTCGATCCCTCGAGATGGTTGGACAGATACCAACTCAAGAAGAAAGCCAGCCTTCAACTACTAAGTCGAAGCCTAAAGCTGCACTAAAGCCGAACGACCTAGTCAAAGAGGTTCCTCTGGATGCAGAGCAACCTTCAAAGACTGTTCGCATCGGGGATACTTCCGACCCCAATTAGGAAGACACCCTCATCACCTTCCTCCGAGCTAACGTAGATGTCTTCGCTTGGCAAGCATCCGACATGTCCGGAGTCCCCAGGGAGGTGATCGAGCACAGGCTAGCTTTACGGCCTGACAAAGTACCCGTAAAACAAAAATTACAGAGATTTGCCCCTGATCGACGAGATGCTATCAAATCAGAATTGGACAAGCTACTTAAAGCAGACTTTATAAGAGAAGTTAACCACCCAGAGTGGTTGGCTAACCCTGTAATGGTTAGGAAGTCGAATGGCAAGTGGCATATGTGTGTCGACTTTACTGATCTAAATAAAGCTTGTCCAAAAGATGATTTTCCTTTACCTCGCATCGATCAGTTGGTTGATTCTACTGCTGGTTGTGAAATATTAAGTTTTCTAGATGCATATTCTGGTTATCACCAGATCAATATGTGCCTAGACGATGAAGAAAAGACTGCATTCATTACACCATTTGGTATCTTTTGCTATGTCAAAATGCCATTTGGTCTAAAAAATACTGGTGCTTCTTTTCAACGCTTGATGCAATCGACCTTTTTTACCTCAACTAGGCCGAAATCTTGAAGCCTATGTTGACAATCTAGTCGTAAAAAGCATCAAGAAACTTAATCATATTTCAGACTTGCAAGAAACATTCAACAACCTCAGAAAGCACCGCTTAAAACTCAATCCTAAGAAGTGTGTGTTTGGGGTCTCTCCAGGAAAATTGCTTGGATTCTTGGTCTCTGTACAGGAAATCGAAGCAAATCCTGAAAAGATAAAGGCCATTGTACAAATTCGCCCTCCGACCATGAAGAAAGAAGTCCAGAAACTCACAGGGTGCATGGCGGCTCTAAGTCGTTTCATCGCACGGCTAGGAGAAAAAGGACTACCTTTTTTCAAACTTCTAAGGAAACACGAGGGTTTCAAGTGGTCGAAAGAGGCTAACGCAGCCTTTGATGATGTCAAGAGATATCTTACGAGTGCTCCTATTCTGGTTTCTCCGAAGCCAGAAGAGACGCTTTTAGTTTATCTAGCTGCCACACCACAGGCAGTGAGCACAGTACTGGTCGTAGAACGTGAAAATGTACAACGACCAGTTTACTACGTAAGTGAAGTTTTACACGGGCCTAAGGAGCGCTACCCACAGGTCCAAAAACTTCTATATGCCCTCCTCATGTCTTCGAGGAAACTACGGCATTATTTTCAGGCGCACAAACTAGCTGCATCGTTTGAGTTTCCTTTGGGAGCGATCCTCCAGAATAGAGAAACATCGGGACGCAAGGCAAAATGGTCAGTCGAACTTGGGGAGTTCGACCTCCATTTCGTGTCCCGAATGGCCATTAAATCCCAGATCTTGGCAGACTTTGTCGCCGAATGGACAAATCCTAAACCTGTTTAGGATCCCTAGTACGATACCCACGACCAGTGGACGATGTACTTTGACGGGTCACTTACTTTAAGTGGCTCGGGGGCTAGGGTGGTCTTGGTATCTCCTACCGGAGAAACCTTAAAGTATGCCATACGATTAAACTTTTAGGCCACTAACAACGTGGTAGAATACGAAGGTTTGCTTGCTAGCATACGAGCCGCGAAAGCGCTCTCGATTCACCGACTACTCGTGAGAGGAGACTCTCAACTGGTCGTGAATCAAGTCGGAAAAGAATACCAGTGCTCTAATCCGACAATGTCTTGATACTTATCGGAAATCCGTAAGCTTGAAAAGCATTTTTTTCGGTTTCGAGGCACAATTCATCCCTCGAAAGGATAATTTCCTCGCAGACCAGCTTGCTCGCATAGCTTCTTCCCGATCTATAGTACCAAAAGGAGTCTTCCTGGAAGAACTCCAGCAGCCGTCCCTGGTCGAAGAACCAAAGATATATCCTATTGAGACAGCCTCTCTAGAATACGAAGATACCTGGATGGCTCCCATCTACGAGTATCTTCAGAAGGGTTCCGTACCCGATAATGATCTCGAGGCAGATTGCTTATCCCGAAAGGCCAGAATGTATACTTTGGTCGAAGGAGTCCTCTATAAATGAGGTACTCAAGGGGTGCTCATGCGATGCATTCTGCAGGGCGAAGGATTAACACTCCTTCATGACATACACGGAGGCATCTGTGGAACTCATGCTTCCTACAGAACACTGGTCGGTAAGGCCTTCCGACAAGGTTTCTACTGGCGATTCATGATGAGAAGTGTGATTACTCGATTTGGAGTCCCAAATCGAATAATCACAGACAATGGTAAACAATTTTCGAGCGCAAAATTTCAAGAATTTTGCGACGAGTTGGGTACCAAGCTCTGTTATGCCTCTGTTGCCCACCCCCAAAGCAATGGGGGCAGTTGAACGTGCGAACGGCCAAATCATGCAGGGAATTAAAACTCGAGTCTTCGACTAGCTTGTTAAGCGCTCGGGGGCTTGGGTACAAGAATTACCCTCGGTATTATGGGCGATTCGACGATCGCTAATCGAAACAAAGTAAAACACCATTTTTCTAGTTTTTGGTCTTTGAAGCCTGCTTCCACCGAACTAAAGATCAGTCTACAAGGGTCGATGATTTCAATGACTCAAATCAAGAACAACTTCGAGCAGACGACATTAACCTGCTCGAAGAGAGGAGAAATCAAGCCTTAATCCGTTCAGTAGTCTACCAGCAAGCCTTGCGCAAATACTACGATCGTAAGGTCCAACCTCGCAGCCTTGTTGTAGGTGACTTGATATTGAGAAAAATCCAATCCCAGTCTAATCGGAACAAACTTTCCCTCAAGTGGGAAAGTCCTTACACAGTGGTCGGGTTATGCGACCGTGTTAATCTGACCGGCAATGGAAGACGGGCGAATTCTCTCAAATTCTTGGAATATCGACCAGTTACGCAAGTTCTACATGTAATTTGACCAGCCGAACAATAAAGCATCAGGTTCTTTCTATCTTTATTGTCTTACTTTGAGTAGCGCTTTGATATTTCTTTCAACCATGCCATGATCGTAGGCCCACCTACGACCAGTTCCTAGTCGTAAATTTTTTCTCGTGACAAAGTCTTGATCGTAACACATTTTACGACCAAGATGCGTGTTCATCTTTATCTTTGGTCGAAAGGAAAGTAACATCACCTAGACGAAGACTTTCCTATCTGCACTTGGTCCTGCCCACTAGAAGGAACTTCCTAGGGTCGATTTGTTCCTCCCTTTTTTGCTGCCAGCACAAAGAACTTGGGTTTTAAGCATGGTCGAAATAATATCAAGCCAACTCTTAGTACCTTAGTTTATTTCTTCATTCATCCTTTTGAAAAATAAATTAAGCTGAGTACATTTTTTAAATTTGCTCAACTATTCTCGATAAACTCGGTTTGTTTTAACTGGCCGGAGGAAGTTGCAACACCTAGTCGAAGACTTTCCTCTCTGCATGTGGTCTTGCCCACTAGAAGGAACTTCCTAGCGTCGTTCTGTTTCTAACTCTTGCTACCAGAACGGACATACTAAGTGCATTGCAATAAGTTGGACAAATTTTTAAAAAGGAACTCCAGACGTTTATCTAACTAAAGTTGATCTTTCTTGATTTGATTAATCAGTCGAGATGGAAACATCTCCTAGTCGAAGCTCTCTCCTCTCTGCGTGGTCACCCCACCGAATGAACTTCCTAGTGTCGACTCGTTTCTACTCTTTCGACCAAAGCATGATAGTCGTGATTGAAAAACTACAAGTTAGCTAAACCTCTCTTTTTTTCGAAAAACCCTTAACAACACTATTTACTAAGTTTATCTAAATAAACTAAGCAAATAGTCGGGGCTAGGATAAAGTAATTATCTTTACTTCAATTCTTAGTCTCACTTTCGTTAATTATCTTTTGAGTTACTAACCACTCGACAAGATGATTTGCGAGAAGCAGGATGGATTATATATTACATCAACAAAAGCTTGTCTTTTCGGTCTCTTTATAGGTCATTCAAGCGGAGATCGATTGCATCTCCTCTGAAACCTTCCTACCGATTGTCATTTCTTCAATCAACCGATTTGCTTCCGCTCGGAGCAGATCAAAATCGGTTTCGATTGGTTGCACGTTAAAATTTGAGGTCACGAGCTTTAAGTTTTGCCAAAGCATAACTTATCGCACCTTCGACCGCTTCCCTTATCGAGTCAGATTGGTTGGTCTTCAGAGTGGACACCAACTCTTGTAAAGTCCCGACTTGTTCATCAATAGTACTTGTGTGAGCAGCTATCGTGTCCTCTTGAGGAGTGTTTCCCTCACCACGTAGCTTACCAAGTATATTTTTCAGGAGCGAGATGTTATTTTGAAGATTGTTCTTCGTCGACTTCATCTCTTCTTGGTAACAAGTCGAAGCCTCACGAAGTTGTTTGTTTTCAGCTATTTGCTCTAAAAAGAGTAACACTGGTCAAGCAAAAGTTACTTCTAGAGGACTACAAAATGAAATTCACTACAGGCAAAGATTTACTTACCTGCTAGTCGAGAATCCAACTTCTTGACTTCATCCTCATGGAAAACGATGATCTTGGCGTACCGATCCTCCCATAGCTTGATATCCTTTGCATTTTCTTTGGCGATTTGGGTAATCTCATTAAGAATCAAAGTCTTTTCTTGATCCTTAGTGTTAAGCCTACCCACTTCGATCTCCTTTTCTGAAAAGAGATGAGATTAAAAAAAAAAGAGGTGGTGAAGGATTGATAAACAAAACTAGATACAGGTAAAGAGTTGCTTACCTGCTAGTTGAGATTTCAACATCTCGATTTGTTGATCCTTGTCCTTGGCGATGCGAGAAATCTCGCGAGCAACCAAGGTCTTTTCACTAACCTCGTTTTGAAGAGATCTCATTTCATCCTATTTTTCTGAAAAGAGGCAGAAGTTACAAAGGTAAAGATCTACAACATAAGTAGTCTTAAGTTCGGCATTTGCTATTTATTTTTCCTTGCAACTGTTGAGCTGCAGAGTTGACCTCCCGAAGCTGCTTTAGAAGGTCTTCTTTCTCATCCCTTAGCTTTTTTGTCTCGATTTTCTCATAGTCGAGTGAACCGGCCAAGGCCCTTTTGTCGCTTTTAAACCTGCAAAGGTTAAAAGTGGATATGAGCACTAACCAAATGGTCGTAAGTTCTTCTACAACCACTCCCATGGTTGTAAGCTTTTCTACAACAGTTAGGTAGTCGTAAGCCTTTCTACGACAACCTTACGGTCATAAGTACATGCACGACCAGTACTTAGTCGTAAGTTTTTTCTACGACTGCTACCATAAACACTATATAAGTGGTCAAAATATAATTGACTACTAGTATCAGTGACTTACCATCTCTCTTCCTGCTCGTAGAGTTCCGCTTTCTCTTGTCGTAGCTTGACAAACTGCCAGCTGTATTCACAAACAGTGGCAATTTGTTGCGAAGCTCTCTACAAAAAGAGTAAACAGTAAGACGCAAGGAATACCAGAGTATATGAATGCTGTCAAAAACTTACATTCATACTCCTCCGAGCAAACATGGACACTATACTTGTTGGATCCTTCAGCTCATCCAACTTGTCGACTTGGTCCCACCAAACTTTTTCGAGACGCGCATCATCAAAAATATCCCCACCGGTAGGAATATCCAGGGGTGGGGACTCGATCATGAGGTCGAATGGCGAAGATCCCATAGGAGAACCACGTCTAAAGAAATCAGAACAGAAGTTGAAGTACTCCTCTTCTTCTGATTCGGTGACAGCGGCCTCTCTTCGAAAACTAGGAGGAACGTCTTCAGCGACTTCCTTCCCGAAACGATGATCGGATGTTCCATCACCATAACCGGAGGCTTCTACCACCACCTCTACCGCTTCTGTCTCCACGACTGCCACCGTGGTCGTAGCAACCACATCAGCAGCCGCAACTTCCTCCACCATCCGGGCGATGGACGATCCTTCTACTATCGCCACATTTCTCTCTTCATCCGCTGGAGAAGTGACAAGTGGCCTCTCGATGGAAGCGTCCTCGGGGGCTGAAGGAGTTAGGCTATGGTCGCAAAATTAAAAGCACGTTAAGTTGTGGAAAGCAAAAGGTAAATGCTTCTTGCACCTTTTGTCTTTCTTACATACCTCTGCACACTATACCTAAATGGGAACTTGGGAGTCAACTTCCCAACGGAAGTTTTCTTTGATTTTTTCTCTACGACCACATCTGGTCGAGATTCAAGTTGAAGGATAGGGTTACCCACGACAACGTCTGGTCATGGGTCTCGAACAGGAACCACCCGGTGGGTCTCCTGATTTTCTGGAGGGCCGAGACCAGTCTCGACCACTTCAAGAACAACGCTTCCCTTGATCAGAGGCTCTGCTTTGGAGCAAAGATTGTCCTTCGCAAAAGATATAAAATCCTTCTAGTTCTCCTTTTCTAGTTGCTTGACAAAGCCAGGAAAGGCAGAAACAACAAAAGCTTTCTTGTCGTAATAAAAGGGTACCTTGGTCTTGCGGGATTTGCGCTTGAGAGGTTCAGCTGCTTCAATCTCTTCAGCTTCCGCAGCTTCTTCTGCTTCAATCATAGCCATATCCACGACAGTTTTTGCAAGGAGCTTAGTCGGAGCGGAAGAGCTTGAGCCTGTGCCTCTCTTATCGGTGACTCTCTCAGAACGCCGCCGTTTAGCTGGAGGAGCCTAGATTGCCTCCACCACTGTCTGTTTCCCAATGGTAAATAAGACGACCTCTTCGTCATCCTGACGACTCTCCATACCTACTTTCTGCAGCAGACAAAAAAAGAAGAATTACTAATCCGTCATAAGATTTTCTATGACCAGTATCTAGTCATAAGTTTTACTACGATATTTTCCTGATCGTAAGTTCTTCTACGATCGCTATCCGGTCGTAAGTTTTTCTACGACCGGTACCTAATCCTAAGTTTTCCTACAACAACCAAGTAGTCGTAAGTCTTTCTATGACTGGTTCATGATCGTAAGTGCTGCTACGATCACCATCTAGTCGTAAGTTTTTCTACGACCAACCATAAGTCGTAAGTTATTCCACGACTACTCCACAGTCGTAAGTCTTTTCTACGACTAAGAAATACTAAAGATGAAATCAACCCTTAATTACCTTTAGGCATTCTATCTTCTCCTCTGCGGATACGACCGCTAGAATTTGGGGAACTACCACATTGGGTGGTGGAGCTTTCTCGCAAATAAGCTTGACTCGGACGTCAATCTCATTTTGTGAAAGGTCTAAACAAACAGATAAGATTTTCATTAGTCCAATCTGAGGATAACCAAAACGAAAGCTAAGTCGGAGCTTCATTTACCCTCCTCATAGTCCCTGGTTGGGTCTTGTAGCCCCGTATACCTCTACATAGGAGGTACTCGTTTCTTCAAAGGGCTAATGTGGTGTGTGATGAAATCCTTCACCACATGCCACCTAGTGAGCCCATCTCTCTTCAAGTCTTTGATAGCTTGAATGTAGGGGGCAATTCGGTCAAGATCTCTGGGAGTCGAATCCCAAGAAGGGACCTTCTCGGCAGCCTTCCCCACAAAAGAAAGGCTGTCTTCTTGAGTGGTTTTCCAGTAAAACCACTTCTTCCTCCATCCCGGCCACGACGACCGGGTGAACATCTGAATATACTCCTTCGACTTTTCATCTTGGAGCTTCAGACCACAACTCCCGGCAATTCCAGCTTGTCGAGCCATTCCGTAATAATACTAAAAGAGCTCAAGGTCCGCTGGAATCCCCAGGTAAGCCTCACACAAGTACACGAATACGCTTAACATTGTGATGGAATTAGGACCAAGATTAACTAGTTCCACCTGAAAATGTTCGAATAAGAGTGTGAGGAAAGGATGAGCAGACAATCGGAGGCCACACTCATAGTACGCCTGGAAGATAGGGATTTGCCCCATCTCCCCCGACGGCCAATGCTGCCCGGCAGCTGAAATCCACTTGACTAGGATCTTCTCTGGGATCTTCCGTGACAGCGAGCTCAGCATCTTCACGTGATCCATCTCCGACTCAAATTTCATCGAAGTGGCCCGACCATTTCTCTCAGCAAGGGAGGAGTTTGAGTTTGGAAGGATTGAAGGAGAAGGCATGATTTAGTCGATGGCGGAGAAGGCGAGAGCTTGATGAACAGTTGAAGCAATTTGGGGAAAAGTAAGAACCGTAAAAACACCCCTGCGGTAAGTTTTTATAACCGCACGCTCGAAAGGAAACGTCGTGGAAACCCAACGGTTCCCGCCGCTTCGGGAATTGCTCCAATGGACAAGATTTGGGAGAATCGATTGAGATTCTTGAACTTGCCTGTTCAAGAAAACCGAGGCTGTCTTCACACCTCATGTAACATCCCAAAGTGATGTTACCAAATTACAAATAAATAAAGTTATTATTTTATTGGTTTTTCTGAAATTTGAAAGAGTTTGATTGCTTTATTTGAAGTTTTTGAAGTTTTATTTGAGTTAAAGTTGAAAAATTAAAATTTAATTAATTTCTAGAATTTTCTAAAATTTTTAAAAGCCTTTTCCTAAATATTTTAAAGCCAAAATAATTTATTTGCAAAATTAAAAGGCAATTTTAAGTTGGAAATAATTTTTATTTAAGTCCAAAATAACTCTAGGAATTTCTGTGAATTTTTCTAGATTTTTTGGATTTTATTTGCTATTTGCTAAAAGCCAAAATGATTTAATTGATTATTTAAAATAGCAAAATCATTTCAATTCCAGGAAAATCAAATGGGCCGAATTCACCTCCGGCCCGTTTCCCTCTCTCCATGCGCGCAGCCCTTTTGGGCCTCCTCTCCCGCATCCGTTGTGACCGTTGGATCTCAATCCAACGGCCATCACTCCACCCGGCCGATTCCCTTTGCCCCGCACGAATCCCAGCTGCCCGATGTGAATCCAACGGCCGGCCCACGCGCCTCTCTCCCTCTCTCTCTTCATCTCGCTGTAGGTGGGCCCCCACACCTTCTTCCCCGTTCTTTCTTCCTCCTCACGCACCCCACACCCGCCATTATTAGCGCCACAGAGCTTCATTCCCGCCGTGATTTTCTCCCCGTCCTCCCACGCACGCATGCGCAACGGCTCCCCCGAATCTCGCCGCCTATCTCCTTGACTATTTCCCCTCCATGTCGCGCGAAAATTCTGGATCGCGCCATTGCCGCCGCCATCACCGCGCACCCGATCTCCGCCCTCGCTCCTCCCCGGCCCCTATGAATAGAGCACCGGGTGCGCATTGCTTTCCTCATCCCTTCCACCCAACTCACTCCTCATCTCGTCACCTCTACTCGCCGGAGTTGGATTTTTCCCACCGGTGGCTGCCATCCCTTCCACCGCCTATTGCGCCGCCGCCGTCGACTCCCCAGCCTCCCCGACCACACCAACGACATCGCCGCCACCTCGCCGTGCCCGTGCGCGCAATAACATGGCTCGAGGACCACCGGAGCGCCATTGCCGCTAGAGCCCCGACTTCGCCGCTGCTTTCTCGTCACTGCCGGCCGCCGCCGCCCTCCTCCGGCCACCAGGGTGAGCACATAATACTCCCCGCACTCTCCCCTTCTCGTTGGTGCCCTCGCCACCGGCTGGGACGCCGTCGTTCGCCGGACCTTCGGCCTCCGTGCACCACCACCTGCCGGCACGACGTGGCGTGCCCGCGTCACTGCCACCTCGGCATATTCCGCTTATATGGCTACCATGTGGCGCCCACGTGGCGATTGCGTGGCACGGTTCACCGGTTCCCAGATCCATTGGTTCAGTAGACTTGGTCTACCGTGGACCGTGACACTGACATGTGAGTCCCATATGTCAGTATTTCCTTTTTATTTATCTTAATTCCGTATTTCCTTCGCTGACGTCACCCTGCGCATTAATCCGGATTTTCTTTAGAAAATTAATTCGGGAAAATCCAATTTCATCATTTCATGTGAATTGTAAAACTTTTTGGGGTTCGTTCTCCTTCATACGAACTCCGATTTTGTCGATTCAAATTTCTAAATTCATCTAAATTCAAGATCTAGCTATCTAAACTAAAATTATTTAATTTGGAGTTCATTTGAATTTTGTTTGAATTTGGCTTAATTTCGCGTATAGATTTCGACGACTTTGGAGAGTCAGATTTCGATGCTGTTTGAGAGCAACTAATTGAGTAAGGCAAGTTACATCCTTGACCATATTTGCACCCATTATTTTAAATTATTTAATTTCTGTTTAAAATTATTATTGCATGCTTATTTATATTCAAGTAATTTAAATACCTATTTTAAGCTTTATAGTTATTCCCAACTCCTGTGTATAGCCAGTTATTATCGGTATAGACCGTATGCAGAACCATTCCGAATGTCATATAGATATTGGGGGTAGAAAGTGAAAATATTGGATTATAAGATTACATGATCGTTGAATATCGAATTATAGGAATAGTCTATTGATAAATATTGCAAACATGGAATTGTCAAAAATTGAATTATAGAGATATATATGGAATGGATTATAGAATAACACGATCATTGGATATCAGATTATATGAAGACATGATTCTTAGATATTGATTATACAATTGCATAATTTTGATTGTTGGATTATAGGGTAGAATTTTTGTTGGAGGTTGAATCATAGGAATGCATTATTAACGGATGAAGAAATAAATGAACGATGGATATTGAATTGTAGAGATAGTTAATTGTTGATATTGGATTATTGAGATTTAATTATAGAAATAGTCATTGTAGAATATGGATTTGCTTGGATGTTGGATTGTAGGATTAAATCTTGGTGGGATTATAGAAATAAAACTTGATTAGATTCTAGGAGTAGATAATTGTTGATAATGGATTATCGAAGAATAGATTATGGAAATAGATAATCATTGGATATCGGAATATCGAAAATTATATTATAAGATTACATAATCATCGGATTGTTGGGTGTTGAATTATTAGAAATAATTCATTGAGGAATAATGGACTGATGGATATCAGATTATAGAATTAGAGCATTACTGAATGTTGGATCGATGGAGGTCAGATCAAACAAATAGACTGATATGGTGGATATTGGACTATTTAATATTGGAGTATAGGATTACATAATTGCTGGAGTTTGGATTATTGGATTATGAACACAGTACGGATGGTTTACTTACTGGTCTCGTACTAGACAATTCTTGAACATTGAATCCCTCATACCTTATCGCCCTAGATAAAACTCTTGTTAATATGATAGTGTTAACAAGATGCTTTTGATTGAAAAACTTTATGCTTAGCCTTGCTTAGACCCGAAATATTTGATTTGGGGAATTTCAGCCAAAAATCAAATGTTGTTTAAAATCCTACGGCATTGGTTTGTCATGCAAAAGTTTTGCAAGTAATTTTGAAAACAAAATAAAATCAAAAATTGGTTTGGACACAGGCGAATGGTTGTTTGGTCAGTGCGGAGTTGATGCACCTGCTCAACCAGTTAGGGTTGAGGCCCATGGGTTTTATTGGAAGTCGCCCAAGTCAGTTGAGGACCGGTCTTTGAGCGTTCCTTTGCTATGCCACATCGTACTACCACATGTCTCCAGAGTGGGGCGTGGGACTTGGCTGACTAATTTGCAACGTTCCATTGCTAGTTGTGCCATTTTGGTGTGTGGGTGTCGGCTAGACAGTATTCCCACTTGGCGCAAGAGGGGGCTTCTAGCAGACGGTTAGTCCAAAGGAAGTGAAACCTTAGTAGGCATGACTACTTTGGAATGGCACATTGTAAATGCCTTGTCACATACTCTAAACTGCTTACCTAAGGTAGTGAGCGGTGGTATCGACGGATGCCAAACAACCCAGAGAATTCGTGTCATGTGGGTAAAGCTGTACAACCTCTGCAGAGTGTAAAACTATTCGAATAGCCATGTCCATAGTCATGGACATGCTAGCAAAGCCTCTCGAAGTTAGACTTTGGTTTTTGGTTTCAAAAGACTTCATCAAATGGATTGTGCAAATGGGAATTGGGCAGGAAGCCATGTGATAGGAGGGTATCCTTCACCATTCATGTGTGAATGTTATCTGACTATAAAATTGAGAATTTATAAAATAAATTTTAGTTATGTAATAACTGCTTTGGAACTTAGTACAAGTATTTAAAGAAAATGCTGCTTTATGCAAATTCAACCATATTAAGCCTTCCTTTGAGATATCCATGTATGCATGTCATTCTGTTATTTGACGGGTGTAACTTGCGAGCACGGTAGTTGTGGTCATACTTGCTTTATGCAAACAAAATTCAGAGGAGAAGGACTTTGCTACCGGTGTGGATCTCGACGACTAGGCCGCTACCCCAGTCGATTGCCTGTGGCAGATCAGCTGGACTCTACTATATCTTCTTCGTCTTCCGCTGTGTTCTTTATTGTTGGCTTGTAAGCCTCTTTTGTAATAAAGTCTGTTGATTATTAATAATATTGTGCGATTTATGGATGTTACTATATCTGTTTAACTGTGTGAACTAGCTACTAATCATGGGACTAGTTCAGAAATGCACAGAGGATTTGGGGTGTTACTCTCGGGTCCGACACCTCAAGCAAAATTACTTCCTTGGCCAAGTCTTTTTTGGTCAAATAAAATACCAGTCGGAAAGATTTTTCTTCCGATTACCATACTACGACCACTTTATGGTCGTAAGTTTTTTCTACGACTATTTAATAGTCGTAAAGGTTTTTCAACAGCCTTCTTGACTAAGTGTATTTCTGTTCAAATGATATACAAACTCGAAGAGCTTTTTCCTTCGACCATCTTTTTACGACCACTTTTTGTGATCGTAAGATCATCTATGACTCCTTTCCCAAGTAAGTACTTTCACTTGAAGCTGGGGGGCTAGATGAAGAGGATCTAATAAACCTCATTTTATTATTTATCTATAATTCTTATTTTGGGTGATATGACGCCATACAGTTCTTGAGTATACCCCTTATAATCATAAGGGAGAAGCCAACCAGCTGGTCATAAGCTCTTCTACGACCATCCTCATAGTCGTAAGTCTTTCTCTGATCGTTTCATGATCGTAAGTCTTTTCACGATCACCATCTAGTCGTAAGTTCTTCTCGACCACCCTAAGTCATAAGTTATTCCACGACTACTTCATGGTCGTAAGCCCTTTTACGACTAAGTCAGCTACGACCACGCTATGATCAATAAAGCCTGCGGACAAGTAGGCCCAATTGATTAGGGAATCTAAGCAAACAATATACGCTGTTATTCTTCGGAATAACTGCACGTTACACACCATTATCTCTGACTAGAAACTGCCAGGAGACGTGGAGGAGTTAATACCCCGGCGATTACTACCAACAATGCGCCCATTACTTGGAATGATGAGGTGCCTCTTGGCCTGGAGAAACGGCTACCTCTACGAACACTATAATGGGCTATGGCCAGAGATAACGAGAAAGAGGCGGATTAGAGACATACAATCGGATATACATACTGAGTAGCAGGGAAAATCGTAGCATTTTCTACTGATTGTAACCAGTATACTCAATACATACACACAGGAGTAGGGTTGTTATTCTCTCCGGAGAAGGCCCGAACCTGTATAAAAATCCCCATGTCAATCTCTCTACGTGATTTCAGTCTTGGAGACCCCCGAATCAAACAATCTTTACGTAAGATCGGTTCTAAAACACCGACAACTACACCAAAGAGACAGAAGAAGTCTACGCCTTGGTACTGGGTTAGTGAGACATTATCTAGGAAAACAGTACCGAGACACACGACTAGCAAGAATAGTAGTAGATGATCCAAAGCTCATAAAAGCATATAATCAACAATTCAGGGCATGAGCATGAAGATAGACCTATCAATCGCAACACATGCTATCCAAGATATGATAAAGCTCAAAATATCCTTAATCCATAATAAGGCATAGGAGCAAGCAAGCGTATAGCATATCACACAACATACAACCAGTCAAGGGTAAAGCATGCTAGTGAAGCTATGGCAAAGCTCATGTATCCACGATTAACAATAAAGGACAATACCATGTAAGCATAAAATATGTTATAGAACAAATCATAGATAATGTATGCTAACATGGATATCAAGTAAGCATGTGGATACATAAAGCAAGAATCTACAAGAGCAAGATAATAAAAGTATAAAACAGCACAAGCTCTTGACAAAACCAAGCTCATACTACCATGGAAATAATAAACAACAGTCTAAAACATGGATACATAATCAAGGTATTAGCAAAGGCATGATGAAAGATATCATAAGAGTAACACATGCCGATATGATACAAGAGAGCACAAAGAAAAGCACAACACGCCAAGAATTAATAATCATGAAGATAAAGGCATGAAGATGTAAGATAGCTCACAAAAATAGGTGAAGACGCTGATCATGAAAGCACATGCCTCTTGGAGGCCATCATGGGGATGGAGAACCATCAAGTGTCCCGATCACGTGATGAACCAAAAGACCAGAACCTTTTAAGTTCATTTTTTCCAACCCGCGTCCCCAGTACCTACACATGTGAATGAATAGTAAATAGCCTAAAAACGAAATCAAAAATTGACGTAACTTTTGATCCGCAACTCCAAACTTCACGAAACTTGAAACACACCTTCCTAAGGATGTTAGGAACCTATTCCATACAACGATCGTAAAGATCCTTGCCAAAGTTCTGATCTTTTTCCGTTGAAACAAAAGTTGCTCCAAAAACCGAGTCAAAACCAAAATATGATCCAAACACTTGCTCGTGGGTGATTGATGATCAAGATGATCCTAGATGTATTCCCACATGTCACAGCAAGCTAGATCATGGCAATAAACCAAAGAAAAACTCGCCAATCAAAGAAAGACTCAAAATCACGACATAGAGAGAAAGAACACAAAGAGACACATCTTTGAGAAATCTTGCATAGATTGATTTGTAATTAATGTTGGTTTAGAGCCACTCTACCATGGAGGACAAAGCTCAACACTTGAGCACTCAAATCAATCCATCTCTCTAGAACCCTAACCTCCCACTAATCTCTCCAAGCCCTAACAACAAAAGCTAGGATTTCCAAATGAAGGGTTGAGAGGTGCTAGGATTTCCAAATAATCTCCTATTTATAGTGGAGGCTAAACCTTCTAGAAGAGTAAACCCTAATGGGCACCCGTTAAGCCCACACACAAACGGGTTCACTCACGACGTATTTTAAAGCGCCGTCTTCATCTCCTCTTGACCTAATCCGCTTCACCTTGCGCCGTCTTGCGCCGCGGGTTGGCAAAAGGTCACCAAGGTGGTATTAAGGTAAAATTACCAAAAATACCCCTTCTCGATCTTTTTCCAAAGACCGAGTCCAATCTTCGTGAAGCACCTCCATGCTTCGCCACGTGTAGGTTGATCAACGACTCTCATCATGTTGGCAAGTCTCTCCCATTCGGCTCCCGCGGAAACCACCATGGCACTTGCACCGACCCCCGCGCCGCTTGATCCAACCTGTCGCACTGAACTGCCCGTTCGGTCATCCTTGTCCATTTTGTGCCATACTTGAATCCATTGATTTCACCCGGCATCCCCAATCGTTCTGGACCTCAGCTCTCCAAGCCTAGTCCTGATCATCCTCGCCATTGACCATCGTTGACCTCCAAGCAACCTGCACAACAATGGACCAAGAAATCGATTCTAGGAACAAGTTCTTCACAACTTGACCCACGTTAGTCAAAACATGCATCATGCAACACATATGCACTGAAGCTCATGAACTTGACCTATCCCAAAGCCAAAACTACAAAATGGCCGACAATCACTACACAAACGGTACTACCGCTATGTTACCAGCAGTACTACCACACTGTGGTCGTACCGCTCCAATAACTGCGGTTGTACCGTTTTCCAATGAAGACCAGAACTCCACAAAACATCTTCTCTGGAATTTACGTACCACCATGTATCAACCGGTATTACCGCCTGTGATACTACATTAAACAACTTGCGGTATTATCAAGACTACTGATACTACCAAGAACTTAAATGCTTGATGACGACCGATTTTCACGACACTTTCTTTGGCGCGTGTTTCGACAAACCTTCAACGCCATTGCCAATTGTAACATCATCATAAGATCGTGCACATATCCCCATGATATCCACAATCTCCCCCTTGATGAACACATTGGTAATTTCCCAAAAATGCAAGTTTTGAGGTTTGAAAAGTAAAGAACTCACGTTTTCGCGCAAAGACACAACTTGGTCCAAATACAAGAGAAAGCACAGGAAATGACCAAGTTGGCTTTAGAAAAGCATAGACAAGTGAGATAAAGCAAAAGAAGGCAAGAAAGCTTCAATTTCCAAATAATAGTAAAAAATCTCACTTAAGGTCCATATGAAAGAACAATTGTTCAAATTGACCTTTGATCATTGTGAGGTTCCAAGAATTGCAATTCAAGTTCAGAAATGGCAATAGGATCATAAGAATGCAAATAAAAAGCTCCCCCTCACTATGATCATTATTTTTTCAAGAAAATTTCATTTTCTCCCATTTTCTCCAAATAGCTCCCCTTTTAACATTTTTGTTACTTCTTCTCCCATTTTGACAATGGAGCCATCAAGGAATCACGCCTTCCTCTCGTCTAGAGAAGACAAATGCAGAAATGAGAAAAAATCATAAGAAGGAGCATGCATGAAATGGAATAGAGTGGCTTCATTTTTTGTATTTTTTAATTTTTGAGTACAAGAAGCTTTGGAGATTACCCAAAAGAACAAGCTAGCATTTCTAATATTACTCAATACCTATCAAGCCTGAAGGCGCTAGCAAGATCATGTTAAGACATATATATCAAAGCTAAGCTAGAAGGCTCAATATAAAGCAATGAATTTTAACATTTTAAGCAAAGCTTTAAATCTAGCAAGTTCATCAACAGGGATCCTAAAATGATAATGGCCGTGTTAAAATGTCAATGTGAGATCAAAAAGCTAACAATGACCACTTAAGAGACAAACATCTCCTGAATTGAATCATTTTGCTCAATTTTTCTCAAACGCCCATTTTTCAACAGTTTTTCATTTGCAATGAATACTGAAGTTGATAAAAGGCCTATCTTAGTGAAGAAGATCTTGGACTAGGAGCCATCCACAAACTCTTCCTAAGCTTCAGCCAAAAGTTGATTAATGGTCTATCTTAGTGAAGAAGATCCTGGACTAGGAGCCATCCACAAACTCTTCCTAAGCTTTAACCAGGGCGACAAATCTTGAGGTTCATGTCAATTTTGACAAGCAGTCCCCATGAGATCGTCTGGATCGTCAAACTATCTCTAAGTTCATGTCTGTGATATGTAGTCTCATGAGAGTAGTTTGGCACATTTGAAACACAAGACAACCTTTAAATTGGATTTTTCATTTTGCACAAGAGTAGTTTTGGATTCTCAAAAGAACGAGAAGCTCAAGTAATGATCAATTCTAGATTCAAGAACTAACAAAGCAATTTTGACAGGGCCAATGTCACAAAAGGAGCACTAATTGCGCAACTGGCTAAACAATCCACAAATTACAATTTTTGGTTCAAGTTGTCTTAAAGTTCTAGCTCATTTAGCAAACACTTAGCTACACATGTGAAAGCATGATAATTCTAGCAAGTCAAAGAACTAGACACGACATTGAGCAAGAATTGACATACTAAAGCTCAAGAGGGTAATAAGCAAAGCTTCATCAATTTAAAAGACAAGCAGTAAAACTTATATTACATTGCATCGTTTTGTGATTTTCATATGAATGCAATAAGATACAACGAGATGCAAGAAAAAGCATCAAAAGTCAAAGAAGACACTTGTTGATACCACTAGGTGAAAGTTGGAGAACACACTTGACGAGAAGATCAACAAGGGTCAAAAGGATCAGAAGAAAAGATCAAAAAGCTCAAAAAGCCTAAAAAGATCAAAAAGCCTTAAAAGATCAAAAAGAGATCAGATGAACAAGGAAAGTTCAGAAAAGAACCAACTCCCCCTCAAACCAACCCATAGGGATAAATTACCCCTAACACACTTCTCAAGGTGGCAAACCTTGTTGGGTCTAAAGGTTTGGTGAGGATGCCTGCCAATTGTGCCTTGGACTTCACACTAGCACAAAGACTTCCTACTCTACAAGATCTCTAGGGGAAAAGACTCGACTAGTTAAGGAGCAAAACACCAACACTAAAAAGCTTACAGGCTACTCAAAACCTGATAAGGACTAGTGACTGGGAGACAAGATTGACGTAAGCTGTGAGAAGAGTGCATCCTAGCAAACCATGAGATAAGAAGAGTGTCTAGAAAGGACACGTGCTAGAGCATAATCTTCTATCTACCCTAGACTCAACAAGCCCAACCCCTGACAAGAACCAGATGCTATGCAAAGTAGAAAGGGGGTACCATACACAAATGTAAGGTATAGGGGCTCGAACCTGAGTCACACCGCTTGGCAGTGAGATGTAGTCGAATGAATAGAAGCTGGATCATATTGCGTCTCCAAGAAGTGATAGCCAGCATCGAATACACATATTTAGAGAAACCAAGTAAATAGTGTTAAATGGGTTTTCTTAAAAAGAGAGGTTTAGCTAACTTGTAGTTTTTCGATCACGATTATCTTGCACTGGTCGAAAGAGTAGGAACGAGTCGACACTAGGAAGTTCCTTCTAGTGGGCAGGACCACGTGTAGAGAGGAAAGATTTCAACTAGGTGATGTTACCATCTCCGACCAGTTTAATCAAATCAAGAATGGTCAACTTGAGTTAGATAAACGTCTGGAGTTCCTTAAAAAATTTGTTCAACTTATTTCAATGCACTCAGTAGGTTTGCTCTGGTAGCAAGAGTTAGAAACAGGACGACGCTAGGAAGTTCCTTCTAGTGGGCAAGACCACGTGCAGAGAGGAAAGTCTCCGACTAGGTGTTGCAACTTCCTCCGACCAGTTAAATAAACCAAGTTTATCTAAAGTAGTTGAACGAATTTGAAAAGTGTACTCGGCTTAATTTATTTTTCAAAAAGATGAATGAAGAAATAAACTAAGGTACTAAGAGTCGGCTTGACATTATTTCGACCATGTTTGGAACCCAAGCTCCTTGTGTTGGTAGCAAAAAGGGAGGAACGAGTCGATTCTAGGAAGTTCCTTCTAGTGGGCGGGACCACGTATAGAGAGGAAATGGTTCGACTAGGTGATATTACCATCCTTTCGACCAGTGTAAAGATGAACTGGGTACTAGTTGTAGAATGTCTTACGACCAGTGTATTGTCATGGAAAAGCTCACGACTAGGAACTGGTCGAGGGCGGACCTTCGACCAGGGTATGGTTGAAAGAATTATCAAAGCACTACTCAAAGTAAGACAATAAAGATAGAAAGAACCTGATGCTTTATTGAATGGTTGGTCTTTTACACGTAGAATTTGCGTAACTGGTTGATGTTCCAAAAATTAGAGAGAATCCGACTGTCTTCCATTGCCAGTCGTACCGAACCTGGACGCATGACTTCGACCACTGTGTAAGGACCTTACCACTTGGGGGAAAGTTTGTTTCGATTAGACTGGGATTGAATGTTCCTCAATACCAAGTCACCTACAGTAAGGCTGCGAGGTTGAACCTTACGATCGTAGTACTTGCGCAGGGCTTGCTGGTAGACTGCTGAATGGATTAAGGCTTGATTTCTCCTCTCTTCGAGCAGGTTAATGTCATCCGCTCGAAGTTGTTCTTGGGATGAGTCATTGAAACTCTCGACCCTTGTAGACCTGATCTTTAGTTCTGGCAGAAGCATGGCTTTGGCACCGAAAAATACGAAAAAAAGGTGTTTCGCTTGTTGCTTGACTAGCGGTCGTGCGAACTGCCCATAATACTGAGGGTAATTCTTGTACCCAAGCCCCCGAGCGCTTAACAAGCTGGTCGAAGACTCGAGTTTTAATTCCCTGCATTATTTTTCCATTCGCTCGTTCGATTGCCCCATTGCTATGGGGATGGGCGACAGAGGCATAACAGAGCATAGTACCCAACTCGTCGCAAAATTCCTGAAATTTTGCGCTCGAAAATTGTTTACCATTATCTGTGATTATTCGACTTAGGACTTCAAATCGAGTAATCACGCTTCTTATCATGAACCGTTTTGCGACTTCCGTTATTATCCCAGTCAAAGGTTCGGTTTCGATCCATTTTGTGAATGTATCAATAGCCACAAAAAGGAACTCGAAGCCTCCTAGAGCCCATGGAAACGGTCCTAGGATATCAAGACCCCAGGTAGCAAAAGGCCAAGATAAAGGGATTGTTTGTAATGCCTGAGCCAGTTGGTGTATTTGCCTGCTATGAAACTGACATTGTACACTTTTCTTAATCAACCCTTTGGCATCGTAGAGAGCTGTTGGCCAGTAAAATCCTTGTCGAAAGGCTTTTCCGACCAACGTTCTGTAGGAAGCATAAGTTCCACAGATGCCCCCGTGTATGTTGTGAAGGAGGTTTAGTCATTCTCTCTACGGTATGTATCGCATGAGTACCCCTTAAGTACCTCATTTGTAGAGGACTCCTTCGACCAAAGTATACATTTTGGCCTTTCGGGATAAAAGATCTGCTTCGAGATCGTCATCGGGTACGGAACCCGTCTGAAGATACTTGTAGATGGGATCCATCCAAGTATCCTTGTATTCTAGAGAGGCTGCCTCAATAGGAGATGTCTCCGGTGTGTCTACCAGAGACGGCTTCTGGAGTTGCTCAAAGAAGACTCCTTTTGGTACTTGTGATCAGGAAGAAGCTATCCGAGCAAGCTAGTCTGCGAGGAAATTATCCTTTCAAGGGATGAATTGTACATCGAAACTGAAAAAATGCTTTTCAAGCTTTCGAACCTCCGATAAGTACCGAGAAATGGTCGGATTAGAGCACTGGTACTCTTTTCTAACCTGATTCACGACTAGTTGAGAGTCTCCTCTCATGAGTAGTCATCGAATCACGAGCGCTTTCGTAGCTCGTATGCCGGCTAATAAACCTTCATATTCTGCCACGTTATTAGTGGCCTGAAAGTTTAATTGTATGGCATACTTTAAGGTCTCTCCATTAGGAGATTCTAGGACCACCCCAGCCCCCGAGCCACTTAAAGTAAGTGACCCGTCAAAGTACATAAATCCTTTGGTCGTGGGTATTGTCTTGGGGATCTGAAACGAGTTCGAGATTTGTCCATTCGGTGATAAAGTCTGCCAAGATCTAGGATTTAATAGCCGTTCGGGACACGAAATGGAGGTCAAACTCCCCAAGTTCTACTGACCATTTAGACATGCATCTCGCTGCTTCCCTATTCTGGAGGATCACTCCCAAGGGAAACTCAGACGGTACAATTATCTTGTGCGCCTAAAAATAATGTCGCAGTTTCCTCGAAGACATGAGGAGGGCATAGAGAAGCTTTTGAACCTGAGGGTAATGCTCCTTAGGTCCATGCAAAACTTCACTTACGTAGTACACTGGTCGTTGAATGTCTTCACGTTCTACGACTAGTACTGCGCTCACTGCCTGTGGCGTGGCAGCTAGATAAATTAAGAGCGTCTCTTCTGGTTTCGGAGAAACCAAAACATGAGCACTCGTAAGATATCTCTTGACATCCTCAAAGGCAGCGTTTGCCTCTTTCGACCACTCGAAACCCTCGTGCTTCCTTAGAAGTTTGAAGAAAGGTAGTCCTTTTTCTCCTAGTCGTGCTATGAAACGACTTAAAGCTGCCATACACCCTGTGAGCTTTTGGACTTCTTTTTTCATGGTTAGAGAGGGCATCTGCATGATGGCTTTTATCTTTTCGGGATTTGTTTCGATCCATCGTACAGAGACCAGGAATCCAAGCAATTTTTCCAAAGAGACTCCAAACACACACTTCTCAGGATTGAGTTTCAGGTAGTTTTTTCTGAGGTTGTCGAATGTCTCCTGCAAGTTTGAAACATGATCAAGCTGTTTGACGCTTTTTACGACTAGATCGTCAACTTAGGTTTCCAAATTTCAGCCTAGCTGAGGTGAAAATGTTTATTGCATCAAACGTTGAAAAGAAGCGCCAGCATTTTTTAGACCAAATGGCATTTTGACATAGCAAAATATACCAAATGGAGTAATAAATGCGGTCTTCTCTTCATCTTCTAGACACATATTAATCTGATAGTAGCCAGAATATGCATCTAGAAAACTTAATGTTTCGCAACCAGCAGTAGAGTCAACCAACTGATTGATACGAGGTAAAGGGAAATCATCTTTTGGAAAAGCTTTATTAAGATCAGTGAAGTCTACACATATTTGCCACTTTCCGTTAGACTTCCTAACCATTACAGGGTTGGCCAACCACTCTGGGTGGTCGACTTCTCTTATAAAGCCTGCTTTAAGTAGCTTGTCCAATTCTGACCTTATAGCATCTCGTCGACTAGTGGAAAATCTCCATAATTTTTGTTTTACAGGTACTTTGTCAGGCCGTAGAGCTATCCTATGCTCGATCACTTTCCTGGGGACTCCGAGCATGTCGGATGCTTGCCACGTGAAGACATCTGCGTTTGCTCAGAGAAAAGTGATGAGGGCGTCTTCCTACTTGGGGTCGGAAGTATCCCCGATGCGAACAGTCTTCAAGGGCTTCTCCTGATCCGGGGGAACCTCTTTGACTTGGTTGTTCAGCTTGGACGCGGCTTTAGGCTTCGAGTGCTTAGTCGAAGGCTGCCCTTTTTCTTCCCGAGCTGGTATCTGACCCACCATCTCGAGGGATTGACGGTCACACATGTGCACCATCTTCTTATCACAATGAATTGTGATTACTCCTTTGGGACCTAACATCTTAAGATATTGATACCTATAATGAGTTGCCATTAAGAATTTTGCCAAAGCTGGTCGTCCGAGTATGGCGTTATATGCCACATCGAAATCGTCCACATCAAAGGAGATCTTCTCTGTCCTGAAATTACTTGGTGAACCAAATGTTAAAGGAAGAGAAACTTGACCAATGGGTTTGGCTGAAGACCCCGGTATAATACTATGAAATAAATATCTTACCGGTCTTACCTTGGTCCTAGGGACTTGCATTTCGTCCAGGGTGTTCGTAAACAAGATATTCAACGAACTACCACCATCAATCAATACTTGATTTACTCGACAGTTGTTGATGGTGGGCTCGACCACAATTGGAAATCGACCTAGTCGAGTTGAAGGGATCGGGCAGTCAACCTTCTCGAAAGAGATGGTGACTTCCGACCACTTCGGCAACTTATTTACAAGAGGAGGGTCAATGGAGTTTACCTCGCGTTCGACTGCCTTAAGCTGTCGTTTTGACTCATATGCCGATGATCCCCCAAAGATGTGCTCGATGGTGTGCTCGGGATCTTGAAACGACATGTCCTCATTGTTGTCCGACTGTGTTCGACCACTAGCCTGTCCTACCTCTTCGAGAGTAGGAAGTGACCCCTTGCCGTTGTAGTAGTCCTCGAGGTTTCGTTGGAAAACTCGGCAATTGCGAAGGTCATGTCCTTTCTTTTTATGGAAAGGGCACCACCTAGGCTTATCATTATTCCGTTCAGGGTGCTTACCTTTGCCTCGATCGGGGTGTTGTTTGGCAGTTCGTGGCTCCTTATCGCTTACGGTTAGGACCTCCTTAGAAACATTGGCTTGAGACTTTTGGCCCTTTGCCTTGTTCTTGGATTTCTTGGCCTTTCTATCCTTCTTCTTGCCACCTTCGCCAGCCTCTTGATTGTGCTAATTATCTCGATCGATTATTTTAGTCCACTCGACTGCTTCATCAGCAGTAGCGTACCGATCAGCCATCTCGAAGAGTTCGGCGATAGTAGCAGGAGGGTTCAAAGCGATGTCCTCCATGATCCTTCTGCTGCGGAATCCCTGCTTGAAGGCTCTGATAACAGATGAGTCAAAAACCCCAAGAATCGAATTGCGAACTTGACTAAAACGCCTGATGAATTGGAGCAATGTTTCGTGGTCATTTTGTCGCATCCTGTGTAGTCGTCCTCCTTTCCGAGGCGATGGTAGGTGCCTTGGAAATTGGTCAGCAGTAGATCACAGAAATGTTGCTACGAGTAGATCGACTCGATTGGTTGGTTTAATAACCACGATCGAGCAGATCCTTCGAGCACAGTTGGAAGGTAATTCGCCATGACGCGCTCTCCTCCTCCTGCTTCTCAAACAGCGGTCGTGTAGATCTGAAGGAATTCGATGGGATTTTGAGACCCATCAAATTTCTCCATGTTTCCTGGTCGAAACCGCGGCGGCCAGTGAACTGCTCGGAGGTCAGGCGAGAATGCCTGACATCCAGTAATTACGTCGTAACGCCTCCTTTGCAGAAAAGAGGGGTTGATGTCGCCAAGTGATCGTACTCGACGATACCCATCAATGGGTGAATCTGATTTATGATAAGTCTCGGTCCTACCAGGGTAATACTCCTCGTATTTTGTCTGCTGTTGCAGACCTCTGGGTCGGAGTGGTGAATGATCACCTCTCCTGGGAGCTTTATGACCGTCAGGCGTTCGAGGAACTCTTTTCCAGATTGGGGAGTGATGCACCTTGCGGCGATCTCCATGCGGTGAGTTATTCGAACGACTAGAAGCTGATGGAGTCGTACTGCCACGACTTCTAGAATGATGTCAGCGGGGTCGTTCGAGCTTGCTCATCGTGCTCTGCAGCCTTCGTGCGATCTCTTCAATGAAGAAGTCGTAGCCAGGTGCCCAGGCAAGTTCTCGAGATGAGTTCTCGAGCAGATCGTTGATATGCTAAAGTTCTTGAGCTTCTTTCGACTATCCAGGTAATTTTCTCTGAGCTGCGACTCGTTTTCGTCGGATTGTTTCGGAATCATCCATACCTGATCTTTGAGCTTGCCTTAGTGAAGTGTGATGATCTTGAGAATTTCCCGCATACTCATTAGAGTGTTGACTCTGTTCATCGCCGGAGGTGTCCTTGTCATTGCCACGAGCGGTCGTAGGGCGTGATCCTTAGGGAGCGTCCTCAGCCCTGTCTCTAGGAGAGTTATTGCTACCTAAGGGTAGGACGAAGGCCTCCCGTTGATGATCTCCACTTGCGCTAGAGAACTCCTCGCTTGAGGAGTAATCGAATGACACCATCTGGCGACTTGGAGCAAACCCCTCCAGAAAGGAGAATTCCGGGTTATAACCATCTCCGTCCGCAAGTGAGCCCTGCGTTAGGATGGTCAAACTCGCAGGAAGAGCATGTTCGAATGCATCTTGGGCTGGACTAACCGGAGAGAGAGAACCACCAAGTGCTGATAAAGATCCCGAATTATGACTTCCAGGAGTTGTCGCGCCAGATCGGACTGTCTCAGGTGGACTTGAGCATTTGGAGAGAGAACCCTCGCTATGCCCTCAGTCTGCCTTGGGACAACCCTCATTGTGGTCGGATTGACCTTTGCCCTTTGGGGAAGCTGGTTCCCCATCTGGACGTATCATTGTGGGGGATAAGGATCCCTCCTCAACTCCGTCGGTGGTAAAGTCTCTTGGAGAAAGATCTCCGGGGGCGACATCACCATCGGATGATGCATCACTCGGCTCGTAGTCGAAATCGGCATCCATGTCGATATCTGCATAATCGGTCAAGTCGAACCAGTTTTCCTCGTTCTACTCTCCTACCATGAGAACATGAGAATTGGAAAGACGAAGGAAAGCTGATGACTCGAAGATCCCCACGGTCGGCGCCAACTGTCGGTGTTTTAGGACCGAACTTACGTAAAGATTGTTTGATTCGGGGGTTCCTCTAGGCTCAAAATCACACAGAGATGGAGACACGGGATTTTTATACTGAGTTCGGCCTTCTCTGGGGAGAATAACAACCCTACTCTGTGTGTATGTATTGAGTATGCTGGATTACAAGATGGAACCAAAGACTAGAGTATTGTGCTTCTAACGCTCTCCGGCCCGCCCCGATTGTCTTGATGATTCTGCCTTTCATACAGTCTCCAAGGTGCGTCGTTGGATCTCCAGTATAAAGGTCACCTTAACGTTCCAGATCATGGAGCCGTTACTGGAGGTTATTACGGGAGTTGTAACGTTCCCACGGCGCCAGGCAATTATCACCATAATAGGGAGTTAAAATCGTGCCATTGTTCCAAAGAATAACTGCGTAGTTTACTGCCCATATCTTGAATATGGTGCGGAAGATTCCCTTATCGACTAAGCCCACATGTCTATAGGCCCTGTCGATTAGGGACTGGTCGTAGAAAAGCTTACGACCAGGTGGTGGTCGTAGAAGGCCTTACGACCACGGACTGATCGTAGAAGAGCTTACAGTCATAGGATAGTCGTAGAAGGACTTACGACTATGGGATAGTCGTAAGGGGGCTTACGACTACTAGGTAGTCGTAGAAGAACTTACAACCGCTAGCTTCTCCCTTATGGTTATTAAGGGGTATACTCAAGAGTTATATGACATCATTATTACCCATAATATGAATTATAGGTAAATAATAAAATAAGGATTATTATATCCTTGTGATCACTTTTGTTCCGAAAAAAGAGAAAGAGGGGAGGGAAGGGAGTTGAGGATAAGGGAGGAGAAGCTAGTGAAGCCTTGTCCGTCCGGTCGTCCATCTTGCAGGTAATTTTTTTTGTAACCGAATGGATTAGATAGTTTTAGATGTATGATTATGTACTATAGTATGTTGTAGTACATCCTTTTAGGTGTGTGTAGTTTAATTTTAGATATGTGGTTAATCATATAAATCTTGTTTATGGCGTAGTACGTTGAATATGTCGGACACAATCAATTTCGAAATTTACTACGATCAAGAGACTGTTCTGGAGGGTCCCGAGGGGTTTGATTTGCGTTATTTCCAATCAGTGACCGTCAGCCTAACAACACCATATCAGTGTACATGGGATGTTGTGATGCGGTGATTGTATTACACCTTTGAGTTAGACCATGCTCTACACGATCTGAAATTGAGCTGCGTTGCCACTTGGACACCACAGGGCACACATTGGGAGTTAGTGCAGCTGAAGGGAATGAGGTCTTGACAGTCATACATAAGCATGGCGAGGGAGCGCAGGTGGGATTTGGTATTTTGGGCCCAGACATATGTCAAAGCTCTCCTACATGTGCGGCTAAACAAGGGGTAGATGGTGGTGATGCAAAATAGGTTGGGGACTCTAGCTACAGTGCGGCGCACACAACGACTGAATGTCGGGGAGTTGCTGATGTCGCTGATGAAGACGGGATCGAAGAAGCTCCTTTGGTCTGGGTAGCAAGTGGGATTGTAGACGAAGGTGAGGAGATTGAAGCCCAAGTTGAAAGGATGGTGCTTGAAGACTGGGACTATGAGGCATTGGCGGAAGATGAAGGTTCGGATGCCGAGGATGGGGGGAATGTCGGGATCCAAAATATGCAATTCTGGACCCTCTGTGTATACTGCACTAGTCTAGGATCACGCTAGTGCACACAGTGGCAACATCAGTGAAATATCATTTCCATATACAAAGATAGCTAATAAATAGGCAAATAACAATAAACATCAGAGTAGAGACCTTAAGGTCAAAGCTTATAATTAATGCTTCAGAGGGCAAATAGCTTAATGAAGCTGCAGCGGAACGAAACAGAATATCTTTAGTGAAGCCCATCCATATGCCCACAGGCAATCAGCTGGGGTAGCACAACCTAGTTCTCCACGATCCTTGAAGTAGACCCTGTTGACTGACGATTCCTCCACTTCTGTTGCATGTTTTACAACAAGCATGAGTACACAACCGTACTTGCAAGTCATACCACAAAACACAGTTTATAGATGCAGGCTTATTCCAAAGGAATGGCTTCTGTGGTTCTTTTGCAGAAATGTGACATTTGCAATTGAATACAAATAATAGATTGAAAGCATAAGTAAAACAAATAGACAATAATAATTTAACAGTTTGATTTCACAAAGACACATAGCCTAAACAAGTTATTCACATAGCCATATGACTTAGGTCACACAACTCCCTTCCCAAGGTTTTTATGAAAATCTACCCCTCGTGTGAAATCCCCGAGCATGTCCATGACCGCAGACGCAGCTATTCGAATAGATTGATTTAACACTCTGCAGAGGTTATACACTTTACCCACACGATACAACTAGTGTAACTAGCACTAATCGTAACAAAACATTTCAGAAACTTCATCTCAAGCATTGACACTGGGAGTGTGCTTTATGCTATACCAACCCTTCCATAGCGCTTGGCATAACACACACCGTTGGACAGGGACACGGCGAACTGCCTCGTGATGTGCACCCAATCACAGCGGTAACAAACCTCCACCCATACAACACAGTCTAACCTACTACCTGAGTAGTCAATGTCAAGAATCCATAACTTACTAAGTTAAGCCCGTCCCATCAGGCATGTGGTTGTATGAGAGGCTCAGTTCAATGGTGCACAAAGTTAAGTCCTTAGTTGACCAAGGCAAGACTTCCAATGTACTACGAATCCCTACGCACACAGGTTATTAAGCCCATGCACACAGCTCCACCAAAAGTAGCACACAATATCCACCACTTGCCCCAGTCTAAATCCTTTTCCACCCAGTTGGTTAAGTCCAACATATGCCATCAACGAGTAATAGCACATAGTACACACAGTTTTTATCACATAGTTCCATAGTCACTTAGTCAAGTTTATATTTGCAACTTACATGAGATGATGACCCGTAGCATGGCTAAGCAATCTAATCGTATCTAACCACCCCGCGTTGGTAATATAATAGCACCAACTAAATGAACCAAGCTAGGGTGACAAAATATTATGACATACAATTAGACGAGGTCATAACAAATTGGATATTAACTAATCCCAAAAACATTGAAATAAATAATTAAAGTAAATGCAATACTTTGAATCAATATAACTTTTGAAAACTGGGTTAAATATGATCAAAGGTATAACTTGCCTTGAAATAGATCTAAGTACTGATCTTGCTCTTGAGGTGCTCCTTCTTCTTCAAATCTTCCCGAAGTATCGACGTCTACTCGCAAACGAAAGAAAATAAACAAAACAAATAAATAACAGAGGCAAAACAAACTCCAAAAATTAAATAAAAATCTCAGATGGATAGATCTCGGATTTAGATGAATTTAGAAATTTGAATGGACTTAAACGTAGTTCGGATGCAAAAGATATGAGCTCGGGAAGTTTGAATTTGAAGAAAAACCCTAAAATAGGATTTATTGAATTATCCGAATTATTTCTCTGAAGAAAAATCGGATTATTGCGGAACGATGACGTCAGCGCACAGAATTCCTGAATTAAATTAAATCAGGAAAATGTTACAGAGAATGACATGTGGGCCCAAGGTCCATGGACTGGGTCCACGAAGCTAGGGCTACGGTCTACCGGTTCATAGCTCACGGAACAGTCCACTGACACATGGGGCTGGCTTGGCATAGACTTGGTTCACATGAACCATGTCCATACGGTTGGTTTTTTGGGCTAGGGTTTGGTGTGCCACATGGCAGCGATGTGGCGGCCATAGAGGATCACAGGATGAGGTGGCGGCTGACTAGGCAGGTGACATGGCATGCTGACGTGGCAATGCACATGACCAAGGCACCGAAGGAAACAAGTCGTATGGAGCCAGGCTCATGGTCACAGTGGTACTCGGGCTCACCGGCTCGTCGGAGCTGGCGGCCACGGTGGCACGTGAGGATGACCAAAACGAAACAAGGAGGTGCAGGTGGTCTCTATGACGCAGGTGCAGCGATGTGGTCAACGGCGATCACCGGTGGCGAGCAAGAAGGCGGCGGCAGAGGATCGGCTTTGACGACGATGACATTGCGGTGGAGCTCCAATGGAGTGGAAGGGGGCATCGGGTAGAACCTCAAGCAGCGATCACAATGGCGGCGGCCATATGCGACGGAGATCACCGGTGAAGACGAATTCGGCCGGCGAAAGATGGCAGCCGGAGTTGATAAAGAAGAGGAAAACTCGGGCTACAATGGATGAAACACAGAATTGAAAGCGGGGATGGATAGATCGGGAGGTAAGGCACATGGTGACGCGATTGGATCTTGGAGGGCTTACCAGAGAAACGAGGGATGCGGCGAAGGTGCTTTCGGTGCACAGGCGCGACCGGAGGTGTTGAACACGAAGATGGCGACGACGATAGAAGGCGAGGGAGCTCCAGATGGTGCGCACAATCAGTGGAGGACGAAGAGGTGGTCAAGATGGCATTGCTGCGGCAGCTCGGGAGGCTTCAACAGCACAGGACGGGGCGATGAAGTTGCGGCGCCGTCTCTGAGGAAGATGACCAGGGCGGCGGTACTTGGCGGCGTCTCGGTGGAGGCGAGCTAGGGTTTTGGAGGCGGCGCGACGTGGCGAGGTAGGTGCGCAACACGAGGATGGCCCGGGGCTTATATAGCACGGGGAGTCGTGCTCGACCCGGACGCCAAGGCGGCGGTGACGGCGGCGTGGTCCATATTGCTCACGCGCGTCTTGTGACGCCTTGAGGTTCTTGCGGATCGGCAAGCGGGCCGATCTTGGGATTAGGGTTTGGCGGCCGGCGGTGGGCAAGTTAGCTACCAATGGATTAGGCGGATCAAGGTGGTGGGCTGGGTTGGACGGAAGGGAAAGGAATGGGCCGAGCGGATTCAACCCACAAGGGAAAAAGGGATAAAAATTGAATTTCTGAATTAAGAAATTGGTGGAAATTCAAAAGAGGTCAATTAAAAAGCAAATAAATCCAAAAAAAATCCAAGAAAACACACAAAAATTTCTTAGAGAACAAGGAACCCAACTAAAACTGATTTTCTTCAAATTGATGTAACTACTATAGAAATGCTATCTTTGGGCCTTTGATCACGCAGCGGTTCATCGCAACCGCTCATTAAACTTCTAATCTCGAGCGGTTTTTGTTACCCACCGCATGTTATTCTCCGCGCTAAAAACCGCTCAGGAAGATGTCATATCACGAGGCGGTTCATGTTTGGAACCGTCGTGATACTTCACGACGGTTCCAAACAAACCGTCTGTGATATCACCCAATATCCTGAGCGGTTTTTGGTTAAACCGTCTGTGATACTTCACGAGCGGTTCCAAACATGAACCGCTCGTGATATTGCCCAATATCACGCAGCGGTTTTATTAAAACCGTCGTGATAATTAACTCATCACGACGTATATATATAGCTCCGCCTCCCGCCCAAAAGAGATATAGTCTTCTTGATCTCCATATCTCTGGCGCCACGATAGGTCCATCGCCGTTCGTGCGGTTTGAGTACATCGCCTCACCTCACCGGCCGGCTGGTCCATTTCAAGCAGTATATTGTCGCCGAGGAGCTTGCGCGTCGCCTCTCATTCACCGTCGAAGACCAGCAGCGCCTTGGACCTTCCCGACTTTCATTGACACCTTCCTCGTGATCGGGTGAGATCTTGAAGCATAAGCATCCTTTAATTTGAGTAGTTTGAGCGCTACGCCAAATCGCTAGTTCGGCGCCTCCATGGGACATCACCGTCGGTTCGCCTCGGCGAGACCTTAGGGCGAGAGCCACGACTATATAGCAATGCGATGTCATCCCTAAGCCCAGTTTGAGCTTCAAATTAATCCTCTGCTTTTTAATCATTTAGTTAATAAACTAACGAGTCTATGACATGTGGGACGCCATAGATTTTATAAATAAAATCATGAAATAAAAATGAGTCAGCGACAAGTAGGGCCCACATGTAAGTTAATAAAATCCAAAAAATGTAAAAATGAAAAAATCGTAATTAAGCCTCGAGAAAATACGCTTTGAAAGTCATCACCCTTTTATTTATTTTCGGGGTTTTCAATCTGAACCGTGTGATGGACCGGTTTGGATGTACTTGAGAACCGTGTGAGTGAAGAGTACATTAATGGCGTGTCTGCTTTTACAAGAGCTACCGAGGAGGATATGTTGAATAAGGGGCGGAATATATGTCTTGTCCATGCATTGATTGCGAGAATCAAGATGTTTAACAACCGAAGCGCAGATCGAAGCACACTTGATTGAAGGGGTTTCAAAAAGGGTTATACATGTTGGACCATCACGGTGAAGAGCATATTATACAGAAGTCAACGATATGCATATTATACAGAAGTCAACGATATGCACGAATGTCGATTGTGGTTCCGATTCGGATAAATTGCCGCGATGACAATCTAGATCGAGATGCTTAGCGATGCGAAGGAACCGTGATGAGAGGAGTATGTTCAATTCGGGGCGTGATGGAGGACTCGGAGAAACCTTTGTTCCCTGCCGCAAGTCGAAATACACAAGGTTGTCATCCGTGCTTAAACTACTGAAATTAAAGGCAAGCAGCGGTTGGTCCGACAAGAGTTTCACGGAGTCATTAGGTCTCTTAGCGGACATGCTTCCTGAGAAATGAGTTGCCCAAAACCACCTACAAAGCCAAAAGGTTATTTGTCCATTGGGAATGGAAGTAGAAAGAATACATGCATGTCCGAACGATCAGTATCCTCTACCGTAACGAGTATACAAACATGCATGTATGTCCGTGTGCAACGCATCCCGATACAAGCGTAAACAATCGGATGACGACGAGGAATCGAGGTGAAGAAAGGACCTCTGCTAAGGTGGTGTGGTATCTTCTGTAATTCCCGTTTGAAGCGGTTTTTGCGAACCCAAAGAATGCAAAAGCTACAGATTGGCACTTTCGAGAGGATCGTAAGAATGACGGAAAGTTAAGACACCTGCTGATTACGCCCGGTGGAGAAACATCGATAGGAGGTTTGCGACTTGGTGCGGAACCGAGGAATATAAGGTTTGGATTGAGTCTGGATGGAATGAATCCTTTCGGTAACATGAGCGGCCGACATAGCACTTGGCGTGGCGCTCTGTATCTACAACCTTCCTCCTTGGTTGTGTATGAAGCGGAAGTATATTTTGTTGTCGATACTTATCCAAGGGCGAAGCAACACAGGAATGATATTGATGTGTACCTAGTACCATTGATGGAAGATCTAAAAATCTTGGGATTGAAGAGTGCAATTATGGGATGCGTACAAGCGAGAGAACTTCACTTTACGTTCCTTGTTGTTACGCACCATAAATGATTATCCCGCCCTTGCTAATCTGTCGGGCGAGTACAAAAGGGCCAAAGCACATACTCACTTTGCTTAGATGATACCGAGAGTGTGTGGTCAATCACTCGCGCAAAACCGTGTACATGTGTCATCGTAGGTTCCTTCGGAGGGCTCACCCATACCGCAGGATGAAGAAACAATTTGACGGAGAGAAGGAGGACAGTTCAGCTCCAAGGCATTTAAGCGGTAAAGAGGTCTATGATATGGTTAAGGATTTAGATGTTGTGCTTGGAAAGGAATGTAAATCGAGGACAAGTAAGAAGAACATGTGGAAGAAGAGATCAATATTTTGGGACTTACCTTATTGGGAGCACCTAGAAGTTCGCCCTTTGCATCGGCGTCATGCATGTAGAGAAGAATGTATGTGATGACTTGATTGGTCTCTTCTTGAACATTCGTGACAAAACAAAGGATGGTGTCAACGCACGGCCGACTTGGTTGATATGGACATCGGACTGAGTTAGCACCAACAAGGACCGATAAAGACGAACGTACCTTCCCCTCGCTTGTTACACTCTGTCCAAGGCCGAGAGAACCGAATCTGCGCGGTGCTTGCATGGCGTGAAAGTTCCGTCCCTACACTCGCCAACATGAAGAAACTTGTTTCGATAAAAGATTTGAAGTTAATTGGCATGAAGTCTCATGATTGTCATGTGTTGATGACACAAATGCTCCTGTTGCAATTAGAAGTATTTTGCCGATCAAGGTCAGAGACAATCATGAGGTCAGTTATTTTTTTAACACAATTGCTCGAGAAGGTCATCGATCTCGAAGGACTAGATGCTCTGCGGACGAGGTGGTGACGACACTATGTGATCTTGAGATGTATTTCCTCCGTCGTTTTTCGATATCATGGTCCATCTCATTGTTCATATTGTGAGGAGATAAAGATGTGTGGGCCCGTGTTCCTCGTAGCATGTACCCGTTCGAGAGGTTCATGGGAATTCTCAAGTCATATGTACGGAATCGATCTCGGCAGAGGGCGGCATCGTCGAAGGTTATGCAACCGAAAAGGTCATTGAGTTACGCCTCGATTACATGGCTCAGTCGAACCGATAGGTGTGCCTCGATCTCGCCATGAGGGGAGGCTCAAGGGTATCGGGACCATCGGAAGGAAAGCAATCACTCCAAATATGGATCGTATGCTCAAGCCCATTTCACGGTCTTGCAACACATGGTGAAGTGTCCCGTATATCGACCCGGACGCGTGCTTGACAATGAATCCGCCGCGGCGGATGTTTGGATCACGAGACAACACAATGCAGACGGTTCAACCAATGGTTGAAGGAGCGACTTGCTAGGAGCTCGTCAAGTGATATCTTGACATGGTTGGCAAAAGGGCCAATATTTACTGCTTGTAACATGGCGAGGATCGACATAAATGGGTACACATTCTATATGCAGCTCGGGATATAAAAAGCACTAACGAATCAGCGGTGTCGCATAGATGCATTCGATGCCGATGGGGTGAGGAGCTCCTACTATGGGCAAATAGAGGAGATATGGGAGCTCGACTCACGTGCTTTTCAAGATCCCCTATTTGGTGCCGTTGGGTCCATCTCCCACAAGTGAAGGTCGATAAATGCGGCGTCACTACCGTGGACCTCGAGCGTGTCGGATACAAAGACGAACCATTCGTCTTGGCTAACCAAGTTGTTCAAGTCTTCTATGTTACCGACCGGCAAATAAGAAGCGCCACGTAGTTCTTCATGGAAAAAGGAGGATTGTCGGAGTTGAGAATGTAGTGGGCGAGGAAGAATACAATCAATTTGACGAGTTGCCTCCTTTCGGAAGCGGCATAAGGGTCGAGGAAGAAGAACATGACGAAACTAGCTACATACTGCGTCGATCATCATGAAGGGCTAATTTTTAAAGATTAATTGAACAATGTGTGTATATGTATATACATTCTGATGAATGGTTAATTTTAGTTCATTTGAGTTAATTAATTGATTTGTACTATGAAATGGATGTGATTGTTTCTCAAATGAATGTGAATTGGATGTATATACATGTACTTGTTGTCTTTTACGCTTGTTTGAGAGGGCATGGCTAGCATTTCTGAGGCTAGCCAATAAGCGATCGATCTAGATATTAACCAATACAAAATAATATCACGACGGTTTGAACTACTGAATCGTCTCACATGTATATCACAGACGGTTGTTTATCAAAACCGTCAGTGCTACATGTATATCACAGACGGTTGTTTATTAACACCGTCTGTGATACATCATATATCACAAACGGTTCTAAGTTAGAACCGTCAGTGATACATCACATATCACAAACGGTTGTTTATTAAAACCGTCTGTGATACATCACATATCACGAGCGGTTCTAAGTTAGAACCATGCAGTGATAGTGTGTATCCTGAGCAGTTCTAATTTAGAACCGTCTGTGATGTCCATCTTACATTCGGACTCTAGCTAGGGTTTGCCGCGCCCGCCACTCTCAAGCGATTAAGTTTCTCAACTCCTCTCGCTCTCCTCCTCCCCGAGCCCGTCGCCACCGTCCTCGGCGCCGCCTCCTCGAGCAGCGCCATTCCTCCCGATCCGTCGCTGCCGCCTCCTCCTCCAGCCCGGCGCGCCTCCCCCCGCCCAGAGTCTCCTCCTCTGACCCGCGCCCTCCCCGAGCCCACGCGCCTCCTCTGCCCAGGCCCGTCGCCTCCTCCCCTCCCAGAGCAGTGCGCCTCCCCTTCGACGCCGCCCTGCTGCTCAGTCTTGCTCCTGCTCGTCCTTCTCCTCGGCGCCTAATGGTAACCAATGCCGAAGTTACCGATCGACCCCAGTGCCCCTTTCCTAACTATTTCTATCAATAATCTGTCATGGTCCTTCATGATAATTGTACTTGTTTTAGGAATTTGTATTTGTTCTAGTCGATTATTCATATGGTATTTGTTTTGATCACGCCATCTTTGGAATACATTGCAATGTGGTGTGGTGGGCTTGAGATGAATGCTCTGTGATGATAATAGTCTTGTACTAAAATTGTTTTGATAATCGGGTTTGTACTTGAGCTCTAATTGGAATGCTTACTCTACATCGATAGCAATATCAAAATGTTAAATCTTAGCTTTATGCTGATTTCATTTGTTCACATGATGTTCTATTTCTTGTGAAGATGTCTTCCGCTCATTACGAGTCAATAGCCTCATGTGTCTGCGATGATGCACCATCCTCTGGAACAATATCTGTAGGACCGGAATAGGCGACTAGAGGGGGGGTGAATAGGAGCACCGAATCTTTTTTGCAAAGATAGAGGATTCAACTCAAGAATAGCAAATCACTCCAATAGCTATGAAAGCTATGAAGATGAAAGCTTAAGCACAAGTGGAAGACTTGCAATGAATCCACTCCTAAACCCTCAAAACACAACAAATAACTCCTGAAGAAATCTGGAAAATCAGGGACAAAGGTATTACCTCTGTTGTAAGTGCGGTTATCAAGATCGCGTACTATCATGAGCAAATTCTTGATACTACGCATCGCGATACTACCTCGAGCAAAAGTGCGGTACTACCGATTTTCTGACGATGAATGAAACACTGAAAACAAAATCGAAAATCGGCGTAACTTTTAAACCGTAAGGCCAAACTCCACCAAATTTGGAACACACCTTCCTAAGGGTATTAGGAACCTATTCCAAGTGGCGATCGTCCAGATCTATGTCAAAGTTTCGATCTTTCTCAGTTTTACCTAAGGCGGGCAAAGAACCGAGCAAAATGAAAAACTTGATCCAACTCTTGCTCGTGAGAGAATGATGATCTAGAAGATCTTAGATATGTTCCCACATGTCCCAGCAAGGAGTAAGAGGGCACGAAATCAATCAAAATTACAGGATCAAGGAAGCACTCAAAATCATCAAAATAAGGTGCAAGAACAAGAAAAGAACGAAGAGAGCTCATCTCAAAGAACTTGCAAGGATTGATTGAAGATTGATGATTAGTGGTTACAGCCACTCCCTCAAGGAGGACAAGAGCTCAATCCATGAGCACACACACAATCCATCTCTCTAGAGCCTAAGCCTCTCTTTCTTCCCTAAACCCTAACACCAAACTAGGGTTTTCAAATGAAGTGCTTGGGTTGCTGTGCACAAGACCCCTCTATTTATATGAGGCCTAGAGCTTCTAGAAGACTTAACCCTAATGGGCTCCGTTAGGCCCAACAACAAGCAGGACACACACGCACGCATTTTAAAGCGCCGTCTTCACTTTTCTTGACCTAATCCACTTCTTGGCCTTTGCCTCTTGCGTCGTGGGTTGGCATTAGGTCACCAAGGTGGTATTTGGTGAAATTACCAAAATACCCTTCTCGATCCTTCTCCATGAACCGAGTCCAATCTGTCGAAGCAATCGCTTTGCTTCATACGTGTAGGTTGATCAACGGCTCTCATCATGTCGGCAAGTCTCTCGTCCAATCCCATCGGAACCTCCAAGGCACTTGCACCGACCCCCGCGCCGCTTGATCCAACCAGCTGCATCGAACTGCCGGTTCGATCCACCTTGTCCATTCTGTACCATGCTTGAGTCACCTGACCTCACCCGGCATCCATGATCGTTACGGACCTCGACTCTCCAAGCTTAGTCCCGATCCTCCTCGCCGCTTGACCGTCATTGACCTGCAAGCCACCTGCACAGCAATAGACCAAGAAATCGTCTCCGGGAACAAGTTCTTCACAACTTGACCCACGTTAGCTCAAAACATGCAATATGCAACATATATGTATTAACAAACATGGAAATGACATAACCCAAACAATTCTCCAAGTTAAACGAAACTCAGAAACCAAATCGGTACTACCGCCATGTTATGGCGGTATTACCGCAGATCTAACGATAGTATCAAGACCCATAATCTTGGTCGCACGCTCCTCAAGGAAATCCAAAACTTCCAAAAACACTTGTTCGGAAAAACCATACCGCTCACAGCGCTGTCGTTCGACATCTTGGTACTACAAGCAACCATAGCACGGTACTACCGCTCATCGAAAATCAAAACACAAATTACACTCGCTCGGAAAAACCATACCGCTTTGCTTGCGGTAATACCGACCAGCGGTACTACCGCTAAACACAAGCGGTACTACCAAGATCAGCGGTAGTACCGCGCGATTACACGCCGATATACCGATTATCCCGACACTTGCTTTGAAACAGATTTCAACAAAACCAAAACGATCGTTTCGACAAACCCAAAGAGTTATTGCCAATTGTACTATCACATTAAGATCGTGAGCATATTCCCATGATATCCACAATCTCCCCCTTGATGAACACATTGGCAATTTCCCACAAATGCAAAATTTGAGGTTTGAGACAGTAAAAACTCGACGTTTTCGTTCAAAGGCACAACTTGGTCCAAATGCAAGAGAAAGCAAAGGAAATGACCAAGCTAGCTCCAGAATAGTATCGAGAAGTGAAATCTGCAAAAGAAGGCAAGAAAGCTTCATTTTCGAGAAGCGGGTCAAAATCTCACTTAAGGTCCATATGAAAGAACAATTATTCGATATGACCTTTGATCATTGTGAGGATCAAGAATTGCAATTCAAATTCAGAAAAGGCAAATAAGGCCAAAAGAATGCAATAGAGAAGATCCCACTCACTATGATCAATAAGAACCCTATGACTCCAAAAAGCTCAACATTTTTACCAATCTTTCTCCCCCTTTGACAATGAATTCATCAAGGTGCATGGAAGAAGATAGAGCATGAAAGTAATGGAATGGCTGTAATCTTTGTATTTTTCATCATTTTTTTTTGTTTGTTTGTAATTTGAGCAAAAGGAGCTATGAAGATTATCCATGAAGACTGTACAAGTATTACACCAAGCCATATTATGTGAAGAAGCTATAAGCAAGTATAGCAAAACATGTACAGCAAAGCTAAGGCCAAAATAGCAATAATCTGAGATTAGATGAATTGAAGGCATGACCAGTTGCTCAAGATCACAGTTTAACTAAAGGTATCCAAAAATGAGTCAAGCCATGTCTATAATCAAAACGGAGCCAGAAGCTAGGAAATGAGTCAGTTTTGAGCACTTGAGATCAATTTTGAATCAATTTGTTCAAGCATTTAGAATTTAGCACATTGAGCACTTTGCTGAAAATGATTGGTTTTATCTTAGTAAAGCAAGTCTGGACTAGGAGCCATCCACAACTACCTTCTAAGCTTCAACCAATTGCCAATTTGTTTTCTTAGCATTGTGCTAGATCTCAAGCCTCACTCGACCATCCCAAGCAACACAAGCTTAAGAGAATAGTCTGGATCATCCAAAACTCCCCCGAGTTCATGCCTAGTACAATGGCAAGCGCCTCATAAGAAAGAATTGGTGAGATCAGTTTTTTACGCATAAAAAGCTCATTTTTTCATTTGCTTGACTTAAGAATTATCAAAGCTCAATTTACAACTCGTAATAAGTTCAAGACTCAATTAAGCCTATATGACATGGCATGAATCATGAGAGGATCACTAAAGCAAAACTAGTCACAAGATCCAACAAGTCATATTATAATTCAGTTTGCACACGATAATAAAGCTAGCATGACCAAAAGCTAAGCTATACATAAAAAGCCATAAAAGAAATCTAGCAAGCTAGCACAAGACATGGCGAGGTATAAAGTATGAAAGCATGTCATACAAGGATAATAATCAAAGCTCCATAAGGTTATATTACAATGCAAGTTGCTGAATTTTAAAGAGCATTATGGTACAATGAATGCAAAAGAGCAAACTCCCCTCAAAACAGGCCAAGAGGACTAACAACCCCAATTCTCCCTTGAGAAAAGCAAAACGAGAAGAATCAAGAGCTTTAGTGAAAATGTCAACAACTTTGATGCTCGACTCAACAAAATGAAGCACAACATCACCCTTCTCAACATGGTCTCTAAGGAAATGGTAGCGAATGTCAATATGCTTAGTCCTAGAATGTTGCAATCGGGTTTTTGCAATATTAATGGCGCTAGTGTTGTCACGTAAAAGAGGAACACTACCCAAAAACAACCCATAGTCCCAAGAGTAGATAAGATCCAGAGAACACGAGAGCAACTCTCGGCAAATGCTACATACTCGGCCTCGGCGGATCGTTTAATGAGGAGAGGCTTCCTAGAAGACCACGAGATAAGAGATGTGCCTAAGAAATGACAAGTGCGGAAGTACTCTTCCTATCTACTCTACACCCAAAGAAAATCAAGATCGAAAATGCCCGAATAGAGAGAGCAGAAGAAGAAGAATACCAAAGTCCAAAGTCAAGAGTGTCCTGGAGGTACCTGAATATGCGACGCACTGCTTGACGATGAGAAGCTCGAGGGGAAGCCTGAAATCGAGCGCACAAACACACAGCGAATTGTATGTCCGGCCTCGACGCTGTGAGGTAGAGGAGGGAGCCAATCATGCTGCGGTACTCCTTCTGGTCCACGGACTCTCCATCCTCATCTGGGTCCAGCACAGTGGTCGTGGCAATGGGAGTAGACATTGGTCTACTGCTTCCCATGTCGAAGCGACGAAGAAGGTCCTTTGTATACTTACTTTGATGAATGAAGGTGCCTTCTTTTAGTTGCTTGACTTGAAGACCAAGGAAGAAGGTCAATTCGCCCATCATGCTCATCTCGAACTCCCTGCTCATAGAATCTGAAAATCTAGACACCAAAGCATGAGAGGAACCACCGAATATGATATCATCCACATAAATCTGAACCAATAAGAAGTCACTGCCATGCTTAAGAGTGAACAAGGTTTTATCAACCATTCCCATTTTGAAATCATTACTAAGCAGAAAACTCTTAAGCCTATCATACCAAGCTCTAGGGCTTGCTTGATCCATACAAGGCTTTGGAGAGTTTAAAAACACGGTTTGGGAATTTTGGATTTTCAAACCGGTGGTTGCTTGACAAAGACCTCTTCTTCTATGAAACCATTCAGAAAGCACTTTTGACATCCATTTGAAAAAGCTTGAAGCCCTTAGATGTCGCAAATGCTAGCAAAATGCGAATGGCTTCCAATCTGCTCAGAGCAAAAGTCTCTTCAAAGTCTAAGCCCTCTACAGGAATAACCTTGAGCTACAAGCCTAGCCTTGTTGCGAACTACCAACCCATCCTCACTTTGCTTGTTTTTGAAAATCCATTTTGTTCCAATTACATGTTGATTAGGTGGAGGTTCAACTAAGGTCCGACTTGGTTTCTTTCAAAATTTTCAAGTTCTTCATGCATGGCATTGACCCAAGAGGCATCGAAAAGAGCATGGGTGATATCTCGGGGTTCAAAAGAAGCGACAAAAGCGTAATGTGCATGAGAATCGGAAGAATTGAACTGGAGCGAGTGACTCGCTCATGAATATCCCCAATAATCTGCTTTCGGTGGATCTTTGTCATTGAATGTGAAGAGGAGCTCTGTGCGCGAGTGGCCTCTACCTCATGAGTCAGGAGATAGGAACAGAGCCACTCGATTGTCGGTGAAGGTAGGAAGAGGTCGCTCATCCAAGTCGGTGTAGTAGAAGCGGGCTCCCCAACCCTCTCGAAATGACTGGAGGATGGATTGGGTCCTCATCCTCGAGTCATCGTCGATTTAAGATGCTTTCTCGAATATCGAAACACTGTACCTGCAAACATCGGGTCTAGTACCGTGACTAGCCTCATCAAAAGTGACTTCGCAAGTCTCAACAATTTTGTTAGTGTCAAAATTAAATACACGATAGCCACGAGAATGAGCGGGATATCCAAGAAATATGCCATCGTAACATCTAGATTCAAATTTATCAAGGTTGCCATGTTTAAGAATGAAGCACTTACAACCAAAAATCTTGAAATGAGAAACTTTGGGCTTATGACCAAATCTGAGCTCATAGGAAGTCTTACCAATAACAGATCTCAAGAACACCCTATTAGAAATATAACAAGCGGTAAAGATAGCCTCATTAAAACCTCCTAGGTGTGGAATGCTCATCTAGCATGGTCCCAGCCATCTCTACAAGGGTCCTATTCTTCCTCTCTACAACACCATTCTCATTGGGAACTCTAGGTGAAGAAAATCGGTGCTCTAGCCCCTATCGAGCGAAGGTGGCAAAGGAAGAATTCTTGAATTCTGTCCCATTGTCACTCCTAATGGCTCTCAAAGCTCCGGGAAGATCAACAAACAAGTCTAAGGACCAAATCTCTAAAGAAACCAAAAGCCTCGTCCTTAGAAACCGTAAAATAAACCCATGAATACCGGAGTAATCATCCACAATCACAAGCACGCACCACTTACCACCAAAGCAGATCGGACTCTAGAAGGACCAACGGTGTCTAAGTGCAAGAGTGACTGGTCCATCACCATCACTAAGGTAAGAGGAGGATGAGAAGCGAAAACCATCTTACCATGTCTACAAGGTGTGCACACAAGATCTCTAATGACCTTGACCTAGGCAAACCTCTAATCAAATCCTTGCTCTCGACTCTAGTCAAGTGGTGAAACCTATGTGACCAAGCCTACGATGCCACAAAACTAGATCATGGGAAATAGAAGCAACAAGACACCTAGGGCTAGAAGCGAGATGAGATCTGAAAATTAGCACGAAAGATCCTCTCAAACCTGGAAATCTTAAAGACAAGCTCACGGAGGAATCTAAAACCCTGCACTCACCACTCTTAAAACTCACCTCTAGACCCTCATCAAGCGGTGGCCGAAAGCATATTATATTTCACTTACTTACCAAAGCGACGCCCTTGAGCATGAATTTGTTGTTGGCCAAGATCGCGTGCCTTTGTCATCACGGTCCGGTAGAAGCATCCCCAAATGTGATCAATTCATTGCGGATGCACGTGTGAGGAGGAGAACCATTTAGAATCCCGGTCATATGTCGAGAACATCCGAGTCAACAATCCATATGTCCTCCTTCCTCGCACGCCTTAGAACCTAATGAGCACGAGCAGAAACATATGTGCCTCAGTACTGGGGTTAGTGATAAAAGACTTGGGAATCCAGTACTGAGTCACATGATGCTTAGGCAAAATAGTAGAAGCAGCAGTAAAACGGTTAGGAACAAAATCATAAGAATGCACACATGAACCACCTAGACCTCTCAAAACGATCTACCAAAAGATCGGTACTCCCCTGTCTAGATGCTACCCGTGGTCTCTCCTCATGATATCCTAAACCAGGCGCGCCTAGAGACACCAAAAGAGTCAAAGAAGTCATCTACAAACCTAGGCCTATGTCTAGTAGGAAGAACAGTCGCTGGCTCTAGAGACTACATGAGGTGCAAAAACTCCTCTAATGGACCTCAAAGCACTCATCCTCTCCTTTCTCTCAATTTTGGCTCTCTGAGCGAGAACTCAACAATGTGACCATTCTTCTTGCGTAAGGTGCAATGGTACTTGACCTTTTGAGGGTCGACACGATGAAGCGAAGCACCTATCTTGTTAGAAAGGGTTTGAGCAAAACCAAACATTTAAAGACTATCTTGGATGACTTAGGTGGTTCTACCTCAAACAAGCCACTTTCAACAACTCTCGCAATCTTGGGTGGATGATTCTTGGAATGCTCTAGGGTATTAAAACCTAGCCCACTATTTTTCACACTCACCTTAGATTTGTCTAGAATCATGTTGAGGTTCTTCTTCCCACCAACAAATTTTTCAAGAGATCCTCTGAGATAGTCATTTTGTTTGGCTAGTTCAACACAAGAAACACACTTATCGACATGCTAGCTCTATCGACTTTTCCTTATAATGAGATACCTCGGCTTTCAAAGCCTCACAAGACACACAATAATCATCTCTAATTCTATCCAACTGCTCTTTGAACTTAACTCTAAAAGCTTCTTGTATCTTATCTACATTATGCCCAATTTCAATGCAAAGATCACAAGAACTAGAATCAACAACTTTCTTGGAAGCAAATATGGACATGGATTTTTCAATTTTAGCTTTCTCCTCAAGAGTCTTGTTTAAGGCATCATTCTCGGTTGTGAGTTTAACATAGTTTTCACATGAAAGCAGTTTTAGAGTAAAGAACCATTTCACCATCTCTTTCATTTTGACCTTATTATCCTCACGGTGAGAGCAAGTATGACTAGGATCAAATTTTTGCAAATCTTTTGTAGCGCTATTCAGCTTTTAATTCAAGCAAAGCACAGTTTGAGCAGGGTAAAGGAATAGCATCTCTGGCGGTCATATCACAAGAAATGGTATTCATACAAGTAGAACTAGACTTGAGAGATTCCAATTTATCAAGAGCATCTTTCAATTGATTTGTAACAGAGGAATGAGCAAGTTTTAGAGTTACCAATTCATCATACATTCGAACAAGCATCGCAAACATCTTGAGGATTAATTGATTTGAGTGTAGCAACTTCTAGTTTCAAGTTATCAATCATGATGTCACGATTCTTAAGCATTCTAGCTTGCTTATCTAACTTTCGTTCGAAATGACCAAAGCACGTTTCATCTGGCGGTGAGGGACATACCTCTTCGGGATCATTGAAAAGGTCGCTGCCGTTGGAGGAGTCGGCGTCGTGGCCGTCCTTGGCCATGAAGCACATGCCGGTGAAGTCTTGATCCTTCTTCTTGCCATGAGAGTCGTCGTCCGTCCTCCGTCCCGAGTCCACATCGCTCATGTCAACAGACTCAAGAGCGGTAAGGACCTTCTTTTAAACTTGCGATAGTTCGGCTTCTTGGGCTTCGCATCCTTAGCTTGAGGCGCCTCAAAGTCCTTCTCCATCTTGCCCTTGACTTGGGGCAAGCTGGAGCGAATGTGGTTTGGCTCACCACACTCAAAGCAAATGTGAGGCCACCTCTCCTACATTCCTCACTTTGTTGAAGACTCTCGAGAATTTGGTGGTTAGGAGGGCTAAATCATCCTCCGTATTTTCTCTAGCTGCTCATCGCTCAAAGAGTGCCAAGCGGACAAAGAAAGACCAGATGAGCAAAGTCCAAAGAATCGGAAGAGCTACCACGAGATGGGTCAACCACTAAAGCCATCGACTCTGTCTTGGGGAGTCGCGAGATGAAATCAATCTCATGCGACTTCAACCTCGAGTAAAGCTTATCCATGGTAAGCTCACTCATGACAGTGTTGTCATTGATGGACGTGATCTTCATCCCCCAAACTCTCACATCAAGAGCACCCAAGAACTGGCGTGCATTCTCAGACTCAGTAAATGTGAGACCAACAGCACGTAAATTATGAAGAATCTTGGAAAACCTTCCCAATAACTCATCCAAAGATTCACCAGGCTTTTGTTCGATCTTTGAGTATTCTTTCTTGAGTTGGTTCTGTCTCACTTCCTTGATAGTCAGAGAGCCCTCGTGGTAATCACAGAGGGTCTTCGGATCTCATGAGCGGACTTCAAATGAGACACTGCGCTCAAACTCGGATCGACTAAGCCCTTGAATCAAGTAGTTCGAGCCTTCTTTGTTAGCCTCTACATCAGGATTAATTACATCTTCATCGGCCGGCACAACATAAGCATTTTTGACCTTAAGCCAAATTGCGTGCCCTTGAGCCTCGATGTAGGCTTGCATCACGAGCCTTCGATAGAAGCAAAATCGAAAATCGGCGTAACTTTTTAAACCGTAAGGCCAAACTCCACCAAATTTGGAACACACCTTCCTAAGGGTATTAGGAACCTATTCCAAGTGGCGATCGTCCAGATCTATGTCAAAGTTTCGATCTTTCTCAGTTTTACCTAAGGCAGACAAAGAACCGAGAGCAAAATGAAAAACTTGATCCAACTCTTGCTCGTGAGAGAATGATGATCTAGAAGATCTTAGATATGTTCCCACATGTCCCAGCAAGGAGTAAGAGGGCACGAAATCAATCAAAAATTACAGGATCAAGGAAGCACTCAAAATCATCAAAATAAGGTGCAAGAACAAGAAAAGAACGAAGAGAGCTCATCTCAAAGAACTTGCAAGGATTGATTGAAGATTGATGATTCGTGGTTACAGCCACTCCCTCAAGGAGGACAAGAGCTCAATCCATGAGCACACACACAATCCATCTCTCTAGAGCCTAAGCCTCTCTTTTCTTCCCTAAACCCTAACACCAAACTAGGGTTTTCAAATGAAGTGCTTGGGTTGCTGTGCACAGCACCCCCTCTATTTATATGAGGCCTAGAGCTTCTAGAAGACTTAACCCTAATGGGCTCCCGTTAGGCCCAACAACAAACGGGACACACACGCACGCATTTTAAAGCGCCGTCTTCACTTTTCTTGACCTAATCCACTTCTTGGCCTTGCACCGTCTTGCGTCGCGAGGTTGGCATTAGGTCACCAAGGTGGTATTTGGTGAAATTACCAAAATACCCTTCTCGATCCTTCTCCATGAACCGAGTCCAATCTCGTCGAAGCAATCGCTTTGCTCATACGTGTAGGTTGATCAACGGCTCTCATCATGTCGGCAAGTCTCTCCGTTCGAATCCCATCGAACCTCCAAGGCACTTGCACCGACCCCAGCGCCGCTTGATCCAACCAACACATCGAGCTGCGGTTCGATCCACCTTGTCCATTCATGCCATGCTTGAGTCACTGACCTCACCCGCATCCATGATCGTTACGGACCTCGGCTCTCCAAGCTTAGTCCCGATCCTCCTCGCCGTTGACCGTCGTTGACACGCAAGCCACCCTGCAACAATAGACCAAGAAATGCGTCTCCGGAACAAGTTCTTCACAACTTGACCCACGTTAGCTCAAAACATGCAATATGCAACATATATGTATTAACAAACATGGAAATGACATAACCCAAACAATTCTCCAAGTTAAGCGAAACTCGAAAACCAAATCGGTACTACAGCCATGTTATGGCGGTACTACCGCCTTCTTGATAATCTGCTCACAGATAATAAGCACTCTATAATCGCGATCGTACCGCTCCTCAAGGAAATCCAAAACTTCCAAAAACACTTGTTCTGGAAAAACCATACCGCTCACACGCGGTCGTTCCGACATCTTGGTACTCTAAAGCAACCATAGCGCGGTACTACCGCTCATCGAAAATCAAAACACAAATTACACTCGTTTTGGAAAAACCATACCGCTTTGCTTGCGGTAATACCGACCAGCGGTACTACCGTAAACACAAGCAGGTACTACGCATCGCGTAGTACTGCGCATACACGCCGTATTACCGATTATCGACACTTCTTTGAAAACAGATTTCAACAAAACCGAAAACGATCGTTTCGACAAACCCAAAGAGTTATTGCCAATTGTACTATCACATTAAGATCGTGAGCATATTCCCATGATATCCACAATATCCAACCGCGGTAGAAGAAGAGGAATATCGAAAAGGCCCGCGGGCGATTTACCATCACGGAGGTCGATCGATCGAGACCCTATCAATCCTCGCCGAAAGGCGGCGTCGCATTCCGGAGAATGGTGGAATAGTTGCACGGAGCGGGTCAAGATCACCTACGATTCGTGGAAGGTGGTGCGGACCATTGAAAACTAACATCTTGACGGAAATTCTTGCATCGTTCGAGATCCCTAGTAGAACTCACGGACTCCGTCGACGACACGCTGTTACTGGCGTGCAAAGCGTGGAAGAACTTCAAAACACGCTTGTCAAGAACTACGTGGAGAAGGATCTGAAGCCGCCCTTCCACAAGTATCTACTCTTGGAAGAGTCTGGGCGAGTTTGTGGCGAAGAAGACGAGATGAATTTAAGAGTGAAAGTCTGGCGCTGCGGCCCTCGAGCAAAAACAAGCACCCCACGGACTCGGCACGGCCGGGTATGCGGGTAAAGCCCCGATATGGAGGGATCGGAACAGCGAACCAGCGGTTTGAATCTCTCCTGCTATTTCGAGATCAGCGATGTGCTTGGCGCTCGACGGTGGTTATTTGCGAGGTTATCTATTCGACCTCTGAAGTGTACTTTCCAAACCCCAAAGACCGAAGTGTCCCAGCGCTGGTAAGATATCGAACTACCTAGTTTGTAATTACTCCATAACTTCATAGGAAGTGAAATGACATGTCGGGCTATATTGCGAGATAACGCCGAGTGCACAATCTTCCCAAGGCTCATTCGAGCGAGATAGGAGAAAGATATACTCTCTGCGGCCCTAGGAAGCAAGTGAGCATCCGATTACGCACGAGAGGCGCTGGTGTTTTGTTACATGGGAACAATGGTTCCAAGCGGATGCGGATCGTCTCGAGTAGGAGGAGAGCCAAAGCCGAGCATGATGCAAAGCTACGAGAGGATCTTCGTGCATCCTCGGAGATGAGCTCCTTTGAAAAAATCGAGCGGAGGTCGATGAAAAAGACACACAGAGGTCACTCAATCCTTTGAGGAAAGGATTAGATGCGTTCGAGCAAAAGCGAAAAGAGACTTTTGAGGAAAAGATTAGGGATTGCAAATGCCAAGTCGGTTGGAAGCCCTCGCCTTACTATACCGCTAGCCCCCCCCAAACATCCGAGTAGTGCGCGTCCAACCCTAACCCTACCACAATAGGTGATGTGATTTTCCGTCGATGACATACGGTAATAATTATTATCTACGGAATGCTCAATCCATTGATAAGCTGTTGGAGTAGCTAATTTTGTACCGTTATATGCGTGAGGTGGCTACAAAGTGCAAGCTCCAAGTGAGATATGTCTCTATTGCCCTAGATCTTTGCTTGGGGCAGTGTATCCATCCCAGATCGAGCTTTGGTGCACAATGCAAATCTAGCGCCGGGTTTATAAAAGTGAATGTGGGCGGTGTTTGTGCCAATTTGAGGCCGTCCCGCTGAAAATTCCCCCAAGCGATGAGGTCATGACTCTAGGGCAAGCCGTTGGAACATTCATCCAATGGCCCAAGGAGGACATCTGCACGAGCTACTGCTCCCTGTCAACTTCACGGAATGTCTGCCAACGGCATCAAGTCCACGGACTGGCCGCACCGGCTACTGACTTGACATGGCAAGGGCCCGTTGCATCACATGCATCTACACTCGTGCTCGATCGACTCTTGTGAAGTCGACCTATACAAAGCGAGGAAGCAAGGGCAAGGGCAAATCGAAGACGATCGAGTCCTCTCCTGATATCCCCTTCTTGCCGTTGGCCCGGAAATACAAGTCAGGCGAGCCGTTGCTCGAGAAGTTAGACAGCCCTACCCTAGGACTGGATTGCACGAAATTGCATGCATGATACATGGAACAGTCCAACAAGCCGGTTGATCAACGATGCTCGGGTGTCACCGTCAAGTTCAAGGAGCATCATTTTAACCACGTGTATCAAGGCGCTGTCTTCACGGTGACCTTGACGACTTGTTACGTCTCTTCAACCTCGGCGAGCTCGGCGTCTCAATCATACGATCTTTGGACACTATAAGTGTGTACAATCACGGTCAATGTTAAGTGTAATATCGATAAATGTTATATATAACTCCTAGCTTTTGTATAATAGATACATGATCGTGAAGCGAAAGAAGGAAATCACCGGTAGGTTTCCTCGACCCACACGTTGTCTCCGAGCAAAGCATCACGGCGAATGCAACATTAAATCGAGAATTACGTTATAGATTTTTCATGGCTCACGCAACAAGGAATTCATACTTTTGCCCTACAACGAAGTAAGTAGTGTTGCACTCTGGCTATACTTGTTGATTTGTACTTTATAAGCAACACGAACTTAGGTTTAATGACCATCTTGACATACCGTGTAGGTTCCATTGGATTCTAATTGTAATTATACCAAAACGAAATCGTAATATACCTAGATTCCCTACATAGGGCCACTCACAACTTCACGACTATCCGGAGTTTAATCATCGGTAAACACATTTCCTCCATAGAAACTCTATTGTAGTCTTTCCTTCCTTTGCAATGGCTAAGGCTAACTTCTTGGAGTCACGTGGGGTGTTCGGCGTGTTACATGCTAAAGGATGGAATATCAAGGGAAGAACGCCGCAACATGATCAAACATTCCGGTACTTGCTAGCTAGTACACATTAATCCTATATAACACTTCGTAGCAATGCCTCTCGAACTAACCAATTCTATTTTTGCGGTGCCACCGGAAATACCGGCACATAGCGTCTGTGGATACTATGTTTGCCACAACATGCAACTACTCATCGGTTCGCGATCACCAATGATCCTCGGGTTTGTCAATCTTTCAACAATTATTTCATATATACTTACCAATTTATATAAGCCCTAATTTAACCTTCATATCGACGGGTTGCGAACATCGGCTGAAGCTGCGTTGGAGCAGAGCGAGCTCATAAAAATTCGATCACACCTTGCGGCATTCCCGAACACACGGTCATAAATCCAAATGGGAGTTTCCACGGTGTAGCGATTGAACTTGATTGAGATAGATTGAACATAATGGTACATGTGTGTAAATTAATGTACATTAATGGTTAATTTTAGTTAATTGATTTGTGAATTGGATGTGTGCTTGTTTACGAAATGAATGCAATTTTGATGTGCTTCAAATGAATGAGAATTGGATGTGCTTGTTTGAGAGGGCATGGCTAGCATTTCCTAAGGCTAGCCAATAAGCGAAATAGATTTAGCAATGCAAAGACTACCACAAGCGGTGCAGTAGATGAAACCGTGCAGCGATGATGATGGACTACCCTGAGCGATGCGTAGATGAAACCGTGCGTGATGATCGACTACCACGACGATGCGTAGATGAAACCGTCGTGTGGTGATGGACTATCCTGACGGTTTCATCTACGGACCGTGCGTGGTAATCGACTATCACGAGCGGTTTCATCTGAACCGTCTGTGGTAGTCAATATCACGAGCGGTTTTATCTACGGACCGTGCTCGGTAGTCGACTATCACGAGCGGTTGCATCTACGCACCGTGCCTGTGATAGTATATATTACGAGCGGTTTGAAACCGTGCATGATGACCATTAGCATTCTTGACCCATAAACTCGAGATGGCTCACGGGCCGTGCGTGATGGCGTTTTGAACCGTCTGTAAAGGCCTTTTCTGTAGTAGTTTAGATTAGTCAAAATAAATATTTTTAATTTAGAAAATTCTCAATTAATCTTTATTAATTCAAATAAAATTGGTGAAATTTTTCAGAGACCTAAACTACTTAAAAGATTTTTGAAAAGCCAAATTTTGGAACGTTACAAACCTCCCCCCCTTAAAGGAATCTCATCCCCGAGATTCACACTGGTTATAGAATAGGTTAAAAAATTCAGCCTTCGGGTTCACTTTCTTGCTTTAAAACTTCTTTGACTTTGACGGAACTGCTGTTCTAAACACTTTTGGAACAACGTCTTGCTTCTTGCCGAACTTCTCACTTCAACGAAACTTGACAGACTGGCTCTTCGCAGGAAGGCATCTTGAAACTCGATTGCTTCTAACGGGGCTGCTTGATCGGTGCTCGAAGACACTTCTGGAGTTGGGAAGATCCTACTGCTGACTGGCAACTTAGGTTGACAACTAACTCTTCTTCTGAGCTTCGGAAACTGAACTGACTAACACATCTCTGTCATCTCTATCGTACAATCCTTAATACAAATCTTAAACGGGTAGCCTAACGACAGACATGAATGCGGGGGTGATAATTTGCATAATCTGCATATCTTTTCTGCTTGAACTAAGCTACTTACAATCCCTTTAGGATTAAAGACACTTGGTCTTCTGCTTCATGATGAACGCAAAATCTACATACATGGTGATATGATCTGGTCCTCGCTGAGCAATGACTGACACGATCAACCATTGTAAACTTTAGAGGGGGACCATTGCGACTGGCTGACAGATGGTGCTATAGGGAAACTCTACACAGAACACTTACTTGCTCGACCTGGTACCATGAGTAAGGCACAACTCATTTATGTTTTAATCTGTCCATTGATCGAAGGTGATACACAATACTGACATTTAAACAACTATCCAAGGTTTTATAGATACTCAGATGCTGACACAAGGTAAACTGGTATCATTGGTCCAACGCTAACTTTTCTGGCACGTCATGCAAATTAACCGGCTCTGTCGATCTAACATTATACCAATTCTGACGAATACCATTTCTATTGTATACAACCTCTGTCATATACCACTCTGCTAAGCGGTCTCCAAATTTGGTGACATTAATAGGAATGAAGCGGCAAATCTTTCTGATAACTGATTAACATTCACCTTTGAAGAAATTATATCCCGATTGGGTCCTGGAAAATCCCATATCTGAATTTTCAAGGCTAGAGGTACTCTGATTGGCCTTTGACGTGCAGTGCAGCGGAAAAACAGTTGGAGCAGCCTGGTCCAACGAAGAGCGCGTCGATGTAGTGGTCGTAGTCGATCATCCAGCTTCCTCGCAAGTCGATCGTCTCCTCTATCAACCTCTGCAGTTTTCTTGTGAAGATCGTGGATCGTTCTCAAGCGCAACAGCAACTGCGATAGCGCCTCTACGGTATCCACACATCCAGGAAAGGAACACCGTACACTGGTGTGCTAGCACCAAGTCGCATGGGAAGGCTCTCTCAAGAAGATGGTGGCTAGAGTTTCGGTGGAACAACTCACGTGTATTGCACACACTATCCCAACAGCCTCAAGTATCTCCTTATATAGTGCCCGTGACGGATCCTATCCGAACACATTTCACGAATCGTATTCGTACTGGTTTGTTCCAACCCGTTAGGTTCATGCGTAATCGGTTGTGACTCAAAAACTCTTTTCCGATCACGAGTCGTCAACGGCTCCTAGCAGAGCATAACGATTCCTGAATACACACGAATTATATCGAACGAACCTTAATGCAATATGATCTACGACCAGGTCCATATCACTAACGACCAGCTCGTATCTCTATATGACCAGTTCATATTTGGTCTCGACCAGTTCGTAACTCCTTACGACCATGTTTCGACCACTTAGTGATCATGTTCGACCAGCCTACGACTAGTCCGTATCGGATTGAACTGAAAGACCATCTCGTGTATTCTCCCTTTGCCTCACGATATCTGGTTGAACTCACTACTAGAAATCCCCGTTTTTCCTATAGTTTGAAACGTTCCCTAGTAGTGGAATTGTAATCCAAAGGAAAGTATCTATCCCTAGGGTGAGGTAAAAAAAACCTAGGGAACGAAATCATCCCTACTATTTACATAAATTACTAGGAAAAGACTATAGAGAGAGAAATAGACTATGCCATGTCAGCGCCATGGTGGTAACTTTCCCTGCTCGGATGGACAAAACCATAGGGAATGTATTTTTTGTTTTTGCCTCTATTTTTTTTGCCGCACTACTTTTTTTTATGTGCCAATTTTTTTTTGCTGTGCTACTTTTTTTAGCACCAATTTTTTTCTACCCGCTACTTTTTTTAAGGCGCCATTTTGTTTTCTATGCGCTACTTCATTTTTCGTTTCGGCGACAGGCGAGTCTTTTTCTGCGCTTACTTCCTCCTGCCCTACGTAAACTCCCCTTCTCTTCACTCGTAGCAGCCCTTGCCCACGCCCGCCCTTACTGAAGGGTGCCCCCTCTCCTCCTCCTCCCCCCAGTGGTGCCGCCCCCTCCCCTCCCCCTCCCCTCCTCCCGGCCAACCGCGCCTCCCATCCCCAGCCGTCCTCCTCCCGGCCAGCCGCCCTCCTCCCAGCCATCCTCCTTCCGGCCAGGGACACAGGCAAGTGGTGGCTGCTCGCCTCCTCTCGATCATCCTCCTCCTGGCCAGCTGCCCTCCTCCCAGCCGTCCTCCTCCCAGCCATCCTCCTCCTGTCCAGGGACGCAGGCAAGTGGTGGCTGCTCGCGTCCTCCTGAACTCAGGTGTGTGAAGTTTTTCTGGCTTGGGATTGAGATGTGAGAAAGTCAGGTGCATGATCTAGTTTCTTGTTTGGGATTGAGACACAAAATCGAATGGGACATTGCACATTGAGTAGTTTCTTGTTCCTAATATGCTTAATCTGTTGGCAAACACTGTTTGGGCACCACAAAGATGGTTCATACCTCCTGGCTCTTGCATAGATGCTCAAATCATCTGATCTATTTGATGTCGATCACCTAGCTAAAATCACAAGTCCTATAGTGCCCAGATCACTGATGCGAATTCATTCGGTAATTCTGGTGGTCAGGCTGTTACCTTTGGAGGAGATGTTTCAAAAGAAGCTGATGTAGAATCTATGATGAAAGCAGTAAGTGTAGTTTGTTCATGGAAGGCAGATGGTTTTTCTTTTACTTCTACATAGATTCTTGATTATTTAAACTTGGTTATGATTAGTGTATGACTTCTACCGGGCTCTTGATAAATGGGGAACAATTGATGTTACGGTAAATAATGCGAGTAGGTCCCAATGGCGGCTTGCACTTTTTTAGCTTCCTGTTTGATTGGTTTCTTTGTGCAAATAAAATAACATGCCGTCACCAGGGATTACTCGAGATACACTATTGATGAGGATAAAGAAATCCCAGTGGCAAGATGTAATTGATCTGAATCTTACAAGCGTCTTCCTCTGTACACAGGTAGGTTTCGATCCATTAAAAAAAAACTAAAATGCTACTTGAATTAAGTTTATGCATGTTATAGCTACACATTCTTTGCAGGTTGCCACAAAAGTAATGATGAAGAAGAAGGTTTTTTTATTCTTCAAATTGGTTTTGCGATGTAATGCTTTGCTACTATTATCTTTGGTCGCTAATTGTAGTGTAAATTCTCATGTATGCATTAGCTCTTGTTATCGATCCTATTAGCGAATTCGAAATGGCATATGAAATCTGGAAAAAGATGTGTGTTATGGTCACAAATTAATTAGAAAACTACCCTTACGTTGAGTCAGGTTTCAAAACAGTAATTCTCCTAGTCTCTCTTGAATGGCAGACGCCTCTCCCAAGTTACAGGCTTACAACTTGATTTAGGACTCAGGATTCTCTACTTAGTCTCCCTTGTATTTTCATTTTATTTATTGAACTTGATTAATTTTGTCGAACTTGATGTGTGATTTGTGATGAATTTATTAATTGTTGAATGTGTGATACACTATTGATGTGTGAATTGAAATGAACTTGATGTGTGCATTGTTTATGTGTGATGAGTATGCCCGCGGGCGATGGGTACCCACAGGCGGCAGTGTATTGTTCGCGGGTAAATGGGCATGCCCGCGGGCGACGGATGCCCGTGGGCGACGGGTATGGGCGAGGTTCTTCGCCCGTCGTCCTTCGCGGGCATGCCTGTGGGGGGAAATGGGGGTCGCGGGTATGGGTATAGGCGAGCACTACCCGTACCCTCCGCACCCGATTGCCATCCCTATGTATGACTACTCTTATGGTAGGCCACATGGTAAATGGGCTATATTCAATGAGATCATTGATGATAGAGAGGCTCTCATCGAGTTGAAGAGTAGTGATGCCTCCTCGCTAGCTTCTAAGTGTCAACATCGAGAAGAAGAGGAACATGAGAGAAGGGAAGCTCGTAATGCTCGTTTAGCAAAGGATTATGCACAGACCTTGTTAAACTGGAGTAGTAGTGTGCACAACCATAATACCAACATCCAGAGGTTCATGGAGGTGCAATATGTCATTCAACATATTAGTTTTTTAGTTTGAATAATAGATGTTGAACTACATTTGACCTTTTTGCATTAAATCTTATGCAGAATGTGGCTGAGCATACTGGAATGCCTTCTACTGCAGTTCCACCTCCCTCGCCTCCCCCGCCTCCACCTCCTACATATGAAGTTTCAACATCTCCAAACTTATCTCTTGAGATATATAATGTGATCAAAGCTTACGTGATGCCTACTTTATAAGAGCTTCTTTGCATGTTCTGTAGATGTTCTTTGCATGTATATATTCTGGATATGCCAAAACTAGTTGCACACACCATAATATGCTCCTAGTCCATATTTTTTTACTGATCTTCAAACTATTTTTTGTTGTATAGCCTCATACCAGCGGTTCAGCTGTTGGAGTAGAGAACCCGAATGATACATTGAATAGGATTGCTCGAGGAATGTTTGGAGGTTATGTTAACGCATCGGTTAGTGCTGATGGGAACTACTCTTCTCCGTTGGATGATGATCTTGCACTATTTTAATGTCAGCCATGGTCTAATTACATGTGGAAGCATATTTTTGTTGCAAGTGGTGCATGTTGCCTTCTTTTATGGAATGACTAACATGTAATGGTTGCATTTTGATGTCTGAAACCTTGCTGGTTATTTGTACTTCAGTATGCATGTGTGATGTGCACTTGTGGTGCAAGCGTGGGTGTTCTTTTTTGGACTTTTTGGTAGTGTGACATTTACACTTGTATATGTTGGTGCAAATGTACCTCAAATAGTACTTGATGGTCAATTGAAAATATAGGATATTGTTATGTTTATCTCTTGCATAAATTTTGTTGAGTGATAATGTGAATTTTGCGTCTTTGAATATAAATAAGTATTTGAATAATGTATGTATATTTAGAAAAAAATAAATTCAGTACCCCTAGTGTTCATGCTAAATAGTAGGGGATGAATTTTGAATTAGCAATAGGAAAATAATATTTATATAAAAAATGTTCCCTAGGGTATACAAGAAATAACCTAGGGAATTTGTTAATTTTTTTCCCTAGGCTGGCAGAAAGGGAACGTAAGAAAATAAACTTTCCACGTCAGATGACAATACCACGTGGACGAGATTTCCCTACCATTTAAAATCCTAGGGAACGATTCTTTCCCTAGGTTTTCCCAAAAAAACTGTAGAGAACGTTTTCTTTCCCCCACATTCTTTCCCCTAGTAGTCATTCCCTACGAATGCCACTAGGGAAACTAATTTCCTACAGTTTTTGGCATGTTCCCTAGTATATTACTCACTAGGGAAAATGAGGATTTCTAGTAGTGACTCCAGGTGAGATGTTGGGTCATTCATGGACTGTTCAATACTTTCTCGATCGAGTGTCAAATAACTTCAATGGTCGAACACTTCGACCATTAGTGGTATGGCCATGCACTTTCTTTATCCGACCACATCGAGGGCCCCAAAGATATCTGTCCTGTTATGTTAGGAGGGGCAAATCCCATATCTGACCAGTCATATTCCTCCGTATGTTTCATAGCATACCTGAAAACTACCTTTATAATTACCTAGTTATCGAGCAGCGTTTGGCAACCTCTAATTGTACTATTACACATTTAGGAAACTATGCCGACCTCAGGTATAAGGATTATACATCATCATTGCTTGAGACCAACTGACGACACATAAAATTATAACAATCTCAACAATGTCTCAAGGTGGGTCAATCCAACCCCATGTTCTCTAACATATGTTCACATTACTGATTCCATATCCCTATATCCATGACCGGTGAAACATGGTCATCAATCAATACATGTGCTGGTCGATAGAGTCACTAGTGTTCCGACCAGGGATTCATTTAGAGCGACATCATATAGGCTAAAAGAGTTTCACCAACAAATCACATACTTGTTTAATCCTCATAACCAATGATTCATTCAAGGAACATAATAATATTTATTCAATAACTCATAAATATAGACGTGATATAATCATCTCTATGATTGCCTCTAGGGCATATCACCAACACCGTGTACCATGGGAGTACCACCAGAATGAGGTCAGGCCAGGAGTCATATACAAATGCAAGGAGACGGTGTAGGAAGCCATGAAATTCTAGGCCTTGTCGCTACAACAAACATTCACGGTAGTGAAGTTTAACCCTAGGTGCTACGACATGAAGTGCGAGATAGCAGCATGCCCTTGATGAGTGCACGTATTCTAGCCTAAGTGGGACATCTACTGGAAATGCTCTATAGTAATCATTCACACATGTGTCGCCTTTGAATCAATGAAACCCCACAAGAACCTGTCATCAGGCTTCATTACGAATGTCATGTACGGTGAGGTCGTGGATAAACTGGATTTTGAGCCACGATCCATCATTCGGGCAATAGAGTCAAGGTTCCAGTACACAATCAGTTATGCTAAGGCGTGGAGGGCAAAGCAAAAGGCATTAGAAGCAAATTTTGGTACGTGAGAGTACTCCTACCACAACCTACCCGATCAACTCCGAGTCATACAAGACAGGAATCCTGGTACTCATGTCGAGATTCAAGATTCCACACATCTGCGGTTTGCCAGGAAGAGGGTACTGAAATGGGCATTCTTCGCCTTTGGTGCATGCATAAATGCATTCCAGCATTGCCATCTGATCTTGTGTGTGGGTGACACATTCCTGACTAGGAAGTACAAGGGGGCAGATACTTACTGCAATTGTGACGGACGAGGACAACCAGCTTCCTCCCGTGACGTTTGCTTCATCGAAAGTGAGAACGCCGATAGTTGGTTGTGGTTTTTGAGGAACGTGACGATTTCTATTGTACAGGGCCGTCCTAACATATGCGTCATAAATGATTGGCATGCCGACCTATTGAGTGCAATAACTTGGCTACAACAAGGGGAGCACGAGCTACTTCCATGGGTGGATCTGCAGAGTAGGTGGTGCATGAGGCATATGGGTGTAAACTTTTACAAGTAGTTTCACAACATGGACTTAATGAACCAGCAAAGGAAGTTCGACACACTCTGAAAAACTCTAGATGAGTGGATGAGGATGTGCTGAAGGGAGGCAGCGAAGTAGCCCTCCACAATCGCTGAAAATCCCCGAGTCTATGCCCTAGTTACCCATAGATGGTCCCAACTAGATGAGGAAGACCGATAGACAGGTGAAATGCTTCTCGGATTGGATTGAGCACGGGCCTAAGGTAAAGTGGTCATTGCTACATGACAAGGATGGTGCTCGGTATGGTGTCATGACAACGAATCTAGCTGATGTGTACAATTGGGTCATACACGGCGTAAGGTGCCTCCCTTTGGTTGATATTATGGAGATAGTTCTGCATGGTACCATAAAATACTTTGTTGACCGAAGCAACATCGTGTCACTCTCCATAGCAAATGAGAGTGCTGTACTCCACCATGATCATCAAGTACATGGAAGAGGAGAGCAAGAAGAGTGAGATGCACAGGGCATTCAAGATAGGCACAAGAGGGCTTCGCTTGAAGGTACTTTGTAGGGAGAAAGGACGTCGTGGGACAAACCATAGGAGGATCATCCATGAGTGCATGCTTGGGCGTGCTCGTTACATATGCAATTGCAACAAGCCACTTCTTCTGTATAGTCCATGCTCACATGTGTTGGTTGTATGTTCGACATTGGCGCCACATCCTGGCCAATACATTTCTGAATATTTCACCAAGGAAGAGACGATGCTAACCTAGAGTGCAGAACTGTATGGCTATGGCGTAGTTGGCCATTTCACTAGCCATCCTACCTAGGAGGAGCAGATACGGGCCTCCGACATTGATAGACTGAAGGGAAAGGTTGGCCGACAGCAGAGATAGCGTATCAGGAACAATATGGACAAATCAGAAGTCGAACGGCGTACGAAGAAGTGCTCTATTTGTAGGGAGTCCGGGCATACCTTCAAATATTGCCATGCGAGAAATAAATAGTGTGAAGAAGAGGTCGACAGTGTAGACATCACCGTGGGGACCTTATCCGACCGTCCCACTCAAGGCGGGCACCATTGAGGTCGACATCATGGACGTGGAGGCGACGGCCACGTGGATGGTTTATCTTATTGAAATGTCTTGTAATTGCTGTTTTTCTTACTATCATTGTAATTTGTTGAACAACTAGGTGATGATGTAAGTCCTATTTAGTTGTATTGTTTGATGCACTGATGTTATGTCGTACGTCGAATAATTCTGTGCATCCTATGTACCACCACTAATATTGTTTTTGTTTACCACTAATTTCAATTTTTTGTGAAAAAAAATCTAGATCCTATTGCCATTTGGTTTGGCGACAGACCGTGTCGCCAATTCAAATGGAGACTTACGTCTCTGCCGCCATTCCAAATAGCTACAGAGATATTTCATACTGTTCGGATGACGACAGAGCTTCTATCGCCAGTTCAAATTGTGATATAGCCATTTCGCCATTTGAAACAGCGACAGAATCCATTTTTTGTAATTTATTAAATAAGCATTTATTTTTGTAATTCTATTAAAACATATTATTTTAAAAAATCCATATTATTCCATCTCAATCCTCTCACACCATGGCAGGCTCAAATCAAGGCGTTTCTCTCCAATTATTTCTTGTTCTTCACCTCCTTGCGTGCAGGCTCGAGCTGTGTTGCCTGCCCTTGGACCTGTTCCTGCAGCTCCCCTCGCCCCCGCCGGCGCCGGCGCGGTTCCTGGCCGACGACGACGACCCGGGGCTCTGGCTCAGCCTCCGCGGCGCCCGCCTGCGCAGGCTGCGCCCTCCCCCAGCGCCCCGAGGGCCGCGCGCGCCACGCTGTCCGTGGCCACCTCCCGCGCGCGCTGCGGCTTGACGGGCTGCTTGTTGAGGTAGACCAGCTGCGGGAGGAGGCCCGTGACGGTCTTGCGCAGCGCGTCGTCGCCGACGTTGGCCTGCACCGGGTTGCCCACGAGGTTGAGCGCCAGGAGGGAGTGGTAGTTGGCCACCAGCTGCCCCAGCGCCTTGGCCGTCGTGATCTTATTGAACCCCAGGTCCAGCACCGCCAGCTTCAGTAGCCGGTGCAGCCCCTCCACGTCGCTGATCTTGTTCCCCGTCAGGTACAGCTCCCTGATCGCCGTGCAGTTCGACAACCCTGCCACAAATTACGTGTAGTTCTTGAAAGTTGCAATTTGCAATGCATGGCTTTTTTTTTGGCAGAATCTTGGTTTGCAATGATGGCAAGGTCACAATGACAGGTCTGTAATTGATTGCTGAAATCAATCAACTAGGAGATGCATCATGATGTATGGACCAACTCAGAAATCACAAATGCATATATGCACATCTAGATTCAGAGCTTTAGTAGGATAAGGCCCTCCCAACTGTAATGGTCCCAGCTCCCAACAAGTGTGGCCACTGGCAGCCAAGACATGAAGCAGATTCATGCTAGAACGTGAGGTGTCTTGGATTGGATGCTCAATTATTCTCATCCAAACTGGCCTGTCAACTAGATGGAACAGATAACAAACTCTAATCTTTGTCACCACTGGTGTTCAGCTTCAGCAAAAGGAAAATGAGATTTACTTAGGCATGCGAGAACCTCAAGTCCGAAAAATGCGACTTTGTACTGAAAAACTCTGAATGAAAATTGCGACTCACCGTGCCCGATGCGCGAAATCCGGTTGTAGCTGAGGTTGAGCACGCGTAACTTCGTCAGCTCCCGGAGCCCCTCGATGTTTGCGATCTTGTTCCGGGACAGATTCAGCGAGTGCAGGCCCTTGGGAAGCGATCCCGGGGAGATGTGAACTGCATAGGCAACCAAAATTCAGCACTTGTCCGACAACAGAAGCTACTGTCTAGTTACTGAAAGTATTACTACGGTAGCATTTGTCACTGTTGTCGTAGATAGATTTTTTGCTCGGCCGTCAGTGCTCACCGATTAAGTTTCCGGAGAGGTTGACGGCGCGGAGGCTCGAGAACGGCGCGATCATCGGCACGACCTTGAGGCCCATCCCGGAGATGTGCGCCACCGACGAGAAGGCGTTGAGGGACTGGATGATGTTGTTGGCCTGAGCGACCTCGTCGGCGGCCGCGCACCGCTTGGACTTGCCTTGGCCCTTCCCTGACGACTCCCCGACCTCGAGGGGACGCGGGCGCGCCACGCAGTCACCGTGCTCCATGCCGTGGTCGTTATTGTCACCGTCGTCACCGTCGTTGTCGTCGTCGTCCTCCTCCTCGGCGATGCGGAAGCGGAACGGCTCGTTCTCGATGCTGTTCACCCACGCGCTGACGCGGTCGCGGAGGGAGTTCTCGGCGGAGAAGGCGACCCACTGGTTGGGGATCGGTGGCGGCGGCGACTCGTCCACCATCACCTTCTTGTTCTTGCGATCCGCCGCGGTCGCCGGGCCCTCCTCGAGCGTGTCCGAGGTGTACCCGCCGTGACGGCTGGGCGTGCACACGGCGGTCAGGTGTGCCGACCGCGGCCGGTGTAGGTTGCGATGGCTCCAGAGGAAGAGCCGCCACCACAGCTTCCGGCTCCGCGACGGCAGCACCTGGCTCGACGACCGCTTCTTGAGCATGACGCGGTCGGCGGTGCGAGATGTCTTCACCGACGCGGGGCTTGCCTCCGGCACGCCGCGCGAGGTCGTCTCCAGGCCGGCGAGGCCACCGAGCAGGTCCCTGAGGTCGCCGTGGGAGCGCGACCGCGCCGGCATGTCCGGCGCGTCCCGCGGGCCAGGCCGCTTCGTCTCGATGTTCGAGCACGACCGCTTCAGCTTCGGCGACGCATCCGCCACCGCCGCTGCAGCCTCCTCCGCCCTGCTCGCGATCACCGCATCAGGTACCGCGCCCTTCTCCTCAATCTCCCCGTGGCCGCTGGAGCCGTCGGACTTCTGGCCCGCGTGGAAGTCGAAGTCGAAGTCAGACAGGCTGTCCTGCTTCACCGATGCCTTGTCGCCGTAGTTGTCACCGCCTTTGTGCGCCACCACGGCAACCATGTCGGCGACGATCTTCAGGTCGCACGGCGCGACCTTATCCCCGCATTTGTCCACATCGGCAACAACCGGCGGCGCGTTGATGAACTCCACCAGCTTCACTTTGGAACACTCGTTGCCACTAGTCTTCTTGGCATCAGCAGCCTGGCGAAAACAGACCCACCATTAAAAACTCACCAAAATTCAGCAAAATTCACATAAAAATCGTTCAAACACAAACAACTTGTTTCTTCCTCCTGTCGGCGAACAGGGTGGAGAAGCAGCTCATCTTGGCCATCTCTTCCGACACGATTCTCACGTTCCAAATTGTCGGCTGTTCTACCGTAAAAAGGTGGAATTAGCAGCAGAGCGTGGTTGTGGTCCTTAGCCGTTGTCTATGGGCAAGACTCTTCGCAGCAGCGGCGCGGAGATCGCGACGACGGAGGAAGAGATTGCATACTCCTGTGCCCCCCACACCTCACTCAGGGCGCGAAGCGGCGGCGCCACGGGGAAGGCCAGAGTGACCGGGGAAGAGCCGGAGCCGCGTGAAGCCGAAGCGGAGCCGTCTTGGCAACTAGCCCTGCAGCAATCAACGACAGATCAACAACTTACTAAAAATCCTGCAAGAAAAAAAGGGGTCCAAGAATTGCAGCCGCATAGTACACACAGTGATCAGACATGGCTGAGACCTGAGATGCAACAAGGACAATAAAGGAGGAGGAGGAGAAGGCTCTGTTTCTCTCTTGCCATGTGACGTGATCAACTACCTCCTAGCCTACGCGCATGACAAGTTCAAACAAGAATCTTCCGTTCGTTTCCAATAATAGAGTCGCGCACCGCAAAGTAGCGGTGATTTTGGTTTATTATTTAGGCAGCGGATTCACAACGGAGTCAGTTATTTTTAGCAGGAAATTGTGAAATGCTAGAAATGTACAAAATAACAGTGTGGAAGGAACAGAAGGGGACCTTTCCGCTGCTAGTAGCAGAAACAACAAGGAGGAGGAAAGAACAATGATTTGGCATTCCTTCTTATTGGATACCTGGGTAAATTTAAGGAAACATTGTAACAGATTCTTGGCTTCTTGCACTGCTCTGCATCTCAAAATTTCCTTAACTCTGAAGGAAACAAGGGAGTGTTACCCTAACAAAAGAAACAAACAGAAAAACAAAGGAGTAATTAACTCTGGTCTGTTTTATTTCCTTTCTCTAACCATGCCAACTTACAACAAGAATAGGGAATTACTATGCACACAACAAACTAATCTTGGTTTCCTCTCCAGTCAGTAACTGCCAATTCAGAATCATACAGAAAGAGACAGACACATAAACATCAAGAAGAGAAAGAGACAAGCCAACAACCAATCTTCGAACAATTGAACCCTCCTCTTCCTTAAGAACTACTCGTTGAGAATTCAGAGGCATAAGAATATGCATCACAAAAGAAGATGAAAAAATGAGGAACTTAATTAAAGCCAAAGGATTCAATACCAAGGGATGAAAGACCATTACCAAGAACCGGAGTAGAATCCGCAAGAACACCAAGAGCACATAAGCACAAAAGAAGAGGACCAAACAAGGGACATATACATACGACGGACAAGCACCCAAGCAAGTAAGCAAAAGAAGAAGTTAAAAACAACAAGGCCTACCTTCCTTTCCCAGGCAGCAACCAATCAACAGCCAAAAGAACAGCAGGACGAGGGCCTCTGTGGTTTGGTGTTATTGCACTGTTAAGCTAGTAGTTACAGAGCGTTGAGTAGGTGGTTAGCTAGATGCTAATGGCTAAAGATGGGTACGGAGAGAGAGACAGAGGATGAGGCGGTAGAAATACAGGGAGAAGGGTGGAGGGAAGCACGCGGTGGGCGCACGGTAGATTCGGACGTCACTCCCACTTGTGACCAGTAGAAAATCGGCCGAAAATCAGTAATTTCGGATTTACAGGTGGGGCTGATAGGAATACAAATCGATCAAAAAAGATCGGTTTGGATGAATTTTGTAAAAAAAATCGAATTTGCTTGGTTTTTTCGAATTTTATTTTTAAAATTTAAAATCCGAAAAATTCAAAATTTGATTTGAAAATTTCAGCCAAATTTTTCCGATTTCCCTGGTAAAAAAAATCTGGTTTGAAAAACCCTGCTTGTGACCGGTGAGAAGTATATAGAATACAGCCACCTTTGGTTGTCTTTTGATTTTTGTTCAGTTCTTTTTTGTTTGGGAATTCTGGGTTTTAAAGGTTGGTTAGTTAGATTTCACAGTGCTAGTTTTGGCTAGTTTGTGTAGACATGAGGCTTTTTAGTGGCTATTCGTAGTAGGGTGGGTTTCATCATATTTGTGGTACAGGTTAATTAGTTAGTAAGATTTCACGGTGCTAGTTTTGGCTGGTTTATATGAATTTAGATGCCACTGAATATTTCTTAAAGAACGTGACTAGCATTTAAATATAAATTTGTGACAAATGCTAAAGTAAAAGAACGTGACTATGGGGTTGAGTATTAATTAATGTCTGGTAAAGGAAAACACTGAGAATTATCATCTTCATCATCTTTTGGATTTTTTTCACGCAAATTTCTCTTCCATAATGAAGATGGCACCGATATATCATAACAACTACTTGTTCAATTTAATCTTTAAAACTCACACCAGAACAGAGCCCAACTTCAACTATTCAAGTCATTGCTGTGAACTGATTATAAGAAACCAATGCCCTGTTTCTGGTCAGCATTTTTGAAGTACTGGTGTGCATATGCCGAATTTTTTGGCTAATCTAGCATGTTTTCTCGCGTATTTACAGATCTAACCACGACGAAACGGTATTTGCAAAAAATAGCACCGCCGGCGCATGGCCACCATGCGCCAGCGTTGGACCCACCACCACATCGCCTTGGCGCACCGGACCCGCCGCCACGTCGCCTGTTGGCACACGATGGCCGTCGCCATGGCGTTAGCGCCATGCGATGACCGTCTTGACGATCGATGCGCCACATGTCGCATTAGTTAGGCATTAGTTAGGGTTAGTTACGATAGTTAGGGTTAGGGTTAATTAGGGGTTAGTGTTAGGCTGAAATTTTTGGACTCATTTACTATATTTTAAAATTCTTCCAAATTTCAGCCTAACACTAACCCTAATTAACAATAACCCTAACTACCGTAACTAACCCTAACTAATGCCTAACTAATGCGACACGTGGTGACTAGAGGGCCATTGGCGTACGGTCACCATGCGCCAGTGGTTGGCACGCGACCACCGTGTGCCAACGGGCGACGTGGCGGCGGGTCCGCCGCTGGCGCATGGCCACCATGCGCTAGCGGTGCTATTTTTGCAAATACCATTTCGTCGTGGTCAGATCTACAAATACGCAACGAAAACATGCTAGATTAAGCAAAAATTCGTCGTAGTTAGATCTACAAATACGCAACGAAAACGTGCTAGATATGATTAAGCAAAAATTCTGCATACGCAGACTAAGACTCAACTAAAAGCTTCCCAACTTTTTTTAGTGGCCAGGATTTTTACTGGCTTCATCAAAGAAAGAAGCATTGTGAGCACGCGCGCCAAGCCAGCGCTCAAACACGGTGGGCGGGGCTCTCCCGTCCCCTTTCGCCAACTGAACTACGAATGCATGCATGATGATACCAATGTGATTACTCTTCTTATTAGCCCTTAACATAACTTAATCTCGCCTGCATGTGCATTATCGCTCAGACATTTATAATGGTATTTATTTACTATCTACTGTGGTGGTATTATAAACCATATACTCTATACCACACAACCCCAAAGTAATTACATGCCTGACATATGCAAGCTCCAGTCATGGGCGGACTGACTGGAGCGGACTCTCAAGGGTCATGGGTGTTTAGCTGAACACTCATTTTTTTAGTAAAATATCTGATATATAATAGGTATATTAGATGTATATGTTATTAGTTAGGTCAAAACTATATATTTATGTCCACAAATGAATTTAGCTCGCACTCCTCATGTAACACATTAGACCAATTTTTCTTCCTACTTTAGCCCACCAAACCCTAACCTCTATTCTCTCTCTCATCCTGTGGCTACCTGTGTGTGTTTTGGGGGGGGGGGCGGGACTCCTCCAAGTGGTGAACGAGCAGAGGCGCGAGCTACGAAGACGAGCGACAGTCGGTGGACACGACGCTACGACGTGACGGCAAACAGGCGTGAGGCAGTGCACCTACGCGGACGAACAGAGATACAACGCGAGCAAGTGGGTGGTAGCGTGACAAACATGGAGGAAGGGAGCGGACGGCACCAAGGGAGCAACACAGTGGCCGGGAGGGAGCGTGGCGGCGAGAAGGGAGCAGCATATCCAGCTCATCGTCTTCGTCCTCTCTCCAGATCTAGGTGTGTTCTGCGCACTCCACTTCTTCTCCTTGGCTCTACTCTGCTCCAGCTCCGGTTCTTTCTGAAGTCTAGCCTCTTCCTCTGCTTTCTTGGTTCTTTCCAATGGATGTTATACAAAAATACAATCTTTGCCTTGGGCAATGAACTGATAGTTGGGCCCTTGTTACATATGTTTACATGCTAATTTTCGCTCTATGGAAGGAATATTCTTAGATGGGGTTCTTGCTGATGGAAAAAAAGAAAAAAATAGCAGGATCAGCAAGGTATGCATCTGTCAAAAAAAAATTTGACAAAGAAAGCAGGAGCTTTACCGATCATTATTAGAGGAAGAAAAATGAGTATTAGTAGTCTAACTGCTATAACCTGGAACAGAAAAAAGTGAGAAGACAACAATGACCAAGAAGACATGGCATCTACCGTCACTATTAGAGGAAGAAAATAAGACTTAGCGGTATAGCTGGTACAACCCAGAATAGAAAATAGAGAAAACAACAACGGTCAAGCACCAAGCACAAGTCTTGGCCACACGTTGCAACAACGACATAACTCAGTAAAATAAGAAGCCTGTAGCAAAAATAGCTCTATTCCTAGTTTCTACCTCCTCAACTGTCATTGATATTTATAATTTGTTGTTTAATTCATGCCATTATGCTTGCCTTATATTGCCCAATTCCTCATATGAAATCATTAATTTCTATATTTTCTATATTTTATTATATATATGTGTATCGTCGTATCAGTGGTTGAGGAGGGGGATGACATCTCACAGTATCGGCGTATTAGTATCGGCATATCTGGACAACCTAGCTTTGAAGTTCGAACACCCATCCTAAAAATTCTAGGTCCGCCACTGACTCCAATGTATGCCCCACAAGCCCATCATCCGAAATCCTAGTAGGATTCATATCAAATAGAGAGCTGCTAAATGTACGAGCGAAACATGTATATGTAAAATCGCCTATGATGTGATTTTCATGGGTGTTTTTTGCCAATGATATACCAGATGAGTTTGATCCTATTTTACGCGTGTTTCTTCACAGCGAAGGATTTCCACGTAAAAATTCATAGGCTGTGCCATAGCATATACAATTAGGGGTTGATAACCAGCAAGCTCGGCTCGGCTCGGCTCGGTCAAGCTCGTTAAGGAACCGAGCCAGATGTGGAGGGGGAGTGCATCAGACCGGACGCGGAGGAGGAGGGCAATAGGCCGGACGCCAGACGTAGAGTGAGAGGGCCTCAGGCAGAGGCTAGACGCGGAGGGGGAGGGCGCCGAGCGGAGGCCGAGCTCGGGAGGCGGGAGGCCAATGCCAGAGTGGGTGGTGGACGCAGGAGGCTTGTTAGGTTGGGTTCTAATATAAACGAGCTAAACGAGTTGTTCACGGGCTGGCTCGAACTCGGCTTGTTAAGATAACAAACAGAAATACTAGCTTGGCTCGGATCATTTATGGCCTGAGTTCGAGCCAAGCTGGCTCGTGAGTTTCGAGCTTTTTTTCCTCTGTATATACAGCCCCTATCACTTTCTTCAGATATGCAACAACTGTATATATAGGAAAAAATGGTGCCTTTATCCTTCTCTCATGTTTGGTTGATCAACTACCTAAGGCATGTCTAGCTAAGGGGGAAAATTTTAGACAAGAGACCAAAAGGAGAATCAATGCTTCGGGGCACAAGCCAAAAAGGGAGGAATCAAGTGCCACTGCCAACCGATTTGGGGTTGGCCTGCCGGCGAAGGTTCGCCGGCAGGCATTGCTTCAGGTTCTTCCCTCTCCCACTAACATGGGGAATGACCGGCTCATGTGGGTGGGCCCCCACTCCTCCTCCTGAACCACACCCTTATAGCTTAAGGTTAATTAGACTCGAAGCTAGGCCTGGAGCTGCATGGATGCATTCATACAAATAAATTAATTGCCTTCGTGGATTGTAGGCCACGTTCGACCGACCGATCCCCTGGTTCCAAAGAAGTTAACCTACACGTTGTTAACCCCCCCCCCCCCCAAATATACGATGTTTTAGATATCGATACGTCCAACATATAACTTTGACTCACTAGTTTTTATATGAAAATGTTCATAAAATAATTATATTATGAAAGTATTTTTCATAAATAATATAATGTTATTATTTTTATATGACTAGTCTAAATATTTTTTTATATATTAGTAGTCAAAGCTAAAGAAGTTTGACCGTACGTCTTCTAAAAAGTCATATATATATTTCTGAACGAAGGTAATAATTAATAATGTCGGTCCTGGCTAGTAGGATTAATTTGGTTGGCGCATGCAGTACGTCAACAGAGTTGTAATCATAGTCATAGCACTTGAGCAATGAACTGAGGCAGCATGCATGCATTTTTCCTCCAATTAAACTACGTTCATGCAATGCAATACACAGCCAGATGCTCTCTTCACCCAGCAGGGGACTTGAAGGTCAAGTTATTGTTCATAGCTAGTACGCTTACTGCTTTGTGCGTCGTATATACCCGGTAACATTAAGCTAGGCAGTTTCGCTTAGGGCTTGTTTGGATGTATTGTGATTCGACTCAATTCTTTTAAATTAATTGTGAACTAAAATCCCTTCGGATTAACTCTGAATTTTAACTAAAATCCCTTTCAATCCATTCGGATTGGTTCTAATCCCTCACTATCCACACAAGCCCTTACGGGGATGTCTAGACGGTAGTTGAGTATTTTTTTTGTTATGGGTACTCGAATTTTTAGCGAATGGATCTAGATCAAATGATCACATTTCTCTACTCAAACCATATAAATTCCTCACCTCATCTTCCCTCCAAACTCCAGCCGCCACCTACCCCAGCCGCCAGTAGCGATCAATATGCTTACCAAAATAAAGGAACGAAGCACGAACCGCAAGTAGCGATCAATATTGACGAGGATATAACAATTCTTATTTAATCATTTATCTATAATTCATATTATGGATAATAATGACGTCATATAACTCTTGAGTGTACCCCTTAATAGTCATAAGGGAGAAGCTGAAGGTCGTAAGGTCTTCTACGACCACTTCATAGTCGTAAGTCTTCCTATGACTACCCCATGGTCGTAAGTCCTTCTACAACCATATCATGATTGTAAGTTCTGCTACGATTAGTCCGTGGTCGTAAGCTCTTCTATGATCACCACCACCACCAGGTCATAAGTTCTTCTACGACCAATCCATAGTCGATAAGGCTCACAGACATGTGGGCCTAAGTCGATCAGGGAATCTTCTGTACCATATCCAAGGATATGAGCAATAAATTACGCTATTATTCTCTAGAATAATGGCCCGTTTTAAACTCCCTGTTATGATGATAATTGCCTGGCGACGTGGGAACATTACTACTCCCATAATAACCTCCAGTAACGGCTCCACGATCTGAAAACATTAAGGTGGCCTTTTAACTAGAGATACAACGGCGCACTCCAAGGATCAGATAAAAGGCGTAATCATCGTGACGAGAGGGGGGCAAAAGGCAATCAGAAGCACAATACTCTAGTTTTTGCCTCCATCTTGTAATCCAGCATACTCAAATACATATATACAGGAGTAGGGTTGTTATTCTCCCAGGAGAAGGCCCGAACCTTTATAAAAATCCCCATGTCTCCATCTCTATGTGATTTTGAGCCTAGAGGAACCCCCGAATCAAACAATCTTTACGTAAGTTCGGTTCTAAAACACCGACAGTTCGCGCCGTCCGTGGGGATTCTCGAGTCATCAGCTTTCCTTCGACTTTTTCCAAACTCTCATGCTCTTATGGCAAGAGAGTGGAACGAGGAGAACTGGTTCGACTTGGCCGATTACGCAGATATCGACATGGATGCCGGTTTCGATTACGAGCCGAGTGATGCATCATCCGATGATGATGTCGCCTCCGGGGATCATTCTCCAGGAGACCATCCCACCGATGGAGTTGAGGAGGGATCCTTATCCCTCACAACGATATGTCCAGATGAAGAACCAGCTTTCTCAAAGGGCAAGGGTCAATCCTACCACATCAAGGACTGTCCCAAGGCAGGCTCAGAGCATGATGAGGGTTCTCTCTCCAAATGTTCAAATCCACCTGAGGCAGTCCGACCTAGCGCGACAACTCTTGAAAGTCATAATTCCGGATCTTTATCAGCACCTGGTGGTTCTCTCGCTCCGGCTAGTCCAGCCAAGGATGCGATCGAACATACTATTTCTGTGAGTACGACCATCCCAATGCATTGCTCACTTATGGACGGAGACGGCTATAACTCGGAATTCCCCTTCCTAGAGGGGTTTGTTCCAAGTCACCAGATGGTGTCATTCGACGAATCCTCAAGCGAGGAGGCCTCAAGCGTAAGTGGAGATCATCAATGGGAGGTCTTCGTCCTTCCCTCAGGTAGCAATAACTTTCCTAGAGACAGGACTGAGGACGCTCCCCGACGATCACACCCTACGACTGCTCGTGGCAATGGCAAGGACACCTCCGGCGATGACCAGAGTCAATACTCTGATAAGCGTGCGAGAAATTCTTGAGATCATCGCACTTCACTGAGTCTAGCTCAAGGGTCAAGTATGGATAACTCTGAAACAATCCGACGGAAACGAGTTGTAACCCAGAGAAATTTGCCTGGGCGCACTCAATACCAGTCGAAAGAAGCTCAGGAACTTCAACATATCAACGACCTGCTCAAGAACCCATCTCGAGAACTTGCCCAAGCACCTGGCTACGACCTCTTTGCCGAAGAGATTGCATGAAGGTTACGAAGCACAATGAACAAGCTCGAACATCCTCGTCGACATCACTCTGGAAGTCGTAGCAGTACGACTCCATCAGCTTCCAGTCGTTCAAATAACTCACCGCATGGAGATCGATACAAGTTGCATCGTTCCCCAAACCGGAAAAGGGTTCCTCGAACGCCTGATGATCAAAGGGCTCCCAGGAGAGGTGATCATTCACCACTCTGACCCAGAGGTTTGCAATAGCAGGAAAAATATGAGTAGTATTACCCTCGCAGGATCGAGACTTATCACAAGTCCGATTCACCCATTGCCGGGTATCGTCGAGTACGATTGTCTGGCGACGTCAACCCCTCTTTCCTACAAAAGAGGCATTACGACGTGATTACCGGATGTCAGGCATTCTCGCCTGACCTCCGAGCAGTTCACTGGCCGTCACGGTTTCGACCAGGGAACATGGAGAAGTTTGATGGATATCAAAATCCCATCGAGTTTCTCCAGATCTACACGTCTGCCATCCGAGCAGCAGGAGGAGGAGAGCGCGTCATGGCAAATTACCATCCAACTGTGCTCGAAGGGTCCGCTCGATCGTGGTTGTTAAACCAACCACTTGAGTCGATCTACTCGTGGCAACAACTCCGCAACCTCCTACTTGCCAATTTTCAGGGCACCTACCATCGTCCCGGGAAGGAGGACAACCTGTACAGGATGAGACAGAATGACCACGAGACACTACGCCAATTCATCAGGCGTTTCAGTCAGGTTTGCAACTCAATTCCCGAGGTTTCTGACTCATCTATTATCAGAGCCTTCAAGCAGGGAGTCCGCAGCAGAAGAATCACAGAGGACACCACTTTGAACCCTCTGGCTACTGTCGCTAAACTCTTCGAGATGGCTGATCGGTACACGACTGCTGATGAAGTAGCCGAATGGACCAAAATCATTGATCGAGCTGACCAGCACCCTCAAGAGGTTGGTGAAGGTGGCAAGAAGAAGGATAAAAGGCTAAGAAATCTAAGAACAAGGCAAAAGGCTAAAAGTCTCAAGCCAATAGTTCTAAAGAGGTCCTGACCGTAAGCGATAAGGAACCACAAACTGCCAAGCAATACCCTAATCAAGGCAAAGATAAGCGCCCCGAATGGAAGAATGATAAGCCTAGGTAGTGCCCTTTCCATAAAAAGGAAGGACATGACCTTCGCAACTGCCGAGTTTTCCAACGGAAACTCGAGGACTACTACAACGACAAAGGGCCACTTCCTACCCTCGAAGAGGTAGGGCAAGCTAGTGGTCACACACAGTCGGACGACAACGAGGAGATGACATTCCAAGATCCTGAGTACACCATCGAGCACATCTTTGGGGGATCGTCGGCATACGAGTCAAAGCGATAGCTCAAGGCGGTCGAACGCGAGGTAAACTCCATTGGCCCTCCTCTTGTCAATAAATTACCGAAGTGGTCGGAAGTCACCATCTCTTTCGAGAAGGTTGACTGCTCAATCCCTTCGACTCGACCAGGTCGCTTTCCGATCGTGGTCGAACCCACCATCAACAACTGTTGAGTAAATCGAGTGTTAATTGATGGTGGTAGTTCGTTGAATATTCTGTTCACGAATACCTTGGACGAGATGCAAGTACCCAGGATCAAGGTAAGACTGGTAAGATACTCTTTTCATGGTATTGTACCGGTGTCTTCGGCCAAACCCATTGGTCAAGTCTCTCTTCCTTTAACATTTGGTTCACCGAGTAATTTCAGGACAGAGAAGATTTCCTTTGATGTGGTCGATTTTGATACGGCATATAACGCCATACTTAGACGACCAGCTTTGGCAAAATTCTTAATGGCAACTCATTATGGATATTAATGTCTTAAGATGCTAGGTCCCAAAGGAGTAATCACAATTCATTGTGATAAGAAAATGGTGCATACCTGTGACCGTCGATCCCTTGAGATGGTTGGTCAGATACCAACTCGGGAAGAAAGAGGGCAGCCTTCGACCAAGCAGTTGAAACCTAAAGCTGCACCTAAGCCGAACGACCAAGTCAAAGAAGTTCCCCTGGACCAGGAGGAGCCTTCTAAGACTATTTGCATCGGGGATACTTCCAACCCCAAATAGGAAGACGCCCTCATCACTTTCCTCCGGGCAAACACATATGTCTTCATGTGGCAAGCATCCTACATGCCCGGAGTCTCCAGGGAAGTGATCGAGCACAGGCTAGCTTTACGGCCTGACAAAGTACCCGTAAAACAAAAATTATGGAGATTTGCCCCAGATCGACGAGATGCTATAAGGTCAGAATTGGACAAGCTACTTAAAGCAGGCTTTATAAGAGAAGTCGACCACCCATAGTGGTTGGCCAACCCTGTAATGGTTAGGAAGTCTAACGGCAAGCGGCGAATGTGTGTTGACTTCACTGACGTTAATAAAGCTTGTCCAAAAGATGATTTCCCTTTACCTCGTATCGATTAGTTGGTTGACTCTACTGCTGGTTGCAAAACATTAAGTTTTCTAGATGCATATTCTGGCTAACATCAGATTAATATGTGTCTAGAAGATGAAGAAAAGACTGTATTTATTACTCCATTTGGTATATTTTGTTATGTCAAAATGTCATTTGGTCTAAAAAATGTTGGCGCTTATTTTCAACACTTTATGCAATCGACTTTTTCACCTCAGCTAGGCCGAAATTTGGAAGCCTATGTTGATGATCTAGTCGTAAAAAGCATTAAATGGCTTGATCATGTTTCGGACTTGCAGGAGACGTTCGATAACCTCAGAAAACACCGCCTGAAACTCAATCTTGAGAAATGTGTGTTTGGAGTCTCTTCGGGAAAATTGCTTGGATTCCTGGTCTCTGTACAAGGGATCGAAGCAAACCACAAAAAGATAAAGGCCATTGTACAAATGCGCCCTCCAACCACGAAGAAAGAAGTCCAAAAACTCACAGGGTACATGACGGCTTTAAGTTGTTTCATCGCATGACTGGAGAAAAAGGACTGCCTTTCTTCAAAATTCTAAGAAAATACGAGGGTTTCGAGTGGTCGAAAGAGGCAAACGCTGCCTTTGAGGATGTCAAGAGATATCTTACGAGTGCTCCTATTTTGGTTTCTCCGAAACCAGAAGAGACGCTCTTAGTTTATCTAGCTGCTACACCATAGGCAGTGAGCGCAGTACTAGTCGTAGAACGTGAAAACGTCTAATGACCAATGTACTACGTAAGTGAAGTTTTGCACGGGCCTAAGGAGCGTTACCCTCAGGTCCAAAAACTTCTATAATGCCCTCCTCATGTCTTCGAGGAAACTGCGGTATTATTTTCAAGCGCACAAGATAATTGTGCTGTCTGAGTTTCCCTTAGGAGTGATCCTCCAGAATAGGGAAGCAGTGGGACACATGTCTAAATGGTCAGTAGAACTTGTGGAGTTCGACCTCCTTTTTGTGTCTCGAACGGCCATTAAATCCCAGATCTTGGTAGACTTTGTCGCCGAATGGACAAATCCTGAACCTGTTCAAAATCCCTAGTACGATACCCACGACCAGTGGACGTTGTACTTTGATGGGTCCTTTAATTTAAGTGGCTCGGGGGCTGGGGTGGTCCTGGAATCTCCTAACAGAGAGGCCTTAAAGTATGCCATACAATTAAACTTTCAGGCCACTAATAACGTGACAGAATACGAAGGTTTGCTAGCTGGCATACGAGCTGCGAAAGCACTCATGATTCGATGACTACTCGTGAGCAGAGACTCTCAACTAGTCGTGAATCAGGTTAGAAAAAAGTACCAGTGCTCTAATCCGACCCTGTCTCGGTACTTATCAGAAGTTCGAAAGCTTGAAAAGCATTTTTTTGGTTTCGAGGTATAATTCATCCCTCGAAAGGATAATTTCCTCGCAGACTAGCTTGCTCGGATAGCTTCTTCCCGATCACAAGTACCAAAAGGAGTCTTCTTGGAGCAACTCCAGAAGCCGCCTCTGGTGGGCACACCAGAGACATCTCCTATTGAGACAGCCTCTCTAGAATACGAGGATACTTGGATAAATCCCATCTATGAGTATCTTCAGACGGGTAACGTACCCGATGATGATCTCGAAGTAGATCGTTTATCTCGAAAGGACAAAATGTACATTTTGGTCGAAGGAGTCCTCTATAAACGAGGCACTCAAGGGGTACTCATGTGATGCATACCGCAGAGAGAAGGACTAAACCTCCTTCACAACATACACGGGGGCATCTGTGGAACTCATGCTTCCTACAAAACGTTGGTCGAAAAAGCCTTTCGACAAGGATTTTACTGGCCAATAGCTCTCTACGATGCCAAAGAGTTGGTTAAGAAGTATGTACAATGCCAGTTTCATAGCAGGCAAATACACCAACCGGCTTAGGCATTAGAAACAATTCTCTATCTTGGCCTTTTTGCACTGGGGTCTCGATATCCTAGGACCGTTCCTAAGGGCTCCAGGAGGCTTCGAAGTTCCTTTTTGTGGCTATTGATACGCTCACAAAATGGATCGTTTAACTCGTGGATCGATAACAACAGAAGTTGCAAAATGGTTCATGATGAGAAGCATGATCACTCGGTTTGGAGTTCCAAGTCGAATAATCACAGATAATGGTAAACAATTTTTGAGCGCAAAATTTCAGGAATTTTGCGACGAGTTGGGTACCAGGCTCTGTTACGCCTCTGTTGCCCATCCCCAAAGCAATGGGGCAGTCGAACGAGCGAAATAATATAGGGAATTAAAACTCGGGTCTTCGACTAGCTTGTTAAGCGCTCGGGGGCTTGGGTACAAGAATTACCCTTAGTATTATGGGCAGTTCGCACGACCGCTAGCCGGGCAACAAGCGAAACACATTTTTTTCCCTAGTTTTCGGTGCCGAAGCCATGCTTCCGCCAGAACTAAAGATCAGGTCTACAAGGGTCGAGAGTTTCAATGACTCAAATTTAAGAACAACTTCGAAAGCAGATGATATTAACTCCTTCAAGAGAAGAGAAATCAAGCCTTAATCCGTTCAGCAGTCTACCAGCAAGCCCTACGCAAGTACTACGATCGTAAGGTCCAACCTCACAGCCTTGCTGTAGGTGACTTGGTATTGAGGAAAATTCAATCCCAGTATAATCTGAACAAACTTTCCCCAAGTGGGAAGGTCCTTACAAAGTGGTCGAAGTTATGCGTCCAGGTTCAGTACGACTAGCAATGGAAGATGGCCGGATTCTCTCTAATTCTAGGAATATCGACCAGTTACACAAATTCTATGTGTAAACGACCAACCATTCAATAAAGTATCAGGTTCTTTCTATCTTTATTGTCTTACTTTGAGTAGTGCTTTGACATTTTGTTTCTCAACCATACCCTGGTCAAAGGACTCCCTTCAACTAGTTCCTAGTCGTAAGCTTCTCTACGACAATACACTGGTTGTAAGACATTCTACGACCAGTACCCAGTTCATCTTTACACTGGTCGAAAGGATGGTAACATCACCTAGTCGAAGCCTTTCCTCTCTGCACGTGGTCCCGCCCACTAGAAGGAACTTCCTAGCGTCGACTCGTTCCTCCCTTTTTACTGCCAATACAAAGAGCTTTGGTTTAAAACATGGTCGAAATAATGTCAAGCCAACTCTTAGTACTTAGTTTATTTCTTCATTCATTGTTTTTGAAAAATAAATTAAGCAGAGTACACTTTTCAAATTTGCTCGACTTCTTTTGGTATACTCACTTCGTTTTCGCTGGTCGAAGGAAGTTGCAACACCTAGTCGAAGACTTTCCTCTCTGCACGTGGTCTTACCCACTAGAAGAAACTTCCTAGCGTCGTCCTGTTTCTAACTCTTGCTACCAGAGCAAACTTACTGAGTGCACTGGAATAAGTAAAACAAATTTTTAAAGAACTCCAAACGTTTATCTAACTCAAGTTAACTGTTCTTGATTTGATTAATCTGGTCGGAAATGGTAACATCACATAGTCGAAGACTTTCCTTTTTACACGTGGTCCCGCCCACTAGAAGGAACTTCCAGTGTCGACTGCTCCTACTCTTTCGACTCAAAGGCATGATAATCGTGATCGAAAAACTACAAGTTAGCTAAACCTCTCTTTTTAAGAAAACCCATTTCACACTATTTACTCGGCTTATCTAAATAAACCAAGCAAATAGTCGGGGGCTAGGATAAAGTTATTAACTTGACTTCAATTCTTAGTCTTGCTCTTTTTTTTCCATTCGTTATCTTTTGAGTTACTAACTACTTGACAAGATAATTTTCAGGAAGAAGGAAGGGATATATATCAACAACAACAAAAATTTATCTTTATAGGACTCTGGTACAAACTATTTTGACAAGGGGGACCTTATTTCCATATCCTCCACGACTTCATCGACGATCGGCTGCATTTCCTTCATTAATAGCTCCGCTTCTACTACAGGGCAGACGAAGTTATCTATGACGGGTTGCAGATTAAGGCTGGGGTCGTGAGCTTTGAGTTTTGCCGAAACAAAACTCATTCCATCTTTGACCGCTTCCTTTATTGATTCAACTTGGTTAGTCTTCATGATAGTCACCGATTCCTGCAAAGTTCTGACTTGTTCGCCAATGGCACTCAAGTGGGCAAAAATCGTTTCTTCACGAGGAGTGATCCCTCAGCATGAAGCCCACCGAGTACGTTGTTTAGAAGTGAAACGTTGTCTTGGAGGTTTCCCTTCACAGACTTCATTTCATCCTGATTGTAAGTCGAAGCCTTGCTAAGTCGTTTTATCTGTACTGCTTATTCTAAAAATAATAAAACCAATCAGATAAAATGACATCGAGAGAAAAACACAACCAATCGTAGGTAAAGATTTGCTTACCAACAAGTCGAGAATCTAATTTCTTGACTTCCTCAGCGTGATAGGCAGCTTCCTTTATATAGCGCTGCTCCCACGTTTGGACATCTTGGTCTTTTTCTAAAAAAGAATGAGAGGTAGAGAAAGAAAAGGAGGTCGTAAGCGGTCTTAGTTCAACACTTACCGTTTATTCGTTCCTGCAACTTTTGATTTGCAAAGTTTGCCTCCTGAAGCTTCTTCAGGAGGTCTTCATTCTTATCCCTTAGCTTTTTCGTCTGGACTTTCTCATAATCGAGAGAATCAGCTAAGGTCTTCTCGTCACTCTTGAACCTACAAAGGAAAAGAGTAGACATTAGCATAAAACAAGTGGTCGTAAGCTCTTCTATGACCTAAACCTTGTTGTAAGTCTTTCTATGACAATTTTCTGGTAGTAAGTTCTCCTACGACCAGTACCAAGTCGTAAGATCTTCTACAACAATCCCACAAGTGCTGTGTAAGTAGTCGAAACGTAAAAACTACGTAAAAGCAAGCATTTACCACCTCTTTGCTCGTCATGATACCGCTTTCTCTCCGCTTGAGTTGGACAAGTTGTGTATTGTACTCGAGAACAATGACAATTTGCTCCAAAGCTCTCTATAAAGAAAGACAGTAAGAAGCGAGAAAAGACATGTATGTGAGTATCGAATTTCAGGTACTTACATTCATGATCGTCCGAGCAAACGATGACAATACCCTCGTGGGGTTCCTCAGTTCATTAATCTCTTTGACTCGGTCCCACCATACCCTTTCGAGACGCTTGTCGTCGAAAACATCCCCTCTGTTGGGAATGTCCTTAGGGTGAGGGACCCGAGTGAGAGATCTGAACGCACAAGATCCCACAATGGTAGGAGGGTCGAAAAATCCGAAGGAATGTTCAAAAAACCGACATTCTTCTTCTTCTTCAGCACCCGCTGCATTAGCAGCTCCTTCTTGGGAACCGGGAGAAGCGTCCTCGACAACTTCCTTTCCAGCGCGATGGACCAATGATCCATCGCCTCGGCCCGATGCCTTTGCAGCATCAGGCAACATCCTCACTCCCGAGGTCGCAGGTGCTTTCAGTTCTATGACCATTCCTATGGTCGTAGGCACTTCAGCACCAACGACACCCTCCACCACTCAGACAGTGGACGACCCTTCGGCCACTGCCACTGTTATTTCTCCAGTTATCGGAGAAACAGTGGTGGGTTCCCGGCAGCAATACCCTTGATCGCGAGAGGATCCGGGCTAAGATCGTAAAGGAAAACACGATTAGATGGTAAAAAGCAAAAGGTAAATGTTGTTCTTACACTTTTGTCTCTTTCTACGTACCTTCGAGTGTTGGACTTGATCTTGAACTTGGAAAAAGCCTTCCCTAAGGAATGTTTCTTCGATTTTTTCTCAACCACGTCTAGTCGAGACTCAAGTTGAGGAACAACCACGACCACGTCTAGTCGTGGGTCTTGATCGAGCGCCATCGCTCCTCAAGCCTCTTAGCTCTCTAGATGGTCGAAACCAGTCTCGACCATCTCAAGGGCAGCACTGTCCTCGACCACGGGTACTGCTGGTGTAGCAGTTTCCTTCACAAAAGACATGAAATTCTTCCAGTTCTCCTTTTCTAGTCGCTTGATAAAACCGCGAGAGGCAGAAACTGCGAATGTTTTATTGTCATAGTAGAAGGGCACCTTAGTCTTGGGGGCTTTAGGTTTAAATACTTCGGCTACTCCTGCCACGATTGCTTCCTCTGCAGCAGCTATTTCTGCCGCAAGATTAGCAAGAGGTGTCGACGAAGTAGCAGAGCTCGAACTTACGCCATCCTTGTCGGCGACTTGAACGAGCTTCCTCCTCTTGGTCTGAGGAGCATCTATTTGCTCAATAGCAGGACTCGAGCTTTCTCCTCCCTTATTCGGGACTCGCACGAGCCGACGTCTCTTGGTCGGGGGAGAAACAAGCTGCTCTACGGCCGCACCGACAACCATCAGTTTGACTTTTTTTGTCATCCCGACGGTTCTCCATGCCCACTTTCTGCAAAAATCAGAAAGAGAGATATTATAAAGCGGTCGTAAGTTCTTCTACGACCATCACCATGTCGTATCTTTTCTACGACAATCCCCTGGTCGTAAGCTTTTCTATGACCAGAACCTGATCGTAAGCCTTCCTACGATCAGTACCCAGTCATAAGTTCTTTTATGACTACAAAGTCCTAATGACGAAATCATTTCTTGATTACCGTTAGGCGCTCCACCTTGTCCTCTGGGGACAGGTCAGCTAGAATTGGAGGTGCCACCACGTGGGCTGGTGCTTTCTCACAGATGAGCTTGACCCGAGCATCAATCTCCACTTGTGAGAGGTCTGCAAGGATAAGAAAACTTTAAATAGGCCAATTTTGAAATTAACAGAAAGAAGGCTAAGCTTAAAGTTTACTTACCCTCCTCGTAGTCCCTGGTCGGGTCTCTCGACCCAGAGTACCTCCACATCGGATGGGCCCTTTTCTTCAGAGGACTTATGCGGCGCGTGATGAAATCTTCACCACGTACCATCTGGTAAGCCCCTCTTCCTTCAAGACTGCAATGGCTTGCATAAAGGGGGCAATCCGACCGGGATCCTTGGAAGTCGAATCCCAGGAAGAGATCTTCTCGGTCGGCTTCTCGGCGAAGGAGAGGCTATCCTCATTGGTTATCTCCCAATAGAACCACCTCTTCTTCCACCCCGGCCACGACGACCGGGTAAACATCTGAATATACTCCTTCGACTTTCCATCGTGGAGCTTCAGACTGCAACTACCGACGACTTCGGACAGCCTGGTTATTCCATAGAAGTACCGGAACAACTCCAAGTCGGCTGGAATCCCCAGGTAGGCCTCGCACAAGTACACGAACACCCCCCAACATTGTGATGGAATTGGGAACGAGGTTCACCAACTCCACCTGGAAGTATTCAAGCACCAATGTAAGAAGAGGATGAGCGGGCAATCGAAGACCACACTCACAGAATGCCTGGAAGACAGGGATTTGCCCAATCTCCCTCGACGACCAATGTTGTCCCGCAACCTCGATCCACTTCACGAAATCCCTCTTCGGAATCTTCTCGGCGGCGACCAAAGCATCAATCTTGGTCGCGTCCATCTCCGATTCGGCCCACTAGGAAGCGCCTCTGGCCATCTCTCTTAGGAATCGGAGACTCGGATTTGGGAAGATTTCGGGAGGAAATTTCTATTTGGTCGGCAGCGGAGAACTCAAAAGTTTGAACAGTATGAGCGATTTAGGGGAAGGTAAAAGACCTTAGTCTTACCCGCGGTGAATATTTATAACCGCACGCCTGAAGTTAAAAAGACATAGCTGTCCAACGGTTGCCAACACTTTGGGAACCGCTCCAACAGACAGATATGAAGGGGTTGATTGGGATTCTTAAATTTGTCTGCTTGAGGAAATCAGGTCAGTCTTTACGCCTCAAGCGAAATTACCTTCTTGACCAAGTCTTTTTCTGGTCAAATGCACCAGCGATTGGAAAGATTTTGCTTCCAACCACGGTACTGTAACCACTCGGTGTTCATAAGATTTCCTACGACCACCTTGTAAGTTGAAAGATTGTTCCACAACCTTTTTGACCAAGTAAATTTCTGGTCAAAAGGAACACCAGTCGAAGAGTTCTTCCTTCGACCACTTCTCTACGACCACTTACTGGTCGTAAGACCATCTACTGCTCCTTTCCCAAGTAAGTTATTTTTGCTTGAAGCTGGGGGGCTAGATGACGAGGATATAACAATCCTCATTTAATTATTTATCCATAATTCATATTATGGATAATAATGACGTCATATAACTCTTGAGTATACCCCTTAATAGACATGAGGGAGAAGCTAGAGGTCGTAAGGTCTTCTACGACCACTCTATAGTCGTAAGACTTCCTACGACTACCCCATGGTCGTATGTCCTTCTACGACCATACCATGATCGTAAGTTCCACTACGATCAGTCTGTGGTCGTAAGCTCTTCTACGACTACCACCACCACCAGGTCGTAAGTTCTTCTACAACCAATCCCTAGTCGATAAGGCTCACAGACATGTGGGTCTAAGTCGATCAGGGAATCTTCGGTACTGTATCCAAGGATATGAGCAATCAATTACGCTATTATTCTCTAGAATAATGGCCCGTTTTAAACTCCCTGTTATGATGATAATTGCTTAGCAATGTGGGAATGTTACTACTCCCATAATAACCTTCAGTAACGGCTCCACGATCTAGAAACATTAAGGTGGCCTTTTAACTAGAGATACAACGGCGCACTCCAAGGACTGTATAAAAGGCAGAATCATCAGGACGGAGGGGGGGGGGGACAAAAGGCAATCAGAAACACAATACTCTAGTTTTTGCCTCCATCTTGTAATCCAGCATACTCAAATACATATACACAAGAGTAGGGTTGTTATTCTCCCAAGAGAAGGCCCGTACCTGTATAAAAATCCCCGTGTCTCCATCTCTGTGTGATTTTGAGTCTAGAGGAACCCCCCGAATCAAACAATCTTTATGTAAGTTCGGTTCTAAAACACTGACAAATATGCTTACCAAAATGAAGGAACTAAGCATGAAACCACAAACAAAAGATAGTCATAAATTCTCATGGGCCTAAAAAGGACAGAACAAAGTGTCTTAGAATGCTCAAGTAAAAATTAGTAGAATGATCAAATGAAAGTAGTTAAGCAAATATATTACCTTTTAGTACTTACATTCTTTTAAATTCATAAAGCGATGGACCACATCATCATTAGCGATGAACCACAGCATCCTTAGCGTCATTAGTGATGAAATTGGCCACGTGCCCGCGTCGGCCACCTTGGCCGTGTGCCCGCGTCACCGCGTGGGCCGAGTGGCCGCATCTCCGCCTGGGCTGTGTGCCCCGTCGCCGCGTGGGGTGACTCCAGGTTGCACAATTTTGGGGCTAAGGATGCATATGTGGTGTATATATATATATATATATATATATATATATATATATATATATATATATATATATATATATATATTGATCCCACAAAAAAAATTTTTGGACCCAATGTCCTGTGACATTGGATGGATCGCTTTGGTTCCACCCCCGCCAGCCGTTGTCGCCGTCCCCGCGAGCCATAATTTCTTTGGATTATTTACACCATGTTTTGAAAAGGGGATACACGTACGAGAGTACTGAAGGAGATATGTCCTCACGTTCCAGCTCCACGATGACATCCCTTCTTGACTAGCTTTTCTATTTTTCTTCTCTTCCTCTTCCTATCAAAGTCGGTTTATTTACCCATCCATACGTACCTAGCAAGACTTTCAGCGTGTCCCTAAGAGAGAGGTGAAGTCGAGGTTGGTTTTTCTTTTCTTTGCGTGAGAATGAAAGGAGGCGCGGTGAGGAGACGAGTTGAACAGGATGAGGTACCTCAAGGCTGAAATTTCAGTCTCTCTGTGAGTAGTCGTGAGAGTGCGAGGAGTTGTAAGTTTGTAGTAATTCCGAGCGAGGTGGGCAGGCGGAAGTAGGGGATAGATCATTCTGTTGAATTTTTTGTTTCTTTCTTCACAGAGAAATCAAACATGTGGCTGACAAAATGGTCCACAAGCAAGTGAGAGAATGAGGTGGAGTGAAGGAAAAGAATGAGAGCATGACATGGAGGGCCCACATGTCACAGAGGCAGAAAAAGAAGAATTAATTCCTTATTTGACATTGGAAGTTGGCGATTTTCCCAAAATGCCATCGCAAAATTTCTCTTCCATCCATTGCCACTTGATCTCAACTTCTATCCTCATTTTGCCATTCCCGTGGGTTGACCATTGACTAGGCTTTGACTTAACATTAGAGAAAAACGATGTTGCCCTAAGTGTCTTGAGATCTTTAGAAAAATGTTTGACATAGTAATATAGTTTCAAAAATTATGAAACTTTTAGGAAAAGTTTCTGACATAGTGTAGATTATTGTGTAATTTTATAGGGTTTTATTTGCAACATGTTTTCTCTAAAATCTTTCAAGACACTTAGGGGCAAAACTCGTTTTTCGCGTCAAGTCAACGGCCTAGTCAATGGTCAACCCACGGAATGGCAAAATGGGGATAGAAGTTGAGATCGAGTGGCAATAGAGGGAAGAGAAATTTTACGATGGCATTTTGGGGAGCTCGCCAACTTCTAATGGCAAATAAGGAATTAACTCAAAAAAAGAAAGAAAGAAGGAAAGAAAGAAGAACAATAGAGAGCAGAAGCTGGACTTCCAAGCGACAAAGCAAGGTGATGGCGCCGGTGAGGGGAGGGATGGGGTGGCCGGCCAACGGTGAAAAAGGGTTCCCATAAGGAGGAGACCCCATGGATAGCGGCGGCGGCTTGCAGGTGGCGCAGGCGATGGGGCAACGCACTGAGGGAGATAGAGGGAGCACCGCGTAGAACATCACAAGGTGAGGCTAGTGGTGGGGTCGAATGTGGCGGTAAGTGGTCGACGGCGCTAGGAACGGCGGTGGAGAGGATTTCGGCTGGCGACGGAAAAGCTTGAAATACAACGAGGAGCATGGGAGAGGGGAGGGGAAACTCGGGGAGGTGGGTAAGGGTGGCTTGGGACACACGGTGACGCATGTGGCTTGGCGAATGACTGACTGGGGAGGGAGAATGGAGGAGGTGGCGCTTCGGCCGGAGTGGAGGAAGAAAGAGGGGGCACAGTGGGGTTGCTTTAGGGGCGGGGAGAGGAAAAGGGGGAAGGGGGAGGAGATGGTGAGGCATGATCGACCCTATTTATAGGCGAAGAGGGGGCAGCGGTGGACAGGGCATGGGTAGGCGGAGCGGGCGAGGCTGCAGGGCATGGGCAGGCGGAGCAGGCGAGGGGAGGGCAGGGCATGGACGCGCATGAGTGGCGGTGAGCTGGTGGCCTGCATGCGGTAACGTTGCGTGCGAGAGGCGAGAAGGTCGGGAGTAGGCAACCAGAGCATGGGCAGAGAGAAAGAAAAGGAAAATGAGGAAGAAGGAAAAAGAAAGAGAAAGGGGAAAAGAAAAAGAAAGGGAAAAATAAAATCAATTCTGAAAATTCAAGAAAATGCCATAAAAATCCTTGTATGAAGAACTCGAATAAAACAATTTGGAATTTATTTGAAGTTTATTTTAATAATTCAAAAAAAATTCATTTTTCTAAAATATCAATTTAAGCTTTAATCAATTCAATAAAATTCAAATGGTTCATTTAATATATTTAAAAAAAACTTTAAAAGACTTCGAAAATTTGGGATGTTACAGACGAGGATGTCGACCCAGGCTCAGATGGTAGCGAGGAGTGTTGGTGATATGCCCTGGAGGCAATCATAGAGATGATTGTATCGCATCTATATTTATGAGTTATTAAATAAATGTTATTATGTTCCTTGATTAAATTATCAGTTGTAAAGATTAATGAGTATGTGACTTATTGGTGATGCTCTACAACTTATATGATGTCATTCTAAATACATCCCTGGCCGGATGTCACTGGTCAGAATACTAGTAACTTATCGACCAACACATGTATTGATTGATTACCATGTTTCACCGGTCATGGATATATGAATATCGAATCAATAATGTAAACACATGTTAGAGAACATGGTGTTGGATTGACCCACCTTGAGATACTATTGAGATTGTTATGATTTTATGTGTCATCAATTGGTCTCAAGCAATAATGGTGTATAATCCTTAGACCTGAGATCAACATGGTTTCCTACATATGTAATAGTACATTTAGGGGTTGTCAAACGCTATTCCGTAACTGGGTAGTTATAAAGGTAGCTTTCAGGTATGCTATGAAACATATGAAGGAATGTGACTAGTCGGATATGAGATTTGCCCCTCCTAACATAACAAGAGAGATATCTCTAGACCCCTCGATGTGGTCGGATAAAGAAAGTGCATGGACATGCCACTAGTGGTCGAAGAGTTGACCACATGAAGTTATCCGTCACTTGATCGAGAAAGTATTGAACAATCAATGGATGACAATATCTCACCTGGAGTTCAACCAGATATCGTGAGGCAAAGGGAGGATACACGAGAAGGTCATTTAGTTCGATCAGATATAGACTAGTCGTATGTAGATACGAGCTGGTCGTAGACTGATCGAACATAATCGCTAAGTGGTCAAAACCTGGTCGTAAGGAGTTACGAACTGGTCGAGACCAAATATGAGTTGGTCGTATAGAGATACAAGCCGGTCGTTAGTGATAAGAACATGGTTGTAGATCATATTGCATTAAGATTCGTCCGATATAGTTTATGTGTATTCGGGAATCGTTATGTCCTGCTAGGAACCGCTAACGATTTGTGGTCGGAAAGGGTTTTCGAGTCACAACCGATTACGCATGAACCTAACAGGTCACACATTAACGGGTTGAAACAAACGTGTTCAGATAGGAGACGTCATGGGATCTATATAAGGAGATGCACGAGGCTGTTGGGAGGTGTACGAGACGACATGAGTTGCTCCACCGAAACCCTAGCCGCCATCTTCTCGAGAGAGCTTTCCCGTGCGAGTTAGTGCTAGCACACCGGCATACGGTGTTCCATCTCTGGACATGTGGATACCGTAGAGACGCTGTTGCGGTTGCTACTACACTCAAGGATGATCCATGACGCACTTTACGTTGGATCAAGCTACTCCAACTCTTCTTCTGCTGCACTGCGCGTCTGGTGGTAACGATCTATGATCTCTTGCTTGCATGGCATTTTGGTTTACATGGTAGAATTTATGAATTGCCAGCTAGTGTAGCCTCTGCATCCCTTCAGTGGTATCAGAGCCATCTTGCATAGTTTTTGATCTAAATCAGTCGCATATACTTGATATGTGGTAGTAGTAGATTGGATCTATTACTTGTCGGGTCTGGTAACCTAGATCGGTTCATATGGATGGAACGGTCTAGGCACTAGTCGATAAGATTGATTGGTTTTCGGCGGTAATAGATGAGTTTGCGGGAAGTATGAGCTAAAAGCACCAGATGGTTTACTGCGCTTGTTCATGACGACATTGCATAATACTCCTATCGGTCGGAATTCCGCCATCGGAGTATGTTGCAGTGCATGGTCGTATCAAGGAAGTGATCAGATTGGTTCGGAATATGGTTAATATGATGATTTCCAAGGCTCGGTTACGTGAATAAGATTCATGTTTCGAATTTTTTTCCGAGCATGCTGCCCTCGACCAGCGAGGGGCGCTACCCCTTCGAACCCCGCCCGCTAACCGGCTAGCGGGACCACTATGGTAGATAATCATTGTGAGGACCCCTAAGATTTTAAGAAGACCGAGGCCTTCCCGGTCTTAGAAAAATAACTCTGGGTCTCAAGGAAATGAAATCCAGTTTAACTCCATTTAAGTGAGAGTACCCGGCTGAGTTAGAGCGACGATGACCATGCATACCACTCCTCTGTGGGTGCTACATGGTGACCTGTTCTTCAACAGTCCAACTACGAACTTAAAGGAATTAAAGAGCATTTCAAAACAACGGGTATGTGTCTCGTGTTGGTTCCGAAGATCAGTGACCAACACACACATACCCTGATCAACATCAATCACAGTCATACAACTTGATCGCCATCTGCACTTGTGACAGAAATTGATCGCTGTGCACAATCAACGACCGTATGTGTACACTGCTTCCCACTCTTAGTACTAGTAGCCCTGTGCGCGCCAAGGAAACATCACAACGAACATATTTTGCTGAGCCAATTGATAGTATGCAGGAGTATTATGAACATATGACTGAGTAATATAGTGTTAGGCCTGCACTGATACCTAAGTCTGGTGCAAATGTGTGTCATAGGATCTCTGTGTTGCCTAAGAAATAATCTGTAATACGAAGACAACATATTTACATAACTACACATTCGTAGGATCTCTGTGTTACCTAAGAAATAATTTGTAGTATAAAGACAACATGTTTACGTAACTACACGGCACAAAAGCAGAAGTTGTCAGTCGGTTCAGATATGTTTAAAGATGATAGAATGTATGACGCAATGTGTAGTAGAAAACACTAGTCTAGCATACTATTGTGCACTACAATAGAACGGCTCTTCCGTTTCAAACACACAGAAGGTAACAAAACGCAAAGCATCTGACATTAGTAGGTATACTATAAAGAGGTAACATGACAATCGATCGATGATCAGGTCAATGTAGGTGCATTTGTCTGAAGTTGGTAAAAGGAGAACACACAATACCAGTTTAGGCGAGATTACACAGTACATTTTTTTAGAGGAGCACAACCATACAAGGACATAAGTAGCAGATATCAGAAAGACAAAAACATAAACCAGGCATTGTCGCATCTACGGATAGGTGGGGAATGAGATAGTCATCTAGAACATGAGTAAAATGGAAGCTACACGATAGCACTAGATTCTGTAGAAGTCACTACAGAAAGAACAGGGTATAGTTCAGCTACTAAATCCATGCTAAATCTGAAATGGGCAGGAATGATCGAATCTAGTAGCATAGACAACATACCTAGGTTTAGCTACTGCTTTTTTTGGTTGGACGACCTTTTTTCGCAGGTGTAGAAGGAGCAGTGTTGGTAGGTAGCACACATTCTGAGCTGCAAGATATTATGCAGTCTGTGAGGACGATGTATAGGTAGGGTAAACCAGACAAGCGATAATTTTAGAGCCAGCAGGTAAACGATGGTCAAGAACAACATAATTTAATGACAATCTAGGTTTTTACCTGTTCGGTTTTGAAGCAGACTAACATGTGCTGAGTCGGCACCTCTTGATTAACATGACTATATCTATGTGATAGCATCACACAGGTAACAAGTATGCATATTAGATGCAAAGATATTACCGCATAGATACAAGCATATGAAGACGGCTAGAGTTCCCTGCTACATTTGAGCACACATTGGCAGAAACTTATCTAGCATGTTAAGCATCTAATGCACGAATCCTATTGTTGACCTCATTATCAGTGTCATATATGTAAAGCTGAATAAACTTAGGAGGAGTCCCATCAGAAGGGACCAAAGAACCAGTGCGATGATGCACATGACCACTAATGCTAAATACATATGGGCCTCCACATCTATTTACAGAACGATCTATCTTGGCGCCCATAGAAGTGAAAGCAAATAAACAATTGTGATGTCATATCTTTCATAAGAAATCTTACACCGAGTATCGCCGTCAAACTTTAGAAGATTAGCTAGAAAAGAGGGTGGTTGTCTAAAAGCGAGCAACAAAATCTTACACCTTTGCAGCAGTTGTTGTACACAAATCTTACCACCTTTGCAGCAGTTGTTTCTTTGCTCTCTGATGAAACTAGAAAAGCGTGGAGCAATGCACACACTCATAATCAGGTGGTCCATAGTATAATCTACCTGAGTAGGAAGCTTTTATTTTGGAATAGGAAAGGAGGAGGAAATGGTTAAAAAAACAGAAACATTGTGAGGATAAAGGTAGAAACAAGACAAATCTAACAGTGCTAACAGGGAGGCAAGGTTGTAACATACAAACATAATAGAAAGGACATAGTAGAAGATAACACATGAGCGTAACTCTATACAGAAATACCTTTTAGAGTGTCGACATATTCTTGAGGAAACCGAAGCCAATGAGGCGCTAGGGTATGGTCAATCAAAGGACCTAATTTAATAACAGCAAGGAAAACCAAGGTGTGAGGCACGAAAGAACTGTGGTAGACATATCTATTAGAACAGAAGAAACAAGGAAAACAAAAGGTACATAGAGCCGAATTAGAAGGAGGTATATGCGAAGCAGATTGAAGAAGGAAGCTCGGAGGAGCACCTGACTGGACCATATGGTGCTGAGCAAGAATCTCATGATGTCCACGCCAGTTTTGCGTTGCATCGTCGTAGGGACCAAGGCATGTTGGTTTCGGCTAATGCTGTCGGTAGGGACAGAGGGGTGAAGAGCGTGTCCAATAGAGGGTAAGAAATTAGCACCCTAACCAAAACATGTATGACACAGAGAAGAGAGAAGCAAGTGCAGGTAGGGAGACATACCCGGCCTCCTAGGGAAGTACTACCGTGAGACAGGCCTATATTGCCCCAGCCATGAAACAACAACGGCGAAACACAAGCCAAGGAAGAGGCAGGAAAACAAGAACAAGGGAATATGTTAGGCAAAAGATAGGTAACCATAGGCATAAATGGGGAAACACCTAGAACCTGAAACAAGAGGCGGGCAATGAAATGCACGACACAAGGAAGAAGCAGACTGATCATGGGCCATGAGAACAAGGGAGTCACGAACTCATACATCAAGGAAAAACACAAACCACAGAAGGAGGCAAAGAGAGCATATTAGGAACAATCGGAAGAATGAGGTAGGAAATCATCTAGCACCGACTGTGACATCGAATTCGTGGAAGACTAAAACCTACAAGCACAAAGAAGCAAGGTGGACATCGCAGCGAGAGACATGGATGTAGGTACGTCTATGTAAGCAATTCTAAGTAGCAACCAAAGCTGCCTTAGTAAAACAGTCAACATGCAGTACGTAAATTCATAGGGACGGTTGTAGATAGCAGACACACTTTTACAAACGATGCAGACAACACAGAGCACAAAAACGGGCTGTGCACATTTAAATGGACATACATTGTTCTACCATCTAGAACGGATAATAGAACCACTATCGACAACAGACAATCCAGGTAGAATAAACAAGACGTTCTATCACAAAGGAAGCACAACCAAAGCGAACAAAGGAAAGGACGAAAGAAAAGTACACTTACACTGGCAGGAAGGGAGCCAACAACACCAAGCAGGCAGTGGTGGCCGGAGGAGCTGTGAGGGTGACAAGGAAACTTGTAGAAGCAAAAAAGCAGGAAACAAGTCAAGCAAAGTAAACAACGATGCATGCGAGAACAAGATAGCAAAGAACAGATAAACCCAGCCACGAAGAGCAGAAAACGTAAGACAAACATGGCAAGGAAAAGATGTAGAATAGAGAAGAACACACCTAGATCATATAAAACCAGACACACCTCAATGAATGCTATCCATGAGAGGCGGAGAAAGCACCACACCAGGCACTGAGCAAACAAAGTAGCCTAGGTGGAAACAAAGTACGTGACCTCAAAGATCTACAAGGCAACATTAGAAATAGATAAGCGGTGCCAAAAGACGAGGAAGGAAAAAGGCAGAACAATCAAGAGGGAAAAAAATGGAGCAGGAAAATAGCCAGGAAGAACAAAAGAAAGGAAAACAAAATAAACATGGACGATGTAGAACAAACCATGTATACCAGAACGACAAGAAAATTGGCACACAGCCAGGGAAAAACAAAGACAAAAATCCATGAAAAAACAACCCCTGCTGACAGAGGAGAGCCCTAAAAAAGGAAGAACATACTGAAGGAGAAGTGGAGAACCATCCCCAACAACAGCCGAACGAAAGGGGGAGAGGAAAAATCGACCAAAATTAAAAAAAAACAAAAGACAAGCAAGGAGGCAGGCAACATCAGTGCGGCAAAAGAATAAGGATCTAGGATGAATGATAACAGAAAAAATCAAAGCAGAAACAAAGAAAGAACCATCCCCAATAGTAGACAAACAGATGCGGCAGGGGAGGAAAAACCAACAAGAATGAAAAAAAAAGAAACAGAGAAGAGAAGAGGCATATGGCATAAAGACACAAGAAAACATCAAAACAAAAGGAAGAAGGCCTCGAAGAGAGGCAAAAAGAACCAGATCCATGGGGAGATACCCCTGTCTACAATGAAGAACCGAAGCAACCAAACAAGGATCACATGACGAGGAAGAAGGGAATAGCAACCTGTTGGTGTTTTAGGACCGAACTTACGTAAAGATTGTTTGATTCGGGGGTTCCTCTAGGCTCAAAATCACACAGAGATGGAGACACGGAAATTTTATACAGGTTCGGGCCTTCTCCTGGGAGAATAACAACCCTATTCCTGTGTGTATGTATTGAGTATACTGGATTACAAGATCAAGCCAAAAAACTAAAGTATTGTGCTTCTCAGAATTGGCGCTCTCCCCCTTGCTCTGATGATCCTTCCTTTTATACCGTCCCCAGAATGTACGCCATTGGACCTCTAATAAAAGGTCACTTAATCATCCAGATCGTGGCGCGGTTACTGGAGGTTATTGTAGGAGTTAAAACGTTCCCACGTCACCAAACAATTATCATCATAAAAGGGAGTTAAAATCGTGCCATTATCTTAGGAAATAATGGCGTAGTTTACTGCCCATATTTTGAATACGGTGCGGAAGATTCCTTTATCGACTAGACCCACATGTTTGTGAGCCTTGTCGACTAGGGCCTGGTCGTAGAAGGTCTTACGACCAGGGGGTGGTCGTAGGAAAGCTTACGACTGCATACTGATCGTAGTAGAGCTTACGATCATGGGATAGTCGTATAAGGACTTACGACTATGGGGTAGTCGTAGGAAGACCCACGACTACAGGGTGGTCATAGAAGAACTTACGACCTCCAGCTTCTCCCTCATTAATATTTAAAGGGTATACTCAAGAGTTATGTGACGTCATTATTACCTCATAATATGAATTATGGATAAATGATTAAATGAGGATTGTTATATCCTCGTCACAACCCAAATAGAGGGGAAGAGAACCGTAGGGAAGGGTGAAGCGAACGACGAAGAGTGATGATCCAAACAGCGAGCGCAACTGAGCGATGAGAACAAGAAAGAAGGGAAAGAGATGACATGGGCACATAGCTGAGGCGAAAGAACACGAGGATGAGTGGTGCAGGAAAAAAGGTAGGGAAGTGTACACGGGAAGCAAGAGAGCGAGTACACGTGGCGAGCCAAGCAGAGAGCGTTACAACCCAACCGCGAACTAGATCGGATGGTGACAGAAAGAACGAAGCGACGTAGACCAGAACCAAACCAAATCAGACGGTGGACAGAAGATGCTGTAAGATTCGACGGACCAGGAAAATCGACCGATGTGGCCTGCCTCTCCTCGCCCCCTTCTGCCTCCATTTAACTAGGAGGATACTTTTAGTAGTTGAGTACTAGCTTGCAAGTTTAAGCAGAGTCTTAGCTTCACTGGTGATTTTGTAATAACAACTTAGTTAACTACATGCAAGTTATTAGGATAGTCGGTTATTGGGACTTTTGGGCCTGGTCATGGGTGAATACTCCCTCGGTTCCTCAATATATGTCATTCCAACTTTCAAATTTTGTTTATAAATACATGTCATTCTATAATTTCGAGACAACTTTTAACTTTTTCCCTTCATGTTCCAACTGCACGTGTCTATATTTCCCGTGATGTTGTTTTTGATGAGAATGTTTTCCCGTTTTCCACAAATCCTCCAAACTCTACTCTACAATTTTTTCTGAAAGTTCAATTCTTTTGTATTCTTTTGACCACGTGAAGAATAACACTGTTTTGCCATTGGAGTCTAACGTGTATGTAGGCAATTTCTGAAGTACTGGTGGGGACCACGCCCAAGGCCCAGAAATGACTGGTGGCCATCTCGCCCTGGCCATCCCAGGCCCTAGCATGTCCTGCCTAGATTCCTCGGTCGTGGATGTGGTAGGTGAGACACCGAATCTCTCAGTAATCGTGTCTGCCTCCAGATCTTCTGCGTTGCCTGCTAGATCTGGTGTAGTGCATGAGTTAGCTCCACCTAGATCCTCTGCTACACCATCTGCCCTAGATACTTGTGTGCATAATATGCACACTCGCTTTCAAAATAATATACACAAGCCAAAGACGTTGACTAATGGCATAGTGTTCTACAACCCCAATCGACGTGTGTTCTTATGCAGCACTGAACCGACCTCTCATGAAGAGGTGTTGTAGCATAAGGAATGGAAAATTGCCATGAATCAGGAATATGGTGCACTTCTAAAAAATGAGACATGTCATCTGGTTCCTCCTCCACGTGGTATCCATATAATTGATTCCAAATGGGTGTTCAAGATCAAGCGCAAGGCTGATGGGTCTATTGATAGCTTCAAAGCCAGGCTTGTGGCGAAGGGGTTCAAGCAAAGGTTTGGTCTAAACTACGAGGACACATTCAGTCCTGTTGTTAAGCCAGTTACTATGCAACTGATACTCTCCATTGTCGTTTCCCGAGGGTGGTGCCTTCGGCAACTGGATGTTCAAAATGCCTTCCTTCACGGTATTCTTGAAGAAGAGGTGTACAAGCGGCAACCCCTAGGTTTTGTTGACTCTCGGTTCCCTCATCACTTATGCAAGCTCAAGAAGGCATTGTATGGCCTAAAACAAGCCCCACACACATGATATTCTCGGTTGAGTTCTAAACTACAGGAGCTTGGCTTTGCCGCTTCCAAGGCTGACACTTCCTTGTTTGTCTATCAAGGCTCAGGGCTGACGATATTCTTGTTAATATATGTGGATGATATTATTCTGGTAAGCTCATAAGCTTCTGCTGCAGAAAAATTGCTCATGCAGCTACAAGCTGAGTTTGCTATCAAAGATCTTGGCGAGCTTCATTATTTTCTTGGTATTGAAGTGAAGAAATCACAAGGGGGAATTGTTCTAACCCAGCATAAATACATTGGCAATTTGCTTCAGAGGGCGAACATGTCAAATTGCAAGCTCGTGTCTACACCTATCTCAGTCACTGAGAAGCTCTCCAAGGACACCAGGAATCCGCTATCAGCTGATGAAGGCACTAGGTATCGGAGTCTTGTGGGGGCTCTGTAGTACTTGCCACTCACGAGACCTAACATTGCGTCCTCCGTCAATCGAGTTTGTCAGTTCTTGCACTCACCTACCTCAGAACATCTATCTACAGTCAAGAGAATTCTTCGCTACCTTAAGGCCACATCCAGCATAGGGCTAGCTATATACGGGGAATCTGGGGCTCACCACGGCGATGAGAAAGCGTGTAGCGGTGGTCGGTGACGAGGACGAAGGCGGCTTAGTTCGGGCTCGACGGCGAAGTAGGGCTTCAGGGCTCCTCCGGCGACGTGAGTGTGCGCAACAGGTTCGCGGTGAGATGGCGATGACGACGGTGGTGGTGGAGAGGACGCGGCGTTGACGACGACGGCGCAATTCGAGCTTGAAGCTCTCGGGACCGGCGGCGGGGAAACTCAAATCATGGCTAGCTCACGACAAGGGGGAGGGAGTGAGTGGGGGCGTTGGCTTCGGTGTGAGAAGGGCTTCCCGACGCTCCCTTTTATAGAACCGGGGAGGCACCGAAGCGGCGAGGACGTGCGGCGGAAGGTGCGGCGGCGGCGAGGTAGTGGGAGTTTAAGGGGGTTTAAGACGAAGGCGACGGGTGGCTTGAGTGCGCCTGTGATCGTGGGTTTGATTGCCCACGACTGCGCGTGAAAAAGGGGAGTAATGGACGGTGTTTAAGAGTTCGGGTGAGGCATTCATGGCGGCGACGCACGGGCGCGTTGAGGAAGAAGGAGATGGGGAAGAGAAGGCCGGGGCCGCTTGATTTCCATCCGACGGTGCGGAGCGAACGTGAGGCGTGTGCGCGTGTGAACCGTCGGATTAAAATCCGACGGTGACAAAGTGAGGAGGCGGATGGAGCGGCTCACTGGCTGAGAGAGAGTTGGGCCGGAGGCTTTCGGCCCAAACACTTTTTAGAAGTTTTCTTTTGTTTTTCTATTTAATTTAATCCTGAAAATTCAAATAGGCTTTAGAATATAACAATTAACATCCAAAAATTCTAAAAAAAATTCACATAAATTCTTAGAGACATTTTAGACTTAATAAAATTATTTCCAACTTAAACTTGATAATAGATTTTGTAATTTAAGAAAAAGCTTTTAAAAATTTCAGAATTTCCACAAAAATAAATAAATTTTAAATTTTCTCTGAAATTGAAATTTTGGGCTGTTACAATAGATGCTGGCTTTGTCCTACAACACGCATCACACATGCTACGGTACGTCGCAGCAAGTACCGCTGATCCCCAGCTGATCTGCAGCTCCTCGCTGTCGGCGATGGCCCTCGCGTACCCGATGAGGCAGGCGTCGATGGAGTCACCGTGGTTGTTGGTAAACAGTACCCAGCCGAAGAGCCACAGCAGGTACGCCCCGAGGTGCCGCGACACCTAGTTGGCAGTGGGCTGCAGGACCATCTGCTCGACCTACGCACAAACGAATAATTAGTACGTCCATCATATGGCTAGGATAGTGCATCGCTAAACATGGAAAATAAGTAGCATACATACTCGGAACTGCGAAAGCCACCGCAGGGGCGGGCCATGCCGCTGTCGCTCCGAGAAGTCATAGTACGGTGGCGCGGCCTCCGCCGCAAGAACCCCCTGAAACTTGCCCAGCAGGGCGTCGCGCCAGTTGACAAGCACGTCCAGCGGGAATGCAGGGGCTCCCGCAATAGGCAGGCCGAGCAGCATTGCGACATCCTGCAGAGTAGGGGCCATCTACCCGAATGGGAGGTGGAAGGTGTGCGTCTTGGGCCGCCACTGGTCCACTAGGGCTATCAGGAGCGACCGGTCGAACGGGAACCATCGTGACCGCTCCAGACCGGCCTGGACCTCCCCGTCGTCCTCGACCGGAGCGCCGTCCTCTTCGGTGGCCTCCACCATCCGCGCGAGAGGTAGAAGGCCGGCACGGATCAGCCTACAAAGCACGAAGAAGTAAGTACATAGCGGGTATATGATACAAAACAAGTGGCACAGCTTGTGGACAAACCTGTCTACCCAGCGTGAGTCCAGTCTCCAAGCCCGTCGGGGTGTCTGTGTACGAACCACCCCCAAGTCAGCCGCGTCGTCCCCACGAACCGGATGCGGGATACGACGGCTCACGCAGTGCTGCGCGTTGACCAACCGGTCCAACAGGCCGAAATGTCAGTTCGAACCACCGGGGTCATGAGCCATACCTGCAAATCAATTTCCAGTTAGCAATTACGACACAATTACTTTGCTCAAACACAGGTCCTAATTAAATGAGATATTGCATAGGTATGTTAGTAATAAAGTAAATAACAAAGAAATTAAAAGCATCAATGTTAATTTAGTATTTAAATTATATTCCAATGGCAAATAAATCATATTTGGTATGTTCTTAGTGGCACCAAAACACTTTGCTCGAACACAGTGGTAATAAATATACAATTTCATGAAACCCAAGTGGTAAACATGCAATTTCTCTACAAAATGCTATATTACGTTAACACCTGTACAGGCTGCTATAGATTGCGAAATACTTAAAACATCATCGTTACTATGCATATTTATAATGGGTGAAGCTTTCAGGAAAAAAAAAATCAAAATTTCACATGTTTTGGAATCCTATGGGTTTGGAACCATATATGTGTGTGATTTTTGTCTTAGTATTTTATAATTCCTTAATCCAACCAAAACTATAAATAAAATGTTATCAATTCTTTATTGTGCAAATAAATACATGTATTTAACATTCTATAAACTAGCATTTGCGAATGAACGGGTTATCGACATGTTTCTAGAATACAAAAGTAACACGTTATCGTTCATCAAGGCCGGACGTAATTAGCGCAGCACGCGAAATAGTACAACTGAATTAATTTTCACCAACAAATTTTTCCTTCATACGAACTTCAAAACTAACTGTATTAATAATGTTATCTCCAAACTAAGATTTTTGAAGCTAACCTACCATTATTTTATTTGCTAACAATATATCAATATACATGATGTTGCTTGATAACCTACCATGGTTTCAAAAATACACACATACAAAATAATGCTAGAAACTTACCGTCATCGTCGTCGATGCGAACAAACTTTTTTTTCTCCTCTTCCTCTCCTCTTTTTCCCTCTCCCTCTCCTTCTCTCCTTCTGTTCTTTCTTCTTCTCGGCCGCCGCTCTCTCGAATGGCGACCGTTCACGGGTGGCCGCACGCACGCGGTATAAAAAGACCCAAAGTCGCCCAACAGTTGGGCGACTAGGGACCAGTGTTTGAGCGACATGTGTCCTTATCGCTCCACCGTATGGCGACTGGGACCGAGTCGCCCAACCGTTCAGCGACTAGGATTCGAAAGGTACAGTCGCTTCACTGTTAAGCGACTTGGACATATGTCGCTCACCTGTTGGGCGACTAGACCAAGTCGCCCAACTGTGGAGTGATAATGATTATTTCTGACAAAAAAATTAAGTAATATTATTTCTGTAATTCTGAATAAAAAATTAGATTATTAAAAAAAATCCACACGCAGGCCGCCACGCACACATGTCAAAACATGGCCCCCATCCCTATATCATCATGAGTCTGCAGTAAGACATCGTAGAATCCATCGGTATAAACCGAGGCGAAATTGAGGAGACGCGAGCCTAGCCACATCGACAAAAAAATTTCAGCCGTCCGATCGTCAATCGATTTGCTTCATCGCCGTTCGATTCGTTGAGTTCGCGCTAGCCAAACGTGCAGATCCCCTCCACGCGCGGCGCACGTTCGCGCGAAATCTTGCGCATCGCTTTATTGAGCGCGGGCCCCACCGGCTGGCCCCTTTTTCGGCGCGCGCATACTCGCGTACGGGCTGCTAGTATGTTTATTATAGAAGAAGGGCATGTGTAAAGGAGCGTGCAGGGTTTTTTAGGCTAATTTGGAGAGCTATTTTAGAACATATAGAGATTAGATGGTTGCACGTATGTTATAGTCTCCGAAAATGGCTGTCCATTCTTTCTTACCAGAATATTCTGATCTCTTCATCTTTCCACGAGATTTGTTATTCCAGGTCTCTTTCTACCACTCTCTACTCGGAGAATTCATTTACCATCATTTTCAGGTACTCTTCAAATTAAGGTATGACACGTCAAGGAATTAAAGAGAGATTGCGCATATCACAATGAGATAAAAAGCTTCTTCTAGCGTGCCTCACCTAAAGGAGATTGTGATAAACCAATAATTCCCAAAGACACAGCAACTAGGATTTCTTTTGGAAAGAATATTATGTAATGGATAGAAATGAGAAATAATTTATGGCAGCCAGATGTGAAGGTTGAAAATAATGGTCTTGCTTTTCTTGTACGGATATAAAGGTTGTTGGTTGTCTATATATATAGGAGTATAGGACTGGTGATGTGATCCACTCTGGTATTCCTGGGCAGAAAAGAAGAACACTGGTATTCCTATTTGGGACACCTACTTATGTAAAAAAAATTCCTGTCCTCAATGGAACTCCTTACTTTGCTCCGACAACAACTTCAAAATACAGCCCGGCCTCTTGCATAATAACAAGCAATGTTTATTTGTTGGCTGAGAGAGAATATATATCTAGCAGTTAATTTTAAGAAAATAACTAAAATGACCACATAAAAATGCTAATTTCCGTGTAGGCGTGCCCCAACCCTCCTATCCAAGGCTAAAGCATTGCTGAGCTCGTCAAGAACACCATTCATTGTCAATAAATAGCTCATCAAGATTAATGTCTCGTATTAGCGCTGAATTTTTTAGGGGTCACTCTCCAAACTTACTTGGTTTTACAAAATTCTCTTTCCCCTTCCCGTGCTCACCATTGCCGCGTACTTGCACTGTTGCACGCAGCCACGGCTGAAAGATCACAAATCGACAAGAAAGGGGAATAAGAACGAAAGAGCAGTACGGTAAGTGAGCAGATATAATATACAACCGAGACATTGCATTTACAAGTTGCCCGAATGGTCCACACGCCATATGTACTTGGAGTTTTACAAGTTAGAACGATCTGAGACACTGCATCGATCTACAAGTTGCCTGAACAAATAATACTAAAAGTGAATGCGTGACAGTAGTTCGTCAGGAGACGCAAATTAGTTAATTAAGTAGAGACGGACGAACGGGGCAGTACCACCGGTATACGGCGTGTAAGGAACTAAAACGACGTCCACGACGGCGACGCCCACATCTGCATATACAATGCTTTCGTGGCCCCACCTGTCACCTTCTCACAGCTAGGTCGGGTGGGCCCACTTCAGTGGCGGAGTCAGGAATTTAGCAATGGAAATGCACAATTTAAGGTTGAAAAAAAATCTTGTACGATACATATGTAATTTCAAAAGTCAAACACAATTACACAAAAGAGTTCGAAATTAATTAACAATGCAATACAAATAGTTCAAATAAAATCTTACATGAATAAAAGAGTCTTAAATAGCTAATGAAAATCACAATACCACACGACGTGATCTCATTCCTTGGAAGCACTTGATTATATCATCATCACTAATCTTCGAGAAGATATCTCACTCTATAAAGGTGACTAAACAATCATTCAACACTTAATTGCTCATACTATTTCTCAACTTGTTCTTCACAAGATTCATCGTCGAAAATACGCTTTCAACGCTCGCCGTTGCCACCGGTAGGAGCAATACCAATTTGAGAAGCAAGCACACCAACCTATAAATATCATGCTTTCTTGTTTCAATAAGCTTAGTAAAAAGCTCACCGAGATTCTTTAGGCCCTTAAATTTATCATCGCTTCGCATATCATCAATGAAGTTATCAAGTTGGAAAGAAAGTCTCATTAAATCCGTGCTTGAAAAATCATTGGGATAAAAGTTAGCAAGGCTAAGCACTTTGTCCCTATCATAAGAAGCAAATGAATTCAGAGAATTTAAAGCGGACATGCAAACAAGCAACTCCATATTAGCCTTGTCAAACTGATTGTTAAGCTCTTAGAGAACATTATCAATGATGCCAAGATACACTTCTCTTCTAAAATGATCATCATTTGTTTGTTTTGGGTAAAAACGTGATGATCTTCCATAAGGCACATGTCTACCATCCGGCTTAGGAACTTTGATGCCATATTTAGTGCAAAATGATGTTACCTTTTCTTGAAGAAATTCTTCTCACCCATCATACCTCATTCGTTGCATTCTATCATTAGCCAAATTAACAAGTGCTATAGTATTAATAATATTTTGGTCTCTCTTTTGCAAAGACTGAGACAACTCATCTGTGTATCTAAGTATGACAAGCATCAAGTGTGCATTGAAAACAAAGTCAAATGACTTAAAGGCTCCCACCATAGCATGTATTTTTGGCCAATCATTCTTATGTGAGGGGTCTTTTCCAAGCTGTATGAGTACTTTGCGGATTGTTGAATACATACCAATAATATGCAAAATAGTTTTATAATGAGAACCCCAAGGAGTGTCACTGGGCCTAGCTAACCTCATCTCTTGATTTAATCCCCGTCCATTTTCTATCTCACTCAATTCTAATACTTTCAAAATTTCTTGGGTTGAATTGCTGAAATTTGGCCAATACAAATACCAATTACTTATACATATATATAGTTCAAAAAAAATTACACAAATTTTTGGGCGTGGTTGTGCACACAGGCACCCCCCTGCCGCCGCCCATGGCCCACTTGTTGGATGTATCAACGAGAGGCGGGGACCTCTACAATAATACGTGAAGCACCGCAGAGTAATCTGAGGGTGTTGCTCTGATATCTGCAATCTGTTGCGGCAAAAACGTTGTTAAAACGGTGCCGGTTTTACCGTGTGTAGAAACACCGCGGCGATTCTCTACTGTCTGCCACTGTAGCATCACACTGTATACTGGTCCGAATAAGGCCTAACGCACCTCTACTGTACGTCTCACCATAGCTAATTGCTACAGCAGACAATCCGCGTCAATTAACTAGCTAGTGCTAGTTTGGTACAATCTCTGAGTTGTAAGCAGCCACGCATTAATAATTGTGAGCTGCTACACAACGCTATACCGTTGAAAGCACTTCCAACGGTGTAGCAAAGTTACGTTGAGTTTTAATACAGTGCAGCAAGTTTCATGTGTGTTTCAACGATGCAAAAAGTTTCATGGATGTTTTAGTTTTAAACGGCCGTCTATACATATATGAATTAGTTTCATCCAGTTATTTCCACCTATACACATATGAAACACATATGAATTAGTTTCATCCAGTTATTTGGGATTAAAGCTTCATAAAACTTGATGAAACACGATGAAACTTGGGATGAAATTTCATGAGACTTGGGATGCAATTTCATGAAACTATATGAAACTTGATGAAACACGATAAAACTTGGGATGAAACTTAATAAAACTTCATGAGACATGGGATGAAACTTCATGACACTTGATGAAACACGATCAAACATGGGATGAAACTTAATGAAACTTCATAAGACTTGGGATGAAACTTCATGAGACTTAATGAAACACAATAAAACTTGGGATAAAACTTTATGAAACTATATAAAACTTTATGAAACACGATGAAACATGGGATGAAACTATACGAAACTTGATTAAACTTTATGAGACTTGTGATGAAGCTTCATGAAACTTAATGAAACTTCATGAGACTTGGGATGAAGCTTCATGAAACTAAATGAAACTTGATAAAACTTGGGATCAAACTTCATGAAACTTAATGAGACTTGGGATGAAACTTGATGAAACATGATAAAACTTTAGATGAAACTAAATAAAACTTCATGAAACTTGGGATAAAACTTCATGAAACACGATGTCACTGCTGAAAACTTGTCTTATACAAAAAAAAAAGATGAAACTCCATGAGAGCAAGCTGAACTTTGTTCATAACATAAACGCACACACCATATTAAGTTCAATATACTAGCTAACCAGTTCCACCATGCTTTTGCTCGGTGCTAACAAGCTCCCCGCACTCTGACCTTCCACGTTCCGCGCTTTGAGGTGTATCTCGAGTAGCATAGCGATGCCTTTGGTACACCCAGCCGAGCCCCTACTCGTCGCACTCGTAGCAAATGTACGGCCCTCCCCTGAACTTCTTCGAGACGGTACTTAGCTCTACTCACATGTGGGATGGAGATGAAGTGGGCGTCAGCGCGATCAAGACCGAAGCAGCAGGCCGACCAGCCATCCTTGTCATCCATGCTGCTCAACGCGATCTACTACTCCATGGATGAGCTGGGGGCACCAAGAATGGCGTCGTCAGTGGCGAGAACCGTGGGGGCAAAGAAGCAGCATGAGGACTGGGGTAGACGGGACGAAGAAGAGAGAGGAAATTGGGGGAGTTTAGGTGTGGAGTGGATAAGGTTGTGGTGGACATCAACATATATGGGGATGATCCAACAGTAGATTGCTATCCCGTTTTGCTGCCTCCAAACGCTATAGCATTAATTAGTATTTCTCTTAATAATTTGGCTCCCAAATAATTTTGCCATCTTATTGATGATCGACTGATTGCCAAAATGTTCTTGTCACATCTCCATCGAGCTCTGATTGACGATATAATATATATCTCGAGATCTTATTGATGATATAATATATATCTTTTTGTTGCCAAGGTGTGGTACAGATTAAGTCAAAGAAAGTAAGGAGTAAGTGGTGAGATTTGCATGAGTTTATTTCAATCGCCTCTCATAATTGTTTGATGTAATTTAGAGAAAACCTGCATTTGCAAATGGACAATGCTCCATAATTTTTGCGCCTTGTTTATATACTCTTCTTTTAAATAGGCGAAGGAATCCCCGGGGCTTGGAACTCCACACCACCATGTTTGTGAAAAGGTCACCAAGGTTTTCGAAATCACATCCTGATCCTTAGTGTCAGTTTCTTGTCCATCTTTCCCCAAAACACAGTGAAGCCAAGACACGATCTTACCAAATTTCCATATCAATTTCTCAAAAGCAATTTTGTGTGATTCCCATCTTTTTCATGCATATCCAATACCACAGTGAGACAAACCACAACACATCGCCGTCGAATGGAATGAGCAATGAGATGGCAAAGTTGGGTTGGTGTTCTATGCACAAGTGTTTCACGCAAAGCTTGATGGAATCGGGACGTGTGTGTGTACGGCTCCCAGCCAGACATGTGTACGGCTTGGGCTGGGCATTTTCTTCCCTGGTTGGTCAGTGCCCAATCATCATTCTGCATTTGTTGCTCGATTAGGACTGATGGCAACTGTACTGTAGGATTCTTGCTTAGAGCCATTCTGTTGGCATTTTTTTGTTTTTGAAAATAGTAGGAGAGCTACTATGTTTCATGGAAGAAGGAAAGTTTTATCCAAACACAAAGATAAAAGAGGCTGATGCCGCCTAAAACGCACACAGCCAGACCGACACTGCACGCCACAACCTACTATTGAGTAATTACTAATTACTGATTGCTAATTAGTTCTGTGTTGTTTGCATTGTGTTGTTCAGAATCTGCAGCTTCCTAGCGCCTACCATCATCCATTCTTGGGCTTCATCCTTTATCAATGATAGAACTCCCGAATGGTTAGTGTGCGGGTAAATACAAATTAGAGAGAGGAGGAATAATTCGGAACACACAATTGCATGGTCTTTGGCTTCTATTATATATACGTACACAACAATAACTGTAGGAGTTACAGGAGGCATTAATAGCTACTAGCTACAGGAGTTACAGGAGGCATTAATAGCCACTAGTTACAGAAATTACAAGGCACTAACTTCTAAGTATAACCACACATCTTCTTGATGTTAAGTTAGCTATCTTAACATTCCCCCTCAATCCTAACCGGTAGCCACAAGGTTGAGATTGCTCCGTATAGCAGTGAAAGGTGCCTCTGCCAGTGGTTTGGCAAACACGTCTGCAGTTTGATCTTTCAACGAGATGAATCAAATCTCTAGGGCCTTTGCCGCCACACACTTGCGCACAAAGTGAAAGTCAACTTCTATGTGCTTTGTACGTGCATGAAACACTGGGTTCGTCGACAGCTAGGTTGCACCTAAATTGTCACACCAAAGAACTAGTAGTCTTGACTGGAATATACCAAGTTCTCCAAGAAGCGAATGCACTTGATTGTTTCTGCTATGCCATTTTCTAAGGCCTTATATTCAGACTCTATACTAGATCTTAACACTGCTGCCTACTTTCTGGAACTCCATGAAATAAGATTTGAACCAAAAAATACTGCAAACCCACCTGTCGACCTACGATCATCACTGCAACCGGCCTAATTAGCATCCGAGAAGGTGCTAAGCATGTCGACAAAGAATTGGCCTCCTCTTTCCCCTCGTGCCCTCATGGGAGACTAACTTCGCCGATCGCGGGTTCCTAGGGTCCCGTCTTGCCCTGCCCGTCAAGACCGACGTGGCCATGCCACGCAACCGCCAACGCGGCACCACCTCAGCCCAGGGTCCGACGTGGATGCCTGCGTGGCGCCACGTCACCCTCACAGCGCCATATCACCACAACCCCGAACCCTAAAGCCACATGGACTTAGTTCATATAGACCGTGTCTATGACACGTAGGACCCACTTGTCAGAAATTAAATTAAAAACATTTTAAATCAGAAAATCCTTCGCTGACGTCAACATGCGCAATATTTAGAATTTTCTTTAGAAAAATAATTCGGGAAATTGATTTAAATGATGATTTAGGATTAAAATTGGATAATTCATAACTTTTGCATTATAACTCCAAATTAGATGATTCAAGTTGCTAAAATTTTAGAAAATTATTGTCTAACTAAATAAAATATAATAATTCAATTTAGAGTTCATTTTAGTTCTGTTTTAGAATTTAGAATTCTTTTAAATATCAAATTTAGGTTAAAATTTGTAAAATCCATATCATTTGAATTCTAACTTCAAAAATTAGTGAAATAAATTTCTAAAATCTATTAAAATGATTTTATAGCTGTTTAAAATAATATTATATATTATTTGGTCTCAACTTAATTTGTCTGCTTGAGTTCTATTTGAATTTCATTTGATTTATTTTATTTTCACGTTTAGACTACTGACGATTAAGGGATTTGATACTTCTCAAGACTTAGATTTTCGGTATCGCTTGAAGGCAAGTTATACTTTGACCATTTTGCCCTATTATTTTAAAGTTAATTAAATGCATGCATAATTTTATTCAAGTATTTCAAATTCCTGTTTAAATAATTAGTTATTCCTATTATCCTTGTATGCCAAATTTTGGATGTTGCCATGTCATTCCTTTGTCACTTTAGATAAATTATTATGTTTAATAATCAAATGCTTCATAAATACTTAGACCATGATTTATGTTTTTGGGAGAATTTTAGCCAACTCAATAAAATTTGCTGAAAATTAAAACTATGGTATTGTTTTACCATAGAGAATTTGTAAAGATGATTTTATAGAAATAAAATCAAAAGGGTTTGGACTTGGGCGAAAAGGATGAATGGTGGGTGTAGGTTTATGCACGGGCTTAGTCTGGTTAAGATTAAGACCGAGATTTAAATTGAATGACGCCCAAGTCAATTGAGGACCGGTCTTTGGCGCATTTTGTTATGCCTTATCGTACAACCACATGTCTGTATGGGCGGGACACAGCTTAATAATTTGTAATACCTCTTAGTTATTTGTGCTATGTTGTATGTATGGGTGTTGGGTAGACAGTTTTCCCATCTGGCGCAAGAGGGGGTTTTCGGAGGACGGTCAGTCCAATGGAAGCGAAACCTTAGTGGGCACGAGTACTTTGAGGTAGAACTTTGTAACGGCCTTGTGATGTTTGCTCTGTCACACGCCTTAGGAAGCGTGGATTGGCCGACACAAAGAGTATAATATCTCGTGTGGGTAAAGTTGTACAAACTCTGCGAGTAGAAACTATTGAATAGCGCGTCATGATCATGGACATGCTAGCAAAGCCACTCGAGAGTTAGTTTTGTTTTGGTTTTAAAAGTGATTTCAGCAGATAATTTCGGGATGGATAGTCTGTGGGAAAATTGGGTGGGTAGCCATTGTGATTGGAGGATATCCATCATCTTTTATGGAGGTTATCCACAATAAACTATTGTCATTTAAAATGGTGATTTAGATTATTGTATGAAATGGCTTTGTAATCTAATATGATTATTTAAATTAAAAGCTAACGCTTCATAAAATAACCTTGCCGGTATCCTTTGTCTACCTTATGCATGCATATCAATTCCATATTGGGTGTAACTTGCGAGCACCAGTAGTAGTGCTCACTCTTCTTGAATAATCTTTATTCAGAGAAGATATCTACCGGACGGTGAGGATCTTGGCGCCTAGGTTGCGCCCAGCGATTTACTGCCTCGTGGCGAATCGTTGGGTCTACTACTATTTTTTCGCTTCATTGTGTTTTACTTTATTTGGCCTCGGGCCCTTTGTAATAAACTCTGAATAAATATTAATAAAATCGTGATATGTTTTGATTATCACTTTTGTTTGACTGTACATTAGCTATCTGGACTAATGTATGAACACAGAGAATTCGGGATCCTTCGCTCCGGGTTCGACATCTATCCTCCTGTTGCCCCCTCTGCTGCGATTGTGGTCGTTCGGCGCTTCTCTCGGACGACCCATCTTCGTAGACTCGATCCGTCTGGCGAGACATGTACCATGGGGACGCGATGGACCGACTGACCGTAGGGTCCCTTTGGTGCCATAGACGGGTACGTACTTCCCTATATCTTTACTTCAGTCGTATTACGGGTCATCCTTTATAACCACTATTCTGGCTCGCAGGCACAGTATGCACACATGCAGGTCACATGTGTGTACAAGCACTTCGTGGAGTAGCTGGACCGCCTCACCGCTGACGACATGCGCTGGGAGCCGTACGCTGATCAGGAGACGGAGGGCCGTGCTCCCAGGGGGCTGTCCTCACTGTGCTGGCGCGACCGGGCGTACTGGAGGACCCAGAAGAGGCTCGTCTTCGATGTGTTCGTTAAGGATAACACGGTGCACAGGGTGATGCGTTAGTTCGGCCTCCGCCAGGTTGTTCCAGTTCCTGTCGGGATGAGGGAGCCTGACTCGACCCATGCGTGAGTTACACACAACACATGTTCGTATATTTTTTTGCAGTTTGGTTACGACGACTTCTAATTGCAGTGGTACGTTTCGCGGGCATAGTAGGAGGGGTGGCACCAAGACGTAGTGGGCGGTGAAGATGGAGCCGTGGGTGGCGTAGTGGGCGAACGCCCACGAGGACTGCGTGCAAGAGGACGGCCCATACAACCCCAACGCGTACAACGAGTACCTTTGCTAGTATGCCCTGTAGACACGCACTAGGCTGGTGCATGTCGTGGACCCTCCCACTACTCGTGTACCAGCACCGACCAACGCGTACCCTCTACACTTTGCGCAGAACGTGCAAATCGCGGTACGTACTATCGTGTTTTAAAATGTCTGCGTACGGTTACCTCAATTATAGGTCTGACGCTTTCATGTACTCCTTACAAACGGACATCAACGTCGGGATTGCTAGGGACTCCCAATCAATCCTGGACAGGCTTGGCATTGGTATGGAGGTGACTCGCGACGAGCTAGTGCAGTTTGTGCATCAGGCCTGCAGTGCAGCGAGGCATTGCGTGACCCTGACGTCATGCAGGATGGCCCAGGAGGTGGCTGCGTTGGTGCATACGCCGAGGCCGGCACGACCTACAGCCCAGTCAAGAGGGTCAGGAGGGGCATGTCCACGTGCCCCGCTTGCGCCTACGCCTTGGTAGGCTGGAGGGTCCGGGTGGGGATGTGCGTACGCACCGCCACAACCACCGCCACCGTCGTCGTTCCAAGACACCTACCCGAGAGTGCTAGGGCAGTATCCATTCTTCCTCGACCCGTATGGACAGTACGGTGGGTTTGACCCTTTCTCGCGCATGGCCTCCGACCAAGGTATGTTTCCTCTCTTCAGGTTTGTGATCGTCGATATATTGTAGAGATTTACATTATTTGTCCTGCAGGTTTCGTGCTCTAGCCGGCTGTTGACCTCTCCCCGCACGAGGACGTGGACGCCTTCTTCGCAGATGCACCTAGGGAGGTCAAAGGAGCAGCTAAGCCCGCACCCATCGAGGTTCTTTCTAGGTCGCAAGTTAGCGGGCCCCTAGTGATCACGCAACCATAGTTGGAGTCGACCTCCTTAGGAGCACGGACTAGTAGGGCTCCTGAGCGTCTTTCCCTGTCTATGCCCTGGCCCAGGCACCCCGCGCTTCGAAATCCCAAGCGGGGGCGTATTGGTGGGCGCGGACCGGGTGTGAGACGTGGCGATGACGGAGGAGGTGCTGCGGGTGGTGTAGTGGGTACTTCGTAGTTACTATGACATGGTTGTCTATGCATTCCCTCTAGCATTGTTCTATAACTTGTATTATGTGTTTACGTATTCTACTTCGTAGTTACTATGACATGGTTGTCTATGCATTCCCTCTAGCATTATTCTATTACTTATTCATAGATTACTTTCGAATAGTTTGTGACCTAGTCGCTCAACCGTTCGAGGACTTGGCAGAAAAAAGTGGCCCACTGCTAGCCAAGTCATGCAACGGTTGAGTGACTAGTCCACGTGTCACTCAACTGTTGGGCTTGCCAAGTCGTCCAACGGTTGAGTGACTAGTCCATGTGTCGCTCAACCGTTGGGCTAGTACTTGCTGCCAAGTCGTCGAACGGTTAAGCGACTATCAACCGTTGGGCCAGTACTTGCTGTCAAGTCATCCAATGGTTCAACAACTAGTCTACGTGTCGCTCAACTGTTGGGCCAGTACTTGCTGCTAAGTCGTCCAACGGTTGAGCGACTACACCGTCGTATAGAAAGACAGACCCGGTCCCGTCACAGTTTCTTTCGCCATTTCTCTCGGCAGATAACCATAGCACATCGGGAGAGGAGAAAAGGGGGAGAAGGTAGGGAGAGGGAGAAGCAGAGGAACGAGAGAGAGAGAGAGAGAGAGAGAGAGAGGAGGAGGAGGAGGAGGAGAGGAGCTTGGGAGAGGTACACAAAGGGAGGAGCGGAGCTTGGGAGAGGGCGGTTTGGGAGGAGAGGAGCTCGAGACGTGAAAGAGAAAGACGGAGGAGGCTCATTAATAGGAAGAGAAGGTCTCCACATGAAGGTAATAGTCTTGTTTGTTCTTGTTCTCAGCCGAATGTAGGCGACGTGTAGCTACTTGTTGGTTTAGCACGTATTTGGGAAATGTATGTTGAGAAATCGTTGGTTGCAATGTTTGAAATATTTACATTGATAAATCAGTCATGTCGGAGCCCACAAGATTGAAAGTGCATTACGGTGTTGATACGGTTCGTGAAGGTCCATACGGTGTTGACCTAAGTGGTTTCCAACAAGTCACTATAGTACACCCGGACGTGGAGGATGTCCGAATCGTAGATGTCCTACGTTGGCTCACCGAAAGCTTCTCCTTGGACCTCGAGGTGTGGAGTGTCGCCGTACAAGGGCTTTCGAGCCGGTCTGCCATGCACATTCGGTGGGAGTTGACCAGACTGATGCGCACGGTTGCATGCAAGGGATTTCTAGAAGGTTGCAGGCGCCATGGCTACGAGTGCGTGCTACTCATGCAACCATGTTCGAAGGGAGTCGTCGGAGGCCCTTCCGACGGCTATTGTTGGGTTGGTGCGAGCAGCTCAGACGCGGAGCGTGTGGTTCGCGAAGAAGACACGGTGGCTGATGTTGCGGACGCAGAAGAGGACGAGGTGACCGATGTTGTGGAGGCAGAATAGGAGGCTATCGTCAGCTTCGTGCAATGTTTGCTGACAAGGGATCACTGCTGGAAGCTATTAAGCTGTGGGCCTTGTCCATGCAGTGGCCATTTCGTGTACTCAAATCTAGTCGGGAAGCGATTACACCGTGGTATCTGCGGCGGTAGGTGTCCTTAGGCGTGTGCACGCACGAAGACCAGTGTGAGACTCCTTTGGATTGTCTCCAAGGTGGAGACGCACTCGCTGCTCGATAGTGTTTTGCCGAGGCATCGCAACTTGACAGCGTCCACCTTCATAGCCAATGTGATGTACAGAGAGATAGTGAAGAAGATGGACCTTGAGGCCAAGCACATCATGGTGGCTATCGAGCAGAAATTCAAGTACAAGATTAGCTACGCGAAGGCATAGCGTGCTAAGTAGAAGGCGTCTTATGACAACCTTCCTCGTATGCTCCAAGTGCTGCAGGACAGGAACCCGGGCACATACATTGCTATGAAGGACAAGCCATCCAAAAGACTACCGCTAGGTTTTATGGTATTGCAAAGGGCCTTCTTAGTATTCGGTCCCTGCATCGATGCATTCAGACACATGTTGCCCGTGATCTCAGTGGACGGGACATTTCTAATTGGGAAATACAAGGGCATGATCCTGATAGTAATTGGCGTTGATGGCAACAATCAGATTCTGCCCTTAGCCATCGCTTTCGTCAAAAGTGAGAATTTCGATAGCTAGTTGTAGTTCCTTCGACATCTGAAGGAGAAAATAGTTGGGGCACGTCCTGATGAGCCATTCCCTTGGTCAGACATGAGGAACAGATGATGCATTCGCCATCTTGGGGCCAACTTCTTCAAACAGTTCAGGCAGCAACCGTTGATGAAGCTGTTCAAGAGGCTTGCTATGCAGAACCAGCATCGTAAATTTGATACGTTGTGGGAGATGTTGGATGAGCACACCAGGAAGCATGTCGTCGAGAGGAACAAGCATCCCCTCATTCCTAGGGCAGCGCAGCCCGAATGCCTCACACCACTGCAGGAGATCGACCCTTCCCATTTGATGTGGAGTACCTCGAGGGACATCAGGTCTTTCTCTTATTGGATTGATACCAAGCCATTGGAGAAGTGATCCTTGCTGCATGGCACGGACGGTGCAAGATATGGCAATGACCACTAACCTTGTAGAGGTGTACAACAGGGTTATTAAGGACCTTCGTTCTCAGCCTCTCGTCGCCATCGTGGAAGGAGTTCTGCATGGTACAATCGGATATTTTAGGGAAAGGCATGCAAATGTGGCCCTTCATGTAGCCAACCCACATACACCGTACTGCTCGAAGATTACAGCGTACATGTAGGCCAAGACCGAGAAGGCTCAATCGCACACGGTCTTCATAATGGGCAATATAGAGCATTGATTCGACGTGGTCCTTTGAGACAGAGCCGGATTTGGGACAGCTCGGTCTCTTGTTACCCACGAGGTATGCCTTGGAGACCATGTGAATGAATATAGCTGCGCATGCAACAAGCTAAAGCTCCTTCACAAGCCAAGCTCTCATGTCCTTGCCACGTGTGACACCATCCACATGGACCCATCGAACTTCATATCGGAGTACTTCATGAAGGAGAGGGAGCAGTAAGCGTGGTGCGGCGAGCTAAGGGGCTTTAGGGTTGTGGGCAACTTCGTCACGTTGGATATTGCACAGATGACTTGGATTCCAGATCTAGACCTGTTGAAGGGGGGAAGGGCCGTCGGCAGACGAAGGGGAAGCTGGAGCAGCGGGTAGACGTTGCAGCCACTACCGCCAGGAAGGCCACACTGCGAGAACTTGCAAGGCGGCTGTCGATACGTAGGAACACTGACTTGTACTTCAGCATGTTGTAAATTGTACTTCAATCAGTACTTTGCTTGTTGTAAGCACTATGAAACTAATTGTATTGTAATTACAAATTTTATCTTTATTTGAAGTGTCAATCTCTTGTCTTAATTGCAATGCACGACGTGACCTCACTCGGTAGCGCATGACGTGACCACTCTCTGTAAAGTAGGACGAGACCACTCTTTGCAAAGTAGGACGTGACCACTCTATGTAAAGCAAGACGTGACCACTCTTTGCAAAGCAGGACGTGACCCGACGAGGTAGCTTTTCAGGTTGATGTGACCCGACGAGTCAGCTTTTTAGGATGACGTGACCTAACGAGGTAGCCTTTCAAGACGATATGACCCGACGAGGCAGCCTTTAAGGACGACGTGACCCAACGAGGCAGCCTTTCAAGACAACGTGACCAAACGAGTCTCCTAAGGGACGCTGCCTCGTGGACGCGAATTTCTTTCAACTGAATTACAATTCAGTCGCGTACGCAGTGCCGGCTCGGTATATAAGTACTACCCTTTCCACACCGCGTTCTCCTGCATCCTGAGTTCAACACAATCTTGCTCAGATGGACAAACACTAGGAGGAGGTCCACAAAATGCAAAGGGAGTATGCGGCCCAAGCAGAACAAAGGGGACATGCCAGGAGGCCACCTCCTTGCAATGACGCTGCCCCCCCTCCCCCATAGCAACAACCCCTACCACAACATCCCAACCGAGCGTTCGTCGCAACACCCACCCGAGGGGGAGATGCCGCCCCTCTATTGGTGTAGGGACAGATGTAAGTTCTTCAAGTCCAAGCACTTGCTAAGCCTGAGCATGCATTACTGGGGTTGCGCAAACTACTCCAGTGACTATCTCGACTGCCGTTGGGATATGAGATGCTATCGGTAGCCGGTAAGGACATGTAGCATTATGTTCCCCTACCATTTCTCTTTCAAAATTCGCACTAACAACCTCCCCTGTACACCCATAGTCCCCGGATCTACTATGTGGCTATCGCAAGAGGATCGACATAAAGATCCATCCACACGACCAGTGGACTCTTGACTGCGAGGAGTGGGATGCCAGTAGGGACCGCGAGCAGAGGGAGGAGGAGCGCCGCACCAAAGAGCACAACTAGCGTATCCGGCAGGAGACGCAGGCCCATCTAGAGGCGTGCAGGCGCAGGGAGTGTGAGAAAAAGAGGGAATTGGTGGCCGAGGCCATGGCGGCCGGCGAAGAGTAAAACGCTGAGCTCGCAAGGAAGGGCAAATGATCCCAGTCCATGCAGTAGTCCGACCCTCTTCGTCTATGTGTCCCATGTATTTATAATTCCCTAAAGGCATGTGTGTACTGTCCTTGGTTCATTAGCCTACTTGCCATGTAACCCCTTGTCGGATCAAATATCATATTGTTATCATTGCACCATTTCTCCAAAGTTCATCATGTATGAATTTCCTGGCGCATCAAAATATCACTTACCTTCGTACTTACGAATCATTGCTACCTCTATCGTCCTCACAAAATTCGTCAGAAATTTAGCGCATTAGAACAACATACGATGATCACAAAATATTATTGTGAGTTTCACAAGTTTCGTACCCTTCAGATTCTACGAAAATCACAAACGGACCAACCAACCTTGTCACCACCCTTTTATTTCAAAAAAAAAACATCCTACAACAGAATTTCCTAAATGTAATACCTAAAAAATGTAACATTTATTCCCACATAATTATTCCAACCGGATTTATTAAATAGCAGATTTAATTCTTCAAATCGCCCCGTGGTTGGGTGACTTACTCCTAGTCGCTCAACCACTAGGCGACTTAGTGAAGTCGCTCAACTACTAGGTGACTCTAACTCTTGGCGCTATGTGGTTGGACGACTATGGCCAGTCGCCCAATGGTTGGGCGACTAGGAGTAAGTCGCCCAACGGTACAGCGACGGATGATTATTTCTGACAAAAAAATAAGGTAATATTATTTCTATAATTCCGAATAAAAATAGATTATTTTAAAAAAAATTCCCTGGGTGTGTATGCTGTTGATCTTTTTTTTTATTAATTAACCTGGTTTTTAATTTATTTTTATTATTAACATCTCGCCAACTTTATTTCTAACTCTGACTTTTTTTTGCCACACCACCACTTATGGCGTGGCAAAACAACATTGTCACGCTAGCATCATGATGTAGTCAAATCCTGTCACTCCACCACTAGTGGTGTGATAGTGTTGTTTGGTCATGCCACCACTAGTGACATGACAAGAAGTGTTATTTAGGTAGGCTTACTCTATGGCATGGTAGTGGTAGTGTTGTGTTGCCACGTCATGAGTGATGGCGTGGCCAAAAGGGTTAGATTTGAAAATAAAGTTGACGAGGGGTTAGTAATAAAAATAAATTAAAAAATAGGTTTGACAATGATCTAATAATCCTCATTTAATTATTTATCTGTAATTCTTATTATGGATAATAATACCATCATATGGTTCTTGGGTATACCCTTAATGTTCATAAGGAGAAAATTTGAGTCGTAAGTCCTTCTCGACTACCTCATGATAAATAAGTTATTCTCGACCACCCCCATAATCGTAAGTCCTTCTCGACTACCTCATGGTAAATAAGTTATTCTCGACCACTCCCATAATCGTAAAGTTCTTCTCTGACCACCCCCATAGTCGTAAGTCCTTCTACAACTACCTCATAGTCGTAAACTTTTCTATGACCACCATGTGGTCGTAAGCCCTTCTACGGCCAGGTAAGCTACGACTACCCTAAAATCGATGGAGCTTACAGACAAGTAGGCCCAATCGATTAGGGAATCTAAGCAGTTAGCATACACTGTTATTCTTTGGAATAATCGCATAATACTTCTCTCTCTCGACGATAGGCGCCAGGCGACAGAGGGTGTTACTACTCCAGCGATAGCGCCATCAACGTGCTCATTATATGAAATAATGAGGCGCCTCTTAGCTTGGAGAAACGACCACCTCTTCGTACACTATATAAAGGCCACAATCAGTTGATAGGAGGGAAAAAAAGCAACACAATCAAGGGCACAATACATTAGACTTTAGTCTTTCTCTTGATCTGTAGCCAGCATACTCAATATAACCACAAAGGAGTAGGGTTGTTATTTACTCCGGAGAAGGCCTGAACCTGTATAAAATCCTTGTGTCGTTCTCTCTATGTGATCCCTCTTGGAGACCCCCTGAATCAAACAATCACACGTAAGATCGGTTCTAAAACACCGACAGTTGGCGTCGACCGTGAGGATCTTCTCGTCAATAGGTTTTCTACCGTGGGGATCTTCTCGTCAATAGGTTTTCTTCATTTTTTTTTCAACTCTAATGCCTCGATGGCAGGAGAGTGGAATGAGGAGAACTGGCCCGACTTGTCCGATTACGTAGAAATCGACATGAATGACGGCTTCGACTACGAGCCGAGTATCACTTTATCCGATGGTATTGTTACCTCTAGAGATCATTCGCTAGATCCAGGAGACCATATCACCGATAGAGTTGAAAAGGGATCCTTATCCCCCACAACAGCACGTTCAATAGAGGGACCAGTTTTCTCAGAGGGCACGGGTCTATCCGGCCACGATCAGGACTGTACCAAGATAGGCTCACAGCATGACAAGGGTTCTCCCTCCAAATGTTCATATCCGCCTGAGGCAGTCCAACCTGGCGAGGCAAGTTCTGGAAGCCATCATTCCAGAGCTTCATCGACATCTAGTGGTCATCTCTCTCCAGTTAGCCCCACAGAGGATGGGGTCGAGCATGCTTTTCCTACGAGTTCGACCATACCCTCGCAGGGCTCACCTGCGGACGGAGATGGTTATAACCCGGAATCCCCCTTCCAGGAGGGTCTTGCTCCAAGTTGTCAAACGGTGTCTTTCGATTACTCCTCAAGCGAGCAGGTCTCAAGCACATGTGGAGATCATCAACGGGAGATCTTCGTCCTTCCCTCAGATAATGATCACTCTCCTAGTGACAGGACTGAGGATGCTCTCCACCGATCACACTCTACGACCCCTCGTGGCAATGGCGAGGACACCTCTGGTGATGAACGGGGTCAACACTCTGATGAGCACGAGGGAAATCCTCAAAATGATCGCACTCCATTGAGGCAAACTCGAGGATCGGATATGGACGACCTGGGACAACCCGACGGAGAAGAATTGTGACTTAGAGAAAAATGCCTAGGCGCGTTCAGTATCAGTCAGAGGAAGCTCAGAAACTCCAACACATCAATGATCTGCTCGAGAACCCAACTTGAGAACTCGCCCGAATGCCCAGCTACGACCTCTTCGCCGAAGAGATCGCACGAAAGGTTCGAAGCCTGATGGCCAGACTCGAGCATCCTTCTGGCATTATTCCGGAAGTCGTAGCGGTACGACTCCATCAGCTACCAGTTGTTCGAACAACTCACCACACGGAGATCGGCGCGACAACAGGTTACGTCATTCCCCTAACCTAACTCCAGTCAGAGAAGAGTTCTTCGAATGCCTGATGATCAATAAGCTCCCAGGAGAGGTGATCATTCACCACTCTGACCCAGAAACCTGTAGAAGCAGATAAAATACGAGGAGTATTACCCTTGTAGAGCCGAGACTTATTATCATAAGTCGGGTTCACCCACGACTGGGTATCGTCGTGTACAATCACCTGGCGGCATCAACCCTTCTTTCCTGCAAAGAAGGTTTTACGAAGTGATTACCGGATGTAGGGCATTCTAGCCTGATCTTCGAGCAGTTCGCTGGCCACCGCGGTTTCGACCAGTGAATATGGAGAAATTCGATGGGTCTCAGAATCCCATCGAATTTCTTCAAATCTACACGACCACTGTCCGAGCAGCAGGAGGAGGTGGGCACGTCATGGCGAATTACCTTCGACTGTACTCGAATGGTCCGCTCGATCGTGGTTGCTAAATCAACCACCCGAGTCGATCTATTCGTGGCAACACCTCTGTGACCTTCTACTGGCTAACTTCTAGGGCACCTACAATCGCCCTGGAAAGGAGAACGATCTGCATAGGATAAGACAAAATTACCACGAGACCTTACGTCAATTCATCAGACGTTTCAGTCAGGTTCGAAATTCAATTCTAGAGGTTTCTAACTCATCTGTTATCAAAGCCTTTAAATAGGGAGTCTATAGCAGAAGGATTATAGAAGACATCACTTTGAATCCTCCTGCTACTGTCACTGAACTTTTCAAGATGGCCGATCGATATGCGACTGCTGCTGAAGCAGTCGAGTGGAACGAAAACATCGATCGAGACGACAAGAATCCTCAAGAAGCAGGCGAAAGTAATAAGAAGAAGGACAAAAAGGCCAAGAAATCCAAGAGCAAGACGAAGGGCCAAAAACCTCAAGCCAACAATTCTAAGGAGGTCTTGGCCGTAAGCGATAAGGAGCTAGGAAGTTCCAAGACATATCCCGACCGAGGCAAAGGTAAGCGCCCCGAGCGGAAGAACGATAAACCTAGGTGGTGTCCTTTCCATAAAAAGGAAGGACACGACCTTCGCAATTGCTAGGTTTTGCAACGAAAACTCGAGGACTATTACACTGGCATAGGACCTCTCCCTACTCTCGAGGAGGTAGGCCGAGTGAGTGGTCAAAAGCAATCAAACGACGAGGAGGAAATGTCGTTCCAAGATCCGGAGCATACCATCGAGCATATCTCTAGGGGATCATAGGCATACGAGTCAAAATGACAGCTTAAGGATGTCAAACGTGAGGTAAACTCCATTGACCCTCCTCTTGTCAATAAATTACCGAAGTGGTCGGAAGTCACCATCTCTTTGGAGAATGGGATGGTGACTGTCCAATCCCTTCTACTCAACCAGGTCGGTTTTCGATTGTGGCTGAGCCCACCATCAACAACTATCGAGTAAATCGAGTGTTAGTTGATGGTGGTAGCTTGTTAAACATCTTGTTTACGAGTACTCTGGACGAGATGCAAGTACCCAGGACCAAGGTAAGATCGGTATGATACTCTTTTCATGGGTTTATACCGGGGTCTTCGGCCAAACCTATTGGCTATGTTTCTCTTCCTTTAACATTTGGTTCTCCAAGCAATTTTAGAACAGAGAAAATCTCTTTTGATGTGGTCGATTTCGACACGACACATAATGCTATACTCGGACGACCAACTTTGGCAAAATTCTTAATGGTTGCTCATTATAGGTATCAATGTCTTAAGATGCCAGGTCCCAAAGGAGTAATCACAATTCACTATGATAAAAAGATGACACATACGTGTGACCGTCGATCCCTCGAGATGGTTGGCCAGATACCAACTCAAGAAGAAAACAAGGAGCAGCCTTCGACCAAGTAGTCGAAGTCTAAAGCTGCACCAAAGCCAAATGACCAGGTCAAAAAGGTTCCTCTGGATCCAGAGGAACCCTCGAAGACTGTTCGCATCGAGGATACTTCCGACCCCAAATAGAAAGACACCCTCGTTACTTTCCTCCAAGCTAACGCAGATGTCTTCGTGTGGCAAGCATTCGACATGCCGGGAGTCCCCAGGGAGGTGATTGAGCATAGGCTAGCTTTACAGCCTGACAAGACACCCGTAAAACAAAAATTACAGATATTTGCACCTAATCGACGAGATGCTATCAGATTAGAATTGGACAAGCTACTTAAAGCAAGCTTTATAAGAGAAGTCGACCACCCAGAGTGGTTGGCCAACCCTATAATGGTTAGGAAGTCTAATGGCAAGTGGTGTATGTGTGTAGACTTCATTGATCTCAATAAAGCTTGTCTAAAAGATGATTTTCCTTTACCTCGTATCGATTAGTTGGTTGATTCTACTGCTAGTTGTGAAACACTAAGTTTTCTAGAAGCATATTCTGGTTATCATCAGATTAATATATGTCTAGAAGATGAAGAAAAGACCGCATTTATTACACCATTTGGAACATTTTGCTATGTCAAAATGCCATGTGGTCTAAAAAATGGTGGCACTTCTTTTCAACGCTTGATGTAATCAACTTTTTCACCTCAACTAGGCCGCAATTTGGAAGCCTATGTTGACGATCTAGTCGTAAAAAGCATCAAGCGACTTACGTAAAAAGCATCAAGCGACTTAATCATGTTTTCGACTTGCAAGAAACATTCGACAATCTCAGAAAACACCGCCTGAAACTCAATCTTGGGAAGTGTGTGTTTGGAGTCTCTTCAGGAAAATTGCTTGGATTCCTTGTCTCTGCACGAGGAATCGAGGCAAATCCCGAAAAGATAAAGGCCATTGTGCAAATGCGCCCTGTGAGGTACAATTTATCCCTCGAAAGGATAATTTTCTCGCAGACCAGCTTGCTCGTATGGCTTCTTTCCGATCACAAGTACCAAAAGAAGTTTTCTTGGAGCAGCTCCAGAAGTCGTCTCTGGTCGAAACACCAGAGACAACTCCTATTGACACAGCCTCCCTAGAATACGAGGATAGTTGGATGAATCCCATCTACGAGTATCTTCAGACTGGTACAATACTTGATGATGATATCGAGGCAGATCGCTTATCCTGAAAGGCCAAAATGTATACTTTGGTCGAAGGAATCCTCTATAATCGAGGCACTCAAGGAGTACTCATGCGATGCATATCACAGAGAGAAGGATTAAACCTCCTTCACGACATATACGGGGGCATCTATGGGACTCATGCTTCCTACAGAACGCTGGTCGGAAAGGCCTTTCGACTAGGTTTCTATTGGCCAATAGCCCTTTATGATGCCAAAGAGCTGGTTAAGAAGTGTGTACAATACCAGTTTTATAGCAGGCAAATACACCAACTAGCTGAGGCATTACAAACAATCCCTCTATCTTGGCCTTTTGCGACCTGGGGTCTCGATTTCCTAGGACCGTTCCCAAAAGCTCCTGGTGACTTCGAGTTCCTTTTTGTGGCTATTGATACGTTCACAAATTGGATTGAAGCCGGACCGGTGACTGAGATAACAACGGAAGCAGCAAAAAGGTTCATGATGAGAAGCGTGATTACTTAGTTTGGAGTCTCAATGACTCTAACCAAGAACAACTTCGAGCAGATAACATCAACCTACTCGAAGAGAAGAGAAATCAAGCCTTAATCCATTCAGCAGTTTACCAACAAGCCCTACGCAAATACCACGATCGTAAGGTCCAACCTTGTAGCCTTGCTGTAGGTGACTTGGTATTGAAAAAGATTCAATCCCAGTCTAATCGGAACAAACTTTCCCTCAAGTGGAAAGGTCCTTACACAGTGGTCGAAGTTACGCGACCAGGTTCGGTACGACTTGCAATGGAAGATGGCCGAGCTCTCTCTAATTCTTGGAATATCGACTAGTTACACAAATTTATGTGTGACCAACCATCCCTACAATAAAGTACCATGTTCTTTCTATCTTTATTGTCTTACTTTGAGTAGCGCTTTGATAATGTTTCGATCATTTATTAAAAACACCTAGTCTTTCTTTACACTGGTCGAAAGGACGATAACATCACCTAGTCGAAGTCTTTCCTCTCTTCACATGGTCCTACCCACTAGAAGGAACTTTCTAGTGTCGACTCATTCCTCACTTTTGCTGGCAACACAAAAGAGCTCGGGTTCAACAAACATGGTCGAAATATTTTCAAGCCAACTCTTTTCACCTTAGTTTATTTCTTCATTCATTTTGAAAAATACTCTAAGCAGAGTACACTTTTGTAATTTGTTTAACTACTTTTCGTTAACTCGGTTCGTTACAACTGGTCAGAAAAAGACACAATACCTAGTCGAAGTCTTTCCTCTCTACATGTGGCCCTACCCACAAGAAGAAACTTCCTAGAGTCGTCCTGTTTCTAACTCTTGCTACCAAAGTAAACCTACTGAGTCTACTAGAAAAGGTCGAACGAATTTCTAAGGTACTCCAAACGTTTGTCTAACTCAAGTTGCCGCTCTTGATTTGATTTATTTGGTCGAAGAGGGTAACATCACCTAGTCGAAGCCTTTCCTTTCTGTACGTGGTTCTGCCCACTAGAAGGAACTTCCTAGTATCGACTCGTTCCTACTTTTACGACCAATGCATGATAATCTGGATCGAAAATTATAAGTTAGCCAAACCTCTCTCTCTCCTTTTTTTTAAGAGAAAACCCTTTTTAACACTATTTACTTAGTTTACCTAAATAAACTAAGCAAATAATCGGGGGCTACGATAAAGTTATTAATATGACTTTAATTCTTAGTCTTAATTTCCTTTTTATTTTCTTTGTCTTATGAGTTACTAACTACTCGATGAGACAATTTGCAGGAAAAAGAAAGGATTATATACATCAATAGAAACTTGTCTTTACAGGTTTCTATTACAAACTACTCTAACGAGGGAGATCCTATTTGCATCTCCTCCATGACCTTCTTGTTGATTGACTGTATTTCTTCAATCAACCGCTCCGCTTCTGCTTTAGAGCAGTCAAAGTTGGCTTCGATTGACTGCAGACTAAGATTGGGGTAATGAGCTTTAAGTTTTGCAAGAACATAACTTACTATGCCTTCGACCGCCTCATTTATCGAATCAGCTTGGTTGGTCTTCAGAGTGGTCACCAATTCTTACAAAGTCCCGACATGTTCTCTAATGGTACTCGTGTGAGCAATTATCGTGTCTTCACGAGGAGTGACCACCTCATCACGTAGCCTACTAAGTACATTGTTCAAGAGGAAAATGTTGTCCTGAAGGTGAATCTTCATCGACTTCATCTCCTCGTGATTACAAGTCGAAGCCTCACGGAGTTGTTTTATTTCGACTGCTTGTTCTGAAAAGAGTAAAACTAGTTAGACAAAATAACCCTTAAAGGACTGGAAAACTAGTCACAGGTAAAGGATTGCTTACCTACTAGTCGAGAGTCTAACTTCTTGACTTCATCATCATGGGAAGCAGTGCTCTTTGCATATCACTCTTCCCACGACTTTATCTCCTAGTCTTTTTCTTTGGCGACACGGGAAATCTCGTGAACAATCAAGATCTTTTCTTTGTCCTTGATTTCGAGCTTGCCCATTTCGACCTCTTTTTCTTAAAAGGAATAAGAGTTATAAAAATAAAAGAAGGTCACTATCATAAGTGGTATTAAGTTTAGAACTTACCGTTTATTTGTCCCTGCAACTTTTGAGTTGCAGAGTTTGCCTCTGAAGCTTTTTCAAAAGGTCCTCTTTCTCTTCCCTTTGCTTTTTCGTTTTGACCTTCTCGTAGTCGAGCGAATCAGCCAAGGACTTTTCATCGCTCTCAAACCTATAAGAGGTTAAAAGTAGACATAAGTACTATGCAAGTGGTCAAAACATAAAGGACTACAAGTAGCAGTGACTTACCATCTCTCCTTTGCTTTCGCGAGTTCCGCTTTCTACTCTGAGTAACTTTCGAGTTATCGGTGGTATTCTGCTTGATAGCAATTTCTTCGAAAGTTTTCCGTAAAACGAAAGATAGTGAGAAGCGAGAAAAAACCACATATGTGAGTGTCATCAGGTGTTTACATTAATGCTCGTTCGAGCAAAGGTGGAGAATACTCTAGTGGAATCCTTTAGCTTATCGATCTCCTGAACTCGGTTCCACCACACCTTTTCGAGACGCTCGTCGTTGAAAACATTCCTCCTATTAGGAATGTCCTTAGGGTGAGGAACCCGATCACGAGATAAGAATGCACGAGATCCCACAACAGACGCGGGGCCGAAAAACCCGAAGGAACGATTGAAGAAGTCAGACTCTTCTTCTTCCTCGGTGAGGGCAGCATCAGCAGCTTGACCTTGGGGGCCAGGGAGAACGACTACGATGACTTTCTTCCCGGCGCGGTGATCGAAGGCTTCACCGCCATGATCGGATGCTTCCACTGCAACCTCCGCCGTCTTCGCTTCTGGCTCCACAACGACCTCGGTGGTCGTAGTCGCTTCAGTAACAACAGCCTCTTCCACCGCATGGACTGTGGACGATCCTTCGACCACCTCCACTATCGTCTCTCCGACTGCCGGAGAAATAGAAGTGGGTTTCTCGACTGGAACGTCCTTGGAGGTTGGGGGAGTCGGGCTACGATTACAAAAAGGAAAACACGTCAAATTGTGGAAAGCAAAAGGTAAATGTTGTTCTTATACTTTTTACATACCTTCGTTTCCTGGATTTGATCTTGAATCCAGAAAAAACCTTCCCTAAAGAAAATTTCTTCGACCACGTCTGGTCGAAATTTGAGTTGAGGAATGGGTCAGCCATAACCACGTCTTGTTGTGGGTCTTGAGCGAGAACTACCGCTCCTTGATCCTCCTGACTCTCAGGATGACCGAGACCTATCTCGACCACCCCAAGGGTAGCACTTTCCTCGACCATGGGCCCTGCTGGCGCAGCAGTTTCCTTCACAAAAGATATAAAGCTCTTCCAATTCTCCTTTTCTAGTTGTTTGACAAAGCCATGAGAGGTAGGAACTGCGAAAGTCTTGTTGTCGTAGTAGAAGGGCACCTTGGTCTTGGGAGCTTTGTGTTTGAGAGCTTCGACCGCCTCGACCGCCTTGGCTTTTTCTGCAGCAGCCATATCCGCAGCAAATTTCTCAAAAAGGCCTGGTCGAAGCAATAGAGCTTGAGCCTACGCCTCCCTTATCAGCGACCCTCACAAGTCGACGTTTTTTAGCCGGAGGAGCTTTCACTTGCTCTACCTCCGTGCCAATGACCATTAGTCCAACCTCTTGGTTGTCCCGACGGCCTTTCATGCCTACTTTTTACAGGAGTCAGAAAAAGAAATATTACTAAGTGGTCGTTTTCTGTGACCATCCCCTAGTTGTAAGTCATACCTAGTCATAAGTTTTTCTACGACCAGTACCTAGTCGTAAGTTTTTCTACGACAATCCCCTGGTCGTAGGTCCTTCTACGACCAGTACCTAGTCGTAAGTTTTTCTACGACAATCCCTTGGTCGTAAGTCCTTCTACGACCAGTACCTAGTCGTAAGTTTTTCTACGACAATCCCCTGGTCGTAAGTTCTTCTACGACTATGAGATCCTAATGGTGAAATCAGTCTTTGATTACCTTTAGGCGTTCCATCTTGTCTTTCATGGACAAGACCGCTAGGATTTGAGGAACCACCACACTGGGTGGCGGAGCTTTCTCACAAATGATCTTGACTTGGATGTCAATCTCCGTTTGTAAGAGATCTACGCAAGCAAATAAGACACTCAGTTGATAGGCTTGAGATTAACCAAAAGGGAGCTAAGTTGAAAAATTTACTTACCCCTCTCGTAATCTCTAGTTGAGTCTTTAGGCCCCGAGTACCTCCGCATGGGTTGTGCTCGTTTCTTTAGAGGGCTAATGCGGCACGTGATAAAATCCTTCACCACGCGCCATCTGGTGAGCCCGTATTTATTCAAGTCTTTGATGGCTTGAATATAGGCGGCAATCCGGCCAAGATCTTTGGGAGTCGAATCCCAGAAAAAAAATCTTTTCATCAGCGTTCCCAACGAAAGAAAGATTGTCTTCACTGGTCGTCTCCTAGTAGAACCACTTCTTCTTTCACCACGAACATGACGACCATGTGAACATCTGAATGTACTCATTCGACTTTTCGTCGTGGAGCTTTAGACCACAACTACCGGTGACTCCCACTATTCTGGTCATCCCGTAGAAATATTAGAATAGCTTTAAGTCGGCCGAAATTCCCAGGTAGGCCTCACACAAGTATACGAACATACTCAACATCATGATGGAATTGAGAACAAGGTTCGCCAATTCCACCCCAAAGTGCTCGAGTACGAGTGTGGGAAAAGAGTGAGCAGGCAATCGAAGGCCACACTCACAGTACGCCTGGAAGATAGGAATTTGGCCAATCTCCCCTGATGACCAATGTTGTCCTAAAGCTTCAAACCAGTTCACAAATTAACTCTTTCTTCGGGATCTTCTCGGTGGAAACCAAAGCCTTTATCTTGGCCACATCCATCTCCGATTCAGCCCACTGGGAAGTAGTTCCAGCCATCTTTCTCAAGAGAGGGAGATTTGGATTGGGAAAGGTCTCTAGAGGGCGTACGATTTGGTTGGCGGTGAAGAATGAAAGAGCTCGATGAATAGTTGGAGTGATTGGGGAAAAAAAGTAAGAACCCTAGAATCATACCCACGGTAAGTTTTTATAACCGTACACTTGAGTTAAAGACGTGGCAACCCAACAGTTACCACCTTTTAGGAACCGCTCAATGAGCGAGGTCTCTGGCAGGAGATAGCTTCTTTCTTAAGTGCCTCGGGCACTTTCGGCAAAACCGATATACACTCGGCAAAGGCTTTGCCGAGTGCTACACTTCGGCAAAAGGCGCTCGATAAGCGGTTTATCGGCAAAGACCCTTTGCCGAGTGCACTATCGGGCACTCGGCAAAGGCTTTGCCGAGTGCTAATCGACACTCGGCAAAGAAAAGTCGCCATGACGGCGCCGCCACTGTGACGACGTCTTTCCGAGTGTCAGGTCAAGCACTCGGCAAGGTCTCGCTTTGCCGAGTGCCATTGAATCAAACACTTTCGGCAAGGTGGGCGTCGTGCGAGTGCCACCGGAGGACACTTTCGACAAGCAGGCCATCTTTGCCGAAAGTGCCCGCCCGTGGCACTTTCGGCAAAGCATGTTCAGTGGTCACTTTGCCGAGTGTCATGGCCATTGCACTCGGCAAAGTGATCGAAAACATGCCTTTTTATTTGTTTTTACATCCTATCCAAACAAGCGTAAGATATATATATAACAAACATCATCAACATCACATATATATCATCAACAAACACATATATATCACCAACACCACATATATATCACAAACGTCACATGTCTCACAATATATCACAAATAACTACAAGTAATCCAAGTGCTCCATCATCTACAACCATAATTGCAAATAGAAGTACCATTAACAACCACAAGTAGTATCACCAAGATGGCCAATGAGGCCGATTTGGTGAAGGATTCAACGAAGCATGAGGATCGTTCGATCCCACCGATTGATTCTGCACAAAGGAGAAGAGATTGCATGTGTGAGACAAGATAAATATATACCATACATGAATAAAACTTTCATACTCCACTAGGTTTGACCGTAAGCATGAACATACAAACTAAAACATTTATACTCACGGAGTAGAATAGTAAGGAGATGGAGGTGGAGCGAATAGCGAAGGTGGCGGAGCTACACCAGTGTGGCGCCAAGACTTTGCATGTCTTGAAGAATCTCCGCCATCCTCATTGCTCGGCCTCCCGCTCGGCCTCCACCCTCTCCATCTTCGCTTTGCATCTGCTCCGTATCCTCCTCTCTTGTTCGGTGGGCCTACAATATATTCACCCCAATGTTACAATAATGCAAAGGAAAGGTATGAAAAAACCAATGAGCGACGAATAAACCAGAATAACCTCGAGTGCCTCCACCCGGTGGTGTGAAGTGTCTCTTAGCCGAGGTCGTATGGCGGGCTCGTGCTCGTCTTTGCTTGCTCGAATCTGGGAGGCGGGAGTAGCGGCGAGTCGAATCTTGCCGTCGCCAATCGATGTCGCCCATGCTTCTTGCCTCCTCCCACCCTCATGGCGACTTCTCCATCAAGGTCCTCGGTGCTCGGATCGTACTCGGCCCATGGACCTCCTTGCCATCGATGTGTACTCACTAAAGCGGTTGTGGGCGGTCGCATTCTTTGTACACCTCGGGCCGTCCTCCGGTTGTAGTCGGCGTCGGACGTCGCCTTGCCCTTGTGGGCCATAGCAAATGCCTTGAAGATGGAGCAAAGGTGGCCACCATGTGGCGCCGATTGCGAGAAAAATAGCAAGATGATTAGAAATCATGCGAATTGAGCGTTAGAATAAATAAATAAATTCGCGTACCCATGTTTACTGCGTGTCCGTGAGGTTGCGGCTACCTTGATGGTGTGCTACACTGCATCATCAACGCCGCTCCGGCACAAGTTGTCGCGTCTCCTCCCACTCGCGTGAGCACCACTTGTGCACCATCTGTTCCCAGCACTGGGGATGCGCGGCGCACCAATAAGGAATCATCTACAGGCCATCAAGTACATGACATATCAGAAGATGAAATTAAGCCTACTTAATCTCAAAAGGAATCGATATTAATGTTACGTATTTACTGCGAGTCTTGGTCGAATCCCGGTCGTCATGGTTCTTATGTCCCTTTTGGTGACCTTCGTTCCAAGGACGGTCCCGTGGTAAGTTACGACGGCCTGGATGCGCGCCTCGTAATGCATGTCCACGACGAGTTTTTTGCAGCATTTGGTAGCCACCGCATCCGCCCTGGCCTCATGTCCGTCCTGGCATCTAAAGAAATCCTGCATACAAACACGATGTATCCATTCATTATTTCAAGAATGTCCAATGAATCGATGTATTGAGCAATGTAGTCACGAGGAAGACTTACCCACGGCTCTTGCTTCACCGCTCGCCTTGTTGTTGAATACCTGCGGGCCGATCTGCTGACATCGGGCGGCGGCGTAGTGGTCAAACGAGTAGGCCGGCCCCGTCACTCCGGCGTACTCAACCAGGCCAGTAGGGAAGTGCTCCTTGCACAGAAGACCGAGGATGCCATTGACTTGGCGTGTGTGAGCACCTCCACTCGCCACAATCGTCCAGTTCCTGCCCAAGTGATTAAGAAAAATTATTAATTTCTATTTTGATTTTCAACATATCATATAAAGTAGTGATAACATCTAAAGTTACTTACTTTTCCCCCTCGGGTCGAATCGGGCGTCTCTCACGAGTATCGATTACGTGAGGAGGCTCGCGGGACCTCGCAAGTAGACGCTCGGCGAACTAGAAGAAGCGGAACCCCTCGCTGCCGCCTCCTCCTCGTCGTCCTCCTGCGCGTCCTCCTGCGCCTCCTCGTGCCCTCCTCCTTGCGTCCTCCTGCGCCTCCTCGTCCCTCCTCTGTGCGTCCTCCTGCGCCTCCTCGGCGTCCTCTGGGCACTGCTCCTCCTCCTCCTCCTCACGCGACAGGCGGCGGCGCGACTCCCTCTGCGGTGCTCCTCCTCCTACTCTCCCGGTTCACGGTCCTTGTCCTTGGTACAAGGGCGTTAGCTTCTCATCCCACCGCCCACCATCTTTGTTCAATCACGCAATTAAAAAGAGTAAACCAATAAGCACAGATAAACAAGAAGTACTTAGAAAGAGATGCAAAATAAACAAAAGCGTAATTACAAAATAACATAGTATTACATGTATTAGAAATAATCTTCATGATCGGGATTAGCTTGGATCATAAGTCTCATCATCACTATCAATCATGTCGAAATAATCAACACTATCCGAATGAGCAATGTTGCCATTGTCATTGTCTAAATGTAATCGCTCAAGCATTTGTAAGTCCTTCACATTTTGCACCTCATCTCCAGCGTCCTCTTCAATAACCGTTTCATTGTCTACTTCCATTCCGATCGCTTCGGTTAAGTCTATCTCAAACCTCCCTTCTAGTCCCTCTTCTTGAAAGAACTCTCCGTTATATGTGTTTGGGTCTAAGTTGTAATCTTCATCGTTTGGGACAGGCACTTTACCGTGTGGCGATACCCTGTGCACAATATCCCAACCCTTAAGATGCCTTATGGTTTGACACGCATATGGGAGATAATAAACTTGTGTGGCCTGTTGGGCCACAATATGTCGTAGAACGCCTTTGCGGTTGCCTCTGGCTCCTCCTCCGTACGTCCTTCAACGAACTGTGCCTCGTGATAGTCATTTAACATGTCTGCTACCCCGACATCAGCATCATAATCCTCGACGCGTGGTCTCACCACCTCCTCTCTCATACGATCGGCTTCACCATGGTAGACCCACCGGGTATAGTCTGCCGTAAATCCATTCTTCCAAAGATGTTCCCCCATGACCTTCTTCGTTTCTCTTTTCCTGTTTGCACATTTGCTGCAGGGACAGCAAATTTTACTCGCTCCTTTAGCAGCCACGCCAAATGCCCGTTCCAAGAAAGCATCGGTCTTGTCGATCCATTCATTGGTGACTGACCACGACTTGCGCCCGTGTACATCCACTCACGGTCCTCCATCCTCTAACATATATAGCGGCGAGTAATATAAACATCAATTGCATCTACACGCGTTCCTACTATCTAATAGGTGAGGATAGGTCCTAATCCCATCGCTGAGATCCGTAGATGAGGTTAGTTTCCATGCTCTACTCCTATTCGAGAGACGAAATTTGGCTGCACCTCCTTGTTCTCCAAATACCGTCTGCTAGGGAGAGTGTGTATCAGGAGAACAACGAGGAGATGATGCGAAACTCTATCTCGGATCGGAAGCCATGAAACTAACCCCACCTATCATGCAGTTGTCAAAAACGTGGACAATTCAAAGCAGTCTGGTTTTAGATATGGAAATATCGCATATTTCCAATCTGTATCTCTTCGAGCGGAGACGCCTTAATCGGGTTCGTGATCTCGACCATGATACGGAAGAGGGGTTATACCTAGGGTGGCGGTGGGTCGGGCTAAGCGGGCCGTGGCGGTGTCGGTCTGGCGGCGGCAGCGAGGCGACAGACCCGCGGCCAGGAGGAAGGCGATCGAGGTCGCCGAGGTACTCGGCGCCGCTCGGTAGCTCTTCTCTGCAAAAAAAAACATAAAGCTGTCAATACAAAATTTGAGACCTCCTCCACGGTGAGGTTTCCAAAACCTGCAAGAAAACCAATGGCACGATGGCCGACATGCACATATATATGAGCGGCACGATGGCGACATGCACAAGATTATATCCAACCACATATATATAACAATGTCACAACCACTCCTCGACTACTTAGACTACCACCATCTGCTACTCTACCACTACTACTACGCAACTACTAGTAATACTATTTACGACGGCGGCGGTATGGCATACCTAGTGGGCGTCGTAGGGCGGCGGTGGTGAAGGGCCAAGCGGCCGGTGGACAAAGCGGCAGGTGGGGAAGCGTCGGGGGCGTGTAACGCGGCGGCAGGCGCCTCCTCCTCCTCCTCCTCCTTCTTCCTCCTTCCTCCTTCTTCCTTTCATAAACAAATTAGTTTAAGGTGACTCAGGTTTTGACTCAACTAGACAAATCCTTTCATAAACAAATAGCTCGGACAATCCAAATTTTAAAAGCGAGATCAATCTTTTTATGCAAAAATCACTCCCTAATTCACCAAGAACAAGATAGTTTGATAGCTTGGTGCTACAAGAATGGATACTAATGTACAAACTACCATTATAAAAGAACAATAGTAGCAGGTATTAACGAACAGCAACCTCAAGGTGTTGTGGCGTCTTGCGATACATGGGGTCATAATATTACTCACGAGATATAAAGGTGAGCAGGCTACAAAAGGATATCAACACCATTGTGTCTTTTAGCCTCAATAAACCACGAGTTGGCAACAATTATCGATAAAAGCTATTTAACTTCATGCGAGCTCAACATGTATCCAATGGGTAGTGTCTATCTGGAGTTCACTTCATCAATTCGTTTCTTTACGAAGAGAAATGAATTTGAGAAAACATTTGCGTTCAAGATAACGTGAATCTCGAAATGCACAACCAATCACACATAATTTTACAAACATGCATCACCAATCAATAACAGATCCAAGCTAATGGTGATATTGTATTGTAAATGCGTTGCAAATGCTAACAACGAGAAAAATTGAAGGGCAAATAACGAGGTGCTGCGGAGTTTACCTTGGGAGAGGGAGCTCCGGCGGGAGGAGTCGGCAGCGATGCGGGACCTCCTCCTTCTCTTCCTCCTTCTTCCTCCTCTCCTCCTCCTCCTCTCTTTCTCCTCCTCCTCGGCCTGGCCTTGTGTGCCGTGTGGGCTTGGCAGTGAGGCCTTGGTTGGGCCTTGTGTGTGTGTGTGTGTGTGTGTGTGTGTGTGTGTGTGTGTGTGGCAAGCGGCAGCGGCAGCAGTGTGTGTGTGTGGCCTGTGTGGGTGTGCGTGTGTGCGGTGTGTGTGGGCATTGGGCAGTGAGAGTTAAATCCCCTTTGTCGAGTGCCCCGTCTGCTTTCGGCAAGAGGGTTTAAAAAATTTAAAATTCTTTGCGAGTGTCTTCTCATGACACTTTCGGCAAAACTCCTTCTTAGAGTGTCTTCTCGACACTTTCGGCAAAAACTCCTTTCTTAGAGTGTCATTTTTGACACTCGGCAAACCCTATTTTCCACTTTTGACCTCCAAACTTTTCTGCGGTCCTCATACAATACAGTACTCCATGTTCCAATGTGGCACATTTCTCGGACTTGTTCTATATTTCTTTAATTTATTTCAATTAATTGAATTTTCTTGGATAATTCAAATTATAGCGCTAGTCATTGAATAATGAAAAAAAAAATGAATGGAAAAATGATATTCATGTTATTTAGTATAATGTGAGGCCGTAACGAGGAGCAGGCCACCAATTTGAACATCTTGTTCACGAAACATGACCCACGAACTTGCGATCGAGTTGTTTTTAAATTGTATAAAAAGCAAAGCGAAGTCCGAAAATCATGAAACTTGTCAAGATGTCATGATATCATATGTGGAGGCTGTGATAAAAATTTGAGAAGGTTTCGCAAGTTGTCACGTCTGATGCTTACAAGCAGAAGAATCTCCAAAGTTGTCACGTATTCTTACATTTTTCTTGGTTTGCAAGCATCGTGCGTGACTTGATTTTCGATTTTCAATAAAATTAATCAAAAATTGAAAAAAAAAAAAGTCATGGAAAACCGTGGATGGTTCTTCAAAAGTGAAAAAAATATGGTTTGTCGAGTGTCAAAACGACACTCTAAGAAGCGAGCTTCTTTGTCGAATGGGAGAAGACACTCGACAAAGGGTTAACGGCAGTGCTTACGGCGGCTAACAGTGGTGCCCTTGCCGAGAAAGTGTTACGGTTTGCGAGTGCGGGCACTCGGCAAACTGATCTTTGCCGAGTGTAATTTTTTGCGAGTGCTCGGCACTCGACAAATTATCTCTTTGCCGAGTGCGAGATGTTTGCCGAGTTCTTTCTATCTGGCACTCGGCAAATAGCCTCTTTGCCGAGTGCCCGATAAAAAGCACTCGGCAAAGTCTGGGACACTCGGCAAAGAAGCCGTCTCCGGTAGTGTCTATGAGAGTCTATTGAGATTCTTTAATTTGTTTGTTCGAGAAAACCAAGTCTGCCTTTACACCTCAAGCGAAATTACCTTCTTGACCAAGTCTATTTCTGGTCAAATGAAATACTGGTCGAAAAGCCTTTCCTTCGACCACCGTTCTACGACCACCTTTTGGTCGTAAGATCATCTACGACTCCTTTTCCTAGTAAGTTACTTTCACTTGAAGTTGGGGGGCTAGATGACGAGTGTCGGTGTTTCAGAACCGAACTTACGTAAAGATTGTTTGATTCGGGGGTTCCTTTAGGTTCAAAATCACACAGAGATGGAGACACGGGGATTTTTATATAGGTTCGGGCCTTCTCCTAGGAGAATAACAACCCTACTCCTGTGTGTATGTATTGAGTATGCTAGATTACAAGATGGAGCCAAAGACTATTGTGCTTCTAATTGGCGTCTCTGGTTCTGTCTCAATCTCCCCCTTTGTCCTGATGATTCCGCCTTTTATATAGTCCTCGAAGCGCACCGTTGCATCTCTAGTCTAAAGGCCGCCTTAATGTTCCAGATTGTGGAGCCGTTACTGGAGGTTATTGTGGGAGTAGTAACGTTCCCACGTTGCCAGGCAGTTATCACCACAAAAGGGAGTTTAAATCGTGCTATTATTCCGGAGAATAACAGTGTAATTGATTGCTCATATCCTTGGATACTGATGCAGAAGATTCACGATCGACTAGGCCCACATGTGCGTGAGCCCTATCGATTAGGGGCGATCGTAGAAGAACTTACGACCGGTGGTGGTGAAGAAGATCTTCGACCACGCACTAATCGTGGCGAGACTTACGATCATGGGGTAGTCGTAAAAGACTTACGATTATGGGGTAGTCGTAGGAGGACTTCGACTACTAGGTGGTAAATGAAGAACTTCGATCCTCGGCTTCTCCTTATGACTATTAAGGGGTATATATACTCAAGAGTTATATGGCGTCATTATTATCTATAATATGAATTATAGATAAATGATTAAATGAGGATTATTATATCCTTTTCAACAAAGATCTAATAATCCTTATTTAATTATTTATTTGTAATTCTTATTATGGATAATAATACCATCATATGGTTCTTGAGTATACTTATAATGTTCATAAGGAGAAGTCGAGTCGAAAATCCTTCTATGACTACCTCTAGTCGTAAGTTCTTCTACGATGACCCCCATAGTCGTAAGTCCTTCTACGACTACCTCATGGTCATAAGTTCTTCTACGACCACCCCCATAGTCGTAAGTCCTTCTATGGCTACCTCATGGTCGTAAGCTTTTATACGATCATCATGTGGTCGTAAGCTCTTCTACGACCAAGTCAACTACGACTACCCTATAATCGATAGAGCTTGCAGACAAGTAGACCCGATCGATTAGGGAAACCCGATCGATTAGGGAATCTAAGCAGTTAGTATACAATGTTATTCTTTGGAATAACTGCACACAATACTCCTCTGTCTCTGACGATAACTACCAGGCGACGTGAGAGGGGGGGTTACTACTCCAATAGTAACCGCCATCAACGTGCTCATTATATGAAATAATGAGGCATCTCTTAGTCTGGAGAAACGGCCACATCTTCGTACACTATATAAAGGCTACAGTCAGTTGATACGAGGGGAAAAAAAAGAGACGTAATCAGGAGCATAAGACATTAGACTTTAGTATTTCTCTTGATCTGTAACCAGCATACTCAATATAGTCACACAAGAGTGGGGTTGTTATTCTCTCTGGAGAAGGCCTGAACCTTAATAAAATCTCTATGTAGTTATCTCTGCGTGATCCTTCTTGGAGACTCCCCGAATCAAATAATCATACGTAAGATCGGTTATAAAACACCGACAAGGTTAATTAATAAAAAAGTTCAATATTGTCTAGGTTAGGTTACACTGCCCACAAAACAAAATACTACCTATTTGTACTCAATTCTCTCTCTCTCTCTCAAAAGCACAAACAATTCAAGTTGCGCTCCAATTCCGCATATACTCTAAATTATGCATGCAAGTACACCAATTGGAATACCAAATCTTAGCATTAATTTCACTAAAATATACATAGTTATATAGCTAGAATAATATTCTAGCTCTTTATATCGATATGGAGCTCTATCTAGAACGAGTATCTATATATATTGTGGTAGTGCAGCATCAGCACACGTTTGTAACACACCCTAACACTTGAGGCCGACATAAGTTAACTTTAAGAATACGGGTGGTTAATGACATCAATCACCCAAGCAAAGAAAATTATTATAGTACGTTCGGATCAATTAAAAATTTCCGGTCGTCGACTACAATGATTTGAGTAGTTTAATACCGTACGCGCATGTCACGCTAGAATTGAACTTGCTGAGATCACTGGCCCATGCAAATGTCTGTAATGTGCTTACTTAAGCACATTTCTGTGATGCATTCGAACAGTAGACTAATCTAAACAATAAAGCACCTGTACTTAATTTGGTACACTCGGATCATCTCTAATATTGTGTTTTAACCGATTCAAATGAGAAGAGAGAAGACATTAAATCGATTCAATATATTGGAGGGGTCGATTCCAACAAAAAAAAAATGCATGGAACCAAACTCTACCTAGGAGTCGATTTAAAGCATTAAACAACTCATATGAGTATTAAACAACTATATAGGAGAGAGTGCGGTTGAGAGAAGATATTATTATTTTGTGATTTTTTAATATAACGTGTGTCCCAGTTATTAGTAGGAATCGACTCAATACATTGAAGAAAAACAAACTCAGTTCATAAAATATTTACGTGGCTTAATTTTAAATTGATATCGGTTCATTACAGTAAAGATGCTCGGAGGATAACTCGACTTGTCCTTGGTAGGTCAAATAACTCATCAGACGGCTTTGAGATTATTTGTCAATAGACTCAAGACTCCTCATCTTTTGATACAAGAATGTACAGTTGTCGGAGGCTGTGTGGCTCATATATACATATATTATCTCACTCCAGTTTTCTCAGTAAAAATGAAGTCACGATGACACCTGCATTTTTATTCAAGAAGTTGGTGATATATACTGTGTGTGTATATATATATATAGTGCGTGAAGACGATCTAATAATTCTCAATTAATTATTTTTTATCTGTAACTGTTATTATAGATAACAATATTTTTATGTTATTCGTAAGGATACTTCTTATCATTAATAAGGGCGAAACTTAACCGAGTGGTCGTAAACCATTTTACAATCATCCTATGTAGTCGTAAGTTCTTCTACGACTATCTAGTGGTCATAAGATTTCCTACGACTATCTCATGATCGTAAGCCTTACTACGATTACGTCATGGTCGTGAGTTTTACTACGACCAGGTCAACCACGACCACCCTATAGTCAACAAAGCCTACAAACATGTGTGTCTAATCGACTAGGGACACTTATACACTGTGTTTAATACACACAATAGTTAATATGCACTGTTATTCTTCGGGATAACTGCACGTATTATGCCTTTGTCTCTAACATAACTGCAAGACGATGTGGAAGGATCAGTCTCTGATAGTAACCATCACTGAAACGTGCGATTTCTTCAGACAATGAGATGTGTCTTGACATGGACAACTATCACCCCTTCCTGCGCTATATAAGAGTAAAGTCGGTGGACAGAGGAGGATTAAAGGCAAATCGATCAAAGACAAGATTAACAGACAGAAGTCATTAAGTCCTAACTCTAGTGATTTCTTTCTTATTGTAAAGTATAGTCAATACAATAACACATGAGTAGGGTTATTCACTACTACAAAAAGGCTAATACTGGACGCCTCATCATAGACAGTTGACCAAAACCGTCTGTATTACATGCAATCACAGACGGTTCATATTGAAAATCGTCTGTGTTACTGGCTGCGCTAAAAGTCGTCTGTGAAGAGGTAATATCACAGACGGTTCATATTAAAAACCGTCTGTGAAGTATTACAAACGGTTCTGAAAATGAACCGTCTGTGATATTATCTCTTCACAGACGGTTTTTAATTATAACCGTCTGTGATATTATCTCTTCACATACGGTTTTTAATTATAACCGTCTGTGATAATATCGCTTCAGCTCGGTGCATTTCTTCGTCGCCCGATGAGTTTCTTCGTCGCCGATGCGTCTCTTCATTGCATCAACGTCGCTTCGGCTCCCTAATGTGTCTCTTCGTCTCACGCGCCGAATTTATTCCTTGTTTTATAAAAATGATCATCCGCCATCGAAGAGATGATCATCCCCACATATAACTCTATACTTCTAAAGCAGAAATATGGCTCCCTCTCGGCCTATTTCCTTGTCGCCGGCATTGATTGCCTACTTGACCATATTGTACGAGCACCTCTCTAACCGTATATTGGCGGATGTTGCGGAAGAACACTGTAATTTCAACAGTGTCTTCACATCCTCCTCCGCCATGTCTTCCGGGTGATCTCCCACTTCCGACGAGTTTATCGCGTCATTGACGTGGTCCTCTACAACGATGTTGCACGTCCCCAGGAGGCTTGCCGTCACTTGGACTACTTAATTGAGGTGGCGGGTGACCGAGTCGACCTTGCCGAGACCCCTCAACCAAGGGAAGAGAGCCTATAGGGTCAATTCTTCTTGATTCAATAGTCCGAGGTTCTTCGGGAGACACTCGAACGAGCACGTCAGCGGGTCGACACATTTCGGGCTTCGTTTGCTGATAATTAGGAACAGTTCGATGCTAACGCCGCCGCCTACGAAGTTTTGAAGACGAAGATAGCAGGTTACCTCCCACTACTACAAAAAGGCTAATACTGGATGCCTCATCACGCATTTGCGGTTGACCAAAATCGCTCATTACATATGCAATCCTGCACGGTTTTAGTTTATAGACCGTCGTGTTCTCGGTTGTGCTAAAACCGCTCGTGAAGAGGTCATGTCACGCATAGTTCATAACTAAAACCGTCAGTGAAGTATCACGACGGTTCTAAAAATGAACCGTCTGTGATAATTCTACATATCACAGACGGTTCTAAAAACGAACCTTCTGTGAAACCTCACAGACGGTTCTTAACAATAACCGTATGTGATATTGCTACATATCACAGACATTTTTTGTTATAACCATCTATGATAGTCGCTACAGCTCCCGATGAGTTTCTTCATCGCCGATGCGTCTCTTCATTGCATCCGCTTCGGCTCCCCGATGCGTCTCTTTGTCGTATCGATCCGCTTTGGCTCCCCGATGCGTCTCTTCGTCTCACGCTCCGAATTTATTCCTTGTTTTATAAAAAGGATCATCCGCCATTGAAGATGATCATCCCACATACTTATAAAAAAACAAAAATGGTCGCCTCTTCCTTGTCGCCGGCATTGATGGCCTACTGGCAACCTTGTCACGAGTACCTCTCTCGCCAGACAACAAGCCGTCTTTGCGGAAGAACACTGTTTCAATAGTGTCTTCACTCCTCTACCGGCCGAGAATTTGCCGGAGCAGGTGACGGCCACCTTTTGTCGTCTTGACGTCCTCCTCCGCCGTGTCTTCCGGGTGATCTCCCACTTTTGGTGAGTTTACCGCGTCATTGACGTGGTCCTCCAAAACGACGTTGCACGTCTCTAGAAGGCTTGCTGTCACTTAGACTGCGTAATCGAGGCAGCAGGCGACCGAGTCGACCAGGCCGAGACCCCTCAAGAAAGGGAAGAGAGCCTATGGGCTCAATTCTTCTTGGTTCAACAACCGAGGGTCTTGAAACACTTTCGAGCAGCGTCGTGGTGGGCGATTTCGAGCTTCGTTCACTGATGATCAGGAACCGTCCGATGCCGACGCCGTCGCCTATGAAGTATTGAAGACGGAGATAGCAGCCTACCTCCGTCACTAGAAAAACTTTGTTTATTTATAGGTTTCTACTTTTTTTAATCTTTTTATGTTTAACGGACACTTTGTTTGGCCATATGAAAATTCAAAATGAAAAAAAAAGTTTGGAGGTGAAGTTACTATATTACTTATATGTTGAATTATTACTATATATATGTGTGTGTGTGTGTATACATATATATGTATCTACGTATATATATGTATGTATATATGTGTATATATGTATGTATATATGTATATATACATAGATACATACATATATATATATATATATATATATATATATACATATATATATATATATATATATGTATGTATGTATGTATATATATATATATATATATATATATATGTATGTATGTATGTATGTATGTATGTATGTATGTATATATAGTTAAAGCAAATTTTCAGAAGATTTAAATGACAAAATTGACATATAAACATGTAATTTCTTCATGTCATGTAAGTATATATACAAGATAAGTATACTTGAGAAAAACCATTTCACGAGCGGCTTCTATTATGGAACCGTCATGATATAGAGCATATCACTGACGGTTCCATAATAGAACCGCTCTGTGATAAGTCTCTTTATTACTAGGAGCCCGGCCGCTAGGGTTTGCGCCCGCCTAACTCGCCACTCCCGGCGATTTACTTTCTCCTCCCCACCTTGACGCCGCTCGACCTGCCGCTGTCGCCACGGTTGTGACACCACTCAGACCGCACAAGACACTTTCGCACGATAGGAGTGTCTTATGTAGTGTCAGGGTCGTGCCACAATTACGGTGACATCGCCACCCAAGCCACTGGGCTTGGCCCTGCGTGTCGCCTGCGCCACCATGGCTCGTTCTCTTTCGGCCTCTGCGCTTAGGGTCCCGGCAGGCTTTGCTTTCCCATCCTCCTCTATTCTCCTCTAGATCTGTTAGCTTAATGTCTTTTGTTGAGTTTAATTTTTATGCTTGAGCCTTAAGTTGTGTCATGATGTTTGTGTGATTTATGCAAGGTGAAGGAGATGGATCGATGAGGGTTGTGCTGGTGGTGGGGTCGCCGCCGTGGTTGCGCTTATTTGTCGAGAGTATACCTTACTCCCTCTCTGTGTCTACCCTTGCTCGATGATGAAAATGGCTAGTGCTCTGCGATGGATGCCGAGGGCTACTCTTTGGTGTGGTGGCGGGTTTGGACACCATTGGTCTTGTTTGTCTTCTTTGTTGAACTACTCAATGATGTTAATAGTCTTATCTTTGAAATTGAATTGATAATTAGTTCATATTAATAGTCCCTTGCTCGTGATGTAATGATGTTAATAGTCTTATGCTGAAATTGAAGTGATAATTAGTTCATATTAATAGTCCCCTTGCTCTGTGATGTAATGATGTTAATAGTCTTATGTTGAAATTGAATTGATAATTAGTTCATATTAATAGTCCCCTTGCTCTGTGATGTAAACTGATGGCTATTCGTGTATGTGCGTTCTATGCATCTTGCTACAAAACCTCTTCACTTGTCTCTCGCCATTCATTTCACCTTTGTCTGTGTAACTGTGTTCATGCTGGTCAAGTTCTCCTACCTTGTGTCCCAGGTACGTCCTTCCATTCCATTTATAATCTCTTCTCTATAAAGTCTCCAAGCAGTGGCTGCTTGTGCCATTAAAACCGGCATCATATATATATTATATATATATATATATATTGTTAAATGATCTCTGACCACTTTGGGGATCATCCGCAGCACATGAGAAGGATGATCTGATAGCTCTGAACAACCTAATTGAGTCCCTGCAAGTTTAAAAAGTATGGATGCAAAGAGATCGTTAGGACATCCAATTACCTGGATGTTGTCGATAGGTAATTGGATATCGCTATGTTCAGAAAGTGACGTTGATGCGTAGGTACTCCGACTGGGAAGTGGCATCATCTATCAACAACAAACAATTCTTGAGCATATAATTGTCTTTAAACCCAACAAGAACACCAAGCAATAAGTTGAGAATTCTTTTGAAATGTGAGAATGGTTGCTTAGTATTCTTGTTGGGTTTAAAGACGATTACATGCTCAAGAATGGTTGGTTGCTAATACATAATGCCACATCCCAGTCAGAATACCTGCGCGCCCACGTCACTTTCTGAACTTAGGTCCAATTACCTATCAACAACATCCAGGTAATTGGATGTCCTAACGGTCTCCTTGCATCCATACTTTTTAAACTTGCAAGGGCTCAATTAGGTTGCCCGTGGCTACTGTCTCATCCTTCTCATGCTGCGTGGACGATCCTCCCAAAGTGGCTCTGAGAGACTACGAACAATATATAGATGCCGGTTTTAATGGCACAAGCAGCCACTGCTTGGGGCTTTATAGAGAAAAGTCATCACAGACAGCTTCAGCCACAAACCATCTGTGATAGGTTCCTATCACAAACGGTTTCAGTTAATAACCGTCTGTCAAAGTATGCATCACAGACGGTTTGAAAACCGTCTGTGATGACCTCATTCATCATTGACCCATAAACTCAGACGTCTCACGAAACCGTCTGTGATGACGTTTTGGAACCGTCTGTGAATACCTTTTCTGTAGTAGTGTCCGCCACTAGAAAAACTTTGTTTATTTAGATTTCTACTTTTTTTAAAATCTTTGTAAGAAACGACTGGCCACACTGTTTGGCCATATGAAAATTCCAAAATGAAAAAAATCTAGTTTGGAGGTGAAGTTACTATATTATATGTTGAATTACTATATATATCAGAGACGGTTTAGTGGAACAAATTAATTAATTATATCCAATCTGTGATATGTATCATATATAGTTAAAGCAAATTTTCAGTAGTATTTAAATGACAAAATTGACATATAAACATGTAATTTCTTCATGTCATGTAAGTGTATACATGATAATATGTTCAAAACATAGAACTTGAGAACAACCATATCACGAACGGTTCCATAATAGAACCGTCCGTGATATGTCTCATATCACGGACGGTTCTATTATGGAACCGTATGTGATAACTCTTTATTAGTAGGAGCCCGCTAGGGTTTGCGTCCAGCCTAACTCGTCACTCCCTAGTGCACTTACTTTCGTCCGCTCTCCCCCCTTTGAAAGTGCCTCGACCTCGATGCCGCCACCCAACCACATTGCCGATGCCGCCTTTCTTACGTGCGCCGGTTGTGACACCAATCTGCACTGCACAAGACACTCGTACAATAGGAGTGTCTTGTGTAGTGTCAGGGTTGTGCCACAACTACGGTGACACTACCACCCAAGCCACTGGGCTTGGCACCGCATGTCGCTTGCGCCGCCACCTGCACCTACTGCCTGCACTTTCGGGGGTCGTGAAGAGGATGAGACAGCAGCCACGGGCAACCTCATCGAGCCTGCAAGTTCAAGAAACATGGCTGCCAGGAGAGCGCGTGGACATACAAATACTTAGATGTTATCGATAGGTAATTGAACTTTACATCAAGGAATGGTAATTGCAAATTCGATGAGGTTACCCGTGGCTGCTGTCTCATCCTCCTCACGACCCCTCGAAAGTGGTGGGACTACTTAACAATATATATATATATATATATATATATATATATATATATATATATATATATATATATATATATATATACACAGAAATACCTGTTCAGCAGCTCGGGCCTCAGGTGTTCAGAGCCGAGTCATCTTCTTACCGATTAACGTCACCCTCAGAAATACCTGTTCAGCAGCTCGGGCCTCAGGTGTTATCTTATTGTGTGACATTAACATTGTCTCACAAGCCATTATACTGTACAAATATGGATACTTGACTCTTTGGAGAGAAGAAAATTAGTTGTGATTAGGTCCTTCACTAGATGAACCTTGGCGAGGCCAGTTGCACCTAAAACATTCAGCTTAAGCTAGCCTTATTGCAATATAATGACATCGATCACCCAAGCAGAGAATAATTGACCCAATTGAGATGATATGATGCCTTTGACAAGAACTAACAGTCCAGTTGCAATAATTCTCCACAAAAGTGAACCAAATCGATGTTTTTTTAAAAGGAAGAAATTACGTACGTGTGATCAGTTAAGGCGCAATAACAGGACCCAAAAAGAGGAAGATAGAGCTATCTAGGGCACCGTCGATGGTTTAGTATCGATTTTACGAATGAATGCTGATGGCTTTTTTTTGAGTTAGACCACATAGAGACATAGGGAATTTATACAGGTTCGGGTCTTTTCCTGAGAGGATAATCACTACTACAGAAAAGTTCTTCATAGACGATTCAAAAATGTCATTACAGACGGTTTCGTGAGCTGTTTGAGTTTATAAGTCAGTAATGACATGAGGTCATCATGCATTTATTTTTGAACTATCTATATATATATATATATATATATATATATATATATATATATATATATATATATATATATATATATATATATATATATATATATGTATGTATGTATGTATGTATGTATGTATGTATGAAGCGGTTTTAAAGGCACAAACAACCACCGCTTGGAGACTTTATAGAGAATATATATCGCAGACGGTTCTAAACACGAACTGTTCAGGATAGTATGCATCACAGATGTTTCAAAATCGCTCAGGATGACCTCATGTCATTATCGACTATAAACTCAAACAGCTCACGAAACCGCTCAGAATGACATTTTTGAATCGTCTGTGAAGAACTTTTCGTAGTAGTGATTATCCTCTCAGAAAAGACCCAACTCAGATAAATTCCTATGTCTCTATGTGGTTTAACTCAAAAAAGCCATCAAGATTCATTCAGAAAATCGATACTTAAACCATCGACGGTGCCCTAGATAGCTCTATCTTCCTCTTTGGGTCCTGTTATTGCGCTTTAACTGATCACACGTACGTAATTTCTTCCTTTAAAAAACATCGATTTGGTTCACTTTTGTGGAGAATTATTGCAACTGGACTGTTAGTTCTTGTCAAAGGCATCATATCATCTCAATTGGGTCAATTATTCTCTGCTTGGGTGATCGATGTCATTATATTGCAATAAGGCTAGCTTAAGCTGAATGTTTTAGGTGCAACTGGCCTCGCCAAGGTTCATCTAGTGAAGGACCTAATCACAACTAATTTTCTTCTCTCCAAAGAGTCAAGTATCCATATTTGTACAGTATAATGGCTTGTGAGACAATGTTAATGTCACACAATAAGATAACACCTGAGGCCCGAGCTGCTGAACAGGTATTTCTGAGGGTGACGTTAATCGGTAAGAAGATGACTCGGCTCTGAACACCTGAGGCCCGAGCTGCTGAACAGGTATTTCTGAGGGTGTTGTTAATCAATAAGAAGATGACTCAGCTCTGATATTGGACCATGCATATAATATAACTTCAGCGTATCCAACTTTTATTTCAGTTTACCTTTACCGATGTTTTAATATCAAACTTAATTATGAAATGAATGCTGAAAGGAGTCTATGTAGGATCGTTAATGACAATCAGAACAAAGATGAATGATTGTAATCCGCAGCGGAAACTTTTTCTCTAAATTTACTATCTTCTGTTTGTTCAACCTGCTAATACATAATTTTATCTTGGTACTGTAGCAGATGCACGACTGTACCTACAGTACGTGTACCGTAGCAAACTGTATGTGCAGTATGTGTTACTGTAGTGATTAGAAACGAAAGTCTGCTTGCACTATGTGAAAGCAGAACCAATCGATTAAAAACGCAAGTACTGCTTGCAATATGTGAGAACAAAAACCAATTAGCTTTCTTTCTCCTACTAGCACAACAGCTACAAGCACCAACAAAAGTTACAGCCGCACGAAATCCAAAGCCGCTAGCTCGCACAAGCAAAGGCTGTCTACAGCCGCCAGCCCTCCCTTTTTTTTGTCTACCAAAACCGCTGCATGCATCAAGCCGCCGCACAACCAAAAACTCTCACGACCAGAATAACTCAATGCAAAAAATAATCTACCAAGAAACCCAAACCAGGACAGCATGCACATCAATGAATGTCACGCAAGGCAAGAATCCCATGGATGCATGAACAAAAACGCGTCGTCGAAGCTCCTGCATAAACTAAGAGCGCCGGCCCTAATATCTTCTAGAGATAACGCCGCTACATCTCGGCAACCCACGCGCACCTTCTGCCGAGAGTACTTATACCAATCATAATATTTTCCAACGTTGGCATCTAAATCCCCACGTACGGCCCAATAATCCTAGGCCCAATACGTGAACTTTTACACCAGATTACAAAACCAATTTTGGATACTCCAAAATTATCATATATCATAGCCTCCGGACCGCACCTCCGTAGCGCCAACACGCATAATCTATCTTTGATCTCCACACGCTTTAACTCGAGCTCGACCTCCTCCAAAGATCCTCGACCCTCGGACCATGACTTCAAGACTAAGTCATCTCTCGGTCACCGCCGTAGACCACGATCGCCTCCGAGTTACCCTGCACATGCAAGGACCAAAACACCATCTTTTTCTGGCACAAGTTCTTCCTAACTTGACCGACATAAGTCCACACACACGTCACACATCTCGAATAACATGAGTAAATAACATTGTCAATTATTCATCAACTAAAATAAACTAGACCTAGCCACATGGTCTAACAGTCTCCTTGCTCGAGACTACACAGGGATGAGACACAGGGAATTTTAGGCATGTTCGGGCATTTTTCTAAGAGAATAACAACCCTAATCATGTGTTCTTATATTGATTGTGTTTACAACTAGAGAGAAGTCACCGAAGGCTAAGACTAATTACTCTTATTTGTTCTATTGCTCGTGTCCTTGTCTCTGTCCACCGGCGTTATCTCTTATATAGTGTCTGAGGGGCTGACAGTTGTCTATGTCAAGAGGCGCCCGAATGGCTGATGAATTACGTACGTTGATGGCAGTTATTGTCAAAGAGACAACACCCTACGTTCGTCTTGTGGTTATACCAGAGATGGAGATTAATACGTGGAGTTATATCAGAGAATAACAGCACATATTAGCTACTCTATGTAATTAGACACAGTGTATGGGGTCCCTAGTCGATTGGCTCCATATGTCTGTGGTTCTTATCGACCATAGGGCGGTCGTGAATGACCTGGTTGTAGTAAAGCTTACGACCATGAGGTGATCGTAGTAGAACTTACAATCAAAAAGTGATCGTAGTAGGACTTACGATCAATAGGTGGTTGTAGAAGAACTTACGACCATGAAGTGGTAGTAGGATGACTTACAACAATATAGGATGGTCGTAGAATAACTTACGACTACTAGGTGTTTATAATCTCCCTCATTATTGATACTGAGGGGTACCTTTGAAGGTTGTATAAAGACATTATCATCTATAATAAATATTATAGATAAATAATTTAATTAATTAAGGATTATTAGGTCTCGTCAATGAAAAAAATCAAATAATATATGAGAATATTGCGTAGGTTGGGATGTCTAATCGAAAGTAAGCATCTAATAGTTGTTAACAGTTTAATTAGTTGTAGTATAAAAAATTGTGGCAATACTCATACGATTGCTGCTAAAAACTTGTAATTATTTTTTTTTACTGCAGATCTAAAAAAAGTGAGATCTGGCATGTGGCCAGATGCAGGTTTAATTGATTTTTTTTTATTTGGCCCTGAGACGGCACGTTAATTGCAAAAATAGCACCGTTGACACTGAAATTGCAAATCTAGCCCCCTATCGAGCGCGGAAAGTCTGGGAAACTGACATGTGTAAAATTCCGTGCTTGGGTGGTGCGAAACCTTGGTGCTAGGCGTGGAAATCGGACGCGCGGCGCGGAATGATAGGGCGGCAACATTCCACGGAGCCGGAGCGCGGGGAAGAAATAAAAAAAAAGTGTCGCTCTCGAGCAACAAAGAAGAAAGTGAATAAAAAAAGAAACTTGTAATTTTTTTTTTACTGCAGATCTAAAAAAGTGAGATCTGGCATGTGGCCAGATGCAGGTTTAATTGATTTTTTTTGATTTGGCCTCGAGATGCCACGTTAATTGTAAAAATAGCACCGTTGACACTGAAATTGCAAATCTAGCCCCCTGCCGAGCGCGGAAGTCCGGAAAACTGACACGTATAAAATTCCGCGCTTGGGAGGCGCGGAACCTTGGTGCTAGGCGCGGAAGCCGGACACGCGGCACGGAACGATGGGGCGGCAGCATTCCGTGGAACCGGAGCGCGGGAAGAAATAAAAGAAGTGTCGCTCTCAAGCAACAGAGAAGAAAGTGAATAAAAAAAGAAGCAACAGAGAGCTTTCGTGAATAAAAAATAAAAACGTTGCTTTCAAGCAACAGAGAACGGGTTGTAAATCCCTTCCTGCGCTCCGGTACCATAGGATGCGGTTACCATATCCCTTCCGCGCTTGGGTGGCACGGAAGCCACCCGGGCCCGCCACCTTCCGAGCCAAAAGCCTGGTTTCCGCGCCAGCTCGACATTCCGCGTAGCTCACCGGCTTTTCGCGGCCCCCGAGCGCTGAATGTTACATGTGTAAGATTTTCGGACTTCCGCGCTCGGCAGAGGACAAGATTTGCTATTTCAGTATCAACAGTGTTATTTTTGCAATTAACGTGACACCACGAACCAAATTAAAAAAAAATCGGTTTAATTAACGTCCCCGTGCACCCGGTTCGAGTCCTAGGTCTACGTACCATGAGCTCACCTCCTTTAACGTCTGCCCTTGTTTCAGAAAAGTGTACTGCGATATTGCATGTCTAAAGAGGTACAACAAACGCCCAATTAATACAATCTTAGTGTTTCCGAAATCAATATTATTATTAATCCTAATAAAACTTAATCATTTCATGTATTTCCACAAATTCAATCCGTTGCCCGGGTACCGTCGACAGAAAACAATATGCTTAATTTCCAGCAGCTTAATTTGTGGCGGATGAACATCGATCGATCTGATTTATTCGATTTGCACGCATACATCTAAAACCTAACTCCATTATGCATTTGCGGCCCACCTGCATAGAATTATTGATTGGCCGCCCGTACGTACACGAGTGTTAGCCATGGATTCGTTCTTACGTGTACCAAATTAGGTTGCCTCCTGGCCTCTTCGGGATGCATGGCTTCTGGACACTTGAGTAGCCGTTTGCGATTTATGAGGTCTTAATAACTCAATACTATTAAGGCGACTAGTTAGCATGTCAAACGTGACATAATCTCTTACATATAAATCCACACGACTTCTAGCTTGCCCATACATGTACGTACACGTCATTTGAACATACTACATGTCAGAATTGGAATGGATATCAACTCGGCGAGACTCGGTTCAGATTGGATGTGATGGGTTGTTGGTCAAATCGTATGATTTTATAATATCCTGCTGTCACATTACCATAAAAAATGATACAATTACCATTGGTACGCCACCTGGTACCGACGACGAGAAGGCCACTTATACTAGTTTATACAGTAATCTATTAAAGCTATAGAAAAAGACGTTCGTGCTCGACCGTGATCGATTTTACTGGGGCTAGATTATAACGGTCTAGATTAAAAAATATAGTCTATATCCAAGACAATCCATAAATAACTTAAATTTAGAGTAAATAAAATAAAATTAGTAATTTAATTTCCATACCATTCCTAAATAAAATCCATAAATAAATATAATTCAAAATAAAGATTAAACAAACATTAGAAATTGAATTTGTATATAAATTCCAACAAACAATTACTGAAAATTCAGAATAAAAAATAAAATAAAATAGCATTTTGATTTTGATACAAATTCAAAGTAAAATCCCTACACAAATGTGAGTCTGTGATGAAGATTTTGGAATAGATCAACCTTTTTGGTTTAAGTCAGGGTCTCTGTCAAAGTAGGCCAACATATCAGAGGCTAACTCTATAACGGTTATAAACTATATAACCAGTACTTTAAGAAAGTCTAATACACTTTACTACGGCCAAACTGGTCGATGACCAGTTTAAGTCATGAGACGACCAATTATAGACACCAACCGACCAGCCATACGGTTTTGGGCAATCCCTGACCAGCAAATTGGTTGGGAGACATGACAGTTTTCCACATGACTAATGTGAGAATGGTTATTGGCGCATCTAGCAATTTACGATAGTTGGCTAAGAGACGTAACATTTGAAGACTCTACAGAGGAATGTGCGTGAAGATTAGAGGCGTTTTTAGCGTCATTAGCTATATATAAAGGGGATAGCCTACGCAATCTGTAAATATATACTAAAGTCAATAAGCATCATTCATCATTCTGATTCAAGTTCATCGATTCTATAATACCCCACTTTATTCTCATATATACACTCAGTGTGTCCACAACAACAAAGGGTCTTCATGTAGATTGTGCTCTCATATCATTTTCCCGGATAAGCACAATAGGGAACACGTGTTCCGATTGTCGACAAACTATAATTTGGAATAAAAATTAAAGAAAAAAATAACAATTGGATTTGGATATGAATTTCAACAAAAAATAATTAAGTGAAATTCCTTAAACTAAAATGAAGAATAAATTTAGCAATTTTATTTGTATAAGAACTCCAATAAAAATAACTAAAATTTTCACTACTACAGAAAAGGTCTTCACAGCATAGCTCAAAAACGCCATCACGCATTTCGCTACGTAAGCCGCCCGAGTTTATGGGTCAAGAATGACATAAGGTCATCACAGATGGTTTTCGAACCGTCTGCGATACATACTATCACAAACAATTATTAACTTATAACCGTCTGTGATAGCTAACTATCACAGACGGTTGGTGTTTAGAACCGTTTGTGATATATATTCTCTATAAAGTCTCCAAGCAGTGGCTGCTTGTGCCTTTAAAACTGGCTTCACATATATATTATATAGATTGTTCGTAGTCCCCAGCCACTTTCAGGGGGTTGTGAGGAGGATGAGACAGTAGCCACGAGCAACCTTATCGAGCCTGCAAGTTCAAGAAGCATGGCTGCCAGGAGAGCGCATGGACATACAATTACCTGGATGTCGTCGATAGGTAATTGGACTTGACATCAAGGAATGGTTGGTTGTCGATACATGAACACTACTACAAAACAGGCTATAGTAGACGCTTTATCACGCGGTTCCTTTGGAACCGCCTGTTGGGTCGTCCCGACCTGCGGTGGCGCGGGCCTACTATCACGCACGGTATTTTTAGAACCGTCAGGATAGTCATCTATCACGCATTTATTCTATTCACAAACCGCTCGTGATAATCCAGACCAATCCGCGACGGTTCTCAATAAGAACCGCTCGGGATATTACGACGGTTCTAATTAAGAACCGCTTGTGATATCCTCGCTATCCTCTCGCCACATCGCCGCCGCCAAGACCGCCGCTCTGGGTTCAGGTCACGAGCGGTTCTTTAATAGAACCGTCAGAATGATCACTGACGGTTATATTAAAAACCGTCAGGATAGGTGCTATCACTGACGGTTCTAACAAGAACCGCTCTCGATTGTTGGGCGGAAACGAAATTTGAACATAATGGGCGGTGCCAAACTCGCTTATATAACCTCCATCTCCTCCTCTGCAGCTCTCCTCCTCACAGCTCATACCTCCATCTCCTCCTCTGTGCTTTCTCCTCCTCTGCCGTTTCTCCTCCTCACACCTTCGCCCGGCCTCGCCGAGCTTGTCGCCGGGCGGCCTCCTCCAACTCGTCCCGGCCTCATCGTCACCGGTCTCATCCGAACCATCACCCCGGCCCTCCACTCGCCTGACCTCGCTGCCACTGCCTCCCACGACCTCGTCGCCTTGGCCTCCTCCACTGCCGCCCCACCTCCCATGACCTCACTCTCTACTCCCCCTTTGCTTTGTGATGTGGATTACCGAGTTGATGCTACCGTGATGTGGGTGATGCTACCGTGATGTGTGTAGTTCATGTTGAGTTATTTGGTTTGGGCAAAAATATAGATGGTAGATCGCGACTGCTCGGTAAAATCATCATAACTTTTGCATACAAACTCCGATTGCGACGCTCAAGGTCGATTCTTCTTGAGGTCTCAAAAAGTGAAAACCCCAAAAGGTCGTTTAGGGCCTCTAAACACCTCCAAGTTTTAGCAAATTTTTCGGTTTTTTTTGCCCAGAAAAAGGCTATCACGACGGTTCTAAACAAGAACCGCTCAGGAAATCATCACGCATTTGCTCAACAAGAACCGCTCAGGAAAATGTCATCACGCAGCGGTTTGTAAATTAAACCATCGGTGATATTCTCGATCACGCACGGTTTTTATGAAAACCGCTCGTGATAATAGCCTTCACTGCACGGTTTCAACAAAAACCGCTCAGGATAGTGAGTATCACTGACGGTTTTGAACCGCTCAGGATAACCGCTCATATCACAGCATCAACAAATATAGACGGTTCGAAACTGCTCGTGATGACTGCTTCCGAATCTGTGCGTGATGAGGCTTCCGTAGTAGTGAAGCCACTTCCCACCATAGACCGAGGGCCCCACATGTCGCCTCTTAGCCTTTTTTCCTAGGATTTATTTTAATTCCAAAATTTCGTGGTCAAGGCCATGCTTATGCGTCATATTTTGATTTTTTTGGTAGAAAAATAAATCGGGAAATTCTAGAAATTCCTTTTTTTGAGTAATTCTTTAGGGTTTAGATCTTCCAAAAGCCATATCTTCTTCATCCGAACTCTGATTGGGCCCATTCAAATTTTTAAATTCATCTAAATTCTAGATTTATTTTATGAGATTTTTATTTAATTTTTGGAGGTTGTTTTCTCTCTGTTATTTATTTATTTTGTTTATTTGCTTCGTTTGCGAGTAGACGTTGATTCTTTGGGGCATTTTGAAGAAGAATGAGTTCACCAAGACCAAGACCTGTACTAGGATCTATTCCAAGGTAAGTTGTATCTTTGATCATGTTGAACCCAGTTTTCCAAGTTACTTTGATTCAAATTAATGCATTTACTTTAAGTATTTATTTAAATGCTTTTGGGTTTAGTTATTAATCCGAATTGTTTATATCCACCTTGTCTATTGTTATGTCATGATCTTTTGTCACCCTAGATTGGTTATTATTTAGTTGGTATTATCGTAGCATCAACGCGGGTTGGTTAGATACGAGTAGATTGCTTAGCCATGCAACGAGTCATCATTTCATGTGAGTTGCAAATATGAATTTGACTAAGTGACTATGGAACTTTGTGATAAAACTGTGTGCAATATGTGCTATTACTCGTTGATGGCATATGTTACACTTAACCAATAGGGTGGGAAAAGATTTAGAGTAAGGCGAGTGGTGGAAACTCTGTGATATGGTGGAGCTCCGTGCTTGGGATATATGAATTATGGTTACTTAGTTAGAAATTGGCAGTCTCGCCTTGGTCAATTAACGACTTAACTTTTTGCACCATTGAACTAAGCCACAACTGTACAACCACATTCCTGGTATGGGACGGGCCTAACTTAGTAAGTTATGGAGTCTCAACATTGACTACTCAGGTAGTAGGTTAAACTTTTGTGCCAGGGTGGAGATGTGTTTCTGCCTCCGTGGTGATGCACATTTATGAGCAGTTCGCTGTTTTCAGGTCCAACGATGTGCGACGGGCTAATTTCTTGTATGGATGTTAGTGTTGTCAGTAAAACACATCGGGAGTGTCAATGTTTGAGATGAAGTTTTTGAAACATTTTGTTATGATTAGTGCTAGCTACACTGATTGTATCGTGTGGGTAAAGTGTACAAACTCTGTAGAGTGTTAAACAATCTATTCAAATAGCCGTGTCCGCGGTCATGGGCATGCTCGGGGATTTCACACGAGGGTTAGATTTTCATGAAACACTTGGGAAGGGAGCTGTGTGATCTAAGTGATATGGCTGTGTGAATAATTGGTTTAGGCTCTGTGTTTTTTGTGAAAATAATTGTTAAATTAATATTGTTTATTTATTTTAAATTATGTTTTAATCTATTATTCATATTCAATCGTAAATGTTGCATTTCTGCAAAAGAACCACAGAAACTGTTCCTTTGGAATAAGCCATCATGTATACATTCCATTTTGTGGCATGACTTGCGAGTACGGTTGTGTACTCATGCTTGCTATAATCAATCAACAGAAGTGGAGGAATCTTCGTCTGCTTTTGAGCAGGAGTTATACGAAGGTGTGCTGATTGCTAGGTCTTGATCCCAGTTGGTTGCCTGTGGTGAATCGGTAGGTTTCCGCTGAAATTTATTTTGTTTCGCTACTGCTTATTTAATTATTTCCAACCCTGTGGGGCTTAATAAATGTAAACTTGACCATAAGGTCATAACTAGCCTTGTTCATGGGCGGCCCGGCCCGCCGGCCTGGCCCGAGCCTGACGCTATCCGAGCCGGGCTTGGGACTCTAAAACCGGCCCGATAGAAGCCCGGCCCGGCCCGAAATTCCGATAAAACCAATTAAAAAAATGAAAATATATTTATTTAATGCTGAAAATGAATTAAATGTTAGTTTTTTATTCCAAAAAATGATTAAAATAACACTTTTAAACCGAAAATCCCGTTTTCGGGCCGGGCTCGGGCATGATGATTTTTGGCCAGGCTTTTCAAGCCCGGCCTGGCCCAGCATTTGAACAGGTCTAGTCACAACAGTTATTTGTTATTCAAATTACTTGTTTATTCTATTATTTCATCCTGTGTGGATCGATATTCATCTATATTGACATTGTGTGCACTAGCGTGATCCTGGACTAGTGCATTATACAAAGAGGATCCATATTTTATTTTTGGGTCCCGATAGTGTCTTAGCTTTCCATCCTGCTTACGCTCCTCCGACTGCCAACGCAATAGTTTCGTCTCATTTGGGTTCGCAAAAAACCGCTTTAAACGGGGAATTATAAGAAGATACCACGACAGCTTAGCAGGAGGTCTTTTCTTCACCTCGATTCCCTCGCCGTCATCTGATTGATTCTTACACTTGTATCAAGATGTATTGCACACCGGACATGTATGCATGGTTGTGTACTCTTTACAGTGGAGGATACAGTCGCTCGAACATGCATGCATTCTTTCTACTTCCATTCCCAATGTGCAAAGAACATTCTTGGCTCTGTACGTGGTTTTGGGTGACTTGTTTCCATCTAGAAGCATGTCCGCTAAGAGACCTAATAGCGTCGTGAAACTCTTGTCGGACCAACTATTGCTTGCCTTCAATTTCAGCAGTTTAAGTACGGATGACAACCTTGTGTATTTCGGCTTGCAGCCTGGGAATAAAGGCTTCTCCGAGTCCTCCATCAAGCCCTCGAATTTACCAAACCCTCTCTCACTATAGTTCACTTCTGCATCGTGAAACATCTGATCTAGATTGTCATCGTGCAGCCTATCCGAATCGGAACCACAATCGACATCATCTAGCGGCATATCATTGACTTCGTCGACGATGTCGTTATTACTATACCTTCTTGTATAATCTGCTCTTCACCGTGACTGGTCCAACGTGTATACCCCTTTTTGAAACCCCTTCGAATCAAGTGTGCTTCGATCTGCGCTCGGTTCTTAATCATCTTTAGATTCTTGCAGTCAGTGCATGGATAGTACATATATTCCGCCCCCTTATTCAACATATCCTCCTCGGCAGCTTTTGTAAAAGCAGACACGCCATTAATGTACTCTGCACTCACATGATTCTCTGCGTACATCCAGCTTCAGTCCAACTACGCTACGCATATAACAAAACTTATTGTTAAATATTGAATTAATTAATTATTATACTATAGATGCAACTTTTGACATGTCATTTGAAATATGTATTTCTAATGAACTGAAAAAACAGTAATACATTACAATAGGAGTATAGTAATATGTGTGTAATCAATGGCAACAACACCGATAAAATCCAAACTTCGGCCATGCACCCTAGGGTTAGGTTGTTCATCACAAACACATAATAGATAGCCCACCCAACTTCTACTAATTAATTTGCAAAAGTAACTGAAATCTCAAGTACTTAGAGTCAACTTCAGATGGCAAGAAGCTAGATCTAAACCATCTTCAATTCTCTCTTTACCAAGCTAGATCTAGAATATAATGCAATTAGGAACAAATTAATAACCATCGATAGTCAAGAACAAATGGAACTACAATCACTCTTCCCAAATCCGCGGTCTCCTTTCACCAAATCGGCTCAAAGCCACACCTCCTCAAAGCAACAGCAGCGAGAACAAAGCTAGAATTTAAGACATATCTGTGAGGGTTGTGTTTGCAATAAGTGAGATTATCACAGACGGTTTTTAATGCAAACCATCTGTGATGAGGATGAGAAGTTACAGATGGTTCATATTGAAAATCGTCTATAAAGTATCACAGATGGTTCTGACAAAGAACCGTCTATAATATTAAGAAATATCACTAACGGTTTTCAACATGAACTGTCTGTGATATTACATCTTCACAGACGGTTTTTAGCGCAGCCAGTAACACACACGGTTAATAAACCAAAACCGTCTATGATTGTATTTAACACAGATGGTTTTGGTCAACCATCTGTGATGAAGCGTCTAGTATTAGTCTTTTTGTGGTAGTGTGTGGGCTACTCTGTTTATAGTATTTGAAAGGGTGCCAGTTAATGTCGCTAAAGGCGCCTCTAATCTTCACGCACGTTCGTCGGGAGAGTCATGAACCGTCACGTCTGTTGGTCAACTATCGTAAGTTGCCAAATGCGTCAAAAGCCGCCTTCACACCAGTCACGTGGGTAAATGTTGGTGTTTCTGGACCAATTTGCTGGTCGGGGATTGTCCAGAACCATATAGCTGGTCGGACAATATCCATAGGTGGTTGTTCGTGACCTAAACTGGTTGTCGACCAGTTTGGCCATAATAAAGAGAATTAAATATTTTTTTTATAATCTGGTTGTAAATTTATAACCATAATAAAGTGGGCCTATGTTAAGTGTGTCTCCTTTGATAGGAACTCTGACTTTGACCGAAAAGGGTGACTTGGTCAAGAATTCTCGTCATGACATGTATCCTCGCAAAAAAAGAGGAATATATGACATGTATGTACATTAAAACAGGCATAATGTGAAACTACATATTTATACATTAATTCAATACATGTATGGAATAATTTTAGTTTTTAATATTATTTTTAGCTTGGATGGACATATGGCCGGTTTAAAAACTATAGTTCTTCTGATAAATAAAATGTACAACATTGGTTTTACATCGAGCCCATCTTAATTTGCACAAGTCTAAATTTTTATTTTCAACGGTTGGATGGCATAGCATGATCAATCAAGTGATGTGGCATGCATGTACTTGAGCTCAGTTTGCACTCAGTTAATTTTAGAGATGAGACAAATATATAAATGAAATTCTTTTTTTTTCTACATGAGTGATCTACTTTAAAATGAATTGATAAAAGCGATACTATGGATAAAAATACATTAAAAAATTTACGTGTAGCATAATAAGCATGAAATAATGCGTTCGTTGCTTTGCCAACACATGGTAAAACTAAGTACGGCGTCGCTGTACAAACATATCTCTTAGAGCATGTACAATAGGCTTATGTCAGCTGTCTATAATCATTGCCACGTAGAATTTTTGCTGATATGGATGAAAGAGAATGAAGAGAGAGAAAGATATTGTCTACAATCCTGTAGTCGACTATAGCACAAGAATCAAAAAAAAGTATTAAAAGATTGTGTGTTCTATAAAGACAACTAAAAGACAACAGCCATCTATACCATTGTATGAGCTGTCTTTAGTGATGTCTACAAGTGACATGAATAGTTGTTATAGACAGCAGTTGTCTATACTATTGTATATGCCCTAATCAATCATAGAAAGTTTCTTAATTTTTCTCCTTTTACATATTTTTCTACTTCTCCCAACTAATTGGTACGATTACTAATGGATGGTGGGGAAAATGTTTTTGAAGTGCATTAAACACGTACTCGATCACATGTACTATAGTCTCTTCTATTAAGTAATGATCGGTCGGTCCGATTTTTGGTATCTTAGGTTTTAGTTTAAATTCAAGTTCTATACCAAAACACTTATAATTGTATCTAGTGTATATCCGAAACTTTAATTTTAAAAATAAAAAAAATAAAATTTTGAAGAAAAAAAATAGATAAAAATCAGCCAGTGAAACCAAAACCGCCTCCTTCTGTTTTCTTTTTGCAGATCTCTCCCGTTCCCGTACATGATAACCGGTTGAGGTATCTTTTCTGGTGTCATATATCAACTCTCGATCTGTACGGTCAACAATCACACGTTTAATATAATTGTCTTCTGTCTGTATGCTGTACAGATTTGTCTTGGTCTGCCACATGCAGTGGCGTAGCTGATCATGGATCATGTCTCGGACCAGTCTAGTTGATTTCGGATCAAAATAGTTTTTCTTCTTAATTTTTCAAAGAAATTAACATAGTCTTTTGATCTTAGACCTCGGGTTATTGCCCTGGCAACCCGAGACCTAGCTCCGCCTCTGGCCACATGCATGAATACATACACATGGTTGCATCATAGCATCACATGGTTGGAACTCAGGATGTGTTTTGTTGGTTGTATCAAGTGATACATGTATGGGTTGGTTAAAGAAAAAATCATCTATTTGTTTGGTTGCTTGAATGGAACCATCCCATGATAGATGGTGGGATATAAATTTATGTAATATTCTCTCTAGATACTAAACTATCTCATTCACTCAAAACAATAGAACTACATAGTACAAAACCATCGTATCTCATTCAACTCCGTCCCACCAAACAAACACACTCTTAGAAGGTACATGAAACAGTTGGCACTGAAGGGGGGAAAATGTTCAGTAGCACAAAACGATTTGATGATCAATCACCATCAGAAAGAGCTAGCATATCTGTAGTGAGATTCAGTCTACATGAGCAAGAAGGGTCAGTTTTTTCTTGTAGTAGTAGATCTGATCAACAATATTCCAACGAAAGCTTCCTAGCTAATTACTTGACGGTGACAGAATGAGCTACCTGTATGACTCCAAATAGGTGCAATGTTGCATGCCGTACGATATTCTTGATTTTTGAATTCGCTATATATATATATATATATATATATATATAGACACACACACACATACCATTATGGTCTGCGGTCCAATTACTACATTACATTTTTAAGCAATTTATTGAAGAAAAAAATGAATTACAGAGGTGCAATCTAAGATGCAGATCTGCAAACTTTATAATTTTATAGTTTGGAAATTAATTTATAGCCGTAGATTGCATACAATATTTTTTAAAAATTCTGAAGCGGCCGAAGTTAAGGGGAAAAAATTTCGACGAGACTTCAATCACACAAGGGACATGTCATCTTAATATATGCAGATATCTGCCATGGTAACAGGCCTTGGCATCTTTCTCGTGTATTATCAAATCGATATGTACGGCTACCTCTCACATGGTCTTGTTCAGAAGAATGCGTATCCAGATTTGTGTTCTGGCCAGACTTGCACATGCACGCATGCACGCATGAATCATGATCCATCACCAGCAAACAAATCGCAAGGAAAAGAAATAAGTAAAAACCAATTAATTAACCTAGACCTTGTTTTGGAGAAATTTTAGCTTCAGCTTAAAGCCGCTGAAAGTTTAAGCTTATCTAAACAGGGAGCAACTTATATTTCCTTTAAAATAAATTATCGCAAGAGCTCTTCCATTCATTTAACAAGGAGCGAGGTATATATCTGCAACTTATTTTTCTTATGGAAGCTTACACCTAGTTTGTGCTAGTTGTGGGCATTGGGCCGTACCGTGCCCGCAAGGCACGGGCCCGTTGTGTTTCGGATCACGTCATACCGTGTCGGCTCGGCCCGGCCACCCCGTCGTGCCATGTCGTGTCGGCCTGCCTCACCTCCGGTTAGGCCAGGCACGGCCTAAAGCCCGTTGTACCGGGGCCGTGCCGTGCCGGTCCAAGTTCAGCTCTAAGTAACTATAGACGCTTGGAAAGGTGACAACCGTCGCTGCCCAGGAAGACAAAGACACTCGTGCGCCATCCACACCCGCTTCCCCTCGCCATAGCCTCCTCCTCCTAGACGTCGATGAAGAACTCTGCCCACCTCGGCTGCGCCGCGCGCTTGCCAAGGGGGTGAGAAGGATAGCAATGAGGAGGTGGCTGGAGGAAGGGCAGCTGTAACGTCCCAATTTTTTGGAGTTTCTGAGATTTTCGAAAAATAAAAATAATCATTTGGTTTTGTTGAATTGCTCAAGCTTAACTTGGAGATTTTTGAAATTTGCAGCTGTTTAATATGAATTAATCCAACTTCAACTAATTCGAGTTTGGTTTTTTGGAGTTGCTGGAGCTCTCCGGTGTTGAATCCCCTTTCTCTGTTCGCTCCTACCTCCCTCTCGTTTGGACCTCTCCTCCCGTTGGACCTCCCCCTCAGCCCAGACCTCCTGGGTGGTCCTGGGAGACCTCCCGGGTGGTTTTGGGAGAACTCTCAGGTGGTCCTGGAGTCTTGCCACGACCACCCCTTTGGTCACGACCACCTCTTGTGTTGAGACCACCCTTTTGGTTTTTTTTGCAAAAACCACCCTCTTGGTCATTTTGCAAAGACCACCCCTTGGGTCAAGACCACTCCTTGGACCGCGACCACCCCTTTGGTCATGACCATCCCTTGGGTCACGACCTTCGGTTGGACCACCCTCTAGAGTTTTGACTAGCTAGCCCCACCTGTCAGCTTTGTTCACCTTCTCCTTCCTCCCGTTGCATCACTGCTAATGCAAAGGTCCTTGAGCATTAAATGTTGTTGTGTTGCATTAAATACTGCTGCTTTTTTGTAGTACTTGTTCCCCCTCTTGTCTCCTCCCAGACCTGCTTCCATCTCCTCCTTCACCTACCTTTGACCGCATGTGCTTCAGAGTCTCTCAGCTGCTCTTCCTGTCCTCCCCGGCTATAAAAGCCTAAGCAGCTCTCTTTCATCACCTTTTCCTCACCCGGCTCTCTTGCTCTCTTGCTCTAACCCCGTTTCTCCATGCTTGAAGCTTCTCCAAGGAGCTCGCTGCAGCTGCGCCGTCGCCTCCTCGTCGCTGAAAGAGTCTACTGGAGCTACGCCATCTTCGACCACCTCGCCGTTGAAGAGTTCATCAGATCGCCTGTGCCGTTCGCTATCCTTCTCCTGTCTTTTCCCTTTCTCTCTGTACGGGTGAGTTTCTCTGCGCCCTATTCTCCTTTTTGCTCGCACGACCACGTTGCATGGTTGTATCTCTTTCACAACCATGTTGCGTAGTTGTGTCCCTTTTACGACCACGTTGAGTAGTCGTATCCTTCGTTGGACCTCCTCCTTTGACCTCCTCAGGACCTCCTCCTGAGAGCCCGTTTCTATTTTTGTGCATTTCTTTTGGTTTTAGCTTTTGGTTTTCATTTGGATTTGTTGTGCTTATTTGGCTCTTTTTGTACGTGTAGATTCCGGCTTCTCCGAAGAGTTCTTGGACCTGATGACCTCTACCGAAGAACCTCAGCTCTACAACGAAGGCAAGTCGTACACCTTTGATCATGTTGTTCCTAGTTTGCAAAGTTATATTGTTTTATACCAACATGCATGGCTATTTGTATAAAAATAGTTTGGGAATTAGCTAAACACCTACTCGACAGTATGACTCCTTGAACACTTGTGATTGACATGTTGACATGTACCTTTGGACACCATAGGTGGGTAATCTTAGTTGGACGTTCTTATTGTGATAACCAGCAAGGGTGCGTATATTGCTTAGACCTGCTTAGTTATACCTTGTCTCTCAATCACCTATTTCAATATTGATAAACTTGACTAAGAGATTATGGAATTGTGGCATGTGTTGCCCTGGCATGCGTTGCCCTGGCCTGTGTGGCCGCTAATAAAAACTTGTTGTGCCATGGCTAGGGTGGTCATTGGCCGGGTTGATCCCAAAATGTTTTCGCTCGGGTGAGTGAACGTGCAGTAAAGGGGGTGCTAAAAGCACACTGGGATAAGGAGGTCTCGCCTGAGCATCCACTAAGGACTTAACCTTATAAGCCATTGATCTGGGCCATACCGTGCGACCATAAGTCCATACTGGGGTGGACCTGGCCAACTAATTAGCAATTCTTTGATTCGGTTCCGTTGTGGTGGAAGTGTGTAAGACCTGGGATATACACGCACACTTGGCGCAAGAGGGGGCCAGGAAGGCGAAACTTTAGCGAGTGGAACTGAGTCAATACAGAACCTTGTAAAGGCCTTGTCACGTGCTCTAGCCTGCTTACCTAAGGTCATGAGCAGGGGCATCGACGGGTGCCAGACAAACTAGAGAGGTCGTGTCTTGTGGATAAAGCTGTATAACCTCTGCAGAGTGTAAATCTATTCGAATAGCCGTGTCCCCGGTTATGGACATGCCTGGTGATTTCACGCAAGGGGTAGACTTTCTCAAAATTGTTGGTCTTGGCTCCGAGTGGTCTGAGTCGTGACCTAGTTGGTCACGAGAGGTCTGGGCAGTGACCAGGGTGGTCATGTGGTGTTTTCAAAGAAACTTGTTTACTTATGTATTAATCTTTCAACTTGTGCTTTGCAATCTACTTACTGTATTTCAAGTCAATATTGCTTTCTGCAAAGTAACCATAAGGACCTCCTTGTTAAGCCTTGCATGAATACTAATTGCATACATTTCCCTACGGCTTGCTGAGTATATTCAAAGTACTCACGGCTTGTGTCCTCTGGTTGATCAGCAGCTAAAGAAGATCACCCAGGATGCTCCGAGCTCTTTGAAGAGGAGGTCTTCGAAGACCTTGTGTGCTATGAAATCCTCCACTCGATTGCCTGTGGGCATGTCGAATGGCCTCCACGGTTCTTTTGTTTCCACTGTGAGCTCTTTTGTTGTAGTCATGTGCGGCAGACCTCTGTAACAACTTTGATCATAAGGCCTTTTGCTGTTATTATTGTTATTTTGTCTGCTTCTTCCATAGTTTATTGTATGGTTGTGATCACATCGTTCTTGAACTGTGCGGTCTAGCGACTGATCGTGGGACTAGTCCAGAATGCACAGGGTCCTGGGTTGCTACCCGGGCGTGATGTGAGCAATGCGGCAAGGGGGGAGGGAGAGGGAGAGGAAGGGAGGTGGCTGGAGGAGGAGGGAGGGCGGCGGCAGTGTGTGGGAGGAGGGGGCGGCAAAGGGGAGGGAGGCGGCTGGAGCTAGAGGGAGGGGAATCCAGGAATGTGATTAGGGATTGGGAATTTAGGAGCCAGGGCTCGGGATAAGGGGTTGGAGATAGGGGTTGGGGGAGGCCGAGAGGGAGGTTGGGCCAGGCCGGGGTGGGGGAGTGATTGGACCAGGCCGAGAGAGGGAGGGATTAGGCTAGATTGGGAAGGTTGGGCCTATTTCGTGCCGGGCCGGTCCAAACACGGCCCAACTAACCGTGTCATGATTTGCCACCCAACGGCCGCATTTCAGCCCACCCCGCCCGACGTTCAGGCCGTGGTCGACCTTGGCCCACCACATGTCAGGTCATGTCAGGTCGACCGGCTTTGGACCGGCCCGAAAAAGTACGGCCCAAGTCCCAGCTCTAGTTTGTGCTGATAAGCCAAAACAGATAAGCATCGAGTTTAAACCGTTAAAGAGCAGACTGCGAAATTCTCTTGTAGCAGTACGGACGACTACCAGAAAACACATTTTTTGCGAGTGCATATATATATATCCCGAGTGTTTGAACGAAAACACTCGGACAGATCCCAAGTGTTTCATAGGACACTCGGGACTAGAAGTCAACACTCGGTAAAGTTAATTTTCCCCAAGTGTTTTCCATAACACTCGGGAAAAAATATATAACCCCGAGTGCATCGAAAGGAATACACTTGGGAACCTTTTTTTCCATCGCGTGCCCCTTTTTTTTGGCCATGCCTATTTTTTCCATCGCACGCCCCTTTTTTCGGCCTTTTCTCTTCTAACCCTACATCCCCAAATCCTGTAGCCGCCTCCCCCCTCCTCCTCCTCATTGCCGCCGCAGCGGCGCCTCCTCCCCCTCCCCCCTCCTCCCGGGCGCCGCCCGCCTCCTCCCTCCTCCGGCACCGCCGTCCTCCTCCTCCCCGGCGCCTCCTCCCCCTCCTCCTGAGCGTTGCCCGCCTCCTCCCTCCTCCGCACCGCCGCCCTCCTCCTCCCATCACCACCGGCCAGCCCGCTCGACGTGGCTCAAGTTTAGCCCTGCTCCAAGGCGCCACCTCCCAACCACCTTGCATGCCTTGGCGCCTATGCGCCTTGTTCTCTCGTTCTCCCAACGCTGCTTGGTGGCTGCCAGTGCTGCGGCTCGCCTTACGCCTCGCCCACGTCTGGGTCCTCCCTTGGCTCCAACCAGCCCGTCCGAGTCCGCTGCTCGCCCTCGTGCTCCGGCCCGTCGCCACCTCGTGCTCTCGCGCTAGCCGCCCATGCTCTCGACGTGTCTGCCTCGCCCTCCATGGCACCGCTGCCTCTGGCCGCCTTGCTCCAATGGCTCGCCACCAATAAATAACTTTGCTTTCCTCCTCCCACCCACCGCTCACGCGAGAAGCTTCCTAAGCTTCGGGAAGGTCCACGCCATCGACAATGCCGGAGGAAAAGGAGTACATGCACGTGCCTCTCAGCCAGGCGCCGGAGGACCCGGTTAGGTCGCCGTCGCGGCCCAGCTCACTGGCCACCTCCACCCGCAAGGTTCGGATCGATCTTACCTACTCTTCGAACCCTGCTACTCCCGACGTACGGGCATATATGTGAAGGTATCACATCAGTATCTAGATCTGCTTAACAGCGTCTTTCTTCTTTGTGCTCATATATTTTTTTCTAGCTTTGACATTGTTGAGCTACTGCATGACAGTTAAATAATTATTGTGGCTTTGCCATTCCTGATAGTTGTGCTACTTAGTTAATATATGGAGTTGTGATGTATTGCAATGTTGAATAGTTAATTTATCATAAGCATTTGTCTATATTTCCTTACTTGTTTGAATTTTGCCATAGATTTGTGTTTTATCACAAATAATCGACAATATAGTTAATTTATCTTTTTTATGTTATAAGACTGCAAGAGAAAGTTCTCAGGGTCATTGGATGGCCTTTTCCAGATCTATCATATTGTAATAAGTGGAGTTGGTGGTTATAAAGTTTCTTCATATGACTCATTGCATTTGGTTGAAGCTTTAAGGTTCCCTAATTCTCGCCATTTCACTTAAGCAATTATTACTACTTTTTTGGTTATATTCAACATTTTACCTTACATGCTCTTGCACGTTGACATACTCAAATCAGTGTGGTTATTACGATGCTTCCACCGGACCATGCTAAAAGAGCACTGGAGTTAATCTGCATGCCAGTAATTAATCCCTTGTAGGTGAGTAGCAATCTTTGATAGTCACTTGGCTATGTTGATGTATCCATGCTAATTTGTTTTATTGAAAAAATAGGACATAATCCAAATAAGGTGTTAACGTTCTTCAACAAGTACTTGCTCAACAATTGACCATACATATAGATCGGTTATCACATTTTTAGGTGGTGACCTCTTATTTATATATTTGCCTATCCAAATTTTGGTATTGTATTAAATCCTCCAAATTGTTGCGTAAATGTGAAACATCCGTAAGTAGTTGTTTGAAGCTATCAATAGATATTGGTCCACGTTGAAAACTATCTTTGATCAAGGAGTATTGGAACCGCATGACATCGGGAGAAGTTCCTAATAATACTATATACGAAAGGTCTCATCCATTCCTAATTTATTAATACGCTTTTTTGCGCAGACGGGCATGGTGTACATGCACTATGGAGTCACTATGCCGATCTTGCAAATTTGTTGTAAGTTAATTATTATTATTTATTTATGAATGCTAATAGTTTGAATGTTATTTACACTCAGATCCGACACGAGTCCCGTCATAAGTGCATAATGGGAAGTTGAGAACAATATCTTTTTTTGTCGGATATAGTTTTACATTACTCCATGTTCTGACTCTTCCTTGGTGGGATTAGTATGGGGGGAGTGCTTCCATGATTTCCAAAATGGAAAAAAAATTCTAAATTGCAAATCATGCCCTTGTTTTGCTTTAGATTTGTTATTTTCACTTTTATGGAGAGCATTGATGTACTTTGCCTAGTCAGCCTTTATAAATGTCTCTTGTGCAAGCTATCTTACAAGTCCGATTCAGACACTTGTCACCATACGATCTGACTTCTCGTAACTATTCAAGTAACTATTCTCGCCATCCCTATGTGCAATTTAGACACTCACAAGAATATATTAGCAAGGTGATAACTATTTCATCAATTACATTCTCTACATTTGCGTGATTTTACACTAGACCGCATATAGTCGATGATTGCTTTCGCTTGCATCAAGATGTATTTGTTATTGTCCCGATCTTTTTGTACCTACAGAGATGTATCCAAGATTGGTTGATCGTGTAATGGTCGGTGTGACTATACAAACATGTAGTGTTTTGAATATTACGCATTTGAACTAGACTATCGATGCTAGAATTATCTCAACTCAAATAGATTATATATGAACTTGATATTCTTGTTTACCCTTTTGTTCTATGATTCCATCCTATATGTGATGGCTAATTTGTTACCTTAATTTTTATGCGATATGATGAATTATTTATTTTATGGTGTTTCCTTGGTTTGTTTAATGATACGATGTGTTTTTGTTAAAGAACAGGTTACTGGAATTAGTGCAGATCACCCATAATTCAGTATAACCTACTGATGGCATCAATGTGATACTCTGTATGTTAACTAGTTAACCGCTTGCATTCTTGTTGTAAAGTGCCATATAGATTAGAAGAGCTTGTGCGAAGTCTTTCAAATTTTCAAGAGTATAAAGTTACCAAATCATATACTGTGTCAAAAGTACAGGAATAACTGGATAAAAAATGTTGCCACCCACACATTTGCAAAAAAAACACTAAAGCAAGTTCTGGAATTTGTAGTTTTGTTATTTCATTCATAACTAATGACTTCAGTCTAAGCGAATTTTATTAACTGAAGTACTAAATTGAACTTTTATTTCAGCCATTCAACTAGAAAAACCTCAGTGGCTCAGGATACTCAGCCTATTTTATCCTCGGTTCCTTGTCATCAAGCTAAAAGGTAAGCAAAGACCACAATCTGAAAGTGCATTTCCTAATATTCCTATCGGCCATGTACTATTAAGTCTTAGATCATAGTGCTCTATTTGAGTGATTGATGCCTTTGAATTGGGAGAGGAGGCCTATCTGTGAATTAAGTTAGATCCCTTTATTGTGTGGTTCAATGCTGATGTAGCTAAATAATATATAACCTTGTCATGCTGATTGAGATCCTATGGAAACCAAGACTAAATAGGCTCTATCTTCCAATAATCCATTAAGCAATAAGCAATGGTTAGCATGGGCTGGTAGTGTTAACTCTACTTGTGATGTCACTGCCCACTATTTGGCCAAATTTAGTATTTTGTTTGAAATTAGATGCCATATAATGTTTGCATGATTTCTCTCTCTTGGATCCTTGATTGTTTATTCGGCTTTGTAATGTCAACAATTTGTAATTTTATGTGAAAATGGACGGATACATAAATTTGCGAACAAAGTTTTCCTTGCATCAAAGTTTGTGTTAGTGAAACTGAATTGCCTAACCATATAAGGTAAGTTCTTATTCTCGTTTGGTTGGATGTACATCTTTGTTGACTAGATGAGTAAATTTATGGTGCTTTGCTTTCAATATCTCCAAGATATCAAAATGGTGTATTGGGCTTCATGTAAGATGTTTTCCAAGCTAAGATATGTTGCACAAACATCAAATTAATTTTAGAAAATCGATGCGCTTAGTCTTACAAAATTTAACAAATTACAATTCCAATATTCTCGTAGATACTTTCCAACATTTGATTAATATTCCAAAGTGCTACCGGGTCTTGTAGTATCTACTATCTAATCCTTCTCATTTTCAAATTGTTCATTGTTCGGCTTCGCTATCATTTTTTTTTTTGGGGTCAACAAACTTTTTCTCAGAGGGTATATTTTTGTAGTTCTTTTGTTAAAATTGACAAGCAAATCGTAACATCCAGCTTATTGAGCGATTTGAGACTATGTGCAATGCCAAGCAATCTATACATTTGATCTCCAAATGATTAGATTTTTGGTCTTAGCTATGAGGCTTGAAACCAACACTTTGTTGTATCTATAGTGTTTTAGTATCTGCAAATCCATCAATTGCTAAACCTCGACAATTGCTAATCCATTGGTTACATTCGCAGATTGCTAGAATGTGCCAAGCGCTGAACGACATCCTCGATAGCATGTCAGGCAAGGGAATGGCTATACCTGTGTGAGGAAGTATGTCCATCCAGTTGCTTCGATGGCACCTGTGAGAACTGTGATCACACCTCTCGGATTAATATTTTGTACAAATATTTTCTGTTACAAGTACTAGTCATGACTCATGAGCTTCCCGGATTAATTTTTTATTGTTTCTAATTTCCCATTTAAATGTCTTGTTGTAAGGTTCTGCTTGTATATCAACATTGAATTTGGAAACCATACATGAAAAATGTTGTGGGAGTATGGACTTTGAACATGAGATTTGGACTAAAGTTTGTATGTTATGTCTTTCCACTAAATTCATGGTTAAAATGTATGGCTTGAAGCATATGACAAATGTGTGTAATTAGAATCTAAAAGTTTATGGAAAAATTGATTGGATTGAGCTTTCTTTTGTTGATATTTCATTATAGGTTTGTTAAATTGGATTATAGATACCCTGTGGAAAAGTATATTGTTTCCCGAGTGTTCAGGATAAAAACACTCGGGAAATATGGTCACTGGCCATCCTTTTTCAACGCTGTCACTCAAATTTCTCCGAGTGTTCAGGACTAAAACACTCGGGAAAAATATACTTTTCCCGAGTGTCATTGGTCGATATACACTCGGGAAAGTATTCCGTAACGGTGGGGAAACCCGTCGTGTGAGCTAGTTTTCCGAGTGTAATCCCTGGAACACTCGGGAAACCATCTTGAATCCCGACTAAAATATCCCGAGTGGTTTTTCCCGACGGCCGACCTTCGAAAACTAATTTCCTGAATGTTTTCGAGACTTTACCGAGTGTTTCGGGTACTCGGAAAAATACTGGATTCTGGTAGCGGCCGCCGATCACCCGTCAATCTGCAAGATATATACAAGAAGGCTCAGTGCGTAGTGTGCGCGCGAAATAAGAAACATCTCACACGCGTCGGCCACATGCATGTATGCATGGATGAAACAGCACGTGACGTGAACGGGCAACGCTACAACTTGTTATGACCTTTTCTGTTGGACGTTTTTGGCGTGGCCTTGGTGTTAATCAAGTTGGTGAAGTGATGGGATACAATAGGCCGCGCTACCGGAAAAAAAATATACTAAGTGTAACAGGAAGACATGCGAGTAAAACATCATATATCGTTAACACTAGACACACAGTGCAGCGGAAGAAGAGTTAGAGTAGTTCGTGTCAATGTTGTAGAAGTAGTCGATCGTCCAACGTCCTTGACTGTCGATCGTCTCCTCGCGTTCCTCATGTATGCCGCATATCGTTCTTGATCGGCATACCAGCAACCGCAACAGCACCTCTACGGTATCCACACATCCAATGATGAAACACCATGCGCCGCTGTGCTATCACCAGCGCTCACAGCAGGGCCTTCAGGGGGGAGGGGGTATTGCAATTTTTTTCTCCCTCCACCCCTACTTAAATACTTTTAACTATCTCCTCGCGTTCCTCATGTATAGTTATTTGTCATTAAGTATTTATTAGATTTAGTGCTCTCTTGGCATGTACGCATGATGCATGATGAGCTGTGAATAAATATAGTGAAACAGAGAGAGTATGATACTAGCTTAATTGATTCCATTTGTTTTGGAGCCCGTCCTTGCAAGGAATGCTTGTATTATTTTTATTTTATTTTTTTTTTGGGGGGTGGGGTTAGAAGTTATCACAACGTGCAAAGCATTCTTTTTTTTTAAGTCAGTTCTTGCCCACTTGACTTTGAGACTTGTAATTTTCTTTATAGGTTTTTTTTAAAAAAATGTTTATATATTCCAAAGTTGACTTCATTCATGAAAAAGAATGTGAGAACATGGACGTTTGCAAAAAAATGCAACTTGTCCTGTTTGACTTGTTGATACATCTGAATCTAGGATGCAAAGAACAAGTTTGTTGGGATGATCATTAATTGAAGTTGGAATATATCTTGATAATTATATTTTCAACGCTAGGACACGAACCTCATTTCATGATGTTAAACTTTTATGCAGCTACCACATAAATTTGTTCTAAAGCAAATATAACATCTTAATTTCACGACTAAGGACCGGAAGAGGGTTTTAATTCTCATTCAAACGGCAATGCTTACAAACACCCCTTTTACTTGGATCCACTTTGTAACGCCTCTAAATTCTGAGACCGTTAAACTCTTCACAACTGTCTAAGATGTGCAGTTGCGAAGTAAGCAGTGTCTTAAGCAAGCTTTCGATTACAACAAAAGTAAATATTTTATTACACAAGGATAAGGCTTAACAGCCAATTTTGGCATGGGCATCCAAGACCAAATTTAATATAATACAAGACAAAAGAACTTTAAACCACAGACACGCTTGAGCGCGGTCGAGACCTAATAACAGTAGTCGTTGCCATCCGTGGGTCCACCAAAATCCTGTTCAACAAGATCCTCTGCATTTTTCCAGATTTTCTCTGTAAATGATTTGCAGATTATGCAAGAATGAGTACAACTTCCGTACTCAACAAGCCACATGGAAAAGGTAAATAATTACATGCAAGGAGTTCAAAGGATGGTTAGGGTTTACCTTAACAGACATATGTGGATGCATTTTGTAGTTAAAGCAATTTATCTTTAAAATAGTAAAACAATAATAAATAATAACATCAGGGGTTTCTCAACAAACTCAATTACCAACTTAACATCTCAAAAACTCTACTTATGCCTCATGTACTGGAATCACTCATTAACACAGCTTCATTAACCGAAAGCACAACGTATTCGAATACCTTTAATTATTCACTCTACAGAGCTGCCCAACTTTACCCACAAGATATCTCAGACTCATACTGTCATAACATAGACACACAACATGTTAGCGAGCGACTGAGTTGAGATAACAAAGCTTTTTCACTGCTCAACCTTTCTAGCCTCTACCCGATAGGTTCTAACCCATACAGCCCTCGGGAGACTCCACTGGCCGCCGTGGATCTTGTGCCCCGATGCTGACGGGACCATACCATTGTGTAAACCAGCGAGTGTCCCTCCAGGCCCACCCCTGTCCCATTCTCGATACTGTAGATATTCAATCGGAAAAGCAGTGTACTAAGCCAGGGAGTAATGACCACGCATGTGGTTGAGCGATTTTCTGAGTCTGTTATTGTGGCACAAGGTTCTTGTCCTTACTTGTCTCTAGTGGGGGAGTGGACTGACAACCAACTCGTGGCCTTCCACCCTCTTGGCCCCACCTTTGACTCACTTTTACCACAAGTCTATTAGGTTGTCCAACTTTCTGGACCCAACCCTCAACTCTCCTCCAAAACCATTGGCGAACTGCCAATGCTGTTTTTCAGGATTTATAAACACATTTGTGTGACAAAGCTTCTTATATAGCTAATATTTTATGTAAACTTGTCAAGGTGAATATGGCTTACAAAGGATTTTGACCTTGTCAAGGTGAATATGGCCTACAAGTGTTAGGTGGGTTTGTATGTGCGGTAATAGGATTTATCTAAGTATCATGGCATTCAAAAGTGTTATTTCAATAATTAAAGCACAAATACAATAATGAAAGTAATAATAAATATATGAAATGTGGGTTCAAAATGATCAAGGGATGCAACTTGCCTCCTTGCACAAATTCTTCTAAATACTGATCTTGTCCGGTGTCTTCTGGAGTCTGGTCGTCAAAATCGTGACCTAACGAGAAGCAATAAAATAAAATAAACCAAATAAAATCCAGCTCGACAAGGAATAAGCTGGGAACAACATGCAAGTAAATAAATCTGGAAAGAAACATAAAGGATAGTGGTGTGGGATGATATGAATTTATTTGGTGCTTGATTGGACTAAACGGAGTTGAGATATGGTTTCAGGGGCTCGAAACGGTCGAAGGAGTATAAAATGTCAACTTAGGGTTTCGGGCAAAAATTGCCGGATGATGAATAGTGCTATTTTACTATTCATGTAAGGAGATTAGTGAGCAGTGCTTAGGGTTACTGTTTGGTTAATGAACAATGAACTGGCTGAACAGTAAATGGTTTTTACTGTTTTTCGGACCATGAACAGTGTTTTGGGTTTTTTTCCCGCGTGAATAGTAAAGAAATTATTGTGCGATGAACAGTATAAGACCGAATTGTTTTGACCATTAAATGGTCGGCCCATTTACTATGCGTCCCACGGCTCGTTTGGCTAGGCCATTTAAGGGTTCGACGCCAATGGCTTGAGCAAGATAGCCAAAGTTCATGCCTTCGCCTCGAAAGGAGGAGTGATAGCCGGCGGCGCTCCAGCCACTTTGGTGGCCGACGACGAGGCCGGGTGGTGCGGGGAGCTCCATTAGGCCAAGGTGAGTTCATTGATGGCTTTGGTGGGGCTTGGGAAGGCGTGGAGATGAGGCGGTGGCGGCCATGGTGCACGACCGAGGCAGGGCGGCGGTGCACCAGTGGGCCAGGGTTTGGAGTGGGGCAAGGTGGGGGAAGAGAGCGTAGGGGTGATGGGAAGCTTACCGAGGACTCAAATGGGAGGTTGGGTGGGCAGAGGTGGTGAATCGGCGTCGGCTCGCCAAGGAAGAAGAAGTGGGCAGCGGCGAAATCCGAGCGGATGGCCAGCGCTAGGAGGGTGGAGGTAGGAGGGAGGTGGTGGAGTGGGCGGTGAAGAGAATGGCGTGCCCGGGGGTGGGTTTTATAGGGCAATGGAGGCGGTGGGAGCAGAGAGGCGGCAACAGGGGGCGGCGACGTGGTTAGGCGAGGGCGGTTGGGCGATGCTGGGCGGGGCGAGATGGCGGGGGAGGTGGCAGTGGAGATGTGTGCCGCCATCAAGGCGAGGCGAGGTGGCGCGGTGAGCTGGCGGGTGACGGTAGTAGCGCCGAGGGAGGCGACGTCGTGAGGAGGAAGAAGAGGGGGTGGCGCCCGAGGAAGATGACGCCACCACGAGAAGACGGGAAGACCCGAAATGGAAAGGAGGAAAATTTCCGGAAATGGAAAGAAAACCAAAATTCAACCAAAAGATTAAAAAAACTACAAATTCCGGATTTTTGGTTTGTTTCACACTTGGTAGTCAATCAATAGTTGATTAATATAACGTTTATAGAAGATCAATCCAGGTCTCTCATGAGATAATTCAGCACCCCAATTTCTCTCTTCCGTTGGTTATGACCGTGCGTCCAACTCCGATCGGACGGTTGAGATGAACGGAGAGGGTGGCCAAGCTTTTCTCCAATTTAGACTTTTCCACTTTTTTCCTTTGGCTACAAATTTAACGGTCTTCCAGTAAAGCAGTACATGTTCCCAAAAAAAAATTTGGTACATGAATAAGAATACAAGAGACCACTGTCGAATGACCAATGAGCTAGACACATTGTCATTGTACCTAAGTATCCAGAAACCACAAGCATATAAGAATCTTCGGCGTGAGTGACCATGGCCTAGTTTCCAAGCCACAAATTGCAGCCACTTAAGTCGCAGTCACAAACTTTCTGTTCATCTCAAAGCACTCCATGTTAGATGGAAAAAAACATTCGAGGGAAAGGGCCTCGAGGGAAACCCTACGACGCCAGCTATAATTGGCGAGGATCAACGACTGCTGAAGAGGGTCTCATGCCACGGTGAGGCCCTTCTCGGCAAATTTGCTTCCATGTTAGATGTCATTTCCCTTCTGCTGGCGCAGAGAGAATCAAAGTTACAATTGGCCGGTTTTGATTGGTCCGCGAGGGATCCCGTGCTATGCTGCAAATGTGTTCTCCAAGGCAGGCGGATCCCCGACAAAAGGTGGTGGAGTCGCCGTGGACATGAATTGACAGTGATAAATTCTGCTTGCTCCGTTCTTTTTGACTTATCGTTTTGAAGTTTGAACGTAGATACAATCTCCGATTCAAACAACTGATCACTGCATTTTTAATATATATATATATATATATATATATATATATATATATATATATATATATATGGAACGATCTAGTGCAAACGGACTATTCAGCTAACATGCAACGCCGCCTGGGCCGTCGGATCGACTCACTGTGGCTAGGATGGAGAAAGCCCCAAATCACTTATGCAATTTTCCAAAACCCCTCGGTTCCTATTCTTCTCGTCAAAACAGCCAAGAAGACTCCTCACGCCTTCGTCTTCGAGCCAGCCCCCAAATCGATTTAAGCTTGTTCCCCTCCTTGGCCCTCGCCTGCCTCCTCCTGGCCCTGCCCCTGCCCTCCTGGCCCCACCCGCCTCCTTCCCCCTCCGGGATCTGCCCACTGTGATCGAGACCACTAGTGTCGCCTCCTTCCTCCCGGATGTAGCCACACTGCTGAGGACCACCGCCTCCTCCACCACCTCCGCCTGACGCCCCACTCTTTCAGGCCAACCTCCACACAAGGCCCACGCCAAGGAACTGCCGCCTCCTCCCCTCACTGCCCCGGCTCCTGCAGCCCTCCTTCTTCCTCTCGGTTGCGCCACCTCCATCCTCCACCACCTCCGCCGCCGCCCACTCTTCCAGCCAACCTTCGCCATCGCCACCTTGATTCTGCGCTGCCACCTCCACGCCAAGGAACCATGTAAGTCCCTTAGCCCTAGTATTCCTGCTCGCTAATTTTGTTTGTCCAATTTGGTCCATGAGTATTTCAAGAGCGTAATTGTCCCCACGCAGAAGATGATGATAATCGAGCAAAGAAATGACAATGGATGTATTTCAGAGAGAACTTGAGGGCTTTGGCACTCGGGCTCTACTGAACAAAGGAAGCATGCCACAGCACCTGAGAATGGTTTACCCCAAAATGCAATACCAGAACACTATCAGGCAAAAGTGGTTCACCAGAGCAACACCAACACTTTTTTTGATATCAATGAACCAAATGTAGTCCTTCGAACTGAACCAATGCTGCCACCTTCTGTGGCCAGCTCGTATTTGCACAATGTCCAGCATGCCAATGTGAGCCATATACCAGATATGATGAGCATTTGGGGACCCTACTCTAGTTATGCTGTCACTACAGTTGGGCCTGGTGGAGTGCCTCCATCGGCTTATGGTATTGATCTTGTCTATACAAACGCCACTGTTAATCCAATGAGTGAGCGCAAGGATGTTTTGCCTGAAGTTTATCGTACGCCACTGTGCAAGGCTTGTAAAATTTGTGCAATGGCTTTGTATGAATGAAGTATTACATTTGAGAAAATGAAGTGCTACATTTGTTGTGCTCAAATTGTTGTCCTCAAATTGTTGTGATGGAATTGTTGTCGTGGAATCACACATTGTAATTTGGATGATAGAAATTGTTGTCCTAGAATTGCTGTTATGGAATTGATGTCCTGAAATTGTTGTCCTCGAATCACACATTGTTGTCCTGAAATTGTTCTACATTGTTGCATATACTTTCATATAGCACTAACTAAATGTGTCAGCCTTTGCACAGATTATGCTGAATGTTTGTCATTGTGTCAAATTAATGGATGGATGTAGCCGGTATTCGTATTTTCAGTTCTTTGAATTTGTAAGGCAATATTATGTAATTTTGGAAGTGAGGTGCTGTTGCAGCACTCCAATGTACTAGCTTGTGTAGATTTGTCATCTGTGAACTTGAAGGCTGGATAGTTCTTTTGTACCTCCTATTGCTTCCAGGTGACAAGGGGAAACTGCATGGTGCTGTTATCTAACAATCACAAGGATATTATTCAATTTGCAAGATCCATTAACCTGATACTATTCACTTACATTCAATTCAACAATTTCCATTCAGCAATCTGACACTACTCAACGAGTTGCATCCAACAATCAAAACAACTTGAATTTCATAAGAATCCGAATCAACAGCACTGCATAGTGCTTCCCAGTTCAACGCCATGTAACTTGATAATCCTAGCAGCTTCCAAAAGAATGCCTTGTTGTGTAGATAACCATTCTTCTTTGCTCTGTAAATATACAAAAAGATTTCTGTCATAAACAACAACAAAAACTTGCACTCGCATTATTCTACGCCCTGGTGATCAATTGTCCTAATAATCAACTATGACTCAATATGGGTCATTTAGGCCACTAGAGCCTCCTACTAGGAGTAAAGAGGTTGTTGCAGCATAACTCTAGAACAACATCAAACTACTTAAATTGGATAGATTCAACAGAACATGTCCCGATGTTACATTAATTCCATGGGAGCCAAGCCACAACATTTTGGATCACATCTCAGTCTTGGTGCAGCATAGCTCTAGAACACCAACAACAGCTTACAAACTGAACAGACTGAACAGAACATGTTGTGATGTGATCTTGTAAGTATAAACAATCAGTTTATACTGAAGACAATAATCCAAAGGGAAGAGTGGGGCGGCGGGGGCGGAGGTGGTGGAGGATGGAGGTGGCGGCCGCAGTCGGGAGGGGGAAGGAGGGCGGCTGCAAGGGCCGAGGAGGGCGACGCGCCAGGCTGTGGGAGGGGGGAGGAGGGCAGCGGTTCCTTGGCGTGGAGGCGCGGTGGCAGATGTCGGCCTGGAAGAGTGGGGCGTCGGGGGCAGAGATGGTGGAGTAGGGCGGCGGCGGCTGGTCCTCGACGCAAGTGGCCACCGCATCTGGGAGGGGGAAGGAGGGCGGCGGCGCAGGGGCCAGGGAGGAGGGCGGCGGCCTTGATGGGGAGCGAGCTCAAATTGATTTGGGGGCTGGCTCGAAGACGAAGGGGCGTGAGGGAGTGCTGCGCGGGCTGTTCTCCATCCTAGCCACAGGAGTCAGATCCGACGGCCCAGGGCAGCGTTTGCATATTAGCACTGAATAATCCGTTTGCACTAGATACGTTCCCACATATATATATATGTATATGTGTGTGTGTGTGTGTGTAATAATAATAATAATAATAATATGAAAGTATCTTTGATAATAGATCTACAAATATCATTGTTACGTAACAAAAATAAAATAATTTTACGTATATTGGTGATCAATGTTTAAAAAAGTTGAACGCACGCATTCTAAACTATCTATTCTAGAGCTGAGGGAGTGATGCCCCAGTGGGCACGAATTCTTGTTGAGTCGAGTTGGGGTCACCGTCACTAGATATCCATCCTTATATACATGTTATCCACCCCTGTTTGGACTTACACGATCAATCGTGGATCAGGCCCAAATGCCTCGATTGCCCAAACAAGGCCTAAAGGGTTTGGTTATATCAACCGGCTCAATCCAGGGAAATGAGAACGGTCAGTGGTTTGGGGAACCGGCCCAGTGTGCCCAATATGGCTGTAGGCCGGGTGCCTCAACATAGCCATGTGTTTTGTATCCATTACGTAGTCATTCTTTATTTTTTTTGTCTTTCCTTCGTCGCTGTTAGATGTAACCAGCACAATCCCCTCAAAAAATAAAGAAGAAAAGAAAGATGTAATGAGCACAATCCATGGCATTGCAAACAAGTGCGGAAGTTACAGAATGGCCGTACATATAATGGTAAACCTTTACATGCTGTCAGCACTTGAACAAAATGCCAATCGCAATTAGAGAATCAGATTTCTGGCATCGTATACAAGTGAGTGTATGTATGAGTTATAGCAGCGGTCGGGTAGAGTCCACCTTCCTCAGGCTCGACCCAGCAAATCTTTTTATCGCATTCTTCCAAGATACCTGTGAACCAGGGGAGAAAAATTTTCAGAATTGTGGAGAGACTACTCAACCAGCAAACAAATATGATATACGGGTTATTCAATTCAGATATAGGCGCACTTTTTTCAGCCCAAGGGCTTCAAGAATGTGCGGTGGATCGTAGTATCGTAGGCAGCAGGTTTTCGACAAGGTTAAATAGTTCTAGCAGTAAGTTGTGTACCTTGTGGTCATCTCGATATTTGACCGAGGGATCGAGGATGTAATTCTTTATAAGCCTGCAAAGCTCTGTTGGCTTTTCACGGTTTATGGCATGGCCGGCGTTCTTGACAATGACAAGTTCCGACGTATCCCCCAAGTGTCTGAATTAGTGAATTTACATCAAAGTTTATTAGGTAATGATACAGACTTGCATATGATGACCAACTGTAACTTCGCGCAAACCTCTTCAGCCGTAGGCCAAGTTCTAATGGAAAGACCCGGTCTTGCTCTCCCCAAATTATCAACGTTTGCTGCAAAATTAACACAATATGCAACAAAGATATTATCAAACTGTAAGAAAACAACACCTGGATGATCAGCAAGACGTTATCATGCATCATGTTGTGTACGCCCATTGAACAAGGTGAGATGGTTATGTGAACGGCAAATCATTACCTTGTTAATTTTAGGAAGGTCTGAAAGCTTCCTACCAATGATCAAAGCATGTAACAACTCAGTCTTTTGTTTTACATTTTCGGTGCACATGACCTGCAATTTAACACACAGAAAATGTATAAAGCTACTATACATTAGCAGAATTAACTAAGTAACAACTTTCTTTATGTAAAAGCACACAAAAAGATGTATCCCTATTTTGTACAAAGCTAGAGGAGCACCCTGGAGATGTGCAGCTCACATTTAAATCTTACTCTAGGTGAATAAAATGAATTATTACATATACATTTTGCTATTTGTATGCATTGTGAACAATATCATAAGAAAAAACTTGACGGTATTAAGTATTAACCTATTACCAGCAGTGAATGCAATAATGATTCTACAAGGATATCTTGGTATGCTATACCAGATTGTTAGTTAAATGTATATGTAAGACATTCCCTGGATGAAAAAAAATAGCATTCCAGCACAATCAAACAATTCTACAGTCAAACAGCAACCATGAAAAATAAATTTTATTTCTCACAGGATAGAAGCCCACTGATTTATTGCACTTCATCTCAATTGTTGTTTTTTTATATTATTATTATGATGTGGAGCATTCATACGTTTCGCTCTCAACAGCAGAGGAACCCAGTTTCTTCTAAACCTATATTCTTCCTTTTCACACCAAGAGAACCTACCGCAAAAAAAATTACATAGTCTTGCCCTACATTAGATTTAGAGCAGCTCCGTTTTGAGAATAATCAGGCCACTTTTACCTTTTTACAACTTGCACTTCATTTTTAAACCCCTGATCACTTGAGGAATATATATTCAAACTTATTTTTGTCAACTCTTCTTGTGTAGAGGACTATGTTGCAAAAGATTATTCTTATGAAGATGCAGATTGCAGAAAGACATTTGAAGCCACAAGAGAACTTTACATATGGAAAAATTAGCTCAGTGACATCGCGTTAGAGCGTAATCGGAGGAACGACACACCATTCGTGACGCACTGGAAAATAACATCGCGAACACCGAAAAATTGACAAATAACATCGCCGCCAGTTACTTCCATTTCCAGAATTTTTTAAATATAGAAACTAAGCTCAAAAAATTATCATTTTTTTGTGGAGCCTCCCGACACAGTTTAATTGCTTGTGTATTTTTTTCAAAACTTGATACGTTCTGATTTTGTCTCTAAAATTCATTTAAATATACTATTTGTAGGAATTTTCTAATATAGAAAATGAGGTCCAAGCATTAAGAAAAAAAAATTCAGACTCCTTACATAGTGGACTTGATTGTGTAATTTTTATATAATTTTTACAAAATTAATTTATGCAATTTCATAATGTCCTTACATTATGAAATATTAGACTCCTCACACAGTGCACATTATGAAATTGTATTACTTAATTTTGTAAAATTCTGGAAAAATTACAAAATCAAGTCCACTATGTAAGGAGCCTGAAAGAAATTTTTCATAACATTTGGACCTAATTTTCTATATTAGAAAATTCCTACAAACAGTATACTTAAATGAATTTTAAAGACAAAATCAGAACGTATCAAGTTTTGAAAACAAAATACACAAGCAATTAAACTGTGTCAGGAGACTCTACAAAAAAAATTGATAATTTTTTGATCTTATTTTCTATATTTAAAAAATTCTGGAAACGGAAGTAACTGGCGGCGATGTCATTCGTCTAATTTTTAGATGTTCGCGATATTATTTTCCAGTGCGTCACGAACGGAGTGTCGTTTCTCCGATTACGCTCTAACACGATGTCACTGAGCTAATTTACCCCTTTACTTATAGCTGGAAATAAATAAGTTCATGAATTTCAAAGAACATAATAAAAATCATTGGAGACTGTACTGATATTTTTAATGCAGAGTTGATACTAATTGCTGGTGAATACATATGGTATTAAGTCTTTTGATGACTAAGGAAAGGCTGACCAATTTATGGGTTATGTCCATCAAAAGTGAGATTTTTTTTTCTAGGACCCATATGTTCAGTTCAGTTCGCATAACATATGAACCATCTGTTGTTGCAGGTTCATGCAAAGTAGTCAATGTTTAACCACTAAGTTCGCACGGAAATATGCTACCTCTAAAATTCCAATCACTGTGCCCATTTTCGATGAGGAATAACATTTCAATACTATCCAATGCATTTTTAAAAAATGTCCAAGTTGCAAAATCCAAAGCAACATATCAATTGTTTAATCCGCATGTCATCAAACTTGTAGAGACTATGTGGTTTGGTCTTACATATGGCGATGAACAACTAGCATCGTTGTCGAAGAGTTTGGGGAGTTAGCTCTTTATTTGCAAAAGTTGGCCTGCTATCAGGAGACAGGGTCAGACCAGCGTTGTAAGCTTGTGGTAAATAGGCACCAAACACTTGTGTGGGATGGTTTGGGGATGTGTTTGCACCAGATACTATTGAAAATGGAAATTAGACATGAAACTAAATAGAGATTAACTAAAAAGTCCAGAGAGGGGTGTTTTCTGTAGGGATGGACAATGGTACAGGATAATCCATTTTATCTAATATTCGTATTCGAGAAAACGCAAATGTGATAACTAAAACCGCATTCGAATGAAAAACGAATACTATTCGGAAAAAAAATGGATAGTATTTGTATCCGTATCCGTATTCGGTGTTATTCGTATTCGGGAAAAAAAGCCCGGATAGTATCCGGAAAAACAAATATGGTCTGGAAAAAACGAATACGAATACTATCCGTTTTTTTCCGGATACGAATATGAATGCTATCCGTTTTTTCCCGTGATCATGAATCTGAATGCTATCCGCTTTTCTCTGATACTAATACTGAATACTATCTGCTTTTTCCCGAAGCGCTTACTTTCGACGGGTCTTGATTCGGTCTTAAATCTGTGGTCATGGTGTTGCTACGACTCATGTAGACAGCAGACGTGTAGTCATGTTACATAAATTTGTTCTACCGAGATTTGCCTTAAAAGTTATAGGATATTCACATTCGGCCGAATTGAGTACATATTCGATTCGAATTCGTATTCGTTACAACATTCGATTTGTATTCATATTCGAGAATGTTCGAATTCGTATTCATTTTAAAAATATGGATTTGTATTCGTATTCGAGACTATTTGATTCGTATTCGATCCGTTTCCATCCCTAGTTTTCTGGTTTTGGAAAGAGGTATGACTGGCCACACTATGGTGGTTAGACTGTTGGCGGCAGACCGGTGCCTTGTTACTGGTGGGCGTGGTAAGACTAGCCGACGCGGTTAGATCGGCCGGCGTGGTCATGAGATTAAAAAGTTAGCAAGACAAAGATGGAAAACATGGCATTGGTAGCTGATCCTTTGAGGAAATCTCTTTATGGTGGTTCTTTTGAGTCTATGAGTTTCTGTTTTGCATGTTTTTCTGCAATCAGTGGGGAGGAGCTTGAGTCCGTTCCCAAGTTAGAGTTAGCCCTCTTAACCAGAAAATTCACCTGAGTCTATAACAATGTGAAGAGTAAGAAGAGGGGTGGTCCGGTGATTTGTTACGAGTGTGGTGAGCTAAACCACATTCGGGCAAACTATATCAAATTAAGGGGCAAGAGCAACTACAAAGAGGAGAAGGGCTCATGGAAGAAGCCACAATGACATAAGGCTAAGTTTGATCCCTCCAAACTTAGGAAGGCCATTCATCGGGTCCTTGCCGCTTCATGAGATCACTCCTTGAGTGATGTGGACTCTGAGGGTGAGGAAGACAAGAAGGTAGAGATCACTCAAGAGAAGAACAAGGGCAAGGGCAAGGATTTCACCGACATGTGCTTCATGGCACAAAACGAGGATGATCTTGTCGACACATCCTCTGTGGTACAACTCTCTTATGATAAGTTCTTTGTGCGATATGGTGTATTGTATGATCAATTGCTTACTCAAGATAAAACTATTAAGAAAGTCATGGCTAGGGCTAAGGGCTTAGATTCTCATGTTGAGAATGACTCTTGAACTTGTTAATACTAAGGACCTTCATAGTGATGAATGTGCTTCTTGCCATGTTTTACATGCTGAACTTGACAAATTGAAAAATGCTTATGATATTACCTTGAACCAACTTGAAAATGCTAGGAATAAGATGATTGATTTTAAATCCAATCTTTGTGAAAAAAAATGTTTGGAAACTAGCGATATGGTGTATTGTATGATCAATTGCTTAGTCAAGATAAAGCTCTTAAGAAAGTCATAGCTATGGCTAAGGACTTAGATTCTCATGTTGAGAATTTGACTCTTGAACTTGTTAATGCTAAGGACCTTCATAGTGATGAATGTGCTTCTTGCTATGTTTTACATGCTGAACTTGACAAATTGAAAATTACTCATGACATTACCTTAAACCAACTTGAAAATGTTAGGAATGAGATGATTGATTTTAAATCCAATCTTTGTGGAAAAAAAATGTTTGGAAACAAACAAGTTGGTAGCTCTTGAAAAGGATAAGAAAATTGATTTTAGTGCTTGTGCATTTTGTGCTGAACATAAGCAGGACATTGATAATAAGCAAGAAGCATTTAGAGTTAAATTTGAGAAACAAAAGAGCAAAATTGATAATGCATCTTGTGCTTCATGTGAAGCTCCAAAACTTAAAGTTGTTGTGCAGTAGGAAAAATATGCTAGAGCTGTTAAGGGTAAAAATTGTGAATCATGTTCCAAGCTTACAATTGAGAATACCTATCTTAATGACACTCTTGAAAAATTCTCTAAGGGTAAGAAGCAACTTAACATGATTCTAGATAAGTCCAAAACTCTTATTGGAAAGCAAGAGTTAGTATAATCTTGGTATGGATAAAACTGAGCCGAATGTCATTCAAGTGCTTGAAAATAAGCTAGTTGAATTTAAAATCCAACTTGCTAAGATATTGTTCATGTTTGGAGGCTTTGCTCAAATGAACTCAAACTTGCATGGTGTTTCTCTCGGCGGTACTAAGTACCATTGCACCTATTGCAAGAGGGATGGGCATTTAATTGAGTTCTGTTGGCGCAGGCTTAAGCATGTTAGGAAGAACCTTGCTAGAATCCCTATGTCTAAGTCTAGAGCTTTTAGAAGAGCATTTTCATGTTAAGAGGAAACATCCTAGAGTAGGAATTTAGTCTTATCCAAGATATGGTTAGCATCATCCTCCTACACAGGTATCAACTAATGCTTTCATGAATCTCTCATGCAAGACTGGCAAATAGGTTCAAGGCTAACAACCATGATTCCTATGCATCTGGACAACGTGTATCTCAATACTGGATTCCTAAGTCTTTTATCACTAACCCCAGTATTGAGACATACATATTTTGTGCCTTGATTTTAGGATCGCCGCGGGAAGAGGAACACATGGCTCGTTGACTCCAAGTGTTCACGTCACATGCCCGGAGACTTGAGATGGTTCACCTCCTTCACGCGAGCTTCTGGTGATGACTACATCACCTTTAGGGACGACACTCAAGGACAGATTGAAAGACTGGCTCAATCAGGGTGAATGACAACTTCATCATAAAGGACGTTGCTCTTGTAGACAAGCTAAAGTATAATTTGCTTAGTCTCTCAGCTTATTGATGATGGTCATGAGACTAGATTCAATAAGAATGCTTGTAGAGTGCTTGATTATGTTGGTGAGCTAGTGTTTGGCATTTCTCGAGATGTTAGCCTTTGGAGATGACTTTTCTGAGTCTCTAGCTAGTTCTCTGAGGTGTTTACTTGCTTCTTCTTCTGAGTTCTGGTTGTGGCATAGACGTTTGGGACACATTGGGTTTGAACATTTAACACAAGTTAGCAACCTTGATCACATGAGAGGTCTGCCAAAGCTCAAGGTTGTCAAAAACATTGTGTGTGAGCCTTGTAGACATGGCAAGCAAGTGGTCGCGTCTCACCCATCATTGACTATAGTGACGACTAATGGACCCGGATAGTTATTGCATATGGACACTATTGGTCATTCCATAATTCGATCAACTGGTGGTAAATGGTACATTCTGGTTATAGTCGATGATTTCTCGAGGCACTCTTGGGTGTTCTTGGCTCGAGGCATTTGCCCATTTTCGCGATTTGGTTCGTCGCTTGGTTGTTGAGCTCTCTGGTGCTTTAAGAGCAATTCTCAGTGATAATGGCACGGAGTTCAAGAATTCTTCATTTGCTTCTTTCTGTGCTGGGTGTGGTATTGAGCATCAGTTCTCTTCTCCTCACGTCCTTTAGCAAAATGACGTGGTGGAAACGAAGAACAAAACCCTGGTTGAGATGGCCAGGCCGTGCTAGATGAGTACAACACGCCGAGGAAGTATTTGGGCTGAAGCTATTGCACTAGCTTGTCATGTTGCAAACTGCGTTTTCTGGAGATTCTCATTGGGCAAAACTTCGTATGAGCTTAGATTTGGAAGAAAACCTTTTGTTTCTCATTTCAGAGTCTTTGGTGCTAAGTGCTTCATTCTTAAGACTAGAAATCTAGATAAATTTGAGTGTAGAACTTATGATAGCATATTTCTAGGTTACTCTGCTCATTCTAGGGGCTTTCGAGTACTTAATGTTGAGACTAACACAATCATGAAGACTTGCAATGTCACTTTTGATAAGACTAACTCTAGGACTAGATCAGATCTTTCGGGTGATTCACAAGTCTTTGAGAGCATATTTGTGGAAGAGGAAGGCATTGAGGATGACAGCTCCCCACCTGGCTGCATTCCTCCTAATCCAATTGAGGAACTTGGCTCCACCACTTTACCTTCAATTGAGGCTCCGACTGTTCCACCTCTACTTCAGCAGTATCTGCAGAGGTTGAAGATGTGATGTCTCCACTTGGTGCTCCTCTTCATATTCAGCAAAGACACCCACTTGATCAGATAATTGTCAATCTTCATGTACGAGTCACTCGCTAATCTCTACTCTAACTATGCATTTGTTGCATCTTTTGAGCCCCGAGATGTGTCCAATGCTTTATCTAATGCTAGTTGGGTCAATACCATGCATAAGTTAAAGAATTTCAGAAGAAACAAGGTTTGGAATCTTGTAGAGCCTCCTAATAGTCATAACGTAATTGGGACAAAAATGATTTACAAAAAGAAAGTGAAGATGACTCTGTGGTTACAAACAAGACTAGGTTGGTAGCTCAGGGTTACTCTCAGGTCGAGGGGTTAGACTTTGATGAAATATTTGCTCATGTAGCTCGATTAGAGGCTATTCGCATCTTACTTGCATTTGCTGCTTCTAAAGGCTTTAGGTTGCATCAAATAGATATTAAGAGTGTTTTTCTTAATGGTTTCAAAGAGGAGGAACTGTATGTTAGACAACCCAATGACTTTGAAAATAATGTTTCCTAATCATGTGTTCAAACTGTCAAAAGTCGTGTATGGTGTTAAGCAAACACTTAGAGCTTAGTATGATAGGTTTAAGACCTTCTTATTTAAGAATGGATTTGAAATAGACAAAGTAGACAAAACTTTATTCCTTCTTGTGCAAATCTATGTGGACGACATCATCTTTGGTAGCTCTTTTAATGCTCTTGTGTCTAACTTTTCTAAGACAATGACCAGAGAATTCGAGATGAGCATGATGGACGAGCTAAATTATTTCATTAGACTCCAAATCAAGCAATGCAAGGAATGCACCTTCATCCACTAGCCGAATTACACAAGGATTTATTGAGAAGATTTGAAATGGGTGATTGCAAGCCAATTGCTACTCCAATGGCTACATCAACTACCTCGGATCCTAATGAGGATGGTGAAGCTGTGGATCAACGTAAGTACAACAATACGATTAGCTCCTTTCTGTATCTGATGGCTTCCAGACCAAACATCCACTTCTCAGTGTGTCTATGTGCAAAGATTTCAAGCCTCACCAAGGACTTCTTGTCGTCAAGCAATCAAACGCATCTTCAGGTATCTTCAATCAACCATTCAATATGGTCATTGGTATTCATGTCCATCATTATTGTCCATTAGAGGATTGTTAGATTCTGATTTTGCTAGTTGTAGACTTGATACAAAGAGCGCTTCAGACATTTGTCACTTCTTAGGCACTTCTCTTGTCTCTTGGTCATCTAGGAAACAACTACAGTCCACTGTTGAGGCTGAGTATGTAATTGCTGCTAACTGTTGTAGCCAAATTCTGTGGACGACATCTACTCTTAAGACAATGAGTTAGCATTTGATAGTGTGATAACACTAGTGCTATTAACATTGTCAAAAACCCAGTGAACACTATAGGACCAAGCACATAGACATCATGTTTCATTTTTTAGAGGCCATGTTAAGAAGGGAGATATTGTGCTAGAGTTTGTAAATTTTGAGGCTCAATTAGCGGATATCCTCACCAAGCCCTTAGATTCTACTAAGTTTGCCTTCTTCAGGAGTGAATTGGGGGTAGTTTACCCTTATAGGCTGGTTTGAGGGGGAGTTGATTCGCTTTGATCTTTCTTTGGCTTTTATTGCTTTTACTTTTGCATCTACATTGAACTTAAAAGTAAATCTTGGCCTGTTCATGGCTTTTGCTCAATTTTAGTACTCTAACTGAAAATACTTTGATATCATGAAAATAGTTCACTACTCGAAAATAGTTTGTTACACACCTAAAGCAATCATTAATATATCTTGTGACAGTGATCTTTATGCTAAAATATATATTTATGTGATACCATTGCTCGAAAATGGTTTGTTACATGCCTATAGCACTCTTAGCTCGACGGTGGTCTGTTACACCCCCACTAGAGCTTTTCCATGCTAAAATTGTAATTCAAATGAAATTGAGCAAGTTGATTCAACTTATAGGCTTTGTAATCCTTCCGGTAGTCAATGTTTGTTTCATTATCTTAGATTGCATGCTTGTTGTGGCTTGGTTCATATACTTTAGCACTCTAAAATTGTGCTCAATTCAGATTATCCTAAAGTGATTTCAGTTTATTCACTAGGCTACATGGCTCTTGGAAAAACGTATTGATGTCAATCTGTAGCTTGCCTCTCATGATATGTTAGCTTTCATACGTGATATGCCTTGTGCATTAGTAGATGTTAGCTTCTTCATATTGGGTAATCTTCAAAGCTTCATGTCCATAAAAACTAAAAATAAAAAAGAGTAAAGTCCATTTTACAACCCTGAACTTTTCGAAAAGTCCGGAAATCAACCTTAAACTACAAAACCGGACATCCTACACCCCCAACTATCAAAACCATTCATTTTACCCCCCTTAACCCAAACAGAGGTGGTTTTGGGTGATGTGGCGCCACGTGGATGGTGGTTTTTGCTGGATAAGGTGGGGCCCACATCTATTGGTGGGTCCAAATAATAAATATTCTCTCTCTCCCTCAATCTTCTCTCTCCCTCACACCGACCTCCCCTCTCCCCCATCGATCCATCCGCCGCCGCCCATCTCCTACCCTCACCGCCGCTGCCGCCCATCTCCTACCCCGTGGCCATGCCGCCCCCGAGCATCGCCTCCCCACCGCCAACACCACCTCCGAGCCCCACCACCTCCTCCGCCCATCTCCTACCCGCTGCCACATGCTGTCCCGAGCGCCGCTTCCCCACCCAAGAACACTACCTCCGAGCCCCACCACCTCCGCTGCCGCCGAAGGCCGCTCTCGCCATCCTCGAAGCACCGCCCACTTGCCTCCTTCTAGATCCACCGATCTGCGCTAATAGCGCCCAGATCCAACCGACCCGAGACATTCATGGCGGCTTACGACAACCAAGCGGCGATGGCGGCGACAATGTGTTCATGAAGGCGACCATGGCAATGACGACGATGGCGACAACCATGGAGATGACGACAATCAAGGCTATGGCGGTGACGCGAGCGGGCGGTGCACCGAATGCTTGTTGGTGGGGAGACGGGCAACGACGGATTGCCGTGGCGAAGCTCGCGGCGATGGCGGCGATGACGGCTGCCATGGCTACGACAAGCGGCAATGGCGACATAGCGGCGTTCTCGAGCTTGGTGAGGCTGCCACGATCGAAGGCGCTGGGGCTCAACAAACCGCGTCTCGTCAATTCGCGACGGCCAAGGCGCGTCCCTCCTCCTTACACCACGCCGTCCATGGCCGCAAGCTCTCCGGCCGCTTCCGTCCCTCGCCGCCCGCCAGTCAACGCACTCCTTGACCTCATCTCCGTGTTTCCGCCGTCGTTGAATCCACCCTCCACTCCCGCGACAACTCCCACTACGGCAACCCCGCCTTCCCTTCGCACGAAGCTCACCGACTCGCTAACGAAGCCGATCGCGACAGATCGCGGCGCCATGGCGCCTGACGGACCTCGCGACCGAGGTCGAGCTAGCGCCGTACCTCCTCGACTCCTCTTCAGCAACGCCACCCGCATCAAGAATGAGAGGAAGAAGAAAGGAACTGAGAGGATGAGATGTCTGACATGTGGGGCCCATTGATACGTCAGTGCCACGTCACCCAAAACCGCCTCTGTTTGGGTTGAGGGGGTAAAATGAATGGTTTTGATAGTTGGGGGTGTAGGATGTCCGGTTTTGTAGTTTAAGGTTGATTTCCGGACTTTTCAAAAAGTTCAGGGTTGTAAAATGGACTTTACCCAATAAAAAAATGAAGTCACTCCATTGCATTTCATTCATGTTCTTTCTTATGCTTCTTCCCTGCGCCTCTTAAAGCTGAAAAATGGATGAGGGAAAGTCATGATTCCTTGATAACTCCATTATCAAAGGAGGAGAGAATGTAGCAAAAATGCTTGAAAAGGGGCTAAGCTTGTAAACAGAGGAAGAAAATGTAAAAAAATGGTAGATCTTAGTGAGAGGGAGCATTTCATTTGCATTCTTATGCTCTAATCATCTTTTATTGGTTTAAATTACAAAATCCCACAAAATTGCATTCACAATATGATCTAAGGTCAAATTAAAATTTTGTTCTTTCATATGGAACTCGAGTGAGTTTTTGAAGCCATCTTCTGAAACTGAAGTTTTTATGTATTTTATTGCCTCTACTAGTTTGCTTCTTTATTTCTCAAGCCAACTTGGTCATTTTCATGGCTTTCTCCTTTTTGAGGACCAAGTTAAGCCTTTTTGCAAAACTGAGCTTGAATTTTAAAAACAACCTCCAAATCGATCAAGGATGCCGGGTGAAATGGTTGGCTTGAACCGGTGCAAGTGTTGAAGCGGTCCGGTGAGAGCCAGATAGAAGAGACTTGTCAGCATGAGAAAAACTATTGGTGAACCTACGCATGGCGAACCATGGGATTGCTTCACAAGATTGAATTCAGTCAAGGATGGAAGGATTGATAATGGGTATTTTGGTATCTTCACCAAAATACGGGATTGGACCTGGAAGAAATCACAGCGCATGACGTCACAAAGGAGAAGTGGTTTAGGTCATGAGGACAAGATCATGAAGAGATGAATTTGGGAGCACTGGAGCGTCATATGCTTTGAGAAGCGTGCGTGAGTGAGAGACTCATTTGTGTGTGGGCTTAACGGGTGCACTTTAGGGTTTCTCTCTAGTCCTAGCCTCCACTATATAAAGGGTGGTGCAGGATGCGCACACCAACCAAGCCTAGGAACACTAATTGGAGAGGAGGTTAAGGTTTGAGAGATGTATTAAGAGAAAATTTATGGGATTGAGTACTCATGAGTGAGCTTTTGTCCTTCAGGTTGGAGTGGTTGTAAACCCTCAATTCCTTAATATCAATCCAATCAAATTCGTGAAAGGATGATTTTTTTTTTGTTCTTGCTCTCTCTTAAGATGTTGGGTCTTCTATTTTAGGGGTTTTGCTTTGGTCTTTTGCTGTGATCTAGCTTACTAGGATTTGTGGAAGTTGATCTAAAGTCATCTTGACCATCTTTAATCCACGAGCAAGTCTTTGGATAAAGTTTTGGCTTTCACCCGGTTTTGAACCCTCTTGTATTCAAACAAGAAATTCTTGGAATCTTGGCCATGATTGTCTAGATCTTCGATTAGAATAGGTTCTCGACCTTCTTGTTGAGTTGTATCTCAATTTTCAAGTGATTTGGACTTGTAGATCAAAAGTTAGGTCCTTTTGTGAATCTGAAATCGTGTTGATTTTTCTGTCAATTCGAGAAGTTGGACCACTCAAGAGGGAGGTCAGACTGCCCATGACATGGTGGTAAGACTGGCCGAGGGGATGTGTTGATTGAGCTTCTTGATTCCAGTTCAATTCTTCCGGAAAAAGCTGTGAGTTGTAGAACTTGATCTACATAGTTTCACATAGCTATTGGAGAGAAAAATAGTAGAATTCCAAAAGGGAAAAAGTGGTCTCCTATTCACCCCTTCTAGTCGCTAACACGATCCATCAAAACTCAAAATATTCTCCAAAAATTATGCTGCAGCTGACCTATTCAGATGTGCACCCATGGTGGTACTAACTACTACTACTAAATTATTTGATCCGAAATCTATCACTACCATTCTAAAATGGCCTGATCGAAGGGTGAAGAAACTGTTTCTCACGCACTAGACAAGTAACGGTATTGCAATTAAAACCCCTAAACATAGAATCCTATAGATAAAAGAACAATTATTTAGATGAACTAGAGCATAACCTATATCAATCAATTACTGAATTTCTCTAGATATCAAATGCCGCAACTAAAAGCACCTCCCATGGAAAATCAACCAATATCGGTAGCAATCATGGATCAAATTGGAAAATCTAACACCCAAACCACCCATTCAATCAGCCAATCCGCAGTGAGCAATCTCTACCACGCAACATTGCAAAAAAAATCGATGCAGCTAAATTAGTTGGTAAGTCACCGAATTACCCACCCTGATGTAGTCCCTGATGAAGCAGGACGGCATGAACTTTGGCGGCCGGCAGAAGGTGAGCCCCACCAGCCTCCTCAGATCCTCCGGCCGCTGCGGCAGCAGCAGGCTGGCCGCCTCCGCCATATCCTCCACGGCGAAGAGCCCCCTAGCCAGGTCGGCCTCCTCGAGGCACACCCCTGCCGCGACGAGCACCAGCCGCTCCACCGCGGCCGGGAACGCGTGGGCGAGGTGGTAGGCCACGAAGCCGCCGTAGCTGACGCCGACGACGGCGTACCTCTGCGGCGCGCCGGGGAGCGCTGCCATGGCGGCGGCGACGGAGGCGGCCTGGTAGGCCGGGGAGCGATCGGTGGCGGGGGAGGTCGAGTCGCCGAAGAAGACGAGGTCGGGAACGAAGGGCGCGAGGCCGGCGGCAAGGAGCGGGCGGAGGAAGGGGGCCCACTGCCACGTGGCGCTGGCGCCGAAGCCATGGAGGAGGAGGACGGGGTGGAGGGCCGGATCGGGGGGCGGGAGCCAGAGGTGGACAACGGCGCCGTCGGGGAGCGGCACGGCGGTCGGGCGGAGGCCGGCGGAGCGGAAGGAGCGGGTGTAGCAGCGGTCCCGCGCGACCGTGGGGCTGAGCCAGTGTTGCCACTGCTGCCGGCGGCCGCCGGCGGGAGGCGGGGGCGGGGGCATTTCGTTCGCCGGAGGCGGGAGATCTAGCTGTGCGCGCGGGTGGACTGGGTCTATTGGAAGCTGGACTGTTGTTGTTGGAGCACAAAGCCATAGACACAATCTGAAAGCAACACACTTTACACACAACACATCCACATGGACCTACATGTCATGCACCATGGACTCTTGCATAATATGTTCCGTATTTGAGAGGAACAGTGTACTCCGTATTTCCGTCGTATTTCGTATTCTCACCATATACGCGCATGGATCTCGAGGAGTGGAAGATACCTAACGTCTTGGACGCCGGATGACATTATGTACAGGAGTCTCTTGAGAACATTCGCTTCCGGTGTTGAAGCGAAGTCATCTTATTCTCTCTTCCATGCCCCCATGCGAAGTCATCTTATTCTTTCTTCCATGGCCCCATGTAGTCCCTAGCCGACTCGGCTGCAGCATCCACCGCATCCACATCGTCGGTGATGCCCAGCTCCCTATCCACCATTGCCTCCTTGAGCTCCCGGGCGTCGTCCGCAAGAAGCTCATCGCCCGCGTCATCTCCCACCCGCAAGCGCTTGCCCAGTGCAACCTCACTCTCAGCGCCATGCAGAGGCAGAGGGAAGGGGGACGGGCAGGGCTTGAACTCCCCTATGATACAAATTTTGTCGCTACATCCTTTTGTGATCTATAGAATTTGATATGTATTCCTGCTATTTGGCCCCTCTTATATAATGTAATTTCATTACATAGCTTGTCCGGCATCCTTTGTCTCTAATTTTTGGCTCCACCACTGACGTCATAGGCCTCAACATTGCACGTGAGGCACTCAACGACACCATAGGGGCACACTCCATTAGCAGCCCTAGGTCACACACCTTTGAACAACATCGCCGGAAACTTCAAAAGCACCTTCCTTTTGAAGGGGAAAAAAAGACCATGAGAAAGCATGACAAAGTTTTTAGTTTTTAGCCAAAATAGCACTGTTGACGGGCGAATAGCAAATTTAGCCTCCTCTGCGTATCACAAGCAAAAATAGCACCGCGGAGCCGCGGGGTCACAATAGCTGGCCTCGTCTGCGCCCTAAGGGACCCGGAGCACCTCATCGGTGCCCAAGAGGCTGGAGCAGCCTCCTCCATGCCCCCAGGCGTCGTCCATGCCCGTAGGCCCCGATTTTCACCTCGTTAATGCCACCCAAAGGCCGGACATCCCCTCGGGCACGATCCCTAGGCTGTGAGTTTCCAAAAGGCTTGGGGGCTAATCCCCATCCTAATCTAAGGAGTTGCGCCTAGTACAGTGCATTAATCTGGATGCTGCTATACTTGCTCATAAGGCGTGTAGGAGTAAGAATTTTTGGCAGTACGGCACTTTTTCAACCCGTATTTACAGTAATGACCACCGCAAAAGCGTATTTACAAATATGGCATCGTTGCCACACGGCCATCTTGACAAGCGGCCTCTCTTGCCACATGGCCTCCCGCCTCGCCCCAACCGCTAGCTCACTAGTTCTTGACGGCCGGCCGTCAGATAACGATGCACTGCCACGTGGCCCTCCTCCGTCACCCGCTGCTAGGGTTTTTGAAAATTAGGGTTTCCCTCTGCTGCCCGCCGCTAGGGTTTAGAGAAATTAGGGTTTGGGAAATTAGGGTTTTGGGGTTGTTTGTAGAAATTTTAAAATATAGCAAATGAATCCCCCTCCCCTCCAGCCACGTGCCCCCCTCCGATCGTCCCTCCCGCCTGGCCCTCCCTCCTGCCAGCCACCCCTCCCGCCACGCACTCGGACTATTCTACGGAGAATTAAAAAACCACGCGGTGGCCATCTTTCCCACCGTCCCTCCTCCCTCCTCCATACATCTGTCGCCCCGTCCAAAAATTCCGACGCCAACGCTTACGGAATTCCAGGCACCAACGCCGCGACTCCTCCTTCGCTCGGCTATAAATATCGAACTCTAACAATCGCTCTTCTCTCATCTCATTTGCGTTTCGATTCTCGTTCTTACGCTCGTCGCTGAGAACTCAAAGAACGTAATATAATTAATTTTACTCAGAGGTTAACTGTTTTCTTGCTTCTTGTCGCTCGTCGCTCGGCCTTTTTTTTAATTACTTTTCCCTGAAGTGCAGGTAATTTGTTGGATGCTTTTGTCATTATTACCGCAGTCGAAATTAATCAGTCTTAGTCAGCTAGTCATAATTAGTTAGTTTAGGGGTAATTAATTAGTTGTAATTAGTTAGTTCACTAGTGATGAATTAGTTTAGTGGTAATTAATTAGTCGTAATTAGTTTAGTAGTCATCATTATGACATATTAAATAAGTGAAAATGAAGTATCTTGGTATTTTTAGTGGTAATTAATCAATCATAATTAGTTAGTTTAGGGGTAATTAATTAGTTCAATATTAATGAATTAGTTTAGTGGTAATTAATTAGTCATAATTAGTTTAGTTGTCATCATTACGATATTAAATAAGTGGAAATGAAGTATTGGTAAATTTTTTAGTGGTAATTAATCAACCGTAATTAGTTAGTTTAGGGGTAATTAATTAGTTAGTTCACTAGTAATGAATTAGTTTAGTGGTAATTAATTAGTCGTAATTAGTTTAGTAGTCATCATTACGGCATATTAAATAAGTGGAAATGAAGTACTGATAATTTTTTTATTGGTAACTAATCAATCGTAATTAGTTAGTTTAGAGGTAATTAATCAGTCGTAATTAGTAAGTTTAATGGTAATTATTCGTGTTTAATTACACATATGTAATCCATCACTTGCATGCAATCTATCATATTTAATTACACATATGGGTTGGACCTGTTAGTGTTTTAGGTAATAGCGGATGGGGTTGTTGTGGCTTTAGATATTTTTGGACATGCAAGACCTGTTAGTGTTTTATGGCGATGGTCTCGTATGTGTCGAACCCGATGGGTTGGGCTTGACGAGATGCCAGTACAAAGTGGTCCGGGCGGAGGGGCTCCATGTGATGAATATTCACGAGCTGCGAAGCTGCATCCAGAGGGAGTTCGTCACGGAGCCAACAACAAAGAAAGTTGTGATTGAGGCGACGAGGATGGTAGCTCGGGTTGGAGTCCGACAAGGACACCGACCCAAGCTCGGATGGTAGCGACGAGAACGCACACCAAGCCGATAGTCCTTATGTGGCATTGAGACTTGATGATATTGCAATGCATTTGTTCGTACTACCACAAGAATAAGGCTCCCAGTCGGGGTTTGAAGCCGACACCCTCTTAGTTGGGCAGCGCTTCCCGGACAAGGTGGTCTTGCAACAAGCTATAGTACAGTACGCCTTGTCCATTAGCCGTGTGTACCGAGTGCACCGGTCCAACCCAGAAAAGTACACAGTGAAGTGCGTAGTGGAAGGCTGCCCTGGCAAGGTCAACGCTCACCAAGCAAAGATCTTCAGCTCGGTCTTCACGGTCAAGGAGCTGATCGACCACACTTGCGAGCTCAACGAGCCCTTGCGACAGCATCGGAACGTGACTTCCGCATATATTGCAAACCTCATCACGCACCTAGTTGAGGCAGACATGTTTGTCTCCCCCATGATGATGATGTGGGAAGTCGTCAATCAGGTTGGTTATCCAGTCAGCTACAGCAAGGTCCGACGAGCCAAGCAGAAGGTCATCGAGACCATATACAGGACATACGAAAAGGCGTACAACCTTGTGCTGAGATTGCTTCACTAGATTACCAAATCAAACCCCAGCACGTACATAAACAAGCTTGACCATGAAGATGATGGGAAAGGGCCCAATCGCTTCATACTAGACCGAGTGTTCTAGGCTTTCGCTTAGGCTATCGGGACTTCAAGTTTTATTGTCCCGTGCTAACGATGGATGGCACTTTCCTCACAGGGAGGTACAAGGGCACCATCCTCACCGTGCTGGCGGCCAACGCAAATGACCAGCTTCTCCTGGTGGCATTTGCCATTGTGGAGAGCGAGAACACATCCAGCTGGCTATGGTTCCTGGAGAACGTGAAGAGGGCGGTGGTGGGAGACCAACCCAACGTCTGCCTAATCACAGACTGCAATACTGGGTTGTTGGCGGCCATCAACACCATGCAGCGTGAGATAGATCCGTCTCACCAGTGAAACGACGTGCAATCCAGGTGGTGCATGAGGCATCTTACATCTAACTTGTTCACGCGGTTTTGTAGTTAGGAAGTCATGAAGACGTTCAAAATATTGTGTCTACAGAACCAGAGGTGGAAGTTTGAGTCCATTTGGAGAGACCTCGAATACCAGACTATGAGGCATACAAGGGAGTCCACTCTGGAGGGAGAGCAACCCAGCAGTGCCATAAGCTTCTCGGAGTGGATTAATGGCCACGCTCCTGAATTGGAGAAATGGTCCCTCCTCTATGACACAGACGGTGTGTGGTACGGGATTATGACGACCAACATGTCTAAGGTCTACAACGGCGTCCTCAAAGGTGTGCGGTGCCTCCCTATCACCGTGATCATCCAGGAGACATGGACTCGCACTGTTGGTTATTTCATCAATAGAGCCACCGCAGCCAAGCGATCATTGGCAGCCCCGAGACAAGGGTCACTCGCTAAGGCGCCATGGAGACTAGTTGCACACATTGTTAAATAATAGCCCCGAGACAAGGGGCACTCACTATTGGACTTTATATCATGGAGCCTGTCCAACTCCAACGTGGACTGCATCAGCTTTCCTGTAGATGCAACCGAAGTTCCATTTCCTGGTATTAACCTAAGTAACACTCGACTGCATCAGCATTCCTATAGAGAAAGCAATGTGTCTAGAAAACGTGGAATGTTGGAAGACAATGAAGGTGCTACTGGCTTGAAGAGACTGCAAACACCAATCAACATGCATCAAAGGTGCTACTATGTGATGAGGTGAGCTTACCAAGAAAAGAGATTGCCACAGAGACTAGTTGCAAACACCTATTTTTTATGCTATAGGACGCTCTTTGTTAATTTATCAGTTTTCTATGGGTGATACTCTTTAATACTGTATTGTACCACAGGCTAGATAACATTGCGCATGAACCAACTAAGGGAAATGTGTCGTGTGCAAATCATATAACGATGTATCGTAGCCTCTGAAACACATACGAGTCGAAGGTTACAGTACATCGTTATATGATCTGCTTACCACGTATTTCCCTCAGTTGGTTCATGCACAAGCTTATCTAGACTATGGTACAATACAGTATTAACGAATATCATCCACAGTAGACTGCTAAATTAACAAAGAGTATCCTATTTGATTGGGTTACATGTGATAATACTTCGTCCTCCTTCATCCCGGTTCATGCACAAGCTTATCTAGACTTTGGTATATCCCGTGTTATGCTATTATGTTTGGGTATATTTGTATTCATATTTTGTTTTACTATATTTGTACGTGTATGTTGGTTGTTATGTGTGTAATCCTGCACCATATTGTATATCAACATCTCGAATGTAGTTGCAATGCAGCTTTTTTTCCATACATTCCAAGTCACATGAAATCATGAAACCCTATTTCTGAAGCCTAAAATCCAAATTTTTGCAACCTAAATCCTAAATTTTTGAGGCAATTCCAGAACACATATCAAATTGTCCAAACATTACACAATCAAGTCCACTGCATGATAAGCCTTCAAAATAAAATTCATAATTTTTGGAGCTCAATTTCTACATTTACAAATTCGTACAAACAGTACATTTATATGAAATTGCGAGAAAAATTCTGAACGACTAAAATTATGGAAAATTTACATCGTATAGTACACTGTGTCAGGAGCCTCTACATAAAATTTCATAATTTTTAGAATCTATTTGCTATATTTTAAATTTTCTAAAACAACCCCCAAAATCCTAATTTTCCAAACCCTAATTTCTCTAAACCCTAGCGGTGGGTGGCGGAGGAGGGCCACGTGGCAGCGCATGGGCCGTTGTCGCACGGCCACCGTGCGATAACGGTGTCATATTTGCAAATACGCTTTCACTGTGGTCAATAATACAAATATGGGTTGCAAAAGTGTTGTATCTACCAAAAATTTGTAGGAGTAAACGCATAGGGTGCCTATACTATACTATAGGGTGTTGGGCAAAGGCCTGAGAATTTGGTACCTCAAAACGATAGACGTACTTGCAGGGGTCTTTTCAACAGGTTTACTGCTTTAGCTTTTTTTTTTGTTTTTGATGCATTAACTCTAGTAATGGATGAACTAAGTGTGATGTTATTTATTTATTTTTAGCACAAGTTGTGAACACAATTCAGTCTTTTCTACTTTGGTTTCAATATATATATACACGGTAGCGCGCGATGAATAGATATTCTACGCATGGGTCGCATCTTGGGCCGCGTGACGCGTAGTGCACCAGCACCCATGTAACAGCCCAAAAATTCCACACATTTGGAATTGTTTAAAAATATGTAATTTTTAAAACTTTTTTGGAAACATCTTGACGATATTCAAATTTTAGGATTTCATTTTAGAATTAGCTATCCAGCAATAAAATTTTTGGAAACCAAAACCCCAGAATCTGGTCTGGGCCAAAAACTATCAGACCTAGCCCGACTTCTTTTTCTTTTCCTCTTTTCTTTTCTCTCTTTTTCTTTTCTCTCTTTTTCTTCTTTTCTTTTCCTCCTTGCCACCCAGGCCCACCTGACAGCGCCCCCTCCCCTCTCCTTCCTCCTCCTCTATTTTTCCATGCCAGCACCCCCCGTCCCCGCACCTACTCTGTACTCATCGCCTCCACACCACACCTACCGCACTGGTCACACACGAAGGTGACGCTCTCCTTCCCCACGCTGCTCCTCGTGTTAGCAACGTCATCACGTTGTTGCTTAGCTTCCAACCCCCATCGCTCAATGGCTCTATTCCCATGCCGCCCTGACGCCACATCACTCGCCATCGTCCCGTCGCTCCACGCCCCACCACCAGCTCCCTCCCTCTCCCCCCTCCTACCTATAAAAGTCCACCCCAAGTCTTCATCTCCTCCTCCCAGCCACTATCTTCCATTTCCCTCACCACCACCGACTACCAAGGAAAGGGAGGCGCGGCCTATTGCTTCGGCCGCCCGCATCGCCATTGCCGCACCGCTGCCTCGGTGAACTAGTCCCCTCGCCGTTCGTGTAACGACGTGTTCTGGGACATGAGGAACCGTTTCCCCCTACTGATGTTGCTTTCGTCCGTGGGAACTCTCCGCCGTCCCCTTCTTCCCGTCCCTGGCCAAAGTCGCCATTCTCGCCGCCACACCTTCTTCGGTACGCGTCGGCCCAATTCCTCCTCTTCCTGCCATCTCCTCAAGCCGCTTAAGCTACCCCGGTGGTTAATAGCACCTCCCTCCTCTCAGGTTGCCACCGCCTTAGGACCACGTCGATGGCTATCCTCCGACCACCTCAGACATCCCCACCGCTCTGGTAGGTTAGCCATACCCCCTAGATGATTGTGCACACGTTTGTTGGCTAAGGGTGTCGCTGAAACATGATAGCTGTGGCGGCTTCGAACGCTGCTGCTGCCTCACATGGTAGTGGTGCTGCTAAGGGCCATCGTAGACCTCACTGCTGGCCCCCATAGGATCGCCGAACTAGGACGGTTCCATTTTTGGCCTTTCCGTCCGCCCCTGTGGTCCGGCTCGCTGGCACCGAGCGTGGCGAGAGCATGCTCTGGAGCTCCTCTGCTCCGGTTCAATTTGGGGGAAGAACCCTGTAGCAAAGTCATTGAGGTGTAATGATGTCGTTAGGACAAGAATGGTTAGGGCTAAGTAATATGACATGTAGGCCCGGATCAGTTAAGTAAAATGTGATTAAAACCGGGAGTTAATGGTGAGTCCATGACATGTGGACCCAACCACCTTAAGTGCACAGCATAGAACCTTATGGACCATGGTCCATGCACTATTGCCATGGACCAAGTCCATGATAGTCGGGCCCCACCTGTCATTCACTAAGACATTTTCCAAATAGAAAATAAATCAAAAAAGAAAAAGAAAATCTCGGGGGCCCCACCTGTCAGAGAGAGTATTCTCTCCCCCCTGTTAATTTTAGGGATTAATTTGGATTTAAAACTTCTGAGAGCATGTTCTCTCTCGTTTTAAATTCAAATTGAATGATTCTTATTTCTAAATTCATCTAAATTCAAACCCTACCCAATCAACTAGTAAACATCCATTTTTGGAGTTCATTTGAATTTTTTTAATGCAATTTACATTCTTTCATGTGTATCCGAACCCTAGGCAGTAATCCTAGGATCCCCTAACATAAGATTAACTACCATACGATGCCAAGTAAAGTATAATGGTAAAAGACCATAATTGAAACTAGTTGATATAACATGAATAACTAAAGTAAACTAGGACCTCTGAGTTAGATGGTGCCAAACCATCGAATGGGCACCTTGATAGGGAGTAGTCATATAAATAGTAAGGAATGTTCAGGTGGCTATTAACCCTATGTCATTGACAATGACTAAGTTGAGGAGTAGCACATTCAACGAAGCCCAGTTTAATGAAAACATGATATGATGAGTATGCCTCACGCATAACTAGATTTTGCAGTCGTGTCAAAGACACCAAGGACCTAGGCAGTAACTGGTAATCATAATGACATAAGCTCGCATATACTTAGGACATAGAATATGCAAGGGAATAAAAGTATATGTATAGACATGTATGTCAATTGACATATCAACCATGCTAGTAGTTGATTAAGCAACTGAGTGTGACCTCGATATTCAGAATAAAATGCTAAGTAAAATGTGGTAGTGATAAACCCTAATGAAGATTAGCGGTAGCTATGGTCTAGCTACGTGCTAGTGATAGGAATCAACACAATAGGGTCGATCGCTAAGCAAAGACTAGTAGGTAGGAGCTCATAGACCCTATATCGTAGTTGTCCACTTAACTAGAAGTAGTCTTTAGCAGGTGCGGGAACTAAGGATCAACCTAGTATGATAGGTTACTTTAGTGCATACCAAGCCACGCAAGTAATAAGACTTAGTAAGGATCATCTCACGGATGAAAGCCAACCTGCAGACACCACTAAAGATGTAAGGCTCGTGTCTAGCCAATGCTTGAAAGTTTCAGCTAAGGCCCATTGAACTTCCTTAATAAATATAAAATAATAAAAGCAGTCATTAAGTGAACTAGGCCTTATGTGTCAGTGAGACTTATGTCTACCCTATGCTAACCCTAAACCTACACATAAGTCTCACCTAACTTTCATGGAACTTCCTCGATAAATAGGAAGTAATAACAAAAGCAAATCATTAGATTAGCTAGGCACTGTGTATGGATAGCGGTGATAGGTCCCCTAGTGGATGATAGTAATTCCACCATTAGTCAACATCGTATAGACTCTAGCTATCATCCATCGCTATCCGTTCTCAGTAGTCAGACAATTCATGACCCGAAGATGGATCAAAAAGTTTGACCTAACTGGGTGATCTCTCCCATCTAGGTAACCGATGAAGAATATTCCTATGAATATTCTCTCCCTCCCGTTTGAGTCCTAATTCCTTGCGTCATCGAACTTTCTGAGAGCCTGATCCCTCTTGCACTCACTCCGGATCCAACGATTACATAACCCTAAGTCTGACTATCAACCCAAAACCCCACCACTAGACCAAATGAATAGAGTTTGGATTTATCTACTTTGGTCTGAAGTATTTCCTTCATTCCAAATATCCCTAGATGTACTTCGTTCTGTCTGAAGTATTTCCTTCATTAACTTCCTTTGGATATACTTCGTCTAAAGTATTTCCTTCATCAACTTCCTCTGGATGTACTTCGTCTGAAGTATTTCCTTCATCAACTCCATATGAGTATGTTGGTTTCATCTGGAGTACTCCCTTATTTCAAGATGTCATTAGATATGTTTAGTTTAGTTTAGTTGGAAGTGTTTTCTTCTTCAAACACGCCTAGATTTGTTTACTTTCGTTTGAAGTGTTTCCTTTTGTTTGAATGTCTTTGGATTTATTGGATTTCATTTTAATGTTTTCAGATGTTCTTGGATTCAATCGTATTCTGCGTAGTTAGAATTCGAAGCCATGACGAAGCAGCAATCCGAGATAGAACAAGAACAAGGCTAAGATTATCAGAACATTGAGTAAGACGAGTCAACACTTTGATCATATTGAATCTACTCTTGAAATGCAATTATATTGTTTTAAATTATGAAATTGCATTGCTATGATTTATACAAATATATTGATTTAGCTCATAGCTAATACCTTAATGATAATTGTATATAAACTTTCAATCCTTGAACTTGGACACTATCCTTTGTCACCCTAGACTAATGGTATACATACTAGCTACTAAGTCTGTACCTAAGTGACATACTTAGCCTTACTTAGGTACATTGGTATGCGGGTAATGATTTGCCCCAACATCATTTAAAACTTGAAAACTGAAATTGAGCAGTCGAGGTTGGAGCCTGGCTAGTATGTTGAGCTAGAAAAGTATTTTCAAATAAAAGAAAACCAAAAACAGATTTTGACTTGAGCGGCTGGAAAGTGTGGTGGGTGCTTGGAAGAGCACGACAGAGTGGGTATGGGGAAGTATTGTCCAAGTCAATTAAGGACCCGGATCTTGTGATGACGTCTTGTGTAAAAATAGTACAACCACAAGTCTATAATGGGTACGACCTGGCTGACTAATTTGTTCGTCTCATCGCAATTTCACCATTGGTGAGTGTGTGGTGTGAATTAAGGGTAAGGGAGCCACCGAACTACACGACGTAAGTGGGAGACCTCCCGGGGGCGCAGCCCAAGGAGGTGATAGCTAGCGGGTGGAGTTACATTGAGGTGGGGCATTGTAAAGAGCTTGTGATAATCATCTTAGTCGCATACCTATGGAAGTGTGTCGGACGGACATTATAAGTTGATTATCTCTTGTGGGTAAAGTGTATGAACTATGAAGAGTGAGAAAACTATCTAGATAGCCGTGCCCATGGTCATGGGCGGTGCCGAGAACTTGCTTGAAGTAGTTTTTATTTTTATAAAATAATTTGTGGGTGGGATGAGAGAATGGGTTGGAGCCCAGTGAATGGAAATAATGGGTTGGAGCCCAGTGGTTGGAAATAATAGGTTGCAGCCCAAAAAATTTAGATAGCCTAGTTGAGAACCAGTGAGAAGTACGGGATGTGACCCGAGCATTGGGTGGTTGGAGCCACTCAATGGTATAGGAGGTTGAAGCCTCCACTAGTACTTTACAACAAAACTCAGTTTTATTAAAACTCGTGTTAGTTAAAATACTAGGTCTCAGGAATTGCTTACTACTTAATCTATTACAATAAGTGGCTTTATTCAAACAAAAGAACCTCAAGCCATCCTTTTGATCAGCCTTGCATATTATATAAGCAGATACGTGTGTTGACTCATGATACGGTACAGGTGCTCACACTCACTTAACATTAATATTCAGTTAGTGTAAGAGAAGAAGGCTATATGGGCACTAATGCACATTTGTCAAGACTAGAAATCAAGAAGGCCAAGAACTAGGTCGCGAGCCCCAGTCATTTGTCTGTGGGTATATCATAAGGGTTCCACGGGTTGCATTTTAATGCTGCCTCCCCTGCTGTTCTTTGAAAGGTATTTGGCCTAGTCAGCCATTCTGCAAGTCAAAAGCCAAAGGTATATTTATGCTTTATTTATTATTATGCAATAACTTTACAATTTCGAGATATGTGTTTGATATTCACTTATGTAACTATAGACACTAGCTACTGATCCAGGGACTGGTGCTGCGAATACAAAAGATTCCAAATCACAAATGAGTTTTACTGCCATGGATATGTACGTAATTACTGAACCTATTGACTAGTTTTACTTCACACCAAGATGAGTTTTATTGTAATACAAACTTATCGATATGACCGCTCAATCCTCGTTCGTTCAAACAAAAAAATGCTCCCGCATGTCCTCCCACAGTGCCAAGCAATAAAAAAAATGCGGGTGATCTCATACATCCCACTAAACGTGCACCCCACGTAACCAATCATAAGATCTCCCCCCATCTCCCCCTCCCCACGTTAGCGGCCATTATCGCTTCCCCCCCCCACCACCCCCCAGCGATCCATTTCAACGACTCCCTTCCGACAACAATGACACTGGATGTCCACCCCGCGGGCGTGGAGGAACCCAGCTCGGCGGTGCTCATTCTCCATCACCAGTGTCGGTCATATATTCCTCCAACGCATGCAGATTCCCCTCGACATTTACTGCCATGCCTGGCAGAACGGTGAACAACCCAGGTTTCTCTACGCAGATGGATACATCGCCAGTAAACGTTGTACCCCTGGCTGTAAGCCCCATAGATAACCGAGATCCTCTCCTCCATGCCTCGGTCCTCACGCCACCCCCACTATTTTATCGGGCAAGATGAGGACACCTAACGCCGATCTGACGTACACCCATGTATGTGTGTTTTACTGGTATCAATTTACTGTGTTTTGCACTGTTCAATATTTTACTGTTATATTTAGAGTCGTTTACGTGTTTTTTGTAGTATATTACTGTGTTAATTGTGTTTTACTTATGTTAGGATGAGAACGTCCCCGGCCATATGGTGCCCCAATTCTGCATAAAGTTCAATAATGAGGGTGTTGCTTACCAGTTCTACTAACGGTATGCATGACATGCTGGTTTTGACGTTAGAAAGAACAGGATCATGAAAACGATCAAAGAGTTATGTTGCACTCTGGAGGGGAAACACGACTTCTACATGCCGGAGAAGGAGCATGAACGTAGCAAGACCTCCAAGAGGATTGGGTGTAGGGCATTCGTGAAGCTGCATAAGAGCCCGAAAGATGGCTCCGTATGCATCAAGCGGGTTGTGTTGGAGCACAACCATCCGCTTGCTAGGATGCCATCCTTGGTCACGTTCGTGCAGTCACACAAGAATGTTGATCCCTCGTTGATGGAGCTCGTCAACACCATACAGGATGGCAGGGTCCCTTACAACGCTATGATGAACATTTTATCGGAGATGCACGAGGGACAGCATAACATACCATTCACCGCGTGTGACCTAGAAAATAGGTTTTTACTGTGTCCCATCGTTGTCTTTAATTTTGTAATCGTGACTAATTACTGTCATTTCCTTATTCACATTATTACTGCCATGTTGGTGTATATTTAACGTTAGTTGCCATCTATTGTACTGACTACCCCCTGGAAGGCTGCGAATACATGCACTGATCATGTCGATGATGCGAACAAGCTAGCTTTCTTCAATGAGTGTCGATCACAGAACGACAAGTTCTACTACGACATACAAGTAGATGATAAAGGCGTTGTGAAAAATATCTTCTAGAGCCACACGAGCTGCCACGTGGAATACGCTGACTTTGGAGACATCATCACGTTCGACTCCAAGCGCCAAGCTCAACTCGCCGCCGCAGAGGATCCGGTGGAGTCGTTCCTCCACATATTCTATGATCCCCACTACTACAAAAAGACTAATACTAGACGCCTCATCATAGACGGTTGACCAAAACTGTCTGTATTACATGCAATTACAGATGGTTTTGGTTTAGAGACTGTCTATGTTACTGGCTGCGCTAAAAACTGTCTGTGAAGAGGTAATATCATAGACGGTTATTAACAATAACTGTCTGTGGTAATTCTAAATATCACAGACAGTTTTCAACAAACAACTGTCTGTGAAACCTCACAGACAGTTTTTTGTTATAATCGTCTGTGATAATATCGCTATAGCTCCCAGTTGAAGCCCGATGATCAGTTTCTTCATCACCGATGCGTCTCTTCGTCGCATCAACGCCGCTTCGACTCCCCGATGCGTCTCTTCGTCTCACGCTCCGAATTTATTCCTTGTTTTATAAAAAGGATCATCCGCCATCGAAGATGATTATCATCCCCACATGCATATAACTCTAGTACTTATAAAAAATAGAAATGGCCGCCTCTTCTGTTTCCTTGTCGCCGGCATTGATGGCCTACCTGGCCGTACTGTACAAGCAACTCTTCGGCCGTACGTTGGCGGATGCTGTGGAAGAACACTGTTTCAACAGTGTCTTCACTCCTCTCTCCGAGAATTTGCCGGAGAAGGTGACGGCCACCTTCCGCTGTCTTGACATGCTCCTCCACCGCGTCTTCCGAGTGATCTCCCACTTTTGGCGAGTTTACCGCGTCATCGACGTGGTCCTCCACAACGACGTTGCACGTCTCCAGGAGGCTTGTCGTGACTTGGACTGCTTAATCGAGGCGGCGAGCGACCGAGTTGACCAGGCCGAGACCCCTCAAGCAAGGGAAGAGAGCATATGGATTCAATTCTTCTTGATTCAACGATCGAGGGTCTTCGAGACACTTTCGAGCAATAGCGTCGTGGTGGACACATTTCAGGCTTTGTTCGATCACGAACCGTCCAATGCCGACGCCGCCTACTACGAAGTATTGAAGACAGAGATAGCAGCCTACCTCTGCCACTAGAAAAACTTTGCTTATTTATAGGTTTCTACTTTTTTTAATCTTTGTAAGAAGGGACTGGCCGCGATGGTTGGGCATATGAAAATGCCAAAATGAAAAAAAAAAATCTAGTTTGGAGGTGAAGTTACTATATTAATTATATGTTGAATTATATATATATATATATATATATATATATATATATATATATGTATGTATGTATGTATGTATGTATGTATGTATGTATGTATGTATAGTTAAAGCAAATTTTCAAGAAGATTTAAATGACAAAATTGACATATAAACATGTAATTTCTTCATGTCATGTAAGTGTATATACAAGATAATATACTTGAGAAAAACCATTTCACGATAGCTTCTATAATGGAACCGCTCGTGATATGGGACATATCACAGACGGTTCTATTATGGAACCTTCTATGATAACTATCACTGACGGTTCCATAATAGAACCGTCTATGATAAGTCTCGTTATTAGCGGCTGCTAGGGTTTGCGCCCGCCCTAACTCGTCGCTCCCCAGCGCCGCTAGGGTTTGCACCCGCCCTAACTCGTCACTCCCCAGCGTACTTACTCTCGTCTGTTCCCCTCCCCACCTCGACGCCGCCACCCAACCCCGTCGCCGTCGTTGCCGGTTGTGACACCACTCTGCACTACACAAGACACTCGTACGATAGGAGTGTCTTATGTAGTGTCAGGGTCGTGCCACAACTACGGTGACGCCGCCACCTAATCCACTGTGCCGCCACCTGCATCTATTGCCTGCCCGCGTCCATGCACTACAAGATGAACACCCCTTTGCCAATGCATATATGCGTTGGTAAAAATCCAAATAAGTGTTGGGACGATCTATACCAACGCATTTACTATGTGTTGCCATTGAGGCCGTTGCGAGAGTCTATTACAACAGATAAATTAGTGTTGGTAATTGATATGAAAAGGCGTTGCGAAGTAGCAACGGATATAGTCATGTTGTAACTACACTTGTATGCGTTGTTATTTACCATGCATGGATGACTTTTACTATTTTAACAATGGATATAATTATATTGTCACAACGCATAGAAGCGTTGGTACTTGCCATACATATGAGTTTTGCTATTTTGGTAGCGGATATAATTAGGTTCTTTATACGATTATAAGTGTGTAGAAGTCAAAGTAAAAAATCATTATCGGTCATAGCATCGTTAAAAAGAACACTCATATATTATAAACAAATTGTTGCATTACACGAGAGAACCATCCACATAAGACATGATATAAATATTTTACTTTAACATCATTTCCTAACGAGAATGAAATCTAAATGTAATGAAGATCTTGAACATCATTTCCGAACAGAATGTAATCTAAATGTAATGAAGATCATCTGCCTATGTCACCATTCTCCAACTTGCATTGAACATGTCATCCATAGCATCATCCATTTAACTTATCAACCTACAATGAAAAATTAGAGTCCATTAATGCACTATTAGGAAGAAACAAAATCACAATATTAAAGTAACAAAACTAAGAGGAGCACCACCGTACATAAGTTGATGGCCACGCAATATCAGCTCTTACTGCATGGCCAATCAATTTGTAGCCTTTGTATGGCCGTATCAATTCTTCACATTTTGCAATTGCAAGATCGACATGCACCATCCAAAATTCATTTCCTAGCTGAACGCCATCAAGTTTATCTTTTGGATCACAACTTATGATTATAGCAAGAGCCACATCCTTATTTGCATTTTTCCAGCTCTTCAAGAATACTTTAGTGCCAACCTAGTCCACACATATAAGTACATCATCAAATATTTTACAAAGGATGCAGTTAAATATTTTTAGAGAATCACAGATCAAATAAACATAAAGATTATCGTACTGCTATCAAATTGGTAGCCAACCAATTAAATGTACTACGCTGCTGTTTCTACAAAAAGATATTATGTGGAACATTACTATGCAATTTAAATAAATTATTAGCAAAATAGAAATAGAGGAGACAAATTTAGAAGGTGTATCTTATACATCAACAAGTATGGTTGCACTAGCTCCTTTTGCGGTTTTTTTGTTCTAGACATCATGCTAATAACAAGAGGTCAAATAATTAGAAATAAACATTGAAGTAATGAATAGAACCGAATGTGTGTTCATATTTAATTATTTGCTAAATATGTAATCAGCAGAACCATAATTGCTAAGAATAATTCTTACCTTGTCACGAGCCATTTGATGTTTTGAGCAATATGAAGGTGCTTTATGATCAACAACCAGTAGTATATACTATTTTAGTAACCTTACATTCTTAGAGAAACTCCAAAAGCATTTGTAGTAGAAATAAATGTCAGTTACCTTGATAGCATTACTGTTGTTGTTTAGGACCAGCCTGGTGTCATCGTGGACATGACTTTCTTTGGTCTGTGTGGGTATCATGGGGATATGTGCATGATCTTAGGATGATGATACAATTGGCAATGGCTTTTGTGGTTTGTCAAATCAAGCGTTTTCAGCTAAGGTTCGATTCATCGGGCCTGGCGGTCGGCCAAACCATGGGGCGTTAGATCGGCCATGCCTCGAGTGGAATTTTGGCTAAGTCCCAGGTGCGGTCAGACCGACATGTTGAGAGCTACGATCGGCCTTGTCTTGATCGGCCGGCAGCTTGAGCTAGCTCGACCGATTTGTCTTTGTTCATCGTCAAATTGTTGGCGATGCTTTTTGGATAGGTCAAGTTCATGGGCTTCAGTGCATATGTGTTGCATGATGCATGTTTTCACTAACGTGTGTCAAGTTGTGAAGACCTTGTTTTGGGATTCGATTTCTTTGTCTATTTGTGTGCAGGACGCTTGGAGACCTGAGGTCTAGAACGATCAAGGATGCGGGTGAGGTCAATAGACTCAAGTATGGCCTGAGATGGACAAAGGTGACCGAATGCAGAGCAGCCTGATTACAGCGTTGGATCAAGTGGCGCGGGGTGGTGCAAGTGCCTTGGAGGTTTGGCGGGGCCGGACGGAGAGACTTGCCGACATGATGAGAGCCGTTGATCTACCTACGTGCATGCGAAGGCGATTGCTTCACCAAGATTGGACTCGGTCTTCGGAGAAGGACTGAGAAGGGGTATTTTGGTAATTTCACCAAATACTGCCTTGGTGACTCTTTTGGCTAAACCACGGTGCGAGACGACGCATGGAGAAGTAGTTTAGGTCAAGACAAGTGAAGACGGTGCTTTAAAATACGTGCGTGTGTGACCCCTTTGTGTTGGGCCTTAACGGGAGCCCATTAGGGTTAACTCTTCTAGAAGCTAGGCCTCTTTATAAATAGGAGGGGGTGCTGTCAAGCAGCCTCCAAGCACTTCATTTTGCAAAACCCTAGTTTGTCTTAGGGCTTAGAGAGGAAAGGAGAGGCTTAGGGTTTTAGAGAGATGAGTTGATTGGAGTGCTCATGTTGTGAGCTTTGTCCTCCTTGAGGGAGTGGCTGTAAACCAGCAACAATCACGAATCAATCTATGCAAGATTTCTCAAAGTTGAGTTCCTATTTGTTCATGCTCTCTATTTCTTATTTTGGGCTTTTCTTTGATCCTTTCATTCTCTGTTGGTTTCTTGCCCCAATCTACCTTGCTGTGACATGTGGGAATACATCTAGGATCATCCTGATCATCAATCACCCACGAGCAAGTGGTTGGATCACGTTTTCGTTCTTACTCGGTTTTGAACCAATCTTCGTTTAGATGGAAAAAGGTTGAAATTTTTATGTGGATCTACTCAATCGTTGCTTGGAATAGGTTCCTAATATCCTTAGGAAGGTGTGTTCCAAATTTGGTCAAGTTTGGCCGTGTAGATCAAAAGTTAGACCGATTTTCTTTTTGGTTTTTGGGCTGTCGCACTGTTTTTGATCAGGTCCGGTCAGACCACGCGTAAGCCGCCGGTCAGACCACCCGCCGGTCTGACCACGCAATAGCCGTCGGTCAGACCGGACCCGAGGGTTTGGATTTCTGGGTTTTTGTATTTTTCTTAGGGTTTTGATTTGGATTCAACACAAGTCCTCTGCAGTACTTGTTGATTGATCTTCATAGCTTCATAGCTATTGAAGTGAAAGTCGTGTTGAATTCAAACTTGTGAAAGAAGGACTCGTGCTCCTATTCACCCCCCCCCCTCTAGTCGCCTATTCGGTCCTACAGTCTGCCATACAACCATAATAACTAGTGAATTCATGCAAACTATAATAAGACAAAAATGTTATTTGTATACATGATGAATTGAAAAAATAACCTTGTGTGCAGCAGAAACTTTATATGCTTGTATTGTATTGTTATCTTGGGTATAAATTCCCTTGTCCTATAGTGAAAGACAACAATTCATTACAATCAAACATTGTGCGAGTTTTAACTGTTAGATCACCATGAAGGCAAGAACTGAGTAAAAAAACATATTTAATATCATCAATAGTTATTATCAGATGATTGCTACCACAACTAATTTTGTTCAGGACTGACACATCGGAATGGCAATGTCAATATAAAAATGAGCTCGATTATGCACTACCCATCAAATTTTCTTGTGTTCAGGCATAGCCCGATTAGGTGTATATCAACTAAAAATATTTTACAGATCGAAACCGCGGTGTTTATATACTACTAATCACACATCTTTTCATTGCGTAGTCATCATGAATTGTAACTATTTTAAAAACTTACTACAATTCACGAGAAAAATTAATAGAAGTTCAATCTCAAGGCATTACGAGAGGGAGATTTTGGAGGGTTACGAGACATATTAGTTCAACGTTGTTGACACCGCAAGGAGCTAGTGTCGGCCCATCCTCGAAGTTGCCATTTGGTAATAGGCCTGTATGCTCAAGTTTATCGAATTGTCAGAATTCATACACGTACAAAGGAAGGGAAAACGGGCATTTGTATCACAGTGAAGCAAAAAAAAAGCACTAATTCACTGAAACTTGACATGCACGTAATTTTTTCTGTATTTTATGCAGTGAAATAAAACTAAAATTTGGTATGTCAGCCACGACAATGGTATCACTATGATTTGAATTGAGCATGGTCCAAATGGATGCAGATTGACTTCAGTTCTTAGTTTAAGATATTGCACAATCAATATCAGCCAGTCCAGTTTAAAATCATAACTAGGTACCATAAATTAGAATTTTCTCGGAATAAATAAAAGCTTAATCAGTTCTTCAATGTTCAATCATGCATACACCTGATCTATATATTGTCAAACTTATTGAGGACCACTGATAACTAGCTACTAGATGTTCTTATCGAGATGAATATGATCGATTACATAGTTACATACAGCTAGTTTGACAAACCCCCATTAGATCGATGGTCAAAAGAGAAAGATTAGAACAAATAGATCACCCCCCTTCATATATTCGAAGTTTCGAACTAACACATCTCAAGAGAACCCCATGACCTCTTAACTATTGCGGTGCATGCCATGTGACGGTCTTGGAAGAACTTGTGGTTCGAAATAATCAAATTATATGTGATACATACATCATGAACATGAGGCAATGATCGAACCTTGGATGCCACACTCTAGCACTCTCTAGGATCGTATCTGGAACTTCCACAGAGTTTCTCTTATTTTGTCTTTCCCTTTTCTTTTCCAGAGTGTGGCATCCAAGGTTCCGATCGCTGTCTCATAGATGGTTGCATAACTGAATCGACTAATTGGTACACATAAAATCTAACATGTCTTAGTGATAAAGGAAATACCTGAGTGTCAACTACTCGACAGACAACTACCAAGGAAGCAGCCCAATAGACTTCTATCCTACAAATAACATATGTTTCCCAGGTTTAACACCCCACCATCAAAATACCATGCTTCCTAGCCGCAAGATACCGTGCTTTTCCACACTGCATCAAGTAACATAACACGGCATGAGCATCCTCCTGTCCATCGAAGAAGCTATTGAATTTGCTAGTAGTAATTACACATATCGAGGTCCAATGAGAGTCACTCAACTACCAAACAATGTCCACAGCCCATTCCTGCAATCAACTAGCAGGGCACCAAATTAGCATACTAGCACTCTACCATCAAAGCTCGAAAACAGATTTTGCATATACTCAACCAACGATTTGAACACGAGAATGTTCTCCTGAACAATCTGGCGCCTTGAGGTTACAGCCATCTGGCTGACCCTCCCCACCAGCTGATACAGGTTCCCTGAGGTTGGATCAATTAGCTCGGATTTTAGTAGTATCTCCCCATCGGCACGCATCTCTTCCTGCAATGTCGAGAATTCGGTCACTAGGTCACCGCAATAACACCAATAGAGTGAGGTTGTCGTTAAACCGACTAGAACTTGCGACAGCGAGCGGCGTGAGCCTCCCGAGCGAGTAAACCAAACACTCGTCACTGAGGTTGTCGCCATCGGCCTTGTCAGTCGAAGAAGCGAGCAAGTGAACTAGGGCGGTGGGGAGGTGGGGCGCTACGAGGTGGGCGGGGTGGAGCAAAGGTGGAGGCGACAGGCGGCGGGGAGGAGGTCCTTCGGAAGAGGAGCTTGGGTGGGGCCAATCGTGGCGGTGCCCATTGAAGGCCTTGAACGGTAGCGCGAGGTCGGCGCCGTCAAGGTTGTCCCACCACCGCGCCCACCTCCGCTTTGTCTGCTGCCTCCCACCCTTCTCCCCGCCGCCCTCGCCGCAATCCATAGCGAACATAGGGCGCCTGGTTGCACCCACACGAGATGTCGTTGCGGCGGTGGGTTTCTGAAGCGAAATTCGGTCGTTGTGGTGGCCGTCGCGGATCGCCCACCGCCCTTAGGAGAATGACGAAGCGCCGCCTGCCACAAGACCGGCGGTCTTGCCGATGGCGCCGTTGGCGGACGCCATAACCCTAACGTGAGCCCTTGACGGTGTGACTGACGGCGGCAGAGGCAGCGCCAGCGCCAGCGAGGAGGAGGGGGCACCTGCTGCACCGGGGCTCCCCTCACTGGGTTGCCGCCGCCACCGTAGCCTTCTACCTCATCTTTTCCAGCGCGAGCCACGAACTCGGCCCCTATGACAGCCGCCTCGCCCACCGTGGGCGATGACGTGGTCCTCCTCTACGGCGATGCGTCGTCGCTAGCCGGATCATTGCCGCCACGAGACCCCCGGCGGACCCTGAGCGAAGGGGAATTTTAGAGGAAGAAGCGAAAGGGGCTAAATGGATTTGATGGGGGCCGAGCGGTTTTGTTTGGATGTGGGAGGTGGTGGCCTATATGTTTTCCGTTGCGAGTTATGCGTTGTTGTATGCATATTCTTCTTGTAGTAATGGCTTGGTTCTCCTGCTCGACCTCCTACGCTCGGGCCCAGGCCCCCCTGGCTTTGCTTTCCCCATCCTCCCTCTATTCTCTTCTCTGTTAGCTTAATGTCTTTTGTTGAGTTTGATTTTTATGCTTGAGTCTTAAGTTGTGTCCTGATGTTTGTGTGATTTATGTAAGGTGAAGGAGATGGATAAGGGTTGTGCTGGTGGTGGGGTCGCCGCCGTGGTTGCGCTGTACTGAGGTATCACCCTACCTTACTCCCTCTCTGTCTCTACCCCCTTGATCTATGATGAAAATGGCTAGTGCTCTGCGATGGATGTTGAGGGCTACTACGTACTGGTGTGGTGGGTTTGGACACCCTTGGTCTTGATGTCTTGCTGTTGAACTACTCAATGATGTTAATAGTCTTATGCTGAAATTGAATTGATAATTAGTTCATATTAATAGTCCCCTTGCTCTGTGATGTAATGATGTTAATAGTCTTATGCTGAAATTGAATTGATAATTAGTTCATATTAATAGTCCCCTTGCTCTGTGATGTAAACTGAGGGCTATTGGTGTATGTGCATTCTGTGCATCTTGCTTAGTTCATGATGTGGGTTCAGATTGACAAAAATGAATGGGGAAAAATGATGAGTTTGGTTAATGCTCTCTGATGGGTACTGAGGGTTATTGATGCCGGTTCTTTGTGCTTGGTTGGCTTACATGGGATCGATGTGGTTTGGATGGGGCTTGGCTGCAATTAACTTTTCAGATTTGTAAAAGGTTAGGCTAATTTGTAACCGTGTTCATGCTGGTCAAGTTCTCTTCCCGTGCGTCCCAAGTACGTATACGTCCTATCATTCTATTCCTGATCTCTTCTCTATAAAACCTCCAAGCAGTGGCTGCTTGTGCCTTTAAAACCGGCCTCATACATATACATACATACATAAATATATATATATATATATATATATATATGTATGTATATGTGTATACTACATATATATATATGTATATGTGTATACATGTATACATACATACATACATATATATATGTGTGTGTGTGTGTGTGAGGAGGATGGCTGCCACGGGCAACCTCTCATCAAGCCTGCAAGTTCAAGAAGTGCGGCTGCAAGAGAAAACGCGTGGACATATAATTACCTGGATATCATCGATAGGTAATTGGACTTGACATCAAGGAATGGTTAGTTGCTAATACATGATGCCACTTCCCAGTCGGATAGAAGTGGATTCATGCATGAAGCCACTTCTATCCGACTGGGAAGTGGCATGATGTATTAGCAACCAACCATTCCTTATGTCAAGTCCAATTACCTATCGACGACATCCAGGTAATTGTATGTCCACGTGCTTTCTCTTGCAGCCTTACTTCTTGAACTTGCAGGCTCGATGAGAGGTTGCCCGTGGTACCGTGGTCATCCTTCCTCACGACCCCGAAGTGTATATATATACATATATATATATATATATATATATATATATATATATATATATATATATCATGTGATAGTCATATATCATATACGGTTCTGAGTTAATAACCGTCTGTGATGACCTTATGTCATCACTGACCCATAAACTCAGATGGCTCCAGAAACCGTCTGTAATGACATTTTTGAACCATCTATGAAGACTTTTTCTGTAGTAGTGCCCGTTCCTGCCGAAGCCCACAAGCAAGCTTACGAACGTTTGAGGACTGCGATTAGTGTCCTACATTGGCCACTAGAGCCTTCCTTGTTTTCATATTAGGTCAAGCAATGTACATAAAAACAAAAGCGGCCGCCCACGCTATTTGGCTGAATCACCCATGACATATGTAAAAAAGATGTCATCTTTGGGTGTTATTGATTTGTGTGTATAATTTTACTGCATTGTGTTGCTTAACTTTACTGTTCGAGCGTAAAAACAAAATCCTCACCGTGATTCGATACTAAAACAAATTATAACTTTACTGTCTTACTCGTCATGTTTTACTACCAAACGCACGAGCATGAAAAAGTCGCATGCCACAATAAAGGCAGTAAAAACACATAACAACACATAACAACTTTACTGTCTTACCGTTATGTTTTACAAGCAAACATACGAGCTCAAAAAAGTCATGTCTCATGTTGTTTACCATCAAAATCGAGTGCCCTGCAGGGTCCAGACGTGTCTGTCCTGTCGATTGTAGTTGGTGGGTCGACCGTATGGGGGTCGCGCACGCGTGTCGTCACGCTTAGCCTGGGTCGCGCGTGGTGGGTTGGATAGGTGTAGAATAACCATTCTACGCTCAACTACATAATACTGTGTGTGTGCGCGCACGCAGTGGGTTGGATAGGGGAAATCTAGCCCCTGGGGCACGGACAAGGTGAAAACTGGTGCTAGGGACACGGACGGTGCTTGGCGGCACAGACGGCTGCTCCGGCCCCTGGGGGCACAGACGAGGTGCTCCAGGCCCCTAGGGCACAGACGAGGCTAGGTGTCACGTCCCCGTGGCTCCGTGGTGCTATTTTTTACTTTGATGCACGGAGGAGGCTATATTTGTTATTTCGCTCACCAAGTGTCACGTCCCTGTGGCTCCATGGTGCTATTTTTTACTTTGATACATGGAGGAGGCTATATTTGTTATTTCGCTCACCAACCGTGCTATTGTAGCCAAATACTCAAAAGTTTTTGAGAAGAACAGAAGTAGAGAAAAAAGTGCTTCAAGAAGAATGCCTGATTTTCTGTGTTTGCCACTAGAATGAGGAGGGGAAAAAAAAGAAAGAAGCCGGCAACTTTACGATTTTTAGAGAAAAATCCACTTTGAGTGGCATTTTACTAAGCAAATAAAGTCCAGTGACATGTTTGAAAAGTGGTGTTCACCGGGTGGTGAAACGACCCCATTTTTCAAACTGGTATACCCGTTTTGCACAATCGCCCAGGATTTCGATTGTAGACCGGAATGGCACCAAACCTACTTACAAACATTTAAAAAGCATTAATTTAATTGAATTATGGCCCAATGGCTATTTTGCAACAACAAAATGGGCATCTCAAGCCCAAGCTTTAACTTACATTCAAAAGAATCAAATAGCCTCCACAGAAAAGCTTGAGTATGGTCGCAACCCTAACACGGTCTCCAAAGTGTCCTTCAATCTTTTGTTGCACCTTCTAATAAAAATTTAGCAAGATTGAGTACACAATGTACTCAGCAAGCCACATGGAAAAGCTCTTTAACTACATAGTAGGAGTTCAATTGATTATTGAAGGTTTACCATATTAGGTATATGTGGATGCAACATTTGAGTTAAAGCAGTTTGTCTTTAAAATAGTAAAATCGTACTAATATAACATCAGGGGTTTAGTCGACAATTGTAATTACCATCTTAACATCTCAAAATCTCTACTTATGCCTCATATATTGGAATCACCCATGAACACAGCTTCATTAACCGGAGGCACGACGTATCCGAATACCATTGATTATACTCTGTAGAATTGTCCAATTTTACCGATAAGATATCTTAAACTTGTACTGTCATGAAATATACACGCAACCTGATAGTTTGCTACTGAGTTGAGATAACAAAATATTTTCACTGCTCAACCTTTCTATCCTCTACCCGATAGATTCAAGGTCAATACAGCCATCAGGAAACCATCGGCCAATGGTGGAGTGCGCGGTCTGATGCTGACTGGTCCATACCGTTGTGTAGTTCAACGAGTGCCCTGGCCGACCCACTCCTGACTCACCCCCAATCCGCGGCTACTCTATACAACAAGAGTAGTTGACATCTTGTAAATATTCAATCGAAAGAGCAGTGTACTAAGCTAAGTTGGATATACCAAACTAATGGTTGATCGATTTCTGTGTCTGTTATTTGGCACAAGGTTCTTGTCCTTATCTGTCTCTAGTGAGGAAATGGACCCCACCAACTCGTGGTTGTCCACCTGCTTAGTCTCACATTCGACTCACTTTTCTCAAGTATTTTGGGTTGTCCAACCTTCTAGTCTCAACCCTCAACTCTCCACCAAAATCATTGGCGGTTAGCCAATACTCTTTTCTAGAATTTATAAACACATTGTGTGATAATGCCGTACATTTATTAATATTTTATGTATCTTAAACTCATCAAGGTGAATATGGCCTACAAAGGAATAGGTGGGTGTGTATGTGAGGTGTTGGGATTTACCTACTCATCATGGCATTCAAAAGTATTATTTCAATACAGAAGTAATTGGCATAAATATGATAATGAAAGTAATAATAAAAGTACATAAAATATAGGCTCAAAATGATCAAATGAATGAGACATGCCTCCATATCCGCAGTCCTTGACCGGATTTACCTCTCCTGTCTTGATCGACTCCTTCTGTAGTTTGATTAACAAATTCGGGTTCTAATGTGGAAGAGAATCAAATAAATAAATCCAGACTCAACAAGAGGCGAGTTGGGAACATCATGACTTAAATAAATTCAAAAAGAATAGAAAAGAAAGGTGGTGCGGGTGCTTTGGATTTATTGGTGCTTGGTTTGGTTAAACGGAGTCTAAAATGGGTTTCACGGGCTCAAAACGGTCAAAATGAACATATAATGTCTTATTGGGTTTCGGATGAGCAATGTCGGGTTCAGGTGAACAGTACTGGGTTTAGTATTTTTATTATCGGGTTTGGATTGAACAATAACGGATCCGATGAATAGTACCTAGTTGCACTATTCACGACAGGTTGTTTGATGAACAGTAGTGGGTTTGGGTTTTTACTGTTGGGCTGTACATTAATGGGCTTCGATGAATAGTGTTAGGCTACAGTGGGAAATAGTATTGGGCTCAATTGGCCTTTTGGGTTTACTTGCGGCCCATGTGGCCATTTGGCCAATTCGGCATTTAGCCGAAGGGAGTCCAGCTCTCGTTTTCTTTCTTTTTGTTAGCTTCCTCTACTTTCTTTCCTTCTCTCTGGCCGACGGTGGCAGTGGTGATTGCGGCGGCGGTGGTGGTCGGCGGCAGCACCAGATGGTGTAGTGAGAATCAATGAGGCGAGGGCAACCCATTTTGGGCACTTACACAGGATGAGGCGGCTCGAGAATGGTGTGGCGGCGGCGGTGGCGCAAGGCCGGAACAAGGGAACGGCGCGGCGGCGCTCTGGGCAAGGCGGCCGGTGCTTGAGCACCAGCGGGCCAAGGGGAGTTCGACGGTGATGGTGGCGGGTCTTGGGGTGGCCCGAGGCAGTGTGGCAATGTGAGCCGTGGGCGGCGGAGCCATGGCGCACAATGGCGGCAAGCTAAGGGCGGCGGCGTGGAGCTTGGAGCTCGAGAACAAGTTGGAGGTGGTCAGGGGATGCTAGGGGTGGGCTCAATTGAGAAGAAGAAGGAGGTAGATGGGGAATTGGGTGGCGGGTCACCGGAAGGGGAAAGAAAAGGGCGGCGACAATTGGGCGATGTGGCTGGAGTTGGAGAAGAAAGGGGGTGCTGAGGGGTTGTTGGGAGGTTGGGGATGAAGATGGTGTGATGGTGGTGGGCTTTTATAGCCGGCAATGGCGGTGGAGGCAGTGGCAGAGCGGAGGCAGGCGCGGCGCGTGGATGGAGACGTGTGTGGCTGTGCGGGATCAACGTTAAAGGGGATGGTGCTGACGCGCAAGGTGGCAGGGTGATGTGGCAGAGTCTTGGCGCGATGCGGGGGCAGCGTGAGAATGAAGCCGATGGGGCTGGAGGTGGAGAAGGACCGAGGCGGTGCGACGTGGAGACGTCTGTGAGGCGACCTGACGAGGGAAGAAGAAAAGGGGAGAAGCACACGGGAGAAAGGCGCATTCGGGCTAGAGGAAGCGGAAAACCAAGAAAGGAAAGCGGGAAATGGCGAAACTTTTCGAATTTGGCAAGAAATCCAAATTCAAACCAAACTCAAGCAAGTTTTGAAATTTTTGAAATTTTGGGACTTTTCAGGTGGTACGTGACCATTTTTTCAAAAACAATTTGTGCATGGCAGAAGGTGAATCGGCTGGCAGAGCAAGACACGGTAAGGTACATGTGACCAAAAGAGACGCAATACTGCACACATGAGACTATCATGTGCCCCAATATCCTCTTGAAACAAAACATGCTACGATGGTAGCAGCCATCTTATAACTTCAACGCGCGTAAAAAAAAACAACAAAAGGACATAAACAAATAGACAAGAACACACACGTAGATCGATCGAGCTTGTTGCACAAATCAACAAGTCGATCCACCTCGACTCCTTCACTCAATCGATCACACGAACGTATAAGCAGCTGGCTGGCTCAATGTGCTAGTGCCAGACATAGACGTCGTACTCAGGGACGAAGAAGCTCTTGGGGTCTGTCGAGTTCACGAGCCTGCTGAACGTGTCTGCCCCCAAGCTCGCGGCCGAACACTGCCAGCGTGCTCCCGGCGTACGAGCCGTTAGAGGCGGATCCAAAGTGGAAGCATCGGGATCACTTGACCCTATTGACTAACATATGACACTTTGTAAATGAGGAAATTTGGACTGTTTTGGTCCTGTAGTGCAAATTAATTTCTAATCTGACCTCCTTAGCGTCAGAATTCTAAATTTGGTCCCCTACTTGTACCTGCTGCGGTGTGGGACCGTGGCAGAGACATCTTCTTGTGGGGACGCAAGACGAGGCACCTGCTGCCGTCACACTCGGCAGCAACCGAGGTGCTGCGGTGCACGGCAGCAACCGAGGTGTCTTGATGCGGCACGGCAACCGAGCACTTCTTGTCGGCCAGCACGCAGCGGTCGCCACCTCGCCACGCCACAGCGTGGCGACGCCCCGACCCGGCCGCACCGCCCATGCGGCGTGGCCAGCGGCTACAAGACGGATTCGCGGATTCGCCCGGCTCATTGCGGTATCCTCAAGACGCCTTGTACGCTGCCGCCAGCGCTGCATCGATTGTTGGCTTTCGTTTTTGCATGCCACGCGCAGCGATGAACGCCCAGGCACCGTATGCTTACTGCCATTTTGCATACCAGGCGCTGCCTTGACCACCCAGGCTCCTGCGCATTTCAACGATAAAACGAGTGAAACGCAGTGCTATTTTTAGTTAGAAGCAAAGAGGAAGAGAACCAGAGAGAAAGATCGAAAGAAAGCCAGAGAGGAAGAGAGTTCTTGGAAGAGAGGAAGAGAAGGAAGAAGCCAACCAGGGAGAAGTTGAAGTTCGCTCAGTTACTGAAGTTGTGTATCGTCTTGTGAGCACCTAGAAAAGGTAAGTGTCATTCACATCTGGCTATAGTTGTAGCTAGTTTTAGCAATGTGATTAGGATGCAATTAGATGAATTGTAGTTTCTTATTGTAGCAACTGAGTAGTTATAGTTGTGTAGTTGGTGTATTTTGATATAGTGTTCGGACATAAAATTGGAAGACTTAGTGCGATTAGCACGTAATTGTAAGACTTAGTAGTTAGCAATGTGATTAGCTAGTAATTAGTTGACTTAGCAGACTTATTATTGTTAGTGTTGTAAATTAAATAGAGTTAGCAATGTATTTTCCAGTGAGGGGATAACTCCAGGGGAGAGAAGCCTTGGAGAAGGAATGGGAAGGAAAGAACGATGGGGAAGGAAGGATGGCAGTTAGGATATTTCGGTGGTGAGGAGATAAGGGAGAGATAAATGGAAGGGATTAGGTGAGGAGAAGATTAGAGTAACAGGATTAAGTAAAGGGAAGGATTAGGTGAGAAGGGAAATTTAGGAAGTAGCAAATTAGTAATACTATTAACAGCTTTAGTAGTAACAAATCTAATTAGGCGAGTAAAATTAAATATCGACGCGGTATATTTTTTAGACCAACGTATTTAATTAAGTCGCGTCTTGAGTCAAATAGCGATGGGTCGATTTATAGATAATTAGTGCGGGATAAATAAAATGTAAAATTAATCATAGTATATAAAAGAAAATTAATCGCCAATAAAACTCACTACATTAATTAAATAATCGGGGGCGTTAGGAAATATTTGAAGACTTAGTAGTCATCAATGTAAAATTATTGACTTAGCAGACTTAGTAGTTAGCAATGTGATTAGCTTTTAATTCGAAATCTGACAAGGAGAGAAAAAGAAAAAAATTGGAAAAAAACCAATTATTAAAAAAAATCAGAAAATTTGAAAAAAAAATGGAATGAAAGGATTTAATTAAAAAATCTGAATATAATTGAAGTTTATTTTATTAATTTAAATTATTTTTATTTTACGAAAGACTACAAAAAGCGAGAATTGAAAAAAAATAATATCTTGGTAATGTTCTTGATCTTACTTAGCCATGGTGTAGTTATACTTTATGGCTTGCATTATGAAGATGCTGGAGGATTCAATGTCGTAAGAAGAGGCATATGCCTATATTGCTTGCAATATAGTACATAAGAGTCCATAAGATAGAACCACGCCTATTGCAAGTATGCCTCTTCTAGTGGAATCCCGAAAGAACCACTCACACCGACATTGAATCCTCCATCTTTTAGGCATCTTCATAATCACAATGAGCGTTCTCACTTCTTCAATTGCATTCTCAGAGAAGCTCCATAAAGTACTTTGCTTTAACTACACCATAGTGAAGTAACGTGATCAAGAATCGTAGCGACCAAGATATTATTTTTTTCAATTCTCCCGTTTTTCAGAGTCTTTCAGAAAATGAAAAATAATTTAAATGAATAAAATAAACTTCAATTAAATTCAATTTTTTTAATTAAATCTTTTCATGTTCCAAGTTTTTTTTGTTTTTTTAAGTGTAAAAAAATCATGTTTTTTTCCACTTTTCTTTTCACAGAAAATTCATATAAACCGCAATTGAGATGAATCAATTTTTGTTGGTCATGAAATTTTATTCCGTAGATAATCATGTAATTTTTATGTCCACTAGTATTCTGTAATTTTATGCGAGATGTTTAAATAGAAATAGAATTAAACCTGCAACAATGTAATTTTTACGTGCAGTACTAAATTAGATTATGAACAAATTACAGAAGTGTTAGGAACGTGAACCAAAAATTTCAAAATATTCCGAGCATTGCATATCAGTGGTTTGATATGCATCTGTGTTAGGTACTTCATGGCGGAGATTCAAGATCTGTTCATGTTCCACGGGATGCTCTAAATGCTGCGACGGGCAGACGGGCGGACCCACAAATTGTGGCTGCACCGTGATCCGGTACTGGTCTAAAGGACATGAGCCTCTCGGAGCTAAGGCGTCGTGCGTTCCGTGTTCGATTAGCAAGAATCGCAAGGAAGAAGCTACGACGAGGCGCTATGCCTCGGTGGTGGGTGGTGCGAGCGAGATAGTTTGGCAACTTATGAAGGTGACAAGTGACGCTTCATGGGCCTATTACATGGAGGCTGTTTGCAACCCTACTGCTGTGATATATACGCGGCCGATGGTCTATGTTCAGTTCGTGGAGAGTGCGGGCACATCTGGCGCAGTGGTTCCAAAGTGAAGTCGCTTTCGTGAGGAGGAGCTTGCGTGGTCTCCTGTGTCGAGGAGACGCAGCAGGAAGTGTGTGATGGAGACCTAAGGAGGCGTGCCGATAACTTTGAGCCCAACGAAGGAGTGGAGCGATGGTGGGCAGCCCGTATGGATTGCCACGAGTACCTGGCCGACCAGGCGAAAGAGGTGGAAAGCGAGGAGGGGGACGTGGAAACAGCTAGTTCTGAAGACGACCAAGACGGAGAAGCTGGTACAGGAGGTGTAGTTGGTGGTGTTGTGACCACCGATATTTCTTACGTCTCCTCAAGATTGGATGATGTTGCAACGACATTGTTGGTTTTGCCACAGCCGGAGGAGGCCGAGTGGGGGTTCAATGAGGACACCCTGCTCCTAGGGCAACGCTTCCCTGACAAGAGCGCCGCCCAGCATGCTATTGCTAGATACGCCATTAACATTGGTCTGACGACGGGTGCGAGATCCAACCCCACACCTACATCGTTAGGTGTGTTAATGAATCCTATCTTTGGCAAGGTCCGCGGCGCAGCTGTTCACGGTCATGCCACAGGCTTCCGGATAATGGTGCTGAAGGACCACACATGCGAGCTAGTTGAGCCGCTTCAAAGGCACCGCAACATGACGTCCTCGTATGTTTCCAACCTGATAAGCCACCTCGTCGCTAGAGATATGTCCATTTCGCCAAAGCTCCTACTGGCGGAGGTTGCCAATATGGTGGGGTTCGCGATCAGCTACAAGACGGCATGGCGGGCGAAACGGAAGGTCGTGGAGAAAATGTTCCGCACATTCGAAGAGGCTTACAACTTAGTCCCAAGGATGCTACACCAAATTGCACAATCAAACCCTGGGACATATATAAACAAGCTTGATCGGGTGCACCCGACGGAGGGGCCCAATTGTTTTGTTCTTGAAAGGGTCTTCTGGGCCTTCAGTCAGGCGATCGAAGGGTTCAAGCATTGTCATCCCGTGCTGACGATGGATGGCACCTTCCTATGTGGGAAGTACAAGGGTACCATCCTCATCGCTGTTGCAGCCGATACGAATGACCAGTTACTCCCCGTGGCCTTCGCAATTGTTGAGAGCGAGAACATTGATAGCTGGCTGTGGTTCCTGTCCAATGTGAAGCAGGCGGTGGTCCAAGACCGCCCAGATGTGTGTATCATCTTGGACCGCAATGTTGGGTTGCTGTCCGCGTTGAGTATGATGCAAAATGGGACGCAGCCGCCATTCCAGTGGAATGATGTGAAGAGTCGTTGGTGCATGAGGCATCTCGCGGTGAACTTCCACACAAGGTTTCAGAGCAAGGACCTGATGAAGATGTTCAAGAAGCTCTGCATGCAGAACCAAAGGCGGAAGTTCGATGCGGTGTGGAGACAGCTCGATGAGGAGACCGGGAAGCATCTAAGGAACTCGGCGGACGGCGAGGCAGGGGCAGTGGCAGGAGGGTCCGCAAGAGTTGGGGAGTTCACACAGTGGGTTAACTCGCACGCACCCGACTTGGAGAAATGGTCCCTGCTGCACGACACCAGTGGTGCAAGGTACGGGATCATGACGACCAACATGTCCGAGGTGTACAACAGTGTTCTCAAGGGTGTTCGATCCCTGCCGACCATTGCGATCGTGGAGGAGAGCTGGAACCGTACCATCGGGTACTTTGTTAACAGAGCCATGATGGCCAAGAAGCATTTGGAGGATGGGAAGCAATTCTCCGAAGTAATGCACGCGTACATGGAGAAGAAGATCAGCAAGGCTCGTTCTCACGTTGCGCGTACCATGGATGGCGTTAGGCAAAAGTTCAAGATCCGGCTTAGGGAGAAGTATGTGATGGGCCACGCTAGAGGGGATCGAAAGCAGGTCTACATGATTGCTGACGAAGCGTCATGCACCTGCAACAAGCCACAGCTTCTGAACAAACCATGCTCCCATGTCTACGCGGCGTGGCGCCAGGCCTCGGAGTGTTACATCTCCGAGTACTACGACATCCACCACCTATATGGCACTTGGAGTGCCGAGTTCTATTCGTATGGCCTGGACATGCACTATAGGGACCTCTGGCCGGGACAGGTGAAGTGGGTGTCGAACGACGCACTGAAGCACCCTGGCCGTGGAAGACGCCAGTCACGACGCATTTGGAACGACGTGGGCGACGGCCCGGCCACGGTAACGGGTTCGCCACCCCGTCTGCGATCAGGTAAGACGGTTATTACTCCAATTGCTTCTTTGCCCGAAACAGATCTAGCACAAGCAACAAGACCATAGCGAAAGTAAGATATATTTACTAAGTCATGATGTTGCATGCTTAGTTTAATGGCTTGTATGAGTTGTATCGTTGTCAAACCATGCCTTTCTGTACGGACGTAATGTTATGTTATCTTCGTACAAATTTCATCCGACAACACGTTTCTAACTTACTATGGGTTTCCTTGCAAAGACTACCACATTGATCGTACGAGCGTGAGGGTTTAGAAGCTCTACGCCGGTCGCAATAAAGACATTTGATCGCCTCCTCTGGTGGTGCGCGCCATGACCGAGGACACGAAGGCTGCAATTAGGACCATAACTTGTGGTCGCCACAGCGACATTCACGTACAGCATCGAGGACGCCGAGGGCACCCTCCACCCTCTCCGCCCTCAGCACCGCCCTCCGCACGTCCGTCGTACTCTGGAAGTCGTCGGAGCTACGGTCGCTCAGCCTCGATGCGCCTCGGGCCACAGGTTGTTGTCATCAATACTTGTCCATGCACTCCTTTCGAACGTATCTGACATAACTGTTTGTTCTTGCAAAGAGTTGAGAGGGACAACACTACTGCCGATCGCCGCCGCCACGCGAGGGAGCCGCAGCATACGACTTCGTCGCCGACGCAACGTTGTTCCACTGTAGACAGCGACCCGTACTCGCCGCAGCGCCGAGACGACGGGTTGGGATCATTGGCGCGTGGCATTCATCCGCACGTGAAGGAGCACGACCAGTGGTTCGGCGAGACGCACCAAGGGTACACCGTGCGGCGGCGAAGATAAGCACAGCATCGCCAGAGGATCTCGCCCACACAACAACCTACTCGGGGCAATCGACCGCCAGAGGATCCTCGCCCACACAACAACCTATGCGGTGCGCTTTAACGTGAGTTACAAAGACAATTTTCCCGTTGTATAAATCAAGGGCTAACTCACCAAGTACCCTTCCCGCAGGATGAGCACGAGTGGATCGACAGACTGCTCAGCTTTGATCAGGACACCTACACTGCAACACCTCCCACGCAACACCCCTACTACGGCTTACGAGACGTACGCCGTTCCCCTGATAGGTTTACCTTCCCTCAGGATCAGCTACGTCGTCCGGGCAAGTGACGGGGCGATGCACCATAAGTAATGTCATGGTCGTATAATGCATGCTTTGTAATATCATTGTGTATTGTGCCATTGTGATTTATGTAGTGCTAGTGTGCAATATGACATTGTGATTTGTCGACACAAAATGTTCTCCGAAATATTCAGTACAAATGACAACTCAGGCCCGCTACCTCGCAGACGCGAATTACCTTCAACGCTGCCACACGATTCCTCCTCGGGCCCATTACCTCGCGGACGCGAATTACCTTCAACGCTGCCGCACGATTCCTCCTCGGTCCCGCTACCTCGCGGACGCGAATTACCTTCAACGCTGCCGCACGATTCCTCCTCGAGCCCGCTACCTCGTGGACGCGAATTACCTTCAACGCTGCCGCACGATTCCTCCTCTGGCCTGCTACCTCGCGGACGTGAATTACCTTCAACGCTGCCACACGATTCCTCCTCGGGCCCGCTACCTCGTGGACGCGAATTTCCTTCAACCCAATTGCAATTCAGTCGCATGCTATATATGGATGCTTTGGCTGCCATTCACCTCACTCTTCATTTCCTCCTCTCCTTTCTTCCAGTCTTAGACGGATGTCTTGGCCTCATCTAACTTTCGAGTGAGCGGACAATTACAATCATCTGCGGCGTGATTTTGCCCTCGTTCTGATGATCCTGAATGTTTTCACCTCGCATACACCAACGAATCTATCCCGAGTGTTCATGAAGTGTTCAAATCTTACGGTAACTTGCGCCTAATCAATTCCATTCGAAACATCATGTTGTTTTTTTGTCACTTGAAGCTGCAATTCTTTTTCAGAGCACAACATGTCGGTTTTGGCAGTGGGCTGACGAAGCTATCCCAGTGGTTCAAGATATTGCAATGCAAATTGCAGCCTTGCAAGATGACTCTCGTGGTGTTGTTGCATTTCGTCCAGTGGCTCGACCCTCTGAACCACCAACGCAGAATGAAAAGAATAGACTTAAACGACTGGATGAAAGGATGGAAAGAGTTGAGAACATGCAGAAGAAATTAGTTAAGCTAATTAGTTTTGCGGTCTTTCTTCTATTATTTCTTGTTGTTGCCAAGTAGAAGTTCAGTTGTAATGAGATTTAATGTCCACTCTTTATCTATGCATCGCAGTCTGTCGTGAATGAGAATAAACTAGTAACATTATCTACCCATGAATGAGTTTGTTGAATGCATATCGACGCCTATAACTTAAAGCACGCGACACATCGATGCAACATGTCAACTCGATAAAAGGCAACCGCAATGACGCGTCCACCATTTAGTTACATGCTTTAGGAGATTGAACATAAGTGTGTACAGAACGGGAGACTACCGAGGTACAAGCTTCTCCGCCCGTGCCTAATGGTAGAAGGTGCCTCTCGCTACCCACATATAGTGTTCTCTAGTTGGGCGCTTCGAACGTGGCTGGCCGTCGTTGTAGTGGCACGCGCATATGCAACTAGGGTTGGCGCAGCAGCATGTGGGATCATAGGAACTTCCTATGTTCACGACCTCCTCGTTCTCTCTCATGTTGATCTGCTGGCGGTGGTCATCATTTTGCTCCTTGAGATCGTCAATTTGCGCCTCCAAATCAAATATTCGGTTCCACAATGTACCCACATGCATCAAAACATGTCGTTCATGGGGAGGATCGATCCAGCGGGTAAAGTTGCATTTCGTCATCTGCTACAAGGGACGGTTAGTATGGAGGATGTATTAGCAGTAACATGAACAAAACTATTTACCCCAGAGTATGGGCATCGGAAGAAACGCCGTCCGCCATCAACAGTGCAGTCTATGACCTGCACGATAGCGTCGTCCCCGTGTCTGCATTTCGGCCATACCGGTTGAGCACGCTTGTTCGGCATAAACCGATAGTTAGGGCCGAAGTCCTCCCTCCTTTACAGGAGAAGGTCTGGCTTCGACGACCCCGGTTGGACTAGTCCCTGGGCATCTGCCATCGTATGTTACTATACGACGGAGAAGATTCTTCTTCTTACGGTTTGAAGGGTCGAGTGGTCCTACTTTCGGAACGTGGGCTGTGCATTTTATAGCCCGCGAGGGGAGGCTAACAAAGCGGGTAATGTATTAGCTTGTAGATGACAAGACCAGATGGGTGCTTTGCGCAGAGACAAGACCACACGGGGCAGCTTTGCGCAGTGATAAGACCAAAAGAGACAGCCTTGCGAAGTGACATGACCACACGGGGCAGCTTTACGCAATGACAAGACCACACGGGCAGCTTTATGCGTTGACAAGACCAAAGGAGACACCTTGCGCAAAGACATGACCACACAGGCGCTTTGTGCGTTGATAAGACCAAAGGCATAACTTTGCGCGGCTTTAGGTTAGGATTTTAGATCGACTTGACAACCCCGACCGCCTCGCCAAACTTTTAAGACCAAAAGACAAGTCTCAGAAGAAAGACGTGATAACACTCTGCCTCGCCAACTTTTCGACCGATAAGACAAGATTGCAGCAAGACATGACTTCTCACTGCAAAGTAAGACGTGACAACACTATGCCTCGCCAGCTTTCCAGATCGACATGACAACACTCTACCTCCTCAGCTTTTCAGAACTAAAAGACAGGACTCTGCATGAAATTAACCACACCATGCCAACCATAGGGCTTATAAAAGGGGGTTGAACCAAACCCAACACTACACAATACATACCCAGCTATGGACTCTTCGGCAAACTCCTACGCAAGGATGTTGCAGAAGCAAAAGTGGCTTAAGTAGAAAAGGAAACAACTACAATACCCAGATAAATCAATGAAAGATGCTCCAGTACCATCACGTTTTTCAATCCCGCGGTGTGTGTGGCGAACCGGCAGAGATCATTCAGTCCACACACCCAGACACCGCCGCCCGGGCGTACTACACGTGCGGGCACTACCTTGTAAGCGTTTCTTTTGTGCGCATCGATTTTCCTCTCCCAACATTGAATTCCTTAAATTTTTAACTTCATCCCCACGTAATGGCAGCCCGAGATGCGCTGCCACTTCTTCCAGTGGATCGACGGCCCGGAGATGTACGACAGGGCATTCATCCAAACAGGTACATGTTTGAACTATTCGGCGGCATCGAGAACTTCGTCGGTGGAAACCTTACGCATCGACCTGCGAAGAGGCACCGAAGGTGCCCAGTAGTCGCCCGGGCGTAATCCATATCGACGACGTGAGTTATCAAGAATTTACATGCTTATTACATTTTGCACTGTACGGTGTACTTACATCGTAGAATCGCAGGACATGGACGACTTCGACATACCAGCCCGACGTGGACAGTCCCGCGACAAGGGCAAGGGAAATGCTCATGCGGCTGAGCCCGACCACCACAGCGTATCCGGTCGCCCGGGCGTATTCCGTATCCACAACGTGAGTTACGAAGAATTTACATCATTCTTACGATTTTCACTATACGGTGCACTTACATCATGGAATCGCAGGACATGGACGACTTCGACATACTAACCCGACGTGGACAGTCCCGCAACAAGGGCAAGGGAAAGGCTGATGCGTCTGAGCCCGACCACCACTACGTATCCGGTCGCCCGGGCGTAATCCGTATCGACAACGTGAATTATGAATAATTTACATCCTTCTTACGATTTTAAATATACGGTGCTCTTACATCATGGAATCACAGGACATGGACGACTTCGATATACTAGCCCGACGTGGACACTCCCGCGACAAGGGGAAGGGAAAGGCCCGTGAGGAGTTCAACGCCGAGCTAGCAAGGAAGGGAAAATGGCCCCAGTCCACGCAGTATGCCATGTCATTACGTAGTAGTCCCCCGTCCTACCCTCCATGTTTTTTACTATCCCCTAAATGCATGTATACTTATATGGTCCGGATGCTTGTGTCGTAGTGTACCGTAGTAGTAACGAGGATGACTAAAGCAATTAGCCGAACCATCATGCCATGTCACTACGTGTAACGTGCTTCTGTCCGCGGAATCTAATGTAGTTCTGGTTTCGTGTCTCCGCTAAGCCATCAAAGCAAGCCTATATTGTAAGTATGCCTCTTCTAGTGGAATCCCAGAAATAACCATTCACACCGACATCGAATCGTCCATATTTTAGGGCATCTTCATAATCACAACGAGTATTCTCAGACCCTTCAATCATATTCTATATAAGCTTCATAAAGTACTTCATCGACTGCCTGGCTATATACGCGTATACGTTCAGACGACTCCATCGAGGAGAGACTCCAATAGTACTGGTCCCTTTTTATCCCACTTCTAAAAGACAACGAGTATTTCAGCACACAAAGTTTGCTTGGATGACATCATCAAGGTTATACCTCATCTGATATGCTTCATCCTTTCTCAGAACGAATAAAATAATAGAAAAATTACAGAAGCAACAACAATGTCACGGGAGGCTCCACAAAAAGTTTCGTAATTTTCTAAACTCATTTCCGTCAACAAACAGCGCTGAAACCGCGATGAAACCCTGATTTTGCATAAAAAGAAAATTTCGTATTCATACAAGCGCTAACCCAAACTGGAAACCCTAATTCTATTCCGCTCGAAATCCTAATTTTTTTTCCCATTTCTGCAAACCCTAAACATTTTTTTCTTTTCTTCGCAGTAAATGAAACCCTAATTTACAAACCTCGGTGCCCATATTTCTTAATGAATGTTTTTTTACAAATATCAGTGCCCGTTGAAACCCTAATTGAAATGACTGAAGAAAATTTCGTATTCGTACAAGCACTAACCCAAACTGAAAACCCTAATTCCATTCCGCTCGAAACCTCTTTTTTTCCCATTTCTGCAAACCCTAAACATTTTTTACCCATTTCTGCAAACCCTAAACATTTTTCCATTTTCTTGTGATCTGGCAGTTCTCGGCAAGGAGTCGTTGTCGGCGTCGGCAAAGATCTTCATGTCATGCGGTCGATGCCTTTACTAAAAACAAGATGAACTTAGTTGTCGCCGTCACGACAAAGAAGACGCTAGCGTATACCAAATCTGGAATTCTAACGTTAAAGGGGCCAAATTAGAAATAAATTTATGCTACAGGACCAAAACAGCCCAAAATACTTCTGGGTGCAGCGTCATGTAATCCATGAGGAGAACATTGCGCGGCCGGGATTTTCGGTACGTCCGACTGCTGGTGCCTCTTTAGACTTTTCACAGCTTCTTTTTTAACCACAGCTTTAAAATTACATCAGCAAATGTAATCAAAGCGAGAATTCATTCATGCTCGAGGACTCAATGTCAGCATCACGCAATGCAGGCGCGGCTCATAAAAAGTCCAAACATCAGAAGCGATTTCAAATCTAACGTAGAAGGATATAGCAAATGGGCACCTCCAATGGGGCTAGAAGGAACGTACAAACCAAACCAGCGGAAACCCAGTGACCAACGACACCTCCTATAGATCTTACAATTCTTGCTAACGAGCACTACATTGAAGATTCACACGACATTTCTCACACGAAGGTGCAAGTAACAGCAGATAACATACATTCCCGACGCATTCGTCAGCCAACACTACGAAAATTGACGCAAGGCGAACTGAAACTAGAAATCACAATAGGGAAGCTATCTGAAACAACTAATTTCTGCACACGCGGCCCTGAATTTATGATATCCCTATTGTTCGAACTATGTACATCGGTTTCATACTGTAGAATGTAAATACATGGCTCCATCAAAGGTAGATAAGATTCTACTGTACACAAAGGCTATAGCATAATAGCAACAAATACCACAACTGAATTATCGGTTGTATGCTTTTGCGATGCTACTTTGGGTTATCGGCATGTGCATCGATTCGGCAGCACTGAAGAGAAGACAAAATGGGAGATTTACAAAGGCATCCACCAATTAGTTTAGACTTGAGAACACTAGAAATAGCCAGGTAGAGGGGTATCATCCTCCCACAGCTCCTTGAATTCACTCATGAAGTGGCTTTCATCCATCTCTGCTGAGTCCTCGAGCATCTTTTCTTGCATAGCCTGTCATATCAGCAGTCAGAAATGGTTATATAAACAGTATATGCCTACCATTAGGATAGAACTGCGGAAAAACACGTAAATGCTCAAATTTAGTTCAAAAAATGGAATTTCTATGAAACCAGGACACTACCTGGGACTCTTGTATTTTTGATACAACAGTCAAAATCCTCTGGTATTGGTCTCTTGCTTCTGGGTACTGAGCCATGGACTTTACTCTGGCAAGAGCTTTGTGCAGCCTTTCTTCAGTTTGCTTTCGTCCTTCTTGCAAGAAATCATAATCATCCACAGCAGGTTTATCTGTGATCGAATTGCTACTTGTTCCACCCCTGCTGCTCTCTATTGCACCTTCTGCAGACCGAAACCCACGTAACCCAGCCCCTCTTCGCCTCCAACACAGTATAACTTTCTCCATTATCCCAACAGACCAAACTATTTTCCGATAATGCTTCCTCACTTGGTGGCCTCGCACATGAGCCTATCCAGTACAAAAGCAAATTCAGGCATGTGATAAATCTATGCTAGTAGCCACCGACACAAATTGCACAATTTTCTCAAAAAGCACGAAATGGACAGTAGATTATGAATTACACACTGAGTCGTCGTAAAGCACAATAAAGACTATCCCACTATGGTAACAAACATTCATCTTAGTTTTGCTATCAGACTTGTCTTTGCAATGCACAATTCATCAATATTCCAGGTGGCAGAAACAACGAACTTCAGTGTTCCTATTTGAACAAATGAATGACAAAGAGTACTACAACTATTGAGTGTTAAGAAAAAGTAGAACATTCAGTGGATTCTGATATATACAGTTGACATACCTGGATCTTTACAATCCGCTGTCTAATAAGAAGAAATTCCTTTCTCCCCTTCCATCCCCGGAACTTATTTTGTATGCGAGATGCAGCAGCATGCAGGGGATCAAACTGCCCTGGCTTGGATGGTTTGACAGATAGGAGTGAAAGTGCATGCGCATCCGATATCCCACTTTTCTCATCTTCATATTGAACTGCTTGCTTTCTCTGGAAGGATTGCACCCTGAAAACTTGATATATTCGAGCAGCAGCTTGAGCAGCATTTCGAACAGCGCCTAATGAATCTCCAATTGCAGGCTGCGATGCACTTCTCTCAGTAACATCTCCAATACCAGGTAGACCAGATATTTCTGCCATATTGGCTTCCTTCATATTGAGGGCCTGAAGATGACTAGTCAGAGAAGACTCTGCAAGGAAACCAGAGATTCCCTTATACCCATTAGCAGATGCCAGATCTGCTGGCGTGCTTCCAGAAGGGAAATCGGGAGTGGGATCTGTCAAAGCTCCAGGAGCTGCTCCCAGCGCAATAAGCGCAACTACAGTCCGCTCTCTGCATCATAGGTCAAACGTCGTCCCAGACAGTTCAATATCCAAAACAGAAAGATGAACACATTACCTAATATCACGTTTTGAATCACTTACCTGCCGCAAAATGCAGCCCAATGGAGTGCAGTCCATCCATGAACATCTCTGAAATTTATGTTCACACCAGCAGTAACTGTTGGTCTTATAGCCCAATCATATCCAAGGGCAGCTGCTAGGTGAAGTATGCCCTGCCCCTCATCATCTAACACACTAGGTCCCTTGCCACCATCACCTACTTTATAAAGAAGCCAGACATGCAATTTTTCCTTAATCAAGTTTTCAGCAAATTGATCCTGCTGATCACCAGTAAGAAGCTCATTATCATCAGCCAGCTTCAGTAACTTGGACCACTCATCATTGTTTGTCATCAGTGAACTTATCTTCTTGCTCAAGTCAATCATCTCCAGACTGGGGTTAGATATAGTTGCTTGGTACTCATCTGGTCCCAGGGACAACAGTTTATCAAGACGAATCTGTAAATAAACTTTGTTTGTTGCACCATGTGGACTAGGAGCATCCATGTATTGAGATGGACTAAGTCGGAATTCAAACTCTCGCACTTCACTGCAGGCTAATCTGTTGGAGCAGGTGATATAGAAAGGGACTCTACCGGGTCTATGTGGAGGAGAATAACAATGGAGAGTCCCATCTGCTGATATCTCTGCTGGGACTTCAATTTCTCCAAACATACATGACCACTTGCATCTTTCGGTGACTTGATTGGTTAAGAATTTACCAGTAACTAAAACCTACATGGCACGCAAGAGATTTTGTGAGCAGGTGCAGAACACCAGTTTCAGTGAGAATCATCAAGACTTTCAAGATTAGAGAAAAAATATGGATGAAAAGTTACACATTAAATGTACAATACCTTGGTCTTTGAGCCTGTATATGTCCAGCTTGGTGAAAAATCAACTATACTAAAGAGCTGGTCCTGTGAAAGCATTGGAGCCACAGTAAACTGATCCAGTGGCTCACGGCTTGATGCTTCGATGATACTGTCTGCCTCTTCAGTGTTCCAGTACGCCCCCGAGCTAGATTGAATTTGGGAATCCTCAACTTCAGGAAGCTCTTTGCTCATCCATCGTGTAAAACTGTCAGTTTTCTTAAAGCTGTCTTTTGCGACATCAGATAGATTGGATGATTGAGTCTTCAAAAATGGATAACCGATAGCTGCCTCTAGAGACCCATCATTTTGTGGAAAGCTGTTCTCTGTTGCAGATAAATCACCAGTAGCGCTAGAGAACTGAGATGTAATAGCTTCAGTTAGATAGCTGTCCCAAGAAAATTAAACCAGATAGAAGCACCAAGAGGACACAGTCAAGTACAGAATTCTGACCATACAAAGTAATTATCACTGTAACAACTAAAAGAAATAGGCAATGTATCATCTAAATAAGCAACGTAAGAAAATAATATTTATAGAAATTCTGACGATCATTGGCAGAAGAATCAGATCAGATTGAAGAAATCAAAATTTATCAAGATTTAATAGAAAATAGAAAAACTATACCGCAAATTCAGCATTATGGTAGAATTAACTTGAGGCAATGTGCACCAGTTTGTAACCAGTGAATGTGCACTGAACAGAAGGTCCTTTCTTTGACCCAAAAAGAATACCAACAAAATCTCAGAATTTCTTGATAATGGCAAGTATTGATGCTTATTTTTCATATCGATTAAGGAGGTAAACATATGGACAATAGTATGTAATTTGAAACTTTGTTTGATATTTTCCTTATTTTAGCACATGAACCAGGGGAACTACAAAGTTTTATTATGTTGCGTATCACCATACAAAAATGCACACAACATACCTGCCAGAATGATTCACCATCAGCACCTGCAGCACTTAAATCATCGAGGCTGAGTCCATCAGAAAATACTTCATCAAATGTCAAATATTCAACTCCTGGGTCTTCTGTGAAAGTGCCTTGCTCAGGAGAAACAGGAAGTTGGAGATGAGGCATTTGAACAGACCCTTTATCCGGTTTCATCACCTCATTCCATGATGGAAGATCAGTTTGACTTTCACGCCCATTCGTTGCAAGTCCAAGACTTGAATCATTCAGAACCACAGGTGAATTATCTTGACTACTAGAATAGAAGCTTGTATTATGTGCCATTGCATGCTGCAATCCCTGATAATTACCTGAAATTTTGGTGACAACAAAAGGGATTATTAAGATCAACTGCACTTAGGTTCAAAGCACAGAAAATTAGTTCTAGTGTTGATTACCTATGGATGAAGCAGGAGCATAAGAGCTGAAAGTAGAAGCATCAATCACAGGTCCGATTCCATTTTGGTGCTGCTGCATCTGAGTGAAAGAGTGGTATCCGGCTCCTCCTGAATAAGTATCTGCTGCACCGAATTTTGCTTTAGATGCGCTGTGCATAATCGGAATATGTATCAGTGAAACTATTTTAGTTGTGTAGTACATTCATTGTCATTATACATAACAGAAGAAGAGAGCCGAACATCTCTACCTGATTCTGCCTCTTCGTATTCAGAGGCCTGTCCACTAAGTGAGCTTTCACCCTCTATAGTTTGCAAAGGTAACTGACTTAATGGACTATCCAAAACAGCTGCTTGAAGCATATCATTATTTCCCCTGGCACGAGATGATTTTCCACCCTGAAGATCGTATCACATAGTGAGATATCAATGGGATCTTAAGCTATTTCTTGCAAGAGCAAAACAGGAGAGGAAAAACAATTCTTCCCAACAGAGCAGACAATGACTACTTTTCTTCAGAATTTGAAATGAGAAAAATTACTTAAACCAAACTAAAGAATATGAATGAAAATCAATTTTTCCAAACAAATCAGTAGATTCTAAAATCAGTTTCAACTTGCAACAGGTCTTGCATTTCACTATCAGATAGCTTATTACAATTGCTATAAACACAATATTCTTTTCTTGAATTTTCCCCAATCATCTCCACTATCGTTAGACGTTATTCAATAATAGCATCTGATGTAGCCACCTAATCAAGAGTCAACATTTTACATAGCACCATGCTGCAACGGGTTTAAATGTTTATCCAGATTTGAATAGCAACCTTAACTTTTCTGAATTACAATGCAAGCCAAGCTCATGTAACTCCTAGGGGTGGGGCACAAACCTTTGGTTTCTGGGATTTGAAATTGGTAATAAACCATGCAATACATTAATACTTGTCATGCTGAGATATCATTAACCAAAAATTATGATACATAAACACGAACCACAGGTATAATTGGAAAAAAGACCTCAATCTCCTAAAATATGTCCATAGAGAGTGTGTTTTGCAAGAAGGAAGCGTCTAGAGTTGAGTTGTTGTAATATGTAAATACTCAATCATCAGCATAGTTATCAAGGCGTCGCCTAGGCGTCCTGGCGCTCCAGGGTGGACGCCAGGGGTCATCGCCTAGGTCGCCCCCGCCTTGCCGTAGAGCCGCCTTGCCAGGGCGGCGCAGATCCAGGGGCAGGGGGCGCAAGGCAGCGAGTAGAGCTCGGGGTGGCGTGGTCCGAGCTCGGCCGGAGCGGATCCGGGTGTCGGGTTGCTCGTATAGTAGCTGAGCTGAGCTTAGCAGCAGGTGGCGAGATCCAGGTAGGGGCTCGGGTGGCGGCGAGCGGGCGCGGCGACCGGTCCGCTGCGAGGCTAAGGCGAGGCGCGTTCTCGAGCGGCGTGGTCCAAGCGTCGAGCAACAGATGGCGATGGCAGAGCTCGAGGCGGCAATGAGGCAGAGGAGATCCCAAGGAGAGAAGAGGCGCGGACATCGAGGGAACAGCAGCTAGCAAGAGCAAATGGTGGTGGCGGCTTGAGCAAGAGGGGGAGCAGGGAGCAGTGGCTAGGGCATAGCACCCCTGCCCTGCTCCTCTTATATATGCACAAGGCTGGGCCGTTTCGGGCCGGCCTAGAACAATTCCACCCCGTTCTCTTTTTTTTTTCTTTAAACGAGATATTACAACTCAGATTTTGGTCATTTCCATTGTAATGAAGTTGGTGTGTAACTTTACTAACTGGACCTTCATTTCTTTCTTTTTTTTGGTTTGGGGATAATCTAGCCAATTTTTCAAAGGTCATGTAATCATCACCTAGGCGCCTCCGGAGCGCCTTGCCTCGCCTTGTCGCCGTGACAACATAGATCATCATAATTCAGAAGTAACAAATTTATAAAACTTATAAGGCTTTCTAAACATAGCCGCATGTTAGCACAGGTCTATATTAATATTTGAAACAACTAGCACTGTACAATATAGTATTCGGTATTTAGTAAATAAAAATTTAAAAGCACGACCTCTGTAATTTACCAGAAAAGCACAGCAAAAAAAAGAATCAAAATATTAAGATCCTAACAGGAAGCAACATAACTCTTGCATACAGGATGATGGAATATAAATGCAACTTGCAAGGCAAATACAAAGCTATCACTTAAGTTAAAAAGATGACGCTTCAGTTTTACCTTTGTCTCAAGATAATGTACAAGGACAATGTGCATAAAATCCCTGCAAAATCAAATAAAAGGATATTCAAATATAAACACCTACAATCATGTATTTAAACTCGATGTGCATGTGCAAACAGGTAAGTGCAGCTATGTGCCTTCTAGAAGGTATTCCAGCACATAACATAGCACAACTACAAAAGCAACATGCAAGGTCTCCTATGGAAATCCACTTACTCCTCCAACATCCAGTAAGTCCTCCTTTGGATATTCTCATTCTCTTCCCCATGTGCATAATAGCAGTGAAGCACATCAATGCTTCCAGACTGGATTTACGAACAATAGTCAGTTTTATTCTCACTAACAATAATCACAGCACAACAAGCATAAGAACTCCAACAAAAGCACTTACTTTCAGCCTTTCATGGGCTTCTTTGACAGTCTTTCCATCCTTTTTCTTCCTCCAATTATGACCATCCTTCCTAAAGTATCTCAATACTTTCCGATCAAATAGAAAAAGTGTGCCACCTAGGCAAGAAATGAAGAATGTCAGTTGCCAAGATCTATTGCACCTGAGGATGGTACATACTGGGTGTTTCATCAACTTTAAGCACATGTAATGGGGACATAATTAAAGATAATTGTGTTACAACCAGGTCAATGAAAGGTAGATTTTTTAAATTTGCGCACCACTAAGTCTCGGACTCTTGGTTAATGTTTCATCCTAGCAGACATAGAGAGCTCAGTTTAGCATATCTTGTTTTAGTTACTTTTACAGCACATAGAAATTCTGCTGAAATACAGTGAAATAACAAACTAGTACTACCAAAATATCAGCTACAGATAGAAGTTCAGAATTTCATTGTCTCAAGTACTAAAGGAAAACTTTCATAAATCAGCATGCAATCAGAATTCAAGCAGCTGCCGGGCTTTAAAAACGATCTTTTATCAGATATCGTTATGGTGATTCACCAAGGAAAATTACTCTATGTAAAAACGCAATAAATTGCAGCAGCGTTTGATATAGCTGACATATGTCCATACTTGGAGGCTTGTTTGGTGGTTCTGGAGCAATATGGAAATCTCTGTAGTTTTTAAGTATTTCACAAATTTCAGCAGGGCGTAGCCATCGTTGTTGAGCCTCCTTCAGTATCTGCTCGATATCTGTTCACAGATCATGCAAAACAGTTAAGCAATGCAACAAAGTTGCAACCAACAGTCTTGAACATGAATGAAATTGCCACTAAGGCTATTTTAAAGTCTTCACAAAAATGTTTAACAATGATTTCCAAGTGGGGGATCCTTTTGGAAATAGACCAACAGAGTTTCTGGAAAAGCATGAATCTCCACATAAGCCCGTAATCAAGCTCCAAGACACGACACCCTTTGTAAAATGTTAAACCCATTCGTCACTGACTGTGAACTTTGTTCATCGTATGAATTAACTTCAAAATGAAGCAGGGATCTCTTCATCACAAAATATCAAACCTAAGAACCAAATTCTATAACTCTCTTCAAAAACTACAGCATCTCTTGAAAAAGTACAACATGTGGCCCTGCACATGTCCAGATTGGCAAATCCAACTGCCTAGCACTAAATCCAACCCAATAAGATTAAATATCGAGAAAGAGAACACATCAATAAAAACATTGTCATTGATTTTTTTAAAAAAAAAAAAAAACTTCTGGCCTCCTAGCAGGCGAAAACAGCTTGATATGCAAAACAGGGGTCAGCTTTACCACTCGCACACTTAAAATCAATGCTCAACAAACTTGATATAAGCTCAACAGAATATTTGGAATAAAGGGATCTCTACTCTAGAAAAAGAAAAGGATATCCTGGTAACAACATTCATCCCAAAGTCCCAAAACCATGAATTTCAGCTAGCCCACAAAAATTCTCAACATGGCATGCACCATATTCCTCCAGAAAGCATAGACAAGGTTAACACAAAATAAAAGCGAACCCCTTTGAGAACCAAAAGAAACATTAACACACTCGGGCACACACAAGTACAGTACTTCAGGCCACCATGATCCCTCATCCTAAATGGATAGCAGAAAGGTCTGTTGCTGAATCCAAGCAGGCTAACACAAACAACTACCGCTATCAAACTGCCAACTGCACATGTCCGCATCTAAACCTCAATTCCCCAACCCAAACCCTACTCCAGCGACTGGATTGATTAGTAATTAATATGCAAGCCAAAACGTCATAAGGCAAGGATATTATTTTTTTCTACAAATCTCATTCTAGCTTCCCCAATCATAAGAACAGACCTACTGTCCTACACCCAGACTCCCAGTAGAGCACATCAGCACATTAAACCCATGCGTCTCCAGATTTTTCCCATTAGAGCACATCTGCAGATCTAACCCATGCATCTCCAACTTCCATAACACCAAACTCGAAGCACTAATCTTCCAAACCAAACCTTTGCGAACCCTGCAGTATTTCCCATAGAGATTCCATCCAAGGAGCTCAACAACCCTAAAACTAAAAGAAACCTCAGAAAAGGCCCAGTTTGCACCAATCCATTATTATAGCACTCCTACCGACAACTCCGTGCCATGCCGCCGCCATAAACCAACAAACATCCCAACAGCTCCACCCCTCAGAAACAAAACACCAAGCTACTCCACTCCCGAGTCCCCAATCGTCCTCGAGACGCAGGAACGCTTCCTCCTCAGCAACCACAGCCGCTTCCGGCTTCCCCTCACCAACCGTACCCTACTAATCACGACCCACTCGTTGACCGAAACCAGCACCCCACCCAGATCGGATCGAACCAAACACTACTTCTACCAACCCAAAACGAACGGAGCCACGCCACGGGAGTCCGGGGAGGAAGAGGGTCTGGTCTGCTCACCTAGCTGCGGCACAACCGCGAAGCGCCGCGCCTCCGCCGACGCCATCAGGATCAGAGCCGGGGCCGGCGGCCGCGCATCCAAGTGGCCCGGATCGGAGGAGGGATTGGAAGCTTCTCTCTCTCTCTCCTGGGGATTCGAGCGAGGAGACGGGTTTTGGTTTTCGTGGAGGGGTTGGGGGTGTTCCACGGAGTTTCTCGGGGATTTGGGAAAGAGACGTTACTCCTCCGGGTTTTAGCTTTAGCTTGGCCGCCGGAAATGGGTGAAGACCGGAGAGCAGAGAGGAGGTGGGGGTAATTAGAGGAGAGATTAAGAGGAGGGGAAATGACCGTTTTGCCCCTGGGTTAATAAAGGCCAGTTGGGTTGATCAGATCAGGGATAAGGGCAATTTGGAATCTAAGCTAGCTACGAGAGTGCTTACCAATTCTAATATTATATTTTTGCTCTAGATCTTAAAACAATATAGTCGATTACAGCTAATGTAAAAATATGGATAAATAAAAGTGCTTAATTCGTTATATGCTATTGAATAACTTCAAATGTTCGTAATATGTTGTTGGTGTCTCATTGAACATGTAACCCTAACAATAAATGATATATTATAAAGGATAATTGTAGCGCTCTTACGTCCTATAAGACCCACTCATTCGTACGCTCTGCATCCTTATTCGCTTCAAAAGCACCTCGTCCACCCATTCCTCCTTCACTCCTCTTGCTCTTCTTCTTTCTTCTTTTTTCTTTCTTCTTTCTCTTCTACATCTTCCTTTCACCCCTTTTCTACCGATCTCCTCCTCCAGAGCTTCTCTCTTCGACTCCTTTATCCCTCCGGCCAACCGATTCCCATCGAGCCTCTGTACAAGACCTCCGCCACCATCTTTGGTGCTTCTGTGGTTTTAATAAGGCCATCATGTCGCCTCATGTGTCCATTGCCTCTCTACAAGAACCACACCGCCTCTCGAGCCGCTCCACCTCACCACCTCGGCCTCGGTCACCTCATGCCTCACACCTCTCATCACTCGTTGAAATTGGTCATCATTGCCGCCCAATTACTGCTACATCATTTCCTTAGACCCTTTTGTTGCAATACGTGTTTTCAGATGCTCTACCTCTTAGTTTTTTTTGTTGCCACCATTGAAAAAAATATTGCGACCGGTGAAAAAAATTGCACACTTTTTGTTGCAATAGGTGTTTCTAAATGCTCTACCTCTTCTTTAATAGTTAGTTTCTTTTTGTTACGACCGTTGAAAAAAAATTATTACGACCGTTGAAAAAAATGTTGCACCCGTTCTTCTCTTATGTTGCATCGGATTTTTCACTGTGTTAGCCATCCACGGAATAAGTATTTTTTAGATGTTGCAAAACGCTGAATCTAAGATGTTGTATCCTTTTTTTTCCATCTAATTTGTAACCTAATAATTTTTTGTTGTGACTGTTGGAAAAGAAATATTACCCCGTTCTTTGGTTGTGTTGCATCAAAACGTACATTATAGATCTGCGCGGTCGCTAGCGTCTGTTGTCCGGCGAAAGAGAGACGCGTGTATCCCGACCAAAAACCCCAGTCACAGTCACCTCGGTACCTCGCTCACCTACGAGCTGATCGACCGATGACGCTAGCGTCTGTTGTCCGGCGAAAGAGAGACGCGTTGCGGCTGCTGCACTCGCGCGATTCGATCAGATAAGCTCGCCCTTGCAGGACAGCGGCTGCTGCTGCTGCTGCTGCAGAAGAGCTACCAGTGCAAGTACCTTTCACATGCAACGGAGCACGTCACATCCAAAAGTCCTCGTCTCTCGCGGAGAAGTGAAGAACCAACTCAGAAAGGTGACAAGTATCGCAGGGAAGATTAGCTAATGTAATCAGGGCTGCTAATTAATGGGTGGCCGCTAATCTGCGTTTAGTCTTGTGTAAACTGCTAACCCGTCGTTCTGGGAACAGAAGGGCAGAGAAAGGCCAGCCGCATGCTGCAGCTGCAGTAGGGTAGAAGCCAAGGAACAATTGGGCGTTTGGGCATATGGACGGACAGGAGCTTGGCAGCTAATCACCTCGGCTTTACAGCTAGAAACTTGCATGTGGTTGACGTAGATAAAAAAGAATAAAAAAAGAAATGCGCTGTCTATAATCTCAGAATCGATCAGTATCACCGTAACTAAGAAAGATTAACAGATTGTGTGTTGTCTACAATCTCAGAAATGATCAGATTATCACAACCCATTGTATGAGCTATCTTTAAGATCGCCTCATATATGATATAGAGAGTTCTTATGATACAAATTGTCTCTACCATTGTCTATGACCACTAGCTCGATATTGGATCTTGACTGTTGACTAGCAGTATGCGCAACTAGGGGTGAAAACGGATCGGATACGGACGGATAATGACTCTGCCATATTTTTTTTCATATTTTTTTCGGATCCGGATCCGAATACGAATACCCCAGATACGAATACAAATACGAATACGAAGCGAATACGAATTTAAACGAATACGATCGCGGATATTTTTCGGAACATGAAAACCCCTTAAATTGTATGCCAGAAATTAACGAAAACATATAACTAATTTATTTGATGCAAACATTCATGAATTGTTCATATTTTCAGCAATCACATATAACATTGGCACTAGCAAGCTACATTAACTAGTTCATTACAAACATAACACTTAGTTTACCATATTTAGCTCATCAGTCATAACTCACGAAGTCACAAGTCATCACACATTCACACTTAGTTCATCATATATATATATATATATATATATATATATATATATATATATATATATATATATATATATATATATATATATATATATATATATATAAAACTTAGTTCACACTAACATCGATCAAAGTTGAATGGTTAATCTATACATAAATGACTGTAATAACCCAAAGTATGTTACCAAAAATAATATTAACAAAGTTATTACTTTATTGGATTTTTGAGATTTAAAAGAGTTTTCTTGGTTAAAAAGAAAAAATAATAAAATAAGGTCAATTATTTAATTTCCTAGTTTTTAATGTCAAAAATAAATTTTATTGACATTTCTAGGATTTTATTGGATTTAAAGTGAAAAACAAAAAATAATTAATTTCTTGAATTTTCTAGATTTTAAAAAGGTTTTTCCTATTTTTAGAAATTAAAAATAGTTTATGTGCAAAAAATAAAACAAACTTTATCTTGAATTAATTTTATTAAGTTCAAAATAATTCAAGGAATGTCTGTGATTTTTTCTAGAATTTTTGAACTCTATTTGCTATTTTCTAAAAGGCTATTTGATTTGTTGTATTTTCTGAAATTCAGAAATTAATTAAGATCTCTTTTTATCTTTTGGGCTGAAATCCGGATATCCGGATAATCCGTATCCGCCGGATAGCATGCCTACCGTATTCGTTTCCGTTTCCAACAAAAAAAATCCGAATTCGTTTCCGATCCAAAAATTATCCGAGAAAAATCCGATCCGAGACAATCCGAATCCGTTTTCGTCCGGATCGGTCGGAAACTATTCGATCCGTTTTCATCCCTAGGCGCAACTAGGGGCGTCCAACGGATCAGATGTATATCGAGTTTTGGTTTTTCCATATTTGTATTCGTATGTTTTAAACGAATACAAATTCGAATAGTGTTAAATACAAATATGAATACGGATCGAATACCTACTCAATTCAGTCAGATTCAGATATCCTCGTAACTTACGTAAATAGTAAGATATTTATTATACTTTATCCTCGTATATAGCACACCTAATCATTCTAGTTTATCTATTTCACATAAAAACATGAATTCATATTAAACTAAAAATACTCATCCAACTAATTAGCCATACCACAACAAAATATGTATATTGTTTTATCGAATTCGAATACGAATAGTGCGGATAAAATAACATTTCGGATAGCAAAAGTCTATACCATACTTGCATCCATTTTTTTATGCGAATACGAATACGAATAGAGAAGAAATTGTTAATCGAATGAAAAAATCTAAATTATATTTATATTCTATCGAATACGGTAGTAAAATGAAATCGATAATTTTTATCCGGTTGACACCTAGGCACAACCAGGAAATGTGCTACATCATGTAAGTCTCAAGATCATGGAACCCTGTAATATCATTGTGAAAGAGACGGTGAGTCATGATGAATCTGGGATGATCTGAGCAATCTTTGTTTTCAAGGAAAAGGCAGAGCTCTGCCGTTCAATTAAGGGCACGCCGGCGATGCCGTCAGGATTAAATTGCGGCTTACGGATTGTTTTGGGGTACCAGCACAAGAAAGGACTTAAATTAATTGTTTTGGGGCACCAGCACAACAAAGGACAGTTAAACCAATTTATTCTTTCAGTGAACTAAGGCTACTCTCAATAGACAGTATCTTAATGCATGAAAAATATTAGGATACTATCTTTTCAATATATAGTTTCTTATGGTGTAGTATCTTAGGCTGTTTCATTTAATTACATGCATGATCTTTACCAGTATTTGAGCATTGTAGTCTATTTGTGGCATGTACTAAAGCAATACATGCATGATCTTCCTAATGCACAGAATTGATCACAATAAATTTTATGTGTTGGATTTCGAGACCGAACTGGTATCCAGATTAGATACTAGAGTATCATCTCTCTTTATTAACTATGATGTCATATCATCATTTTACCTACATGACAGATTTAATATGCCAGTCAGAGTAGAGCACTGAGAACAGCCTAAGACAATTTTACGACACGGTGGTATTGGATATTTGATAACCGAGAACCAAGTGTAGCTCCGTTGGGAAAAAGTGGGCGACGGCGTCTCCCCGCCCATAATCAAATCATCGGATTTACCCGAATGCTCACTCCCTTCCTTAGAGAATGCCAGCGGTCCTGGACTATTTTTTAAAAAAAAAAATTGATAACCCAACAGCTAGCAGCAACAGAACCAGTTCCAGCTGGAACTCCACCTCCATTGCACATCACAACAGTTCGTCCAAGTTCCAGACCATGAGGCGGACAAAGAAGAGCTACCAGACCAGAGTGGATACCCAACAAGTAGCTGATAGAAGTTGACGGAAGAACCCGAGGAAAGGAGAAAAATAAACTTTGGCATGTCACATGAACTGCAGTAAGACTAGCATATACCGTTGAATAATATTAAATTTAATCAATCGGTCTCTTTTCAAGAGGAGTGCAAGTTGCTAAATAGATTCAGCAAGCACTAGACTCTCTTCCAAGTTCCAAGTTCTAAATGCACCAATTATAGCAGAGTGGATAACTAGGATGAAAAGTAACATGTAACATGCTAGGGACCAGTCCAGCATAGAGTGCCGGCAGTGGCGTACGCAGGACAAAAATAGAGGGGGTGCTCATGGGATTGGTCGAGTTAGACCCTTCAACAAATATGCCCTCCTCACTTATCTTTAATTTCATTGGGATAATCTTCAATTGGTATGCGACATGCTGGATCGGCAATAGTATCATCAGGATTAAAATCAATCCGAGACTTCTTTGGTTGAGTTGTGCTCTCATTGATTCGATGAGTACTTGTATTTAGATTGTTGGAGAAATAACTATACAAAGTTCGTTTGTGCATATTTTATAAATCTACAATAAATTATATATAATCCATGAGTACTAAGTATATGTAACTAGATTAGATAAGTAGACAACACCATCTCAAGTGTCAAAAATTATCACTTTACCAAGTACCAATTACCGCCATCAGATTACATCACCGTCAAGAACTCAAAGAACTCAAGATCGCTCTTTAGTCTTAGTCCTTATATATCCAGCGGGGTTAGCTTAGTCTCTTGAATAATTAATGTGACAAGGTCTCCCTAATGGGCTACAGGTTTCATTATCCTAAAGCCCAGTTCCCAGTTCCCAATCAACAATTGTAAACTCATTACAGATTCCTTTCAGAAGACTCAAACGACAAAGGACTCAGGCCTCCTCAATCGCTCGGCGCCGCTCAATCCTCTTCCTCACGCTACCGATCGGCGATCGCTCGATGCTTGCCTCATTGTTCCGCTGGCTCTTCCAGCTTGGTCTTCCTCACGCAGACCACGCTGGCGCCAGGCCTCCGCCCTCCGCCCGCCAGGCCTCCACGCGCGCGGCGGCCAGATTCCTTCAGCTCGCCTTCGCCTCGGCCGGTCCAGCCTCTGCCCTGTGCCCTAGCCTAGCCTGGCTTCGCCGCCTCGCTCCCGCCGTCACCACATTATTCGTGCTCACCGCCTAGGTCAGGTCGATTGTCTTGTGAGCCTCAATTGGGGAATTAGGGATTTGGGATGAGGATGGAGAATTATGGAATGGGAATAGGATTTGGAGAGTCGAAAATAGGCCTATAATTTTGGATTATGGAATGAATGTGGCCCAAACGGCTCAAATATGCCTGAGTTACTTGCTGTCTTCGGTCTTCCAGAGTTCCTTCTTCTTCAAAAAAGCTTCGCTGCTCGCTGCTCCCTTCCTTCATGGGCTCATGGCGCCAGCCAGTGCTCTAGGGAGATGAGGACCCATGAGGACAATCAGAAGAGAGGGTTTCTAGGGGCACGGCGCAGAGCCGCAGGCTACCAAGATTCATCTTTGTTGCTTTGACTTGCATTTGTAGATGCCTCCTAACTACGAATTTTTGGCGGTATTAGCACTTTTTGGTATCGCATGTACAGAAATGCGGTGGTCAATTTTTTCCTTTTTTCTTTTGCAAAAATAGCGTCGTGTTCGTGCGGTAACCCCGTCACCCGCCACTTGTTCGTGCGATTAGGGTTAGGGTTAGGGTTGGGTTAGGTTAGGGTATCAGCCGATAATCCGCGGATTTCGTAGTATTTTTAAAATACAGCAAATTAATTCATAAAATTTTGAAAATTTACGTGAATGCTCCTAACATAGTGTACTTTCTTGTGCAATTTTTTTCCATAATTTTTCTTGTTCTAATTTTACCTCGCAAATCCATTTAAGTGTACTCATTTTATCTCGTCACATGTTACCCCTTCCCCCTCCTACACGCATGCCCCCCCTCCCGCACGGCCCCCCTCCGGTGACCATATTTTGAACCGTCCTTCCTCCCTCCTCCACACATCTATCGACTCCTTGCGGTCGCCCCCTGTTCCAAGATCTTTGCCAGCGTGACAACGATCCAAATTCTCGGTGCCAACGTAATAGCTCCTCCTTCGCTCGGCTATAAATACTGAGATGTCGCAGTTGCTCTTCGCTCATCCTAATTGTGTTTCGCTTCACGTTCTGGCGCTCGTCGCTAAGAACTCAGAGAACTTAACATAAATATTTTTTTTGGAGATCAAGTATTTGCTTGCTGCTCGTCGCTTGTCGCTCGGTTTTTTTATAGCTTACCCCAAAGGCCAGGTAATTTGTCGGATGTTTTTGTTGTTATTACTGTAATTAGTTAGTGTACTGGTTATTAATTAGTTAGTTTACTGGTAATTAGTTAGTTTAGAGTTAATTAGTTAGTTCACTGGTAATTAATTAATTAGTCATAATCAGATTAGTGGTTATCAGTCTCGCATATTAAATTAGTGTGAATTAACTACTCGTAATTTATTTAGTGGTAATTAATCAGTTGCAATTAGTTAGTTTAGTGGTAATTAAATAGTCGTAATTAGTTAGTTTAGTCTCTGTTAATTAGTTTGGTGGTACATAATTAGTCGTTGTGGATATCATGGGGATATGTGCATGATCTTAGAATGATGATACAATTGGCAATGGCTTTTGCGGTTTGTCGAATCAAGCGTTTTCGGCAAAATGTCAGTTCTGTCATGTCTCTGACGGTCTGACCGGCCATGGGCGGCCGACCGCCATGCCTCGGTGGTTTGTCTGATATTTGCACTGGCGGCCAGACCGGCCTTTAGGAGGCGGTACGATCGCTGGCGGTCGACCGACCAAAAATTTCATCGATTCGATTTTTGTGCTGTTCATCGGTCATTTTGGAGTTTTGGCTTTTGGGATAGGTCAAGTTCATGGGTTTCATCGCATATATGTTGCATGATGCATGTTTTCACTAACGTGGGTCAAGTTGTGAAAAACTTATTTCCGGAATCGATTTCTTTGTCTATTGTTGTGCAGGACGCTTGGAGGTCAACGACGAGGATGATCGGGACTAAGCTTGGAGAGCTGAGGTCCAGAACGATCAAGGATGTCGGGTGAGGTCAATGGACTCAAGCATGGCGCAGAATGGACAAAGGTGACCGAATCAGGCGCTTTAGTGCGACTAGTTGGATCTGCGGACACGGGGTCTGCAAGTGCCATGGTGGTTTCAAGGAGCCGACGGGAGAGACTTGCCGACATGATGAGAGCCGTTGATCAACCTACACGTGGCAAAGCAAAGTAGTGCTTCACCAAGATTGGACTTGGTCTTCGGAGAAAGATCAAGAAAGGGTATTTTGGTAATTTCACCAAATACTACCTTTGTGACCTTGGGCTAAACCGCGGCACAAGACGGTGCGTGGAGAAGCGGTTTAGGTCAAGAGAAGATGAAGACGGCGCTTTAAGATGCGTGCGTGTGTCCCGTTTGTGTGTGGGCTTAACGGGAGCCCATTAGGTTTAACTCTTCTAGAAGCTAGGCCTCTCTATAAATAGGAGGGAGTGCTGTCAAGCAGCCTCCAAGCACTTCATTTGCAAAACCTTAGTTTGTCTTAGGGCTTAGAGAGAAGATGGAGAGGTTAGGGTTCTAGAGGATCAATTGATTTGAGTGCTCTTGTTGTGAGATTTGTCCTCCTTGAGGGAGTGGCTGTAAACCAGCAACAACCACGAATCAATCTATGCAAGATTTCTCAAAGATGAGTTCCTATTCGTTCTTGCTCTCTATTTGGTGATTTTGAGCCCATCTTTGATCCTTTGGTTTTTGGTTGGTTTCTTGCCCCTATCTACCTTGCTGTGACACGTGGGAATACATCTAGGATCATCTTGATCATCAATCACCCACGAGCAAGTGTTTGGATCAAGTTTTCGTTCTTGCCCAGTTTTGAAACCACCTTCGTTCAAATGGAAAAATGTCAGGACTTTGGCATAAATCTGGATGATTGTTGCTTGCAATATGTTCCTAATATCCTTAGGAAGGTGTGTCTCAAGTTTGGTCAAGTTTCATCGTGTAGATCAAAAGTTAGATCGATTTTTGTTTTGGATTTCGGGTTGTCTACACTGTTTCTGGTCAGGGCCGGTCAGTCCGACTTTATAACGCCGGTCAGACCGCTTATATGCCGTCGGTCTGACCGCTCCACCAGGTCTCTTTGAGTCTTTTGGGTTCTGTGTTGGGGGTTTTGATTTGGGTTCAATACAAGTCCTCTACAGTACTTGAATGTTGATCTTTATAGCTTCTGTAGCTATTGGAGTGATATTGATGTTGAATCTGATCGAGGTGAAAAATTAGGCGAGCTCCTATTCACCCCCCCTCTAGGTGCCTTTCCGGTCCTACAGTCGTAATTAGTCGTATCTAATTACACATATGTAATCCATCACTTGCATGCAATTTGTCGTATCTAATTACACATATGTACCGTGGATGGGGTTGTTGTGGCTTTAGGTAATGTCGAAAATGCAAAACTTGTATGTGTTTTATGGCAATGGTCTCGTACAGGCCAGGCCCAGCGGGTTGGACCTGTCGAGATGCCAGTACAAGGTGGTCCGGGTGGAGGGACTCGACACGATGAATATTTACGAGTTTCGGAGTTGCATCCGAAGGGAGTTCATCACGGAGGCAATGAGGAAGAAAGTCGTGATTGAGGGGATCACCTGCACGAATGAAGATGTTCAAGACATTATGTCTGCAGAACTAGAGGCGGAAGTTTAACTCCATCTGGGGAGGCCTCGAACGCCGGACTACGAGGCATACAAGGGAGTACACTCTGGAGGTACTGGAGGGAGAGCAACCCCATAGTGCCATAAGTTTCTCGGAGTGAATTAATGGCCAAGCTCCTGAATTGGAGAAATGGTCCATTCTGTATGACACAAACGGTGCGAGGTACGGGATTATAATGACCAACATGTCCGAGGTGTACAACAGTGTCCTCAAAGGTGTGCAGTGCCTCCCTATCACCGCGATCATCGAGGAGATATGGGTTACATGTGATAATACCCCTCCTCCTTCATCCCGATTGCAATAAACATGCACGTGTTTCATGTAATGCTTGTAACGCTTGAAATGTCGATAATTATCTGTATGAAAACGTACATTGCAACTTCATTGCAAACCCTAATATGTCTTGCACATCTCCAAAAAGCAACATATTGTATATCGATGTCTCCAACGGAGTTGTAATGCATTTTTTTTCCATACATTCCAAGTCACATAAAATTATGAAACCCTAATTTTCGAAACCTAAATTCCTAATCTTCGCGACCTAAATGCTTCATTTTTTAGAAATATAAAATTGTCGAAACAGTAAGACATTAATCGAGTCCACTGCGTGAGGAGCCTAAAAAATTATAATTTTTAGACCTCATTTTCTATATTTACAAATTCGTGCAAATAGTACACTTATATGAAACTACGAGAAAAATTCTGAAAGAATAAATTTATGAAAAATTTACACAAACAAGTACACTATGCCAGGGCGTCTCCGTATGGCGGCTGTGCGGACGCGACGTTATTTTTGCCCAAAAAAATTCAACCACCATCATTTCTGTACATACAATGCCAAAAAAAATACTAATACTGCCAAAAAATCTCCAGGTTACTTCAAATGGGTATGTGGTAGCATCTGCACAGCAACCAGCATGGCCCCATAAATCAAGGTCCTAACAGGACCCAACTCGAGCTGATTTAGTGCACTTGCTTCTTGACCTTGTCGCTTCAGATTTGATGCCCTCTACTTTCCTTCGGGGCAATGTAAATAAGCAATCTTTAATACTCCCTCCGGTTTTTAATATTTGACGCTGCTAGTACTAGTTGTTAAAGGCAAAACGTCAAGTAATTGTGTACGGAGAGAGTATGTCTTATACACCATATAATACAGTGCTAGAGGGTGCCGTGCTGATAAGACAAGAAACTAATCCGTTGTACAGCGAGAAGAATCCTTCAGTCTGGATCATGTGGTGGGGGGGCAACTCCATCATGTGGTGGGCAACTTCAAGGACCCCACCCAAAGCTTCACCTCCAGGAGCTACCATCTTTGTCCTAATCTGAAATCAAAGCCTAAATTGAGGTAAACTCAACCACAATATTGCGTTTCAGAAAACAAATAATTCACAAGGTTAGACAAACTGATATAAAATTCCGTATCCATTGGTATGCCTAGTATTGTAGCTGTAACACCAGGAGCAGCTCCTGCAATAAACCTCTCAAAGTTTGTAATTTCTTCATTACCAGACCATCTGAGTGATTGTTTTATGTACGTGTTTATCCGTAGAAATTGACAGCCTTGAATGGTGCAGTTCGAAGGATGTTGACAAAATTCCCTCTCCAAAAGCTTTTCAGGCCTTGTGTTGCTGCAATTACATATATAAGCTCGAATAGATTCCTCTTCTCACCCTGAACAACATACTCCAACTTTAGCCTCTCAAGGGGAGCAACAACCGTTCTGCACCAAATATTAAAATTAGGAAAGTAATGATGTAGGATAGTATAGCATAATCAGAGAGAGAGTGAATGATTGTATCGTTTTTTTGCTTACAAATCAGCCGTACTCGATGTGCACATGCACTGCTCGAACAAGAACAATCCTGAGACAATGCTCAGAGAACCACGTCGCCAAAGAGAACAAGAACTTCTTGAATAGATCTGATCTCTTATTTCTCAATCTTATTCTGTGTCTACAAAGTGCTCTTCAAGCACCCCTCAACGCTTTCTACCGAAAGACCTCTTTAGCTCTACCGCAAAAGCCACGTCTCAAAAGCCATGTGAAACACTTTCCCTCTGCCTCCTTTTATAGGCAAAGACTAATTCGTATCCTCAACGACACGGACACGGAATCCTATCTCTTCCGAGAATCAAGGGACCCGAAACCCTTCCAAACACAGATTTTCCAATATCTCTAAACCTTCCAGATATGGAACACCTTCCATATCTCCTCACACGTCGTAAGCCTTCAGGACTAGACCTCCCGAAGCTTCTCTGTGCATCATGCAACCACCTTTGATCTCCACGTGCTCCAGCGCAAACCCGACTACCTCGTGACATCCTAGACCTCTTGAACCTCAGATTTCCCCATCCTAGTCCCGGTCCTCCTTGTCATCGACCATGGTCGTCTTCACGCTCAACCTACACATGCAAAGACCAAAGAACATATTCCCGGCACAAGTGTTTCAACTTGACCAATATCAGTTCACACACGCATATCATATACTCTCAAACATCAATTAACACTATCCAAATCAACCTCGAAGTCTATGACCACTTCAACAAGGTCTGTGACCAGTTCTAGTATGTTTACAACCACCTCCAAGACGTCCATGACCACTTCACCAAGTCTACGACCACTCACCTACACCGTAGCGCTCGAAGCATACAATAATTGGGATGAGTAGGGTGGTCTTGTGAAGACTTCCGGGTGGTCCTGTGAAGACCTCCAGGTGGTCCTGCAAGACCTCGTGAAAGACCTCCTGAGTGGTCCTAAAAGATGTCCTAAAAGACCTCCTGAAAAGACCTCATGGGAGGTCCTAGAGGACCTCCTCAAAGACCTCTTAGGAGGTCCTGGACGACCTCCTCAAAACTTCTGGGGTGGTCTTTGAAAAACCTCCGGGGTAGTCTTTGAAAAACTCCTAGGGTGGTTTTTGAAAAACTTCCAGGGTGGTCTTTGAAAAACTCCTGGGAGGTCCTTGAAGACCTTCTAAGAGAACCTCCTAGCTACAGTACCTGGAAGACCTATACTTGGAGCTACAGTACTCAAAGGACCTCTTCACAGGGGGAGGTCCTGGATGGTCCAAATAGCTCCAGGGGGAGGTCCTGGGTGATCCAGATTGATCCATGTGGGTGCTCCAGGGGAGGTTCTGGATGGACCAGATTGATCCCGGGGAGGTCCTGGATGGTCGTGATTTATCCACGTTGATGCTCCTTGGGGAGGTCCTGAATGGTTCAGATTGATCCTGGGGAGGTCCTGAATGGTCACGATTGATCCACATTGATGCTCCTGGGGGAGGTCTTGAATTGTTCAGATTGATTCTGGGGAGGTCCTGAACGGTCACGATTGATCCACGTTGATGCTCCTGAGGGAGGACCTGGATGGTTGAGATTGACACGCGTTGGTTCTCCTGAGGAGGTCTTGGATGGTCCAGATAACACCTGGGGAGGTCCTGGAGGGCCGAGATTGCTGCGTGTTGGAGCTCCTTGGGGAAGGTCGTGGATGGACGAGATTGATCCAATGGGAGGTCCTGAGTGGTCCTGATGAGTTCACACGAGTCCTCCCGAGGAGGACCTCGAAGACCTCCTATGGCGGTCGTGGAGAAGCTCTGGAGTGGTCATGAAGACCTCTGGGGAGGTTCTGGAAGACATTAAACCAACCACCCAAAAGGAACAACCGAAATTTCCACAACCGCAAATTCCAAGCAACCCAAAAGTCAATTATTCATTAGCAAAAACCTTGACAAAGCCGCATGATCTAACAAATGAATACACAAGACAATAGATGAATAGAGTTTTTTTTTGCTTGCTTCTTTGGCCTTGGCAATATTACGAATTAAAACTACCAAATACTACGCGGGGTCATCAGACATAAATACATAACTGCATCTAAAAATATGCCGCTTGTGTGTGTATTCTATCCTTCTGTCATAGAGTTCATATCTGTTAGAATAAGACTCCTCTTTTGTATTTCCTTATCTGTATACCCCTTGTACTACCTATATATATTGCCCATTGGACATCATGAATATACACACAATATTCATAACATGGTATCAGAGCTAGGGCACTAACCTAGCTTTCTCCTTTTCATTGCCATCCTTCTGCGCCATTGCCGTCAAGACAATCATCGCCAACGCCACCGCCAGACGGTTAACGGAGCTCAGTTCGAGGCCATTGCCCGACGCCGCCTCATCTAGTGGCACGGCGCTACGCATCGACGGCAATACCGCACCAGACGGCCAGAGGTCATGCCAGTTCGCATATCGCCGCCACCGCTCCATAGCCGTTGTACATCGCTCCGACGCCATCGACCATCGCCGTCTCTGCCGAGCCGCCGCAGCAGCTTTGTCCAGCGGCCCCAAATCGCCATTGCCGCCGCCTGGTCAGAGGGTCGCGGCCTCGACGATGCCGCCATCTGCTCCGTCGTCATCGGTTCCACGCCGTTGGCCGCCGCCACTTGGTCGCCCACGACTCCATGAGATATGCGCAGATACAGTTTCTTTAGAAACATATATTTTGTTTTCCAGCCATAAAAAAATAAAAACAAAAGCAAAAAACAAAAAAAACATCGATCTAACCGTCGCGCCGTCCAGCGCCGCCTACCAATGACTTCCGTTCCATCAGCTGCGATCTCATCCTCGGGAACAAAGCTTAATGGGACGAACTACAGGTTGTGGTCTTCACTCATGGAGATCACGCTCGATGGTCTCCACCTCTAGGGACATGTTACTGGTGCCTGACCTTGTCCGTCGTCGTCGGTTCAGCCTCCTCCCAAACAGCCTACTTCTGCACCTCCTGTAGAAGATGAGGCTGCCAAGAAGGAAGCAGAGGCCACTATTGCTGCTGCTGTTACTACTAATGAGGTATTTCAGTATGCCATAGACGCTTTTGAGTATTGGTGTGCTGATGAGGCCCGTGTTCGAGCTATCCTGGTGGTCAGCGTCGATAACTCCATCCATCTAGACATTGTTGGTCTGTGTGCCACTCGTCAGATATGGGAGTACTTACGTGAGCGATACCAGCAGAGCAGCGATGTTCAATTCTTTTCGCTTCAACGTGATTTGGAGATGTTTCGCCAGGAGGACTCCTTTGTCGACAACTTCTTCCGAGTCCTGGCCAGTCTCTGGTGCCAGCTGGACGAACTCGCTTCTCAGCTCTACCAGAAGTGTTATAAAGTGCAGAAGACGGATCATAATCGTCTTCGCCTTTATGACTTCATCTGTCTTCGCCTAGAGTTTGAGTCTGTCAGGGCTCAACTGTTGAGCCGCTTACCATGACCAACAGTCACCGAGGCTCTTTCGACGTTTCGTGCTGAGGAGCTTCGCCGCGAATTAGCAGCACAATTTGTTCCGGCTGTGCTTGCTACCCCTTCTTCTTCGACTACACCGATGGTTTCTGCTTCGACTACAGTCCCTCCTCAGGTGTCTGTGTTCGCTCCTATTTTTGCACCAACTGGGGTTCAGTGCAATTATTGCAAGAACTTCAGGCACGACTATCAGTGTTGTGCGGTACAAAAAAAAGCAGAACAAGGCACGTGGCACTGGAAGATCCAGGGGGTAGGGAGTCCCTTCCTCGACAGGAGGATAGACCAAAGATGTCGAGGACCTTCTCGTGATGTAACTCTGTTGGCTTACGCCAGCTCTACTTGAAAGAGCTCTCTCACAACTCAAGAGGGTTCTCGCCGGTCTAGCTCGAGCGTCTCCTCTAGGTACTTCTTGGGTTCTGAATTCTAGTACCTCTTTCCACATGACACCGGACTCCACATCTCTCAGTTCAGTACACTACAAGATGAACACCCCTTTAACAACGCATATATGCGTTGATAAAAATCCAAATAAGTGTTGGTACTGTCTATACCAACGCATTTACTATGCGTTGCCATTGAGGCCGTTGCGAGAGTCTATTACAACAGATAAGAAAGTGTTGGTAATAGATATGAAAAGACGTTGCGAAGTAGCAACGGATATAGTCAGGTTGTAACTACACTTGTATGCGTTGGTACTTACCATGCATGGATGACTTTTAATATTTTGATAATGGATATAATTATATTGTCACAACGCATAGAAGCGTTGATACTAGCCATACAGATGACTTTTGCTATTTTGATAACGGATATAATTAGGTTGCTGCAACAATTATAAGTGTGTAGAAGTCAAAGTAAAAAAATCATTATCGATCGTAGCATGGTTAAAAAGAACACTCATATATTAAAAACAAATTATTGCATTACACAGAGAACCATCCACGTAAGACATGATATAAATATTTTACTTGAACATCATTTCCTAACAGAATAAAATCTAAACGTAATGAAGATCATTTGCCTATGTCACCATTCTCCACCTTGCATTGAACATGTCATCCATAGCATCATCCTATGTAGCCTAAGGTTGGACGATCAATCTGCACAAGAGAAGTTCTCTGTTCTCCTAAAGATAAATAGTGCATTAGGGCATCAAGTCACGACAATGATCCATTGCATTAGCATCCACTAGGTGGAAGTAATTGAATCTGCACTCAAAAAATTATTTGATAAGTTGATGTATTTGGAGATTTTGTCAACAAAGTTGCACATTAGCATATACTTTATTGATGACTAATTAAGAGATATGATCATGCTTTAATAAGTCATAATAAATTGCATTTCATAGTCATGAGAGATATTCTCATGCTTTAATAAGTCATAATAAATTGCATTTCATAGTCATGAGGAAATTGAATAAGATATGAAAATCTTGTAAAGAGTTCCTACGATATCATGAAAAAATATGAGAGCGCTCTTTAATGTAAGTTCAAAATTACCTTAACTCGCTTTTTTGCATGGAAGGATCTCATGCACGGACCTTCATAGCTACAAAGAAATCGGCATAGAATACGCGTTAAAGAGATTAGCAAATTAATGACAAATATGGCCACTCAGATTCGGAAAGGTGAGTTTTACAAGTTGCCAATGAAATACAGAGAAGAAAGATAATAATACTTCATGTGCATGATATCGACAAAAGTACCCTATGTATTACGGAAAAAGGGAAAACAGGACCATCCAGATTATCTTACATACTCAACAATTGCAACAATGGAGAGCTAGCTCCTTCATTCCCACTATCCTCGCTAATCAAATAACCCACGAGTTAAATCGTCCATTGCTTAATCCAAAATCTTAAGGACCACGGGGAGATGTGGAAGGTTCTTATCAAGGCCTACCAAGACTTTTAGCATGCTATTGCCATCACACTACAACATTTCAAAGCATCCAAGGACTTCAAACAGGGTTATCTGCAGCAAGATTGGTGATGATCCCTAGTCGCTATGCCAAGACTAGATTTGGAGAGTCGATCAAATAAATTATGATGGCTTGTGGTAGTCGGTAATTTAACATTAAATAGTTAGCTCGAGTCTACATAAAAAAAAAGCTACATAAATATCGGAATTGATTGCAAAACTAATAACTTCTATTAGATGCATGCAGCCAAAAGAAGCTTCACTTATTTTTGCAATCACATATATGCTAATCATGGGCACAATTGTCCGATAACAGTAACAGAAATGAACAATTATGTTATTACTAACCATGCCATAGATAATGTTTTGGCTTCCTGGATCCAACCTTGGAACTATCAGTCGACCTGAAAGAATTTTCCTTCTTGGGTCAAAATGGATAAATGGTTTGCAGAAACACAAGTTCAAAGACCAAATACTTCACCTGATCTAGCGCTTCTCAGTTTGAGAGATTCAGGTGTGGAAACAGATAATGTCTTAGCTTTACTGCGAGTAAGCGGAGATTGCACCTTAAATTTGTAATGAACAATAAAGTTAGTACAAGCTTAAAAATTCCACATGGAAATACTGTATGGCTGCATACAAAATCAAACAGGTCTATCTTCCAAGGATTGTAAGAAAGTATGGAATCAAATAGATCTGTTTTTAAAGGGTTGTAACGGAGTATGAAATGAAACAAGATGTCTTCAATGGATTTCAACAAATGACAAAATCTACATACTGGCAATTTGTACTGACTGGAATCTCCTCCGCAGAAGTGGTTATTACCATCAAATGATTAAGGATGCAGCCACATCATGCATATAGCCATATACACATGTAAAATAGAAGCAAAGATGCTTAAAGGTTTGTCAAACAAACCTGGCTCAGAGATTATCATCGGTTGGGAGTCTAAGATCATCCTTCTCATACCATTCTCAAGAAGAAGGCTCACCGAAAGAAATAACATGATAAATATTGAATCTAACATTTATTCACAAAATAAGACACTTTTGCTTATTACTAGAACATACAAATCCATCCTCTGATATGTCAATCAGCTGGTACTCAGTAGTCAGTACGATTCACATGTGGTACCGCTTAACCATCCGAAACAAAAAACAAGACTCAATAGAACATAACTCCTGATGGCACCGCTCACATTTGCATTACGTCTCTCATTACTCCCACCACCTTCCTCCTCGCTAATTCGTCAATAATTGATCACCCAAATCTACAAAAACCACATACCGGTCAGCCATTCACATATAACAATAATAGTATCTGGTAAACCATTCACAGATAACAATTACAGTATTTCATCATAGTATGAGTTATGACCAGAAACAACTTCACTCGTGCACACCGGAATTGCAATCGCCTGAACATCAATAACAAATAGCCTGAAGGCTAACGCAACCTAAAGGAGGTTGCAGGTACGGAAAGCAAAGAATTAGATCGGAGGAAAAGGGACGAGTTAGTTTGGTACCAGAGGCGCGAAGAACTTGGCGGAGATGGCGGTGAGCGTGATGTTGATGCCTGCCGCGAGGGCCTAGCCGTAGCCGCCTCCGCGTGCCATCAGAGCTCAAGCTCACTGGAGATCCACTCTTCTTGATGGGCGAATGGTGGAGAGCAACGAGGGATCAAGGGCCGACCAAACGTCGCCATGGTGAGGTCAGGAAATGTGCGTACCTCGTCGGGGAGATCAAAGGAGGTGAGGCGGATGAGGGAGCCGTCGCGGGCGACTTCGTGGACAATGAAGTCGAAGTAGCGGTGCTTGAGGACGCTGCCAAAAGCCGGGATGGAGGAGATGGAGCAGAGATGCGGGCGGAGGAGGACGGGCACATGGATAGGAGGGGAGGGACGGCCAAGGCGAGGATGAGTGAGGCGGGTGAGGGCAAAGGGTCACCATGGGCGAGGGCGAAGGCAAAGTGGCGCGGCGTGAGGCAGGAGTGGGCAATGGAGGTAGAGGATGCAAGAGCGAGCACGGAGTTTTGAGGACTGCTCGGGAGATGGGCAAGGGCGAGGGTCGTGGGCGAGGGCATTGCAAAGAATGCAAGTGAGGGCATTGCAATGAGTGGGGAGGCGGTAGCGGTGGCAGCATGAGTGGGGACCCAAGCAGATCTGGGGAAGGGATTAGCACAAGGCGGCATGAGTGGGGTCTTGGATTTGGGGAAGGAAGGAACGATATTTTTTTAGGGGAAGATGAAGAACCGAAGGGAGGAGGGAAGTGTTTAGAGGCAGCCGAGCAGTCGTGGGAGGTGGTGGGCTCCTGCAACGCATGTGTTTTCTGTTGTGAGTTATGTGTTGTTGTATGTATGTTTTTCTTGTAGTGGTAGGACCTTCTATTTTTCCTATCTCTATTTAGATAGCTGACGGTACTCCTCTATCTGTCAGCTGTCAGGGCACTCTTTTGTTCACTGACTTTTATATTCCAACTGTTTCCCATGTTCCCCAGCTTACCATGCAGCTTCTCTCGGTAGGTCAGCTCACTGATCTTAGTTGTAGGGTTAGTTTTGACTCTCACGCCTGTTTCATCCATGATCGACAAACAGGGATGGTACTTGGGACTGGTTGGTGCCGTAGGGATCGTCAGGGTTTCTACATCCTTGATCGTCTCTACCTTTCGTCCACTTCAGTTGCTCCTGTCACCTTTACGTCTACTTCCACCACCACTGCTACCACCACCTCTGGAGTTTTTGAGCAGTGGCATCACCGTTTAGGTCACTTGTGTGGGTCCTGTCTTTCTTCATTAGTTCGCCAGGGTGTTCTTGGACGTGTTATTGTTGACACGGCCATGTTTTGTCAGGGTTGTAAGCTGGGCAAGCAACTACAACTTTCTTATCATTCTAGTGAGTCCTTGTCTTAACGTCCTTTTGACTTAGTTCATTCAGATGTATGGGGACCTGCGTCTATTATCTCTAAAGACGGGCATAAATTTTATGTGATCTTCATTGATGATTATTCTCATTTTACATAGATTTTCCCTATGTCTAATCGTGGTCAGTTTCTTGCGATCTATCATAGCTTTGCAACGATAGTTCGTACTTAGTTTGATTCTTCCATTTATACATTTCACTGTGATTCTACTACCGAGTACTGTTATGACACTTTTAGACAGTTTCTTTCTGAGCAGGGCACTCTTTACCAGTCTTCTTGTCCTATTGCCCATGCTCAAAATGGGGTTGTTGAGCACAAACATCATCATTTGATTGAGACCGCCTGCACTCTTCTCCTTGCCTCTCACGTTCCACCACAGTTCTGGGCTGATGCTATTTCTATGACTGCATATCTCATCAATATACAGCCTTCCACTGCTCTTAAGGGTGTTAGTCCTATAGAGCGTCTCTACTCTCGAGCCCCCTAGTACACTCACCTTCGTGTTTTTGGTTGTACTTATTTTGTTCTGCTGCAGCCTCATGAGCGCACTAAACTATCGGTCCGGTCAGTTAAGTGTGTGTTTCTTGGTTATAGTTCTGAGCATAAGGGTTATCATTGCTATGATCCTTCTGCTCGACGAATCAGGATTTCATGAGATGTTATCTTTGACAAATCTCGACCTTTCTTCTATCGAGATCCGGCTCCTCCTGTTTCCACCGTTGAGTCGATTTCATGGTTGTCTCTTTCTGACTCTTCACCCATTTCTCTACTATCACAATCTTCCCTTGGCTTGTCTCCAGTGGTTCCTTCTGTACCTCCACCTCCAGTGCTGCCTCCTGCAGCACCGCCTCTTGTTCCTGTAGCATCACCATCTTGTTTCTCTGGTATTCACTACTCCAAGCGTTCTCATCCTTCATCAATCTCCTCTCCTAGTATCTTACCGACACCCACATCTGATCCTCCTGATCGATGATGCTCCTTGTTACGTCCTTCGTGACCGGACATCACTTCGACCTCCTGATCGTCTTAGATTTGCTCCGATAGCTCATGCTCTCTCTGTCACTAAGCCTAGTTCTTATCATGAGGCTACTCCTTATTTTGAGTGGCAGCTCGCTATGGCAGAGGAGCTTGATGCTCTTTGATGTACAGAGACTTGGGATATTGTACCAACACCTGTGCATGGTCGTCTGATAATGTGCAAGTGGGTGTACAAGATTAAGACCCGGTCTAATGGTACTATCGAGCACTACAAGGCTCGTCTTGTGGCTCACGACTTTCAGCAGGAGTATGGTCGTGACTATGATGAGACTTTTGCCCCTGCTGCCCATATGACCACTGTTCGCATTCTTGTTGCGGTTGCTTTTGTTCGCTGGTGGTTTATCTCTCAGCTAGATATTAAGAATGCATTTCTTAATGGTGTTTTGCATGAGGAGGTCTACATGTAGCTACCACCTGGGTATTCTGTTTCTGATGGGCATGTCTATCGTCTTCGTCGTGCTCTTTATGGCCTCAAACAGGCTCCTCGTGCCTGGGTTGCGCGTTTTACCTTAGTGATTACTGCTATAGGTTTCACTATCAGTTCTCATGATCCTGCTCTTTTTGTCCATATCTTATCTCGGGGTAGGACACTGGTTCTTCTGTATGTTGATGATAGTCTCATCACTGGTGATGATTCCTTATTCATCACGTATGTGAAGAAGCATCTTAGTGGGTAGTTTTTGATGACTGATCTTGGTTCTCTTACGTACTTTATTAGGATTGAGGTCTCTTCCATGCTTGAGAGCTACTACCTCTCCCAGCAAAAGTATGTCCAGGATCTTCTTGATCGGTCTGGTCTGACTAACACTTGCACTGCTGAGACTCCCATGAAGCTATTCCTCCAGCTTCGTGCCATTGATGGTGATCTTCTTGAGGATCCTACTCGATATCGCCATCTTGTTGGGAGTTTGGTGTATCTTGTGAGCACTCGTCCTGATATTGCTTATGTTGTTCATATCTTGAGTTAGTTCATGGCTCGTCCTACCTATCTTCACTACAATCACCTTCTTCATGTTCTTTACTACTTGTGTGGGACTATCTCTCGTCGTTTGTTTTTCACTAGCTCTACCTCACTCTGACTTGAGCGTGACTCGATGCGACTGGCTAGTGATCTTTCTGATCGTCGTTCTCTTTCTGCTTACTGTGTTTTTCCCTGATTGCCTGGAAGACAAAGAAGCGCATGCAGCTTGCAGATTAGAGTCAGAGGTGAGTTGAGAGCTATGGCAGCAGAGGTTACTTGGTTGAGGTGGCTACTTGCAAATTTTGGAGTGCCTGTGATGGGACCTACGACTCTTTTGTCTAACCGTACATGTGCTATCAGTATTGCCTGGGACCTAGTAAAGCATGAACTCACCAAGCACATTGGTGTGGATGCTGCATACACTTGCTCATAGGTGCAGGAGGGAGTACTTGCTTTATAGTTTGTGCCATCAGAGTTACAGGTTGCTGACTTCTTCATGAAGCCATAGACTAGGGTACAACATTTGTATTTTCTCTCCAAACTCAGTGTGTGTGATCCACCATGAGTTTGATGGGGGGTGTTAGAATAGGACTTCTGTTTTGTACTTCCTTATCTGTATACCCCTTGTACTCCCTATATATATTACCCATTGGGCTTCATGAATATACACACAATATTCATAACAATAACCATGCTTATTAAGTCATCGACTAGTCGACACGTTACCGAAGAAGAGTTGACTGAAGCTGACGACTCGACTTACGCTGGCAAATCGGGCAACTGGCCGACTAGTCAACCAGGCGGTGGCAAGTTGGGTGACTGGGGAGGAGTGATGTGGGGCCTGGTTGTTAGAGACAGTGGACAAAGAGATAGAGGGAGTGAGTAAGGAGTTAGCGAGGGAGGGAGTGAGGGAGGGAGGGTAGTTGGCACCTAAGGGAGCTCCCAGATCTAGTTGTCGTCGCCCTCGGTGCAGCTGTTTTGAATATTGTATGTGTATTCAAGAGACCCAATGGGCAATATATATAGGCTACAAAGGGATATGCCATATGCAGATAAGGAAATACAAAAGAGTTCCTATTCTAACACACACCCCCCTCGAATGTAAGGCGTATGCAATAGCATTGTATTTTAAAAGTGTTGACACTAAAATATGGAAAATCCAAAAGTCTTAGTCTTGATAATGTCGTCGTAGCATGCATCTCTTAGAAAAAATATCGAGTATCAAAAGATCTTCTCCCATTTGGGGTCGTGCGACAACCCATAAAGCACAAGGTGCAAGGGCTGAAAAAGTAGAGGCAAGCGGGAGCAAAGCCGACTATGACAACACGACGAAGAAGAAGATGAAATCGACAGGAATAGAGAAAGCTATCAAATCAAGTCGAAGGGGAATAGATAGAAGCATAACGGCGCATATCGAAATCCAAGACGGCGGCGGCACAGTACACAAGAAGCGCAATAAAGGCGCCATGCGGAAGAAGTGTGGCGGCCTTAGAAGCTTGGGGCAGCGGCTAAGAGAGAAGTGGCAACATCATAACGACTTCTACGATCTGCACGTGGCTCAGAGAGAAGAGCAACGACTGCTGCAATGCAAAAGGAATTTCTATGCTTCTATGACTGACAATAAATTTATGGACTCGTATGGCTTAGACGAACTCAAAGATAAAGTGGTACGGACTTAGATGGATGTAACAGAAGAAACGACACAAAAAAAGAAAGAAAATCCTCAAGGATAACTAGGAGCAGCAAATCACAGATGCTGCAAAAACCAGCACATCACGCCTCAGGCACTAGCTGCGTGAGCCAGATCAAGCAGCTTCCCCTTGAACTCCAAACAAACTCCAAAGTCGTCTCCTCCACGCACGCACCGAATTTCCCCAAACCCAAGACAACTTCTTCTTCCCTTCGTCCTCCTCCCAAGCCCCGAATCCCGAAACACCACCAGAGCCCAAGCCATCGGTCTAGTTGAGAGGCGGCTCCCAAGCCGAAAGCCAAGCCGGCTGTGAAGCCCAAAGTGAAGGCACGAGCGAGCCGTGATTGAGACCCAGGTGACCTGGGCGAGGTGACGTCAGCCAGATCCGTGCGAGAGAAGGCCAAGTGGCGACGAATTTGTCGGGAGAGACGCAGATCCGAGCGGGGCGACTAGATCCGGGCGGTGGCGATGAGGGCGCCAAGTCTGGGCCGATTCATCGCAGAGGAGGGAGCCAGAGGTGGTGACACAGACCCCGACGCGCTAGATCTGGCTGGAGCTAACGGCCGGCGACGATGACGAGGAAGGAGGCGGCGGTGACCAAGGAGGCAATGGAGCGGTCGACGGCATGAGGGAGGCGGCTGCTGCTCGAAGAAGAAAAAGGTAACCGCCCCGAGAGTGTAGATCGCTCCTACCAGGGCAGCAACAGCGAAAGATGGTGCGGAGGCTAGGAAGAAGAGGCAACGGTAGAGGCAAACCCTAATCTTTGCTCTGATACCATGTTATGAATATTGTGTGTGTATTCAAGAGACCCAATAGGAAATATATATATAGGGTACAAAGGGATATGCCATATGCTCATAAGAAAATACAAAAGGCAGATAGGGAAATACAAGAGTTCCTATTCTAACACCCTATTCTAACAGCAGCTTCCACTGGGCCACCGGCCTTCATCGCCATCGCCCTTCGTCGAAGGCTCACAACTTCTGTTGCTCCTGTCGCCCTAGCCCGTAGCTCCCGCCGCCCTCGGCCGCTCCTCTAGATCCAGGTATGCCCCTCCCTCTAAGCCTCCCCCTCCCTCCCGGCGACCCCTTCTCCCTCCTCGGCTCCCCCTCCCTCTCGGCCTCCACCTCCTTTCCCTTCTCCCCATCTCCCCTCCCAACGGCGACCTAGCCTCCTCCTACCCTCACATCCGAGGGGAGGGGGAGGGAGGGAAGTGAGTAGCGCTGGTGTGTGTTGCTCTGCATCGCTATTTGTTTCTTTGAAATCTTTGTTGTCTCAGCCGATCGCCGTCAAGCATCGTGTCGATCATTGATTGCATCGCTGTCTTTTGGTATTGTGTTAATTACGTTCTTGTAACACAGAAGCACAAAAAAATGGCAAGTGCAAGTATTGCATCCTCTGAGGCCGTGTATGATCCAAAGACCGATCCAAAACGGAAGGCGAAGTTTAATGATCTGGGATGGAAGTATGGCTTTTGGCCAATTATTGGCAACCGAGATTTGGTCCAATGTTCACTTTGTGACCGGAAGGTGTCAGAAGGAATCAAAAGGTTTAAGGAGCATCTTGCAGGTGGGTTTGAAAATGTTCAAAAATGTGCCAAGATTACAACAACAATCATGAAAGAGATGCGAGAGGCTTTGTGGAAGTACAAAAATAGCAGACCACTCTTTCTAGATTATGATGATGAAAGAGGAGAAGATGAAGATGTGAGTGTGACAACAACTGACAAGGAATCCCAAGCCTCTGTTGTGCAACCAAGTTCTTGGACAGCCGACATGTGAGTGTAACAACAATCAAAGATGGTGATAGAGAGAACATGGATGCTACTACTAATTTAGACGAGTTCGAGATGGATGACTTTTGAGAGATGAGAGACTTGGACATGTTATTATTGTGGATTTATGTTACGTCATTAGACTCTAAGCTTGTGGACTTATTTTATTGTCATGGACTTACGTTGGCTATGTAGTGCTTGTTATATTGCTCATTATTAATGTCATATAAACAAGTACCTATCAATTAGTCGGCCAACTAGTCGACAAGTTGGTTACTAGGAGGATAGAGTCGACTTGTCAACCTAATAACCTTCTTCATAACACAATTTTCTTAAATCCCATTTAAGCACTTCAGTGACTGATTTATTTACCTACATCTAGAAATCAATAACAGTAGAGAGATGTATGGATATTTCTACACCTTTCGATGAGCAACACCAACCAACACATATGTTATGGTTACGCACATAGTTACTGGATTCGCTATAAAACCTCGCGAATCATGAACCGGATTCGTTGAATCCGAACCAATTTAGGGTACATGGTTTGTGTTCGCAGTGAAAATTAAAAGAAAAAGTGGTAAACTATGAACACGAATTTCATAACGCGATTCGGACGAACCGTGTTTCTGGTAACTATGGTTACGTATAACAGCTGGTCTCACCATGCATAAGTCCACCAGCTATGCAGTAATGAATGATTACAGAAGGGTTTGAAAACATTAATGGTCTCAGACACTAACTGTTCTAGGACTGACACTGGTTTTAAACTCTAAACTAGGAAAACAAATAAAAAAGACGTTGGACAAATGACTTCATTGACCAGAATCCGTGATTAAAAATCCACAATACATGTGGGTAAATGACAACGCAAGTGGGTTATAAGGGGATTTACGAAATTTTCCTTGAGCAAAATTTACTTCTACACAAAATACCCACAAGCCATGATTTTTTCCGATTTCATGAGAGAAATTTGCATGTAAATAAATTTAACTTCTTCGATGTTTATTCATTTGTCATGGGACCTCCTTCTTACAGCCTTACCACACTACACTGCAGCCTTTCTAAAGGAACATCTTAAACAGAGTTTTAATGTCAAGACCTAAATATTCATTCAAACTGACAAAACGTCATTGGGACCAAGAGCATCTCATTTGAATTATCCAGTTACAAGTAACATGAAGGTTGCAGTATAGCTAAAATTAGCTCCATTTAGTGTCTAATTCTCTGTGCACCAAAAGCACAAAGCCACAAACAACTGAAACAGAACGACACTCAAAACTTATCTAACACTTGATCTTTGTCTATCACAAAAGCTCCGCTGTTGCAAACTTCAAGCTCATTTCTCCGCATCCCAACCCAATTGCATATCTATTTACCAACAAAACTAGTCCATATCAACAGAGCCAGCACATATATTCTCGTAACACCACGAACCAACTGGAGACAGAACACAATTTAGCTGGATCGACTCCATCTGACGTTATGATGGTCACTCAACCAAATGCAATAAACGGAAAAGGGCTCTCAAACATGTGAGACATCCCACCTGAGTTGCACAAACAGTGGTCACAAATTACCAGTAACACCAGTCCATTTGAATAAACAATGGTATTATCTAACAAAGAGGGACAAAATTACTCACTTTGGACCCTTTTTTTATATAAAAGGAACTCATTTTGTACATATGATCTAGCTCAATACCAATCATGTCCAACACACATTCCCCCATCAATTCCGAACACAAATCGTACTCAATTGCATATTAATTAACTAATTTAACAGTCGGAGGATTTCTCCCCCGGCCGCGCGGCCACGTCGTCCGGAAATCTTGACCCCTCCGATCCTGTAGCGCCCGCCTCCGTGCCCTCCGTCTGACGCAGTGCGCCCGTGCTTGGTCGCGGTCAGCCTGGCCACGTCGCCCCACGCCTCCACCAGCCCGAGCTCTGCCTCGCCTGCTCTCACGCGCACCCTCTCCTCCCCAGATCCCCCGCTTGCGTCCGCTCTCCCCAAATCCCCTCTCCGCGCCTCCTCCTCCTTGCCGTCGTCATGATCCTCTCCACTTCACCAGCCCGAGCTCTGCCTCGCCTGCCCTCACGCGCACCCTCTCCTCCGCAGATCCCCCACTTGTGTCCGCTCTCTCCAGATCCCCCTCTCCAACGCATCCTCCTCGTCGCCGCCACCGCCGCAGTCGTCTCCGCCTCCTCTCTCACGAGCACCTATGGTCGCCCCTCCTTGCGCCGCCTCACCTTCACGGCGTCATCCTGCACCGCTCCCAGATGCCGTCGTCCTGCGCCGTCCCCGAATTGCTCCGCCTCCTCTCTCCCACAGGCCTCCGGTCGCCTCGTGCCGCCTTGCCTCCTCTCTCCTAGGCTTATCCACACCCCTCGGTTCGCTCTCCGAGTCGCCTTCACGGCGTCATCCTACACCACCCCCGGTTGCCGTCGTTCTGCGCCACCCCTTGATGAGGGAATGAGGCTCCGCCTCCTCTCTCCCACGTGCCTCCGGTCGCCTCGCACCGCCTCGCCTACTCTCTCCCAGGCGCATCCATCCCCATCGGTCCGCTCTCCGAATAGCTCCGCCTCCTCCCTCTCCTCTCCCTCCTCTCTTCCTTTTCCTCCCGTTCTTCCCCACGCTACCCTAGCTTGCTCCCCACACTACCACCGAGGAGGACCGAAGTGCCTCTGTCGGCGACAGTGGAGAATAGGGGTGACAAACTGAGTCCAGATGCAGCGACCATGCACCGAGGTCGTCACCTTCCTCCTGTCGTGGCGACGGCCATGTCCAGCAGCCGTTGCCAGTGAGAAAATTCTTTGCATTCTTGCATTCAAGGTGTTCGACGTAATGTCGCTGTGGACATCAGGTAGCTGGGATGAAACAATGAGGTCAATATTGTTGTTTTATATGCTCTATTCCTATTTCCGATTGATGGTAACTCTACTCTGCAGATTAGCTTGACAGATCTTTATGGCATCTAGGAACAGGTTTATGTGGGAAATGGTAGTCTGTTCAACACAACAATTAAATCAATCAAAAAAATCTTGCAGAAGAAGAGGTCACAAGAAAAAAAGTAAAAATCATAGAGCTCTACATGTATGCATATGCTTTTCTCAGGTTGATTAGTAAATTTGTGCTCCAATTATGATTTGATTTATTATTTATTTATGCTAGGTTTATAATTCATGAGTTGGTCTCCATGTTTATGTTTACATGTTGATGTCTATAGATTATGAATCCCCAGCTAATAGAATCAAAATGCCTTTTTTTTTAATAATTGGTAACGTAAATCATATCGGACATAATAGATGCTCTAATCATTTTTAACTTGCTTATCTGTTCTTTTGTTCTATTTATATGAATGTACAACCTTTTCTTGAGTCACTCTAGGAAGGCATTCATGTCTATGTATGCATGTACATCCTTTCACAGACTTTTGTCATTCATATATGTATTCATGTACAACCTTTTACAGCCTTTTCTTTAGCCACTCTATGAAGACATTCATGTTGATGTATGCATGTATATAAATGAATGTGTGTTCCCTAACAACTTCGTAATGAGCAGTGTTCACGGCAAAAAAAACATACTTACAAGATGCAGACTTTCCAGTTTTCATCAATGCCATTTTTAAAATCAAGAACAAGCTACTCTCTCGGAAGAACCAAGCGGTGGAACATGTATGCATGTGCAGCCTTTCACAACCTTTTGTCACTACAACCTTTCATAGCCTTTTGTCATTCATATATGTATTCATGTACAGCCTTTTCTTTAGCCACTCGATGAAGACATTCATGTCTATATATGCATGTATATATATGAATGTGTGTTCTTTACATCTCAGAACTGATAGGTCCACTAGCAAAAAAAAAAACCCAAACTTACAATACAGGCTTTCCATTTTTCAGTCAATGTCTTTTTTATTCAAGAACAAAATTGCTCTCTCGGAAGAACCAAAGGTGGAATTATTAAGGTAGTAAGTGAAATCGATTAACATCTTAGTTTAGAGATCTATGACATATTTTTATGTTCCTGTTCGGGACCTACTTCCTAGCAAATATGGAGCCTATAAAATCCTGGGAATTTATGGCATTGGTTGTAGAAGGTCTCAGATTTTTGACAATATCCGTTGTCTCGGTATACTCCTAGATTGCATAGTAATATTAAGGTTGTCACTTCACACTTACCTTAATTTTATATCTGCCAAATTTCTGATACATTGCTCTCATAAAACTAGAAAGGTTATGTGCTCTCACCTTTACCTCAAGTCCTCCATTGTCTCACCTCCAGAGGTTATTTTCTCACTGAATTTGCATGTCGTTTCAAGGATGCCATGATAGATCCTTCAATTGTCTTTCAGATACTTTTTTTATCTGTATATTTTCAATTTTATGTTACACGCTTAGTTTTGGAAGGATTTTGTTTTTACCTATATGTGCATAATCCTGTAAGTTCATTTTTTACCTATATGTGCATAATCCTGTAAGTTCATTTGTAGATTTACCTAATGTTCATTATACCTATGTACTTCTTATTTATACGTGTGGTATGGTCATAGTATTTACACAGCTTTTCCTTTTATAGAACTAGATAAGCTTCCTATAGAAGAATACAAATAGTTTGTTCTCATATACAATGTAAAGCTAACCAGTCCAGACTTTTCGGTTATTATTTTTATGAAACCTTTTATACCAATGTGCTGATGAAGAGAACCGCTGGCCACGTGTGCCACGCCGTCTCGATATGTTTTTTTTTTCATGCCTCTTTTATTATTATTTTATTGTGTTTGATGTATGATGCAAATTGTAGTCGTTGATTGTGAACGAAGATGACACTTTGTGGTGTTAAGATAGCCTAAAAATTAAATGTAAACTTCTATAATCCTCCTCCTTGTAACGTAAAATCTATGTTACTCCGACTCTTTTTCCCTATTGCAGGATGGACATATATATATATATATATATATATATATATATATATATATATATATATATATATATATATATATATATATATATATATATATATATATATATATCTCATCAAGCAAGGAGCGGTGGATGGGGCGGGAGTAACTACACAGGAGTAGTTAGTATTTTTCATATATATATATATATATATATATATATATATATATATATATATATATATATATATATATATATATATATATATAGGGATCTTCCTTTGCACAAGAATACATGATTACCATGATGATTTATCTATCGGCTTAGGTGCCCACGTTTTTTAGCTTCTTTAACATTAATTTCATTTACTTTTCCTATTCATTATGCCTATGTACTACTAATTTGTACATGTTGCTCCTCGTTTCTCTAACGTTCATTTCGCTTCCATTTGCTATTCGTTATGCACATGCGCTATTAATTTTTAAATGATGCTTCTTTATATTTATATACTTATATCTTGATATGTTATCTATTGTTTTTTGTAGAACTCATGTGTGGAGGAACAACCAGTTGTTTCGCCTTCCTTAGTCATGTGTGGATGCCAAATTCTAAATGATGAAGAGGCCTGAATGAGTCTGTTCGTATAATGATTTTGTATTTTAGATTATGAGTGGTTCGTCCTCATGTATAGTGCAAAACTATATACTTGAAACTTTCCTTTCTTATGGAAAGGAATTGCCTGAAGCAAGACAGAGGATAATAAATATAACGAATTTATTGGAGTTGTTGGATCAATAATCACCGGAGTGAGTTTAAATCTTTTCTGCACCAATTGACAGCTTATGCTCAGCTCATAAATCAGTAGCCATTGTTGATAGTTGATCTGACACCTATTGTTTCTGGGTACCAAATACTCTCGCGGAGGTTGCATACTTCCACGCGTCTCATGATGCCAACGTTTTAATTAGTGAAAAATATAAAAGGTTCCCATGGGTGGATGAGAGTTGAAAAAGACTAGAAAATATTGTCTGTTAAGGTTTAGATGAAGCATAGTTCTTTCTGATTTCATAACAAGAAGTCAAGGACATATGATGTTGTGCTCAACTAATGCCATTCTTACAATGTTATATTGCATCAGATACTTTTGAGACGTGTAGGTCTCAAGTTCAACATTCAGCCTAACCATATGCACAAGTTTTCCTTGTTCCATTAATTGGTATGTAATGATTGGTTTGACATTGACTTAACTTGCCTTTCTTATGTGCAGTCAACACACATATCATCTCAACAAATAACAGAAGGAGCTGTCTACCTTTGCACAGGAAACCTCGTGCCGAAAGATATTGAGTAGATAACAGAAAACAGAAAATAGGTACAGCTTCTAGAAAATCATCTTCCTAATGCTTACAATTTTAAACTTACAGTTTGAGACCTATAACGTATTAAATCGTCTCCTAAAACACGATAACCACTGTATTTCACATAAATCATCATTCGCCGAAAAAAACTACAGCAAACTAACTGTTTTCTCTTCCCTACCACCGAGCATATCCGCACCATTGGCGCGGGTCACATTCTAATATATTCTAAATTTGAAAAACTAATATATATAAAGTAATTATTTTTGTATTTAAAATTGCATACAAATTTTGTACGTATTTATACATAAAATGATCCTACCAACTCATGAGGTAGAAAGATAGATGACACACTCAATTTTTTTTATAATAGTAAAGATAAAAATATGTTCCGTGCTTTTTCCAAAGTCTCGCCTTACGGTCCAGTCACATTTCGGTGGCTATTTTTCCTCTTGCTTGGAAGACTCCCGTACCATTTGCTACAAGGGAAAGGAAAAAAAAAATCAAGAAGCTTGTTGGGCTGCTCCCAATGTTACGGATCGGAAAATTTACAGCCCAGCCGCATTAATTTGGCCAGCCCAATACGACTCACCAAAACCCTAATCAGGGATCCCTATGACTATATATATGTGCACCTGTTCGACCGCCTAGAAACATCGCCACGCCGCCTCTGTATCGATTCATTGCTGCTGTAGCCTGAACCCTTCTCCTCTGCTTCCTTCTCTCACTTTTCTCTGCTCTTTATGTATGCTTCATCTTCTTGTTTGCGTGTTCTTTTCTTGTTGATTTGGTGATTTGTTCTTGTTTGCGTTTTCTTCTATTGATGGTTTGGATATTTGTGTACGGGTTGCAAGATCAGCTTCTTGTCTGGATCTAGAAATTCGCGAACCCGGTCCAGGCAATCGGCAATATTCCTGCCATCTTGCAAGATTTAAGACCCAAGTCAGATTAAACTCACCTGGATCTGACCCCTCGGTGATTTTCTGGGCCCTTTCAGCTGGCACATGCCTTATCTCTCTCGAAGATTTCTTTCGGAAAAATGAACTGTGGAAGCAAAGCAAACGCACTCTGTCCCAAAACCTCGCCGTGTTTTGTGGCAATTTCTTCGTTTGCGAGAGGGATGGTTGATTCCAAAACGTCGTCCGCGAGTGAGGTTTTCTGTGATCTTGTGGAGGTGTTCTGGAGACATTCACCGCGTAAATCACCCCCTTCCTGTATCTGTTCTCTCTGGTTATCTCTTTGGCAATTGGTTTGCTTTCTTCAGCGGAGCAGAGTTGGGATGGTTGGTTCGGTTTGCACCTCATCTCTGAAACACAGGTGATTCTGCTAAAGAACAAATTAATTTGAGCAATTGGATCTGAACCCTTCCTACACAAGCACAGATGTTCCTAGTTTCGTGCTAAGCACAATGATACAACATTGGTTCTGAAGTCTGAACCCTCGGTAGCCAAAGATGATCATCATACATCAGGATTGAAATGATTTTCCGTGCAGCGTAAAAATGGTTGTGTTACTTACTGTAAACAACGATTAAGTGTACATATTTTTAGGTGCAGAGTGGATGATCAGGACCTTGCGGTGCATGCTTTCCTAGTGGAACTTAACCGATGTTTAGATTACTCCTACATCACGACGCGTTAACCTGGAACTAGCCTTCTTACTGTAGTTTGCACCTCGACCAACATTGATTCTGATAAACATTCTTGGTGAAGGTTGAAGTGCCAACGGCAAGAGTTGGAACTTTTTCTATTAATTTATTAATTTATTTTTATTACTAACCTCTTGTTAATTTTATTTTCAAATCCGATTCTTTTAGTTATGCCACCATTTGGAGTAAGTCTAGTTAAATATAATCAAACAACGTGTGGTCAAAATAATTAGAATTAGAAATAAAGTCACCGAAAGGTTAATAATAAAAATAAATTAAAAATAGGTTAATTAATAATAAAAAGTAAAATTTGATATATGTCATTTGAGAAAGTTGCTACTTTGAGAAATACCATTTAGTATCATGAAATTAGAAATACGTTGCTCCAGATTACTGTTTATTAGAAATTTGCTATTTTCTTTTCTTTTATCCTATTTTCCATCCGTTTCCCATGTGAAATTCTCCTTTTGCCCCTCCATGCTGGAGGTGCGCACGGCCCGCGTGTGCGACGGCTGCATGTGACAGAGGGTGCGGTGGCATTGCGAGGCGGACGACGCCAACCTGTGCCAGGCCTGCGACGCCTCTGTCCACTCGGCCAACTCGCTCGTGCGGCGCCACCACCGCGTGCGCCTCCCCTCGGCGTCCACCTCGTTGCCTCCCCGCTCCGCCGACCTAGACGCGCCCGCTTGGCTGCACGGGCTCAAGTGTCGGTCGCGCACGCCCCGGTCGAAGCCTGGGGGCGGCAAGCACGAGGCGTCCGCCGATGCGACGATGGCCGTCGCCACGTCGGCGGTCCCCGACCTCGAGGCGGACGAGTCCGGCGTCGTGGGCGACAACGACGTGGAGGATGGCGACGAGTACCTGCTGTACCGCGTCCCGGTGTTCGACCCATGCTCACCGAGCTATACAATCCTGTGCCCGACGAAGGGGAGCCGCTCGAGCAGAAGCCAGCTTGCCTCGCATTGCTTGCAGAGCCGTCGCCGGAGTTCGCCTCTGGCTCGGCAGACGGACTCTCCAGATTTGACGTTTCGGACATGGAGCTTGCTAGCTTTGCTGTCGACATGGAGAGCCTCCTCATGGGAGTGGACGACGGGTTTGACGACCTGGGGTTCTTGGACGAAGAGAAGCCTCAGGTGAACTTGGAATTGGACATGGACTTCGACACCATGGCGACGCTGTTGCCGAAACTAGAGGACAGTAAAAAGAAGCGGCCGGAGATGATACTTAAGCTCGACTACGAGGGGGTCATCTCCTCGTGGGCCCGTGACGGGGCTCGCCATGGTTCCACGGCGAGCGCCCTCACCTCGACCATGGCGAGTCCTGGCCGGAATTTCCGGTAAGCTAACCCTACGGTTTAAACATGGGATCCACACGTTTCTGCTATTTCTACCTTGTCGTCTTACCTAGATTATGGCTGGCTGGTTGCTTGCCACGGATCCTGTGTGGTGCAGGCTGGTAGCAGGGGAGTGCTCGGCGCGGCCGTGACTGCAGTGATGGGTGGGGAGCGGGAGGCGCGGCTGTCGTGGTACCGGGAGAAGCGGGCAGGAGGGGCAAAAGGGGAATTTCACGTGGGGAACTGATGGAAAATAGGATAAAAGAAAAGAAAAGAAAAGAAGAGAAGAAAAGAAAATGGCAAATTTCAAATGAACAAGAATGTGGAGTAGCGTGTTTCTAATTTTGTAATAATAAGTTGTATTTTTCGAAATGACAACTTTCTCAGTAGTATATATCAAATTTTGTCTAATAAAAAACTTCATAAGAGTTTGACCATAGCAGATGCGGAGTTCAAATCATCTTCAGCAGAGCCAGGACAAGGTTTGTGGCTAATAGAAGGATTAGAAGGAAATGAACATAATGCCGTATGGTTCATTGACCAGTACACTTAAAGAGGAAATTTTGCTAAATCAGGCTGCTTGGTTTGCTTTCAATGGTTGCCAATGCTTGTCTTATCAAAATTTGGTAGTGTTGATCGAATTTGATAGGTACTTGGTTTGCTACTATACTTTGGCAAGATTCTTTTCTTATTTAGCTCTAGTTTATTTTCTTGTACCAGTTAATAGAAGTGGCTATACAGGACACCATGGCAGCAACGGCTCCTGCCTAGGGTCTTGTTTGGATCTCTTGTTTTATGAAAACAGATTCTCTCAAAACCAGTTTTAGCATTGTTTTAGGAAATCTCTGTTTGGATTGGGTAACTAACTCTTGAGATAAGCAAAACCGGTTTAGTGTAAATCCAATATTCCTTGTTTTACTAAAAACAAGGTCTGGCCGTTTTTGTGAAAACAAGTTCTCCCAAAACCAACAAACTCCACGATGCCCCTCCTGGATACTGCGCCCCTACTCGCTACTGCGCGCGAACTCTGGGCGCGAAAGAAGATTGCAGCGCTGATTTTTGCCGAGCGATGCTTTTTTGCCAGGTGCGTATGTTATATTCTCCCAATCTCTGAAGGCAATAGGCAATAGAAGGCCATAACTTCTGTTATGCCGATCTCAGTTTTCAATAAGAATCAACAGCAGGCCGATTAACTTCATAGCGTATAATCCATTCAGTTCAGAGAGCATTCAGATCAGGGAGAAGTCCACCAAAAATTGAGTTCTTTGTTCTCAAGCGCGTAAGTATGGTCTTCTCCCAATCTCATTTTACACATTAATTAACACATGGTTATAAGAAGCATTGTGTATTGTATAGCCTAACTAATCCATTCAGATCAGAGCATTCAGATCATATTCTTTAGTTTCTTTTCAATTAAATCTACAACTGATGAGAGTGCAAAGCATATACGACTCAGCTGTGCAAGTATTCACATGCATAACACCAATGAGCTTCCATTCTCGAAGTAACAGAATGTTTAACATCTTACCATTCAACTGCTGCTTCCAGTATAATACATATATTCTGTGAACTAACCTGACTAACAGAGCTGCTGCTGTGTGCATTTATTGAAATACAATCCTGCTTACCTGATTAACATGCACTGGCAGCACTTGCTAGCACAAACTTGTCGGGCTGGACACCCTTGATCCCCATCTTCTTAAACAACTGCTAGTACCCGACGCCGAAGAAGAGCACGACGAATCCTGTAAAGTTGAGGGACCACTTGAATTGCTGGTACCTCGCGAGCCCCTCACGATCCTCCACCACCACCGTTTGCGTCGACTCCGCCGCCGCCGCCTGCTTCTCCTCCAACGTCTCTGAATCGTGGCCGCCGCTCAAGGCCTCTCCTCTCTTCTGATCCGTAGTCACAAGGAGAGATCCGTGGCCGCCTCTATCAAAGAGATCCGGTCGGTACGGATCGGCAATGGCAACGTCGGCGGCTTGGCGGTCGACACGGGAGCTTCGGAGCGGGCTGCCCGCTTATGGCTCCTTGTGGTGAGAAAGGAAGGGTAGGGGGAAGGAAAGTCCGGAAGAGGCTAATTACGCTTTCAATCTTTGCTCTCGGATGGGGAGAAGAGCGAAGGGGAAAGTGAGTGAGAGAGAGAGAGAGAGAGAGAGAGAGAGCGCGGGGGTGGGTGGGGTTGGGTGTTGAGTTAATCGGTGAAAAGTTACCCAAACACAAATTAGTGAAACCTTATTTTATTTTTTCTGATCCAAACAAGGTAATCTATAAATTCATCCTAACAGAATAATAACTTAAAACCAGTTTTACTAAAAATTCTTCTAAAACTAGTTTTCTTAAAACTCATTTCTTATTCTTGAGATCCAAACAACCACTAGAGGTGCTTGGTGGTGTTTATGGCGCCGGTTCCCACGCGACCCCGCCTCTCCTCCACTACTGCCGCCGCTTTCTCCTCAGTTTCCACCCCATCCTCCCTCGCCTTCCTCCCATCCACTAATCCGTCCTTCTCGTCACCCGGCTGAGACCCCGCGCCGCGGCGAGCGGCTAGCCACGCGTCCACCCCAGCATCGCGGTCGAGGCTGGAGGTGGCAGTCCTCTCAATCTCGTTTTGAGAGGCAGGAATGCGCGAGGTGGAATTGGAAAATGATGCTGTGAAACCTATGTTCAGCTTTTACAAGCACGTACTATGATATGAATGGCGTCCTGGTTGGCGAAACAAAATTCCTGTTGATCTACTTTCACAACCTTTAGACTGCTACCAGTGTTCCACCTTAGCTGGTATCTTAAGTCTGTTATGTAAACAAAATAATGATGTGGCACCATAGTTAATGAAGAGAGATGGTACTCTAGTATCTAATCAGGGTACCGGATCGGTCTCGAAATCCAACGTATAGAATTTATTGTGATTGATCCCATGCATTGGAAAGATCATGTATGCATTGTTTTAGTACATGCTACACATAAGTCACAATGCTCAAATACTAGTAAAGATTATGTATATAATTAAATAAAACAGCCTAAGATACTAACTGTCTTAGTGTTAGGAATCGAGTTGCCTGTGAGCTAATCACGGTGGTGCAATGCTCTGATCCGATTCTAATCCGGCCTATACGTGTAAACTCTTTAGTGGCCAGTGATTCAGATTAAAACTACATGTGTGGGGTATGATAGTTTGCACGATGCGTGTAGGGGTGTCAAACGGATATGGATTACCTGTTTTACTTGGCATCCGTATTTAGACGGTAACAAATGTGGTAAAAAAAAATTCATATTGCAAAACGAATACAAATCCGGATAGTATCCAGATTTTTTGTTGAATACAAATACAAAAATAGTACGCAAAATAGGGAGTTTTTTTGGACTCATTTAGCCTCTTTTTTTACAACGAAATAGTAAAGCTAGCTCCCGTACAAACGAAATGGCAAAAATAGCACTCCCACCACGCAAAACCACCACAGAAGACGACCTGCCGCGAACTAGGACCGTAGCAGGCGACCTACCACAAATTGGGACCGTGATAGGTCGCCGGCCGCGAACCTATCGCACTGCTTGTCGTGCACGCTGTCTTGTCACCGCAAGACCTGAAGTGCTCCGGGAGCACTTCAGACAACTATCCACCCGCGGTGTAATTTTTGCCATTTCGTCAGGAAGGAGGTTAGATTTGCTATTTCGTCGTCAAAACATGCCAAATGAGTCAAAAAAAAAATCCAAAATAGATGTCCAATTGAAGACGAATGCGGATAATATCCAGATTCGGCTTAATAACAATCGCTAGCTATTGCGTATCTTTTGCATTTGACCCCCAAATTGGGCATATTATATATGCATTTCGATTGTCTCAACGAGGCCGTTGTCATGGTGGACTCTAATTTGGCATTTGATTTTTTTTTTAATATTTTGGCACATCCCCAATAAAGATTTTTGGATGCTCTTTTTTGTTTTGGCACATCCCCAACAAAGTTTTTTTGGATGTTCTTTTTAGCCAAATTCGACATATTTACAACTGATTTATTTATAATATCTCTAAAATTGGGTAGGGTTAATGGTAAAATGGCACCAATGATCAATGATTACATGATAAACCATGGGAAAAGGGGCATAAATATTACTATAAAATCATTGCCAACTCATTAAACTTCATTATGCCGAAGGATATTCGAATCCGAGTAGTCGATCGAATTGAGTAGGTATTCGATTTGTATTCGTATTCTAGCATATTCAAATTAGTATTCATATTCGATTCATATCCAATCCGTTGACACCGCGTGTGCGTGTGTGTGTTTGGGGGGGGGGGGGAGGGATGAAAAAGGAAAAAAAAACATTGACAAAAATGTTGAGAAGTGGCCACTAATGGAATGAGTTGCATAAGAAGCTTAGGAAAGTTTATGTTGCTAAAGAGCAATATTGGCAACATCGAAGGGTGAAAAATGGATATGTAGAGATAATCAAACACTTCCTTATTTCACAGTAGGAAAAAGTCCATATAACACGCTGAACTTTGCTTGAAAGTTCGTCCAGCACCCCAAACTATGAAACCAGACATTTGACACCCCCCCTCGAACTATGCAATCCAGTCCAAATAACACCTTGATCCGGTTTCACGTCGTGGTATTGCCCTCGTGGCGCGATGCATGTGTGGTTTTGCCACGTAAGATGACATATTGGCTAAATTTAGGTGAATGACAGATGGGATCCATTTGGGCTTCTCCCCCAAATCGGAACAGAGAGGGAAGGAGCTACAGGGGCGGTGGCCATGGAAATGCAGCTGGTAGCTCGGTGGAGGAGAAACCCCTGTGGGCCCGACCCATCGATGACCTAACTTGGATAGCGTGTCATCCTACATGACAAAACTGCCCACTCATCATGCCACGCGGACAATACCACCCTGCGAAACCGAGTCATGGTGTTATTTGAACTGGACTTCAAAGTTCGAGGGGTCAAATATCTGGTTTCATAGTTCAGGGTGCTGGATAGACTTTTGAGCAAAGTTTGGGTGTTATATGGACTTCTTCCTTCAAATACAACCAATGTGAGGGAAAAGAAAGTGCACATTTTTCTCCCTATTTGATGAAGGCAAGAAATTTTCAACAAGCAAGAGCTTCAAGAGCATATATACAGGGACGAAGACAGGGGACTAGTGGGAGCCCTAGTCTTCCCATGGTTGATAAAGTCCTCTATGTAGTTCTTAGTTTGCTCATGTAGAATAGTAAAATATTTATACTTGGCACCCCTCAATGTTTAGTTCTCACCATATGACTCCTGGGTAAAAATTTCCTAACTCTATCCCTACATGTATATGTATAGTTCCTTGTAAAAGAAGAACATACCTGCCCAGAGAGGATCAGATTAAACTTGTTCAATGTTACAACTTGAAGAGGTATTAAATATCAAACAAACCTTGCTCAAAGAGAAAAAATGACTTTCCAAGTATCCATGTTTTGTTAGGTTGCCCGTGCAACCGTGCTATGACTATGGTACAATGAAGCTACTAAAGTTTCAACAAGCTTTCTAATAAGGGGGAATTGATTATTTACCCTTCTCTTAGATGGCTTTTGAGAATATACCTTCATTCCCGATGTAACTGTTTATATACCCTCCACTTAGTTGAATCCTTGATAAAATACTCCATTTGTAGTATTATATTAATATATGTTATTGTTCCCGTTTTGGCCACATGAAATGTCCGAATTACCCCTCGTTCCCGCTCTCTCTTTCGCAAGATTCAACTAGCCAACCGCAATAGAAGAGATCTTTCTTTCACAAGAATAATTCATGATTTTTATTATTGCAGCACTTGAACTAAACGACATTGCTGATCAAGATAACCTAGCTCATTCCACATGGATTCTTGCACGGAGCATCGACCAAACAACACCAAGATCTAATCTTTCCCAGCTCTGGCATCCACCTCTTCCACGGCAGTAGTAGCAGGAGTAGCGGGGGCGGCGGTGGCATCAGACGCATCTCCGGCATTTGCATCTTGACATTCTTCCTCCTCGTCTTATTACCCTATTTAACAGCCAGAGGACTTTGCCTCTACTCGCGCGGCCATGTCGCCCAAAAAACCTCCACCGTCGGATGCGCGCCCGATCATCTCCGCGCCGCTTGATCTGCTCCGTTCGCGCGCCTCGTGTGGCCTCTGTCAGATCGCACATCGGCGCTTTTGGGGCGTCCGTGCACGTGCCTTTCATCCCTTTTGCGCCGCCACGCCTTCGTCATCCCCCGGTCTCTCGCCCCCGACCGCCCGTCTCCTCCTCCCTGCTGCCTCACCAGCTCCTCCTCCCCCTGCTGCCGCTTCGCCTCGCCTCCTCTCTCCCACGGCCCTCACTCTTCCTCGCGGCCAGTCGCGCCGTCCTCTCCCGTGTTGCTCTCTCCCACGCAAGGCCGATTGTTTTGCTTCACGCCGGCTGGCCTCCGGACGCCTCTCCGCCTCCTCATTCTCTCTGGCGTTTCCTCCTCCCTGCCGTCACCACCATCCTCTATCGCCAACGGTATCCTCTCGCCTCCTCCCTATTCTCCTCTTCCACTCCACTCCCCTTCGCTTTGTACATCCTCGCCTCGCCTTCGGACTCCTCTCCGGCGTTTCCTCCTCCCCTTTGCCGACGTAGCCATCCTTCGCTCGCCGTCTGTCCTGCTCCCACGGCCTTCCTGTTCCCTCTCCTCGAGCCCCATGTGGCCACGTCCTCCTCCTCGCTCCTCTCGTCTTCCCTTCCGCCTCCCTCTCTGCTGCTCCCTTGCTGGCCAGATGGGCAGCCGGAATTGCAGATTTGGTCGGTGACACCATGTGTCTTTGGATGAAGTCCTGGCTGTGTGTCTTTGAGTGCCAATCTTCTTCTTTGTTGCCACAAACAATATTGAATTGGAGGTAATTAAGCAATTGCTCATTGCAGTAGATCTTCACTCTTATTTTTTTTTTAGTATGTAACAATTGATTACTCTGGTGCATATCGGTAGGATATTTGCAGACAGTCTTGAAAACTTGGATGGTTCTAGAGATCTCTCTATCAAGGTAATATATTTTGCATGGTTGGAATTTGTATAACTAAATGTATTTTCTTTCACAGAGATATCTTGTGGTGCTTTGAAAGATAGAAAAATGGATAAAGATTGGTAAAGTTCATAGCAGCATAAAGGATGTCCTAATTAAACTATAAATTAGGTAATATATATGTTGACACAAATTCTAGAAACTTACTTTGGTTTGAACTTGCAGGATATCCTGATCTAGCAATAGCTTTAAGTAAGCACTAGTAAGCATTCTTGCAAATGAAATTTAGGTGCGTTAATGAGATGGCACCACCTTCAAGTGTCGAGTTTGATATTATAGCATTATAATCATGAGCTATTTGAGATGGCACCACCTGCAAGTGTCGAGTTTGATATTATAGCATTACAATCATGAGCTATTTGAGAAGCTCCGTTCTTCTACAAATATTGATTTGAGTGAGGGATTGGTCATGATTCCTGAATTAATTGTAGAATTGTTTTTCATGGTTTCCTTGGCGCTGCGCTAATAGGTAAAGTTCCCACTGCATGCCGTTTTGAAGACTTGCTTGGAACCCTATCTGCATATGCAGATCAATGTGTAGATATATTGAAAAGTAAAAGGGGAGTTTCATTGGTTATAACAATAGAGTGCTTTTCTTTTAGATGAAATTTTTGGTGTTTGCATGAATTGAAGCTTATTTGTTACTAATACTTTATCTTTGCGGGTATAAAGATTTGAGTAGCACGCTATTTGAACTGGTCTCAACTTCTAAAATGGCTTTTGCTTAGATGCCTTCAATTATAGAGCTTATTTTGTTTGTTGGTAAAGAATTGTTGGACCGAAAAGGCGACTAGAAGGGGGGTGAATAGGAGCACAATCTCTTTTTCACCTTGATCGAATTCGATATGATTTTCACTCCAATAGCTATAAAAGCTATGAAGATTAATATACAAGCACAGTGGAAGACTTGTATTGAATCCAATCAAAACCCTGAAGTAAATAGACGAAAAATACAAAAACTCAAAACCTAAATGAGTTGGGCGGTCTGACCTCCATGTAGTTGGCAGTCTGACCTTTGGAAATCGGTATGACCTCTCAATACATGGCGATCTGACATCTAGGCCAATGAACAGTAAAATTAGCCCAAACTCAAAATCAAAAATTGGTCTAACTTTTGATCCGTGACTCCAAACCTTACCAAACTTGAAAAATAGCTTCTCTAGGATATCAGGAACCTATTCCAATTAAGGATCGTGAAGATCCATGCCAAAGTTCTGACCTTTTTCTGTTTGAGTGAAGGTTACTCCAAAACCGAGTCAAAACCAAAATATAATCTAGAAACTTACTTGTGGGTGATTGATGATCAAAATGATCCTAGATGTATTCCCACATGTCACAGCAAGCTAAATCTAGGCCAAAAACCAAAAGAAAACTCGCAGATCAAAGAAAGCCCTAAAATCACAAAATAGAGAGCAAGAACTCAAAGAGACTCATCTTATGAAATCTTTCCTTAGATTGATTTGATAATTTACAGCCACTCCATCCAGGAGGACAAAGACTCAATACATGAGCACAAAATCAAATCCAACTCTCTAAAACCCTAACCTTCCACTATTTCTCTTCTAACTCTAAAACACAAACTAGGGTTTAGAAAATACAAGGGTTAAGGAGGTGCTGGCCAGTACCCTCTTCTATTTATAGTGGAGGCTAGCTTCTAGAAGAGTAAACCATAATGGGCACCAGTTAAGCCCACATACAAACGGGTTTCACTTACGCACGTATTTTAAAGCGCCGTCTTCATCTCCTCTTGATCTAAACTGCTTCTCCTTGCGTCGTCTTGCGTCGCGGGTTAGCAAAAGGTCACCAAGGCAATATTTAGGTGAAATTACCAAAATACCCCTTCTCGATCCTTTTTCAAAGATCGAGTCCAATCTTCATGAAGCACTTCCATACTTCACCACATGTAGGTTGATCAACGGCTCTCTTCATGTCAGCAAGTCTCTCCCATCCGGCTCTCACCGAAACCACCATGGCACTTGCACCGACCCCCACGCTGCTTGATCCAACCCGTCGCATCGAACTGCCCGTTCGGTCACCCTGGTCCAATTTGCACCATGCTTGAATCCATTGACCTCACCCAGCATCCTCGATCGTTCTGGATCTCAGCTCTCCAAGCCTAGTCCCGATCATCCTCGCTGTTGACTGTCGTTGACCTCCAAGCAACCTGCACAATAATAGACCAAGAAATCGATTCTGGGAACAAGTTCTTCGCAACTTGACCCACGTTAGTCAAAACATGCATCATGCAACACATATGTACTGAAACCCATGAACTTGACCTAGCGTACAACCATCGCCACCAAGTTGGCCGATGAACAAGCCAAAACCGGTCTGATCGCCACCTATGGCCGGTTTGACCACCACCTATTGGCCGGTCTGACCGCCCAACTGGGACTTAGCCAAATTTCCTCCCTGGAAATCCGAAACCTACTGTAATTTTCAAACCAATAGAACTTTTGACTCAAAGCTCCAAAAATTATGAGATCAAGTGTAGTAGAATCCACTCTCTTGCCTACACCCTCTATTTTTGGCCCAGCTTCAAAACTCAAAACCATTTTATGGTCGGTCTGACCGATTTACAAAGGCCGGTCTGACCGCCACTCAATGGCCGGTCAGACTGCCACCTTGGTCGGTCAGACCACCACCTGCCTGACAGCAAAATGAACTTTGCCAAATATGCGTGATTCGACAAACCTTCAACGCTATTGCCAATTGTATCATCATTCTAAGATTGTGAGCATATCCCCATGATATCCACAAGAATAAGTGGTTGGTGCTGGAAAAATAACATCAGAAGGTAAGTACTTCTTGATACAATTTAAGCATGGAATCTTTTAGCTTATCCTTCCTCCATTGTTTCCTTTTAGGACAACAGATTAGATAAAATCGTCATCAAAGCTATGGAGAGGGTGATAAAAAAAACTGCTTCCATTGTAGAGCTTCTTAAGGTAAAAATTTCGATTCGCTTTGTGAAAGTTGCTACTGTTACCATATCACGTTGGAGACTGCAGATGTTAAAGTTGCATTCAATCGCATTGTTGTTGTTTCTATCCGGATGCGCATACCCTGTCAGTGATGCCTTATGATCCAAGTGTAAGAACCTTTCTTTCCTTATGTAAACAGTTATTTCGACAAACGAATGCTTTTTTAATGCCACTTTGGTGCTTTTTGTATTCGTATTTCGTTATATAGAGAATCATGGCAAATTCCTGAAAATGTGATCGAACTTTTTTTTGTCATTTTCATCACAAGTTGTTTCTAGAAGACTTCCAATCCCATTGTTTCATGTAAATATATATGTTATGTTTGGCCTTGACCTTATTGCATTATTTGTAACATACCATTGGTATACTCGGGCTTATGCTTTGAAGCTTCTTTTCACCGATTCGGATGCAAACATTGAGGTTTACGCTTTGTGAAACAAAGCAAAAAAAGATCATAAACCTCTACACTTCCAATTGGCATAACATCTTCTTCATTAAAAATATATATTTTGTCCTTTGTACAAAGATTCGGCGGATTGTATAAGGGGTTGAAGTTTTATGGCATTGACAGTCATAACAATGTTGTCGTTATTGTTTTCCAATAGTCATGAGTAGATCTTGGTTCTTTTTGGTCGCACAAGTTACATACTAGAATTTTGGTCTTATTTTGCTTTATTGTGCTTATATTTATGAAAATATCGAAATAGATGTACATAGTATCGGAACAAAGCTTTACGGATTAAAGTGTCAACCGTGATGTATAGGATTTGTGTCAGATGCTAATTAAATGAACTAAAAGTTTGTTGGATGCTAATTAGATTGGTCATTCTAGGCTAATTAATAGATTATTTTTAATTCTTTAAAATGTTGAACGCCATGTTTTTCCCGTTATCGGTGAGATGCAAACATCGAGGTTTCTACTTTATGAAACAGTCCAAACAAAAAGATCATAAACCTCCACACTCCCAATTGGCATAACATCTTCTTCATTAAAACAAATACTTTGTCCTTTCTACAGAGATTCGGCTAGATTGTGTAAGGCATTGAAGTATTATGGCATTGACAGTCATAACAATGTTGTCTTGATTTTTTTTCAAATAGTAATGAACAGATGCTGTTGTATCACATATTACTTTACCGGTTACACATGTATTTACAAAATGTATGTAAGAGATATATCTAGAATATCACTGTCAATGCAGAGCATGCTTAGCATTTTCCATCCTATGTGGTTATATCCAAAGTTAGCAAAACTGGGGCTTTCAGATTTGCTAGGACACAACTCATATTCCTCTGAAAGGTCCTGTTGCTACCACAAAAACCAATAAATTTGCAATTACTACTTCTGCTAACAAATCACACTTTCCATATCGAATGTGCAACTAATATAGGGGAATGATCAGATTATTACGATGTGTTAGTGTGCTGTGAACTAAAAGCTCAGTGGGAAATAGAGGTTGTCTCCTATTTCCTGTTTATGATATCCAGTAATTTCAGATTATCAAAGTTCCAGTTTTTCTATGTTTAAGGGTTCGTTTACTCCTCTGGCTTGCTCAATCAAACATGTACATGCAGACCACAAATTTGTTACCTGAAACTCTTACTTTTGCAACTGTTTAACCCTATAAAGTCATCAGATCTATATGTCCATATGCATCTGCTAACTTCAGAAATGCCTACATCCACTTCCCAGATACCTGCTGCCTTTTCTTCTCAGAGCTTTTGTATCTCTTTTGCTTCTCAGCGGTTTCTGTCTTCGTGCATTGTTTCACCAGGACCAACCAAAGGTCTTGTTACCTGGGGCTGACCTAGAGCCACCATCTGACATATATGCCAATATACAATCATCTGAATTGCAACGCCAACATTCAACGCCAGAGTCACTATTACAGGCTTCTATCTATTTTGATAGATCTCCTATTTATTATTTAACCTTTTTTTATCTCTCTATTGAGTCCTGAGGACTACTATGCATAAAGTAGCTAGAACATACCTATACAAACACCTGTCCCTTTCCTATAACTCTATGATATACAGTGCTGTCATACAAGCCCCTTTTTTCATTTCAGAAACCATATATACTAAATCTGCTATTCATTACATCTGCACACATATGATGCTTACCTATCATTCATTGAATCTATTCTGTTCTAATACATGCAATTTTTCTGTCTTTACCTATTTTAGCCCACTACATTCTGCACTGCAACTATACGATCAATCCGTTGTCACAAGCGACCATTCAAGACTCATCCATATGTGTTTAGCTTTTAGACTCATCTTTATCACCTGCTTTAGGTTATAAATAGTTACGGTATTACTGTCATCACTACTCTGTGCTGTCTTGCTTACTACATAGAACCCGGTCCATCGTTACCCCTGAATACGTTTGTCCTTCTTTATTTTTCTCAAGCTTTCGCAATACTGCTCTCCTTTTAGGCGCTATCCATTATTATCATTTTTCTCCATCACCAGTTATTTCTCCTTCCTTAGTTATATGTGGATGGCAACTTCTAGATGATGGAGAGGTACCTGAATGAGTTTTTCCATATAGTGATTTAGTCTTATTTACTCTCCGCCTACTTCACCTTGCAGGAGATTGATTTCCCCTCGCTCCGTGTTTGTAACCGCATTCTCTAGATGGCTTCATGAGCTGCTGATCGGAGAGTAAGTGTACATTGGAGATAAGCCTTTATAGTACAGGTAGCATTGTTGCCACACATCATTCTAGATAGTGCCCTTTTTGTAGAGCTAGATGACCTGTATATAAAAAAATGCGATTAGTTCATTCTCATGTATAACGCAAAACTGCTTACCTTAGACTTTAGTTTCTTGTGGAAAGAAATTGTTCGAACCCACGCTCTTTTACATTATATGTATGGAATTGGAAAAGTACTGGTTATTTCTCCTTACTCATGTATAGTGCAAAACTTAGTATGTGAGACTTTCCTTCCTTGTGGAAACAAATGCCTTTAATCTACGTTCTTTTACGTTGTATATGGAATTGGATAAGTGCGTTTTATTTCTCCTTGATGGTAGATACTGACTTATGTCTTTCTTAGAATAACACCTTATTGATCGTTCATTACAGGTATAGCTTCTGGAGAATCATCTTTGGCAATCATATTTGTGCGTTGAGACTATTAGGGTCTCACTCTTGCATGCCATGTTCGGCATACATTCATATTGTAAATCTCAATTTTTTTGCGCCTTTTTAATTGAGGTTGAAGATCCTTCTGTAGTTATGAGCTAAGACAAAAGTACATGATTCCTTCATTCAAAAAATGACAAGAACAATTTTAAGCTAATTAGTTTCCTTAGTGTTTTCCTATTATTTCTCCTTACTCGTGTATAATGCGAAACTGATTACCTAAGACTTCCCTTTCTTGTGGAAAGAAATTGCTAGCTTGAACCCACACTCTTTTACATTATATATGGAGTTTGAAAAGCACTTGTTAGTTCTCCTTGATGATAGATATTAAATTATGTCCTGCTTAGAATAACACCTTATTGATCTTTCCTTATAGGTACATCTACTGGCTAATCATCTTTGGCGCTCATATTTGTGAATTGAGACTACTAAGGTCTCGCTCTCGCATGCCATATTCAGCACACGTTCATGCTGTAAATCTCAAAAAAAAAATTCTAGCTTTCTGATTAAGCTTGAAAATCCTTGTGTAGTTATGATCCAAGACAAAATTGCAGGAATCCTTCATTCAGAAAATGACAAGGCCAAGTTCAAGGTAGTTAGTTTCATTAGTGTTTTTTGTAGTACCATCACATTTCTACTTCTGCACAAATTTTTTTTTGTTGCTTTGGGACATCTATTATTTAATAGCCTCTCACTTGCCATATTCATCGTAAATTCGTTCTGTAGATCTCAACTATTTTTGTCTTTTCACCTTTCTGCTGTAGTATCTTATTTGAATGTAATAGCTTTCTGTACTTTTCCTGCTTCCTGATGCTTACAATTTAAGATTTACAGTTTGAGACCTACAATGTATTAAATCGGCTCCTAAAACACGATAACCACTGTTATTTCACATATATCATCATTCGCTGAAAAAAAAACAAAAACTACAGCCAGCTAACTGTTTTCATCTTCCCTACCATCAAACATAGCCGAGCCATTGGCGCAGGTCATATTCTAGTTCAGTTAAAAGCGCAACGGGCACCCTGACATCTCGGTAGCTGCAGACGTAGGGTGCGTCACGCACATGGTACGTGCCTGCCCACCTTCCCTCGTCGGTGTGGCTCGTGTCCCACATTGAGGCGTACAGTAACATGGGCATTGTAACAGCCTTGAAAATAGGACCGCTAGAATCTTTACAACTGTCCAGGATGTACAGTTGTAAAGTTGTGGTTTCACAAGCAAGCAAACATTTACAACAAGAGACAAACTTTTATGACAGCAGTTAAGGCTTAACAGCCAATTTGGAACCAGAAGCGGGCATCCAAGCCCAAAGATAATATATTACAATGAAAAAGTGTGTCGAAACCACAGGCAAGCTTGGGCGCAAAAGAGACCATAATACCAGTAGTCGTCACCGTCTAATGGTTCCTCCTGCTCGTAGAGGTCACCTGATTCCCCCCAAAAATCCTCTGTTGATGTTTAGCAAGAATGATTACAACCACCGTACCCAGCAAGTTGCATAGGAAATTATATTTAACTACATGCTAGGATTATCAACGGAAGGGTACAATTTTACCAATACAGGTATATGTGGAATGCAACAGTTGAATTTAAAAGATGTACAATATTTAAAATAGTAAAACAGTAATATGTATAGTTACAGGGGTTTACAACATCTGAAATTACCAATTAACATCTGTAAAAGCCTACTTATGCCTCGTATATTGGAATCACCCATGAACACAGCTTCATTAACCGGAAGCACGGTATATTCGAATACCATTGATTATACTTTGCAGATTTGCCCAACTTTACCCACAAGATATCTCATACTCATACTGTCAAGCTATATACACGCAACCAGATAGCGTGTGACTGAGTTGAGATAACAATGTCTTTTCCACTGCTCAACCTTTCTAGTCTCTACCCGGTAGGTTCAAGGTCCATACAGCCTCGAGAGACTACCGGCCAATGGTGGAATCCGCACTCCAAGGCTGTCGAGTCCATACCGTTGTGTAGTTCAGCGAGTGCCCTAAAAGGCCCACTCATGACTCACCCCAATCCGTGGCTGCTCTTTCACACAAGAGCAGTTGACAGACTGTAGATATTCAATTGGGAGAGCAGTGTACTAAGCCAAGTTGGATAAACCATGCCTGGGGTTGAGCGGGGTCTGTGTCTGTTCACTTGGCACAAGGTTCTTGACCTTACTTGACATCCAGTGAGGTGATGCACCAATTACCAACTTGTGGATGTCAACCTCCAGATCTCACTGATGTCCCACTTTTACCAAGTATATTGGGTTGTCCATCCTTCTGGTCTCAACCCTCAACTTTCCACCAAAACCTATTGGCATAAAGCTAACCTTCCTTATTAGTGTTTAGAAAGGGTTTTTGTATGATATTGTGGAATATTTGCTATTATTTTATGTGGACTAAACTTATCAAGGTGAATATGGCCTATAAGAATGGGTGGTTTGATATGTGGGGTGAAGGGTTTTATCTATGCAACATGGCATTCTAAGGTATTATTTCTTTATTGAAATAATTGGCTAAAATATACTAATAAAAATAATAGTATGAAATATATGAAATGTAGGTTCAAAATGTTCAAGGTATGCAATTTGCCTCCTAGCTCGAAGTCCTCGAAAAGTCCTGCTGCTCCTGTGTCTTGTCTGGTGCTATCCTGAGCTAGCTCATCGGAGTCGAAACCTAGCGTAAGACACAAAAACCAAATAAAATACCTGGCTCGACAAGGAATGAGCCTAGAAAAAGAATCCAAGTACAACAAAAATATAAAAAGAGATAAAGAAACAACTAAAAAGGTAAAAAGATCTATTGGGAGTTTGATATAGCTAATCGGAGTTAAGAATGGGCTTTCTGGGTTCAAGACGGTTAGAATGGATATAAAATGTCAAACTAGGGTTTCGGTGAATACTGTCATTTTTACTGTTCATGTATGAATTGGGTTATGAACAGTAATTAAACACTAAACTCGGTTAAGGAACAATAATCAAGTTTACTGTTTTCATACAATGAATAGTATTCTGAATGACCAGTGTATGGGCTGAAAATGGAAATGAATAGTGTTTGGCTCCCACGTTGGGTCGGCCCAACTAGCCTTGTCGGTCCGAAGGCCCAATCGCCCAACCTATGGCGTTAAAAAAGGCCTGAAAGGCTTTCGGACGTAAGGCTGGCGCCTCGATGCGCGCTTGTCTTGGTGAGGAGCGAGGTGGGGAGCTGGCGGTGCTCCGGCGACGATGGGTGGCCAGCGGCGAAGGAGAGGTGGCGCGGGGAGGCTCCACCGAGGTAGTGCTTCTCCCTCTAGGGTTTTTGCTCGGGCTGGGTTTTTGGGTGTTGGGTTGCGGTGGCAGCAGTGAGGGGAAGGGCGGCACCAATGAAGCTCCCATGAGTGGTGGTCTGAGGTGGGGGAAGGGGTGGGGAGGAAGGGGTGGTGTTAGGGTGTTGGGTGGGAGAGGAAGGGACGGGGAGGGCGCAATCGCCTTAAGGCTTGACAGGAAGGGAGCGGAGGCGGCGGCACTCCTCCGACTTGGCCGGCCTTGGGGACGAAGGAGGGTAGGGGGTGGCTGGTGCTTGGTGTGAGGGAGGAGGAGCAAGCGAGGCAGCTTTTATAGCCGATTGAAGGCGGTGGGAGCAGTGGGGGCACTGGTGCCTTCGCGGCGAGGTGGACGGTGGTGTGGGAATGGCGCTGGGCAGGGGTGAGGTAGAGACGTGGGCGCGCGTGGGCGGCGTCGCGGTGGCTTATCTCCCCTCACTAGAGCAGGCTGGGAGGTGGCGCGGCGAGGTCGTCGATTGCGGCGTGGCACGGCGACGGGATGGGAGTGGCGCAGCGCTGGTGGCTTGGGATGCGCGATGCATTGAAGGTGGAGGGGGAGGTGGTGACACGAGGTGGCGGTGCTTGTGTGGCCTTGGCGCGGAGCGGCGGTAGAGGATGGCGGCTCCCATCACGATGCGCGACGGAAGCGACGGAGGCAGTGGCGGTTTTGGGTGAAGCCGCTTTTGGAGAGGGGAAGATGGGAGGGCAAAAAGGGAAAGCGAGGATTTGTTGGATTTTGCTAAATTGGGAAAGAAAACGAAATTCAAACCAAAAACTCAAATCAATTTGAAAACTTCAAATTTGAGGTTTTTTCAACCTACCCCCTTAAAGGAATATCGACCTCAAGATTCACACAGGACCGGGGAATAGGTTGGGGAAATCTTGCTGCATTTTTTATTCCTTTTCCCATGTTGCTTCTTCTTCTGTATGATTTTTCCAGAGAACCTTGCAAAATTTGATATTCTTGCCTCTTAACTGTCTCTCTGTGGTGTCAAGTATCAACAGGGGTTCTTCCTTGTAACATCCCAATTTTTTGAGCTTTAAAAATCTTTTAATAGTTAGTAGGGAGAAAATTCACCATTTGGTTTTATTTGAATTTAATTTCAAAAGCTTAATATTGGACTTTGGATATCAAAATAATTTAATGTGATTAAAGTCAACATTAACAATGGTCAAAACTATTTTATTTAGGTTCTATGTGCTTGGGTATATTTTTTTAGATTTTTCTAGAATTTTTCCAAGTTCATGTGCTATTTTCTATTGCCATTTGGAATTTCTGCTATTTTATAAAATAGAAAACTAATTAAAATCTCAAAAATAGTGATTAGGCCGAAACCCAACCCTAACCCTTCCTCGGCCTAGCACTGTGTGGCCCATCTCTCTTTGCTTTCGGCCCATCTTCGTGTGGCCTAGCTCCTCATGTGTGACAGCTTCGCTTCATGCAGCTTTCTTGCGTCGTTGCCATGATGGGGCCGCCTTCATCGCCACATCATCGTCGTCCTCGCCCAGGTCTCTAGAGTCCCTATCCGAGTTCCTCGCCGTTGTGCCGTGCTGCTCACGGACTCTACCGTTCCTCGGCCATATTTAAAGCCCTGACCGCGTCACGAGGATGGCAACCAACCCCACCGCCTTTTCCCTGAAGTCGCCAACCCTAGCACGCCGCCTTTCCGCTGAATTTGGAGCTCAAACCCTAGCGCCGCCGTGAGCTTCTTCGCCGGATTCTGCCACCGCCAGTGAGCTTTAGCCGGCATCGAGCATCTCTTTGGTTTCGCCGTGTTGAGAGCTACCTGATGCGCGCACTCTTTTTCTTGGAGGAACCCTGGTTCGCCGTCACCGCGTTGAGCCGTGCCGCTCCACCGCCTACCGCGTTGCCGCCATCGCTGTAGTCGTTGCCAGCCAGTTTAGACTGTGTCATCGTGCTCGCCATGTCGCGTTCATTCGGATGCGCCCTTACGCCACCATCGAACAACCGTTGTTCGCCGGATCGGCGTTCGCCGGAGCTTCGCGGGTGTTTAGCCCTCGTGGCCATCCACGTGGCTCGCCACATCAGTTCTCACGCCGGCGTGTCATCCCTCGTGTCGCCACGTCTGATTCACAAACACAACACTTTGTGAAAAATACAGAATTATCGGATGTGTTTGAAAATCTATACCTAGACAACGACACGTAGAACAATGATGTATGTAGAGCTATAGACTACACTCATTTTCCTTTGCCAATATTTTCTCATGTTGAGTTTTTACTTGGCAAGGGTTTTAACAAGACAGCCATTTAGTATTAATAAAGCTTTTTATTATATTTTCAATATGCTTGTTTTGACTTTTTATAATTTTTGTATCTATTTATGAATTCTACATATTTTTCTGATTTTTTAATTCTTTAGATCTAACAAACCAAGTGAGCCAAAACTGATTCATTAGGCCAAATAGACTCAAACCAACATGACACGATAAGCCTTTGGACTATGACTAAACCGTCTTCCAATATCAACACGGCACGGCACGACACGGCTATATCACGAGGCAAGATGGCCGTACCAAGATGCGCCCATCTGGCCACCACTACTATCCTCTCAAAAGAGTTGGTAGGCACTAGGCAGCTCTCAGGATTCCGTCACCCGGTGAGAGCCCATCACGGCAAATCAAGAAGGAGATCTTTACACATTAATCCTTACAATTCCTCTCACTCCGATAATGTGATGTCCTCCGATTCGTCATTTCCAGGAAGTGGTTGAGCAAGATGGAACAGCCCGGCGAACTCCCCGACGACGTCGTCGCCGAGATCCTCTTCCGCGTCGCGGCCTCCTCCGTCCTCCGCTGCCGCGCCGTCTGCCGGCGCTGGCGCCGCCTCGCCGACGACCCCTCCTTCCTCGCCGCTCGTGCCCGCCGCCGCCCGCTCGAGGTTCTTGCCTACACCACCTTCCATGAACCGGGCGGCGTCCTGCACGTCGCGCTGGACACGGTTCCCGTCCCCGCCGGCGGCATGGGCCGGCGCCTCGCGCAGTACCCGAAGTTCTTGCCCGACGCCGAGGGAACGGCGGGGCCGGCGCCACCCGGCCCGCAGTACTGCCTCCTTCTCGCTTCCTGCGACGGCCTTCTCCTGCTCAGGCAGGATCCGGGGCTCTACCTTGTCTGCAACCCCGCCACTCGGCGTTGGACCGACCTCCCGCGGCTGACTCCGTCGCCGTGCAGCTGGGCTGTCGCCTCCGGGTTCTACTTCCACCGGCCGTCCGGGGAGTACCGGCTGATGTGCCACGGCAGGACGCCGGACGGCTCGGCGTACTACGTCCTCTCGGCGGGGGGCGCCGAGCCTCACCGACTTGGCGTGCCGGCCGTGCCGGTGCCCGAGGGCAGTGGTGCCTTTTCCTACTCGACGCCGGTTGTTCACCAAGGCAGCCTGTACTGGCTGCAGCACCCGGAGGCCATGGGTACTGGCAGCGTGGTGGTGTTCGACACGGTGGCTGAGAAGTTCCGCAGGATGGCAGCGCCACCGGGCACCAGAGAGTACGTGAAGCTGTTTGAGGTGGACGATGTGCTCATGGTGTCTGATGCCCGGATGGGGTGCTTCGACCTCTGGGCCCTCGTGGACTACGGTCGGGGGGAGTGGGCACACCGGCACAGGGTCACGGTGCCGTGGCGGTTCAGTAAGGCGAATCTACAGCCGGACCAGAGGAAGCTCCGGAAGTTTCTGCTGTCAGCGCCCGTGGCGGGTGTTGATGGAGGGGATGTCATCCTGGGTAGCTCCTTCGGTTTTGTGGTGTACAATGTGAGGGAGAAGACGATGGTGAGAACTGTCGACCTCGAGTGCAAGGATGCTGTCATGTCGCGGCATGTCTTCAGGGAGAGCCTTGTCCAGCATCCGTTCTTCGATGCACGGCCTTGGCCTGGCTTGCCATTGTTCCATTTCTCCTGAGTCCGGATGAGTTAATTGCTCCATTTCTCCTGAACTTATGGTGATATTCGTGAGTGAGGATTTGGAACTGCTGAACAATAGTCTCTTGATGAAATTTGTACACAGTGCATTCAGGAATTGATACCTCATGGGCAGCAGGGACTTGCAGAGCTAGGGTAATATTTTTTGGTTCGATGATGGATTTAGAGATCATTGTGTTGTTTGGAATGCATCAAACATTTGAAGAGGGGATTGCAGGAATCTAAGTACTTTGTGAGCTTGATGGATGAGTCTGAGTCCCCTAGCTTTTAAATTTTCCGATGGTCTATCACTGAATGTTTCGAGGGCTGTGGAGGTAATAGGCACATGAGTACATGACAGACAGAAGCTGAGAACTGCCATTAATCAGTGAATGGATTTTTGTAAGATGATAGCACTGTACGAAGGTGTTTCAATGGATGCAACTGCAGCACATGTTTGCCGTAACATGTCAGTAATGAAACATAAGATTTCCCTGTGGTTGGCTCTGAAGGACAGAATCCGAGTGACATAGTCTGATAGAGATGGGTGAAATCAACACAGCCAACTGCCGTTGTGGGTGTCTGATGTAAGAAACTACTTCACGCCTCTTTGTTTTGAGTTCACATAGTATGCGACTTTGCTAAAGATTGATTGCAACCTAAATTCAACATGGCCGACAGTGACCAGGGTGGAAGCTTGGACCTTGGAAGCTGTTTGTGAACAGAAACGGAAGTGTTTGTAATGTTGTCCTGATGCAGAAGTACCTTGAAACTGCATTCAGGAAGTTGATGTGCCGCGGTACAGAACAAATTACAGAAAAGTTCTGGAAGCACTCCTGGAATTATTTGGGCACCTGTAAAGGCGGTAGAATTCATTTTGTGTAAGTTTAGCTGATGTAAGATATTATTTGGTAACCTGGGAAGGCTTGACTCAAAGCATTTCCGAAGAACCTATGTATCTTTAATACTCTAATATGAATGTAAGGTCGGGTGCTCCCCAGCTGATTTCACTCAGAAAAAAAAATACACTAGAGTTCTCCCTCGCAAAAAAGAAAAAGAAAAGATACACTAGAGTTTTCATTGTCGATTTTGTTGTAAGCCCTTAGGCTTACATTTGAGACCGAATATAAGGTCGGGTGCAGGAGTTGAGCCTGCATGTGATGAGAAAGTGTTTGTTTGGTTGGGCATTAGGCGGCGTATGAGGTGAATGGATAAAAGAGACTCTGGTTGGTTGGTTGCGTGTAGACTTGGTGTCGTAGTAAAAAGACTAGACAGTGGGTACAGGGTACCATTTGTCTTGGAAATGAACCGGAGGGAGAGGAGCCAAAGACCACTGAATATGTATGTGTTGCATTGTGTATATGATTGGAGGAATTTGAGCCTCTCCCTTGTACAAGCCCTTGGGGCTCTATTTATAGGAGGGCAAGAAGAGATATTTATCTTCTTGCCCTCACAATGTTGAGAGAGAGAGAGAGGGTATTTAGGTACATTGGCCTACATACGCTATATAAATTAGGTCTATACACATAGGGTATCCCCGACGGCACATCGGTATTCCTAACGACCTTAGGGTGCGGGGCACCCCTTAGTGCTCTGCTACGACAACTCCCTCGTTTGCGTGGTTTGAGGTCGCAAGGACAGGTCCCGCGGTCTTGAGGGGCGAGCGGACGCAATCCTGTCGCCCCCGGCCCCTCGGGAGTCGAGATACCCCGGGAGGTGTAGGTGAACCGGCAAAGGGACCCCGGAATGGGCCGAAGGCGGAGCGCCGAGGGTGCTCCGGAAGCGGCTGGTGGCGGGGCGCCGAGGGTGCGCCGGAGGAAGATCCACGTCGGGCCATGCTCACGAGGCTATAGCCTCGAGGCAAAGTGATGAGCAAAGCAGCTGAGCTCGCGGGCGGGTTCACGCAGAGCCGCCACGCCGAGGCATGGCCCTTGAGGCGAAGCGCGATCGGGGCCAAAGCAGCAGTGAGAGCCAGTGGGGCGAAGTTCACGCAGAGCCACCACGCCGAGGCATGGCCCTCGAGGCGGGCGGCGCATCGGGGCCGCCCCACCGAGGCTACATGTAACGCCCCAGTCAGAGGCCACCCGAGAGGTCCTCCAGGATCTCCTTGGAAGTCCATCAGGACCTCCCAGGAGATCCGGTAGGACCGCCCAGGAGCATCTACATGATTGCCAAGGAGGTCTAGCGGGATCTCCTGGAGGTCTGGAGACCCGACCGAGAGGGAGTGAGAGGCACAGGAAGATCACTACAGCCACGAGCCAACTCAGGAGAGGTCGAAGGACCACTCCTGAGGAGGTCGTGAGACCTGGGGTGGCCCAAGTCCTCCCATGACTAGTCCCGAGGGAGGTCGTGGAGGGCTAGGATCACCCTAAAGACCTCCCACGACCAAACCCGAGGGTGGTCGTGGTGGTCAGGGATCACCCCATGCTTCCCCGTGTGAACCGAGCTAGTCCCAAGGATCAACAGTTAGTTCTTCACAGCATACAACAGTGGTAACATACACTTTAACGGGAGCTTTATTAATATCAACAAAGTTGTTTACAAAGGGTAGGCATACAAGCCAACAAACCAGAACACAGCGGAAGATGAACTTAAAGGACATCCGATACACCACAGGCAATCGGCTGGAGGGCGTATCCTAGTCGTCTAGGACCACTTGGTCCCTTGCACAGCACATCATAAGGCTTCCTTCCTGCTCAAAAGATTATTTCAAGCAAGAGTGAGCACAACAATTTGTGCTTTCGCAAGTTACACTCACAATTAATGTAATGACATGTATAATGGATATCTCAAGGAAGGCATAATATGGTTAGTTTGCATAAAGCCAAGTTTGTTTCAAATACAAGTATTAAGTTTCAAAACAGTTATACAATATCTAAAATTTATTTTGTAAATTCTATTTTTCAGTTGGATAACATTCATCATCAAGATGGTGAAGGATATCCTCCTGTCACAAGGCTCCCTGCCTAATTCCAATCTGGATAAAATCCAAAACCATTTCACAAATCATTTTAAGCCCAAAACTGAGATCTAACTTTGAGCAGCTTTGCTAGCATGTCCATAACCACGAACACGGCTATTCGAATAGTTTTACACTCTACAGAGGTTGTACACTTTACCCACATGAAACGACTTCTCTAATTTGTTTGACAACCGTTGTTGCCACCTCTCACTGCCGATGGTAAGAGGTTTAGAGCACGTGACAAGGTCTTTACAAAGCATCATTCCACCGCAGTCCACCCACTCTAAGGTTTCGCTCCCTTTGGACTTCCTGTCCGTAGGGTTTAGGCCCCCTCTTGAGCCAGGTGGGTACAACATAGTCATAAAAAGACAGGCCATAAAGACCACCCACTATTCCACCGGATTCAACCACGGTGATAACTTTGCAAATTGATTGGCCAGGTCCCGCCCACACAGGACATGTGGTTGTACGAAAAAGGCATAGCAAAATACACTCGCAGACTGGTCCTTAACTGACCCGGGCGGCCACCACAACCTTGGGGCATCGGATCACACGACCCCCGTGTATAGACTTGCACCAACCAAACAACCAATGCCGCCTAAGTCCAAATCCATTTTCCATTTCTTTGCTTTTCAAACCTACATGGCACACCAATGACATGGTCATTTGCAGAAACCCCATGACACACCAATGCCATAGTCCAGATCATTTAGACAATATTGGTCATATTGGTAAAATTTCCCTGAATCAAATATTTTTGGTCTAAGCAAGACTAAGCATAAGATTTCACAATTGCTCCTGGTTCTCACTAATGTAGCAACCAGGTTTTCCTATGGTGACAATATGTTTGATTCAAGGTCAACAGGGGCCATACAAAGGATTTGGGTATAGCTATGAATTTAAAGACGAGTATTGAAATAACTTAGTAAAGTAAGCATGCATTAGTATTTAAAACAGAACATATATAGGGTGAAATAATGGGTGCAATATGATCAAGAGTGTAACTTGCCTCTTGCTTGGAAGACTTCACGGGTTCACTTCCTCACAGAGGTCGAGCTCACCAGAGACGTCGAGGTCTACACGTTTAAAATAGCTCAAGATCAAATAAGGGCCAAAAAGGGATTCAAATGAACTCCAAATAGACATCAAACGAAAACCACAGAAGAGCTTGGCAATTTGAAAGAGGTCCAACGGCTTGGAGGAGGTCCAGAGAGGTGGTCGAGGGAGGTATGGAGGTTTGAGGGAGGTCCAGAGAACAAGCTATGGGAGCTAGAGAGCTAAAATGAGGAAAAGGCAAAGGAAGAGAGATTGTCCAAGCTTATAAAGCTAGAGTTGCTGGGAGGTCCAAGGCACACTGGGTCAAGAGCAGGTGATAAAAAGATGGGAGCTAGTACAAGGAGTGACATAAGGATAGCACGGGTGCTGCAAAAAGGATTGTAGCATTTAATGCGACACAATAGGTATTAAATGTGGGGAGACTCCCACGAGTAAAGAACATGGTCAAAGGATAAAGAAAAATGAGTGTGACTGCTAAATAGGGCCAGTCAAAGCCCTTAAGGGGAGGTCCTGCGGAGACTTAGGGGAGGTCCCGCAGAGGTCAAGGAGGCCCTCACCCATGGGGGAGGTCCAAGCACAGGACTAGAGGTCCAAAAGATACAATAATGAGGAGGTCCTACGGACAGGAGGTCCAAAGTACCTGCTCACAGGAGGTCCGAAGGTCAAGATCAAAAGCAATGGGGAGGTCTTAACGGCCAGATCTCACAATGGGGGAGGTCTGGACGGTTAAGATCTCCAAAAGGGAGGTCCTAACGGCAAGATCTAACAAGGGGGACGTCTGGACGGTTAGGATCTCCAAAGGGGAGGTCCTAATGGTCAGATCTAAGTAAGGGGGAGGTATGGACGGTTAGGATCTCCAAAGGGGAGGTCCTAACGGTCAGATCTAAATAAGGGGGAGGTCTGGACGGTTAGGATCTCCAAAGGGGAGGTTCTAATGGTCAGATCTAAATAAGGGGGAGGTCTGGACAGTTAGGATCTCCAAAGGGGAGGTCCTAACTGTTAGATCTAACAAAGGAGAGGTCTGGACCGATAGATCTAACAGGGATGAGGTCTGAACCATTAGATCTAACAAAGAAAATATCATAACCGTTAGATCTAACAAAGGAGAGGTCTGGACCGATAGATCTAACAGGGATGAGGTCTGAACCATTAGATGTAACAAAGGAAATGTCATAACCGTTAGATCTAACAAAGGAGAGGTTTGGATCAATAGATCTAACAGGGATGAGGTCTGAACCGTTAGATCTAACAAAGGAAAGGTCATAACCGTTAGATCTAACAAAGGAGAGGTTTGGACCGAGCGGGAGGCTTGAACGGACGTGAGGGAGGTTCGAATGAACATGGGGAGATCCTAAAGGACACGTGGAGGTCCTGAAGGACACAGGGAGATCCAGCAAGCGGGGAGGAGGTCCTAGAGGACACAGAGAGGTCCTGAAGGACGCAGGAAGGTCCCAATGCACGAGGAGGAGGTCCTAGAGGACATAAGGCGCTGGATCGGACTGCGCAAAAGGCATAGGAGGTCCAAGTCCAAGGGGAATCCAACGGAGGAGATCAAAAGGGAGGTCTTAAGCGGTCAGATTTGATCAAGGGAGGTCCAAATGAGTTCAAGGAGGTTCAAAGGACACGAGGAGGTCCACAGAGAGGTCCCGAGAAACCAGTATATCATGAAGTTGGGAGCGGTAACACCGGTTGGCAGAGAAAGGAACTTTCCGAGAGGGTTACATGGACCAAAGCAAAGAGGAAGTCCGAGTGAACACAAAAAGTTTCAAGAGGGTTCCGAAGGAACTCAAATGAACATGAGGAAGGCATAGGCCTGGTAAGGTTTTAAGCCAGAGAAGACCCAAGGAGGGAGGTTTGAACCTAGGGAGGTCTAAGCACTTGGGAGGTCCAGACCTAATGAGGTCTAAACCAAGGAGGGACTAGAGAGGGGGTCTAGACCTAAGGAGGTCCGAACCACAAAGAGGTTTAAACAGAGAGGAAGGCTTAGACCAGGAGGAGGTCTAGATCCCAAGAGAGATTCAAGCCAACAAAGGGGTCCAAAGAGACCCAAACCAGACACACAGAGGGTCTAAACACAAGGGAGGTCTAGCCCTAGGGGGTGTCCAAATAAAGAGAAAGGTCAAAACCACAAAGATGGTCTAGCCCTCAGAAGAGGTCTAGTGGCAAGGACAATCTAGACCTCAGGGGAGGTCTGGCTACAAGAAAAGTCTAAACCTCAGGGGGGAGGTTTAACTACGAAGGAGATTAAGGAAGGTCCTGACCTAAAGAATGGGCTGGACCAGGAAGGTGATCTTAACAAAAGGGAGGTCCCAACAGAGAGGGATCTCCAAAGGAAAAGGGAAGACCCGATTAAACAAGGAGGAGAAAGCAATATCCGAGGTCAAACAAGAGGAAAGGTCTGGACATAAGAGAATGTCCAAATAGGATGGAGGAAAGGAAATTCTACCATGAAAAGGAAAGACAGCTCCAGAGAGCTAGAGCAACACCAAAAGAACCAAGCTTTGGATTAGTTGAAGTTTAGTTTAGTCATTTTAAACACTTTAAATTCTGAAATTCTCAGATTAAGCTTTGAATTCTCATCAAAACCAAATGGTTCTTTTTATTTTGAAAATTTTCAAAAAGGCTCTCAAAATCAGGGTGTTACAAACCTACCCCCCTTAAGAGAATCTCGACCCCGAGATTTGGAGAGGCTAGAAAGAAGAAGGGTAGCAGCAAAGGGTTTCAACTGTGGCTAGTTTGGAACAAGTGGTTCGAAAGTGTAACAATGGGTTTTTGGGTTCCTCTTGCCATCTTGTACTTGATTTTCCATCTTCCTCTTGGGATTCTTATCTTGCTGGTGGCAGGTAGTTAGAGATTTGAACTCCTTGGGGATTGGTCCTATTGAGACTCAGCTCCTTTGCTTCTTGAGATGTTCCAAGAGATGAATTCATGGCCCTCTCTTTCTTGGCTTTGTTGCAAGAGGCTTGATATTTAACCCACTACTGTGGGACTTTGGTTTGCTTCTGGGCTGGCACACTTAGGAATCTTGCGGCTTGCTTCGCTTCCTTCCCTTGGGTGATCAGATACCATTGTCTGCTGGGTGCTCCACAGGGTTAGGGAAAAAGTCCAAGGATAGGTAAGAGTCGAGGAGACCAAGAGGGGATAGAGCAAGAAACAATCCAAACAAAAGAAACCAACTCAAAGACTGCAAAAGGAATTAAGCAACTATACGATGTTCTAACGGTTAGTATTTAACAATTGGTGAGGTGACTCAGTGGATAGGAAGAGTCTGGGTTGTGTAAGCTATATGGTTGGGCTAACGAGATGATTTTCAATCATCAGTCTTCAATAAGCCTTGCAGGTTGTTCTTGAAGGGTGGAGACGACGATGCTTCCTGTCTTCTTCCTAGCTCTCTTCAGGAGCTACTTGTTATAACCAATGGCTGGATACTAGCCAGGAGCCAAGAGGATGCCTTCTTGCCTTACTAGATCCTAAGCTCATGATTGAAAGATCCAACAATCTGCTCATCTTGGAATCACCCAATTGGAAGAATTCGATCATTTAATTAATTTCACAATCAACTAGAAAGAGTACAAAACCCACAAATCTTCATAACACAATCTCCCAAGATTTTGATGATTCGACATAGTTCACCATTCTTTATTGGGCAAGAGTTTAGATAATTCAGCAAGTCTATCACTTTAATTGGCATATCCCTTTTCTGCCCAAAATCCATGAGGTTCTCTTTCAATCCAATAACTCCAAGGTTACTATAACATCTTTGAATCTGCCTCGAAACGATAGTCCTTCCAGAAAACTTATCATAATGCATAGTTCAGATTTGATCCACAATTCCACACCTAAGGATCACCCAATTAAAGGATTATAATGACTCAATTAAGATCACCATTAACTGAAAAGATAACACAATCCACAAATCCACAAGTCTTCATTATAGAATTTCCCAAAAGACTTCTAGCAATCCACCAGTTCACATACCTTAGGATCGCCCAATAAAAAGAATACAATGATTCAATCAAGATCACCATCAACTGGAGAGACAACACAATCCACAGATTCACATATCCTAAGGTCACCCAATTTAAGAGGAGGTCCAAACATTTAGTCAATCTCACAATCTATTGGCAAGAAATCAAAATTCACGGGTCCTCCCTAAGCATGGCCCCAAATAATCCAGCAAATTTACCACTATATTAGCATGCTTCTACTCAGCACAAATTCATGAGTACTTAGTAACAACAATCACATCTCTAGATCTGATAACCCCAAGCTCAGCCTAAAATTATTAAATCCATTTTTGAAATGAAAGATCTCCCAAGAGACTTCTCCAAACCACAAGTTTAAATTTGATCCACCAGATTATTGTATCATCACCATTTATCCAGCACTCATGTGATCACAATCAATATTAGCAAGGTATCCTCCAAACATACCTTCCTATATCCAGCAATTATGCAATTCTATGATCTATCTGATTAAGACTTATCTCCATAATCTAATCAAGATTCCTTTCAAATTCAGATTTTCTATTTGATCATATCTAATTAAATCCAATATAAACAACATACCTAATTCGAGCTTCCAATTAATAAAACAATCTACTCTAGATTTTTTTTTTGGGGGGGGGGCAATCCAATTCATCCAAACGATCGAATCAGTACTTCACAATTCTATACCCTAGATCACATAAATCCATGACCTGATCAAGACATTTATCAAAATCTAACCAAGATTTCCTTCAAGTCCAGATTTTGCTATTCAATCGAACTCGAATGGATTCAACACAATCCACCAACTTGTTCTTCTATATTTCACTTGCAATCAAGGCACATCCTCCATCAATCCCCATAATCCATTAAAACTTGTTATGATCAAATTCTAAAATCTTTGATTCACAAAAACAGATTTACGAAGGCTTCTCAAAAGCTACCTAGCTGGGCCTCCAATTGCACTGGTAATTTAAACAAATATAGCTCCTCAGAGTCTGGTATACTGGGGTCTTGAATCATTCGCACCAGTCTTCTTGAGGCTTCCAGGACTTAGAACTCAAGGGCTCGGTCCTATAGAACTTTTCCAGAGGAAAGGGGATCCATTTAACTTTATAAAACACTGAGGCAAGCAAAAAGATAAGAGGGGAAATAAGGTAGAGAGAGATACAGAGAAGGGGATAAGAATAGAAAGATGACTCGGATGAGAAAAGAACAAGTTATTTTTCTTGTTGTAAAATAAGTTTTGAAATCTTCACTAACGACCATTCTACTAGGTTACGTCCTGTAGTGGAGAAGCTCTGATACCACTTTGTAACGCCCCGGTCAGAGGCCACCCGAGTGGTCCTCCAGGATCTCCTTGGAAGTCCATCAGGACCTCCCAGGAGATCCGGTAGGACCACCCAGGAGCATCTCCACGACCGCCCAGGAGGTCCAGCGGGATCTCCTAGAGGTCTGGAGATCCGATCGAGAGGGAGTGAGAGGCACAGGAAGATCACCACAACCACGAGACAACTCAGGAGAGGTCGAAGGACCACTCCTGAGGAGGTCGTGAGACCTGGGGTGGCCCAAGTCCTCCCACGACCAGTCCCGAGGGAGGTCGTGGAGGGCTGGGATCACCCCAAAGACCTCCCACGACCAGACCCGAGGGTGGTCGTGGTGGTCAGGGATCACCCCATGCTTCCCCGTGTGAACCGAGCTAGTCCCAAGGATCAACAGTTAGCTCTTCACAACATACAACAGTGGTAACATACACTTCAACGAGAGCTTTATTAATTTCAACAAAGTTGTTCACAAAGGGGAGGCATACAAGCCAATAAACCAGAATACAGCGGAAGATGAACTTAAAGGCCATCCGATACACCACAGGCAATCGGCTAGAGGGCGCATCCTAGTCGTCCAGGACCACTTGGTCCCCTGTACAGCTCATCATAAGGCTTCCTTCCTGCTCAAAAGATTATTTCAAGCAAGAGTGAGCACAATGACCGTGCTTTCGCAAGTTACACCCACAATTAATGTAATGATATACATAATGGATATCTCAAGGAAGGCATAATATGGTTAGTTTGCATAAAGCCAAGTTTGTTTCAAATACAAGTATTAAGTTTCAAGGCAGTTATACAATATCTAAAATTCATTTTGTAAATTATATTTTTCAGTTGGATAACATTCATCATCAAGATGGTGAAGGATACCCTCCTGTCACAAGGCTCCCTGCCCAATTCCAATCTGGATAAAATCCAAAACCATTTCACAAATCATTTTAAGCCCAAAACTGACATCTAACTTTGAGCAGCTTTGCTAGCATGTCCATAACCGCGGACACGGCTATTCGAATAGTTTTACACTCTACAGAGGTTGTACACTTTACCCACATGACACGACTTCTCTAGTTTGTTTGACAATCGCCGTTGCCACCTCTCACTGCCGATGGTAAGAGGTTTAGAGAACGTGACAAGGACTTTACAATGCATCATTCCACCGTAGTCCACCCACTCTAAGGTTTCGCTCCCTTTGGACTTCCTGTCCGCAGGGTTTAGGCCCCCTCTTGAGCCAGGTGGGTACAACATAGTCATAAAAAGACAGGCCATAAAGACCACCCACTATTCCGTCGGATTCAACCACGGTGATAACTTTGCAAACGAATTTGCCAGGTCCCGCCCACACAGGACATGTGGTTGTACGAAAAAGGCATAGCAAAATACACTCGCAGACCGGTCCTTAACTGACCCGGGCGGCCACCACAACCCTGGGGCATCGGATCACACGACCCTCGTGCATAGACTTGCACCAACCAAACAACCAATGCCTCCCAAGTCCAAATCCATTTTCCATTTCTTTGCTTTTCAAACCTCTATGGCACACCAATGCCATGGTCATTTGCAGAAACCCCATGACACACCAATGCCATGGTCCAGATCATTTAGACAATATTGGTCATATTGGTAAAATTTCCCCGAATCAAATACTTTTGATCTAAGCAAGACTAAGCATAAAATTTCACAATTGCTCTTGGTTCTCACTAATGTAGCAACCAAATTTTCATTTGGAGACAATATGTTTGATTCAAGGTCAACAGGGGCCATGCAAAGGATTTGGGTATAGCTATGAATTTAAAGACGGGTATTGAAATAACTTAGTAAAGTAAGCATGCATTAGTATTTAAAACAGAACATATATAGGGTGAAATAATGGGTGCAATATGATCAAGAGTGTAACTTGCCTCTTGCTTGAAAGACTTCACGAGTTCACTTCCTTATAGAGCTCGGGCTCACCAGAGACGTCGAGGTCTACACGTTTAAAACAACTCAAGATCAAATAAGGGCCAAAAAGGGATTCAAATGAACTCCAAATAGACATCAAACGAAAACCACAGAAGAGCTTGGCAATTTGAAAGAGGTCCAACGGCTTGGAGGAGGTCCAGAGAGGTGGTCGAGGGAGGTCTGGAGGTTTGAGGGAGGTCTAGAGAACAAGCTATGGGAGCTAGAGAGCTAAAATGAGGAAAAGGCAAAAGAAGAGAGATTGCCCAAGCTTATAAAGCTAGAGTTACTGGGAGGTCCAAGGCACACGGGGTCAATAGCAAGTGAGGAAAAGATAGGAGCTAGTACAAGAAGTGACACAAGGATAGCACAGGTGCTGCAAAAAGGATGGTAGCATTAATGTAACACAACAGGTATTAAATGCGGGGAGACTCCCACAAGTAAAGGACGTGGTCAAAGGATAAAGAAAAATAAGTGTGACTGCTAAATGGGGCCAGTCAAAGCCCTTAAGGGGAGGTCCTGCGGAGACCTAGAGGAGGTCCCGCAGAGGTTAAGGAGGCCCTCACCCACGGGGGAGGTCCAAGCACAGGACTAGAGGTCCAAAAGATACAATAATGAGGAGGTCCTACGGACAGGAGGTCCAAAGGACCTGCTCACGGGAGGTCCGAAGGTCAAGATCAAAATCAATGGGGAGGTCTAGATGGTTAAGATCTCCAAAGAGGAGGTCTTAACAGATAGATTTCACAATGGTGGAGGTCTGGACAGTTAAGATCACCAAAAGGGAGGTCCTAACGGCCAGATCTAACAAGGGGGAGGTCTGGACGGTTAGGATCTCCAAAGGGGAGGTCCTAACGGTCAGATCTAAGTAAGGGGGAGGTCTGGACGGTTAGGATCTCCAAAGGGGAGGTCCTAACGGTCAAATCTAAATAAGGGGGGAGGTCTGGACGATTAGGATCTCCAAAGGGGAGGTCCTAACGGTCAGATCTAAATAAAGGGGAGGTCTGGACGGTTAGGATCTCCAAAGGGGAGGTCCTAATGGTCAGATCTAAATAAGGGGGAGATCTGGACCCTTAGAGCTAACAAAGGAAAGGTCATAACCGTTAGATCTAACAAAGGAGAGGTCTGGTCCGATAGATCTAACAGGGATGAGGTCTGAACCATTAGATCTAACAAAGGAAAGGTCATAACCGTTAGATCTAACAAAGGAGAGGTCTGGACCGATAGATCTAACAGGGATGAGGCCTGAACCATTAGATCTAACAAAGGAAAGGTCATAACCGTTAGATGTAACAAAGGAGAGGTCTGGACCGATAGATCTAACAGGGATGAGGACCGAACCATTAGATCTAACAAAGGAAAGGTCATAACCGTTAGATCTAACATAGGAGAGGTCTGTACCGTGCGGGAGGCTTGAACAGACGCGAGGGAGGTCCGAATGAACGTGGGGAGATCCTAAAGGACACGCGGAGGTCCTGAAGGACACAGGGAGGTCCAGCAAGTGGGGAGGAGGTCCTAGAGGACACAGAGAGGTCCTGAAGGACGAAGGAAGGTCCCAATGCATGAGGAGGAGGTCCTAGATGTAACAGCCCAAAAATTCAAATTCTGAGAAAATTTAAAAACTTATTTATTTTGGTGGATTTTCTGAAATTTTCTAAAGCTCTTATTATTAACCTTAAAGCTAAAACAAAGTTAAATACAAAAACTATTAACAAGTTTAAGTTGAAATTATTTTATTTAAGTCCAAAATCCTTCTAGGAATTTCTGTGAATTTTTCTAGAATTTTTGGAACTTATTTGGTAATTTCTAAAGCCTCTTTAATTATCTGAATTAAAACAATTAGAAAATCAAAAGAAATCCTCAAGATAAATGGGCCGATTTTGACCGCCCATTCTTTACACGACGCACGCACCCATTTCGCCACACCCCCTTTATCCTCTCACTTGCCGATCACGACGGTGGTTGAGGTGCACCTCTCCTTTCCTTTCTCCGTGACATCGACGAGTGGGGCCCGCCTGATGCATCGTCCCGAGCCTTCTTTCTTCCCCGCGTTCCTTCCCTTTCTCACCGCGTCCGCCATTGACGCGATTTAAGCTTCCATATGCGTCAAATCGCCGCATTCCCCAATTGACGCGCGATTTAAACCCGTGATCTCCCCGCCTCCGACACGACCTTTTCTTTCCATTCACGTGCTGCCGAATCCCTTAATCCTCGCCGCGTCAAGACGGGCCTTCTTGCGCCCTCTGAAGCTCGCCCCCCCGCCCTATAAAGGAGCCCCGAGCGCCTTCCTCTCCACACCACAACACCACCACCCATTGCTCTCCTCCTCCCGTAGTGCCCCGATTTCAAGGTTCTTCACCGGCGGTGAACCTTCGGTTTTTCGCGAAATCCGGCGCCCTCGTCTCCGCCCAGGCCTCGACGTCCACATCTACGGCATCACCATCTCGTCGTGAAGCCATTGCGCGCTCTCAAGTGCGAGAGAATCCCGAGCACCTCCTCGTCAACGACCCAGCCGCCCGCCTAACCTTGCCGCCGACGACCAAAACGTCCCGTTCCACCACCCCAAGGTAACACACCAGAATCCCCATCTCACCCTCTCTCTGTTGGTATCATCCACGTGACTCGCCGCGGCGTGGAACGCCGGCGAAGCTTCGTCGCGGTCTCGCTTTGTCGGGCCGGGATGCAGCCACACCAGCGCCAAATCATACGCCACGCCAGCACCAGGACCCACGTGGCCGCCTACATGGCGCCACATCACCCTCACCCCACCACCTCTACACAAACCCTTGAGCCAGAAGTCCCGTGGACTCAATTCACATGGACTGTGTCTATGACACGTGGGGCCCGCATGTCGGGAATTATTTTAATTCCTTAAAATCCTGAAATTCCCAGTCGACGCTTGACTTGCGCAATAAATGGATTTTCCTTTAGAAAAATAAACCGGGAATTTCATTTAAATTTCAGATTTAGGTTTAAACTTCTAAAATTCATAACTTTTGCATCCAATCTCCAAATTGGGTGTTTTAAATTTCTAAATTCATGTAAAATCATTATCTAGCTAACTAAACCAAAATTATTTAATTTGAAGCTATTTTGAATCTGTATTTAATTTTAGAAATTCTTTTAAATATCAAATTTAGGTTAAAACTTGTAAAATTCATATCTTTTGAACCACAACTTCAAATTGAGTGATTCAAATTGCTAAAATCTTAGAAAATTATTATCTAGCTAAATAAAATAAAATAATTTCATTTGGAGTTAATTTGATTTGTATTTTTGGATTTATTTGAATTTCATTTGAATTTGTCGTATTCTCGCCAGATAGAGTTTGACGATTCCGAGAGGTAGATCTTTCAGAGGGTTTAGAATCTCAAGACTTCAACGAAGGCAAGTTACATTCTTGACCATCTTGATCCCAGTATTTCAAAGTTAATTAATTCTGTTTTTAAAGTTATTATTGCATGCATATTTGTATCCAAGTATTTTAAATTCCTGTTTTAATTCTTAGTTATGCCAATTCCTTTGTATAGCCAATCTTGATGCTTGGAATGCCATGCCCTTATCACCTTAGTAAAATAATTAAGATATTTATGCTTAGTCATTGCTTAGACCAAAAGATGATTTGGGAATTTTGCCAAAATATAAAGTTGTTTTGAAAATGAATCTATGGTATTGTTTTTACCATAGATGATTGGAAAATGTCTTGACAAAAGAAAAATAAATGAAATTGGTTTAGACTTGGGTGAATTGATTGTTGGTGGGTGCAAGTTCATGCACGGCTCAATACAAATAATGTTTGAGACCTGTGGTTTGTTTTGGAAGTCACCCACCATGTAAGGACCGGTCATGCGGGCATGGATGTTAAGCCAAACTCGTACCACCACAAGTCTAGAATTGGACAGACTTGGCCAAATAAGCTATATTATCTCACCATGTTTATGTCTTGGAAAGATGTGGGAGTCGTGAAGACTTATTAATGATACCCACATGGCGCAAGAGGGGTAGTCGTTGGTGCGAAGCCTTCGACACTGAAACCTTAGCAGCATAATTATGTTGAAATAGTGTAGGGTAAAGGCCTCGTGATAGTCGCTTAGTCGCACGCCACTAAGCGCGTGTATTGGCCGACATAATAAGCAAACTATCTCTTGTGGGTAAGCCGCACTAACTCGCAGAGTATTAATCTATTCAATAGCCGTGTCCACGGTCATGGACATGCTTAATGAAGCCACTCAAAGTTAGTCTCTGGTTTTGTTTAAAAAGACTTGTCACCTGGTTTATGAAAAGGGGATTGGGCAGAAGCCTGGTGTAAGGGGGGGGGTAGTCCTTCACCATTTGTGTATGGAGGTTCATCCTACACTTGACATTGAGAAATTGAAATATGATTTTGATCTTATTCTAAAATGGCCTTGGAAATTACTAAGAGTATTTAAACCTGAAAATGTTTGTCTTATGCAAATAAACCCCGCCATTACCCTTTGCTCACTTTATGCATGCATTCAATCACATTTACTTCTGGTGTAGCTTGCAAGCACAAAGGTAGTGCTTACTCTTCTCAATAATCTTTATTCAGAGAAGACTTCTATCAAGACGGTGAGGACATCGATGCTTAGGCCACGCTCCCCCGCATTTATTGCCTGTGGTGAATCGTTGGGTCTACTACTACTATTTTATTTCCGCTGTGTTTTACTTTATTTGGCCTCAGGCCCGTTTGTAATAAACTCTGAATAATTATTAATAAAATGCGTGATATGTTTTGATTATCACTTTTGTTTAACTGTGTACACAAGAAATCCTGGACTAGTGTATGAACACAGAGAATTCGGGATCCTTCGCTCCCGGGTTCGACACTAGAGGACATAAGGCGCTGGATCGGACCGCACAAAAGGCATAGGAGGTCCAAGTCCGAGGGGAATCCAACGGGGGAGATCAAAAGGGAGGTCTTAAGCGGTCAGATTTGATCAAGGGAGGTCCAAATGAGTTCAAGGAGATTCAAAGGACACGAGGAGGTCCACATGGAGGTCCCGAGAAAAGGTATTACCGCGAGTTGGGAGCAGTAACACCAGGTTGGCAGAGAAAGGAACTTTCCGATAGGGTTACATGGACCAAAGCAAAGAGGAAGTCCGAGTGAACACAAAAAGTTTCAAGAGGGTTCCGAAGGAACTCAAATGAACATAAGGAAGGCGTAGGCCTGGGAAGGTTTTAAGCCATAGAAGACCCAAGGAGGGAGGTTTGGACCTAGGGAGGTTCAAGCACTTGGAAGGTCCAGACCTAAGGAGGTCTAAACCAAGGAGGGACCAGAGAGGGGGTCTAGACCTAAGGAGGTCCAAACCACAAAGAGGTTTAAACAGAGAGGAAGGCTTGGACCAGGAGGAGGTCTAAATCCCAAGAGAGATTCAAGCCAACAAAGGGGTCCAAAGAGACCCAAACCAAGGGAAGGTCTAGACACACAGAGGGTCTAAACACAAGGGAAGTCTAGCCCTAGGGGGTGTCCAAATAAAGAGAAAGGTCAAAACCACAAAGATGGTCTAGCCCTCAGAAGAGGTCTAGTGGCAAGGACAATCTAGACCTCAGGGGAGGTCTGGCTACAAGAAAAGTCTAAACCTCAGGGGGAGGTTTAACTACGAAGGAGATTAAGAAAGGTCCTGACCCAAAGAATGGGCTGGACCAGGAAGGTGATCTTAACAAAAGGGAGGTCCCAACAGAGAGGGATCTCCAAAGGAAAAGGGAAGATTCGATTAAACAAGGAGGAGAAAGCAACATCCGAGGTCAAACAAGAGGAAAGGTCTGGACATAAGAGAATGTCCAAATAGGACGGAGGAAAGGAAATCCTACCATGAAAAGGAAAGACAGCTCCAGAGAGCTAGAGCAATACCAAAAGAACCAAGCTTTGGATTAGTTGAAGTTTAGTTTAGTCATTTTAAACACTTCAAATTGTGAAATTCTCAGGTTAAGCTTTGAATTCTCATCAAAACCAAATGGTTCTTTTTATTTTGAAAATTTTCAAAAAGGCTCTCAAAATCAGGGTGTTACACTAAGCCTCGAGGCGTGCGGTAAGCAGCGATAGAGCCCGTGTGGGCGAGGTCGACGCGGGGCCACCACGCCGAGGCATGGTCCTCGAGGCGGGCGGCGCGTCGGGGTCGCCCCGCCAAGGCTACAGCCTCGAGGCGGGCGTGAGCAGCAGTAGTGCCGTCGGGCGAGGTCGACGTTGGGCCGCCATGCTGGGGCATGGTCCTCGAGGCGGGCGGCGCGTTGGAGTCGCCCCGCCGAGGCTACAACCTCAAGACGGGCGGTGAGCAGCGGTAGAGCCCGTGTGGGCGAAGTCGACGCGGAGCTGCCACGCCAAGGCATGGTGGTCGCCCCGCCGAGGCTACAGGCTCGAGGCGGGCGGTAAGCAGCTGTAGAGCCCGTGTGGGTGAAGTTGATTTGGAGCCGCCACGCCGAGGCATGGTGGTCGCCCCGCCGAGGCTACAGCCTCGAGGTCGGGCGTGAGCAGTGAGAGCCCGTGGTGGGCGAGGTCGACACGAGCCGCCACGCCGAGGCATGGCCTCGAGGCGGGCGGCTGCCGGACCGCCTGCCGAGGCTACAGCTCGAGGCGGGCGGTGAGCAGTGGTAGAGCCTGTGTGGGAGAGGTCGACGTGGGGCCACCACGCCGAGGCATGGTCCTCGAGGGGGGCGGTGAGCAGCGGTAGAGCCCGTGTGGGCGAAGTCGACGCGGAGCCGCAGACGCCGAGGCATGGCCTCGAGGCGGGCGTTGGGGTCACCCTGCCGAGGCTACAACCTCAAGGCGGGCGGTGAGCAGCGGTAGAGCCCGTGTGGGCGAGGTCGATGTGGGGCCGCCACGCCGAGGCATGGTCATAGAGGTGGGCGGCGCGTCGAGGTCGCCCCGCCGAGGCTACAGCCTCGAGGCTGGTGGTGAGCAGCGGTAGAGCCCGTGTGGGCGAAGTCGACACGGCCCGCCACACCGAGGCATGGTCCTTGAGGCGGGCGGCGCGTCGGGGTCGCCCCGCCGAGGCTACAGCCTCGAGGCGGGCGGTGAGTCGCGGCTGTCGTCGCTACCTTCGTATTTGATTACTTCTTCGGTGTGACTGTTTGCGATGGTCCTACTCGGAGGCGAAGCCGAGAACGCCATCCCCCAACTTTCTTTTTGATTGGGCTCGTTTGCGGAGCCCAAAGCTAGCGAGGGGAGGCAAAGCCGAGAACGCCGTCCCCCAACATTTTTTTTGATTGGGCTCGCTTGTGGAGCCCAAAGCTAGCGAGGGGGAGGCGAAGCCGAGAACGCTCTCCCCCAACTTTGTTTCTTGATTGGGCTCACTTGCGGAGCCCAAAGCTAGCGAGGGGGAGGCGAAGCCGAGAACGCCGTCCCCTAACTTTCTTTTTGATTGGGCTCGCTTGCAGAGCCCAAAGCTAGCGAGGGGGAGGCGAAGCCGAGAACGCCATCCCCCAACTTTCTTTTTGATCAGGCTCGCTTTGTGGAGCCCAAAGCTAGCAAGGGGGAGGCGAAGCCGAGAACGCCATCTCCCAACTTTCTTTTTGATTGGGCTCGCTTGCGGAGCTCAAAGCTAGCGAGGGGGAGGCGAAGCTGATAACGCCGTCCCCCAACTTTTTTAGGTAGGGCTCTGGGGAGCCCTGATGCTTTGTTGTGTTGGCGAGGATGACGCTGTCCCCCCTGGTATGTTTTGGTCTTGGGACCGGGCTATGCCAGGGTTGGCTTTGCGTGTCGCCTTCGTCGAGGCAATCTTGTCTGTGGATGGTATTGGCTTGCATCGAGGCCGAAGGCCATGCACGGTGGCTTTGTGTTTGTTGTGGCACCTTGCTGCTTTTTCATTGAATGGGAGCCAAAAGTGCAACAAGTTACAGCTATTTTTGCACATGCCCGCTCTGTTTAGAAACGGTGATTCTATTTTTCGGGCGTAGCTAGATCTTATAATTCTAAGGATAGTACTTTCGTGGGCTTTGCGTGTTCCCAGTGCAATCCAATTGCTAGTCGCCGAGGCACGGCCTTCGGAACGACTAGGGGTTTGCACGATTGAGCGCGAATGCGTGAGGTCTCCCCGCTGAGGTAAGCCACTCGAGGCGGGAGACTCCCTAGTCGCCAAGGCGCGGCCTTCAGAACGACTAGGTTTTGCGCGTTTGAGTGTGGTATGCGAGGTCTCTCCACCGAGGCAAGGCACTCGAGGCGGGAGACTCCCTAGTCGCCGAGGCGGGGCTTCCGGAATGACTAGGTTTTTGCGCAATTGAGCGCGAATGTGCGAGGTCTCCCCGCCGAGGCAAGGCACTCGAGGCAGGAGACTCCCTAGTTGCCGAGGCGCGGCTTTTGGAACGACTAGGTTTTGCGTGTTTGAGCGTGGTATGCGAGGTCTTGCCACTGAGGCAAGGCACTCGAGGCGGGAGACTCCCTAGTCACCGAGGCGGGGCCTTCGGAACGACTAGGTTTTTGCGCGATTGAGCGCGAATGTGCGAGGTCTTCCCACCGAGGCAAGGCACTCGAGGCGGGAGACTCCCTAGCCACTGAGGCGCGGCCCTTGGAACGACTAGGTTTTGCGTGTTTGAGTGCGGTATGCGAGGTCTCTCCGCCGAGGTAAGGCACTCGAGGCGGTAGACTCCCTAGTCGCCGAGGCGGGGCCTCCGAAACGACTAGATTTTTGCGCGATTGAGCACGCTATGCAAGGTCTCTCCACCGAGGTAAGGCACTCAAGGCGAGAGACTCCCTAGTCGCCGGGGCGCGGCCTTCGGAACGACTAGGTTTTGCGCGTTTGAGCGCGGTATGCGAGGTCTCTCCGCCGAAGCAAGGCACTCGAGGCGGGAGACTCCCTAGTTGCCGAGGTGGGGCCTCCGGAACGACTAGGTTTTTGCGTGATTGAGCGCGAATGTGCGAGGTCTCCCCGCCGAGGTAAGGCACTCGAGGCAAGAGACTCTCTAGTCACTGAGGCGCGGCCTTCAGAACGACTAGGTTTTGCATGTTTGAGCATGAATGTGTGATGTCTCCCCGCCAAGGCAAGGCACTCGAGGCGGGAGACTCCCTAGTCGCCGAGGCTGGGCCTTCGGAACGACTAGGTTTTGTGCGTTTGAGCGCGAATGTGTGAGGTCTCCCCACTGAGGCAAGGCACTCGAGGCGGGAGACTCCCTTGTCGCCAAGGCGGGGCCTTCAGAATGACTAGGTTTTGCGCATTTGAGCGCGAATGTGCGAGGTCTCCCCGCCGAGGCAAGGCACTCGAGGCGGAAAACTCTCTAGTCGCTGAGGCGCAGCCTTCGGAACAATTAGGTTTTGCGCGTTTGAGCGTGAATGTGGGAGGTCTCCCCGCCGAGGCAAGGCACTCAAGGCGGGAGACTCTCTAGTCGCCAAGGCGAGGCCTTCGGAACGACTAGGTTTTGCGCGTTTGAGCACGAATGTGCAAGGTCTCCTCGCCGAGGCAAGGCACTCGAGGCGGGAGACTCCCTAGTCGCTGAGGCGCGGCCTTCGGAACGACTAGGTTTTGCGCGTTTGAGTGCGGTATGCGAGGTCTCTTCGCCAAGGCAAGGCACTCGAGGTGCGAGACTCCCTAGTCGCCGAGGAGTGGCCTTCGGAACGACTATGTTTTGCGCGAATGAGCGCGGTGGTGTGCGCCGGGGCTCAGAGCAATGCGCGGCGTCTTGTTTATACACTCGTGCCTACGGAGGGTATTAGTGTGCGCCGGGGCTCGGGGCTATGCACGGCGTCTTGTTTATACACTCGTGCCTACGGAGGGCATCGGTGTGCGCTGGGGCTCGGGGCTCTGCGCGGCGTCTTATTTATACACTGCACACCCGCGGGGGTGAGTTACTGTGCGCCGGGGCTCGGGGCCATACGCGGCGTCTTATTTATACACTGCACACCCGCGGGGGTGAGTTAGTGTGCGCCGGGGCTCGGGGCTATGCACGGCGTCTTGTTTATACACTGCACACCCGCGGGGGTGAGTTAGTGTGCGCTGGGGCTCGGGGCTATGCGCGGCGTCTTATTTATACACTGCACACCCGTGGGGGTGAGTTAGTGTGCGCCGGGGCTCAAGGCTATGCGCGGCGTCTTGTTTATACACGGCACACCTGCGGGGGTGAGTTAGTGTGCGCCGGGGCTCGGGGCCATGCGCGGCGTCTTGTTCATTTGAGTGCTCTGGTTTTTGTTTTTTCTGTTGTTTTTTTACATGTATAGCACCAAACCGAGGAAGTCACAAGTAGTACTAGCATTAGGGTCTACACTAGCTATTGCTGCCAATAAATGCGGTGGCTCTTTTACCTATGCATTACTTTTTGATAAATATTGCAGGTCTCTTGCAGGCTCTAGCCTCTAGCATCAACTTTTTGACAAAAGCTTGCACTGACAACCTTGCTCTAGCTGCACGGCACAGGCTTGTTCTTTGAAAACACAAAGTTTAGTAGTACTTGTCTCACTTTGAAGCTATTGCCTGCCCACTGTGTGAGCGTTGGTCTTTGGCGGCACAAGCTTGGAGGCGAGGTGGTGCTGACGGAGCCCGGGGTGGCCGGAGGGTCCCAGAGGTGGCTACCCCGCGCGGAGGCGAGGGGGGCTGTGGGCGAAGTGGCTCGGGCGGAGGCGAGGCTTGGTGGGAGGAGGCCGCGGCGAGGGGGGCCCGGTGGTTTCTCCGAAGTGGGCCGTGGGGACTCCGAGGCCAGAGGGTCTCCGGAAGCGGGCTCCGGATTGTTCGGAGGAGGCGCCCGCGGGAGGCGTCTTCGGATTTGTGTGGAGGAACCCGAGGGGTCCTCTGTGTTCGGCGACGGCTAAGGGTTGGGCCGGAGGCTGCTTTGACTGCGTGACGCTGACTGGGGCCTCCGGAGGTGGCGGGGTCGACGCCGAAGGGGAAGGTGGTGGGGGGCCTCCCGGTAGTGGCGACGAAGGGGGCCTCCGGAGGTGTCGCAGGCGAGCCCGAGGGGTTGGGTGCTTCGGGGGTGTGGCCGGCGGGGGCCTTCGGAAGCGGCCTGAAGGTGGACGCGGAGCAGGTGAGGGGGCCCGAGGAGGTGGGCGCTCCGAGGTGGAGGTGGAGACATGGGATGAAGGTGGCCCCGGTGCACCAGTGGGCTTCGGTGATGAGTGAAGGTGGTCTTTGGCCGAAAGCGTGCTTCGGCTCAGTCGTGGATGGTGGAGGCTCCGGGCGCTCCGGAGGTGGCTGTGCTTTGGCTGGCCTCCGCGGGCTGCGGGTGCTCCGGGTGGCCGGTGAAGATGACGATGCTGAAGGGGCCAGGGGCAGGCCGAAGGTTGCTTTGGCTGGGATGGAGGCTTCCGGTAGAAGGTGTTCTGATGCCTTCTACCTTGGTCAAGGCTTTTTACTGGTGGGCTTGGCTCCTTTCCCTCTTTTTTTTATGCGTAGCTTCTTGTTCGATCTGTATGGACGGCGCCAACTGTCATAGTAAAAAGACTAGACAGTGGGTACATGGTACCCTTTGTCTTGGAAATGGACCGGAGGGAGAGGAGCCAAAGACCACTGAATATGTATGTGTTGTATTGTGTGTATGACTGGAGGAATGAGAGCCTCTCCCTTGTACAAGCCCTTGGGGCTCTATTTATAGGAGGGCAAGAAGGAACATTTACCTTCTTGCCCTCACAATGTTGAGAGAGAGAGGGTATTTAGGTATATTTGTCTACATATGCTATACAAATTAGGTCTATATACGTAGGGTATCCCCGACGGTACACCGGTATTCCTAACGACCTTAGGGTGCGGGGCACCTCTTAGTGCCCGATACTTGGTTTGGTCATCTCATCTATTGGATGGTGAGTATGCCCTCACTCAAATGAGGTAAGGCCGTAAGGGTGGGTTTAGGAAATGTCAAAATCCCTTGAGAGGAAGTGGATCCTCTGCACTAGTACCTACTAATGTACAGGGCTACAGTACCCTGCAATAGGATAACTTTGGACTATTTGATCCAAGCTTGGATGGTCAGGATTGAGCCGCTATAGGACTATGCTACGTGTCAAGCTATTAAAAAGGAGAGCTACAACAGCCATGCTATAATAATTCATGTAATTTGGACCATTCACCCTAAATCCAATGGCTAGAAAATCAATGCAGAACACTGTGGGAGCGCTCATTTAGTGAAGTAATGCAGCGGAACCGAATCCCCCTTAAGATCACTTGACTTGTGATTCGATACAAACTTTTTTTATTCAAAGTAAATTATTTGTATGAGTAACTATGGTTATTAGACGATTTACCAAAGATATGCAAGAATTAACTCAGACGCCATTGTACTATACATTTCATAGCCTTTAAATAAGTTATCGCACCGTTCTTTTTCCTGCACAAACTGGCGTTTTAAAGTGAAATTTGCACGGTGAGTGATGTGAACACCTTAGGCTTATACTCCCTCCTTCCTTAAATATTTGACGTCCTGCTTCACAACTTCTTTGCAGTCGACGTCAATTAAAAAAAAACAGAGGGAGTATTTGGGACCGATGCATCACATTAAGGAATAAGAGGTCTATACAAGAGTACATGTGCAATCGCTGAACCGATACATCAAACCAAGTTGTTCAAATACTCGTGTACAGATGTTAACAAAATCGTTCCTCGCAACCCGATTTACAGTACTTTGCAAATAAGAACTAGAAAAAAAAACAGATTGCAATCCATCAAATCCTGCTCTTGCTATTGATGCTCACGTTCTACGTAGTATATTTCATCTCCGAGCACCTGCAAAGCAAATAAATTCGAGTGTTAGTTTTCATCTCCAAAATGCAAAGACTTGAAGCATGACTGATATCGAACTTTGCCAAATTTGAACAGCACCAGGTTTACAACAACAGCAGAAAAAAGGTAGCAGCAGAAATATAAGTTTAATAACCAATGAAAACTATGTATTGTGAGTAAAGCTACCTTCTTTGGTTGTCCTAAAAGTAAAACTATATCAGGTAATATACCTCGACTTGATTAGCAAGAATCAACCACCAAAGCATCAATCCAACAAGTACTGTACTCTGCTATAAGCTAAAGCCTAAATTCAATTCTATACTCTCTGAGACAAGACAGACAAGGTTTGCGTTGATCTAGTTCTAAACTGAAATATCAACCGACATTTCATTTCTGTGACAAATTAAAGCATTGGATTCACCATGGGCGGACATCACAAAACTGTAAAAAGTTGAAAACAAGTTCATCATATTGGTGCATGAGAATTATGAAGATTTTGCCAACTAATCATCACTGGCCAACAATAGGTTAGGATCAGTTTTGAAGCAAAATAGCTAAAGTGGTGTATCGCTATTGTAAAATCAAAGGGGTAGGAAATAGGAATAATGCTAAAACTGATACATTAAAAATGGTGCATAGTATTGTTGACAACTCATCATTGGCCATATCCAACAAAAAAACCATTACATTCTCTGAAATTGGTCTTCCAACTCATGCTATATCTTACAATAAATTGCACAAGGGGCCTCAGTCTATGAGTCTTTAACACCATTTCCACTTTGCTAGTAAATAATAAAACTAGACTGAACACAGATACATCCAAAATCATCGAGCCAATAGTTATCACCACTTGCACTAGTAGAAGGTCAGGGCAAGAGTGCCATCATACTAGATTTAAGAGATTGAAAAGTGACCTCAGATTGTGACTATGGACAGGATTACTGAATTTGAACCACACAACAATTATTCAATCAAATTCTAGTTAAATGTTCCAAGGTGGATGAACCAAGAATCCATACAAGCAAGACAGAATGACAAAGAGAGACAATCAACCTTGTAGAAGTACTTTATCCTAGGCTGCAGCTGTGCCGCCACTTGCACGTCCTCATATCAACTGCTGCCGCCTCGTCTCCATTGCCGCCTCCCACTCCTCTAGATCTAGATGGAGGTAGCCGATGTGAGCGGAGGAGCTCGGGGGCTCGCCAAACCCCAATCCCTTGGGCGGCGGCAGGAGCAAAGCAAGGAGCGAAGAGGGGAACTAGGACAAGGGGATTTCGCAAATGGAAGAGGAGGGTGAGCAGAGTCGTCGCGCGCTGGGTTGGCCAGCCCCGACCCGAGCGAGTTCGATTCAGGCGTTCTCTCGGCCAGTCTAGAGTGGCCAAGCGCGGCTGCGATGGGTCGGCATGAAGCACAACACTGTTGGCACGACACGCCGCAAGACGCACGACGACACTATTCACGTAGGCCACACTCAAGACGATATTCGCCCGTGCAGGACGACACCCAAGACGACGGCCAAGACAACACGGCACGACTCAGTACGCAGTGCGGCCCGTTAGGGCACGACAATCGCTTTTAATATACATATATAATTTATTTTTATTTATTAATATTTATATGATTTTCTTTCCATTTTTAATACTTATATGGTTTTATTTTGTAGTTTTTAAATTTTATATAGTTCATTTTATAAGTATATATAAATTTATTTTGGTTTTTTTAAATATATATATTTTCTAGGATTGTTTTTCAATTTTTCACGTCTTATGAGCTAAATGACAAATATTTTAACGAGCTAGCTATTTGAACATTAATAAAAATCTATTACATTTTCAATATGGTTGTCTCATTTTTTCCAATTTTCATGTCAACTTCTGAATTCTACACATTTTTCTGGATTTTTTTGAATTTTTTCATTCTATCGAGCCAAATGGGCTAAATGGGCCACATTTGGCCCGATGGGCTAAACGAGCCGTGCCGGCCCGGCACGACACGAAAGGACGATAGGCTATGCCTGGGCCGTCATTGTGGCCCGTGGGCCGGCCCAGCACGACATGAATAGTAGTCATAGGAATGGTCGGGTCGAATGGAAGCGGGTCGCCCATTTGGCCACCTCCCAGTCGAGGGGGCCAAATGGGCGGCACGATCACGGTCGCTATCCTAACTAACTAAACGGGCTATGTTATGTCGGTCGGTCGCTATCCTAACTAACTAAACGGGCTATGTTGTGCCGGTCAGTGAGTTGAGTTACTGACCTAGACACTGAATGTCGACCTCATGTGTCATGCCGGATCAGCTCAGGCACGATAAGCCTTGTCGCCACCTTCGCGCCTGGCTGCGCCCGTCCTCCTCCGCGTCAGCCGCCTTTGCACTCGGCCTCCTCCGCGCCTGGTCTCCTCTGGGACATGACGTGCCTTGTCGTGTTTGGTCTAGCACTGTACGTGTCGTGCCTGGTCTGGCATTGTACGTGTCGTGCCAGGATGGCCTGTTGCCCCGAGGTGCCGAACCAAGCACGACATGCTCGGTCGTGTTATGCCCAGGCCGGGCCAATAGTCCTGTGTTTCGGGCTGGCCCTGCCGGTATGTCCCATTCGGACAGCTCTAGGCCAGGCTGTGGGGGGAATTTTGCATGCATGGGACGTGGCTCGGACGGTGGTGCAGGCAACCAAATAGCTCGGTGTCGCAATCTCTAGATACGAGCTAGGCCTCGTCCGGTTTGATGCAGGCAACCAAATACACCGTTAGCGCTAGGTGCTGTTATTCATGAGTAATTTATAGTTACATTAGAGCCTTCCCCATCAGCCTTTGTTGCTAGTTTTTTTTTTAAAAGTTTTCTTTTTCTGTTGTCCAGCTCAATTTGATTAAGAAATCCTCGGTTTTTTTGTTATAAAAGTTACTTGAGATAGAACTCAATTTTTATCATATTGAATTTTGAGACTGTTGATTTGGTGAAACAGTTTAATACGGAACATAACTTATTGGGAGGTCATTGCTGGGTGGAAAGACTGTGTACGAAGGACCCATTAAAAATTCTTATGTATTTCCATGAAACACGCCGTGCTCAGACCAATAAGATACACTGTTTTCCTTTGAAATCTGTGGCTGCAGGCTGCAGCGGATGTGTGGAAAGTCTTGTTGCAACTTGCATTGGATCATCAGATGCAGCTTGTTGTCATCTTGTTACAAGCAGGTGACTCAATCTTGATGAGAGCTCTATTGTTGTACCCGTACTTCGGTGTCGACGGTAATGACCTGTTTACCTTCTAGTATTGAAAGGTAGCGGTAAAAATGGAAAGGGCAAGGGCAAGGGCAAAGGCAAGAATGAATGAATTCAAGCCTTTTGCTCAGGAAAATCAAGGTAAACACTATGCATTCTTTTCCTTTTTAACATCTTCATGCATTTATATTTTTGCAACTATAAATTTACTACCATCAAATGATGTTCTTACTAAAGGAAAATAAGTAGTCAACTTGTTGTATTGCTGTTGTAGGCCAAGGGCCTAATGTACAGAGTACATGAGGACTCCTGGTCTAACCAAAACCAATATCGTACTAAACCTAAACTGTTACTATAGTACTCTCAGAAAAAAAAAACCCTACATAATTCTTCTCCGCTAATCATCTATGATATGTCGCTTTCCATCTTTGTCGATTACTCCTTTGAGTCACAAAAGAATGCTGTTTTGGACCAACTTTGACCACTAATTTATATTGTAATAGATTTATGAAACCTAACAAAATTATACTTTTACGGAAGTTCTTTTCGAGACAAATTTGTACATACTATTTTCATGTGTTCAATCTAAATATTGAAAAAGATATCGATAGCTAAAGTTTAGACAGTTTGAGTGCATGTAACCCAAAACGACATTCTTTTGCGACGGGAGAGAGTACGTTTGAGTAAAAGGAAAGTTGATCATCATTTTTAGGAAAAAGTATATTTTTGATCCCTCAACTCTTCCTCTCCTTTAATTTTCATCCCTTATCTCCAATATCGTCTAGAATGTGTCTCAACCTCTCCACAAATCACATCATTCTATCTCGTCATGTTGTCTTCAATGAAGATTCATACCCCTTTTCCAACAAAACCACAAGTTCCACTTCTTCCTATCAATTTCTTGGCGATGATCACACTGCTGCACTAGGTACATCCCCCGCCGTAGTGCCCGTGGCACCTGCCACGGCAATTAACTCGCCATCGCGGCCGTGCTCATTGCCGCCACACAAAGCCGCCGCACCACCGTGAATGTCGTTGCACCCCCTGTGGTTGATGCCACGCCAATCGATTCTGCTGCCGCATTAGCTTCGGCAGCTGCCACACCACCTGCCATGCCTACCGATTCGGCTATCACATTAGCCTCAACAGCTGCCGCACCAACAAATTCGGTTGCCTCATCACCCTCGGCAGCTACCGCGCCAACCAATTCAGCTACCGCTTCTTCATCAAACCGGCCACCATCGCACTATTCTTTCTCTTGCCCTTGGCAAAGATTGGCATGTCCATCAGTTGGACGTTAAAAATGTCTTCCTTCATGGCACGCTCAACGAGACTGTATATTGTCAACAACCTCTCGGTTTTGTCGATCCTGACAGACCCAATCATGTTTGTTGATTAAACAGGTCTCTCTATGGCCTCAAGTAGGCCCCGTGCGCCTAGTTCAGTCGATTCACCACTTACATCCTGGCCGTTGACTTCACTTTCTCTAAATATGATCCCTTGTTGATATATGTGCAGGGATCCGATATAGCCTATGTTTTGTTATACATCGATGATATTCTTGTCACCGCTTTCACTACCTCTTTTCTACACAAAATCATCAACTACCTTCGACAGGAATTCTCCATGACTGACATTGGCGCCCTTCATTAATTTCTTGGTGTCTCCATTTGTCATGATTCCAACAGCATGTTTCTCTCCCAAGAAAAATACGCCACTGAAATACTGCAGCACGCCAACATGCTCTCTTGCAATCCTTGTGCCACTCCCATTGACACTCGGACTAAACTTCCTGCCGGTATAGGTTCCCCCATCCAAAATCCCACCCTCTATCGTAGCCTCACCGGTGCGTTGCAGTATCTCATGTTCACACGCCCGGATATCACTCACACAGTTCAGCAAGTATGCTTCCACATGCATGCACCACGTGAGCCTCATTTTCAGCTTGTGAAACATATACTCTGCTATGTCAAGGGTACCATTGGTTTCGGATTAAAGCTTACTTGATTTTCGACCCATGATCTTGTAGCGTACTCCGACGCTGACTAGGCCAGTTGCCTGGACACTCGACGATCCACCTCCGGTTACTGCATGTTCTTGGGGGACATGTTTTCTTGGTCTCCGAAGCGCCAGCCTATGGTATCACGCTCCAGTGCCGAAGCTGAATACCACAGTGTGGCTAATGCCATGGCCGAGGCTTGCTGGCTACGACAACCGTTGGCCGAGCTTCGCCAACCGCTTCGTCAAGCTACCATTGTCTATTGCGACAACATCAATGTCGTGTACCTCTCCACAAACCCAGTGCAGTACCAACGTACTAAACATGTGGAGATTGATCTCCATTTTGTCCGTGACAAGGTGGCCTTTGGTGATATTCACGTTCTTCACGTCCCTTCCTCGTCACAATACGCCGATATCTTCATGAAGGGTCTACTGACTTCGGCATTCACCGACTTCCGATCCGGCCTCAACACCCGTGCTACTCAGTGGCGGATCCAGAACAAAAATGACCGGGGGTCCCTAAGGCAAGATGAGCTACGTTTAGCTGGGCTATGGCTTGGGGTGTCCTCTTATGTTCGGTTAGAAGTGTTCACATTACATATATATATCCAAAGAAAAAATTGATTTTTGGATCCAGTGTCCTGTGCATCCTACTGTGCTATATTAGATCCCTGCTGTGCTACAGTAGATCCGCTCCTGGTGGTGCTACTTTCAGTGGAGGGGGGGGGGGGGTTGTGTTGGAATGTATATCTTGTGCGTATACTAACCGAATGTATATTTGGTATCTTTGGATAGCTATCATGTCATGTGTATTTGGTTAGAGATCATTAGGGATAGAGATTTCCTTGTTTGTTGATTGCTTGTACTGCAGTCTGTACCGATCATGCTTAATGAGAATGTACCGCGTGCTTTCTATTCACGCTTTCACATATATTGGCCATGGAAACCATGTTATAGGCTGAAGAGGTCGAGCAGTACCGCCCTCTGCAGATCCATCTGGCGAGACCTCCACAATATCCCGCACTTTCAAGTGTTCGTTCAGTGCTCGAACTGAGAGAGCCCTGAATATCTTTGAGACTTTGATCCAACGTCCGTTGCATAGCCCCTCTGCCACTGTGATTTTGCTTCGGCGCGCATGGGTGAACAGAGTTGGTGCAATTTGGCTAATGGATGTACCAAGCTCGCGCCCAATTTGAGTGCCAAAAGCTGGCGCTCAGACCGTTGCCGAGTTCAATTGTTGTCGCAGCATTGAAGAGGATCTGAAGTTGTTTGTCTGGCTGTACCGGAAGAGCTGCCCATGATCTGACATCGTGGGTCCACTCCAACCACGGCCACGTCAGCCTCAATGCATCACCGAAGGGAGCAAGCAGTATAACTGGCGGAGGCAAAAACATGGGGCCAATCTTGGACCGTTGGATCTTCATCTTGTCGTGATCCGGTCCTTTCCATCTCTATTATAAAATCCCCTCCCCTCCTGGGCTCCCCAGGGTTGTATTGCTACACTTTACCAAAATAGACCCATTAGAGGCTAAAGGCTGAGACCCACTAGAATTTTTTTTTATTAATTAACTATTTTATTAATTTTATTTTAAAGTTAACCCGACGAACTTTATTTTCAATTCTAGCCTTTTTGCCCACGCCACCACCCGTGACGTGACTAAACAACACTGTCACGCTAGCCCGTATCTGGGAAAGCCCTTGTCACGCCACTACCAGTGGCGTGACAGTGTTGTTTGGTTACGCCACGGGTGGTGGTGTGACCAAAAGTGCTATTTTGGGGATTTATCTTATGACGTGATAGAGTTGTTTTGTTACGCCACGAGTGATGACGTGACCAAAGGGGTTAGAATTGGAAATAAAATTCGTCGGAGGTTAACTTTAAAATAAAAATTAAAAAATGATTAATTAATAAAGAGAGATGACTGTTGGGACTACATCATGTGTTCATCTTCTTGTTCTACTTTTATTCATGAGTTGAGTACTTAATCGTTGGCAACACGCGCACAATATACAACACATTATCAACCTGTCAATGCTCTCATGTAGGCCTCCTGGTACGTTGCTCTAATCAATGGCCTCCTGGTACGTTGCTCTAATCAATCTATTTCAATTATTTGCAGGGGTTAATTGGCTCTCCTTTTCTATTCCCTAAATCATCGCCAACGGTGGATTGACCTACTCGCCAATGGCGAGTTTTTCTCTCGGCTTTCGGCAATGGCGATCGCATCATCACCGCCAACGGCGATACCTATCACCGCACGCTGCCAACGGTAACTCTACCCGTAAACTGCCAACAGCGGTTATCTATGCCTCGCTGCCAACGGCGACCGGCTTTAGATCAGACTAACCAACGACAAGCTGTGATCTGCGCCGTCAACACCGCCAGCAGCAATTCTCACCGGCGCACCAACCGGCCAACATCCGCGTGTCTTCCGCATGTTGCGGGCCATCGCTCGACGTCGAACTCGCCAACAGAGAGCTCACGCCGTGCATCGCCTTCAAGGCGCGACCTCAGCGGTGCAAAGTCGTTGTGATGTAGGGCTCGCCAACAGTGAGCCACCATCGTTGATGTCATGAGGTACCGAACGTGATCTCGCCTTCGGCGGTTTCACTCGGTCACCACCGCACGCCGATCTCGGCCGCGCACCAGCCATCGTCGTGCACCTTCTGCACCTTGAGAGCGAGAATGATGGTTTCTTTTTCTATTATTTTAATAATGTAATAGGTACATTAGACCCTATATGGCTGGGAGGCTGGCTCCATGCAGTACACATCACATACATTTATTCGTTCTTGACATTCCTTGCATAGAGAATTTTACATCTTTACAGTTATAAATGAAGAAATTGATGGTGATGGTGAGTAGTCTACTATCTACCTCTCCACTAGACCTGTCCGAAATCCCGGTAAAATCAATTTTAAAAGCGAAAATCTATTTATTTAATACTAAAAATGAATTAAATATTAGTTTTTATTCTAAAAAATGATTAAAATAACACTTTTAATAGGAAAAATCAGTTTTTCGAGCCGGGCTCAGGCCTGCTGATTTTTGGTCGGGCTTTTCAAGCCCGCCCGGTTCGCCCTACCGACATTTGAATGTGTCTACTCTCCACCTGATGAGTTGGTGATGTATTTTATGGATAGATGTATATACATGCATATGTTACTATAAAGATCTTTTATGAACAATTAGATTATATGCACATTTTGTTTATGATAATACTTTTTGTGGCTTGTTGATTGGACGTGAATTCAGTATGCAACTTTTAGATATAAGGATAATTACCTTATACATATTGATTTTTCAAATTTAGAATATATATATATATATATATATATATATATATATATATATATATATATGTTTATTTAAGATCTGTTGTAACGCATTTGTACTTGGCTAGTAGTTTGTAGATAAATGTTCATACAACATCTTCGATATATGGGTGTATATATGCTAAAGTTCCAAAATAAAAAGTGTTTATATAGACCCGGTTTGCCTTGTGCTCTTTTGGCAATGGACTTGGGAGGAAACTATTATGGGGTCGATCCCCTCGTCCCATACAACTGATACAAGTGATTCTTTACTGCGAAGAACACGCTCGCAATAGCAGCAAAACACAAGCACGCATTCGATCATCGATTGATTGCCGCTCACTCGCAACCAACCAACCAACTTTCCACGAGATGGATCGATGAACTCACACATGCACTAACCAGCGACACATTCCAAACCTCGTTTTTTATACTATACCTAGTTATTACTCTCTACATCACATGTACTCATGGAAAACATTTTTGTTTTGAAATTTATTTCGAAGGGTAACGAAATGAACGAAATTACCAGAATTTTGGTTATAATTTCGGTGAGTTTTCAAACAGGCACTTGAAATTTGGACGAAATTCGATCGAAATTTGTCCTAATTCAAAATGTTTTCGAATTTTTTTTGAATAAATTGTATTTATTTCGGAGGGTAAGGAAATTACTGAAATTTCGGCCAAATTGTGAACCTGCATGTACTTACTTGCTCACCTCAATAAGCTGGAGCCAGCAGCTAGCTGTACTACACTCACGCGTGACGCGTGCATCTACTTGCTTGCTCACCTCAATAAGTTGGAGCCAGCAGCTAGTTGTACTACACTCACGCGTGCATCTACGTACGCGCGTACATCCGTACGTATACATTACAAATCGTACGCGTATAGATTAGCTAGCTTTGAGATGGGTATACATAGCACGGTAATGTGGCTAAGAGCCTGAGAGTACGTCAGCTTCTTGAGTCTTGACTTCCCATTTAACACGGAGAGAGAGGTGAGCTGTTGCCTGCTACCGACAGGCAAGAGGTCATTGGATCAAATTCCAGAGAATACACGCACAAATAACATAATCGTCATATAACTGGTGGAATCAAACTAGGTGGTGAATGGAAAATTAACTTGACAAACATAGATGAGCTGAGGCCAAGCTCGGTTGGTGGGAGGTGCGTAGATTTGGGTCATCTTCAGCTTGAATTTGAATATCTATTTTTTCTTGTCTGAATTGAAAAGCTAGTTCCTTCTAGGTATTTACCATGTTTTTAAATTAACTTGACAGCGTATTGAACAGACATGGAAACATCTTCCTTGCTTAGGATGTGCTTGGAAGTTGGAACACAAGTTATTTACAAGAATTTCATTGGAATTTTGTAAGAAACAGTGCGATTTCTTTCCGAATTCCAATCAAAATCCTTTTGTTCTAAAAGGGGCACTATTGTATGCTGAGGCTAGCTAGTACTCTCAAAAAGCCGGAGTCCTAGCTTCGCCGGCGCCGCGGCCTCTGCCGGTGGCGACGCCCGGGCCACCGCGCCCGGCTGGCTGGCTCATCGGGTGCAGGAACTTGCAGTTGGGGCACGCGGGGCACGCGCGGCACATCATGACCAGCATGTGGCACCGCATGCACACGGCCGCCACCATCTCCCACGCCGCATCCGGTACCGGCGGCGTCGCTGCCTCCTCCTCCGCCGCCAGCCTCCGGTCTTCTCCGGCCCCAGCCCGCCGCGGGTCGAAGGCGAGGTTGAGCTCCAGGTCCAGGCCTCCATGCTGATGCTGATGATGATCACCTCGCGGGCGCGTCCACGTCCTCTTGTGCGTCCTCGTGTTGTAGTAGTGTATCTGCCCGGACTGCAGCGAGAAAAGAACAAGCATGCAGCTAGTATCACATGCTTCAATAAGGTTCTTTGCATGTATTACCTTGATGTCGAGGCAGCGTTGCCATTCCAAGGGCAGCGGTGCGGCGTCGAGGCTGAGCTCGATCCCGCCTCGGCTGTCCTCATCATCGTCGACGCCGCGCTTCCGCTTCATCGGGAAGGCAGCGGCGGCCGCTCTACTCGCCGGAGATAGAGCCGATTTGAAGGACACCATGATATGATGAGTGCGATCGATGGCGCAGCGACGTAGCTCCCACAGCACGCATGCACTAGCCACTAGCTTTCGTTGCACGCTTGGCTCTGGTACGTCTCCTTTCTGCTGTCGTCTATCCTATATATAGGACGAGTGGATGAAGCCGGAAGGCCAGATATTGAGTTGGATTTTTTTTTGAAATATAATATTTTAAAAGAAAATTACAAAAGTAAATAGTCAATTTTTTTTTTAACAAAACTAGGGTTTGTCGCCATTTGAAATGACGAAATTGTCCTGTCGCCATTTGAAATGACGAAATTGTCCTGTCATCGTTCCAAATAGCAACAGTATCTCAGAATAGTGCAGTGTCGCCACTTGGACCGATGACAAGACTATGTCGCTATTTCAACTGGTGATAGGGATCCCACAGTTAAAATTTTTTAATATTAAAATTTAGGTCAATCGTTATTTCAAATAGCGACAGGGATCCTGCAAGTCCCTAAATTTTTTAATATTAAAATTTACGAAAATCGCCACATGTTATAGGCCCTGCTCATATGTCATGGCCGCATGTTCTATGGTCGCGTAGCATTCCGTCCAGTACCTCTCTGATTATTTCAGCAAGGAAGAGGTGATGCAAACTTAGAGTGCAGAGCTGTATGATTACAGTATGGTTGGCCATTTCACTGGCCATCTGACTTGGAAACAACTTATATCGTCGTCAGCACCTGGTCACCACAGATATCACTCTCCGTCTTCACATGCTTGGGTTTTCGCAGTTGGTTACCCATCATTTTACTCCAAATCAAGCCTCTTTAATACCCTCAACTCCTATCCGGCATTCCCCTGTTTGTGGTGTTATTTATGATGCTACAGCTGAAAGGGGGTATTTATTAGGTTAAAGACCTTGATTTAAAGGTGATAGAGCTGGCTGTAGATAGGGCACGATGACCACATTTATATACTAATGGAACCATGCAAAGATGGAAAGATTAAAGGATAGGAGTATATCGTCAAAAAATTAGTTTGATGTATCAATCGGAGAATGCGGATTTTATATACGCATCCATGACAAATGAAGAAATTACATATGGCACCAACACCTTAGTCACCACATCAAGAGTCATTCCATAAACAAGTTACGGTTGAACCGTTATTGGAAGTTTTGGTGTGTAACTCCGGAACTAAGTATTGGGGTGCATGCGCTCTACCTCATGAGCTATAAAATTGTGTAAATATACCTCTGAAATAGGCAAAATCATCTAAATAACCCGTTGAGACAGTTTCATCTGTGGCTTTGCCAATGTGGCGGGTGGCGTGTTGCTTACTCAGCAAATCAAATAAAAAATAAATCATTAAGTCAATGGCCCCATACTCTTTCTCCAAATTACAGCTCTTTTACGGTACACTTAATTTAATACGAGTCGTCTATTGTTTTTGATCCAATGGTTCAGATTAGTTAGTATTTAATTATACTACACCTGGTAGCAGGTGTAGTATGAGTAGTACAATCATAAAGGGGTAGAATTGTAATTGCTCATATCGGCAAGAGTAATATTTTCAACCCTAGTTGGAAAAGTCTATAATAACCTCAAGAAAAAATTATAAATACCAAGAAAAGTCTATTATGCACTTAACAAATAAATAATCAAATTTGATTTATACGATCACCATATACTACTGGTAGAATGTACCATAAAATTGCCCCCATATTAACCTCACATCTACCTATCTTGTTACTGTGCAAAGCTGCTATGCTAGGCGAGGTCCGTCTCCCTATATCCATACTTGATACCCCCTTCGCACATCAGCCGCGGCCTCGGCGTGATGACCATTTCCCCACTGCGAAACCCAGCTCGAGCAGGTGCGGCAGCCTCTTGGTGCTTCCCGGCAAAGGCTGGAGCGGGTAGCACGAACAACCTCACTAGGGGCAGGCGTGCTTCGCTTGCTTGGCCGACAGCCTCAAGGGTGGTGGCGCCTCTCGCACCGAAGACCTAGGCTACCAATCGCTCTAGTTTACTCCCCGTGACAACGTGAGCGGTTGCTTAGATGGGTTCATTGTTAACACAGAAAAAAAATTCATATACGGGCTCACCGCGTAATACCGTGAGCAAAAAAAAAAGCCGCCTCGAAGCCTTCAGCCTCGGTAAAAGAAAAAATAAACACCGCACATGGCCTCCGAGCCCCAGCGTACTCTACGGAGTATATGTGATATCCCGTTTACCCTTGTGCCTTAGTGAGTAAGAAAGGGAATCATTACTGTTCGGGCGTCCGACGCATCGGATGCCTCGCCCACTTCCTGAGCAGTTTCTAGCTGTTTCCCACTTATTACTCACTACCACCCCACCTCCCTCCCCTGTGGTTCTTCTCGGAGACACACCTGCACCTCACACGCCTCCACGCACGAGCCTTCTCCAAGGCAAGATCGACGCCATGGGACTCCCCGTCAGGTACTTAGAGCTGCTCCTCCTGCGGGTGCTCCTCCTCCTCGGCCACCTCCACCGCTTCCTCCTCTGGGCCTTCTACACCGTCGGCCTCGGCGACCTCATAGACCTTGGTGGCAACCCGACGGTGGCCACGGCGTAGGAGCTGCAAGGGCACGTGCAATGTGGCGGCCTCGCCGCAAAGACTGCTTACCGAGTTCCGGCGCCGCCAATATGGTCATCGAGGAGGCGCGGTTCGCGGCCGCGTTCAACGAGCTAGTGGCGCTTACGCCGCAGGTGGGGACTAAGAATCGCACGGTATGCTTGTATGGTTCCGGCTTGGGTTCATTGAGTTGCTTCTTGATTTTATCCCGATGTTGGCTAATTTCCCCTTTCGTTTTACGTCGATTGGCAGTTTTGCTGCTTTTTGGATTTCTTCGTTGCTGGTTCCAATTGTTCTGATGTTGCAACTTGTGGAAACAAATGTCGCGACCATCGAAAAAAAAGGTTGCATACTGTTCTTTGAGATGTTGCGACCCGTTGGAAAAAATATTGCATACTGTTCTTTTAGATGTTGTGACCCGTTGGAAAAAATGTTGCGACCCGTTGAAAAAATGTGGATTGTCGAACAAAATGTTGCAACATAGTTCACGGTGATGTTGCATCCTGTTCACGATGATGTTTCAAGATTTTTTAACGCATCTTTTTTTCCAAATGTTTATTTGGATTATGAGATTTTTGGTATCTTGTGCGCTCTGTATTTTTGTTGCGTCTAGCACATGACTATGTTGGCGCTCGGGCGTACGACGCTAGCGTTCGAATCGTACGTCCGAGCACTAGTCGCGCCCAGTAAGAAATAGAGAGAGAAAGGGGAGAAAGAAAGACTTTATGGAAAAAAAAGAGAGGAATAAGTCTAGGCGTAAGCCGTCTCAGCTACGGGTGTGTGCGTGCTGGTGTTTGCTTGCTTGAGGGGCATAAGAGGTGCAAGGGGAGGCCGGGTGGAGCCCTACCAATCCCAGCTGCTGGTTGCCCTAGTTTTTACTATCCCTAGCCACCGAGGATCATTGCTAGCCGCCTCCGTTGGAAGTTTTTTTTTCAAACAACAAGTCATGTTTCTTCACAGGAGGGTGCATTCAAAGAGTCATGTTTCTTCATTTCGCATCCTTTCACGGGAGGCTGCATTCGAAGGGTGAAGAATCTAGGCCCTATTTGCGTTGTTTTGGTAAGTATAGATAACCATGTGTTTTGTACTAACTCGCTTTATCAAGAAGTTACTAGGTTATTCTTGGACTACGACGGAAGAGCGCTAAAGGATCTCATCTCACTAAAAGTAAAGGTATCTAGTTGATAGGACCTTTTCTTAGTTTTACCAGTCTAGGAGAATGAAAGATAAAAGACCGGATTGTTAGTGTAGATAGCCGTACTATGAAGAGGGTTCAAAAATCTAGTAGCTTGAAAGCGAATGATGCCACAAATGCTAAATCTTACTTGGTTTAAGTCTTGCATTAATTTTAATTTGTTTGGCCTTAATTAAACTTGTTTTATTCTGTTGACCGGACTGACCGGTGTTGTTTGGCCAGACTAACCGGGCTCCCGGACCAAAGGAGCAGTCAACTTTTTCCAGAAGGGTTTCTTTTCTTGATTTGCCGAAAATTTTCAAGGCCAGACTGACCGGCGGTTTGAGTCCGGACTGACCGGCCTCCCGGGTCAAGGACCTGGTCAGCTTTTTCGAGAGAGGTGCATTTATTAGCATGCTACTATTTTTCTAAAGGCCGGACTGACCGGCGGTTAAGTCCCAGACTGACCGCACCCCAGGTTGAAAGTGCGGTCAGCTTTTTTCAGTAACATCCCTTTTCTCTGGTTTTGATTTTTTGGCAGTGTCCGACCGAAAGCATTCTCATCGCTGGTCCGGACCGACTTCAGAACGGCTAGTTTCTTAGTGCATTTAATGCGTTACAAAGAGGAATAGTCGACCGTTGCTGCAGGCTGGACTAACCGGCCACATGCCTGCAGACTAACCGCACCCACTGAAAATTTGGGGTTTTCGTGCCCTAACGGCTAGTACAGTGGGTGGAGGCTATAAATACCTCACCCACTATTTCTAGAAGGCTTTGATGAACCCCTTTGAACACACTTGAGCCCTTTGTATTGTCTTCTACTCGTTGAGAGCATTTAAATCCTTTTGCAAAGGTTGTTGTGGGTTCCTCCAAGAGCATTAACTAGGGTTTGATCATTGTGGTATTTGAGCATCTTCAAGCGAAGAATCTTTGTTCTATTACTCTTGGAGATTGCCGTCTTCTAGACGGTTTGGAGTTGTGCCGGTGATCTTCTCAAAGGAGATTGTGAGAAGACCGGGCATTTGTGAAGGTTGGAGCTCACCTATCCGGAGTGGAGAAGAGCTACCATTAGTGATCGAGGGAAGTGCTTGTGTGAAGCCGACTTGAGTTGATCAAGCTTTCTCAACGTGGATTAGTGGAGACCGGCAAGTTTCCGAGACCATGGGAAAAACATCGTTTGTCTCTCTAGTGTGGTTTATTCTCTCGCTCTTTACTTTGTGCATTTATGATTATGAGCTAGTTGTTTATCTTGTTTAGATTATTAAGCTTGTCTTGATAGTGTAGTGCACTTAGATAGCCTTAAACATTTTAGGCTTTAAATTGTGAAATTGTTTTTCATAAGGTTTAATTTTGGTAAAATTAGTTTTTAGCCAAAAGAATTTAAAAACCGCCTATTCACCCCTCTAGTCGGTTATCCTTGATCCTACAAAGGGTCGTGTCTCTTCATTTCGCATCCTTTCAAACTCTATATAAAGAGAAGCCATTCAGTTTTTGAGATGCACTTCGCAATCCCGTTCTCTTGTTCTGTTCACGACGAGTTTTCACTTTGCTTTAGTGCAAACTTCGTCCAGGCTTGTCTTATCCTACTAGCTTATTTGCAGTAGACCCTCAAAGCATTTATACAGGGTGCAAATAATTGCTTTAGGAAAGCGCTTCTGGCGTGATTCAAGCCTCCTTCTCCATAAATTTCCAACAATCTAAAGCAGTTATTATGGAGTCTGAGGCTTTTGCTTACGACATCAAGTTCATGAATCAAGACATGGTGCGACTTGATCGTTTCGACGACATGAACTTCACCCGCTGGCAGGACAAGCTGAAGTTCTTCCTTACGACCATGAAGCTCTTCTACATTCTTGATCTAGAACTTTTTCTAGTACCAGCGCCCGAGGAGAAAGACACCGACGAACGCAAGACAGAGAGAACAAAGAGGAACGAGGATGATCTAATGTGCCGTGGACACATACTCAACACCCTCTCCGACCGGCTGTATGATCTCTACACCGAGACGCTGTTAGTAAGAGACATCTAGAATGCTCTGGAGAGCAAATAAAAAGCAGAGGAGGAAGGTACAAAGAAGCTCCTTATCTCTAGGTACTTCGACTTTAAAATGAATGATGATAACTCCCTTCTTTCTCAAGTACATGCGTTACAAGTGATAGTGAATAAATTGAAGGCGGTAAAGATTGATATTCCTGAAGTTTTTCAGGTTGGTGCAATTGTTGCGAAATTGCCACCAACTTGGAGTAACTATAGGAAAATACTTCTACATAATTCTGAGGATCTTTCCTTGGAACAAATTCAGGAGCACCTTCGAATCGAAGAGGAATTGAGGGTGAGAGAAAAAAATGGCAAATGTCAATCTTAACGCCGGTTCCTCCAAGGAAAATGATGTAAGTGACAGCAAGCCTAACAAGAAAGGTGGAAATAAAGGTTTTCATATTGGATCTAAGAAAAACAAAGACGCTTTTAAGAAAAAAAGTGCAGAAGGAAAATATTGCTATGTTTGTGGCAAGAACGGGCATTTTGCTCGTGATTGTAGGCACCGCAAGGGTGCAAATAACAAAAATGCAGCATGTGCAACTAAAATGGATGATGATGAGATCATCGCCGCTGTGAGTGAAGTCATGGCGGTACAAGGTAAAGTTCCTGGATGGTGGTATGATACATGTGCTGCTTCTAGGGAGACTACTACATCACTTGGGGATGCCTTTCCCCAAGTACTTCCAGGAGGTCCGAGCGGGAGATGCTTCACCGTATCTCTAGCCACTCCTTCCCATGAACTTGGCCTGTATGTTGGAGTGTGTAGAGTAGTGGCGTTCTGCGGACGATTACGTACCCTTACAGGAGGTAGCCCATAGAGCCATCCACGCTCTTAGGGCCCATTTTAGTGATCAGTTGAGAGGTTCGCAGTTCGGGGAGATAACACCCATAGCCCCAGGAAGCTTCGGGTTACAATTTAGTCCCGACCGTACCTCTAGCCACCCCTACCCACCACTCTCCCCAGCCACCTCATCTGTACAAAGAGAGACCACCGGCACGATGCTGTTGGCTAGCGCTATGCTGCATAACATCACCCAGGGAGCCTTAGCTAGAGCAGAAGAGAGCTTAGACTACTGGCAAAAACAGTACAGGGCCCTAGAGACTCTACGAGAGACCTGCCATTCCCCAAACCCAAATGGTACTTCTCACCACCCCACTTACCTCACCGCTGACCCAGGAACCGGTTCTCCTAGAGCTCCACCCCCAGATCCACCCCACTACTACCCAGCCATACCCCCTCCTTCTGCATTTAACCCATATATAGTTGACGACTTCATCTCAGTGCCTCTAGTAGACCACATTCCTACACCATATTACGATCATTACCCCACCATCCCTACTCTCCTGTACCATCCATATCCCCACATCCCTACCCCCATCACCACAAGGAGATGTAGGAAATACCCCAGCACCTATATCCGATTGTCCACTTCCCCACCGTTTGAGACCTGAGCTCCGTGGTCCCCGTATCACTGTGCACCCAGACCCGATCAGAGACACGTCCACCTTAGAGGAGCTTTACCGCACTTACTTCGGAGATCCCAGTAGCAGTCACGTAGCCGGAGGGGGAGCCAGTACCAGTCAGGGACTTGAGGACGAGGAGGAGAGTGACCCAGAGGAGTTGGAACCGGCTAGCCCTTAGTCAGTATAGTCCACCCCGGGGTAAACTGAGGTCTGCAGGCGTAGTCTATCGGTGCTTTTGTTTTGTTTTATAGTCAGTTTGAGTCTGGAGTAATCTTTGTATCAGCCTGAGGGTTTGTTTGATGTACTTGCTATTGCTACCCTTATGTACCTTATTATTGTTAGCTTGTTGTTGTCTTAAGATTTGTATTGTTATCTCCTACTAGTAAGTTGTCAGGCTAGCAGCTCGACCTTGGATAGGTTGCTTGAAAAATTAGGTGATGGAGTATTACTGTAAGATTGTAGATTATAGTACTTGGACTAGAGGCATGGAGCTAGAATTCTAATATGGACACGCTTTTCCACTTTTGGATAAGTATAGACCATACACATAGGATTTCTTATCTTCATCTGTATAACTAAAATAACCCGTCAGCAGTCCAAAATAAAGAAAGTATAATTAAAGAAAACAAATAAAGGCTGATGGCATACAAAGGTGATTTACCTCATTTTTTAATACTAAATTTCCCGAACGAGTGGTTCGTGGTGCTCCCAGGCGCTTAGGCGTACCCAGGAACGAAGTCCTGGGAATACTCAGGAATGAACCCTGAGGAGTCCCAAACATGTTGTTTGGCTGGAGTCAAGCCAGATCTCGAGCGTACCTGGACACGTGGATCTAAGGTAGTGTAGGTTCGCACTCAGAGGCAAGCTCTGAGCGTTCCCAAACACGTGGTTTGGGCGGTCTCGAGAGCGAGTGATATAGAATTATTGTGTACTAGTGGGTACCGAAAATTGTGTCAGATGTCGTAGTGTGGTGTTCTCTTCCACGTGTCTCCCTCCTTTGGCAATGTACGCGGCGAACGACCTACGTGATTCGAAAAAGTTAGCCTTAGCCATTGAAAACGAAGGGTACATAGAGTTATTTATGGATGAAATGAGTTTACCTGTCGATTAATTGTTGCACAAGTGTGAAGTCGTGCTGGCTCTTGATTAGGGAATCAAGGTATATTACCTTGTTCCACTTTGATACAATGACAATTAGAATCCAGTGCCACCTACACATGTATGCCGCCATAGTTCTTAAAACTAAGTTCGTGTTGCTATGAAGTACAAATCAATGAGTGGAGCACTTACCTCTAGTTGTAGGGCACAAGTATGTACTCCTTGTCATTGTGAGCATGCAGTCTCGTCGTTACGTAATCCTCGAGGTAGGATGCATCATCGTTGATGCATTGCTCAGAGACTAAGTGCGGGTTGAGAAAACCGACCGGTTCTTTTCTTTGTTTGGCTTCTAGGATCATGTGTCTATACATAAGCAAGGAGTCATGGCATTTATCAGTATTACATGAATGTAGACTGTAATTGTACAAACTTACAGTGTCCAGCATCTTAAAATTCAGGCATCGAGGGCGTCAAGGTTGAAGAGATCGAACAAGTCGTCGAAGCCCACCACGAAGAAGCCGGGCTCGTGGAGAAAATTCCCCACCGTGTACTTGACGGTGAAACCCGTAGGGCGTTGTGTCCTCGTCTTATTGGTCTTTTCCATGTACCACACATGTAAAGAAGTGGCACCCATTCCAAGGCTGACTAAGAGTGTATCCAGGACCAACGGCTTTCCTAGCTTGTATGTCTAGCTCTTTTGAGCCACCTTGATTTTCTCCGATTTGGTCTTACAAAGACGCTGATATGTGTTCTTCACGGGAGACGAATGGACATGATGTTTGCGTATGCTCAGTGTGGTCTTCATGGGAGCCGATATGGTGGCATGCCGACGCGGATCAGGTGTACGTGGGGACATCGAAGGGAGGGTCAGAGAGGACACATGCTCTATGTGAGTTCCTTCTCGGAATATACATGGAATCGACCGATTTTTTAGCTGCGGAATTACCGCACGGAGGAGCGGTAGTACCGCTCAGTACATCCCGAGAGGAGGTCTGCAAGGACCTCCCAGGAGATCTTCAAGACCTCCTAAAGGTCTTGGCCTCTGTGCACTGAGCCAGTCCCAAGAACCCAAGCTAGCTCGCACAGACAAACAATGGTGTGATCAAATCTATACAACAACTGAGAAGAAGCAAAAGAGAACTTAACATATATTAATTAAAGACCTTTCGGTCAAGCTTCTTACAAGGGGTTTGCCTCTTGGGCTACAGTAGAAGAGCACTAACAGCGGAGATAAAAACACAAAGGCGCGGAGCCAGCCGACAAGCCCATGGGTTATCGAGTGGAGGACGTCCCCTAGGTCACATGGTCCCCAAAGACCTCTTCTTCTTGGAGCTTTGAGCTCCCTGGAACTTCCTGATCTGCTGATTAAAATAGAGGGCACAAGCCATGAGTACTTTTGAATGTACTCAGCAAGCCGTGGGGAAATGAATGCAATAATACTCATGCAAGGCTTGCCAAAAGAGGGTTGTATGGTTAGTTGCAAAAAGCAATGTTTGACAGCAAGTAATATAAGTAGATTGAAATGCTCAGGTTAAAACAATAATACATAAATACCTTTGATTTCAAAAGAGGCCGTGAGCACCCACTCACTCCCAAGACCACTCTGGAGCGCCCACTCTAGAGCTCCCAAAGACCACTCGTGGGAGGTCTGGTCGCACCCACGACCAGGACCTCAACCACGACCACTTTGGAGCACCCACTCTAGAGCTCTACAACCAGCCCCTGGAGCACAACTCAAGCCAACCATGACCCCTCTAAAGTCGGTCAAGGTCTCTTCGAGGCAAAGCCACGGCTTCTCGCAGAAACGTCCAGGGACACAATTTTATAAAAGTCTACCCTTTTGCACCACTTCTTCGGGAGATGTCCATAACCAAGGACTTGGCTATTCGAATAGATTTTACGCTCTGCAGAGGTGTACAACTTTACCCACAATCCACGATCTCTCTAGTGGGACGGATTTCCGAGAAGACCCTTACTCACTTCTGAAGGTGAGCAGTCTAGAGAGCGTGGCAAGGCCTTTAGAAAGCTTTGAACTGGCTCGAAGCTGCCCGTTAAGGTTTCATAACTCCCCTGTCAAGTTATCGGTGCCCTCTTGCGCTTAGCGCCAAAGACGCTCCACCACAACAGAAACAAGCCAGCTCATTGCTAATTATTCGGCCCAGGCCATCCCTATAAAATGACCTTGTGGTTGCACGGATTACCCGGATCCACAGACACAAAGTTAGGTCCTTAATCCACTCAGGCAAGGCAACCTCATCCCATTGTGCACATGACACCCCCTTTACTGCATAATCACTTGCCCGAGTGTGAAAACATTTTGGGTTCAACCTGGCCACTGGACCACCCAGTCCTAGCACTGCAAATTTTTAACATGGTGGCCTCGCACCACAATCAACACAGCTATGGCATCAGCACCACAGCTACTTAATAGTGGCACCAACCACAGTTCTATAGTTCCATTAGTCAAGATTATTAATTGATGAGGCATGATTCACAAGACCCACGGTTCTACAGCAAGGCTAAGCATAATCTTACGGTCTCATGTTGGCAATATCAAGCAATACCAACTAAAATTACCCAATCTAAAGTGTCCAAGGGAAATCATGTCAACATGTCAAGTTCCAAATTCCAAGGGGACATAATGTCAAGTAGGAGAATAGCTATTGCCCAAACTAGTTCTATAAAAATAGCCATGCAAGTATCAAAATACTTTTGTAAAATAGGATCAAGATGATCAAGGGATTCCACGACTTGCCTCTGTTGATGAGCAAAGCTTCGGTTGAGGTGGCTTGATCCACGAGCTCTTCAGCAAAACCGAGATCTACACGTTTGCAAAAGAAACCAAATAAGCAAAGAGACTCCAAGAAACCAAAAGAACTTACTTAAAGCAAAAAGAGAGGAGGTCCACTGAGAGGAGGAGGTCCGGGAGGGAGGTCCCAAGAAAGGGAGGTCTAGACCTAAGGAGGTCCGAACCAGAGGAGCTTGGAAAGCTCACCAGAACCGAAAGAGTTGGGAGAAGAGGTTGAGTGAAGAACAGAGAGGAAATGGATGCCCCTGGTGCTCTATTTATAGAGGACAGAAAATAGGAGCACCACAAAAAAGGAGCGACCAGGTTCAAGGTATTGGTACAAAAGGTACACTGCTAGCAAGTACAACAAAGGACTAAAACAGTCAAAAGAGGTGACAAAAAGTAGAAATGAGTACAAAGGAAAGGACATCATTTTAATGTGACTTCAACCCACATCAAATGCGCTTAAGAACCTGAGGCAGAGGAATTGAGAAAACAAGTAGGACAGTCAAAGGAACTGGTTGGGAACAGGAGGGGGTCCTGTGAGAGTCAAAGGAGGTCCTAAAGGGGAGGTCCTGAGGCAAGGGGTCCTGAGGAGGTCAGGACCCAGGGGGAGGTCGAAGGGGGAGGACATGACCCACGGGGGAGGTCATGGCCCACTAGGGTGGTCCTTACAGAAAGACCAGAGGTCTAGACCTCAAGGGTGGGGGAGGTCTAAACCACGAAGGTGGTCTTTACAAAAAGGCAACGGGGAGGTCCGAGAGGACAAGGAGGCCCAAAGGACGGGGAGGTCCGAGAGGACAAGGAGGCCCAAAGGATAGGGAGGTCCTGCGGGGAGGAGGTTCTAAGGACAAGAAGTTAAAGGCGTGGTGAAGCAGGGCTGTCCGATTGAATCCAAGGTCCAAAAGGAAAGGAACGCTCGCACCATCCTAACGTTATATCTCATTTAGGTTGCTCGATATGGATCGACGATCCACAACACCGAATGTTCAGATCGTCAACCTCCATCTCGATCGTGCCATCCAAAAGGATCTGGACGGTCCACGAGTGGGAAGGGTGCGAGGCTGGTTCGGACCGCGCGAAGGGTCAAGGGAGGTCCGAAACCAAAAAGGAGATCCAACAGAGGAGCTCCAAAGGGGAGGTCCTGACGGTCATATCAAGATCACAGGAGGTCCTGACGGTCAGATCAAGATCAAAGGAGGTCGTGAACAGTTAAGATCTCCAAAGGGGAGGTCCTAACGGTCAGATCTAAACAAGGGGAGGTCTGAGTGGTTAAGATCTCCAATGGAGAGGTCATAACGGTTAGATCTAAACAAGGGAAGGTCTGAGCAGTTAAGATCTCCAAAGGGGAGGTCCTAACGGTCATATCTAAATAAGGGGAGGTCTTGACGGCTAAGATCTCCAAAGGGAGGTCCTAACGGTCAAGATCTAAACAAGGGGAGGTCCTGATGGCTAAGATCTCCAAAGGGGAGGTCCTAACGGTCATATCTAAATAAGGGGAGGTCTTGACGGCTAAGATCTCCAAAGGGAGGTCCTAACGGTCAAGATCCGAACAAGGGGAGGTCTTGACGGCTAAGATCTCCAAAGGGAGGTCCTAACGGTCAAGATCTGGGCAAGGGGAGGTCCTGACGGCTAAGATCTCCAAAGGGAGGTCCTAACGGTCAAGATCCGAGCAAGGGGAGGTCCTGACGGCTATGATCTCCAAAGGGAGGTCCTAACGGTCAAGATCCGAACAAGGGGAGGTCCTGACGGCTAAGATCTCCAAAGGGAGGTCTGGGCAATAGGAGATGTCCAACCAAAAGGGGAATCTGGACATAGAGGAATGCCCAGCAAGAGGAAAGTCTAGAGAAGGAGAGAAAGAGACCTAGAGAGGGAGAAGCTAGCCTGGAGGACAAACAAGGCAATCAGAGAAAAGAGGCTAAAAGCCAAAGAACAGCAATAACTCCAAATCAACCAAAAGGAATTAATTGAAGTTTGATTAGTTCAAGTTAAATCTCCACATTCCGAAATCTTCAAGTTAAGCTTTGAGCAAACAACAAAACCAAATGGTTATTTTATTTTGAAATCTTTTCAAAACTCTAGACAAACGGGACGTTACACTCTAGCTAGTCGTGTGGAGAGGCCAGCTGTTCACGCTAGGTAGATGCCAGCATTGAAGGGTCCAAGGTGATGTCCATGTTGGGCCACTATACGAATGTGTGGATGACATCGCCTAGTATCATGATCTCGTCGTTTGGGGGCTTCTTCAGTGGGACGAACATGAAAACATCATGTACCATGTCCACCTGGACCTTCACGAAACTAGTCCCTAGCTGCGCACCGTGTACCAACGTCCCTAGCGGGCATGGATACGCCACCCCCGTCCAGCCTCAACGGGAATGAAGCCAACAAGCCTAACTCTGAGATTGTACAGCGTGCGCTCCTACATAACGATACACGAGTAGCTAAGGCGTCCAACAGGTCTATCTATGTAGCATTCCAGAGATGTACATTACCTAGATGTCGTCGATAGGTAATTGGACGTAGCTATGTTCAGAAAGTGGCGTGGACGTGCAGCTACTCCGACGTTGAGGGGGACTGGCTCCCAAAATAACGGAGGAGGCTTGCGACTTGTTGACGACTAGATTCAGTTTTTCCTCCAATGTTGATACATGTCCTTGAAATTCTGCACGAATCCCCTCTTTCAACCATTCCTCATGCTCGGCCTTGGACCCCTTTCGACTCCTATACGCCACGGAGTCGTGTAAGAATCCCAGCCTCTAAGGTATGTAAACCCAAAGGCCTCGCGTGCGACCTGGATGCTCCTTGTTTCCTAGGGCCGTGGATATTATATCCCTCTCCCTGATTGCTTCGAAGGAGCCTTGGAAAGATTCGGTATTCAATGTTTGCTGCAAGAGATCATCATGTTATTTTAGACCCTATGAAGTTATGGACTTATTAACAACTAGATAGTTTGATATATCTTACCAGACGTTGGGACACTTCCTCGTCTGCCGGGTTTATGAAAGAGATGACGTCCGAAGACATGGTTGATGACCTCGCTCTTAACCAGTTTTGGGTGCGCTCGTCTGTGATCCTGGCAAATGGCGGGGAGGCCTCCCACCAGATTGTCTCCTCATCCTCCCTCCTCCATTGCGGGATTTTACCCGCGTACCCAGTGGTGCCAAGTCTGTGGGTGGTGAGTATTTTGTGTCTGGATAGTCTTGTGCACTGTACTTTGCTCCTACAATTCGTCCATAGTCTTCATCCGCACAAAGACATTCCATGTTTCCAGTGACACAAAATGATACTTCGTGAAGGGCGTTCGATCCTTGTTCACGTACTCCGTTACAAGCGTGCTCTTGAAGGTCTTCCATGCTTTTTCCATTGCGAGGAACACCTGCTGTCGCACAAGTCCCTGGAATTCTGCTGGGATCTCAAACGACCTTGAAATGTCATCCCACAACAGCTCTTTCTCTTCTTCCGTTAGAGACTTCTAGCTTGGTGTGGTGATGGGGACCCGTTCCCTTGCAACTATCTCGTAGGTGGCCCGGAATGCTGCCGCTGCTTTCTTGGGATGCAGAGGGACCCTAACGGGAGTGACCTCCATGATGTTCATTCGACCCTCAGGCATTTTCGATACTCTTCTGCCATCTTGCTTAGGTACCATTTCATCGGAGTGCTAGACGCATTCGGCGACGTCGATGACGGCGGCGAAGACTGTGCGGATGCCATCTCGTTTACTTGCTTTCTATGGAAACTTGTCAGCAAAAGGAAAAAGAATTTTTTCTTGATCGAAAGTTTTCTTGTCTAAAACTAGGAATGTAATGCAACTCAACATAGGAAAAAAAATCAACACATGCCCTCCCCAAAAAAAATCAACACATGCCCTCCCCACAATAAACTTTGTAACATAAAATTAACATGAATGAAGGAGAGATGAACATTTGATAGTCTTGATATCAGTCAACTACAAGCTATACAATGCCTAACATTGAAAATTTTAGTTTGCCTCAGGCACTGAATTTTCAAGCACACCAAATTATGTCATGTACATTATGTAACCACAAGGCTAATCATATATAAATCATCATGATCCGTGACTAAAAGTATGCCAGAACAAGGCTCACTAGTCAAGGCCAAATCAATTAAAAACCATTTTATCTCCTAGTAAACCAACACTGCAAGATGAAACTTACACAGATCTAGTGTTAGGCTAAGCTCTAGTAACAACTGCAAAGGTACAAACTAATTACGTTTCAGCTAATTTTAACAATTTCAAGCAAATCATATAATGCTGGTTTTCCAGCTTGCTTGGCCAATCTCTGGAAACAAAATAGGATCAAATCCATATCCGTCCCAAAGCCCCTACTCCAAACTGAGTAGTGATTCCAAAACTTTAATTCATTCCCACCCCAAACTCAGTCACCAAGACGAAAATAAAACCCCTAATTCATGTGATCCATCATAAGCGCAGAATCAGATGCTACTTTTCCCCATTCAGTCTAATTTTCCCCATTCCTTCTATTGTCAGAGGCAAACACTCCCAAAAAAAGAATGATGTAAAAGCTAAAGCCCACCCAAGTCTCCATGCATATCTAATTTTCTTGATTCCTTCTACCATCACAAGAAAATAAAACTAAAGAAACATGTTCCAAACTAACCATGCTGGTGCATCCAAAACAAAGCCTCAATATTTCCTAGACTCACCGATGGGGGTGGCATCGAGGTTGGGGTAGCGTCGTCGAGGTCGGAGGTCAAGGGCGTCGTCGTCGAGGTCAAGGGCAACGACGTCGCGGTCGGGGGCGCTCGGGTGGGGAGGGGGATGGGTGAGCGAGGAGTAAGGATGCAAACCCTAGCGGGGCCCTACTAATAAAGGGATATCACATGCGGTTCTATTCCAGAACCGTCTGTGATAAGTATCACAGACGGTTCCATAATATAACCGTCTATGATATGCGACCATATCACAGACGATTCTATTTTAAAAACAGTATGTGATGTGCGACCATATCACAAACGGTTCTATTTTAGAACCCTCTGTGATACATATCACAGATGGTTTGTTCCATTAAACCGCTTGTGATAGTTCCTTCTTAGCTAAAAAATTGTGATAGTTCCTTCTATAGCTAAAAAATATTCTGTTTTTCGGCTAGCCTCAGGAAATGCTAGTCATGCCCTCTGAAAACAAGAAAGCAGATACAATCACAAATGTAATAATTTCTTAATTACTGAATCAATTACAATAGAATAATTTCTTAATTACATGCCGAGTTTCTTAATTACAATGGAACAATTTCCAAATAGGTGTTCACCGTGTAGGATCATTCCACTTGGCTATTTATTTTTTTAAAATAGCCTTTCACTATGATCGACACGCATATAGCTAGCTTCCTCACTGGGTTCTTCCTCCACGACATTCTCAACTCTGACAATCCTTCTTTTTCTGTGAAGAACTACGTGGCGGTTCTTATTTGCCGGGTCTGTTACATAAAAACTTGAACAACTTGCTTAGCAAGTACGAATGGTTCGTGATTGTATCCGACATGTTCGAGGTCCACAGTAGTGACGCCGTACTTATCGACCTTCACACCGTATGGAAGTTTGACCTAATGGCACCGAAACAGATGGATCTTGAAAAGTATGTAGTCGAGCTCCCAAATCTCCTCTACGAACCCATAGTAGGAGCTCAACCCACGTGGCCCTTGCTGTCATCGGAGTGATTCTTATTCTTGTATCGGGATGCTTTGCACACCGGATATACATGCATGTTTGCATACTCTTTACGGTAGAGGATACAATCGTTCGGATATGCATGTATTATTTCTACTTCCATTCCCAATTAACAAGGAACCTTCTTGGCTTGGTATGTAGTTCTGGGCAACACATTTTTATCCGGAAGGATGTCTACTAGGAGACCTAACAACACCGTGAAACTCTTGTCGAACCAACCATTGCTTGCCTTCAATTTCAGCAGTTCAAGCACGGATGACATCCTTGTGTATTCCAGCTTGCAGCCCAGGAACAAAGGTTTCTCCGAGTCCTCTATCAAGCCCTCGAATTCACCATATCTCACTATAGTTCTCTTCTGCATCACATAGCATTTAATCCAGATTGTCACCATACGACCTATCCTCATTGAAAGCACAGTCCACATCCGGCATATCGTTGTTTCCCTCTATGATGTTACTACCTTCCTATATAATCTGCTCTTTACCGTGAATGTCCAACATGTATACCCCTTTTTGAAACCCCTTCGAATCAAGTGCACTTTGATCTGCGCTGAGTTGGTAAACATCTTTAGATTATCGCACTCAATGTATGGACAATACATAAATTTCATCCCCTTCTTCAACATATCCTGCTCGGTAGCTCTTCTAAAAGCAGACACGCCATCAATGTACTCTTCACTCACACAGTTCTCAACGTACATCCAGCTTCGGTCCATCCACGCTACGCATGTAACAAATTAGTTTTAAATTAGATTAATGCTCCTATAGCTAGCTAGCCATCACACTACATATCATTCCCCTTAAATTGTAGCTAGCTACGTATTATTCATGAAGCAATATATATATCAAGCAAGAATATATTGAAGTAGACTAGGAGTAGTGAGACCCATTCTTAAATTGGTGCAAACTACCAAGCTAGATCTAAACCTAGCAATCTTCTCTCTTTATTATAATGCATATACTTAGAAGCAAATACTAACCTTAGATCACTAAGAACAAATAGATCTACAAGCACACTTGCAAATCCGCGGCATATTTTCACCAAACGCCCCAAATCACTTGTCCCAAAGAAGGCTTTTTCGGTGTGGTATCGCTCTACAGACAGATCTGTTAGGATGGGCCAAGTATTTAATAACAGAGTACATATCACAGATACTTCCAACCACAAACTGTCTGTGATACAAAATTATCACAAACAGTTCTTGTTAAGAACAGTCTGTGAATTATTACAAACGGTTCGGACTAAAAACCAAGTGTGACGTCTGCAATTATCATAGACGGTGCTTGTTAAGAACCGTCTGTGAATTATCACAGACAGTTCGGATTAAAAACCATCTGTGATGTCTGCAATTATCACAGACGGTGCTAGTTAAGAACCGTCTGTGAATTATCACCGATGGTTCGATTTTAAAAACAATTTGTGATATGCGACCATATCACAGACGGCTCTATTTTAGAACCATCTGTGATACATATCACAGACAGTTTGTTCCACTAAACCGCTTGTGATAGTTCCTTCTATAGCTAAAAAATATTATGTTTTTCAGCTAGCCTCAGGAGTAAATATGTATGACTTGTTTTTCACTGGTTAGTAATGTCGTCATGTCGTTATACTGAGATCGTTTACATAGAAGACAGTAAGATAAACATGTTATTCAGTAAACATGTTCAACATAGATAGTAACTAGGGGTGAAAACGGATCGGAAACGGACGGATAATGACTCTGCCATATTTGTTTTCACATTTTTTCCTGGATCCGGATACTTAATACGGATACCCCTGATACTTAATACGATGCAAATAATATCGAATACTTAATACAGAGCTAATATTTAATCTAAACGAATACTGTCATGATATTTTTTCTAACATAAAACCCCTTAAATTGCATGCCGAAATTAAAAAAAACATATAACTAATTTGTTTGATGCAAATATTCATGAATTGTTCATATATTCAGCAACCACACATAACATTGACACTAGCAAGGTGCATTAATTAGTTCATCACAAACATAACACTTAGTGTACCACATTTAACTCCTAAGTCATAACTCACAAGTCAACATACATAACATGAATAAAACTTAGTTCATCACATAAAACGTAGTTCACACTTAGGTCATCACAGTTCAATAATGCTAAGAATCCAAAAGGTCATTCACTTTGGCAATCAAAAGGTCATTCATCCATATCCTCCCACACGCCCTCCTCCAAATCATCCATATCCTCGTGGTTCTCGCAACTACAAGTTGTAGTTCAATGAGTATCATTTATCAAGGTGACATTAAATTAAGCCAATAAGCTAGATAGTTAGGTAAAAAAACAGAGAAATCGCTGCTGCTTGCAAAGCATCGTTCAATGCCCTCCATGTCCATCTCAGTGAGGATAGATCCACCAATATCTCCACCGGGTTTTGCATGTTTCTAATTTACTCAGAAATATATTTCAATCAGCCATACCACCTTAAGTGCTGCAGAAAGTAACATGGCTCACTAATTAATCTCAATTTGTGGCATCCGACAAACCATCAAGAAGCACGCAGTCATCATCATGAACGACATTAGAATCATTACAGTAGTATCCGTCACAAACTCACAAAGCGTATCACCACAATCCCCATAAGGATCGTTGAAACAATAATCATCACAACAGATGTATTGTCAAACCATTACTCCATTACCATTAGTAGCCACAAATAACAATCATAACATCATAAGTTCATAACAGATGTATTGTCAAACCATTACTCCATTAGTAGCCAGTAGGTACTACAATAAGCATGGCTGCATCAACATTCAACAATCAAGAAGATCCTTACCAGTGACAGTGAGGGGATGTGCTGGAGCCGGACTGCTGGCCGGCGGAGGCAGGCCACGGGCGAGGTGGATGGCGACGGGGAGGCCGGGCGAGGCAGGCCGGGCGAGGCAAGCCGCAGGGGAGATGGTCACGGACGACCAGACTGAAGGCGCAGGGAGATGAAGGCTAGGGAGATGGCCATGACGAGGCGAGATGGCTACGGAGGCAAAGCCGCAGCGCAGGTGGACGGCGCGGGAGGCGAGGGCGGCGCGCGGCACCACCGGGATCGAGCTGCCGATGGGCGAGATGGACGGCGACAAAGCGAGAGAGGGCTCGTGGCGGGCGCCGGCGACGTGACGAGGCAAGGGCGGTGGCGCGGCCGACTTTTGCCGCGTGGATCGGAGGTCGGAGGGCGGCGGCCGATCAAGGGTCTCCGCCCTAGGGACTTAGGGAAAAAGGCAAAAGGGAGTAAGGACTAGGAGACTTAACCCTAATCCTAAGGGCTATACGCTGTGGGCCGGCTGGGCACTTGGGCCAAAACTCCGGATATCTGGATTAGCCTTATCCGGATAATCCGTTTCCGTATTTGTTTCCGCCGGATATCATCGCTACCATATTCGTTTCCGTTTCCGGGAAAAAAATCCGAATTAGTTTTCGATCCGAAAAATATCAGAGAAAAATCCGATCCGGGATAATCCGAATCCGTTTTCGTCCGGATCGGTCGGAAACTATCCGATCCATTTTCACCCCTAATAGTAACTTTAACTCCAAACTAGATTTTTTTTCAATTTTGTATTGATATTGATATATGGCCAAATAGCGTGGCCAGATGCTTCTTACAAATTTTAAAATAAAAAAGTAGAAACCTAACTAATCAAAGTTTTCTAGTGGCGGAGGGTAGCCTGCAATCTCCGTCTTTAAAACTTCATAGGCGACTTTGTCGGCATGGGAGGGTTCAGGATCAGTGTAGTAAGCGTGAAACTCGTCCACCTGTTGACGCGATCGTTCGAGAGTCGCCCAATGATGCTCCGACTAAAGAATAAAGTCGTATTGCGCCCATAGACTGTCTTCTCTTGCTCTAGGGGTGTCGGCTAGGTAGAATTGGTCGCCCGCCACCTCGATGTAGGAGTCGAATCAACGGTAATCCTCCTGGAGACGTGCAACATCATTTTGGAGGACCACGTCGATGGCGAGGTTAGCTCGCCAGAAGCTGGAGACCACCCAAAAGACACGGCGGAGGAGGACGTCCTGACGACGGAATGTCACCGTCACGTGGCCTGGCATTATCTCCAGCGGAGGAGGGAGGACACTATTAGAAGAGTTTACTTTCGCAGCATCCGCCACTGTACAGCTAGAGAGGTGCTCGTATAAGATGGCTAGGTAGGCCAACAATGCCGGCGACAAGGAAGAAGAGTAGGGAGCCGTTTCTTTAAAATTATATTAGTTTGTGCTTGAGAGTAGAGCGATGTAGGGATTCATCTTCGGTGACGGCTGATTATTTTTATAAAATAAGGAATAAATTCAGCTCATGAGACGAAGAGACGCATCGGGGAGTCGAAGCGGTATTGATGCGTTTAAGAGATACTTATCACAGACACTTTCAACCACAATCTGTCTGTGATACAAAATTATCACAGTCGGTGCTTGTTAAGAACCGTTTATGAATTATCACAGACGGTTCTAATTAAAAACCATCCATGATGTCTCCAATTATCATGGATGGTTCTTGTTAAGAACCATCTATGAATTATCACAAACGCTTCTTATTAAAAACCGTATGTGATAATTACATATTACAGACGGTTCTAACCATCGCTAATAATATAGACGGCCGCGCTTGTAAAACCGTCTGTGATAATTATAACATCAACGGATTCTGGGGAACCGTCTGTGATGAGGCGTCCAGTATAGCCTTCTCTATAGTAGTGTAGGTAGCATCTCCAGCACCTGTTATTCCTCTGGTGCGGTCTGAAGTTGGTTCCAAAGTTGATATTTGGGCATGGGGGATTTAGTCGGTTTCTAGGTTTTAATATGAAATTTTTAGAATTTACAAATTATTTCTCGGGATTACTTAAAACTTCAAGGTTTAAAACACAATATGTTTTTTCAAGCCGCACAAATTAATAGGAAATATCCGAAACCCTAGGGGCTGAACCGCAAAAATGCTACAACCTAAAAAAATTTGTCCTTTAGACCAGAGAAATTATAACCGCAAAAATGGCTTAGACTATGGTGGACCATGAGGCCAGCTCAACCCATATGGCGCGCAAAAAGGGGTTGCGGCAAGGGTTTACAACCTAAGCCACACACGTAGCTCGATCTAGGTGGCACACACCTCTGGCGTGGCGCATGGATGTCGGCGATGGCCACTTCTCGCGGGCAGCATCTGGGTCGTCGGGCCCAGATTTACCGACGACGGTTTCGGGATGCGCGGTGGCGGTAGAGCGATGGGCTCTCGGTGGCTCATCGCGCAAGGGTGCAACAGGTGCGCATGGCAAGGCACATCGGGCGGTTTTGGCGAGCGCAGCGGCAAAGACGCGGCCGAGGAGGCCTCGATCAAGCGAGTGGCGCGCTCGCAGTGGTTGCGGGCGTGAGGATGGCAATTAATGCGGCGGCGCAAGACGGCGCGCAAAGAAGCGTGTCTTGGTGGCGAACGATGATACGCGCACAACGGCAGCGCCAAGACGGTGGTTTACGCCCCGCGGCTGGTTTCATGTTGGGCATCGACGCACGCGCGACGCCAACAGGCGCCACGAGCAATGGCCGCTGCGGCACGACGACGGATCGGGTAGTGCAAATGGCGGGTGGTGACGAATGTGCGGGGCATGCTTGCTCGGCAGGGCGGGCCCACGCGAGCAGCGCCGATGCTCACGGTGGTGCATCTGGTGCATGTGGCGCGTCGCACGGCAGGGCGGAGCAGCGGGTTCGTGCAGCATTCAAGGCCAGCACGATGCGAGCGCACGCCACTGTGGGTCGGCACGGCTAGTGGATGAGACTTGCGGGCGTGCTAGCCAGGGATGGAGGTGCGCATCGGCGCACGGGCCGACGGTGGTGCTGGCTTCTAGGTCGGCAACGAACACAATTCACTACAACAAAACAAGCTATAGAAGACGCCTTATCACAGACGATTCAAAAGGAACCGTTTGTGTTGGATCTGTCGAGGCCAGGTACCAGTCTATCATAGACGGTTCTTATTAATAACCGTCTGTGATAGGCATATATCACATACGGTTCATTAATAGAACCGTCTATGAACTATCACAGATGGTTCTATTAAATAACCATCTGTGATAATCTCCTGTACCACAGACGGTTGTCAACACAGACCGTCTGTGAAATATCACCGATGGTTCTATTAAATAACCGTCTTTGATAATCTCCTGTACCACAAAAGGTTGTCAATAAAGACCGTCTGTGAACTATCACCGACGGTTGTATTGAAAAACCGTCGGTGATAGTTGTATATCACAGACGGTTCATAATAAGAATCGTCTGTGATATCCTCGCGCTATAAATTCCTGGACCAGACTCCCTGCCCATTCCCATTTGAGCCACCACCCAGGTGTTTGTCCACTGCGCCGCTGACAGAGAGGGAAGGGAGGAGAAGGAGAGGAGAAAGGGAGGAGAAGGAGAGGATTCTCGAGAGGTTTGGTATTTCTGTGGTAACAATCTATAACCCTTTAGAGCATCTGTAATATACGTGCTTAATTAGCCAGTTCAAATAGCTAGATTTAACGCTAGGAACCGATTCCACACATTGAAGTCAGCCGATTAAAAGCAAAACTCTAGGAATCGATGCAAACTTTGCATCCGGATGCAAGTGAATAGAATAATATTTTTGATCGTGTGGTTAGCATATGCATTAAGTTCGTGGAGGCGAAGGAAATGGAGAGAGAGAGCGTTGAGAGAGATTTTATTTCTTTTTTGATTTTTTTAATAAGATGTCGGTCCCACTTAAGAGTAAGAATCGGATCAATACATTGGGGGAAAAATGAGTAGTTCTTTGAATGCTTACGTGGCATCTCTTTGAATTGGCATCGTTTCAATACACTGGAGATGCTCTTATGTTGCTATAAATTAATCGCTAATCAATTTAAGTATGTTTGGTAAATAGGAAGCTCATTGCGCCGCCGACAGAGAGGGAAGGGGGGAGAAGGAGAGGATTCTCGAGAGATATTTGGTATTTTCTTCGTGAGCTCCAAGGGTAACGATCTATAACCTTTTATGTTTGCTATAAATTAATCGCTAATCAATTTAAGTATGTTTGGTAAATAGGAAGAGTACGTACTTGCATTTTATTAATCTAATTTGACACTAATTTGTTACATGCGTAGCGAGATGGACCGAATCGATGTACGGTGAACCGTGTGAGTCAAGAGTACATTAATGGCGTGGTTGCTTTTAGAAGAGCCGCCGAGCAGGATATGTTGAAGAAGGGGATAAATTTTATGTACTGCCCATGCATTGATTGCGGTAATAAGAAGATGTTTAACAATCCGGCGCAGATCGAAGCGCACTTGATTCGAAGGGGTTTCAAAAAAGGGTATACATGTTGGACCAGTCACGGTGAAGAGAAGATTATACCGAAAGTTAATAAGGACGACATCGCCGAGGAAGTCAACGATATGCCGGATGTGGACTGTGCTTTTGATGAGGAAAGGTCGCACGATGACAATCTAGATCAAATGCTACACAATGTAGAAGAGAACTACAGTAAAAGAGAGTTTTGTAAATTCGAGGGCTTAATGGGGGACTCAGTGAGACCTTTGTTCCCTGGCTACAAGCCGAAATACACAAGGTTGTCAACCGTGATTGAACTGCTTAAATTGAAGGCAAGCAATGGTTGGTCCAATAAGAGTTTTACGGCGTTGTTAGGTCTCCTAGCCGACATCCTTCTGGAGGAAAACGTGTTGCCCAGCACCACCTACCAAGCAAAGAAGGTTTTTTGTCCATTGGGAATGGAAGTAAAAAGAATACATACATATCCGAACAATTGTATACTCTACCGTAAAGAGTATGTAGACATGCATGTATATCCCGTGTGCAAAGCATCCCGATACAAGCGTCAGAATACTGCTAAGGTGAAGCAAGGACCTCCTGCTAAGATATTGTGGTATCTACCTGTGATCCCACGTTTGAAGCGTTTATTTGTGAAACCAAAGGAGGCAAGATTGTTGCATTGGCACTCGGAGGAGTGTAAAAAAGATGGAAAGCTAAGACACCCTACTGATTCTGCCCAATGGAGAAACTTCTATCGGAGCTTCGAAGAGTTCGGTGCGGAACCGAGGAACATAAGGTTAGGGTTGAGTACAGATGGAATGAATCCTTTCGGTAACATGAGCAGCCGATATAGCACCTGGCCCGTGAATCTATGTATGTACAACATTTCTCCTTGGCTGTGTATGAAGCGGAAGTACATTTTGATGTCACTACTTATCCAAGGGCTGAAGCAACCTGGGAATGATATTGATGTGTACCTAGCACCATTGCTGGAAGATCTTGTGACACTGTGGAACGAAGGGGTGCATGTATGGGATGCGTACAAACGAGAGAACTTTACTTTACGCGCCATGTTGTTCTGCACCATCAATAATTTTCCTGCCCTTGGTAACCTGTTGGGCTTCAGTACAAAATGAGCCAAAGCCTGTCCGCATTGCTTAGATGCTACGGAGAGTGTATGGCTAAACAATTCGCGCAAAACTGTATATATGTGTCACCGTAGGTTCCTTCCTAGGAGTCACCCATACCGCAAGATGAAGAAACAATTCAATGGAAATAAGGAGGATGGTTCAGCTCTAAGGGCTTTTAGAGGGAAAGAGGTCTATGATATGGTTAATGATATCGATGTTGTGCTTGGGAAGGGACGTAAATTAAGAACCCGTCAGAAGAACATCTGGAAGAAGCGGTCAATTTTTTGGGACTTGCCTTATTGGGAGCACTTAGAAGTTCGCCACTACATCGACATCATGCACGTGGAGAAGAATGTATGTGATAGCTTGATTGGTCTCTTACTGAACATTAGTGGCAAAACAAAGGTTGGTGTTAACGCACGGCATGACTTGGTTGATATGAATATAAGGACCGAGTTAGCACTAAAAGATACCGATACAGGACGAACATACCTTCCCCCAGCTTGCTACACACTGTCCAAGGCCGAGAGAAATGAACTGTGCCAGAGCTTGTATGGTGTGAAAGTCCCGTCTAGTTACTCCGCTAACATTAAGAAACTTCTTTCTATGCAAGATTTGAAATTAATTGGTATGAAGTCTCATGATTGCCATGTGTCGATGACACAAATGCTTCCTGTTGCAATTAGGAGTATCTTGCCGAACAAGGTTCGAGTGGTAATCTCGAGGCTGTGTTATTTCTTCAACTCAATTGCTCAGAAGGTCATCGTTCCCCAAGGATTAAATGCTCTGCAGGCCGAGGTGGTGACGACTCTATGTCATCTTGAGATGTATTTCCCTCTGTCTTTTTTCGATATCATGGTCCATCTCATTATTCACCTTGTGAAAGAGATAAAGATATACGGCCCCGTGTTCCTACGTCACATGTACGCGTTCGAGAGGTACATGGGAATTCTCAAGTCCTACGCACGAATCGATCTCGATCGAGGGCAAGATCATCAAAGGTTATGCAATCAAGAGGTCATTGAGTTCTGCGTCGACTACATGGCTCGTGGAACCGATAGGTGTGCCTCTATCTCGCCATGAGGGGAGACCGATGGTACCGGGACCATCGGAAGGAAATCAATCACTCCCGATCTGGATACGCACCTCAAGCCCATTTCACGGTCTTGCAACACATGACCCAAGTGTCCCGCACATCGATGAGCACAAAGACATGGTACGCTAATGTAATCCGCACGGTCGGAGGTTTGGATCACGAAGAGCTCAACCGCTTGCTCAACGAATGGTTAAATGTGCGAATCACGGGAGGTCTTCAAGTGATGATACGCTGCTATGGTTGGCAAAAGGGCCACAATTTACAATTGTCACATGGCAAGGATACTGACATAAATGGGTACACATTTTATACTGGCATTCAGATAGGAAGAGCATGATCGAACAAATGTGTCCGTATAGATGCATTCAAGATACCGATGGGTCGAGGAGCTCCTATTATGGGCAAATAGAGGAGATATGGGAGCTCGACTACGTGCTTTTCAAGATCCCCTATTTCGGTGCCATTGGGTCCATCTCCCACAAGTGAAGGTCGACAAGTACGGCGTCACTACCATGGACCTCGAACGTGTCGGATGCAAAGATGAACCATTCGTACTAGCTAACCAAATTGTTCAAGTCTTCTATGTAACTGACCCGGCAAATAAAACGCGCCACATAGTTCTTCATAGAAAAAGGATGATTGTCGGAGTTGAGAATGTAGTGGACGAGGAAGAATACAATCAATTTGACGAGTTGCCTCCTTTCGGAGACGGCATCAGGCTCGACGAAGAACCCAGTGAGGAAGCTAGCTATATGCGCGTCGATCATCATGAAGGGCTATATTTTAATTAAGAATTTTCTCCATTGTAATTAATTTATTTCATAACATGAGACATATCAATGTGGACTTGCCATGTGTTATGGACTTGTAATCTCTTATATATTTTGATGTCAACATGGAATTGTCATATCTGATTTTGACGTCAATGTGGACTTCATTGTAATGTGGAATGATAATATTATGCGCTTGTAATAAACAGACGATAAAAAGACCATATCCTTTTTATATCACAGACGATAAAAAAGGATTAACGATCCTATCTTAGCCTTCAAATCTTCATAAGCCTTCTCGTCGGCTTAAGTGGTGGCGGATCGTATTGATCGCCGATCAAACGCCTCCACTGCGACCTTACACGCCGATTCGGCTTGTAGCCGTTCGGACTCATAACCAAGCCCCATATAGCCTGACAAAAGAGATATTTGGGAGTCAGAGCGATGTTGGAAAATGAAGAGACGAAGCCGTGCGATCGTGAGACGAAGAGACACACACGAGAAAATGAAGAGACTTGTTCATTTGTCACCAGGATGTCAGGTTATCACAGACGGTTCTAGTATGGCACCGTCTGTGATAAGGAATCATAGACGGTTCTATTAAGGAACCGTCTGTGATATATTTTATCACAGACGGTTCTATTAAAGAACCGTCTGTGATATGGAACTTATCACAGACGGTTCGTAAATAGAACCGTCTGTGATTTCTTTTCACAGACGGTTCCATAATAGAACCATCTATGATAGGCCCTTATAACCCTAGGGCTCGCCCATTCATCTCCCCAGTGCTGCCCATTCATCTCCCCAGTGCCGCCGATTCATCTCCCCATTCCTTAGCCTGCTCAGCTCTCGCACGCTCCATCGCCTCCTCTAGGGTTCGCTCGTTCACCTCCCCGTAAGCCCCGACACCGCCACCCCCGACATCGCCGACGCTGCCGCTGCCTCGACGTGCGGTCTCCTCCCCGTGTCGGCATCCTCGCTCTGCATTGGCCTCCTCTAGGGCTCACTCGTTCACTCCCCTTAATCCCCAGCCGACACCGCCGCCTCCGACCTCGGCGTCGCCATCCCCGACATCGACGCCGCCGCCGTCCTCGACGCACGGCCTCCTCCTCATGTGCCCTCGTCATCGGATTTCCCCTCCAGCGGCCTCAGTCTCCCCTCATCGCTTCTTCCCTCGGAGCCGTGGAGGTAAGAGGCTAAGAGCTCGGTGCCACCCTTCCACCTTGTCCTCCCTCATCCCCTTTTTATTTGTAATGTGTAGATGCGCGTGGATTTGCTAATTAGATGAAAATGTGTAGGATAATATGTAGTGTTTTGGTTGTGATTTGTTAGGATTCGGTCATATTTTGGATTTGCACAGATCTGAAATTCTTTGTATGGAATGCATGAGTATGTGTAGGACTCGGTGCTATTGTGATTAATGCCAGATGGTTCTTGAACATTTTTTCATTGCCTGTCCACGAATTTGACTGATGGTTCATGCATATATATGGAATTATTCATAGTTGGAATGGCAATGTTCTGATGAATCTATATTAAGTCAGTAATCCTCCACTGTGAATATAGTATGGCTATGATTACTTGTTTTGATATTTTCTATGCAAAGTAATTATATGATCTTTACAGAAATATTCAATTGGAATAACAATTACATTCAGATTTTATAATTGATCATACATGTCATTCTCCTGTTCTAGTTTTGTTGGACCGAAAAGGCGACTAGAGGGGGGGGGGTGAATAGGAGCACGCTCACTTTTTCACTTTGATCGGATTCAACAAGAATTTCACTCCAATAACTATGGAAGCTATGAAGATCAATAAATAAGTACAACGGAAGACTTGTATTGAATCCAATCCAAAACCCCCAAGGTAAGAGATCAAAACGGGAGCGCAAACCCTAAGGCGCGGTCTGACCGACGTGTTATGCGTGGTCGGACCGATGTGTGTTCTGACTGGCGGCAAATGAGCGATCTGACCGCTCGGCGGTCTGACCGACGGTATGAGGGCGGTTTGACCGGTTGATTCCAGAACAGTAAAAACAGCCCGTGTTTCAAAACACAAATTGATCTAACTTTTGATCTACAAGGTCCAACTCCACAGAACTTGACACACACCATCTTAAAGATATTAGGAACCTATTCCAATCAAGGATCGTGAAGATCCATGCCAAAGTTCCCTATCTTTTTTAGTTTGAACGAAGGGTGCTCAAAAACCGAGTCAAAAATAAAATATGATCTATAGACTTGCTCGTGGGTGATTGATGATCAATATGATCCTAGATGTGTTCCCACATGTCATAGCAAGCTAGATCAAGACAAGAAACCAAGTAAAAACTCACGGATCAAAGAAAGACTCAAAATCACCAAATAGAGAGAAGGAAAGCAAATAGACTCATCTTGAGGAATCTTTCCTTGGATTGATTTTGATATGGTATTGGTTTATAGTCACTCCATCAAGGAGGACAAAGACTCAATACATGAGTATGAAATCAAATCCAACTCTTTAGAACCATAACCTCTAACTATCCTCTCCCTAAGCACAAAAGCAAACTAGGGTTTCAAAACAATGAAAGGGTTGAAGGGGGTGCAGCCACCTCCCTCCTCTATTTATAGTGGAGGCTTAGACCTTCTAGAAGAGTAAACCCTAATGGGCCCCCATTAAGCTCACACACAAACGGGTCACACACGCACGCATTTTAAAGTGTCATCTTCATCTCCTCTTGACCTAATCCGCTTCTCCACGCACCATCTTGCGCCGCGGGTTGGCAAAAGGTCACCAAGGCGGTATTTGGTAAAATTGCCAACATACCCCTTCTCGATCTTTTTGCAAAGACTGAGTCCCATCTTCGTGAAGCACTTCCATGCTTCGCCACGTGTAGGTTTATCCAACGGTTCTCATCATGTCGGCAAGTCTCTCCCATCCGGCTTCCACCAAAACCACCATGGCACTTGCACCGACCCCACGCCGCTTGATCCAGCCCGTCGCACCGAACTGCCCGTTCGGTCACCTTTGTCCCTTTTGCGTCATGCTTGACTCCATTGACCTCACCTGGCATCCCTGATCGTTCTGGACCGAAACAACCTGCACAACAATAGACAAAGAAATCGATTTCGAGAACAAGTTCTTCACAACTTGACCAACGTTAGTCAAAACATGCATCATACAACACATATGCACTGAAACCCATGAACTTGACCTAACCCAACACTCATCGCCACTTTTGGCCGATGAACAGTAGCAAAATCGGTCAGACCGCCATTCAATGGCCGATCTGACCGCGCCTTGGGCACCGGTCTGACCGCCGGCCGGTCTGACCGCGCCTTGAACGCCGATCTGACCACACTTGACCTGACAGCAATTCAAACTTCGACGAAAACACGTGTTTCGACAAACTGTTAACGACATTGCCAATTGTAACATCATCCTAAGATCATGAGCATATCCCCATGATATCCACAAGTTTGGACTAAGATATTCCTTGTTCTACATAGCAAATTGGTTAGCTGAGAATTGAGTGAATATATGAAGTTGGAAATATTAGCATTTCAATCAATTTAAATGACTTGACTGATTTACATTTGATTATGTTAATTTGGTCCTCCCTCGTGCCTTGTCTATTGATCTTCTCGGTGGTTTTGAGTACCATCGCCATTGTGAGTATTTCAATATATCGTGCACTGTCTCTTTGCACACACACACACACACACACACACACACACACACACACACACATATATATATATATATGTGTGTGTGTGTGTGTGTGTGTGTGTGTGTGTGTGATTGTGCTAGTTGAAATATGTGATCTGTGATTGGTAGGTTCTTTGATCTGCTCGGTGATGAATTGCCACAGAAAATGAAATTGAATGTGAATTGGTATATAGATTAAGCCTTGAGTTGTAGATTGTCTAGCTGATTCCTATAACTTTGAGCAATTTATTTCAACCTGTTATACCTGTTGTTCCTGTAGCTCTATCATTGAATTCTTCTTGCTTTTCTGTATCTTTTCAGTGCCTTGTTTCTGTTATCTGTGTATTTAGTAAGTCTCTGGATTGTCTGTTGCATTGAAGAATATTGTTGATCTCTACTCCTATGGTCCAGCATAGGTTAAGTTGAGTAAATTTTCTTGAATCTGGTTGATTCGAATAGCAAGTTGTAAATTGAACTCAATGCCTAATCTATAAATTGTCATATTCAATTTATGATTACATTTGACATAAGTGCTGTGATGGCCAAGGTTAAACCTTGTGCAACTAGCTTTCTGAGAGCAATAATCATACAATCAAATCTTAACTTTATGTTGATTTTAAGTGTACACTTATTGTGTTTGATGAGCATATTGTTCCTTTTAAATGACTTGATTGATTTTCTTGCTAGAATTAATTATGATTATTTGCAAATATTGCACATATTGAGCATGTTATTCATTTTAAATGACATGGAGATACTTCATATGTATATGTTAATTTGGAACACTTGCAATCCATTTTATTGCATATGTAACTTACATACATAGCAAGTAAGCGAGATGGCAGAGGCACCGTCTTCGCTGCGGTCACCGACGCCGCAGATGGCAAAAGCACCATCTTCGCCGCCGTCACCGACGCCGCCTAACGCATCTGGATTTCCGTCGATGATAATGATGCATTAGGCAGAGGAGGAGAACGCAACCGGGTCATTTCCTGATATCACAGACCCGCGTTCCCTAAGCTAGTTAAAAGCGTGGGCAAAAGTCTTGTCTTCGGGCAGCATCTCTTTCACAAACCTGGCAGACCAGGAAGTGTCCCAACGTGTGGTAAATATATTGAACTACCTAGTTGTTAAAAAGTCCATAACTTCATAGTGTCTATAATAACATGATGACCTCTTGCAGCGTGAATTGACTGCCCAAACGTCTCAAGGCTCCTTCCAAGCAGACAGGGAGAAGGATATACTATCTACGGCCTTGGGAAACAAGGAGCACCCGGGTCGCACACGAGGCCTTGGGGTTCATGTACCTTGGAGTCATGGATTCGCAGATGACTACTACACATATAGGAGTAGAAAGAGATCCGAGGCTGAGCGCGAGGATCAGTTGGTATAGATGATTACTGAAAAATTTGAAGGAAAGCTAGCAGCATTGTAGGATAAAATGAATAAACTCCTGAGCCAGTCACAAGCCGCCTTTGTTAATTTGGGAGCCAGTCCTGCTCGACATCGGAGTAGTGTCGTGTCCACGCATAATTCTGAACATGACGATGTCCAATTACCGATAGACGACATCAAGAAAATGTATATCTATGGAATGCACCAAAGATAGACCTATAGGATGTCTTAGCTAATTGCGTATCGTTTTGTAGGGGCCGACGCCCTGCAAGCTCTAAGTGAGGATGGTTGGGTCCATTTCTATTTAAATTTGGGCGGGGATGGTGTACCCAAACCAGAAGGAAGAAGGCGGTCTGACGGTGCCCGGTGTGTCGTGGTTACACCAGGGTCCAGATGGATATGGTACATGACAATTTCATGGCTGTCCCACTAGAGATTCGCCCGAACGAAGATATCAGAACACTAGGAGATGTTGTGCACACTTTTATCCAGTGGCCCAAGAAGGACATCACCCTAGACCCATCAGTGCCGCGATCTCGACATGACCATTCCTCTCCAACGGGACCCTCGATGACTCCACCTCATATTTCGCCTTAGAAGGCTACCTCATCGGTTCCCGTGGAGAAGACGCCAAAGGAACAAGAAAAGCGTACTGCCGTATCGGTTCTCGAGTCGTCTCGCAGGAAGACGCTGCCAGTCATGAAGGCCAAATCGAAATCAATGAACATTAAGGCGCCTCCCAAGGTCGGGAAGCCCGGGACGTCCGGGAATTACTCCATCGGGAAGCTGTTGTTCGGCACACGTATATTCGCGTTGGATATGCTTGTCGCTTTGCATGCCTGGTACATGCAGAAGACCAAAAAGAAGGGGTGCGATATTGGAATCACCGTCGCATATAAGGATGAGCATTTCTTCAACGGGGTGGGCGACTTTGTCGTGGGCTTCAACGACTTATATGATTTATTCAACCTCGTTGGCCTCAACGCCTTGCTTCTACGATGTTGGACACTGTAAGTGTGTACAATCAAGTTCCACATTCACATAATACCGATATAATACCGATAAATATCACAACTCATTGCTTATGTATAGATACATAATGAAAAATGCCCGGGCATGGCGAGAACCGGTGGGTTTCCTCGACCCACACGTGGTATCTATGCAAACCATCGAAACAGACTTGTCCTTTGTCGAGGAATACATAACGGCATCATTGCTTTGTCAGCAGAAGAAGAAGTACATAGTGGTGCCCTACAACCAAGGGTAAGTGTCACTACTTGCTATACAAATTTCATTTGTACTTTATACGCAGCACGAACTTAGGTTTAATGACTATAGCGACACACATGAGTAGGTACCACTAGATCCTTTTAGTCATTATAACAAAGTGGAACCATGTGATATACCTTGATTCCCTAGTCCACAACAACCATGACTTCAGCGTTCTGCAAGGAATACTCGAGAGGTAAGCTCATTTCCTCCATACATAACTCTATTGTAGTCTTCATTCGTTTGAAATGGCCGAGGATAACTTTTTGGAATCATGTAGGTCGTTCATCGACTATGTTGCCAACGGAGGATTATACAATGAATCGAGTGCCAAAATAACACACATGATGCAATTTCCGATACGCACTACAACATAATAATCCTATATCATACTTCGTAATAACGTGTCTCGAACTGACTATACCTATATATGTAATTCTATTTTTGCAGTGCCACCAGCAAAAAAATGATGAGCTATGTGCAATCTACGTTTGCCATCATATGCAGCAAATCATTAGTGCTACGAAGAAGGATCCCGAGGTTTGTCAATCTCGAAATAATTATTTCCTAATTATAAATTTAAATATGTATGCTTACCATTTTACTCTTGCTAGCGACAGGACTCGATAATAGAATTAGATGGACTCTTTGCGGATGAGATCAAGGACATTCGAGAGAAGCTCTGCGCCTTTATCATATCAGATATCGTTAAGGACAAGGGAGAATTTCACTCCATTGCTGACCCAGAGTTTCACCCCGCCGACACCTCTCAACCACCTGCAAACAATTAACTCAATTGTAATCCAATTGTAACTATAGCGATAATATTTGAACAAATTCGATCTTTTGTAATTTATTTTGAGTAATGATCACTTCGTGTTGTCAACAATTTGATTATCTGTGATGTATCTGTTTGTTCGCATGCTTGTTTTCAAAGGGCATGGCTAGCAATTCCTCAGGCTAGTCAAAAATCAGAAAAAATGTAGTTGGGATAATGAACTATCACAGACGGTTTTTTTTTGCTAAAATCGTCTGTGAAGGCGTAGTATCACAGACGGTTCTATCGACAAACCGTCTGTGAAGGCGTAATATCACAGACGGTTCTGTCGACGAACCGTCTGTGATACGCAGAATTTCACAGACGGTTCTATCTACAAACCATCGGTGATATGGTAGAATATCATAGACGGTTCGTAGATAGAACCGTCTGTGAAATTCTGTGTATCACAGATGGTTCGTCAACAAAACCGTCTGTGATATTGCGCCTTCATAGACAGTTTGTCAATAGAACCATATGTGATACCACGCCTTCACAGACGGTTTTAGCACAAAAAACCGTTTGTGATAACCGCTGTTATCACAGACGAATAAATGCAGACGGTTCGGAAACTGTCTGTGATGACAGTTCCGAACCGTGTGTGATGACGGTTGCAAATTAATCAAGGTTTTAAATTTCAAATTGAGAATCATGGAACGAACTCACAGATTGCTTGCGGTAGATTAATTGCTTGATTTCGGTCGGTTTGTGATGCAGTGTAGATCGCCACGGCAAAAAATTCCTTTGCGATCTCGACTAACGCCTCAGCAATGCGCGGCTCCCCATTGATGATGAACGCCGATTTATTCAAAGTATGTGTACATGCGTCAATGTAGATCAATTTGTGGTTAGCATCACGTAAACAAAAATTGATCTAATTGCTAGTAATACAAAACGACATACCCGGGTTGAATAGCACAGTCGTGCTGATAACATATTAAGAATTCGATAGTCGTTACGTTACTGACTTATAGATCAATCCACGGACACATGAACACAATAGACATATATATGAGGGAAAGTGGAGAACTCTTTATTATGCTATCATTAACCTCTCTCAATACAAAAATGACATCTATTCATAGTCACAAGGAGTAGAACCCTTCAAAGGATATTTTGGTAATTGCCCACAAACCCTAGGTTTTTTGACACATTTTACTTTTTTTTGTCACCAATTTCACACGAAATTTTTCATCAAAATATGACACATTAGTAGCCACGCTATTATCATATCACATGCGCATGGGACCCACTAGGGACAGCGCTGCTACCACTAACCACAACGCCGTTGTGCAGTTAGAGAGGGAGACTATCAGTGATGAATGGGAAGAGAGAAACCGAGATGAGTTGCCTGGTGGACCCCACGAGATCATGGTTGCTGATGTGTCATGATTTGACTATAAATTCGTGAGAAATTAGCAAGAAGATAAGTAACTTTGACATATAGGTAGGCCTAGTAATGGGCCGAACTCGTCCGAGCCGAAAGGGTTGGGCTATTGGATGGGCCGGCATCGGGCCGTTTTGAGATGGGCTATGGTTAAAAAGGGTTGGGCTTGGCTGGGTTTTGCTCAAAATGGGTTGGATCGGGATCATATACAGGCTGCTAAACACACACGCATTTAACAACCAACGCAAAGATCGTAAAAAAGCAAAACTATTACGCGTGAGCCTCCCTCACCTCTGGCCTCCTCACGGCCGCCACCATATCCGCCGAGGCGCCTGCGGTTGACCACCGCGCGCGCATGGGGTTGGGGAAGGACTTCGCCAACCCGTTCTACCCGTGGGATGCCGTCAAGTTCGACGGCTCGTCGGCGTCTTTCAGCCCGTGAGCCTTGCTGGCCCGGCGCGCTTCGAGAGCAAGTGCTACCAGCTTGTGGGCGGGCTCACCGCGGCCCTGGCGGTCGCGTGCTTCTGCACCACCATCAAGGAGAGCGTGCTCGGCATCCCCACGGAGTGGGCCGTCGGCGTCGGGCTCCTCGAAGCAGAGGTAGGCATCGCGGGTGGCGTACATCCACTCCTCGTCGCCCAGCTAGTCAGAGCCGCCCGATCGCGTCTGCCACCTTGCTGCCACCACGCACCACCGCATCTCCCGGTCCAGCGCCACGAAGGTGAGGAGGAGGGGGAGGTCGTGAAGGGAGTCGCGGAGGGCTTGGAGGGAGGCGGCGGTGGAGGAGGTAGAGGAGAAGGGCGGGTGGGTGGCTGTGGTGGTGCGGGGCGAGCGGCCCTGGTGGTGGTCTCTTGTGGTGGAGGAGGAGGAGGCGTCCATGGAGGAGATGAAGGTGGTGACGAGCCGAGTCGAGCTCGCCTGGGCTCGGTCTGGAATTCGGCTCGGCTCGGCTCGTTTTGGGTCCGAGCCAGGGAGCAGGCTCGGCTCGGCTCGAAGTCAGGCTCGAGCCGGCTCGTGAGCCCTCGCGAGCCCGGCTCGGCTTGGTGGCTCAGCTCGGCTCGAGACAGAGAGAGGCGGCGGCCAATGGATAGGAATGGCGAGAATCGAAATGCCAAATGTCAGAACCAAGCTGAAATCGAAATGCACGAGAGAATAAGAATGTCAGAACATAAGCTAGCATGGAATCCTAACAATACTTTTATGTAGATAAGTATGAATTTTGTTAACATATAATAGTACACTTTATGGTCATCTTCAAGAACTAACCGAATGTCTTGTGTGTTGTCTATGGATTACAAATTTGAACGTAACATAAAAGAGTGGAAACAAATAGCACTAAAGATTAGGGAGCAGACTACATATGAAAAATAGATTGATATTTAACAACCAATCCATGATTCCATGTCATTGTCAACATAACAGTCCATATCAACATCCATGTCAGCATAATCCATTCAATAGAAAGACTAAACACTTAATATTTAACAATCCATCTATGTCAACATCCATGTCAGCATAATCCATTCAATAGAAAGACTTAACACTTAATATTTAAGTATTTAACAGTCCATCCATGTCAACATAACAGTCCATCCATGTCAACATAACAGTCCATATAATAGTTCATCCATGTCAACATAACAGTCCATATAATAGTCTAAACTCCATAGTCTAAACTCCAAACCACACGACCAAACAAAACAAAAGGTCATCATGAGCGGTCTGGCCCTAACAACAAAATCAGCTTTGAGCATTCTTCCATCCTTTAGCTTCGTGCCTTCGTTTGTGCCTTTGTTCTTTGGTCACTCAAAGGACACAGCAAGTGGAAACAAAGCCATGTTAGTGAAAACAAAGAAACCAAGGTGAAAAATGAAAACATTGATGCAAAAATTTGAATTTGCTTAGTATCTACTTAAACTAAAAGGAATATTATAAGCACAGCAAAGAAAACACTGATGCAAAAAAATGACCAAAGGGACTGACAGTAGTGGGACAACATCACTATTTTTGAAGAATTTAGTACAAGTGAAGCTTCCTGGTGATCGTGCTAACCATTTACCAACAACTGAAGCATAAAGAAACATAACTAGAAATTTTTCTAGGATGCCAATGATCCATCTCGAACTGTGAATACAAATCTTCCAACTCGACCCTCACATCATCAAGCTCATATGCAGCCTTTGAGGGCTCATACATTTGGTTGAAGCACCAACCAATGAATCTCATCTTAAACCTAGGATCAAGAATAGTAGCAAGAACCATGACATTGTTCTTTTCTTCCCAATACTTATCGAACTTGTCCAACATTGCAGTAGCCATGAGCTTCAAATGATCATCTCCGGAAGCAATTGCAGCTCTTAATGCAATCTTCACATTGACTATGTAAGGATAAAAAATATTTGCGGTTGGATAAGTTGATCCAGAAAATGCACTAGTCACTTCAGCTAAGGACTTCAATATTGGTGCAATTTTCTCATACAATGCCCAATCTTCACCCGATGGCTGCCATTGATAGTTTGCATCCATGTCGGCATAGCACACTAAAGCGTCCTTATAAGCAAGGCAAACCGACAACATCTTGTATGTGGAACTCCATCGTGTGGACACATCAAGGCTCAACCCAGGACCAATTTGTAAAGCAAGTGATGAACAAATTTGTAAGAATTTGTGCGTACGAGATGGAGACTTCTTTATATACTTGACTGTTTCCCTGAGCTTGTTTATCAAAGGTGCTAATGGTAGTAGGCCATCATTTACGACCAAGTTCACTATATGACAACCACATCGAACATGAAAATACTTGGTAATGAAATGAGCTGATCCTCTAGCAGCAAACTTGGCCATTAAACTACGTATAGCAGCAGTATTTGAGGAAGCATTATCAAGAGTAAGTGTGATAATCTTGTCCTCTATCTTCCATTCAGCAATGCAATCAAAGACAGCCTGAGCTATGACAAGACCGCTGTGTGGAGGATCCAACTCAATAAAGTTCAGCACACGACATTGCATAACCCAATTTTTATCTATATAATGTGCTACCAAACTCATGTAGCAAAGGTTTTGGTTAGAGGTCCACAAATCACAAGTTAAACTTATATGGGAAACACTTCTGAGGCTCTTCCTAAGAATTTCCCTCTCTGTGTCATAAATCTTGATGCATTCACTTCTTATCGTCTTTCTACCGATAGGTTGATATGATGAATTTAAGTAACGCATCAAAACAATAAACCAAGTGTGCTCGACCATCCTAAAAGGATACTCATGGACAATTATCATCTTAGCAATGATTCAACGAGTTTCATCTTGATCATATTCCCTAGGAGTGGCAATAAGAGGTAAACCAGTGTCACCTGCCATGGCAGGACCAAAGATCAGATTAGCTTGAGCCTTCATCTTAGCCACCTTGTTCTGATATGGCGTGCACTTTGGTATGTGCCTCATCAGATGTGAAGTAGCTCCCCCTTGCTTGTAAGACATGAGTTTGTAGCAAAACCTACACTTTGCCTTTGTATCGATCTCTCCCTTCTTTGTCTTCGATGGAACAGTCACCACCTTGAAGATCTTCCAACAATCTGATCTTTGTTTTTGTCTCCCAGTTGCCTTCGGAGATCCTTTCTGCCTTTTTGCCTCTCTCCTTGATCTTCCTTGAGAGACGGTAGCACCATCTTCTGTCAATTCCACGGCTCCTTGTTCTTGTTCATCATCATTTGAACTTGAATCCAGCGAGACATGTCCTTGTTCCCCCTCCACATCAGATGGTTGATCATCATCAGCCATATGCTCCCAATCCTCATCCTCGCTAGACGACTGCAATAAAAAATGGAGATAATTAGACATGGAAGGAAAATATTGCACTTTTAGCAACAATAAACGTTTAGTTGGTAATGTCAAATTTGCACAAGAAGATTAATAGATGAAAAGTCATACTAAATAGTAAATACAAAGACATGGTAGCACCAATGCATTAAGACTGCTAAAGACTAAATCTTAAAAAAAGACAGCAGGAGCTCTACATATTTGTACATGTTTGTAAGACTAGACTATAGACCATACTTGAAGGTACATGTTCTAGTTTGGACAGCAAGCTGACTACGAGTCAGCAGCAGCAGGAATCATTCATGTTGCTTCCATCACCATCAATATTGTGAAGTCTGTTTAGAGCATCAGTTGTAACTTACAGGAATTGACCAAATTTGTAACAAATATTAGAACATCGACACGAGAATTCAAAATTGACGAAGTCTGTTTCGCATAACATTCAAAATTGACCAACAAGGGCTTCAAACTTCTAACTTGTAAATGCGTATCATATAACAAATATTGTGAAGTCTGTTCAGAGCATCACTTATTCACTTGAACCAAATACTTGTAATAAGAAGGCAATCAACTGATCAAGTATTCAGCAATCAACAGATCACACATGATAATGAAGTGAAGAGTGGAGAGTGGAGACTCACCGAGGGTGATGTAGGTTTGGTGGCGATGTCAGGAGCCGGCTGGGAGGAGCTGAGGAGACGACGACCGGTTCCACGCCTGCCAGCTAGTGCCGAGGCGGAGGCCCCAACGTCGTCGGCCTTTCTCTTCCCTAGCGCACGAGACTCCAAGCTCCGTTGGTGTCGATCCATGCGCGGCGGATGGAGAAGCCGGCCACCGAAGCAGCTGTAGGGGGGCGACCGGACACCGATGAAGCTAGGGACCACAGCGCGGCGGCACCGGGTGGACGGGGGGCGGCGGCGCCGGGTGGAAGCACTGGAAGGGGATCGGAATCGGCGGAGTCGCGAAGATGGCAGAGATGGCGGGCACCTCCGGCAGAATCGGCCTGAGGAGGATGGGGTCACGGGGGGAGCACGGGGTGGGGAGCCAGGGACCACGGCGCGGCGGCACCGGGTGGACGGGGGGCAGTGGCGCCAGGTGGAAGCACTGGAAGGGGATCGGCTGTAAGCACAAAGGGTTAGGGCACGCCGCACGGCCGCAAAGGCAAAGGGGTGTAGGGCAAAAGCCAACTAGGCCGGGTGCAGCGCAGGAGGACCTGCCGTCGCTGCCGACCTGGGCCTCCAATATTGGGCCGAGCCAAAAAGCTCGCCGAGCAGCTCGCGAGCCTGGCTCGAGCTCGGCTCGAAATTTCACCGAGCCAAAAGGTGGGCTCGGCTCGGCTCAAAAATTCACGAGCCGAGCCCGAGCCGAGCCGTAACGAGCCCGAGTCGAGCCACGAGCCTCGAGCTATTTTTCCAGCCCTAGTGGTGATGGCGATGGAGTTCTTGGTCTTGCACATCCTCGCAAGCTCCGCCGGCCGTGGGAGCTGACACTGTGACAGCGGACAAGGTGGGTTGGCCCAGGAGTAGGTAAGCTGTAAAGAGAAGAAGAGGCCCAAGAGTTTAAATGGGTTGGCCTGAGGGTTCTCTCACTATTAGGGTGTTTTGCTTAATGGATTGGGCTAGATGGGGTTTTATCATTTTTTGGTTGGCTGAACGAGGGTTAGGGCTGATGCCAATTATATAGGGCCAGGGTGGGGTTCAGGTTGGGTCTTGGCCCATTATCAGGCCTACATATAGGGGTGTATATGGATGGTAAAATGACTATTTTGGTGTCAATAACCCAAAATGACTTTCACTTTAATATACATACATTTGATCCTATCTTGATCCTTACAAATCTCCACCATAGGGTACCTATTCTAGAGTATTTTCTCCTATTTTTCTTTATCTTTTTAGTGTTTCCTTTGATGATTAGAGTCTTAGAAAACAAGCACTCTTTTGTATACATGTGCACATTACTACTTTTATTGCTCTATAACATTAACAAAGAGATGATCAAGCACTGTCATGAGTGCATTGCATATTTTAGTGTGTGTACGCATCGACTGTTGCCTTCTCCCGAATGCAACCAAGAGCGTCGTATTTATCTCTACTAATTAAAAAGACTGAGCAGTCGTCAGATCTCTCATTTGCCTTTCCATTTTCTATCCAACCTCTATTAAACTTTAGGGGAAAAAACAAACTAATAGAAAAACCGGGAGACACCAACTCCTAACAAACTCTTTCCCATCTCTTCAAATAAATTCTCGCCTCTATCTATTCAAACAAATACATCCAACAAACTTACACATCGTTCTAGAGGACAAGAATTCCGGTACTTGTGTCGACATTGCCAATTCCCCATATCCGTGGATCGCCAAGAAGAGGGTACTAAAGCGAGCCTTCTTCGTATTTGGTTCATGCATCAATGCATTCCAACATTGTCGCCCGATCTTGTGCGTGAATGACACATTCCTGACTAGGAAGTACAAGGGGCAGACACTTACTGCAATTACGATGCACGGGAACAACTAGGTTGTTCCCATGGTGTTTGCATTCATCGAAAGCGAGAACACCACCAGTTGGTTGTGGTTTCTGAGGAACGCGAAGATTTCTGTTGTACAGAGCTGTCCTAACGTATGCACCATACATGACCGGCATATTGGCCTGTTAAGTGCAATGTCGGGACCCCAGATCTCCGGATCCAGGACCCTCTGTGTATATCTGCACTAGTCCCTGGATCAGTAGCTAGTGCACATAGTTGCAACATCGATGGATCATATCCATACAACAAGGTAGCTAAGAAATAGACAAATTAATATTATTTAGTAGCAATAGACCTTATAGTCAAAGTTTTACAGAGTTTGCCACGCAGGGCTTAAGACAAAAGAGTAAATCTGCAGCGGAATAAAACAACTCGTGGTAGCCATCTGACATGCCCACAGGAAATCGAGTGGAGAACGCACCCTAGTTCGCATACTCTTCAAAGTACTCCTTTTCATAGAACTTTGAGTTCCCTGGTCCGTCTTCGGTGACTGATCAACAAATGGCGTATAGCTGTGAGTACATAAAGTACTCAGCAAGTCGTAGGGAAAAGTATGCGAATAGTATTTATACAAGGCTTGACAAGGATAGCTTTATGGCTGTTTTGCAGAAAGCATTATTGACAATAAATACAATAAATAGATTGAAGAGCATAATTTAAAAGATTAAATACATAAGTAAACAAGTTCCGTGAAACGATTAATGAACAACCCTGTTTACTTCCTAACCAACAGCCAACATCCGAATCGCTTCCCAACCAAATCATTCCAACATTTTTATCATTCCAACATTTTTATAAAAATCTACCTCTCGTGTGAAATCACCAGGCATTGTCCATAACCGGGGACACGGCTATTCGAATAGTTTTACACTCTGCAGAGGTTGTACAACTTGACCCACAAGAGATAATTAGTTTATACTATCCGTCTGACACACTTTCGAAGGTGTGCGACTAAACAATTATCACAAGGCCTTTACAAAGTACTGTTTTGACTCGGTTCTGCTCGCTAAGGATTCGCCATTCTGGGCCCCCTCTCGCGCCAATTCAACAACAAAAACAGAACCAAATCAAAATATTGCTAATTAGTTAGTCAAGTCCACCCCACCCTGGACATGTGGTTGTACGATATGGCCCAGATCAATAACGCACAAAGTTAAGTCCTTAGTGGTTGCTCAGGCGAGACTACCTCAACCCATGTGCTTCACGCACTTTGCTTCGCGCATTCCTCCTTTACTACCCAACCACTCGTCCGAATATAAATCATTTTTTGTTCACCCTAGCCAAATGACAATCCTTGCCATGGCACAACAAATTTTAATAACAACGGCATCGCACCACAATTGACACAACTATGACTTCACATCGCTGTTGCACAACAGTGGTATCGCACCATAATTCTATATATCATTAAGTCAAATTTACCATCATTGAATCATGTAATCGTGGACCATCGCATAACTAAAGCATGACTAAGCATAATTCACGCCCATGTTGGTATTACAATAATATCCAACTAATAATTTTCCATCCTATGGTGTTCAAGGATTTATGTCATTCAAAGGTACATGTCAAAAGCAATTACACAAGGAGGCATAATTAATGACAATTAGGCATTTAACTATTCCTGAAAGCATTTATTATAAACATAGCAATACATGTTGATATAAAATAATATAATTTTATAAAATGAGTTCAATATGATCAAAGGTCTACGACTTGTTTTCGTTGAAGGTTTGTTATGCTTCGGTCGACGGGTCCGAGAATTCTTCGGTAACACCGGAATCTACATGAGCGAAAAGAGCCAAATAAATACAACAAATTTCAAATAAAATCAAAAAATTATAAAATTAGAACCAAAAGAAATGTACTGATTTTATAAGAATATAGAAATGAGAATCGACGGAATCGGAGTTCATTAGAGGGAGAACGAACGTCCGGAAGATTTGCGATCACATGAAATGATAGAAAAGATAGAAAATGGAATATGCTGGAGTATTCCTTTTCAGGAGCTAAGATGAAGGAAGGCCGGCTTCTAGGTTACTCTTGGTAGTAAGTGTTGGGAATAGCTAAGGGTTAATTGGTTCTTAACCCTAGAACCGATGTTGTTAGATTAAAGTGCACCACCTTATGATCGCTCGGGCACTCCTATATTTAGGATTTAAAGATTAATGGTACTCAATCAAAACCCAACTGCTATACAAATCATCAATCAATTATCTAATTAATTATCATTTCTACTAATCCTAATTTAATCATCTAAATGACATAAACTGAGGATGTATCTTACTAACTAGTTAACGTACTAATATCTAGTTAACCTACTAATATCCTTAGGCTAATTACTTAAACCATCACAAATCATTTCTTGTTAACTCTCAGAGTCCTAAATCAAACACTCAATGAAATGAACCTAGAATCATACATAAACAATGACAAATACTTGTCTTTGCATCACACTGACAGCAGATTTCTGATCATTTTCGATTAACAACACTTAGCCCTTAATCACCTAACTATTCTAAGCGAATTGCTAATCCTTGCCACTTGACCGTAAATTACTTATTATGGGAGGACTTACTAACAGATAACATGATAACAACCATACACATAGAGGTTCATTCAATCACAGAGATCACACAGAGGGAGGAGCTGAGGGAAACAGAGGAGCCAAGGGCAGCCTAGGGCGGTGCTGGTCGCTTGCAGGTGGGTGGACATCGGAGGCCACAGACGGCGAAAATGGAACCAAGCCAGAGAGGCGATCCGAGTGGTGGTGGAGACGTGGCTTGAGGAGGACGGTGGCGCCGGGCGATGGTGTGAGGCGGCCGTAGCCGATGAGGAAGAAATGGCCGGCAGCGGCAGAGAGGGATAGGGGAGGATTTAGGGCGTGCATGAGCTCGAGGGTGGTCGGTGGAGCACGCCGGCGGTGTTGACGAAGAAGAAGAGGCTCCGAGGTGCTCCGGCGACGTGAGACATGGCCGAAGTAGTGGATGGCATCGTGGCAGCGGCGTTGAGGAGAGGGAGAGCCCCGGTGGATGTGAGGGAAGGCTGGAGGGAGGCGAGGAGATGCTTCTGACAAGATTAATTGAGTTGGGGCTCACCGATGGAGAAGGGGCGATGTGGGCGGCGATTATGGCCGGAGTTGGAAGAGACGGTGGTGCAAGGCGGTCCGGTGGAGGAACCTGTCGATTGTTTAGGGGCTTTTGCTCGGGATGACGAGGGACACCGCATGACACGGTCAGCCTAGGGAGGAGGTTAAAGGTGTGGTCGGTGACGGCGAGGAGGCTTGGCGGCTTTGACGCGGCCGCGGCTTCCAAGTGCTCGATGAGGAAGAGAAGGGAATGGGGGTAAGGGGGAAAGGAGAAGGATATGGCCAGGAGGAGGGGCAGAGGGGCTCAATGACGGACTTTTGTAGGCGAGAGGAGGAGGCAGCAAGGCATGGGCGGAGGCGCGGGCTGCGGGGGCAATGCGTCGGGCAAGGGGAAAGGGTAGGTGGAGTGGGCGAAGGGCGCGAGAGCGGCGTGTGGGAGCATGGGGAGGTGGCGCGAGCGGCAGAAGGTGAGTGCCGCGTGGCGTGCAGGAGAGGGAGGAGTTGGTGCATGGGTGGTGAGGCGGCATGAGGTGCGGCGATCGGGCAGTGAAGATGAGCAGAAGGGGAGGCGCGGTGAGACTGGCTGGGAGGGCCCACGTGATAGAGAGAGCGGACGGGGAAAAGAGGCTGGGCAAGTTGGCGCGGAAACGGGCTGGGAAAGAAGAAAAGAAATGGGCCGGTGAGTTGGGCCGCGGGCGGAAATGGAGTTGGGCCGGGAAGCATTCGGCCCAAACCGGAGGAAGATTTATATTAGGTTTTTGAATTAAAGAAATTCTAGAAAACTAAAAAGGCTTTTAAAAAATGGTTAAAATAGTCCAAAAATTCTAGATAAATTCAGATAAATTCCTTGAGACATTTTTGACTTAAATAAAATATTTGCAACTTAACATTGATTTTTATAGTTGCACATAAATTATTTTATCTTTAAAATAAATAGGAAAAAATCTTTTTGTAATCCAAAAATTCAAGGAAAATATTTAAGTTTCATTTTTAACCAAAGTCGAAACTTTGGGATGTTACATGCAATAACTCAACTACAACAAGGGGAACACGAGCCACTTCCACGGGAAGATCTACGGACTAGGTGGTGCATAAGGCACATGGGTGCAAACTTTTACAAGTGGTTTCATAACAAGGACTTGATGAACCTTTTCAAGAGGATGTGTAACTAGCACCAGTAGAGAAAGTTCGATGCAGGGTGGAAAACTCTGGATGTGCGGACGATGATGCACATATGGTAGGCAGCGAAGAAGCTCGCAACAAGCACTGAAAATCTCCCCAAGTCATTGCCCCACTTACCCATAAATGGTCCCAATTTGATGAGGAAAACAGACAGGTTGGTGAAATGCTTCTCAGACTGGATTGAGCACGAGCCTGAGGTGAAGTGGTCATTGCTACATGACAAGGATGGTGCTCCGTATGGTGTGATGACAATGGATCTAGCTGAGGTGTACAATTGAGACAAGCGCGGCACGAGGTGCCTCTCTTTGGATGGTATTATGGAGGCAGTTCTGCGTGGTACCACAAAATACTTTTTTAATCGAAGCAACATGCACCGTTCTCCATGAAAAATGAAAGAGTATTGTACTCCACCATGATCACCAAGTACATGGAAGAAGAGAGCAAGAAGGGTGAGATGCACAAGGCATCCAAGATGCCTCAGGCATTGAATTTTCAAGCACACCAAATTATGTCATGTATAAATCATCATGATCCGTGACTAAAAGTATGCCAAAATAAGGCTCACTAGTCAAGGCCAAATCAATTCAAAACCATTTTATCTCCTAGTAAACCAACACTACAAGATGAAACTTACACAGATCTAGTGTTAGGCTAAGCTCTAGTAATAACTGCAAAGGTACAAACTAATTATGTTTCAGCTAATTTTAACAATTTCAAGCAACTCATATAATGCTGGTTTTCCAACGAGCTTGGCCAGTCTCTGGAAACAAAATAGGATCAAATCCATATCCGTCCCAAAGCCCCCACTCCAAACTGAGTAGTGATTCCAAAACTCTAATTCATTCCTAGCCCAAACTCAGTCACCAAGACGAAAATAAAATCCCTAATTCATGTGATCCATCATAAGCGCAGAATTAGATGCTACTTTTCCCCATTCAGTCTAATTTTCCCCATTCCTTCTATTGTCAGAGACAAACGCTCCCATAAAAAAAATTGATGTAAAAGCTAAAGCCCACCCAAGTCTCCATTCTTGTATAATTTTCCTAATTCCTTCTACCATCACAACAAAATAAAACTAAAGCAACATGTTCCAAACTAACCACGCTGGTGCATCCAAAACAAAGCCTCCATATTTTCTAAACTCATTGATGGGGGTGGCGGCATCGAGGTCGGGGGTAGCGTCGTCAACGTCGAAGGTCAAGGGCAACGTCGTCGAGGTCGGGGGTGGCGGCATCAAGGTCGGGGGTGCTCGGGTGGGGAGGGGGACAGGTGAGTGAGGAGTAAGGGCGCAAACCCTAGCGGGACCCTACTAATAAAGGGATATCACATACAGTTCTATTCCAGAACTGTTTGTGATAAGTATCACAGACGGTTCCATAATATAACCATCTATGATATGCGACCATATCACAAACAGTTATATTTTAAAAACAGTCTGTGATATGCGACCATATCACAAACGGTTCTATTTTAGAACCGTCTGTGATATATATCACAGACGGTCTGTTCCATTAAACCGCTTGTGATAGTTCCTTCTGTAGCCATTTCAAGCCATGGTAAAATCACAGAGTTAGGCATTTCAAGTCACAGAGTCAGGTAAAATTGGGAGATACTTATCCCAAACAGTTTTTAATATGAACCGTCTATGATACTAGCTCATCACAGACGGTTTTTGTTTAAAATCATGTGTGATTCGCGGAAATTTTTTAACGCTTGCGCGGGAGGTGAAATGTTTTGGCACTATCCTTATATATTATACCCACCCCTGCCTTGTATTCCATCAGTCTCTCCCTCTCCCATCCCCACACCGAGCTCTGGCGACCGCCCTCGATTCCCCAGCACGGTTCGACGAGGAGACACAGCCGATGAGGAGGAGGAGGGACGCGCAGGAGCTCTATGTTTGCTGCAGGAGGTAGACTACTGGAAGGTACGTGTATATCCCCAAAACATACACAATTTGTTGGTTGTTTGATGGTTCTTATTTCATTTGTACCTTTTATGATTTAATGTCCATAAAAAAATGATCTTAATTTTGTGTTACCTAAGGTCAGAGCGCCGTTAGAGGTTTTCAGTCTTCTCTCCTTTTTCTTGCCGACGAGCTTGAGTCGAATTCGGATGACAGGCAAGAACAGTTTGTGATATGCTCGTGAGGTACATAGAGGAGCTCACAAGACCAATCCAAGAAGCCGATGAGTTCTTCAGGAGCATGGAGGAATAGATGGTTTCTAGCTAGTTTAACTTTGTAATTTTATTCTTTTTTTCTCATTCGGAGGGGATGTTGTGAAACCTTTTGGTTTCCCTTTTGCTAGATAGGACTCTCCTACAATGTGTTTGTCATCTGAATTTTAACTGGATTTTTTTTGTAATAGAAAAAACTACCATAGACAGTTCTGAACAAGAACCGTCTATGATAATTACTATCACAGACGGTTCTTGTTCAGAACCGCTGGTAAAAATAGACTATCACAGACGGTTCTAAAGAAGAACCGTTTGTGATAGCTTTTTTCATAGACAGTTTAAAAACTATCTGTGATGACCTTATGTCATTACTGACCCATAAACTCAGACGGCTAGGGATGGCAATCAGGTGCGGCGGGTACAGGTAGTGCTCACTCATACCCATGCCCGCGACCCCTATTTCCCCCCACAGGCATACCCGCGAAGGACGACGGGCGAAGAACCTCGCCCATACCCGCCGCCACCGGCATTGCCGCCATGGCATGCTGTTACCCGCGAACAATGCACTACCGCCCGTGGGTACCCATCGCCCGCGGGCATACTCATCACACAAATAATGCACACATCAAGTTCATTTTTAATTCACACATCAATAGTGCATCACACGCTCAACCAAGGTTCTAAAAGTCGGTCTTAGGCGGCGCCTAGGCGCCGATTACGCGCTACTCGGGGCTCTCCCGCGGCGATTGGTTCTGAGGCGGCACGCTAGGCGGGGTTGGCTCCTCGGTGGTCCTCGGCGGTCGTCGGCGCTCCGAGGCAGCTCTCGGTGGCGGTAGGCGCGGTGGGCGCCGAGGCGGAGGATAAGAAGAGCAGCGCCCCGACTCCCCGACCACTTCGTCCACTCGTTGGGCATGCTAGGGTTTGGCCTCCGCCACCGAATCAAGGTCGTCCCGGGTTCTGGCCATCTCGCGTCGCTGGTTGGACCTCGCCGCCGACGAGTCGAGGTACGTATTCCTCTTCCCTCCGCTCCCCCGCCGCTGATCTCACCTCTCTGTCCCCCCCCGCACCGCCCTCCCCCCGAATCGATGAATGTACTTGCTTTCCCTCGCTGCTCGTCACCACTGACGCGGTGACGCCCATCCTATCAGCGCGTATAAAGGTACGCCGCTCGCTCCTCACCACTTACCAGTCACCGCCAATGCCAAGAATTTCTCCCAAATTGTCGCCATGGCCACCGACCGCCAGTGAGTAGGCGAGGTCATGAGCGAATCTCCTACCCTAGTCCGCACTCGCCTGCTCGATACTTGATTAGTATAACTTCTTAATGATGTGTTTGTTTTGTTGTTTATCCGTGTTAACCACCGCAGCTTACGGAAAGAAGTGCTCCCCCTTCCTCGACCTCCACCTTCGAGCCCCTCCGCCTTCGATGGCACCACCAGTAAAAATTAACCGGATATGAAATAAAGATGTCTTGTGATTTTTTTCACTCTTGCATGCATCTATGGGTAAATTGATATCTTTGTCTCGTGAAGGTCAGACGCTATGATCACTTCCCAAAACTACAAGGTACTTGTCTGTTCTTTGATTTGTCGACCTTTATTCATACCTTTAGTGGTGTTGTCTTGATAAAAATTGGATCTTTTTGTTTCCGTTCTTTTGTCCGTGGTTTGCGGGACAAGATCAAGATAGTCGCGATTGATCGGCGCGCATGCACCGACTTGGTACAAGGAGAAGATTTACCCAAAAGAACAAGGTATGGTTAATCTGTTCACCCATCTTTACTCCCATATGGTGATATCGACAATTGTGGGTGTGAGTGGATCATTCAACAATCAAGATCGCTGAATCAGCGCTACATTTTGTCTTTACTATTGCTTTACGTAGCTTTTGTGTAATTGCTTGCAAATATGTTACCAAAGTTGGTCTTTTGAATGTTGATGGGTTCTATGATCCTCTACTATTGTTTATCGACACGGCTATCAATGAAGGCTTCATTACCGAGGAGGCGAGGCACATCATCATTTCATTCCGGCTGACCATGGAGCTAGTTATGAAACCGATGTTAAATCCCAACTCTCTACTTATCCCTATTTTTCCTACTGAGATTAGCACCAATAAGTGTCTAAACGTTTTTGACTTTTTTTTTGCAATCCAATGGAAAATGTTCTATATTTCTACTCTTGTATGACATCCATCGGATTCCTGAACCCTCAGATTCTGCTTGCGTCAGGTCCCCGAGTATAAGATTGGCTTGGTTTGGGAGCACCGTAACCGAAGCAAAATAAACTTGGTCCTCGAGCCGAGTCCGGATCACTTCATCCCGATGGAGCTTCCACTGCATTGCGCCTTAGGATTCTAACCAATCGGTTCCGCATACCGAAGTAGCAAATATTTGTCCTTGTACCCAAAGGGTAATGGGAAGGGAGGGACACACTGTGGATGTTCGTGCGTGCGTGCGTGCGTGTTTGTTGAGATCATGCGCTGGTGGTACTATGGATGGTTGTTTTGGTGGGCATAACATGGACATGGTTAGCAACTAGCAAGCAGTCCAGTCCAGTCCAGTAGTGCTCTAGGTCTTGTTTTGATCCTGGAAGAAATACATCGGTACATAATATATTCAAGCTAGGTGCTGTTTGCCCGTGCTGGATTCTTTTGTTTTTTAAGACCCAAGAGACAATGCGAATTGCCAGTTCGAAGGGTGCAAACAGCTCCATCCTGGTGAAGTTAACTAAGTTGTGATATTGCAAAGGAGTTGGCAACTATAAAGCTATTGGAGAGACCAAATTAACTTTTGAGGAGTACCTAGTAATTTCTACTACCTGTTGTCTTAATGTTCCTATTTTGCCTTCCTGCAGATAAGAAGTATAGGATACAAATCAAAGTTGTCATGCCAGCAAGAGCTTGCAAAGCACTGGTAAAGAGAAGCTCTTGGATAGAAAGATAGATACATAGCAATTTTGTGAGCATGTATTCATTATTCATGAATGTTGAATCGGTAAAATCGAATATAATGAGTTCAATTAAATAATAAATATGCAGGTTTACATCATTATTTGATTACAATACATACATGTTTACATCAAGCTCTTGGAGCCTTGGAGGGGAGATAATATACATGACTATATCAAATTGCACATATCTTGCTTCTTCAGGTAATTTTCCTTCTATCTTGCTCAATTTGATGCCTGATGCTTGCTCAATTTATCAAATTATTCTTGTTGTGGGTTTATCTGCACTATAGCCAAGCCGGCCGCCTGGGCACCGCCTAGTCACCGCCTAGGCCGCCTAGGCGCTAGGCCCTAGGCCACCGCCCGCCTAGCGCCTATCGCTTTCTTGAACTTTGCATTCAACAGCTAAGAAAGTTCATCGCAAATCACACATCAAGTTCGACAAAATAACTAATCAAGTTCAACAAATAAAATGGAAATACAAACTGACATAGTTCCTCACACATGCTGGACCGGGATCTACAACTAATCTGGTACTGATTAGTACCAAATAAGTACTAATCTGGTCACACAATCAGTACCAAATAAGTACCAGAAATCACTACCAAATTAGTACCAAATAAGTACCAAAAATTAGTTGTGTATTTCCATTTTGATCTACATCTGGTCACACAATCAGTACCAAATAAGTACTAGATCTACATATCCACAAATCAGTACCAGAAATCAATACCGGGAGGAGGGCGGCTGGCAAGTGAGGCGCGGTGGATCGGGAGGAGGCCTTGGGCCGGGAGGCGGGCGGACCGGGAGGAGGGTGGCGGATCGGGAGGAAGGCGGCGGCCGGGAGGCGCGGGCGACGGGAGGCGCGGCTGACCGGGAGGAGGCGCAGCTGACCAGAGGAGACACGGCAGACCTGGAGGACCGAGAGGAGGGCGGCGGCCGGGAGGCACGGCGGACCGGGAGGAGGGCGGCTAGCTGGGAGGAGGTGCGGTGGACCGGGACTCTGGGAGGAGAACGGCGGTCGGCCCAGGAGGACATGAGAGATCTGGTGGGATGGGAGGAGGTCTGGCGGCTGGAAGTGGGAATAGATTGTGGGAACCTGGGGGCTGTGAAAATCGAGGGAGGGTTAGGGTTTCAGTTTTTTACTCAGAGGTCCCACTGTCAAGTGTATATGGCGGTGTCAGGCGAGCGGGTATGGGTGGAGCTTACCCATGCTCACCTGCTATTCGATGGGTAAGAAATTGTGCCCGTTTTTATACCCGTGGGCAAAGCAAGACGACCATACCCACCTCCATTAGGGTATTCGCCCGCAGGTACGCGGGTAATCGGGCACAATTGCCATCCCTACAGACGGCTCACGAAACCATCTGTGATGACGTTTTTGAACCGTCTGTGAAGACTTTTTCTGTAGTAGTGCTTTTAGCCACAGAAAGAACAATCATATATTCCTTTAGCACAAAAATTACTTTCCTTTGTTGTCTCATTTACTGGTATTAGCTTTTGGGCAAGAGGCACTTCCTATGTGAATGTACTTCATTTTTTGGGGGATTGTGGTCTATTTATGTGTTTTAGCCATTGTAACCGCTGTTTCTGACACCCTCTTTTGTTGGAGCTTACTTGCTAGACTGTTGTTGACATGATCAAGGGCAAGACTCATGAGGAGATCCACAAGACCTTCAACATCAAGAACGACTTCACCCCTGAGGAGGAAGAGGAGATTCGTAGGGAGAACCAGTGGGCTTTTGAGTACAGAAGCATTGAGGTCCTGATCTCTTGATGCTTAGATTTTATCGTACCTTGCAATGCTATGCTTTTATATGTTGTAATGGTTGTAAGTATTTTGAAGTCAGAGATGGGGTTTGTGAATATGTTTAGATGGTTAAGGTTTTGTGGGAAAAACTGTTGTGGTCAGTACTTCTAAACCGAATATCTTAAGTCAATATTATGACTCACAAGTGGATGCTCTGCTAAAAGTTTTAGTTTTATTTTCGCGACATGATGTGCTTGAACTCGATTTGCTTTTGTTACTGCCAGCATCTCTTAGCTTATATTATAGCATATGGCTGGATTTTAGGGTTCGCTTGCCTTTGTGCTCCTTGTGAGAAGGATGCTAAAATTTGGGTTGGAATATCTGTTTTGCCTTGTCAGTCGTCACAGTTAGAGTCAGGGACAGAGATGGAAGTAAATGAGTTTGATTCCATTTCCATGTGATGAATTGTATAACAGTTCATGATGGTTGTGGTGATGTATTTACTAGCCAAATGCCACTCATTTAGTTTTCCTGGGTCCTATTAAGGCAAATCATCTCATGCTTTGGTGATGTATGCATTGTTTGCGTCTAACAAATATACATCTGTGCCATTGCTTGGAGATTTTATAGAGAAGAGATCATCACAGATAGTTGGAATATATAACCGTCTGTGATGGCCTACGTATAACAGACGGTTTTTGGTAGAAGTCGTCTGTGATAGTAGGCCTTTACAGACGGCTTCTACCAAGAACTGTCTATGTTGCGACTTATCACAGACGGCTCACAAACCATCTGTGATAACCGTTTGTTATCACAGACACATAAATTCAGACAGTTCAGAAACCATCTGTGATGATGGTTTAGAACCGTCTGTGATGACACTTTGTGTAGTAGTGTTACTTCATGCAAGATCGGTATTGGTTTTAATTAATCTAGGAGCCACCTTTTCTGTTTCTGTGATAGAATCATGCAACAGAAGAATCAACATGGAAAATGAATAAAAAATGCAGCGTGATTTTCCCGACATATTCACTGGCTGTGAGTGAATCTCGAGGTCGACATTTTTTTAAGGGGGGTAGGTTGAAACAACCCCAAATTTCAAAAATTCAAAACTTTTTGGTGTTTTTGGCCTGATTTCGTTTTCTTTCCCAATTCGAAAGTTTTTCTCCCTTTTCCACTTTCCTCTTCGGGCCTTTCCATTTTCCTTGCCCAGAGGTGCATTTTTGCCGGTGCGTTTCCACCTACATGCTTCTTCCTCCTCACATCGCCACCGCCGCACGCCTCGATCCTTCTTCGCCTCCATCAGCCTGCCACCTCCTGATTTCGCCACCAGGCAACCTAGCCTCGCCATCAGAGCAAGCCCATGCCCCCACCGCCACCTCGCCCTACCCAGCGCCGTTCGCTCACGCACGTCGTCGCCCACATCGCCGCCCACACGTTGCATGCCCCCGGCTCGCCACTGCTCCCACCGTCCTTCTCCGGCTATAAAAGCCCTCCTAGAGCACGCCACCACCATCATCTCCCACCACACCACCTCCCCTCTGCCCTTTTGTCACTAACGTCAATGAATTTCTGAGTTTCCCCACCGCCCTATTCTTCTTCCTCGACGAGCCCGGTGCCAATTCGCCGCATCCGTCCACCCAATCACCAAATCGACCCCACGGTAAGCTCTGCCTCACCACCCCAAGTCTTTCCCCTAACACTCCTACCCCTTTTCTCGCCGGAGACTCGCCGGCGCCACCATCCCTTGTTGCGCTACCCACGACACACGTGGGTAGGCCGCAACAGTGCACCTCTACCCACGCCACCACCTCCTCTGAATTCCCCTTAGCCCACTGGTGCTCAAGGACCGACTGTCTTGGTCGGGGCTTGGATGGAGTGCCGTCGTGTCGCTCCTCTGTCTCAGCCGAGCACCATTATCACCACCGCCCCACCTCCACACCTCCTCTACCCGCAAAACACCCCAAAATGGAATCCCCATTCCACCTTCGTGCCTCCCGCACCACCCGGTCCCGCCGCCGGCCACCGAAACCGCTGGAGCGATGCCGATCACCTCCTGCTCGACTCGGATGAGCGCGTTGGCCTTCGGCAGTGTGGCTCAAGCCACACCCGGCGCTAGGCCACCATAGTAGTGGGCCTAGCCCAATACTATTCCAAAGCCCGAAACTAAAATCATCCTTTTTTTACTGTTCATAGCATAGTAAAATCCATTTACTATTCATCACCTGAAAATAGTAAAAGGTCATTACTGTTCATTTTCAGAAAACATCAAACCATGATTACTATTCGCTAGCCAAAACAGTAACCTCGAATTACTGTCCACTACTCATTTTTGTTAATGAATAGTAAAATCAGCACTATTCCTCGCTCGCCCGGGTCCAGCTCCCTCGCCCGGCTAGAGCCCAGATCTACACCCTAGCACTGGCAGACGCACCGCCTCGCCTTGCCGGGTCCAGCCTCGCCTGCCAGAGCCAGATCACGCCCAAAGACCCGGCCAAGACGCTTCCGCTGGTCCAGCTCCCTTGCTTGCCGCCGCCTCCCCTATGGGTCAGGCGTGTGGCTCGGCCTCGTCACCTTGACCGTTAGGCTTGCATGCTTGGGCCCTTACTGCCGGGCCGGCTCGGGTTCTAGTGGGCAAGGCGATGTAATCGGCGTTACTAGCAAGGAAGGTGATTAGGTGAGGTGAGCTACTGAGGCACTGAGCTGAGTTCGAAATATTTAATGATTTGATGTGTTAGTGTGTAATGTGTTACAGATTTAAGTACTTAATACTTTGGCATAACAATTTGGCTTGTATGAGTAAATGAGTTAATTAGTTATTTAGTTATGACTTATCACTTATGATTTATGAAGTTATGACTTATGAGTATGATTCAATGTATGACATATGACAGTATGATAATGTATTAACTTTCTATTTGAATATTTGATGTACTAGAATTAGAAATACATGATGAAGAAGACCAAAACATTGGCATCTTATTTTCCATCGCAATCCAATCAAACTCCGGAAACAATAGGAACGGGAGGTAGTAACACCTCACAAAACAATCCAGGTGTTGTGCTTAATCCAGATGACATTGTTGTCGATCCCAGGCTTTGAAAACCAATTGAGGAGCTAGATGTGGACATTAGAGATGCCGCTAGAAGGGAGTATTTGCTATTGGGACCATGACGACCAAGTGGCCATAAATTTCCACGGAAAATGATAGGCAGTAAAATAAGAAGCTTTCATGAAGAATGGTTCAAAAGGTATGATTGCTTGGAATACAGTGTTGCTAAAGATGCTGCCTTTTGTTTTTATTGTTATCTCTTCAAGCAAAGGAGACCTGACAACTTAGGTCACTACTACAGAAAAGGTTTTCACATACGGTTCAAAAACGTCATCACAGACGGTTTCGTGAGCCGTCTGAGTTTATGGGTCAGTGATGACATAGGTCATCACTGCATTTATTTTTGAACCGCTCAGGAAAAAGTTATCACTGCATTTTACGAACAAGAACCGCTTGTGATAATTATTTATCACGCATTTGTTCTTGTTCGTAATCTATCTGTGATATCACAGACGGTTCTTATTCTGAACCATCTGTGATAGTTTTTCATATTGCAAAAAAAAATCGGATTTGAGCCAAACCAATCAATTGCTAGACAGTAGTTTCTATATGCAACCTCTAGCAAGACAACTAAAATCCAATTAAAATTATGATGGCAAACACATTATAGGAAAGGGAAACCAAAAGGTTTGACAACGTCCCATTTGAATGGGAAAAAAAGAATAAAGTTACAAAGTTAAACTAGCTAGAAACTATATATGTTTCCAAGCTCCTGAAGAACTCATCGGCTTCTTGGATTGGTCTTGTGAGCTCCTCTCTGTACCTCACCAGTATATCACAAGATGTTCTTGCATGTCGTCGAGTTCGACTCAAGCTCATCGGTAAGGAGAGACGACTGAAAACCTCCAGCGGTGTTCCGACCTTAGGTAACACAAAATTAAGATAATTTTCTTTACAACAAGCAGCCAACAAATTGTGTATGTTATGGAGATGTACATGTACCTTCCGGCAGTCTACCTCTTGCGGCAGACAAGGAGCTCCTCCGCATCCCTCCTCCTCCTCGTTGTCGGCTGTGTCTCCTCGCTAAACCACGACTGGGAATCGAGGGTGGTCGCCAGAGCTCGGTGTGGGAGGGGAGAGGGAGAGACTAATGGAAAACAAGGCTGGGGTGACTATAATATATAAGGACAACGCCAAAACATTTTGCCTCCCGCGCGCGCGTTCAAAATTTTTTAAACACCCGCGCTGCTAATCACAGACGGTTTCATACAAAAACCGTCTGTGACGACATATCACAGACGGTTCTTAATACGAACCGTCTGTGATAAGTATCTTATTAAAGACGGTTCGTATTAAAAACCGTCTGTGATATACATCTTATCACAGACGGTTTGTATTAAAAACCGTCTGTGACTTGGAATTTTCCTTACTCTCTGATTTCACAGATGGTTTGTATTAAAAGCCATGGTAAAATCAGAAAGTAAGGAAAATTCCAAGTTATAGCCATGGTAAAATCAGAAAGTAAGGAAAATTCCAAGTTACAGACGGTTTTTAATACAAACCGTCTGTGATAAGATATATATCACAAACGGTTTTTAATATGAACCGTCTGTGAGAATTCACAGACGGTTTTCAACACGAACCGTCTGTGATATTACTTCTTCACAAACGGTTTTTAGCGTAGCCAGTAACACAGGCGGTCGCTAAACCAAAACCGTCTGTGATTGTATTTAATACAAACGGTTTTGGTCAACCGTTTGTGATGAGGCGTCTAGTATTAGCCTTTTTGCAGTACTGGGTGTTGATGCATATACAAATGTGGGGTTTAGTTATTGGAAAAATGCAATTCAATCTTTTAATGAGCATGTTGGTAAAGTTGATAGTGCTCACAATAAAGCTAGAAAACATTGTGAGGCTTTTAAAAATCAGAGGCAAAGTGTGGCACATATGTGGGCTGGTGCAACCAAGAAGAAGGAGGAAGAATATTTGGGTCGTATTGCTACTATTTTAAGTGTTGTAAGGTTTCTTTTATTGCAAGCTCTTGCTTTTCGTGGACACGACGAATCTTCTACATCAAATAATAAGGGGAACTTTTTAGAGATGCTGAAATGGTATAAAGAGGCAGATAAAAATGCTGAAAGATTGTTTGATAATGCTCCTGGGAACCATTTAATGACTTCACCAGAAATACAAAAGCATTTGTGCAAAGCTTGTGCAGAAGAGACCACTAAAGCCATTATGGATGATATTGAGGATAAACAATTCGCCATCCTTGTTGATGAGTCTCGAGATGCATCTATCAAGGAGCAAATGGCTGTGATTTTGAGGTTAGTATGTGTTGTTTGGATTTTTGTATTGCTTTTTTATTAAAAAAAAAAGTTGACCATATTAACTATGCTTCTTGTCCCATATAGATATGTTAACAATCAAGGGCAGGTAATTGAGAGATTTCTTGGGATTCAACATATTTCTGACATGACATCATCTTCGTTGAAGGTAGCCCTAGATGCTATGTTTGCTAGTCATGACTTATCAGTCCATAGATTGCGAGGACAAGGATATGATGGAGCATCAAACATGAGAGGAGAATTCCATGGGATGCAAAGACGGGTATTAGATGAAAATCCATATGCTTTTTATATACATTGCTTTGCTCATTAGTTGCAATTAGTGGTTGTTTCCGTTGCCAAGTGTTGCTCTTCTGTATTGGATTTCTTTAAATACAACACTTTGATTGTAAACACTGTTAATGCTTCTTGCAAGAGACACGATCAATTGGCCCAAGAACACCACGACAATCTTGTGAACAAATTGGAGACTGGTGAAATTTTTACAGGAAGAGGGAAAAACCAAGAAACTAATCTAGCAAGACCTGGGGATACTCGGTGGGGCTCACATCACAAAACCTTGTGTCGTTTTCTTCTCATGTGGGACGCGATCCTAGAGGTATTAGAGAATATTTGTGATGATGCCACTAATGCAACTCAGAAGACCACAGCTTCAGGTACGTTAGAAAAAATAGAGAGCTTTGAATTTGTGCTTATATTACATCTTATGATCAAAATATTGGGCAAAACTAATGATCTGTCGCAATGCTTACAAAAGAAGGATCATAATATTGTCCGTGCTGTAGGATTGGTTGGGACCACATTGCAAAAAAATTAATCACATAAGGCAGAATGGTTGGGATGAGCTCTTTGAAGAGATAAAGACATTTTGTCTCCAACATCGCATCATTGTGCCAAATATGTTGGATACGATAACTGTTAGGGGTTGTTCGAGAGGTCGTGGCGGCCAATTGGTAACTTACTATCATCATTTCAATCATGAAATCTTTAATGTGGTGCATGATCAAATTATTGTTGAGTTAAACAATCGATTTGCTGAAAGATCTACTCAGTTATTGAGATGCCTTGCTTGTCTTGATCCAAAGAATTCCTTTTCCAACTTTGATGAAGATAAACTAGTTGAACTTGCTAAGATTTATACCAGCGACTTCTCCCAATATGATTGTGTACTCCTTAAGGACCAACTTGAGACATTTATTGCTGATGTGAGAGCTGATCTAGATTTCTTAAGTTGTAATGACCTTGGTAATCTTGCTGTGAAGATGGTGCAAACCGACAGGCACACAATTTTTTCATTGGTATATCGACTCATTGAATTGGCCTTGATTTTGCCTATTGCAACTACAACAGTAGAAAGAGCTTTCTCAGCTATGAACATTATCAAGACTGAGTTGCGGAATAAGATGAGTGATGAATGGATGAATGATTGCATAATATGCTATATTGAGCGAGATGTATTTGCAAGCATCAATGATAACAAGATTCTACAACATTTTCAAAGTATGAGGGTGCATAAGCAGAAACTACCTCGTGCTAGCGGTATGTTACATTCTTATTTCGTAATTTGCATTAAAAATAACGTTGTGGTCTTGTGTCCCTAATTTACATATGTAATTTTATCTTTGCAGGTTCAGGTTCTCGTACTATTGTTGATGAAGACATGATAGGGTTAAATGAACCAAATCTTTGTTAATTAAGCAAAAATTACCTTGTGCTAGTGGTATGTTACATTCTTCTTCTTTTTTGCTATGTTTTATCTATTTTGTCGTATCGTTAAACATCGAATTCAAATTTTATTTCGATTGTGCATTTGTGTTGTACTTTTGTTATACCTCAGTGTTGATAGTATTTGATGTTAGTTATAGACTTATAGCCCTTTTGTTTTGGGCCCGAGGCTCTCTCAAATCCTGGCTCCGCCACTGCTCATTGTTGATGTCGCCCAGTGTCGGAGTGTCGTAGTACTTCATACTGTCGTGGTGAAGAAATTAGTCAATGGTTCTTGTACAGGTGGTGTCCCTTGATGCCGACAGTGGTGACAACAAGGAGAAGGAGGCTCATGTCCTTAGCATCTAACATTGGCTCTAGCAAGTAGTCCGGTGATGACGACAACGGAGGTGGAGTGGGCCAATTGCAGCAACAACGTCCAGAGGTCGGTCGGGCTGGTGTGAGTCGGCAGAAGAGGGGATGTGACAAGGGGAATGTGGAGTGGCGAGTGGTATACAAATCGAGGATTCAGTTGAAGGAGTAGAAAAATCGAAGGCAGTTTGATGAGGCCCTAGGTGCATCTACTACGGTGGTCAAAATCCCTAAGTTGCAAGTGTGTGCTAAACCTCAAGTTAATCCTATTATACATCAATGGAGAAAGAAACAAGAACAAGGTTTGGCCAAGAGCAAGGAGAGGGAGGTAGGCCAAAGGGGGAGCATGAGCGAACATGGGAAGACACAAGAATAGAGGGCTTTGCATGTTGGAAAGTTTGTAAGAGAATCCGGCCAAGAAAAGACAAAGGATCCAAATTCAAACTCAATTCCGAAATCAATGCATGTTCAGCCTAAGAATCCGAAATGGATTTGGATTGGAACTATTCTAATTCGGATCTTTCTTTAAAAGAGATTAATTTTATAATTACTTGTAATAGGATAGTTTAATCTATTTTAAGCAATTAGAGTAGCTTAAATACCTAATTAAAGTAGGAGTTTTGGGTTCGGATTACTGTTCACATCAACAGTAACCGACTCGGATTACTGTTCCTCCATACGCACTGTTTATTAGGACTATATATTTAGGGGAAGACACCCATTGTAAGCAAGTTAGAGTTGAAGAAAATACAGAAAAGTCACAGGTACTTTGAGGTTGATCATCATGTCAAGAACTAGCCAGCATAGTTCTAATGGTGGATCGGACGAAGAGCCCATGTATGGTGATACACTATTACCGGATGTACGTGCTCAATTTGATGCTACTACCAGCTATTTTCTTCATCGCGAGAAGGTGTTACGCCATCAACTTAAAGCTCAAATCCAAGGGGTGCAAGACACGCTGAACGATCGTCTCAACGCGAATGAATGGCGCATGATGGAAGGTTTCGACAATTTGAACCTTGTTATCTGTCGCTTGGAGGAGAGGCTACCACTGCCACGAGGAGCTAATGTATCGGTGCTGCCCCCAACCACAACATGGACGTGCACAACATGTTGTACGCCGAGATGGAGATGACTTCTACGCTGCTGATTCGGAGGAGGCTATTTTCTATGATCGTGGAAGACATCAACGATGTCCACAACATGATTACTTTGATCGTCGAGGTGCTAGACATGGTGGACATTATAATGGAGGTGGTGAACATGAAGATGATGGTATCGGGAGAATCAAGATCACTATACTGGAGTTCAAGGGCAGATCTGATCCGGAGGCTTATTTGGAGTGGGAGATGCATGTCAATCAAATTTTTGACAACCACCACTACTCAGAAGACAAGAAGGTTCGTGTTGCCTTGATTGAGTTCACCAAATACGCTATTATTTGGTGGGATCAATTGAATCTTGCAGGGGAACGTCCTAACACTTGGGCAGCAATGAAAGCTATGCGAGAACGATTCGTGTCTGCATACTATACAAGGACGCTGCATACAAAGCTATGACGACTTAGTCAGGGTGCTAAGATGGTGAGCGAGTACTATCAAGAGATGTAAGTGCCATGATCCGTGCAAATGTGTGTGAGTCGGCGGAGGCGACCATGACACGTTTCTTTGAGGGGCTCAATGAAGATGTGTGGAACCGTGTTGATTTAATGCAATACAACACCGTGCAAGAATTACTTTATCAAGCAGAGTATGCTGAACAATGGGTGAAGGACACTCAAGCAAGGGTTGGTCGAACCACTGATAGCACTTGGAGGCATGCAACTTCGCATGACAGAGATGCGGGATCAACTCCGAAACCGGTTGCATCCACTATACCAGTTCAGAGTACATTCAAGGAAGCTTCAAAGCCTATAAGTGCTGCAGGCAAAGAAGCTTCACATGCTGATTCTAGTGTATTCTCTACGGCTAGAACTAGTAACATTGAATGCTTCAAGTGCAAGGGCCGAGGTCATATGAAGAAGGATTGTCCAAACATGAAGACGGCGTTGCTTACACATGATGGCTATGCAACGGAGAGCGACAATCATAAATCTGAACCTTCCGATGAATCTGAAAAGGTAGAGCCAATCATTTGTTATTGAAGGACCGGAAAGGCGACTAGAGGGGGGGGTGAATAGGAGCACCTAATCTTTTTCGCAAAGAATGGATTCAACTTATAAATCACTCCAATAGCTATGAGAGCTATGAAGATCAATGATTAAGCACAGAGGAAGTCTTATGTTGAATCCACTCTCACCCCCAAAGCTCAAAGAAACAAAAACGAGGAAGAGCCGAACAAATCAGACAATCGGTACAACCGAAGTAAACGGCCGGTTGTACCGCAGATCCTAAGACAACCGCAGAGTAAATGACCGGTTGTACCGCAGTCCGATAACCGCAGCAGTTAAGTCTTGTTCATCCGATTGTCCCGAACAGCAAAATCCGCCGGGTTTCAAAACGAAAATCAACGTAACTTTTGAACCGCTGGCCAAACTCTACGAGATTTGAACCACACCTTCCTAACGATACTAGGAACCTATTCCAATCAAAAATTTCAGAGATTCATTCCAAGGTTCCTATCTTTTGCATTTGAACGAAGAAGGATGCGAAACCGCAAGAACAAACCTCTAATCCAATCACTTGCTCGTGGATGATTGATGATCTAGATCACCCTAGATGTATTCCCACACGCCATAGCAAGGTAGATTGGGGCAAGAAACAACCAGAGAAACAAAGGATCAAGAAATCTTCAAAAAGAGGTCATCGAAGAAAGAAATGACAGAGAGTTCAAATATGAAACAAACACCATCTCATATTGATCTAGAGGAAGAGAGATACATGATTGATACAAGAGGAATGATTACAAGCTTTCATCTCATCCTCTCCCACTCTCAAACCTCAAGAACACACACTCATCCATTCTTGAGGAGGGAAGCAACGAAGGGACAAGCAGGAGCACCCACCGCCTCCACCAACACCCTCAACCACTAAAGCCTAAAGCAAAAACAGCCACTAAAGACTCTTTTGACTCTAGCAAACCCTAATTCCTTTTCAAGTGCTCAAGAGGGCATGCAGCCCTCCAATCCTTTATATAGCCTTGGCTAACGGGTCTCCTCCCGTTCGCCCGCTTAAGTCCAACGGAGCGCCCCGCTCGCCAGTGCCTTTGCGACTTCCGATTCGCCTTCTTCACCTTCCGGAAGCTTCAGCCTCCTTGTCTCAAGACGCCGCAACCACCTCGAGTCCACGCTGCCTTCGACACATCGACTGTTCGACCTCGGCGCCACTGCGCCTAGTCCACCCACCGTGTCTCGCCACGACTCCGCCGACGCCCCGCAGCCACACGCATAAGAAACACGAAACCGGAACAAGTTCTTCACAACTTGACCTAACGTTAGCTCAAACATGCAATATGCAACACATATGCATGAACACACCGGATATGACCTATCCCAAAACTCAAAACACCAAAATGGCGAACCTCACAATACAATCGGTACAACCGCCATATTACCAATGGATCAACCGCACTCGGCCGATCGCCTCAATACTGCGGCCGTTCCGATTTCCAATGAAGACCGAAACTCAAAAACAACTTCTCCGAATTCTTCAACCGCCATTTACCAATCGGTATAACCGCCTCATGGTCGTATCGCCATAACACGCCGGTCGTTCGATTATCCCGACATACGATTGACTTCACGAAAACGCTGTGAACCTCGCAGAACGACATGGTCCGACCACACAAACCAAACTCGATCGACCTAAAACCTTTGTCAATTACTCATCACTCTCATGGGGACACGACCACATGGTCTCTCAATCTCCCTTGATGAGAATATTGACAAACTCGTAAAAAGCTTTTAAGAAGAGTTTGAGTTTGAAGAAACCAACATGGTCCAAAGAAGAAGAGTGAAACAAATGACCATGTCGATGTATGAACACTAGAGCAACAACCTAAAGAGCAAATTGATCTCCAAAGCTCTAAACCTGCTCCCAATGACTTTTTTTCTCTATTCTCCCCTTTATAATAAACGATCAAGATGCAATAGAGAGAATATGACATGTTAATGGATGAAAATGGTCAAGTGTGTTTATTTAAGCATTTTGAGCCATGAGAATTATCCATAATGACCAACATGTAATACACCAAGCCATAACTCAATAAAACGCTACCTAGATCATGACAAGATATGTATAAGCTAGCTAGAACACATAGATGACAATATGAAAATGAGGTACATTATGTGAGCAAGTCAAGTCATCAATGAGCAAAGTCTAGCTAGAGATATCCAAGGATGATGCAGCCATGTCAATAAGCTAAGCGTAGCTAAGAAGCTTAAATTGAGACCAAATAGAGTGCTATGCTCAAGAATGAAACATTGGTTAAAGTACTTGATACTTTTTGTAGCTTTAAGCACATTGAACACATAAAACATATTTTCTTTTGAAATTCATGGTGGTTTCCAACCAGATTTTTGTTTTATCATGTGCTAGGTCTCAAGCCTTATACGACTACTCCAAGCGAGAAGCTTAAGAAGATAGTCTAGGTCACCCAAAACTCCCCTAAGTTCATGCCAAGTGCAATGGCAAGCCGCCTCATAGGAGAGAATTGGTGAGATCGCTTTTTCAACAAAAGAGATCTTTTTTTTAACAAGTTGTACTAACTCATGCATCATCAAGAGACTAAAACAAATTCAATCTAAGGCTCAATATAGATTCATCACTCTACCCAAATTTATTTGACATGGCATGAATCATAAAAAGATATCTCAAGAAAGACTAATCTCGAAAAGCTAACATGACAAGTTTTAGTTTAAGTTGAGCAATTTTAATTAACTTATCATGGCAAAAGCTAGGCTACACATATGAAGTCATGATAAATCTAGCAAATAAGCACAAGTCATGGCAAGGTGTAAAGCATTGTAAACATGTCATAGCAGGATAATAATCAAGGCTCAATGTAGTTATATTACAATGCGTAATGCTAGAATGCGTAAGATCCAGCCCCCTCAACATTAGATGCAACTTTTAGTTCAAGTTGAGTTAACTCAATATTAAGCTCCGTAAGCTCCCAAATGAACTCCCTTGAACCAAAACAATAAATCGAGAAGTCGGCAAAGAAAACATAAAACAGCAAATCCTTAAAGCATAGATAAGATATAGAGAATACTATGGCTCAGATCGACTCTCATCTACCCCATATGACTCTAGGACTATCAACCGCCTGCTAACACACTAAGGAGCAAACACGTTCCTGCCTACCCAAGGGTGGCCCAACCCTTGCTAGAACCTATAAGAAGTGAGTAAGCTCCACCTAGTGAGAAGAGACACTAATAAGCAAGATCCTAGAATCACAAGATAAGAGCAAATCTAAACAACTAGACAAAAGAAGCACTCTAATCTATGCTAGGAGGACTAATCCCAAATGCACCCAAAATGCAATGCAATAGTAAGGAGCAAGAGCATAAATAATATAGTAAAGCAAGAAACCCAAAGCTCCCCTCACTACATCCATAAGGACAAACCACCCCAAGCTCTCCTCAGCAGAGTCAAAACCTCGAACAATCCAAAGGCTTGGTGAAAATGTCACCAACCGGTGGTCACTTCCACAAACCGGAGCACTATATCGCCTTCTCTACATGGTCTCTAAGGAAGTGGAAACGAATATCGATGTGCTTGGTCCGAATGCTTTGACCGGTTCTGGCAATGTTAATCGCAGAAGTGTTATCACAAAAGAGTGGAACACCGCCGATAACTAACCCAAAGTCCCGCAGGTCGGCCATCCAGAGCACTTGACTACAAAGAATCGGTCGCAAAGAACATACTCGCCTCATGCGGTGGATCAGGTAACACTGCATCGCTTCCTTGAAGACCAGAAACAAGAGAAGTGCCAAGAAATTGGCAAAGCTGAGTGCTCTTCCTATCTATCCTACACCAAATAAGTCTCATCCAAAAAGGCTCTCAAGGAAAGACAGATGAGGAAGAGTACCAGATACCATAGTCAATGGTAGCTCAAGGTACGGAAGATGCGCTTCACCGCCGGTGAGATACGCGAGGAGAAGCTCGAATCGAGCACACAACACACGGAGAAGTGTATGTCCGGTCTCGAGGCAATGAGGTACAAGAGGGAGCCAATCATGCCGCTAAACTCCTTTTGATCAACTGCTCGCCATCCTCATCTGGTCAAGATAGGTTTGAGAAGCCATGGAGTCGACAAAGCTTCCCATCACTCATGTCGAAGCGCTCAGAGGTCACGAGTGTACTTTCCTTGATGAAGAAATGTACCTCCCGAGTCCGCTTGATTTGGAAGCCAAGGAAGAAGGTCAACTCACCCATCATACTCATCTCAAACTCGGTGCTCATGACATCCGAGAACCGGGAAACCAGAGTATGGGAAGAGCCGCCAAAGATAATGTCATCGACATAGATCCGACGAGCGAAGGTCGATGCCATGCCAATGGATGAACAAGGTCTTGTCAACTTTACCCATCTCAAAACCATGACTTATCAAGTAGGACTTAAGCCTCTCATACCAAGCTCGGGAGCCCGCTAAGTCCATACAACTTTTGAAAGCTTGAAGACATGGTTAGGTATTTGGGGTTCTCGAAACTGAGGTCGTTTGACGAGACTTCCTCCTCAATAAGGCCATTGAGGAAGGCACTCTTCACGCCCATCTGTAAAGCTTGAAACCCTTAGAAGTCGCAAAGGCAAGCGTGATTCTAATGGCTTCAAGTCGAGCTCTGAGGCAAAGGTCTCCTCAAGTCTAGACCTCAACTCGGAAAACCCCCGAGCTACTAATCTAGCCTTGTTTCGATGATTATCCCATCCTCACTGCTTGTTCTTGAACACCCACTTGGTTCCAATGATATTGTGGCCTCGTGGGGCTCAACAAGCGACTGCACCTTGTTTCTCTCAAAGTTTTCTAGCTCCTCATGCATGGCATTGACCCATGACTCATCGATAAAGCATGAGAAACATCTTTGGGCTCAAAAGAGGCAATGAAGGCGAATGGAGACAGAATTGAGATAAGCGATTTTGAGCGGTAACACGCCAAAAAGATCTCCAATGATCTCGCTCAAGGATGAACTTTCGGAAGTGTCTAGGAGGTCCCGGGAGAGATGAAGAAGTGGCCTCTACCTCATGAGCCGACGAGGTAGGAACAGAGCCACTAGCTCCAGAGGAAGCGAAGGCAGGGTCGATCACCTCGAGGTGCGGTGGAAGACGGCACCTCAAGGAGTGGATGAGGGACAGATCGTAGACAACCGTCATCTCCATCGCCCTCATCATCCACAAAGATGGTCTCGGACCGCTCTAAAGAACTCGAGATATCTGCCTAGTCCCTGACCGCCTCGTCAAAAGTCACCTCGCAGTCTCTCTACCATTTTGCTAGACTCGCAGCCTGCACTTATAAGCCCGCCAAGAAGTCGAGTAGCCTAGAAAGATACCGCCACAGAACGTGACTCGAACTTGTCTAGGTTCCTGCACTTCAAGATAAAGCACTTGCAACCAAACACACGAAAATGAGAGACGCTGGCTTTCGCCAGATCTCAAATTCATAAGAAGTGCGTGTAGGAGTGCCCAAGAAAACTCGATTCAAACATGGCACGCGGTCGCAATGGCCTCAAATTTCAAAACTTCCTGTAGAGTACTCATCAAGCATCGCCTGCCATCTCGACTAAGGTACGGTTCTTCCTCTCCACAACGCCATTTTGCCGAGGGACGATGGAGAAGAGAACCGGTGCTCTACACTGCCTCACCGCAGAACTCTCAAAGTAGGAATTTTGAACTCCGTACATTGTCATCATGGATCGCTCAGAAGGCACCCGGAGCTCAACAGACAACCTACTAAAAGACCTCGAAAAGTGAAAACGCCTCATCCTTTGATGCTAAGAAAACACCCAAGAATACCTCGAGAAGTCATCGACCACAACAAGAACATACCACTTCCTCTCCCGCCGATCAAGACTCGAGCCGGTCCAACTCGTGTCCATGTGGAGCAAATGTCTTGCATCGGTCATAGTAATCGTGGACCGAGGATGAGAAGCGGCAACCATCTTGCCGCGTCTTGGCAAGGAGTGCAAACAAGATCTTTGACCATCTTGAGTTTCGCAGACTACTTAATGAGATCATGGTCGCTAACTCGGGTCAAATGGTCAAATCCAATATGACCAAGTCTCCTATGCCGTAAAGAGAGATCGCGGACTCGTATAAACCAAACACCGGAGAGAATCACCAGAAGAATCAGAAAAATCAGCACGAAATATCCTCCCATAACGAGAAATCCCGCAAACTAGACTACCCGAAGAATCAAGAATTTTGCAATTGTTTTTCTTAAAACTCACCTCGAAACCGTCATCGGTAAGCTGAGAAACGGAAAGCAAATTGTACTGCAGCTTACTAACCAAGGCAACATCCTTAAGAATAAGAGAGGCATTAATACGACAAGACCTTTGGCGATGACGCCCGCACGAAGCGCCTCCGAAGGTGATCGCCTCATCACCGGAGCGCGGGCTAGGAGGAGAACCAACGGAGTCTCCGGTCATATGACGAGAACAACCGAGTCTACAAGCCAAACCTTCTCCTTCCCTACCCGCGAATCTCGAGTCAAACAGAGTAAAGTCTCAAGATCGATAAATCAACAATGATTTTGGCACCCAATATCGAGTAACACGCCGAAAGCGATGAAGTAGTCAAGCACGATCGACCTCTATCTACCCTACGCCTCTCAGAACTCAAAGCGTAGGTCTAAGAGTAGACCTCAAGTCATTGTCGGGTTCGATCGCTACGGCGAGCGAGTCGAGCACCGCAACATGTCAACACGCCATGAGTAGCTATCTCGATAGGGAAAACGAGATCTACCTCGGACGGCGGAAGTCACGATCGAAGCAAAGATGAGGACGAAAACCGTAAAACTCGAAAACCAAGTCCTCGATGTCGCACAAACCCATCGAAGAAACAAGCCTAGACCTCGTGTTGGTCTTAGGTGCACTCAAGGTCCGGGGTCGACCAATGCGCCTAAGAGACTCAACATGGTCTCTACGCGATCTTGGCGCTACCAAGCATCGACGATCGTGTGTCCATCCTTCCGACAGAAGGTGCAAGTGATACTTCACCTTCGAGAGGTAGAAGCAACATGTGAAATTACCTTCTCGTCTGAACCCTCGACATAGCCCGCCGACTTGAAATGGACTTTCTCGGTCCGGCTCGATCTCGATCACACCGGTGCTATGGGTCCGAGCACGGCAGTGGATGCTTCCTCATGTCCTCAGAGAAGTCATATCCTAGACCCCGATTAAATCTGCAGATCTTAGATTGGTCTAGAATAAGATTGAGCTTCTTCTTGCCTCCTACAAATCTCTCGAGAGTGTTCATAAGGTACCGACACTCCCGAAGAGAGAGGTGCAAGAAGAGCAGGGGAAGAAGAGACAGAAGGTAAGGAGCAAAAGAAGAACCAAAGAAGAGAGGGAAGAATGGCTTGTGCACGCACACCGACTGAAGGAACAGATCCCATCGCTAGCCGCTTGGTTCACGCCGCTAAGCTGCCTCAACCTTACCCCGGGCTTCTCCCTTCTCCACAATCATATTGCAAGCACAATGTGACTTCTCTAGAAGGTCCTTAGTTAGCTTCACATTTCTCATCCAAAGCAATCAAGTCGATTTTAGTTTGTTACACTTAATGCATGGTGAGCTAACAGGTCCTTAGAAGCAAACCGAGCCAATTTCCTTTCATGATCAATCATATCTTGAAATCTGTTTGGAGACGACCTCAAGTTCAAGCAGCTAACTTAGGACAGCTTCAAGCATGAAACAATCGGCTCAAGTAAAGAAGCTTGTAGTTCAAGAATTTTATGATCTGCCTGCTTTAAGTTCATCTTCAAGTTATTGCAATTTTCACAAGACTCAGCAGATCAAGAAGCATGGCATAAGATCCTCTAGCAAAGAATGTTCTTACCCTCACATGAGGTGGGAGAAGTAGTCTCATCAAGAATAAGTAGGGTAATGACCATCCTACTCAACTCTAACTCAAAGAAGCGCACTAACATTCTCCACCTTAACACTATCAAGTTTGGAGGACACACTATCATGTGAGGTCCTTAACTTCTCCATATCAACCAAAGAAAGCAGAGCATGTATCACAATCATCACTAGAAGGGCGTATGTAAGAGCAATAATCTCTAGTGATAGTCTATCTATTTCCTTCTCTAACTCAAAGACACCTAGCCTTAGCTTTAGCATGAAAACCTCCTAGCTTAAGAAAAGCATGATTGAGTTGTTCAGAGGTGGGATCTACCTCGTCCGAAGTCGGAGTACACCATTGTCACCGAAGTTCGCCCTCGAGGGCCATGAAGCACATGCCGAGAAGTCGTCGCCGCCATCCTTGGGCTCTTGGTCACCCGTCCCGTCATCGCCGCTTCCATCCCTCCACCTCGCCGAGGTCGAGGTCGTCGGGCGTGAGGACGCGGAAGAGCTTCTTGGCTTTGCCGGTTGCGGAACTTCTTCTTGCCGGGCGTCTGAGCCAAGGCTTCTTGTTGCGTTCTTGTCGGTGTAGTCGTTCTCGCCCAACCGCCAGAGTCGTTTTGCCCTTCTCCGCTTAGGGCGGTTTGTTCGGATGTGGTTGGGGCCACCACACTCGAAGCAAATCACGGGTCCTCCTCTCTTCTGTCCCTCCTCCTTTGTAAGCGTGGGAGAATCTTCGAGCAAGGAGGGCAAGCCGCTCATCCGAAGTCGCTCTAACCGATCATCGCTATGTCACAGAGAGCAAAGAAGGAGAAATTGCAAGAGGACTCGGTTGAATCGATCGGTGACCAAGGCCATCGATCGGACTTCGACCTCGAGACAACGCTAATCTCGTGAGTCTTGAGGCGTGAGTACAGCGTCAAGAGTCGTGGTCGAGAGGTCTGTCGTGTCTTTGATGGTGGTCACTTTCATCTCCCAAACACGCAGACGAGTCCGTGAGCATCCGACGAGCATTGTCCGAAGTCGGGTATGTGAGACCGACCGCCGGAGGTTGCTCAAGATCTTGTGAAAACGCATGGGCACTCATCTAGGGACTCACCAAAGAAGCATCTCAAATTTGTTGTATTCTCGCTTGAACCGGTCCTGCCGAACCGCCTTGATCTGGGTGGTGCCCTCATGGTATGCGCCGAGGGTCACCCAGATATCGAGGCGGACGACAGTGAGATATGCGGTCAAACTCACTACGACTCAAACCACGGATGATGATGTTCCTTGCCTTTGCATTCGCCTCAACATCAACCATGTTCCGGCATTGATGTTCTCATCGGCAGAACAAATAATCGAACCTTGACCTTTCGCCAGATGGCATACCCACGGCTCGATGTATGTCTCCATTCGCTCTTCCGAAGGGTAATCGATGCCATCGAAAACAAAGTGCTTGGTCGAGTACTTGTCCATCGCCACGGCTCTTGAGACCGTTAAGATCTATTGAAAAGAGCTAACCGCTCGATACCAATTGAAGGACCGGAAGGCGACTAGAGGGGGTGAATAGGAGCACCTAATCTTTTTCGCAAAGAATGGATTCAACTTATAAATCACTCCAATAGCTATGAGAGCTATGAAGATCAATGATTAAGCACGAGGAAGTCTTATGTTGAATCCACTCCTCACCCCCAAAGCTCAAAGAAACAAAAACGAGGAAGAGCCGAACAAATCAGACAATCGGTACAACCGCGAGAACGGCGGTTGTACCGCAGTCCGCACAACCATAGTAAATGACCGGTTGTACCGCAGATCCCATACAACCGCAGTGTTAAGCCTTGTTCATCCGATTGTCCCGAACAGCAAAATCCGCCGGGTTTCAAAACGAAAATCAACGTAACTTTTGAACCGCTTGGCCAAACTCTACGAGATTTGAACCACACCTTCCTAACGATACTAGGAACCTATTCCAATCAAAAATTTCAGAGATTCATTCCAAGGTTCCTATCTTTTGCATTTGAACGAAGAAGGATGCTAAACCGCAAGAACAAACCTCTAATCCAATCACTTGCTCGTGGATGATTGATGATCTAGATCACCCTAGATGTATTCCCACACGCCATAGCAAGGTAGATTGGGGCAAGAAACAACCAGAGAAACAAAGGATCAAGAAATCTTCAAAAAGAGGTCATCGAAGAAAGAAATGACAGAGAGTTCAAATATGAAACAAACACCATCTCATATTGATCTAGAGGAAGAGAGATACATGATTGATACAAGAGGAATGATTACAAGCTTTCATCTCATCCTCTCCCACTCTCAAACCTCAAGAACACACACTCATCCATTCTTGAGGAGGGAAGCAACGAAGGGGACAAGCAGGAGCACCCACCGCCTCCACCAACACCCTCAACCACTAAAGCCTAAAGCAAAAACAGCCACTAAAGACTCTTTTGACTCTAGCAAACCCTAATTCCTTTTCAAGTGCTCAAGAGGGCATGCAGCCCTCCAATCCTTTATATAGCCTTGGCTAACGGGTCTCCTCCCGTTCGCCCGCTAAGTCCAACTGAGCCGCCCCGCTTGTGCGGCCTTGCGAATTTCCGATTCGCCCTTCACACCTTCCGAAGCTTCAGCGCTCCTTGTCTCAAGACGCCTCGCAACCACCTCGAGTCCACGCTGCCTTGACACATCCCGACTGTTCGACCTCGGCGCCACTGCGCCTAGTCCATCCACCGTGTCTCGCCACGACTCCGCCGACGCCCCGCAGCCACACGCATAAGAAACACGAAACCGGAACAAGTTCTTCACAACTTGACCTAACGTTAGCTCAAACATGCAATATGCAACACATATGCATGAACACACCGATATGACCTATCCCAAAACTCAAAACACCAAAATGGCGAACCTCACAATACAATCGGTACAACCGCCATATTACCGGCGGATCAACCGCGACTCGGCCGTCTCGCTCCAATACTGCGGTCGTTCCGATTTCCAATGAAGACCGAACTCGAAAAACAACTTCTCTGGAATTCTTCAACCGCCATTTACCAATCGGTACAACCGCCTGCGGTCGTATCGCCATAACACGCCGGTCGTTCGATTATCCCGACAAATTTCGATTGACTTCACGAAAGCGTGAACCTCGCAGAACGACATGGTCCGACCACACAAACCAAACTCGACTGACCTAAAACCTTTGTCAATTACTCATCACTCTCATGGGGACACGACCACATGGTCTCTCAGTTATCCAGAACAAGGTGTTAGCTTGATGGCTCAAACGGTGCAGCATGATAACACCGTTATTGTCTTGGAAGGACAAATAAATCATATCTTTCAAACCAATTGCAAGATCAAAGAGAAGGTATGTAAGCTGATTATTGATAATGGGAGTTTGAGCAACATGATTGGCAAGGATGTGGTGGAATCACTCTCATTGTCTACATGGAGGCATCCTAAACCATATTACATCCAATGGCTCAACAACCTCGGCAAAGTCAAGATCACACACAAGGTGAGAGCGCCACTTGCAATTGATGGCTATGTCGATAAGGTGGAGTGTGATGTGGTACATATGCATGCTGGTCATATTCTATTGGGATGTCTATGGCAATTTGATTTGAATGCTACACATCAAGTGTGTGCTAAACCTCAAGTTGAGCCTATTATGCATCAATGGAGAAAGAAACAAGAATTAGGTTCGGCCAAGATCAAGGAGAGGGAGGTAGGCCAAAGGGGGAGCTTAAGCGGACATGGGAAGACACAAGGACCGAGGGCTTTGTATGTTGGAAAGTTTGTAAGAGAATCCGGCCAAGGAAAGACAAATGATCCAAATTCAAACTCAATTCCGAAATCAATGCATTTTCAGCCTAAGAATCCGAAATGGATTTGGATTGGAGCAATTCCAATTCGGATCTTTCTTTAAAAGAGACTAATTTTATAATTACTTGTAATATGATAGTTTAATCTATTTTAAGCAATTAGAGTAGCTTAAATATCTAATTAAAGTAGGAGTTTTGGGTTCGAATTACTGTTCATGTGAACAGTAACCGACTCGGATTATTGTAGCCGGCTCGGATTACTGGTCATCCGTACGCACTGTTCATCAGGACTATATATTTAGGGGAAGACCCCCATTGTAAGCAAGTTAGAGTTGAAGAAAATACAGAAAAGTCACAGGTTTATGTGGCGCATAATGAATACATGCGTTTCGGAAATTTCCATCTAGGGTTTTGTGATTGCATGAATATTGGAGGGAGGTTGTTCTTCCAAGATCCATGATTCCTTGTGGATCATCTCACCAATTCATAGCATCCTCAATTGCTCACGGTTTGGTATTGTCTTCGGGTTTGATTTTTTTTCTCTCTTCGGATTGATTCAACATCAACCAAGTATTACTTGCTTTGGAGATACACTTGTTCTTCCTTTTTGCTAAACCAAGAAGGAGGAAAGCTAGGGTTTTACTTCGATCAAGATTGAAATACAAGTACCGTGAAAGATTGGGCCACATTACGCATCAACTACACGTTGATCCGTATCACAGTTGTTGTTCGGCAAATCCTCCGTGCTTGAGAGAGGGAGAAGCGGCGGTTCTGTTTAGCATGGAACACAGATTGCACGGGAACTGGTGATTGCCAAAGATGGCAATGGAAAGTAGGGCAGCCCCACCTAGCAGCATGAATTAGCCTATGACGAGAGGGGGGAGGAGAGAGAAGGGGAGGAGAGAAGTACCACCACCACTATGTTCTTTTTAAGTAGTAAAGAAATACAAATGATATCACTAATCTAAGCGGGTTTGCTGGTTTACGCGCGATTGTCTGATCCACGCCCTTGCATTTGTTGATCATTGGATCAATGTTTTTTTCGTCTGATCCACGCCCTTGCACTTGTTGATCATTGGGTCGTTGTTTTTTCACAAAACGATGATGTTCGTGACTGGAGAGTCCATTGCATGGGCCTCACCCGCCTACTTCCCATTTTGTTCTTTTCTTTACCCTTCCTCCCAATCCTTCTCCTTCCTTCCAATCCCTACATTGATTCCCATGAATGAACCCACTCGCTGGTGGTCACACTACTACACAAAGGGTCATCACAAACGGTTCTAAACCGTCATCACAGACGGTTTCCTAAACCGTCTGGATTTATGTGTCTGTGATAACATGCGGTCATCACAGACGGTTTTCAAACCGTCTGTGAAAAAAGCTATCACAAACGGTTCTAAATAAGAACCGCCTGTGATAGTAATTACCACAGATGGTTCTTGTTCAGAACCGTCTGTAATAGTTTTTTCTATTGCAAAAACAAAATCGGATTTTGAATGTTTCATAGTTGATACCATCACAGTTCCTAATATAGAACTTGAACCTAGAAAACTGATCAAGATACTAAATGTATATGTGAGCTTTCCATCTTCAGAGACTCTTGAAAATACATAGAAAAGGCAGCACTCCCATACATCTGAAGACAACACTAACGCTTACTCACATACATAGAATCATCATCCATTCAAAGTCAGCTGTTGGAAAGAGAACTCTGTAGATGCTAACCCATCCGAGGATGTTATCCCATCAGCATATAGGATATCCGTATGAGAGAGCTCATATTCTGTTTGAGAAATATCATCAACCTGATCATCCCAAACAACAAAATTAAAGAATGAACAAACACAATTGCATGACCCAATAACTACCTAAACAATCCCATCCTACATGAAACAGGGGTAGAAATGAAACATCAAACCAATAGAAGCCAGGACGAGCTCCGACCGTAGTTGGTTCGCAGCGCACCCCTGCTCTCTCCTCATGATGAGCTCCACCTCCGCCAAGCTGAGCAACCGCCGCAGCACGCAAGAGCCTCGCCCCAGCTTGTCCTGCCTCAACTCAGCTATAATATATAAGGACAGCGCCAAAATATTTTGCCTTCCGCGCACGCGTTCAAAAAGTTTCGAACTCCCGCGCACGTTATTCTTACGAACCGTATGTGAATTATCATAGACAGTTCTATTTACTAACCGTTTGTGATAATTACATATCACAAACGGTTCCAAAGGAATCGTCTGTGATAAGTACAACACAAATGGTTCTAAAGGAACCGTCTGTGATGAGGCGTACAGTATAGCCTATTTTGTAGTAGTGTCACCGGAACCCTAGAATAGCCGCCCATCTGTTGCCGCCACCTCCGCCGCTAGTGTTGTAATTTTATTTGTTCTGTTCCCCAAACCCTAGCCCCTCTGACATGTTGAGACTTGAGGATAACTACTATATACGATAATCAAATGCACCCCTTTGCAACCAAAAAAAAAAGAAAAAAAAAGAAAAGGTCCCAAAGTTTGATCGACAACTTGACAAGCTAACTGGTGATACGATAGCTCCATCAAGCCGTATGGTATGTTGTCAATTGCCCCAAAAATAAATACTTGCAATTGACGAGTGGGTCTTCTTGTGTGAAAAAATCTCATCAAATAACACTGTAACACGATATCAGAAATAATTTAATATTTAAGTGTGCTGGCATCTTATTGCCGGTTAGGTTACGTGTATAATTCATGTCACATTAGTAGTAATATATAAAAGGAAAAAGCTACAAAACACTATAGTGTTGGAAGCCAATCCAATGCTATAGCAATCCACCATTGATTCTGATTCGCGTCGAGTGCGGGCTGGACTTTGTGGCCGCTCGATTGGGCAACTCTCACCTCTCTCTCCCCCATATGCAAGTCTCTCTCTCGCCCTCTTCTGCTCTCCCCTTTCTTCTCCTTCGATCCAAATCCACCACCATTGCCGCCACAATCTCAGAGCCACCACCATCGCCGTCCAAGCCCCGATCTGCCACCACGCCACCCTTGCAAGCCCGAAGTAACTGCGGCCCTAGAGCCACCGTTGTTGCCACCGTCACATGCCTAGATCTGGTGATGAGGACCTTGAGGAGTGCCTGTACAAGGCAGCCGAGAAGGCCATGTTGTGTCTCTAATGATGCAGGTTTTAAGTGTTGCTTTTGTTAGCTCGTCGCATCTCTCCTTATAGTTGCACTAGTTCATGGTGATTTTGGGAGGTGAAAGCAGTCAAACGTTTTCTTGACTGATTCCAGTTCAATTTTTTTTGTCGGTTGACAGTAGTTGGTAGAAGCAATTGTATGCTCAGGAATTGCCGAGTTGGTAGATGTCATTATCAGATTTATTAAGCATAATGATGCACATAGTGCACGTACGGTCAATTATAATAGAGAATGTTAGCTCATGTTGTTGGGTTTTACGTTGGATTGCTATGTTGTTAGAAGTTTTGGTACGCAGTTACTCTAGGAAAAAGATGAAAATTATCAAGCCAGAGTAATAATCAAAGTTTTGGTGACTGATCTTGAGCATATATGATTAAATGTTAATGTTTCTGAAGGTCAATTTGTTGGGGCCAAATCTTGGTCAGTTCCTTTTTACACAATTCAGCAAAATTTAGCAGGGGCAATGCCTGCTGACGAAGATCCTCCTTTGGATGAGGGCTCGAACCCTCATCTTATACAAGAAAGATCCTCCTGCTGAAACTTGATGAAATATGATGTCGCTATTGAAAACTTGTCTTATACAAAAAAGATGAAACTTCACGAAAATTGGAATGAAACGTCATGAAACACATGTCTCATGAAACTATATGAAACTTGATGAAACATGATGTCACTATTGAACACTTGTCCTAGACAAAAAAGATAAAACTTTATGAAACTTCATGAGACTTGGGACGAAACTTCATGGAACATAATGAAACTACATGAAACTATATGAAACTGGATGAAACACGATGATACTCCATGAGTTCATGAGACTTGATGAAACACGATGAAACTCCATGTGACTTGGGATGAAACACGATGATACTCCATGAGACTTGTGATGAAACAATGGTACTTTGGGGTCAAACTATATGAAACTTGATGAAACATGATGAAACTCTATGAGACTTTATGAAATACGATGATACTCCATGAGACTTTATGAAAAACGATAAAACTCTATGAGATTTGGGATGAAACAATGGTACTTTAGGATAAAACAATATGAAACTTGATGAAACGCGATGATACTCCATTAGACTTGGTGAAACTCCATGAGACTTGGGATGGAACTTCATGAAACACTACAAACATTAGCTTGAATCTGAGTGAAACTGGATGAAATACGATGATACTCCATGAGACTTGATGAAACACGATGATACTCCATGAGACTTGGGATGAAACACAATGAAACTCCATGAGACTTGGGATGAAACAATGGTACTTTGGGATCAAACTATATGAAACTTGATGAAACTCCATGAGACTTGATGAAACATGATGATACTCCATTAGACTTGATGAAACATGATGAAACTCCATGAGACTTTATGAAACACGATGATACTCTATTAGACTTGATGAAACATGATGAAACTCCATGAAACACTTCAAACATTAGCATGAATCTGAGTGAAACTGGATAAAACACGATGATACTCCATGAGACTACATGAAACTAGATGGCTGGATGCTATAGCGTTGGGAAGGGCTCCCAACAGTATAGTGTGCCCTAGTTGCTCTCTATATAAAAACAACCTTCTCTTTGGTTACTCCACATGCAAAGGCTCTGTATTTGTAAGGGCTACACAATGTTAGTAGTAATACAAGCAGAGTAAAAAATGAAATAGATCATGCTCCAATCATGCTGTCTGAATAGGGTCTTTAAAGATGAATACTATTTCATGCTAGCAATAATGATACAAACAAAATTTAAATTTCCCATGCAAGCATTTGCTGGCAATGTCAAGAAGGCTTTATTTTACAGAGTCACGAGCGGACGGCGGCCACGAAGTCACGGGCCCACCTACCTGGGTGGCCATGGATCTGGAAGCCATCCTCGGTGACGAAATGATTGCACCAGTGCTGGCCACAAGTAGCCGCAGTTCTTCGTCCCACGGCGACGGCCCTCTCCACGCTACCATGCATCCTGGTGACACCGTGGTCCCCGCCCCCACCTTCTTTCCTCTGTCACAGTGCAAATGGGTTGGGCCTGCACGCCGTGCTAATGGATCTAGCCTGGGCTCGCCAGAGGCAGGTCGGTCTGTGCTAGCACAGCACAGTCCTGACCCATGGCCCACCGTGCCTAAAACAACCTAAAAAATTGGATTTTTGGCCTATTTTTGAATTCTTTCCCAATTCGGAAAGCCTTCCCTCTTTTCTGCTTTCCCTTTTCTCCTTTCTGTTTTCGCAAGCCCGAAAATGCCTTTTTATCATGCACTTTCTCCCCTGCCTTCTTCCTCCTTGCATCGCCAACGTCGCATTGCCTCGACGCTTCCTCGCCTCTGTCCCCATCAATGCCGCCCCCGCATCGCGCCAAGGCATTGCCACCTCACCTCGCCACCTTGCCCCTGCGTTTTCCCTTCCCTGGCACCATTTGCACGTAGTCACACACCTCGCTGCCCACGTGCCGCACGCACCCCGCCTTGCCGCTACTCCCATCGCCTCAATCCGACTATAAAAGCCACTCGATCTTGAGTCAAATGCATCGCAGCACACCCACAACCTCACCCCCTACCCGCCTTCGTTCCCAACGCCGGCCAAGCCTTCGAATTTCCGCCGCCCCTCTCTTCTTCTCCGATGAGCTGAAGGTGAAATTCGTGGCCCCCTCTTCTTCCATTCTCTCCCAACCTCGTCACTAGCACCACCTCGCCACCCCGCACCTTTCCCCCACCATCACCACCCCTATCCCCGCTGCCACCTCGCCGGCACTGTGCTCCACCACCGCGTCGTCCATGGTACACATGGACAGAGCGCCTCGGGGCACCTCCACCCTCGTTGCCACCCTCCCTGAGTTCCCCTCGCTCCACTATAGCTCAAGCCCTGGCCAATTTGGCCAGAGCATCACCCTAGCACCACTTCCTTCTTCCCCTACTCTGGCCATGCGCCACCCTCCCCGCCACACCACCTCCGAGCCACCCCAGCCCGCACAAAGCCCAAAAATGGGTTGCGCGAGGCGAGGAGATGCTCGCCGCACTACTCCCCGCTGTCGCCAGTTGCCGGAGCCACCGAGAGCGCCGCCAGCTTGTTCACTCCTTGCTCGGGCGTCATGGAGGATGCATCGGCTCAGCCGTGCGCAGCTTTGGCCTTTGGCCTAGTTAGCCTCTGGCCCATTTGCATGTTGGGCCTAGCCCAACACTATGCAGCCTTTTACTATTCAGTCATTTACTATTTTAGCCCAACACTATTCCAGCCCGACCCATTACGGTTTTAGTCCAAACATTGTTCAAGCCCATCACTGTTCATAAAACCCTAACCCATTCAGAATAGTGTAAATTGACACAATTCATCGGGCCCGACACTATTCACCAAACCCAATTTCGACATAATACATCCTTTTCGACTGTTTCGAGCCCAATCAAACTCCAAATAAATCATATTCACCACCTAACTGCTCTCTTTTAATTCTTTTTCGTCTTTATTTTACTTGCATGTTGTTCCCGGGCCATTTCTTGTTGAGCCCGGATTTTTATTTGGTTTATCTTCTTTTGCATTAGGTCATGACTTCGACGACCAAGCGTTGGAAAACGCTGGACACGGTGAATTAATAGAAGACTTTGTACAAGGAGGCAAGTCGCATTCCTTTGATTATTTTGAGCCTATATTTCATGTAATTATATTATTATTTTTATTACCATATTTATGCCAAGTACTTTAATATTGAAATAATACTTTTGAATGTCATGATGAGTAGATAAATCCTATCACCCCACATACAAGCCCACCTATTCCATGTAGGCCATATTCACATTGACAAATTTACATCACATAAAATGATAACTAGATATTTAGCTTTATCACAAAATGTGTTTATAAATTCTGGAAAAGAGTATTGGCTATTCACAAATGGTTTTAGTGGAGAGTTGAGGGTTGAGACCAAGAGGATGGATAACCCAAGATACTTGACAAAAGTGAGTCGAAGGTGAGACCAAGCAGGTAGACAGCCACGAGTTAGTGTTGGTCCATTTCCTCACTGGAGACAAGTAAGGACTAGAACCTTGTGCCAAGTAACAGATACAGAAATCGCTCAACCACAGGTTTGGTAATTCCAACTTGACTTAGTACGTTGCTCTTCCGATTGAATATCTACAAGGTGAACACATGCTCTTGTGTGATAGATCTGAAGGGATACGGGTAGGCTACTATAGCAACAATTCAAAATTTCTACCACGTAAACCAGGAAGCCAAGCAAGAAGATGATCACAGATCGTTACCACTAGACGCCAGAGAAGCGGCGGAAGAAGTGTCGGAGCAACTGGTCGACGAAGAGCGCTGCCGATGTCTCGATCGTGAGTCGATCGTCCAGCGTCCTCGTGAGTTGATCGTCTCCTCCAGCACCTCTGCAGATCCTTGCGAAGATGGCGGATCGTCCTTAAGCGCAACAACGTAGAAGCACCTCTTTGGTATCCACACGTCTAGGGAAGGAACAACCGTACGCCGGAGCACCAAATCGCACGGCAAGGCTCTCAAGGAGATGGCGGCTAGGGTTTCAGTAGGGCAACTCGTGTCTCCTCACCTCTCCCAATAGCCTCATGCATCTCCTTATATAGAGCCCCGTGATGGATCCTATCCAAACACGCTATTTAATCAGATTCGCATTGGTTTGTTCCAACCTGCTAAGTGTGTGACCCGTTAGGTTCATGTGTAGTTCGGTTGTGACTGAAACCCTTTCCGCCCACGAGTCGAAGCGGTTCCTAGCAGACATAACGATTCCCGAATACACACAAATTATATCGACGAACCTTAATGCAATATGATCTACGACCAGGTCCTCATCACTTACGACTGTGTCCTATCTCTATACGACCAGTTCATATTTGATCATGACCAACTCAGAACTCCTTACGACTTGGTTTCACCACTCTGTGATTACGCTCGACCAGCCCACGACTTGCTTGTATCTCCATACGACCAAATTCGTAGCTAGTCGAACTAAGCGACCTACTCATGTATTCTCCTTTGCCTCACAATATCTGGTTGAACTCTGTGAGATGTTGTGTCATCCATGGACTGCTCAATGCTTTCTCGATCAAGTATCGGATAACCTCATGTGGTCGAACTCTTCGACCACCAGTGGCATGGCCATGCACTTTCTTTATCCGAACACTTCGAGGGCCCAGAGATATCTCTCTGTTATGTTAGGAGGGCAAATCCCATATCCGACCACCACATCCTCTCGCATGTTTCATAGCATACCCGAAAGCTACCTTTATAACCACCCGATTCATTTAGTAGCGTTTGGCAACCCCTAAGAGTGCTATTACACATGTAGGAAACCATGCTAATCTCAGATCTAAGGATTATACATCATCATTGCTTGAGACCAACTAACGACACATAGAATCATAACAATCTCAATAGTGTCTCAATGTGGGTCTTATCCAACACCATGTTCTCTAACACGTGTCCACATTATTGATTCGATATCCCTATATCCATGACCGTGAAACATGGTCATCAATCAATACATGTGTTTGTCGAGAGTCACTAGTGTTCACCAAAGGACTTTCGACCGTGATACTTTTAGAACGACATCATCATAAGTTAAAAAGAGCTTCACCAACAAGTCACATACTCGTTAATCTTCATGATCGATGATTCATTCAAGGAACAAGATAACATATTATCAAATATTGTGAACATAATGAAATATAATCATCTCTATGATTGCCTCTAGGGCATATTTCCAACATCTCCCACTTGCACTAGAGTCAATCATTTAAGTATCTAATACCGATAGCTCTTGTGTGCGCCTCATGCTTTGGTCAGGAGAGGCTTTGTCAACGGATCGAGAACATTTAAATCCGTATGAATTTTGCATATCTTAACATCTCCTCTACCCACCAATTCGCGAATGAGATGATAACGCTCGAGTATGTGCTTGGACTTGATGGGATCTAGGCTCCTTAGCTCACAAGAATGGCTCCATTGTTGTCACAATAGAGATCCATTGGGCTAGAGGCACTCGGAACCACACCCAACTCAAAGAATAAAATTTCTTATCCAAACACCTTCTTTTGCGCCTTCCGAAGCCACAATGTACTCGGCCTCTGTTGTAGAATCACCACCGCCTCTTGCTTGGAACTTTTCCACTCACCGCACCTCCATTCAAAATGAATACAAAACCAGATTACGAACGATAATCATCTTTGTCGGTTTGAAAGCTTGCATCGGTATAACCATTTACAACCAGCTCTTCATCACCGCCATAAATTAGAACGATCCTTAGTCCTTCTCAAGTATTTAAGAATGTTTTTCATACCTGTCCAAAGGACCTTCACCGGATCACTTGGTATCTACTGTAACACTTAGAGCATATGATACATCCGGTCGAGTACATATCATGGCGTATATGATAGATCCAATAGTCAAGCATATGGAATACCATTCATGTGGTCTCGCTCATCAGTAGTCGAAGGACACTGACTCTTGCTAAGACTTATGCCATGTGACATAGGCAAGCACCCTTTCTTGGCATTTTGCATGTTGAACACCATGTCAATATAAGTACTTTGGCTTAATCCAATTAGCCTTCTCGATCTATCTCTATAGATCTTTATTCCCAAGATATATGCTACCTCTCCTAGGTCCTTCATAGAAAAACTATTTTTCAATGATGCCTTAACAGATTCCAACATAGGAATGTCATTCCCAATCAATAATATGTCATCCACATATAAGATTAGAATTACAAGTGCGCTCCCACTAACCTTCATGTAAACACAAGGTTCTTCTTTGTTTTTGACGAAACCAAACTTTTTGATCTCCTCATCAAAACGTATATTCTAACTCCGAGATGCTTGCTTCAATCCATAAATGGACTTCTGAAGTTTGCACACTTTACTAGCATTATTTGGATCAACAAAACCTTCAGGTTGTGTCATGTACACATCCTCACTTAGGTTTCCATTAAGGAAAGCCATTTTGACGTCCATTTGCCATATCTCATAGTCGAAATATGCAGCAATAGCTAGAATGATCCGTATAGATTTAAGCATCGCTACCGGTGAGAATGTCTCATCGTAGTCAACTCCTTGAACTTGTCGAAAACCTTTTGCGACTAGTCGAGCTTTATGAATGTGAACATTTCCATCCATATCAATCTTTTTCTTATAGATCCATTTGCACTCAATGGTTTTAACGCCATCAAGTGGATCGACCGTGTTCCAAACTTGGTTGTCTCTCATGGAGTCTATCTCGGATTTCATGGCTCCAAGCCATTTCTCGAGTCCGGGTCCATCATCGCTTCCTTATAAGTGTTAGGCTCATCATTATTCAATAATAATACGCCATGCCCATACCTTATAGGCATTTGACGTGGCCTTTTAGATCTACGTGGGTCGATGCCTCATCTACTGTGTTCAACAATATTTTGTTCATCCCGTAGAGGTTCAATGGGAGTTGAAACACTTTCGGATGTTTCCTAATTTCTTCGAGTTGCACCTTTCTCCCATCGATCGCTTTGGAAAGAAACTCTTTTCCAAAAGACACCATTTCGGCAACAAACACTTTGCTCTCCTCTTGGTTGTAGAAATAATATCCTTTTGTTTCCCTAGGATATCCTATAAAGAAGCATTTTTCCGACTTAGGTGTGAGTTTATCAGACGTCAAACGTTTAACATAGACATCACATCCCCAAACCTTTAGAAAAGACAAGCTAGGACTCTTCCCACTCCATATCTCATATGGTGTCTTATCTACTGATTTAGATGGTACCCTATTTAAAGTGAAAGCGGCTGTTTCTAGAGCGTAACCCCAAAAATACAATGGCAGATCAGATTGGCTCATCATCGATCGAACCATGTCTAACAAGGTCCTATTACGCTCGGACACCCCATTCCATTGTGGAGTACCGGTGGTGTAAGTCAGGAACAATTCCACATTGTTTCAAATGATTGCCAAATTCTCGCTCAAAATTCACCTCCACGATCGATCGCAAGGATTTGATTGTCTTGCCAAGTTGATTCTCAGACTCATTCGGAACTCTTTGAACTTTTCAAAGGATTCCGACTTGTGCCTCTTTAAATAGATATATCCATATCTACTATAGTCATCGGTGAAAGTAATGAAGCATCGAAACCACCTCTAGATGTCGTGCTCATTGGTCCACACACATCAGTATGTATGAGTGCCAACAAGTCGGACGCCCTCTCATTCCGACCAATGAAAGGTGTCTTGGTCATCTTCCCGAGTAGACAAGATTCGCATGTTTCAAATGATTCCAAATCAAATGAGTTTAGGATTCCATCATCATGGAGCTTCTTCATGCGTTTCTCACTTATGTGACCCAAACGACAATGCCAGATAAAAGTGGAATTCATATTATTAGGCCGAAGCCTCTTTGCATTAATATTAAAGATGGGTGCATCATCAAGATTTAAAATAAACAACCCGTTCAAAACAGGAGCATAGCCATAAAACATATCATTCAAAAATATAGAACAACCATTGTCCTCAATAATGAATTTATAACCCTCTGCCATCAAACATGAGGCTGAGATAATGTTTCTACTCATGGTCGAACGTAATAACAATTATTCAATTCCATAATAAATCTCAAGGCAAAACCAATGGTAAAGTCCCGATGGATAATGCAGAACCTTTGCTTTATTCCCGATGCGAAGATCCATCTCCCTCTTGCAACTCTCCTATTCTTTGTTAGACTCGATCGAATTGCAAATATGAGCAACCGATCGGTATCAAATACCCATGAGTTAACGTAAGAATCTGCAAGAAGAACATCTATAACATTAATACCGAAGTGGAAGGTTTAGTCCCACCATTCTTTTTCGGATCACCAGTATCTCTTGCGCCTTTTCCAATGTCCTGGTTCCTTGCAAGAAAAGCATTCAATCTCTTGAGTCGGGCCGACTTAGTCTTGGGCTTAGGCTTGTTAGTTTGGATCCCATCCAAAACTTTCTTGCCCTTTCCTTTGACCCAAGTCCTAGCCTTCTTCTTGAAGCTTGTACTCTTTTGCACCATCATCACATGATCTGCTTTTCTTAATATCGTCCTCTGCAGCCTTAAGCATCATATGTAGTTCGGTGAGATTCTTATCTAAACCATTCATATGGAAGTTTAGAATGAATCCACCATAGCTTGCGTGAAGCGAAGCAAGAATCAAATCAGAGCCAACTCTTGACTCAAAGGAAAACCAAGTTTTTCCAAGCTCGTGTGTAACCAACCATTTTGATCACATATGGGCTCACCGGACTACCCTCACTAGCTTACACGAAAACAAGTTCTTTGAGCTCTCAAATCTCTCGGTTCTTGCTTGTGTCTCAAACATGCCTTTGAGCGCCACGATCATATCATAGGCCTCAATGTTCTCAAACTGTTTCTGAAGGTCTGAGTTCATCGCAGCAAGCATGAGACAGCTAACATCAAGGGATTCATCACATGCCTTTTATAGGCGGATTTAAGAGTAGCAAAGAAGATTATCGCAGTACATCCGAATTGGTTCCTCTAGAACATGTTCCTTTTTATCTTGCCTAAGAACAATTCTTAGGTTGCGGGACCAATCCGCAAAATTTGTTCCATTCAGTTTTTCCTTTTCAAGTATCGAACGTAAAGCAAAACTGGATGTTGGTACAGCGATTGGTGCCATGATCTACAACATAAAATACGCAAAACTAAGACATATGTTCAAGAAAAGTAACTTCTATTAAACAATTTGATAAAGATACTCCCACTAAATACCATATCCTCTTATGACATTTAGTGATTCAAGATCCACAATCGTAATCTACTAGTGAGCTTTGGCATCACTTGCTAGAAGATTAGTGAATTCGTAAGCAACCCTTTGCTAATCATATCTCTATATGACTCTTGTTGTTGGGCAAGATCTCTATGCTTCGCACCCAACCCTATGCCTCAAGGTCCATAACCGTTATGATGACCTTGTCAAGTTAAACCAATGCAATGCGTGTAAGTGTCCGACACAAACCCATCTAGTCAAGGAAAGTTAATGGCATTCCGCTTTAGCAAGACCTACCATTAAAATACAAGACTTTTGATGGTGCAGCTTATTGGAGGGGCATCAATTTTAACTTAACATTATGTGAGGGAATTTTAATTTTATCATGTTAAAAGCATCTAATCAAAAACATGACTTAATATCATGACAGAATAAACACAAACATTCAAAGATAATCATATCAACGTGAAATAGTATGGCCCTTAACATGACGATCTCCATCAAGATGCTTCCCGTCCTCCCACCACCATGCTTAAAGTCTCCAACCGCATTCATCTACTAAGCAATTACTCCTAAGAGCTAGTAATGAATTACATAGGATAATATCAAGCATCACATGTCGGCACGCAGCATCATTATACAATAATATGTAGCTCGATGGCTATCTCACAACACGACACGCAGTCATGAAAATCCATACATGCATCACATACACAATGGGCCATACTATTCACATCAATCCCTGCAAAAACAAGTTACGCATAGAATCCAATTCTATCGGACGACACGAACACATATTACCTATAACGCGCGGTACGAATAGCCAGCACGACGGTCCCGCTTATTCATGTTTCTGAGCTTTGGAAATCATCAGATTAATCATATTAACCCTATTCCGAGCCAATCTGATTACTGCCTTGATACGACCACATAATGCGACATACTCCGATGGCGGAATTCCGACCGGTAGGAGCATTATGCAAGGTAGTCGAAAAACAAGTCGAGTGAATCATCTGGTGCTCTTAACTTGTACCTCCTCGTATACCCATCTACTACCACCGAAAAATGATCGATCTAATCGACCAGGGCCTAGGTTTCCAGATACGACTAGTAATAGATCCAATCTACTACTACCACATATCAAGTATATGCGACCGATCCAGATCAAAAACTACGCAGTATGGCTCTGATACTACTGAAGGGATACGGGTAGGCTACTGTAGCAACAATTCAAAATTTCTACCACGTAAACCAGGAAGCCAAGCAAGAAGATGATCACAGATCGATACCACTAGACGCGCAGAGCAGCGGAAGAAGTGTCGGAGCAGCCTGGTCCGACGAAGAGCGCGTCGATGTACTGATCGTAGTTGATCGTCCAGCGTCCTCGTGAGTTGATCGTCTCCTCCAAAGACCTCTGCAGATCCTTGCGAAGATGGCGGATCGCCCTAAGCGCAACAACGTAGAAGCGCCTCTATGGTATCCACAAGTCCAGGGAAGGAACAACCGTACGCCGGTGTGCTAGCACCAAATCGCATGGCAAGGCTCTCAAGGAGATCGCGGCTAGGGTTTCAGTAGGGCAACTCGTGTCTCCTCACCTCTCCCAATAGCCTCATGCATCTCCTTATATAGAGCCCCGTGACGGATCCTATCCAAACACGCTATTTAATCAGATTCAGATCGGGTTTGTTCCAACCTGCTAAGTGTGTGACCCGTTAGGTTCATGTGTAGTTCGGTTGTGACTCGGAAACCCTTTCCGCCCACGAGTCGTAGCGGTTCCTAGCAAGACATAACGATTCCCGAATACACACAAATTATATCGGACGAACCTTAATGCAATATGATCTACGACCAGGTCCTCATCACTTATGACCAGGTCCTATCTCTATACTCGACCAGTTCATATTTGATCACGACCAACTCGTAACTCCTTACGACTTGGTTTCACCACTCGTGATTACGCTCGACCGCCCACGACTTGCTTGTATCTCCATACGACCAATCCGTGGTCGGGTCGAACTAAGCACCTACTCATGTATTCTCCCTTTGCCTCACGATATCTGGTTGAACTCTGTGAGATGTTGTGTCATCCATGGACTGCTCAATGCTTTCGATCAAGTATCGGATAACCTCATGTGGTCGAACTCTTCGACCACCAGTGGCATGGCCATGCACTTTCTTTATCCGAACACTTCGAGGGGCCCAGAGATATCTCTCCTGTTATGTTAAGAGGGACAAATCCCATATCCGACCAGTCACATCCCTTTGCATGTTTTATAGCATACCCGAAAGCTACCTTTATAACCACCCAGTTACGAGTAGCGTTTGGCAACCCCTAAGAGTGCTATTACACATGTAGGAAACCATGCTAATCTCAGGTCTAAGGATTATACATCATCATTGCTTGAGACCAACTAACGACACATAGAATCATAACAATCTCAATAGTGTCTCAATGTGGGTCTTATCCAATACCATGTTCTCTAACACGTGTCCACATTATTGATTCGATATCCCTATATCCATGACCGTGAAACATGGTCATCAATCAATACATGTGTCGATCGAGAGTCACTAGTGTTCCACCAAAGGACTTTCGACCGTGGATACTTTTAGAACGACATCATCATAAGTTAAAAAGAGCTTCACCAACAAGTCACATACTCGTTAATCTTCATGACTGATGATTCATTCAAGGAACAAGATAACATATTATCAAATATTGTGAACATAATGAAATATAATCATCTCTATGATTGCCTCTAGGGCATATTTCCAACAAGATCAACTGCAGTTTTCGGGGTGGGATAGGAGTGGGCCTGAAGGGACACTCGTTGGTCTATACAACGGTAGGTACCGTCAGCATCGGATCGCGCATTCCACTGTTGGCCAGTGGTCTCCTGAGAGCTGCATGGTCCAAGAACCTACCCGGTAGAGGCTAGAAAGGTTGAGCAGTGAAAATGTCATGTTATCTCAACTCAGTCGCACGCTAACGTGTTGCGTGTGTATGGCCTGACAGTATGAGTTTGAGGTATTTTGTAGGTAAAGTTGGGCAACTCTGCAGAGTATAATCAATGGTATTCGAATACGACGTGCTTCCGGTTAATGAAGTTGTGTTCATGGGTGATTCTGAGATGTTAAGATGGTAATTGCAATTGATAAGTAAACCTCTGATGTTATATTATTATTGTTTTACTGTTTTAAAGATAAACTGTTTTATCTCAAATGATGCATCCACATATACCTGATATGGTAAACCCTAAACAATCAATTGAACTCCTAGCATGTAACTAATTAGCTTTTTCATGTAGCTTACTAAGTACGGTTGTATACTCATTCTTGCAATATCAACTACAGAGGAAGCCTGGGATCTTATTGAGGAAGGTTTTGGTGAACCTCCAAATGGCAGCGATTACTAGTATTAGGTCTCGACCAAGCTCAATCGTGTCTATGGTTTGAAAGTTCTTTTGTCCTGTAATATATTAATTTTGGGCTTGAATACTTGTGTCAGTGCTAAAACCGGCTGATAAGTCTTAATCTTGTATAATAAAAGTTTGTCTTTTATTGTAATCGAAAGCTTGCTTGAGATGCTTCTTACTTCACAACTGCATATGTTGAACGGTTGTGAGGGGTTTAACATTCCCAAAAATAGAGTCGTTGCAGTGCCCGTGCCGTGCCAGCCCAGCACGTCCCAAGTCCCATGTCCGTCCACAAGCACAATGCAACTGCACGCAAATTCCTCCTGGACAATGCCATTGACAAAAATGCCGATTGCGCCGCATCAGGAGAGGATGGCGTCCCAGTCGATCTCCCAGGACGGGTACTTGCGCAGCGCGAATCCATCGGCCTCGTCCCACGGCGCCTCCGAGAAGTCCAGCAGCTGCATCTCCGGTATCAGCCCCGCCTGCCACGACGATGACGACCCGGTGGATGAGACGTCTGCACCGTCGGCTGTTGTCATCATCAAGGCCTCAGAGCCGAAGCATCCCTTCTCGTTCTTGATGTCCACGGTCTCGGATAGAGGCGAGGCGGGCGTCTGCGGCGTCTCCGTCGCCGACGACGCATCGGCGGACGTCATGGTGGCCTGGATCTTGGCGTCCACGGACGGGTGCAGCGGTGGCGCGAGGTGCTGCCCCCCACGCCGGAGCTCGGGAAAGTTGAGGCGCGCCGCGTCGCCGCGCAGCCGGAACGCGGCGCCGTCGTACGCCAGCGCGGCCTCCTCGGCGGTGTCGTACGTGCCGAGCCACAGCCGCGTCCGGCTCCGCGGCAGGCGGATCTCCGCCACCCACTTGCCCCAGTGCCGCTGCCGCACGCCGCGGTACAGCTTCGCCGCCGGCGCCGGGCAGTACCGCTTCATCGCGCAAGGCGCCGGGCCGAGGCCCCCGTCGCCCGCCACGCCCGGCCGGCGCAGGCAGCGGAAGTGAGCCACCTGCGCCGGTGCGATCAGCTGGTGGTAGTTGGCGCCAAGAACCACGGCTGGGCTCTGCTCGGCGTCCATGAACACCGCGGCCGGAGCCTCAGCTTGCACTGGGGCGGCGAGTGCATGGATCAGTTCTGTGGACTCCAAGGCGCCCAGTGGTGGCGATGAAAGAACGCGACTACCACTAGTAGTAGAAGAAGCAAGGCAACGCCATTGGCGATCCATGGCTGTGGCCATGGCCTCTTGGATCAATCAAGAAAGGCAGTAAGAAACTAAGGAACAAGAGTTATTGGCTGGTTTCTAGTTCTTCTTGCTTTGGAAGTGGAATGAATAACCAATGGTTTGAAGGGGGTTTTATAGGCAGAGTGGCAGTAGTGGTGTTGGCCAATTGGAATATGCCAGAGTGTGCTGTTTCTGGCACGTGTCCATGGGAATGAAGATAGCTAGGGCACTTGGGAGCTCCAAGGAGCGGAGGAGCATTGACCTTTGTTGTGCAACGGCTGTTCTCTCAACGGTGCCCCACGGAGCGGTTTAGATGTAACCTGAATGCTAACTAGTGGCGTAATCGTCTAAAAGAAATTATATACTGATTTTTCATGTTGGTCTACAATGCACACAATTTTCTCTAGGGGCAACTAGCGTCCGGACGTACAATGAGAGTGCTCCCATCGTACGTCCACCCCACTCGTCAGATCTCACTTAAGACATCAATCTCAGTTGTTCGATTGGGTGCAACAAAAAACCCAGAAATGAAACAATATGGCATATTTGGTAGGGTTCCACTCCTCATTTTTTAGCTCTCAGCTCCCGATTCTCAAAGTAGCCACTCCTATAAGAATCTAGAACTGGCTAGGAGAAACGTTTGGTAGGAAGTTGACTTCCAAAACTCTGAAAGTAATGATTTAAGACGACAAGACCATCATACCCCTGGTTTTAACACTTCAAGTGTATTTGTTACTTACTCATTTCTATTTGTACCTTTCATTTCTGAAATTTATAAGCTACAAATTTCTCGGGACCGGTCGATATTCTATTTGAATGCTATATCATACGAATGTAGTGAGATGCATGCATTTCATACCAATAATAAAGCCAATTAATTAGGAGTTTAATAAAGTCTGAACCACAAATAACATAGAATTAATGAACAAGAACAAGCTATATCATCTTTGAATGCTATATCACTCATTATTTACATGAACAAGAACCAGATCAGATAGAAAAAAAATCTAGAAGACTAATTTTTGCGAGGAACACATTGACAAAACACAAGCAGCAAATCCACACAGGATTAATATTGTAGCACAACAGGATGATAGTAAACTATTACATATTTGATGGGCGCACAGCCAAAGCAGCAGCTGTTGCAGCAGTAGACTAAAGTTCAGACCAATACATATAGGCTGCTCCGCTCCTCCCTAATATAGATTCTAAAAAAATGAGTTGGTGTGTCTGGCTGGGCTCCAGCTGCTTTAGTTGAGAATTTGGGAACACGAAATAAAACATTCAATCTGCCAACAAAAAGCAACAACCAAAAATGATAGTGAACAAAACAATGATTACTAAACGTGCAACAAAACCTCATTCGGTGGCAACAAACCATAGCAGCAAAGTGCTCTAACAAATCACATCCTCAATTGCAACAAAAAAACTTTGGTGCAACAAATTAACAAAACAATTGCAACAAAACACTTACTAAAACATTTTTGCGAGTACACGCTGCAACAAAATGAAACACTGGTTTCAATAATTGAGAAAGGTTGCTGCAACAAATCAAGAAAACGCATGCAACAAAATCCATCGAAGGAGGAGGTAGCAGTATCGAGGTGAGGAGATGAGATCGGCTGAGGAGGAGGAGTCGGTGGCCCGATGCCTCGTTGTTGGCGCTAGGATCTAGCGGGGGAGGTGATGGTCGGGCTCAATGGTTATTCTTTCGACAAGCTCAGGATGTTATCGCACCTCTCGAAGGTCGCGGTCAGCCACAGTGGCGGAGCATAACTGGCCCGAGGAGGAGCACACGAGAGGAAAGGGTTGTTGGGGATAGGCCGCCAGCGACCTCACCATCTTGATTTGCGGAGGTTGCGGCTATCTGGTGGAGGCGGAACTCAGGGAGCACTAGTACAGACAGGGTCATCACAGACGATTTGGAACCATCATTACAGATGGTTTTTGAACCGTCTAAATTTGTATGTCTGTGATAACAATCGGTTATCACAGACGGTTTTTGAACCGTCTGTGATAAGACACAACTCAAACGGTTTTTTGTTGAAACTGTTTATGAAGGGCAAGTATCATAGACGGTTTTCACAAAAAACCGTCGGTGATACGTAGGATATCATAGATGGTTTGTAAATACAAGCCGTCTGTGATATGTCTCCAATCCCATCGGTGATACTAGCCATTTGCACCCTTCACAGACGGTTTGTACTTAGAACCATCTGTGATACTATCACTTCACAGATGGTTTGTCAATAGAACCGTCTGTGATACTAGCCCTTCACAGACGGTTTCAACAAAAAACCGTCTGTGATAGTTCTTTATACCTATCTATTTTTTTATTTTTAGCTAGCCTCAAGAATTACTAGCCATGCCCTCTGAAAACAAGCATGCAGAAAACAAATACATCACAGATAATCAATTGTTGACAACTCGAAGTGATCATTTACAACTCAAAATCAATTACAAAAGAATTTGTTCAAGTATTGTCAATATAGTTACAATTGGATTACAATTGAATCAATTGTTTGAAGGTCGTAGAGAGATGTCGATGGAGTGAAACTCTCCGTCGGCGTTAATGATATATGTCTTGATGAAGGCGCAGAGCTTCCCTCGAATGTCCGAGATCTCTTTCACAACGAGTGCATCTAAATCTATGTTCAAGCCCTGTCGCTAGCAAGAGTAAAGTAGTAAGCATATATATTTAAATTTATAATTAGGAAATAATTATTTCGAGATTGACAAACCTCGGGATCCTTCATCTTAGCACTCATGATTTGCTGCATATGATGGCAAACGTAGAATGCACATAGGGGATCTTATTTTTGCTGGCGGCACTGCAAAAATAGAATTACATATATAGGTATAGTCAGTTCGAGACGCATTATTACGAAGTATGATATAGGATTATTGTGTTGTAGCGTGTACCGAAAATCGTGTCCTGTGTTGCAGTGTGGCGCTCGATCCCTTGTATGGCCCTCCATCGGCAATATAGGCGATGAACGACCTACATGATTCCAAAAAGTTATCCTTAACCATTCCAAACGAAGGAAGACTACAATAGAGTTATATGTATGGAGGAAATGAGCAAACTTGTCGAGTATTCCTTTCACAAGGCTGAAGTCGTGGGTTTTGTTGAGTAGGGAATCAAGGTATATTACCTTGTTCCTCTTTGGTATAATGACTAAAAGGATCCAGTGGTACCTACTCATGTATGTCGCTATAGTCATTAAACCTAAGTTTCTGCTGTGTATAAAGTACAAATGAAATTTATATAGCAAGTAGTGAAGCACTTACTTCTGGTTGTAGGGCACCGGTATGTAGTCCTTGTCGTCCCGACGAAATAATCCTGCCGTTATATATTTCTCGACGTAGGATTCATCTTCGTTGATGGTTTGCTCGGAGACCACGTGTGGGCGAGGAAACCCACCAGTTCGAATCATTCCTGGGCTTTTTTCATCATGTATCTATACATAAGCAATGAGTTGTGATATTTATCGGTATTACGTGAATGTAGAACTTGATTGTACACACTTACAGTATCCAGCATCGTAGAAGCGAGGCGTCGAGGGCATCGAGGTTGAATAGGTTGAATAAGTCGTTGAAGCCCATGACGAAGTGGCCCGGCTTGTGGAAGAAATGCTCCTTCGTGTATCTGACGGTGATTCCAGTATCACACCCCTTCTCTTTGGTCTTCCGCAAGTACCAGACATGCAAAGCCTAACAACCTACTCCAGCACGGGCTAATACTGTGTTGGGGGCCAACGGACTTCCGATGGACTATTTTCAGGGCTTGGGACACGCCTTAATGTTCTTCGAATTCAATTTGGCCTTAACGACTCGCCTGCTACATGTCTTCCTATGAGACGACTCGGAAACCGATACAGCGGCACGCTTTTCTTGTTCCTTCGGCGTCTTCTCCATGGGAACCGATGAGGTGGCCTTCTAAAGCGAAGGTTGAGGTGGAGTTATTGAGGGTCCCGTTGGAAAGGAATGGTCATGTCGAGATCGCGACACTACTTCGTCCAGGGCGATGTCCTTCTTGGGCCACTGGATAAAAGTGTGCATGGTATCCCTTAGTGTTCTGATGTCTTCGTTCGGGCAAATCTCCAGCGGGACGACCATGAAATTGTCATGTACCATGTCCACCTAGACCCTGGCGTAACCTTGCACCAGTTGGGCACCGTGCTGCACTGTCCCTTCCTAGTGTGGATACACCATCCCCCGCCCAGCCTCAATAGAAATGGACCCAACCATCCTCACTTAGAGCTTGCAGGGCATCGGCTCCTACAAAACGATACGTAATTAGCTAAGGCATCCTATAGGTCTATCTTTGGAGTATTCCAGAGATGTACATTACCTTAATGTCATCGATAGGTAATTGGACGTCGTCATGTTCAGAATTTGGAGTGGACACAACGCTACTCCGATGTTGAGGAGGACTGGCTCCCAAAATAACGGGGGCGACTTGCGACTAGCTGAGGAGTTGATTCATTTGATCCTGCAATCTTGTTATCTGTCCTTGAAATTTTGCAATAAGCATCTGTTCCAACCGAGCGTTGTGCTCGGCCTTGGATCTCTTCCTACTCCAATACGTGTCAGAGTCGTGTCGGAATCTGTCACTCCAAGGTACATAAACCCCAAGGCCTCGTGTGTGACCCGGATGCTCCTTGTTTCCCAAGGCTGTAGATAGTATATCCTTCTCCCTATTTGCTTCGAAGGAGCCTTGGGAAGATTCGGTAGTCAATGCATGTTGCAAGAGGTCATCATGTTATTATAGACACTATGAAGTTATAGACTTATTAACAACTAGGTAGTTCGACATATTTACTAGATGTTGGGACACTGCCTCATCTGCTGGGTTTGTGAAAGAGATGCCGCCTAAAGACGTGACTGATGCCCTCGCTTTTAACCACTTTGGGCACGCTGTCAGGATCACAAAGAAATGGCCTGGTTGCATTCTTGTCCTGCGCCGCCCATTCCATTGTTTTGCCCGCGTACCCAGCGGTGTCGAGTTTGTGGGGGTGAGTGTTTTGTGCCTGGATAGCTTTGTGCGTAGCACTTTGTTTCCCAAGGCTGTAGATAGTATATCCTTCTCCCTATTTGCTTCGAAGGAGCCTTGGGAAGATTCGGTAGTCAATGCATGCTGCAAGAGGTCATCATGTTATTATAGACACTATGAAGTTAAAGACTTATTAACAACTAGGTAGTTCGACATATTTACTAGATGTTGGGACACTGCCTCATCTGCCGGGTTTGTGAAAGAGATGCCGCCTAAAGACGTGACTGATGCCCTCGCTTTTAACCAGCTTTGGGCACGCTCGTCTGTGATCACAGTAAATGGCCCGGTTGCGTTCTTGTCCTGCGCCACCCATTCCATTGTTTTGCCCGCGTACCCAGCGGTGTCGAGTTTGTGGGGGTGAGTGTTTTGTGCCTGGATAGCTTTGTGCGCAGCACTTTGCTCCTTAAATTTGGCCGTCGTCTTCATACGCACAAAGTCGTCACATATATCCCACGACAAGAATTGATACTTCGTGAAGGGCGTCCGACCCGTGTTCATGTACTTCGTGACAAGCGTGCTCTTGAAGGTCCTCCAAGAATGGCACATTGCGAGCAACACCTGCCGTTCCACGCGTGCCTTGTCTGCTTCTGGGACAGTGAACGAGCCTGAAATTTTAGTCCACAACTGGCCTCTCTCTACGTTCGTCGGAGACTTCCAGCTTGGTGTGGTGATGTGGACCCGTTCCCTTCCAAGTATCCTACAGATGGTCTGGAATCTCACCGCTGCTTTCTTGGGACTTAGAGAAACCCCAGAGGCACTGACCTCCGTGATGGTTAGTCGGCCCGCAGGTAATTTCGATATTCATCTGCCATCTCGCTTACATACCACTTTGCTCGAAGATCCAGATGCATTCGACGACGTCAATGCCGGCGGCGAAGGCGGTGCAGACACCATCTCGCTTACTTACTATCTATATAAGTTACCCAACCAATTAGCTAAAATTGCTTTGTAAACACATTAATTATATAAACAAATAGAAGTTACCCATTCAACTTAAATATAGAATATTGGGCACACAATCAAGAGAATAGATAAAAACACTAACTATACACTTTCCCAAAAATATACGTAAGGAGTATGATTGGCATACGGTTGGACTAGATCACGGCCATAGCCAAATAGTGAGTTGTGAGAGTGAAGGGGATAAGGGGAGGGTAGTATGGTCATGCACAGGGCAAGGCAAAGAGTCACAAATTAAAGCCTCAAAGATTAACATCGAAACACATCAATAAACAAAGATAAAGCACAGATGATTGATGATAGTGTGTGCTCTCAGAAGGAGAGTTGCAAAAGAACAAGTCTTTACCATCTCAACCCTATTGTCTATACTCTTCATAAATTAAACATAACAATACAGATTCAAAATTTGAGCTCTAAATAATACTTTACTAGACTGTCAAATGACTTCAAAATCAAAAAATCACAGAGTAAACTTTCGGTCAAATAGGGAACCAATGTTGATTATACACAGAACTTTATATTACCAACAGGACTTGAAAAGCCTTAGTGCAACTGAATACAAAGCACAAGATCAGCAAGCCTGCTACTTGGACAACAGAAGGTCTAACCAATAGGACTGCTAGTATCCACCAAAGCCAAAATGCTTTACAACTAGTTCCACTCAAAGGTGACAGATTGACAACAAATCAAGATGACAGAAGTAAGTAACACAGTAGAGCTCAAATATGTATTGATTATCAGTTCAATTTCAGTATTTAACCATCTTCATCATAGAGCAGAAGCTAACCATGCCACCATCACCCTCAATGCAAGTTGATATCCACTAGATATTTTTGAAGATAATTTCCCTTGGAAACATATTTTATACAGAAAAAATAGAAGTTACCCAACCAATTAACCATATAAACAAATAATATATATTACTCAAATAGTATCAAAGGATACATTCACATCAATAGACAATACATTCACAACAAATGAAAGCATATATAGTATCCAGTATGTATCAATAGACAATATATCCAACACATATGTATCCAATATGTACTACTCAACCATGTCTAACAAGATATACAGAAAAATTGTGTAACACAAAATAGAGAATGTCTGGATGCATACAGATGCTGCAAGTTTGAGATATTACAAGATTGTAAATTTAACAATGAATAGTCACTATTTACTTATGAATTTCATACATCACATATTGCCATTGGACCATGACTAGTTAATATAGTATAGATTATACTATTAGCAATAAGCTTGATTAAAGCACAACCATAGATAGGTTAAGGCTTGTCAAGAGCAAACATTATAAGATTAACCAAGCCGGCGACCAAAGGGCTGAGCTAGAACCGGGCGTGGCTGAGCCCGGCAGTGGCGCTAGGAGGGTGCGGTGCCCGAGGGAGAAAGAGAGAGAGAGGGAGAGAACAAACCGAGCTGGGGAGGAGGAGCCAGAAGCAGTGGCAGGCGGGCCAAGGGGTGGCGTAGAAGGTGAGTCGCTCCCGAGGAGCAGCGGGGGCGTCGGCGACGAAGCAAGGGGCAACCGGAGCTAGCGGGGAGGAGGCTTCGGGCGGCGACGACGTCGAGGTCTAGTGCGCTCGGGTGGGGAGGCGGACGGGCGATTGAGTAAGGTGCTAGGGTGGGAAGTGACGAGTGAGAGCAAAACCCTAGCGAGGTACCCTTCTAATATAGGGATTCACAAACGTGTCTATTATGGAACCATCTGTGATATGCTCCATATCACAGACGGCTCTATTTTGGAACCGTTTGTGATTTCGTATCACAGACAGTTCTATAATAGAACCGTCTATGATATGCCACTATAGACCACAAGCTAGTTCTAGCACATGAACCTGGTTCCATAATTCATTTGACTTCAAAAATTCATATCTAATTCAACTCAACTCCAAATCAAGTGAAACCAATTTTGATATTCCATATTACATCAAAATAAGATATTACAAGTCCATAACACATGACAATTCCACATTGACATCAAAATAAGAGATTACAAGTCCATAACACACATAACACATGACAATTCCACATTGACAACAAAATAAGAGATTACGAGTCCATAACACATGGCAAGTCCACATGTCTCATGTTATGCAATAAATTACAATGGAATAAATTCTTAATTAAAATATAGCCCTTCATGATGATCGATGCGCATATATCTAGCTTCCTCACTGGGTTCTTCCTCCAGCCTGATGCCGTCTCCGAAAGGAGGCAACTCGTCAAATTGATTGTACTCTTCCTCATCCACGACATTCTCAACTCCAACAATCCTTCTTTTTTCATGAAGAACTACGTGGCTATTCTTATTTGCTGGGTCCGTTACATAAAAAACATGAACAACTTGCTTAGCGAGTATGAATGGTTCGTCCTTGTATCTGACACGTTTGAGGTCCACAGTAGTGACGCCGTACTTGTCGACCTTCACGCCCTGCGGAAGTTAACCCAATGGCATCGAAATAGGGGATCTTGAAAAGTACGTAGTCGAGCTCCCAAATTTTCTCTATGAACCCATAGTAGGAGTTCAACCCACGTGCTCCGGCGATATTAAACTGCTCGTGAAACGCATCTATGCGGACACTGTTGTTCTAGACAGTGCTCTTCCTATCCTGAGCTGTCGTATAAAATGTGTACCCATTTATGTTGTATCCTTGCCATGTCACAATTGTAAATTTTGGCTATTTTACCAACCATAGCAGCATATCATCACTTGGTGACCTCCCAGTGAATCACACCTTTAATCATTCGTCGAACCGACGGTTGTGCTCTCTCGTGATCCAAACCTCCGACCAGTCTGGATTCTGTTGGCGTACCATGTCTTTGTGCTCGTTGATGTACGGGGACACTTGGATCATGTGTTGCAAGACCGTGAAATGGGCTTGAGCGTACGTATCCAAATCGGGAGTGATTGATTTCCTTTCGATGGTGTTGATACTCTCTAGTCTCCCCTCATGACGAGATAGAGGCACACCTATCGGTTCCACCTGAGCCATGTAGTCGACGCATAACTCAATGACCTCTTCGGTTGCATAACCTTCGATGATGCTGCCCTCTAGTCGAGATCGATTTCGTACGTAGGATTTGAGAATTCACATGTACCTCTCGAACAGGTACATATGACGTAGGAACACATGGCCACATATCTTTATCTCTTTCACAAGGTGAACAATGAGATGGACCATAATATCAAAAAATGACGGAGGAAAATACATTTCAAGATGACATAGAGTCGTCACCACCTCGGCCTGCAGAGCATCTAGTCCTTGGAGATCGATGACCTTCTGAGCAATTGAGTTAAAGAAATAACACAGCCTCAAGATTGCCACTCGGACCTTGTTCAGCAAGATACTCCTGATTGCAACAGGAAGCATTTGTGTCATCAGCACATGACAATCATGAGACTTTATACCAATTAATTTCACATCTTCCATAGAAACAAGTTTCTTAATGTTAGCGAAGTAACCGGACGGAACTTTCACACCATGCTAGCTCTGGCACAGTTCATTTCTCCCAGCCTTGGACAGAGTGTAGCAAGCTGGGGGAATGTACGTTCATCCTTTATCAGTCTCTTTCGGTGCTAACTCGGTCCTTGTGTTCATATCAACCAAGTCACGCCGTGCGTTAACACTATCCTTTATTTTGCCACTAATGTTTAGTAAGAGACCAATCAAACTATCACATACATTCTTCTCCGCGTGCATGACGTCGATGTAGTGGCGAACTTCTAAGTGCTCCCAATAAGGTAAGTCCCAAAAAATTGACCGCTTCTTCTAGATGTTCTTCTGACGGGTTCTTAATTTACGTCCCTTCCCAAGCACAACATCGATATCCTTAACCATATCATAGACCTCTTTCCCTCTAAAAGCCCTTGGAGCTAAATCGTCCTGCTTATTTTCATCGAATTGTTTCTTCATCTTGCGGTATGGGTGAATCCTGGGAAGGAACCTACGGTGATACATATACACAGTTTTGCACGACTTGTTCAGCCATACACTCTCCGTACCATCTAAGCAAAGTCGATGTGCTTTGGCTCCTTTTGTATCGGCTTGAAAAGTTACCAAGGGCAGAAAAATCATTGATGGTGAAGAACAACATGACACGTAAAGTGAAGTTCTCTTGTTCATACGCATCCTATACTTGTACCCCTTCGTTCCATAGTGTCACAAGATCTTCCAGCAATGGTGCTAGGTACACATCAATATCATTCCCAGGTTGATTCAGCCCTTAGATAAGTAGTGACATCAAAATGTACTTCTACTTCATACATAGTCAAGGCGGAAGGTTGTATATACATAGATTGACGGGCCAGGTGCTATGTCGGCTGCTCATGTTACCGAAATGATTCATTCCATCTGTACTCAACCCTAACCTCATGTTCCTCGGTTCCGCACCAAACTCTTCGAAGCTCCGATCGAAGTTTCACCACTGAGCAGAATCAGCAAGATGTCTTAGCTTTCCATCTTTCTTACGCTCCTCTAAGTACCAACGCAGCAATCTTGCCTCCTTTGGGTTCGCAAATAAACGCTTCAAACGTGGAATCACAGGCAGATACCACAACATCTTAACAGGAGGTCCTCGCTTCCCCTTAGCAGTATTCTTACGCTTGTATCGGGATGCTTTACACACGGTACATACATGCATGTCTGCATACTCTTTACGGTAGAGGATACAATCATTTTCGGACATGCATGTATTCTTTCTCCTTCCATTCCCAATGGACAAAGAACTTTCTTTACTTGGTAGGTGGTGCTGGGCAACATGTTTCTCTCTGGAAGGATGTTCGCTAGGAGATCTAACAACATCGTGAAACTCTTGTCGGACCAATCATTGTTTGCCTTCAATTTCAACAGTTCAAGTACGGTTGACAACCTTGTGTATTCCAGCTTGCAGTTAGGAAACAAAGGTCTCACCGAGTCCTCTATTAAGCCCTTGAATTTACAAAACTCTCACTCACTGTAGTTCTCTTCTACATCGCGTAGCATCTGATCCAGATTGTCATCGTGCGACCTATCTTCATCAAAAGTATAGTCCACATCTAGCATATCGTTGACTTCCTCCACGATGTCGTCATTATTAACTTCCTATATAATCTACTCTTCACCGTGACTGGTCCAACATGTATATCCTTTTTTGAAACCCCTTTGAATCAAGTGCACTTCGATCTGCGCCGGGTTATTAAATATTTTCAGATTACCGCAATCAATGCATGGATGGTATATAAATTTTATCCCATTCTTTAACATATCTTGCTCGACGGCTCTTCTAAAAGCAAACGCGCCATTAATGTACTCTTGACTCACACGGTTCACACCGTACATCCAATTTCGGTCCATCTACGATACGCATGTAACAAATTAGTGTCAAATTAGATTAATAAACCGCAAATATGTACTCTTCCTATTGACTAAACAAACTTAAATTGATTAACGAATAACCTAGAGCAAATGTAAAGGGTTACAGATCGTTACTCTCGGAGCTTACGACGAAAATACCAAATATCTCGTGAGATTCCTCTCCTTCTCCTTCTCCTCCCTTCCTCCTCTCCTTCCTTCCCTTCCTTCTCCTCTCTAAGTCGCAGCAAGGTGAGGTAGCGCGAGGATGGCGACTCAAATGGGAATGGGCAGGGTCCGTCGAGACCGTATTTATAATGTTCGCTTATCACGCATAGCTCTTATTACAAACCGTCTATGATACGCAACTATCACAGACGGTTTTTTAATAGAACCGTCTGTGATAATTCACAGACGGTTCTTAAAAAGAATCGTCTAAATCCTGCTATCATAGGGTGTTCTTAAAGAAGAAATGTCTAGGAATTATCACAGACAGTTCTATTAAAAAAATCGTCTGTGATAATTGTATATCATAAACGGTTCAAAAGAAAACTCTCTGTGATAAGTTTAACACAGACGATCCCTTTAAAATCGTTTGTGGTAAGATGTCCTCTATTATCTGTTTCGTCTTGTAGTAGTGGAGTGGAGTGGCGCGGTGACTCGTCGGGGGTGTGGGTGGAGGCATAGACATAAAGTTGTGCGGGTGTGTGGTATGATGCTCTTTGGATATGAGTGGACTGGGCTGACGTGCGATGCGTCCGGACTCACAAGTCGTATCAATATCCTTTTCTCTATGTAACTAGTTGTTCGATAAGACCACGTGAAATCAACGTTTTAATTGGATGTCAACACGAGGGAATCAACAATCTAATCTCGCATGGACAATTATTGAAATTCGGGCTAATAGACGTTAAAGAGTGGGCCCCTTGAGCCACACCTTTTGGTGGGACATGATGTCGACAACCTTTGTGCTTTATTTTGTACTTCCTTCGTATTTTTTTATATGACTTCCCCTCTCATTGAATTAATATTCCGGACATTATATAAAAAAAATACGGAGAGAGTACTATAGAAGGTTTCATTTCATACCACAGATGCTTTCATCCATGTGCACAATTAACATATGGTTCGAGGATATCAACTAATTAAATAGTGAAAGTGATTGTTTCCGCGGTACGTCGGTGAACCAAAATGCATCACTCAACAACGGAATATCCTAGGGACTGCGACCGTAGTGATGTGGCGGTGGTGTAAACTCCGCCCATACATTTTTTATTTGATGCACAACGCCGTTTCTTTAGACGGTTTCTAGTTGATTGGACATGGCCTGACTCATTGTATCGGCACGAGCGATGTAGGCCAACAGTTCAGAGTTTCGATCATCCTCAGCCAGACATACAAAGGGTGTCAGAGTACTACATTTTTCTTTAATTTGTTCGTTCCTTATATTCTTTGCTAATATTTTCTTGCTTTTTTTTTTGACATTTTTAGTAAGTAGTAAGGCAGAATACTTGTTTTTCTTCGGTCATAGGTTATTCTTCTGTAAAAAGTGGAGTAATAAATAAGTATTTTATTCGAAAGGGACATGTGATAATGGTTAAGACTACTAATCGTCACATTAGAGATCCATTATACAGTCTACGCACACTTACGCTAAAGTGGTTCAGTTAATTAGAAGGGATTTTCTGGAACAGGATGGCTATTAAGTTTGAAAATTCTTGAAAATACTTATGGTTAAACACAATAAATAATCTATATGAGGAGCCACACAATAAAGGAAAAACATACTGTAAAACCCCAAAACGCCTTAGAGAGAGAATGAAAAGGTTTAATGGGGTTTTCTGAGCATAACCATCTTGAGTAATTTGACAGAAGGAGATACGTGAAAACAAAATGTTTTGAAATTTTAGAGAGTTGTTTCCTGAAACAAATAGGGTGTGTTTGGTTGCCTATATGAGGTTGAATCTTATGAGTAGATGCAAATTTTTAGGTATTTGATTGTCTGGTTGGGTGGGTGAGCCTAACTGAGTGGATATAAGATTCTCTCTCGGGCCAGGCCTAAGGGAAACATTCGATGTGAGCTTCCCTCCTCAGCCAGGCTGAGCGTATGCAGGCTGACCAGCGCTCGTGAGTCCGTTCACCTTCTCCCGCGTCAGACACGGGTAACCAAATAACATCTCAGCACCGTTTGATCCAACAGAAACAGGCAACCAAATAACTCATCATTGTATCCACTCAACCTGGTTAGGTTCAGTCTGGATAATAATATATATGAACCAGACTGAGAACATGCAAACAACCAAACACGTCTATAGTAACTCTGTGTTAAAAGTAGATATGTGGGAGAGAGGATCCAAAACCAGAAACGGCTAGCCGCTTTGATTTTATTTTCCCCGTGCGCCGTCGTCAGTCGCCGTCGCCCGCGTCCAGCAAGCAACGCTTGTACGCCACGCGCCAGCCGGCCCGCTCGTGGTTGCCCGCATCGCTTCCTCGCGCCAGCCGTCGGCTGCCCGCACGCGTGGATACCCGGCTGCCCGCGTCGCCGATCGCCCAGCGTGCCAAGCTCCACGCGTCCTCGCTGCTTGTTGCTTTGCTAGCGCTGCACGCCTTCGGTCGCTACACACACGCACAGGAGAGAGAGATCAACAATTCAACATACGCACATGCACCTGAGAGCCCATGGCAAGAGAGAGAAAAGTACAGCAACGAACAACGCACAGCTGCAAAGGAGCCGGCCAAGCACAGCACACGCACAGGGAAAGGAAGAAGCCACGAGAAAAAAGCAAAATTAAGAAGAAGTCGAGATATGAGTTTTTGTCACGTGGGTAACGATTAAGTTTTTATCTCTGTTATTTATTTTATCTAGAGATTTAAAACAAGATTAGAAGAAAAAATTAGCATATTTCTAGTCAGAGAAAATCGAACAGTAGATTAGTTTAATGATTGTTTTGTTGTACTATTATTTCGGATACCGTAAGAGTGTAATTTGAGAATATCATCTACTATATAATTGTATATAATTTTGGTAGCTTTCCGTGGAATATTTAATCATGTCGATCGGATGATTAAATTTCGAGTTACGAATTTTGTAAACCTGATGTCTAGGGAGTTATCGTCTTTTGTCATCATCTTGGTAGACTGTAGATTAAAATTAGTAAATATGCTAATTAGGCTTTTTGATCTACATGAAAGGTGTAGATAATTGTCTAAAAATTCTAGAGAGTCTAAGAACACGAATTTTGGTTGAGTAAAACAGAAGTTATGAAAATAGTAAATCTGCTGTCCAGAATATGACAGATCGGTCTTCTGGGTTAAAATTGGGGGTTAAATGATTTAATTAGGAATAGTGGCCAACTAAGAAATTATGGAGAATTTTGTGTAGATTCCAGAACTGGTGTGGTTTGCTTTGTTAAGACTTGGAAGTCAAAAGTTATGCCATTTTTAGTACCGGTTTAGCAAGATGTGACTGTCTGGTAAATGGGAGTGTGGCGGATTTGAGGAAACTTGTAGGAGCGATGTTGTTTAATTGTTGTTATTGTATTGTTGTAGCTTGTTTTGAGATTGGGTGTTTACTATAGTAGGAGTGGCGTCAGGTTTGTGGTCATCCTCTATTCAAAACTGTTCCTCGCTACTTGGAGAGGCAAGTGCATGGTAGATAGTGATCAATGGTTGATCATTGTATTTCTTTATCACTCGTTACCATTATTGTTTGTGTTTTTATTTTATTTTAATTGCAAGCAATGTGAATGGTTATGAATTATTTCGTATTGTTGGATATAAGAATGATAGTCGATGATGATAATGATGAAACTATGAAACATTTTGCATTCATAAATATCATTGCATATGAGAAGGTGATCAGGTTGATCACAACTCCACGGGAGTGGAGGAGGTCCCCGATCGTGGAGGAGGACGGGCTTGAGAGTGTGTCATCGACAGGTGGACACTAATGCTATACCGGCATACGCGAAAGAAGTGCATGTTGATATGTAGTGTAGAGATGCATTGAAAAGGAAATATTTGACAATTGTGTGTGAGAATAAAGAGAAGAATGTTGCATGAATGAGCATGAAAATAAAGATAAGAGAACAAGTGATGATAGTGGTGTTATTGATTGCTGTTGATTTAACATTGTTTATTGTCTATTGATGTATTTGCTGAGTTGTTGACTCACTCTTGCTCTACTGTTGCTTTTAGGTGATCGTTGATGGCGTTTCGCTTGGGAGAGATTAGCGCACGTGGAATAATTACATACTCTCAAACTTGATTCATTTGTCATAAGAAACTTTTACTTCATTTTGATGGAATATCTTTTAGGACATGATAGATATTGAATAATCCTGGAAGATTGATTATGACTTGATTGATTATGACTTGTTTATTCATTCCATAGAATTTGTTCTATTGCCAATTTTGGATTGGTATCTTGCTATGCTTCTAGGATTTAATTATTTATGATTGTCAATTCTTTATTCATATTTTATTGTGATCTGTGGACATGTTTTAATAATGAATTACTTGCTGTAATTTTATTGTAAGTTGATATTAACTATATTGTTATGGTAGTTTAGTGGCATTCCAGGCTTAGTGTTGGACTGAGTGTTACATATACACTTTTCAGATTTATATCGGGCAGACAAAGAAGAATAAGGTGCAATGACCTTTTCGTGAAATTGAAATGAACCTCTAGTACTTTGACCAATATATATCACTCCAATAAACATGCTTTTCTTGGCCTTCTTTGAGTATCTATTTAGTGAGTAAAATTTGGTAATCTCCTATATAACAAGAAATGTTTTTACCTACTAAACATTAATTACATGATTCCTGCAGAAACAGACATGCAACCAAGGTTCTTGATGGCTAGAAATTTCAAATCAAGAGTTGCTCTAAGATTCGAGAAACTCCCGCATTAGTGAGAGGGGAAAAAATGAACACGCCTATATTGGTGTGTTTAGATTATAACAGCACCAATATAGAAAGATGTTATAGTCCTATATGAAATATGTTTATACTTTCAGTTGTAGGCAATAGAGTTATTTAATAAACACAACTTTATCTTCGAATATAAGACATATATCGTGGTATCAATCCATGCAATTACCACACAGGTCGGCAATTTATAGGTGAGATCTTGGGGCGTGGGGGGGGGGACACCTATTTTCTAACAGGCAAAAATCATGCCCACAAACATCACTAATTCGTTCCAGATCCTTGTAACTAATCATCCACGAGAAAATGACAAACTTAATCCCCACCAGAAGGAAAATGACAGAAACCAAAAAGAAATCAATGAGAATGTGCTACAATTATCGCTTTGAAAACCGTTGCTCCATCACCACAACCTGTCATGCATCTGCCCAAGCATTGCAAACATTATGCGAGTGGTGATAACCTTCCTAATCTCGGGCCAAGATAAACAAACACGAAGATGACAGCATTTTAAACAAATTAAACTGGTGGCTTCCGTTCAACAGAGGGCGGAGTCGGGTTAACAGATGCACGAGGAAGAACTAGTGGCCACCAAGCAGCTAGCTAAGCTAGCCCCAAAAGGAAGTAATTAAAGAAAATTAAGGCCTAATTACGGGTTAGCGACAGGCTAACCATGCAGCATACGAAATGGTTAGGCAATTAGGTTCGCATCAGCAGCGGCGTCGCGACGGATTGGGTGATGACTTGGAGGTGGCGCTTTTTGAGCAATGTGATTAGTTAAGAGGGGAAAGTGTGGTTAAAGCTGTGATAGATGGTAAGGATTAAGAAATACTTAAGGCCTTGTTTGGCAAGGTAGGGAATCAATCCATATGGAGGATAATCCAAGGGGGGATTGGGTTAATCCTCCTCTCACCACCCAATCCCCACCCAATCCTCTTCCACCTATCCTAGGGGGGATTGGAGCAAAGATTGATTGTTTGGATCATGGTTGGATTGAAGGGGATAACACCTATTTAATTTTTTGAATTTAAAAGTGGTCAGAAATTTCGAAATAAAATCAATATAAATAAATTTAAAAAACCCATAAAATTTGGAAACATCATAAATATTCTGAAAATTCGAAATAAAATCAATAAATTGCGAAAAACAATATAGAAAAATTCAAAAATTAGTCTAGAAAATTCTAATATAACCAGAAATTTCTGATTCCATTCCAAAAAATCGCAAAAAAAAAATCACAAAGTTTAAATAACAAACAAAGAGTTCAACGAGAAATTATGGCAATTCATGAAGAATAATACTAGATAGTCTGATGTAATCACATAGCACTAACAAGTAACAATGTAATCATTCCAAGGGTCATCCACAAGCAGGCAGTATGACAATATAAATGCAATATAAATGAAGTACTACTACTTAGACGTATAAATCCATAGATTACATAGCATGCACCATTCCAAGGTACTACATATCAATACTGGAGCAAACCGAGACGTCTTGCTGGACCAAACATCATATCAATACTACTACTTAGATGTCTTGCTGGACCAAACATCATATCGGTACTGCTACTTAGACATCTTGCAAACTGGAGCACTAACAGAAGCCCTTCTGAACATGTTCAGACCAAGTAAGTTTCCACTCATCTCCATGATGCCACTCTTCGTTATAAGCTTGTCACACAAAAGGAGTAATGGTTAACTACAGACGATACTATCAGTCGAAGGCAAACTGTTCTAGTTACATATAGAATCTAGATACTTTTATGTTTGACTTGTTATTGCTGCACGCTGCTTATCTAGATCGTAGACTTTTTCGTTATCTGAAAACCTCTCGGACATACAGCTGTAGGAGAGGTTATGATCTATTTTTAATTACAAACTATGAAACTAGGTTCGTGACAGGACATGCATGAAATTTTCACCTCACTTATCCTGTTGTACTCTGCTTGATAGATTAGCGTATGCACTCATTGGTCTCGAATTAAGTGTAACTTATTTGGACTGTTCACATAGGTCAAGATAACCTCATCCCTGACCATTGAATGTGGTCCCTAAAAGCTTTGACATAGTATGCATGTTCCTTTCCAGTTTGATATATTAACCTTATCAATCATAATGCAAATACTATTGTCTACCACAAAAGTCAAAAGGCTATATATTGCATTACCTGTGAAGCAGGACAGGAAGAATGACTGAAGCAAAGTTCTAAAGAGCGGTGATACCTCAAGCTTAGCCAACCGTGTAAGGGCTTCCATTCTAGTGCTGTCATGTGGCTGTTTCTCTATCTCCACGGCTTCCATGATTTCTATCATACTACTCTGAAACTCTGAAGCCTGAAAATTAAATGTCGGGACCCGAAAATACATCTCAGGAACCCTCCGTGTTTTCCAAACTAGTCCCAGATCAGTAGCTAGCTCACACAGGAAACAGTGATGAAATACCATCCATTTATTCGATTTAACTAAAAAGATATTAAAGTACCAAATAATAATAATAACTGGACCTTATAGTCAACGTTTACTTAACTTGCCACGCAGGGCTAAAGAAACAAATAAAACTCTTGCAGCGGAACGAAACTCTTCAAATGGCCAATCAACATACCCACAGGCAATCGAGTGGAGAACGCATCCTAATCTGCAAAACCTTCATGGTCCACCTGCTGAAAGAACTCCTGGGCAGCTTGATACTCTTCAACTGCGGATCAATCCGAGGGCAAAAGCCATGAGTACTTTTGAATGTACTCAGCAAACCGTAGGGAAATGTATGCAAATAATATTCATGCATGGCTTGACAAGGTTAGCTGTATGGTTCTTTTGCAGAAAGCAGCATTTACGATAAATACAATAAATAGATTGAAATGTGTGGTTGAAAACAATAATAAATAATTAAATAGTTTATTTGAAATGACTAGTGAACTTCCCATTCACTTCCCAACCAAACCAAAGATAAGTGAATCCCCCATTCACCAATCGACACAAACCACCAAGTGAATGACATGTTCACCAAACAAACATTATATTCATCAAGTGAACTTCCCATCCACACTCCGACTCATTTTAAAGAAACTATATCTCCTATGTGAAATCCCCGAGCACGTCCATAACCGCGGACACGGCTATTCGAATAGTTTTACACTATGCAGAGGTTGTACAGCTTTCCCCACATGACACGACTTCTCTAGTTTGTTTGGCATCCGTCGATACCACTGCTCACTACCTTAGGTAAGCAGTTTAGAGCACGTGACAAGGCCTTTACAAAGCTCCTTCTTAACCCAGTTCTGCCCGCTAAGGTTTCAACACTGAATGTCTTTATCCAACCAAACAGGGCCCCCCTCTTGCGCCTCCGTGAGAATATGTCTTTCCCATAACTCACGCTATCCACGACAGAACCGAAATTAAGACATTGCTAATTAGTTAGCCAGGTCCGTCCCATACCAGACATGTGGTTGTACGGTTAAGGCCCAGTTCAATGGCGCACAAGATTAAGTCCTTGACAAGTCACTCAGGCAAGACTACCACAAACCCAATCCGTATTCCATCCACACCCCCACTATCCACCAACCACTCGCCCAAGTGAAAACCATTTTGTTTAACCAAGACCCATGACTCACCCCGTCATGGTACCCACAAATTTTAACAAGAGTGGCTCACCACCACGATTCCATATATCATTAAGTCAAGATTAATCATTATGACACATGTGATGATAAACCCCCAACGTAACTAAGCATAACTAAGCATCAATACGCTACCCATGTTGGCAATATAAATATGTCCAACTAAAATTATCCAAGCTAGGGTGACAAAGGATTCATGGCATTCAAATAATCAAAGGAGGCATAATGACAATAGGTAATAACTAAACCCAAAACAATTTGTATAAAAATAGCATGCAATTGTATAAAACAATATACTTTTGAAATCATAGGTTCAATATGATCAAAGGACTATGGCTTGCCTTGGAATAAATCCTGAGATTGGTCTTGATCTTGGTAGACTCCTCCTTGCTCAAAGCTTCCCGAAGTATCAACGTCTAATCGCAAACAAGCAAATAAACCAAATAAATAAATAACAGAGAGCAAATAAACTCCAAAAATTAAATAAAAATCTCAGATAGCTAGATCTTGAATTTGGATGAATTTAGGAATTTGAATGGACTCAAACGGAGTTCGGATGCAAAAGATATGGGCTTTGGAAGATTTAATCTAAAAGAAAACCCTAAAAAGGATTTACTGGAATATTCCGAATTATTTTCCTATTGGAAAATCTCGGTTTATGACGCACAGCTGACGTCAACGAAGGTTTTCCGCAGGAAAGAAAAGAAAAAGGAAAAGAAAATCCCCCTGACAGGTGGGTCCCGCCTGGAAGTGAGACGGCTCACGGTGGACAGCGTTCACCGAGCCGGGCATTTAGGATAGGATCTGGGGCGCCACGCGGATGCTGACGAGGCGGACACGTGGGCGACACGCGGGCCACCCGGGGTGACATGGCGCTGGTGTGGATCCGACGTGGACGCCGGTGAGGCTGGTGGCGCTCGGCTCCGACGGAAACCGGCGAACGGTGGCGGCTCAACGGCGGCGGTTGCTACGGGGGTGTAGAGGGAGCGACGGCGAACTCAGGGGTGGGCTCACGGTGGCTTGAGGACGACCAGGGCGGCCGGCGGCGAGGTTTGGGCGGAGCTCGAGCTACGGGCTTGGCGGTGACGGCGCTAACGGACCTCCCCGGTGAAGGCGACGGTGGCTCCAAGATGCGGGCTTCACGGCGGTCCTGAAGGTGGTGCTCGACGGCGACTAAGGGCACTGGAGCGACGGGAATCCGACGAGGCGCTTCCGCCGACACCGAAGACGAAGATGGAGGCGAGGGCGTTGTGCGACAAAGCGGCGGCGGCGGCTAGGGTTTCCGAAGGCGGCGCGTCGCGGGGTGCGAGAAACAAGGATCCCCGGGGCTTTAAGTAGGGGCAGGGACGAGGTGTCCGCGACGAAGACGGCGGCGGCGTCCGAAGGCAAGAGGAAAAGGGGAGTCTGGGGCGAGACGGCCGACTGGCGAAGGGTCCCACTGCAGCAATTGGCCGGCCGGGCGGGCGAAGTCGCAGTGGCGCAACCATGATCGGCAGTGGGGCCTACTCCGTCTTGCGCGAGGAGAGAGGGACGAGTGGTCATGCACAAGAACGGCCTAAGCGAGGTGGTTGGGCCGCACAGGATTGGGCCGGACGGAAATAGGAAAGGGATTTCGGCCTGGAGGTTTTAATCTGAGATTTAATAGTTTTTCTTTTTAGAAAAATAGCTGAAAATCCAAATAAGACTTAGAAAATAGCAAATGCACTAAGATAAATTCTAGAAAAATCTAGAAAATACATCCAAGTACATAAAACCCAAATAAAATAGTTTTTATAATAGTTGATGTTGACATTAATCACATTAAATTGTTTTTGAACTCTGAAAATTCCAATTAAGCTTTTAACTTTACCAGAAAAATCCAAATGGTTATTTTTCTTTTAAAATTTTAAAACAGACCAAATTTTTGGGATGTTACATTAAACATGAAAAGTGTTGAAACAAATACTGATAAAGAATCATCACTTTCTGGAAATCAATCTCACAAGATAATTTCTATAAGACAAAATAACAATACTTTCATAGAACACTGAGCAGTCCAACTTTGCCTCACAAATGACAAGAAACAGTTGCATTAATAGAGCATGGGAAGACAAGCTAAGAACCAATTTTTGGACATTGCTTAACAAAAAATAATAATATAAAAAGACAAACATTATCTGATAAAAGGAAATACCACGGCTGATCCATCACCACCCCCCCAATCCAGTTCACGTATTATTTGGATCATAGTCTTCGTCAAGATCGCATCGCACCCATACTTCATTCAACCGTAAGCATTTCACTGATAAATATTGTCATTATGGTCTTGACATGAAAGATAAGAATGCATCGTATACAACCATGATCCATCCATCTCTTCTATATCCATTTCTTATACTACAAATCATGCAGCGTATACATGCATAATATTGTATTACCAGTAATTGCAACAAGCCTCCTATATAAACTAATATGTCACCATATTATCAAAACCACACAAGAAAAACTTCATCTGAAATATCAGTAGAAATCACTTGAAAGAGCATGGATTTTGGGTGGCTGAAGCCTTGCCAAGCCAAGGAAATAACAAATTCTATCTAATCCATGCATCAGTACACAAGCACACAACACTACTAATATTGATTTCATTTGCAAACATCAATAACTGAACCAATTGGACGGGTATTTAGGGACCTAGATGTTAATGGTTTTTTCTATTAATGCAAGCATCATCCACAAGAGCGGAGCCAGTACCAGGTTTTTTCTATTCGATCCAAGCATCCTCCACAAGAACTCAACTTCAGACGTTGCTGATTTTTCTATTGGATTCGAACATCTTAGTTCTAAAACTAGATTAGGAAGGATTTAGGTGTCGGGTGCGTACCTGCACATTAGGAAGGATTTAGGCATCGGGTGGCCTGTGCGGACGAGTAGGAGGACGGCGGTGGCATGTGGGAGTAGGAGGATGACTCGGTGCCCTGGGGAAGATGGCTCGGTCTAGGGTAAGCGGCGGGCAGGACGCCAAACAGAGCTTGTGGGTGGCAGTGGGGATCCTTCGGACGGGGCGTTGTCCGCCTTGGCCTCGGCCACCCCCACAGGCCTACCACCCGCTCGATCCTGGTAGAGCTGCCTCCATGGAGACGGAACGGCGCGGGGCAGCGGAAAGGGAAAGGGGAGGCGTAGGCCGAGGGAGGGAGGCGGGGTTGCCGGAGGCTGCCTACACGGGGGGGGGAGCTGTCGAGGAGGGCGTCGTGGGAGGACTGGAGGGCGGCGAGGTTAGAGGCGAAGGGGGAGAAAGGGGGAGGCGGCGTCGTTCGGAGGAGATAACTCGCGAGCGCAGTGACGGGGAAGAAACCACGCGGGCGAGGCGAGTGTAGATACCTCCCGTGGATTGGGTTGGAATGCGACGGGATTTCCCAATCCTGGGAGTTTGCCAAGCAGCGAAACGGTTTGGTCTGGGAAAAACTTCCCCCGCCGGGATGATCCCCATGGATGGATCTCAATCCCGGCCGATTTCAGCCTTTCCAAACAAGGCCTAAAGGGGGAGAAAAAAACGAGAGGGGCGTAGGCAATCACACAGTACTGGATGGTGACTAGGGCATTGTAACAGCCCAAAAATACATAAAGGCAAAAATGAAGGATTTTTAAAACTTTATGTCTAATGTCTGTTGCCGTTTCCATTTGCTTGCATATTTGAGAGTTATTGGAGTACATTCTTCATCTTTTCTTTATATCTCTCCTTGGGTTAAAGGCTGATCAGTCAAGCACTGGTCAGACACACCTGCTCCCGTGCATTCCACTTATGTTCCTCCGATCGGCAGTGGTCAAGCCGGGGCAGTCGTGCCTCTCACTCGTGCGTTGTGTGCGCCAGGTCAAAGCCATGGCCTGGTGCTGTCCATCGGCCATTAATAGCCATCCCCTCGGATGTCATTCAGCTGCCCCTACCGTCCACAGCCTCACCCACTCCTCCTCGCCGAATGTGCCAAGGTGCATGCACATATTTTGCTCCAAGCTCCATAATGCTCTCCCTTGCCATTCTAGTGTTAGTCTCACTTCCTTCCTCTTCCAAGAGAGCTTGAGCTCCAGCCCGGCTCCAGCGCTCGCCTCTGTCAAGCGCCACCACACCGCCGCCTTCTCCATTGACAACCACCGGAACAACCTTGGATATTGTTTCTTTTCCCCTCCGACCAGGACACTCTAAGACCTCCCAGAAGGACCATCTACTTGCTTCTACGGAGCGCCCTTGAAGAGCCAGAACCACTCACCTTCCTCAAGCCACTATTGCAAGCACAGAGTTTCTCTCATAGCTGTGGCCCACGTCGCCAACCGGCTCTGACTAGCTCATTCCCCAATTCCGTACTGGTAACTTCCTAGTGGTCAGATACTCTTCCTAGTTCAAGCCGCCTTGTTCTCTCTTGGATTTTTCCTCTGGTTCTTCCTTTGGCTTTCCCGCTGGTTTATTCGATTGCACCAATACAGTCGAATCATTGCTTCTTTCAACCTCTGCTGCGTAGTCGAACATTTATCTCATTCGACTACCACGGTTAACACTCCCACGACCTCCCTCCTTGCACAGACCTCCCATTTTACAAAGACCACCCTCATGATCAAGACCACCCATCTAACCGCACCCTCACCTCTTGTGGACCATCCGATCAGATTAGACGGCCTGATTGAGATGAGAGGTTCAAGTGGTCTGAATGTTCATATCATTTTGGACCGCCCAATCAAGGTCGGACGGCCCTGCTTCGCCGCGCCATACCTTCTTGACCTTAGAACCTCTTTCTCAATACCACTCTCTTGGTCTTTCGCAAAGACCACCCTCTTGGGTTTTTGCAAAGACCACCCTCTTGGTCACAACTGTTGGAATTAATCCTTCATGTATTAGTTTTATTCAATCCTAGTTTGAGTCGAAGTCAGTTAGTAGATGAGTCCGGGTCGTACTCATCGAAAATGTGTTCAAGTCTGGTGTTGAGTCCTTGTACTCAAGCCTATGTAAGAGTCTTGTATCGATGTAAGAAGTCGAGAGTTGAGAAAAGCAATAAAACCAAAAATGAAAGGAGAGCAATTGCTCTCGAAACCAATCGCATAAGTTTCCGACCACCTGGTCGAAGGTGGCACGACCACAACGACCTCCCTTTTTGCAAAGATCACCCTCCTGGTCGTAACACTCACACGACCTCCCCAGGTCTCAGCACTTCCAAGACCTACCTTGGCTACAGTGATTCCAGGACCTCCCCAAGTCACGGTACTTCCATGACTTTCTCGAGTCATAGTACTTCCACGACCTCCCTGTCGTATCTTTCTAGAAACACAGTAGCTTCTACGACCACCACAGGTCTGACGGCCACTAAGTTTTCATCTGTGCTAGTCTCACATTTCTAATCTACGACTTTGCATTATTTGGAGTTCTTTGCATATTTGAATACGATTTGAGTTTGAATATATGCTTATTTGCCTTTCCGTTTGTTTTGCGATTATAGAAGCCGAGGCAATTGAAGAACCGTTCATTGATCAGGATCACGATCAGCAACACTCTGAACAAGGCAAGTCAACACTTTGACCATATTGCACCTACTTTTTGTAAATTATGTTGCTTTAAATTAAGAAATTGCATTGCTATATTTTATCAAGCTAAATTGGTCTAGCTCATAGTTAATGCCTTAAAAGTAATTTTGTATAAACTTCCAACCCTTGAACTTGGACACTATCCTTTGTCACCCAAGACTTAATGGACTACATGCTAGATAATAAGTCGGTATCTAAGTGTCATGCTTAGCCTTACTTAGATACAATGTCATGTGGGCATTAAGTTGCCCGACCACAATCCTTAAAAACCTTGGAAAATGATTTGGGCACTGACGCTGGGAGCCTGGCTGGTATGTTGAAGCAAATGGTTATTTTCTAAAACAAATAAAACCTGAAAATTGTTTTCGACTGGGGCGACTGGTAAGAGTGGCTAGTGCCGGGGGCACGAGAGATGGTTGGTATGTGGATGTACCGCCCAAGTCAGTCAAGGACCGAATCTGGTGATGACCTCTCATATAAAAATAGCGCAACCACAAGTCTATAATGGGTACGACCTGGCCGAATAATTTGCTCGCCCCGACGTAGATCCGCCGTTGGGTTGATTGCGGGTGGATATCCGGGGGAGAACGAAGCCACGGGGACCGTATTGGCACAAGAGGGGGCCTCCCGAAGAGCCTCGGGAGTGGGCTCAGGGCGGTGGAAACCTTAGTGTAGCGGATGGAGTGCGTTGAGGTTGAGCATTGTAAAGGTCTTGTGGTAATCTCCCCTTGGTTCACACGTCTAAGGAAACGTGCGTATATATCAAGATGATTACCTCTTGTGGGTAAAGTGTGCAAACTCTGCAGAGTAAGAAAACTATCATGATAGCCGTGCTCACGGTCAAGAGCGGTGCTAAGAACTTGCTGGATATAGTTTTCGTTTTCATAAAATCATTTGTGAAGGAAAGGAAGGATGGGGTGGGACCCCAGGGTTTTGAGAAAAGCCTGGTCGGGGACCAGTGGTAATTGAAAAGCCTGGTTGGGGACCAGTGGTAATTACGAGATAGCCCGAGCATTGGGTGGATGGAGCCACTCAATGGTATAGGAGGTGGGACCTCCACTAGTACTTTACAAAATCAAAACCCATTTATAAAAACAGATTGTTAAAAATGCTAAGTCGCATGATTTCCTACTACTTATCTATTTCAAACTTGGCTTTGTGCAAATAAAATAACTCTAAGACTCCCCTTGACTAGCCCTGCATCTATACAATTTGCATTGTGTGTTGGCTTGTGAGTACGGTTGTGTTCTCAGGCTCTACATTATAATCTTTTTCAGACCCACTCGATCAAGACCCCTACCAGTACTACTCAGAGGCTGAACCGGATGATGATGAAGATGACAAAGCTTAGGCCGGGACCCCTAGTCACTTGCCTGTGGGCAGAGCGAATGGATCCGCCACAATTTATTTTGCTCCCGCACTTGTCGTATATTCTGTACTCTTGACTTTTGTAAAACTCTTGCCTAAGTGGCACTTTTGGAAATAGTTGGTCGTATGGCCTGACATTTATGTAAAATATTATGGGCTTGCACTGTTCATAACAAGTACTAAACGCATTGAGCAAGATTCACTATCAGTTTGTGCCTAACCACTAAATAGATGTCTTACGACCACTCCTATATGGTCTAAGACCACTACTAGATGTCTCACGACCACCCCTATATGGACTCAGACCACTACTAAATGTCTCACGACCACCCCTATATGGTCTAAGACCACTACTAGATGTCTCACGACCACCCCCTATATGGTCTAAGATCACTACCAAATGATTCACGACCAGCCCTAGTTGGTCTAAAACCACTACCAGATGTCTCATGACCACCCCTATATGGTCTAAGATCACTACCAGATGATTCATGACCACCCCTATATGGTCTAAGATCACTACCAGATGTCCCAAGACCTCCACAGAACCTGCAGGACCTCCTCAGAATCACCCAGGACATCTCCAGGACCCCCTCTAGGACCTCCTCGGAACCTCTCCAGCACCTCCTTGGAACCTTTCCAAGACCACTCAGGACCTCCTCGGAACCTCTCCTGGACCTCCTTGGAACCTTTCCAAGACCACTCAGGACCTCCTCCAGAACGTCTCTAGGATCTCCCAGGACCTCCTTAAGACCTTCAAGATCTCCTCAGGACCTCCCAAGATATCCTTAGGACCTCCTAAGATCTCCGCAAAGACCTCCCAGGACCTCCCCAAAACCTCCCCAGCACGTCTCTACAGTGTTCCTCAGGACCTCCTAGAATGTCTCTACAGTGTTTCTCAGGACCTCCCCAGGACGTCTCTACAGCATTCCTCAAGACCTCCCCAAGACCTCTACAGGAGTCCCTCAAGACCTCTTCAAGACCTTCCAGGATCTCCTCGGGATGACTCCAGGACCTCTTCAAGATTCCTTCGGGACATCTCTGTGACTTTCAGGACCTCTTCAAGACCTCAGAATTCCTTTTTTTCGACCAAGTTTGGTCGCAAATATAGACCTGGCCGTAGGTCTGCTTTAGTTTATTTGGTTATGGGAATGGTCCAAGAATGTATCTGTGTGTGCTATCTACTGATCCAGGGAATAGCACAGCTTGACACAGAGGATTCTAAATCCCACAAATTTGGGGTCTGACAGACTTGGTATCAGAGCCCACGACTGCAGGGTAACGACCTTAGCTAGCTGGACGATAGGAACCTAGGGCTACACACTCAAGAGCAGTTTAGCAGCCCTACAAAAGTATATATATGTATTTTTTGGCTGTTTCTTTTCTCTCGGTTCTGCAGAACCCATCCTTGCTTAAATGCATTTCCTCTAATTTTTACCTGTTGGCTTTAATTGTGCTGTTTTATATTGGGTAGACTTGTGATGACTTCGTCTCTGTCATCACTTTGTGTTGTCGCGTACTGCTCTCTAAAGATTTCTCGATAACATATGCCTCCAAGGAGAGCCGCTGCGGGTCATGGTCGTGGCCGTGGACGTGGCCCAGCACCATCACCAACACCACCACCACCACCTGAGCATCCCACAATGGCTCAAGTGATGGCACAACAAACCCAACTGCTACAATCAATGGCTGTTGGTCAGCAAGCCAGAGCAGCCAGCCATGGGACTAGGCTTGGGGATTTCATGCGCACCAAGCCTCCCGTCTTCTCCAATGCAAATGAGCCATTAGAAGCCGAAGATTGGCTATGCACAATAGAGAAGAAGTTAACTATGGCTTGATGCCGAGAGGAAGACAAAGTGGTGTATGCCACACACCAACTAGCAGGACCAGCTGCTGACTGGTGGGATAATTACATGGCCGCTAGAGTTGAGGAAGAACCTGCGGCTGATCACGAAGGAGCTACAGTAGAAGTGGGATGGGCTGAGTTCCAAGAAGCTTTTAGGAGCAATTTCATCCCCCTCCAGTGTTATGCGCGTGAAGAGGAATGAGTTCAGGGCCTTGAAGCAAGGCAACCTTTCAGTCACGGAGTATCTTACCCGATTCAACTAGCTGGCTCGCTATGCGTAGAGTGATGTAGCAAATGAAGAAGAGAAGATCGATCGCTTTGTGGAGGGGCTGTGCGATGGATTACGTGTCCAGCTGATCATGCATGACTTCCCAGATTTCCAGCATTTGATCAACAAAGCCTTGCTCCTGGAGAATGAGCACAAGGCTTTTGAAACCAGCTGCAAGAGGAAGATGGGAGCCTCCAGTAGATCAAATACTAGCCATCGACCTTTTCAGACTAGCTCTTCAAGCAGGGGCAGCACAACAGTAGGCTTCTCTCGAGCTCCCTCCCCAGCAAGTCGACCTGGTGGTGCCTCATACACCACCCCCACTTGGCCAAGTCAGTCCCAGCCGAGCAGCGCTGCACCTGCCAACTTGGCATGTTTCAGATGTGGCGAGCTCGGGCACTTCGCCCGTGACTGCCGACAGAAATCTACCACTCCTGCCAAGGCTAATGCTCGGGGCACAACAGCTCGAGTGCTGTTCACACCTGGCACCGCAATGAAAGGAAGGCCTCTGACCTCATCAACATCAACCCAGGGACGAGGTCGGGTAAACCACATAACGGCTGAGGAAGCACATGAGGCACCCGGAGTACATATGGGTATGTTTTCAGTTAATTACTCGCCAGCATGTGTTCTTTTTTATTCTAGAGCAGCACATTCCTTCATCTCTCGTAAGTTTGTGGATCGTTGGCAACTGCCAACCTTTGCTCTCAAAAGACCTTTAGAGCTTAGCTCACTTGGGGGACTATTATGGGCCAAATTAGGAAGCCTTGGGGTGGAAATTCAATTTGAGGACCTAGTATTTCCAGCAGACTTGATGGTGCTAGAAGCCCAGACCTTGGACATCATCCTCGGGATGGATTGGCTAGCCAGGTATCAAGGAGTGATAGATTGCACCAACAGAACAGTGAACCTCACTAAAGGACCAGGCATGGTAGTCATAGTCAAGATGGACCATCCATTCCAATTTGAAAGGGAAATCTGCTATGCCATAGGTGTCCCTTTAGAAGGAATGCCAGTGGTACAGGACTACCCGGATGTCTTCCTGGAAGAATTACCAGGGGGACCACCAGATCGTGACATAGAATTCATCATTGAGCTATTGCTGTAGGGATACGGGTAGGCTACGATAGCAACAATTCAAAATTTCTACCATGTAAACCAGGAAGCCAAGCAATAAGATGATCACAGATCATTACCACTAGACGCGCAGAGCAGCGGAAGAAGCGTTGGAGCAGCCTGGTCCAATGAAGAGCGCGTCGATGTACTGGTCGTAGTCGATCATCCAACGTCAAGCACGTTGATGCAGTGGTCGTAGTCGATCGTCCAGCGTCCCCGCGAGTCGATCGTCTCCTCCAGCACCTCTACAGTTCCTTACGAAGATCGCGGATCGTCCTCAAGCGCAACAACGTAGTAGCGCCTCTATGGTATCCACACGTCCAGGGAAGAAACAACCGTACGTCGGTGTGCTAGCACCAAGTCGCACAGTAGAGCTCTCAGGAAGATGGCGGCTAGGGTTTCAGTGGTGATTCATGTGTGTCTCCTAATAGCCTCATGCATCTCCTTATATAGTGCTTGTGACGGATCCTATCCAAACACATTTGTCTAATCGTATTCGTACTGGTTTGTTCCAACCCGTTAAGTGTGTGACTCGTTAGGTTCATGCGTAGTTCGTTTGTGACTCGGAAACCCTTTCCGACCACGAGTCGTAGCGGTTCCTAGCAGGACATAATGATTCACGAATACACACAAATTATATCGGACGAACCTTAATGCAATATGATCTACGACCAGGTCCTCATCACTTACGACCAGGTCCTATCTCTATACGACCAGTTCGCATGTGGTCGTGATCAGTTCGTAACTCATTACAACCAAGTTACGACCACTCTGTGATTACGTTCGACCAGTCTACGACCAGCTCGTATCTCCATACGACCAGTCTGTAACTGGTCAAACTAAGCGACCTACTCATGTATTCTCCCTTTGCCTCACGATATCTGGTTGAACTCCAGGTGAGATGTTGTGTCATCCATGGACTGTTCAATACTTTCTCGATCGAGTATCGGATAACCTTATATGGTCGCACTCTTCGACCACCAGTGGCATGGCCATGCACTTTCTTTATCCGGCCACTTCAAGGGGCCCAGAGATATCTCTCCTATTATGTTAGGAGGGGCAAATCCCATATCCGACCAGTCACATCCCTCTGCATGTTTTATAGCATACCCGAAAGCTACCTTTATAACTACCCAGTTACAAGTAGCGTTTGGCAACCCCTAAGACTGCTATTACACATGTAGGAAACCATGCTAATCTCAGGTCTAAGGATTATACATCATCATTGCTTGATACCAACTAATGACACATAGAATCATAACAATCTCAATAGTGTCTCAAGGTGGGTTTTATCCAACACCATGTTCTCTAACATGCGTTCACATTATCGATTCGATATCTCTATATCTATGACTGGTGAAACATGGTCATCAATCAATACATGTGCTGGTCGTAGAGTCACTAGTCACTACAACACAACATCCATGTAGAGACGTCCAATCTATAGGCTAGAGATGTGTTATTTCATCTCTAGAGGACCGTAGAGTCGTTTTTATAAAGCGTCCTTGGAGCGCCTCCCCACGGACCGTGACAAGAACCGTAGAGACGCTTGTAAAACATGTGTACAGGATATAAGACGCTTTACAGAGATGTTAAAATTCATGTCTATGCATGTAGAGACGTTTTAGTACATACACTTACATAACGTCTTTACTGATATAGACACGTCCGATTTGCGTGCCAACAAACATAGAGACGCTTTTACAAATTTATTCAATTCATGTGCGCACAATTTATAAACATTTTGTAGAGACGTTATATACGTCTCTAGGTATGCAAAAGCGTCTTTTGGGCATCTTGCTTTGAAAAAATTATTTCAAATTTAATTGGATTATTTCAATTTGATTCGCTCATTTTGCTACAAACGGAAACATATATCGTCACATTTGAAGACATTATTCCACCTCATCCAAAAAACTAGAAAATAGTAGAGCACATGTCTTCACATGGAAGCATCATATTCTCACAATCAACAAACTAAGAAAATCAGAGAGCATGCATGCATTTCATAGCAACAACAAATATTTGAATTTACAAGTGGAGTTCACAACTAAATCAAACATCCATATAAAACAGTGCGAGATACATCGAAAAGATCCTATGGATTGACACAAATTTTTTCTAAATAGTTGGAATATATCTATAAGCTAGCTCCTCCATCTCCATTGCATTCTCTTTGTAGTCCTCAATTATCCTGCAAAACCGGTTGAAAAAGAAATAAATATCCTGGTTAGAAAAGTGTAAGATGACAAGTTTATTTGATGAAATTAGAAGAATGTAACATACCGAGTTGTTTTGTGACCGATTTAAAATTTGTTTTCTTAGCTCTTTTGACCTAAAAAGCGCAAAGGTTCTTCATAAATAATAGAGTTTAAGCAACTATCAAACATTGGAATGTACTCAATGATTATATGAAAACGGACTTACATATGACCGAGGCCAAGCAACAACACAACCAATAGCATCTCTTACTGTATGTATATTTTCATATGGTCTAAGCAATCTTTCATCGCCAATATTTGTAACAAATGAACAAAGAACTCCAAAATATTCATCTCCAAGCATGTCTCCTCCAACCACACATGTTTTATCTTTACTTACTAAACCTCCTTTGGCCACAACTTTATTTTTGTTTCTTGGGTTCGTCGAAAACAAGAAGACTTCAATATTATCCTATCATTTAAAGAAATACAACGTTTGTTATTGATGAACTTGTAAAGGGTTTATTTTATACAAAAACTAGGAACATTACATATTGAATTGTACCAACTATATTCTAGTACTTCCATTCTTTGAGGTACATATGAGATGTGACAGACATAATTTAAATGAGGAAGATCAGTGAATGCACAAACAAAATCGGTAATACTACTGTATGAAACAATATGGGTGTAGTAATTTCGATTTGCAGTTTGCATATACCTGGTAAGTAACCTGCTCACGCGGTAAAGCTGATTCAGCACAACCCTGATTGGCTTCAACACAATTTTCAGTATGTGCTTTCTACAATTGAAGTTCAGTTTAGTTGTCAGTGAACTTATACTAAAAATGAGCATAGTTCGATAACTGAGTGAAAATTTCTCCACACACCTTAGCAATCATGTGTTCATGTGGTATAGATTAATTGGCAAAACCCTCTTTAGTTCTAGTAAAATTGCTGAGACGCAATTGCTGCAACTTATGGTAAACGGTAGTTTTAAAACATTAGCAAAAGCTTGCATTTAAATTTATTAATGCATAAAATAAATGAGAAAAATCAGTGCATCACCTGCATAGTATTCGGTGGAGCGTGTGCACTGCCATCTGATTCTTCAAGGTCGTTATCAGATTCATGTCGGATATCATTATCAACAACTCTGTCAAAGAGATCAACCTGCAATGAGAACATGACCATAATATATCAATGTTCATCAATTTATCATTGGACAAAGAAAGACGGGTTTAGATGGTAACTTCATCATTTTCGCGCTAACATTGCATTTCTCCAATCCTCTCCAGAAACTTTTTGGCCATGAACGCACGCATCATTTTCACCTCATCTCTTATGTCTTCTAAATTATCTCCCATTGATCGTAGTGCAAATTGAAGCTTTTCTTCTTGCTCAGATTGCTCAACAAAAGTTAGTCCTCGAGAAACCTTTACTTGGCTCCAATACTTATCATCATAGTACCCTCGAAGTTTGGACTCTTTTCCAATTACACCTTCAAACACTTCGTTATAATCTTTACATGACAGGCTCCCATTGTTATTTGTTTTCCTTTTTGCTAATTCCTCATAAGTTGTATCCTATTGAAATAAACAAGTCATAATACTATGAACTAATTATTTTTATTGTATCCAATAAGACTAAAATATACCATTAGTGTCTTCGTATTCTCGTTAGTATAATTGCCATCTTTTTTCTTATGAGCTTCATCCCATAGATCAATCTTGTGCACCTTTGCATTCCTTAATGTTTCCTGTACAACAAAATATAGTAGAAGGTTTATTAATTTTTCTGCTAGAAGATCTTTTAGTTGGTCAAGAAACAAAATATAGAGACAAAACAATTATCACCATCTCTTTCTTTAACCTAGCATGGCTTTTTCTCCGGTTGTGTGCGGGTTCTTTTGTTGCCTTGCACACCTTGGCGTTCTTGTCACATAATTTCTGCAAATACAACAGATTCAGTCAATACTGATGTTAACCAACTAATTTCAATGTCTAGTTGAAGCATAAGAAAATGAAGACATCACCGTGTGTGAATCCTGACACCACATTCCAATAAGAGCTTCCCATTGATGTGCATTAACACCTTTTGGAACATTTTTCAAAATTTCATCCAAAGACCTCTCATGACGATTGAAATATTTGTTCTTCAAATGAGATTTGTAGGTTCTCCACCTTTTACTAATAGTCATTAGAATCCAGTCTCGTGTAAGCTGCATTGTCTCAGGAGGATAGACAAATTTCTCCTTGAACAATTAAAGTTTATTGTTAGCATGTTAAGTGAACATAATGATTTATGGTGCAATGTAGTAAAAATTTTACCTCCACATGCTTGATCATGTTCTCCTTTTTCTTCTCAAACAATTCGTTGTCCCATCTAGGAATGTTCAATGGTGCAAATGTTGAATTCTCTGCTAGCTGGCCAAGATATTGGCCAAGAATGGAGGCTGACCTTTCGTTTGGAACACCATTTTCATCAGTCTCCACAATTATCTTTCCTCCATTTAATTGTGACAAATTTTTAACTCGAAATTCCCCTAGAATCTGCCGCACATCTTTATTTGGCCCTGCATGTAGGAATAGCACAATGGTGCGTAACTGGGGCAAATCACACTTACGTATATATCTAAAAATAAATTACGAAACTTACATATAATCTTAATTGACCTAGTAGATTCATGAGGCCTCTCTGGTAATATGTTATCAATCTTTGGAGGACCTTGTAAATTATCTTCATGGAGTTGCACATTTTCTGCATCTTGTGCTGAAAAATTCAAGTTTCGCAATCGTCTAGGTGTCCTGGCCATAATATATTTGCTAAAGCAAAGAAAAATTCGGAAGTCAATCAGCAATCTAATGACAGGTAAATATATGCATAGGCCACACAGTCATATGAGCTCTCAAATTGTTTAAAGAACTCTATGCTCTGCAACTACAAGTTAAATAACAATACATTGCTATGTGGGCCTCTTATTTTTGTCCTTTGTACATGCAATTTTTCACACACATGGAAACTTTCGGTACATCACAAATAATAACTATACATTGCTAGTCGTGTAGAGTAAAAGAAGAAAAGCTGGAAAAAGATCTCCGGATGACATAACACGTAACAAAGATTGATTTTCAACAGCAGACCATGAACTATTGCTGACATTTTATATATTTAACAAAAGATGGGATGGAGTGGAATATGTAGTTTTATAGAAATGCCAAATTCTGGAGTTGGAAAACGGGAAGTGCTTGTACTGACTCATATATGCTACTCTCTCTCTCTCTCTCTAAAATCCCTATAGTTGCTAGCCCCCGTTTAGTTGCTTATTGCCCATTTATTGCAAACTGTGGCTTAAAGTAGTGGAACCTTTTCCTTATGCAGATAATTATTCAAGCAAAACCAAGAGAGAAGCTCTTCAACATTCACAGGAAACCACTGCCACTAGAACCTTCTTTACTTCTACGTGAGGCTAATAGCGCAGAGCTTTTCTTTCTGTTGGAAATATGTCTGAGCTATATGATTCAGCTGATGGGTAAGGGCTGCCATGATCCAGATATTGTATTTTACTAAAATAAACCATTCACCTTTCAAAATGAAATATATAAAAAGTTAAATGAAAGACAGATACAAGGAACTGTAGCAGTAGCACTTTCTACAATCATAACATTGACAGTTTCAGAACTGACAGTTTCAGAACATATGATTCTTATTCCACGAACTAATAAAACAATATCTCATTCAGTTGTCAATGAACACAGATGTAAATTCACGCTTCAATTGTGCATGCATCCCATATTGCAACGCTGAGACTTGTGCTTTATCCATCTACAGAGCATATGAGCATACATGAAACTATACCATGCAAGTCCAGAAAATGATCAAATCCCGCTCTGTTGCTGTGCAAGAGGGAGTTTGGTTGAGTCGATTCCTAAAGCAATGTTCGGTTGTCACAATTCCAATGAGTCCTGTGACAATTTTTTGTGATAGTATGGCTGCTTTAGCATACTCAAAAGACCCCAAGTATCATGGAAAAACCAAACACAAAAAGAGGGGAGAGGCGCGGCACCGGCGTCGAGGGAGAGGCGCAGCACCGGCAGCAGCGTGGAGGCGCGACACCGGCGTCGGGGGAGAGGCGCAAGACGGCAAGCAGCAGGAGGCGCGACACCGGCGCCGGGAGAGGCGCAGAATCGGCGTGGGGAGAGGCGCGCACTGGCGTCGGGGAGGGCGCGACACCGGCAAAGAAGCTGTGGGCGCTGCACCGGCGTCGGGAGAGGCGCCGCCCGAATCAAGGTGGGGAGAGGCGACCGGCGCAGCGGATTGGGTTTTTTTGGAGGTCGAAGAAAGTGGGGAGGTGGAGAGATGAGCGAGGGAAATTAATGTGTTACGGAAAAAAATGCAAAGAAATGGCGGGAAAGTTTTTCTTAAGCGGTAAAACTAAGAAAATAGTGTGCCAAAATAAGTATTTTGCTGTAATATCTAGCATGTGAGAACGAGTAACATAATATCCGTCCGATCATGTATCTGTAAAATATCTGCATATGTTGATATTTTCTAGATTAAATTTATATTCGACATATTCGATTATGAAATTTTTCATGGGACGTGTGTTATGATATGGGACAGTTAATATCTGAATTTTTTTTTATGATTTAATCTTTTTTAAAAAAATTATTTTAAAAATAACCTCTTCCTAACTTTATTTACAATTCTGACTTCTTTACTTTATTTTAAAGATACTTCACCGACGGTTTTTTAACATGAACCGTCTGTGATGAGCTAATATCACAAATAGTTCATATTAATAACCGTTTGTGACTCCCTTATTTTACCATGACTTGGACGTTTATATTTCTTACTTTATGATTTTACCATGACTTGAAATGACTAGCTCCCAGATTTTACCATGACTTGAAATGACTACTCTATGATTTTACCATGACTTGAATTGACTACTCCATGATTTTACCATGACTTGGATGGTAAAATAAGTGTTCCCCTAGGCGGCCGCCTAGACACTAGGCACAAGGCAACCGCCGCGCCTCAGCCTTAATCGGGCCCCTAAGCGCTCGGCCCGCCTAGGCAGTCAACGCCAGTCCAAGGCGGACCCAAGCGGGCCGAGGCGGGCAAGGCGATTTGGCCTCTCTGTCGCTCGATTCAACCTCCGTCGCTGGTGGTGGAAGCGAGGCTCGAAGGGAGCGAGGCGCGGAGGCAACGGGGAGCGAGGCGCGGAGGGAGCGCGGCGGGGAGACGAGGGGAGATGTGGACTTAGTCATTTCAAGTCCTGGTAAAATCCCTGATTTTACCATGACTTGGATGGTAAAATCAGGGAGTTACTCATTTCAAGTCCTGGTAAAATCGGCGATTAAACATCCAAGTCATGGTAAAATCACGAGTTAGTCTGGTAAAATAAGAGAGTTGGTATTTTGCATCTCGATATTCGGTCTTGGGTAACTAGGCAACAATTATATATCTGCATTAGATTGCCATGGTAGGCTGATCATATCTGGCTCTTTGCTTGTTCGACGGAATGTGCATCGTTTTATTGATCTCAGTTGTTTTAACTTTATCAAGATATAACCCCGCGCCTCTCGTGCGGAGCGGACTGGAACCTGTGGCCGCTCCGCTTGGCGATTCTGCTAGTTGGACGGTCTAGCTGGCATGCCCACACGGCGTGGCTTGCTCGCGCTGTGAGCATATTTGAAAGACCCCATTTATTGGACGTCAAACTTTTCAGACCCGTTCAGAATGTGTAGGTGTGAAGTAATAAATAGAATAACAAGCTTTCGATTACAATAAAAGCTAAACTTTTATTACACAAGAATAAGGCTTAACAACCGGTTTTGACGCTGACACAGGCATCCAAACACAAAGTTAATATATTACAAGACAAAAAAACTTCCAAATCATAGGCACACATGAGCGCGATCGAGACCTAATACTAGTAATCATTGCTATCCGGAGGTCTACCAAAACCTTCCTCATTAAGATTGTCATAGTTCTCTCAAGTTTCCTCTGCAGTTGATTTAGCAAGTATGAGTACACAACCATAATCAGCAAGCCACATGGAAAAGCTAATTAACTACATGCTAAGATTTCAATGGATTGTTTGAGGAAGGAACAATGGATAAAACACTCGGGAAAAAGATGCCTTCGGGCTAGATTTGTTACGATTAGATTCTTGGACTGGTCTAGATTTGTTGAGAAATTTTGAAACTCGGAAGTCTTCTATTTGCCATTCAATCATGCCCATTCCAATGTCGTACTTATGAATTATGAAGAAACACCGCATTGATCGTACGATGAGTAATGACACTCTCACAAAGTTATAACAAAGGTCGTCTAATGAAAGTATCAAGAATCTTGCAATTATGTACACATTTCTTTATAGCATACAATACACCCAAGTTAAAAATATTTGGGCATGCCTTCCTTTACCTATCAATTCATATATTGGATAACCGCACATACCCATGCTAATTTTCCACATTCAACATCGTTCTTTCACCAACAGTCTGAAGATATGTTATTTAGCAAAGTAACACAAAGGAAAACAGCAGTACAAGATATTGCTAAGTGTAGTCTATTATAATTTTAATTCATTAATTATTTTAAGAGTTATTTTCATTTTCGTATCCCAGATTATTTTGAGGCTTTTTTTTTTGATTACACTGCATGATTCTTTTCCAGTCCGTGTTTTCAGTTTGTCTCGTATAAGTGGCGAAGGCAAGGAACAAGAACTAAATTATGCCCCAAGGTGAAACAATTTGGATAATTGTAAGGATCATAACAGAAGCTATAACAAGCGAAGCTCTTTTGTCATTTAAGCACTATACTTAGGTGACAAGCATTAAAAATAAATGAGATTATCAATAGAACGGAATAGAATGGAAATTTGATGGGGTAAGTGGATCACGAATCGCACCCTTGAAAGTGAAATGCTAAAATTAATTATCTAAACAAATGAGAAGTATTGCTTGATGTAGTCTTGTGGTGCTTGGTAAGTATCAAGAGTACAAATTGCTAGGCTTGAATAGATAGTTCATCTCCTAATCATATGTTGGTAGAAATTAAGACCGGATTTGAACATTCTTTTCACTAACTCATAGCTGATGCAAAAGTAACAACTTACCATAAATTACAGGAGCCTGTGAGAATGCTGCAAAGACAAAGGCATATGTCTAATCTGCTTCATTTGATGATTGTTACGCACCCATATCGAAAAGATCACGTGGCCTCGACTCCACCACCACATTCCATCCTTCATTTTTGGATCTTCCACATAAAAACTTGTTCCACTTGGGAAGAAAAGACAAAGGATCATGCTCTAACTTCTCTCCAAAGTGTATTTTCCGAGAGAAGTTAACGAGAGTGAATCCAAATTCATCTTTTTATGCCATTTCGGTGATAAACATCGTACCAATCACATTTGAAGAGCACCACCTTGTATTCTTTGTATGACAACTCCATAATGTCGGATAATCTGCCATAATAATTAACCCCATCATCGCAATATTCACTACACCACTATTTTGTGTGACACGCCCGATCTCACGACTCATAGTGTGGAACACAGAACCATTAATGATATAACCACTATAACGCACACCACATTTGTTTGGCTTTGCAGCCAATGCTCTTATCTTTTCAGTGATGCCCAGTCCATCATTTTGTAAAACCTGTATGCAAGAGTAGTTACATTTAGTTGTCTATGTAAATTCATAGTATAGATACATGGTCAGTTGTACCTTTTGTTCCAACCAGTCAGGAAAGTGTCTATTAATCAACTTGTCGATGTCAGCATCTGTCAAATTAGCTGAGTGACATAGTTTGCTCTTCTCTTGATCCACAAATTCTCTACAACAATCAGACCAATTGTGCAATGTCATTTCACCAAGTTGTGTAAAACAAAATAAGTAAAAGATGGTAGTAATACACACTTGCGAAAATCTTCAAGCTCATCACGGTGTCACAAGACATATCGATGTGCTTGAAGAAGAAGCTGGTTATCAATCTGGCCTACTGTGATAGCCTTTCCAATTGGTTCACCAGCACTACCAAACATATACAAGTCCTTTATCTTGTCTGAAGGGTCAGGGTTTCTAGATTGTCTTGTAAAACGTGTAGTTCCTTCTAGAAATCTTGAACAAAAGGTCAAGCATTCTTCAGCAAGATATCCTTCAGCAATAGAACCTTCTGGATAAGCTCTGTTGCGCACAAGCGCTTTTAGCCGAACAAATGATCTGCGTATAATTAAGCAAGAATTTTATTTCTATGAATTACTTAAGCTAAAAAAAAACAAAGCAAAGTTTCATACCTTTCTAGAGGGTACATCCACCGGTAGTGCACTGGACCACCAAGTTTAACTTCTTCAACTAAGTGCACCATTAAATGCACCATGACAGTAAAAAAGGATGGAAGAAAAATTCTTTCCATATTACAAAGTGTCATCACAATACTCTCTTGAAGTTTGTCAAGCTCAGAGACATCTAACACTTTGGAGCATAACTTCTTGAAGAAATTAGCCAGTTCAATAACTATTGTCATGACTTCTTTGCTAGGGTAACAGGATCGAAGTGCTATCGGAAGAATGTCTTCTAGTATAACATGACAGTCGTGACTTTTGAGACCATTCAATGTACATTCTTTCATGTTGACACACCTAGAAACGTTTGATGCATAACCATCGGGAGTCCTAATGTTCTTAATTACTGAACAAAGAATCTCCTTCTTTTCTCTAGACATAGTAAAAGGTGCAGGGGGCAATAATTGTTTTCCTTTATCATCTACGACAGGATGAAGTTCAGGTCTGATTCCAATTTCTTTCAAGTCAAGTCGTGCATTAAGATCATCTTTTGTTTTAGTATCGATATCCAATAATGTTCCAATTAAATTGTCACAGATATTTTTCTCTATATGCATTACATCTAGATTGTGCCTTAACATGTTGTGCTCCCAATATGGTAGAGTGAAGAATATTGACCTCTTTTTGAACCAATCCTCAGGTTTCTTTTCACCTTTCCTTTTTTTTGCTACACTGACATTTTTCCCTAACACAAACACTCGCCTCGCAACATTCTCAAAGCCGATGTACCACTCAAAGTTTTAGGTGCAAGTTCCTTCTCTTCAGTGCCATCAAACTGCCTCTTTTGACTTCGATACAAATGACCCTGTGGCAACCATCGATTTATGACCCATATAACAAAATTTTGAACCCTTCTTTAGGCGAAATGATTTTGTAGATACTGACCTAAGATGGACATGCATATTTACCACTTGTACTCCAACCATATAGGTAAGCTAATGCAGGAAAATCATTCAAGGTCCATAGTAGTAGAGCTCGGAGAAAATTTCTCTGTGAAGAAGCGTCAAATGTTTCCACACCCTCCCATAGTTGTAAAAGTTCATCGATCGGTGGTGCAAATATACATCAATATCATTCCTGGGGAATGTGGTCGAGATGATCATTGACAAAATTAAAGATGTTTGTTTCATGCAAATCCAAGGTGGTAGGTTGTAAGGAATAAGCATCAGCGCCAAGTACTATGCTTTGAACTCATGTTAGGAAAGGGTTAAATCCATCGCTTGCAAGACCAAAGGCGTACATTACGGGCATCCGCGAAAATTCAGGATATCGACATCTAAATCTTTCCAAGATCGCCATCTGTTTGGATGTCGCAGCAATCCATCTTTAGTGCGACCCTCATCATGCCAACGCATGTCATCGATGTTTTGTTAGTTGCAAAGAGCCTTTGGATTCTTGGTACCAGCGGAAAATAACGCAACACCTTTGTTGGTTTCTTCTTCTTTTTAGGTTCGGTTGGAGAGTGTTTCTTGTCATCAATCACCCAACGAGAGGTACCACACACATGGCAAGACTCTTGGTTAGCTCTTTCACCTCGAAAAAGCATGCACGATCTTTAGGGCATGCATGGATTTTCTCATAGTCAAGCCCTAAACCACGGATGATTTTTTTGCTTCATAGTATTTCTTTGGTAGATTTGCCTCATGAGGAAGTGCATCAGATAATACACCAAGAAGCGCTGTAAATGATTCTTGTGACCATCCATGTAAGCATTTCAAATGATATAAGGTGAGTAGAAATGACAACCTAGAAAATGTTTCACATCCATGGTATAACTTTGTGTTTCCATCCTTGAAGTAGCTTGCATATGTATCTTGTTCCTTCCTTGTATTAGCATCTTCATATGCAGTATTCCCATCCTCAACCACATTAGGTTCCATATTAGCAAATTCTAACTGAACACCATCTAGTTCACCATCAGATGTGCTTGACAGTGATTCATAGCTGTCAGCCATAACAAATGCAGCATTTAGGAGTCCATGCATGTCATCCAATCTTCCATGGCTAGCAGTATTCCTTGTAACACTAGGAATAGGCAAATTACTAGTGTTATCCGATATGTGAGCAAATGCAAATGATGGTGAATTATATTCCTCTCCATGGCAAACCCATTTAGAATAACCTTGAAGAATACCATCACACCTCAGGTGGGTTTTAACTTCATCGTAATTCTGTGTTGCTCTATTTGCGCAATTTACGCAAGGGCAAAGGATTTTATCACCACATGGAACATCACGAAATGCAAAAGATAGGAATTGCTCGACACCATGTTTATAAGCGGCACTTGATCTTGCTTTACTCATCCAACCTCGATCCATTGCCTTTTGATATGTTGTACTAAATGAAAGCAAAACATATCAGTTTGTAATTGTCCATATTTTTTCAAAGACATGAAGCTTAGGTTCAAAAAATTGATAAAATATGCAAGGGATACTTAGATTGAAATTACAAAATTAGATTATGCCACAATTCATTAAGCTTAGATTGAAAATCTAGAATGGAAGCATGTAGTTAGTACAATTTAACTAAACTATGTAAATGAAGGTTGACTAGTGACATGACTGAATAGATTGGCAAAAATAAATTATCTGTCTCTAAATTTAGATTTTATTTTTCTTTCCTTTAATGACAATGTCAAAAGCCTAGTGGTGTAAGCTAATAGTAAAATCCAAGTAAGGTTCACTTGTTTCTCTTGCTACAACAAGCAAAAGCAGATATGGTTAATTAAATGTCCAACAAAACTTTAGAGTGTAAATCGCAACATCCGGTTTCCATATATGCCAAAACATTGCACTTTTTAGCATCTTAGCCACTTAACCGGTGTGGAATTCTTGATGATTATGCGAAAAAAATCTGAATTAATCTGAACCAACAAACCCATATCTGATTTGCTTTTCAGCGATGCACATACAAGGCTTCACATGATTCAGCCAAGAGCAAGGAACAAGAAACAAGATTCAGACCAAGACTCCATGAGAGAAGAAACGGCCATGCTTCTGCTTCGTGCAAACATCAATCGACAAGAAAGCTTCAGATTAACAACAAGATGTGGCAATAAGCTAGTAATTAATCTGGTGGCACCCGGCACCTGGCAGCGCGGAGGAGTGATCACCGGGAAGAGCCTGCCGATTTGGCACACAAGGGACTGTGGGTACTGGAACAACCAGAGCGCACGCTGCCTCTCCGCCTCGCGCCCCTCGCCGCCGCCACCGGCGGGTCTGTGCTTGAGTGCAAAGCTTGGTGATCGGCACCAGCAGGTTGTCTAGAAACAGGTGGATTTGTTTGCAGAACCTGGCGAAGCATAAGTGAATTAGTTACACAACGGAATGGAGCAATTTAGATGCTAGACATGTACCCATGCATCTCATGACAAGAGGAAGAATATATCACACAATATAATAACTGTCAGTTTCATACTTCAAGAAACTGAGGCAAAAGAAAGGGCTACTTAAAATAACGAAATTGATCAAAAGCACACGTGCATAACTTGAGCTGAAAGTTAGGCATGAGGTGAGGCCCTATAGGCACTCAGAGTGTACAATACTAAAAGGAAGGGTTCATAGTAAAACTTACATTTTGAAAATCTAACTGCTCTAATAAGCAGGGTTAGTGGTAAGATATGGATCGGTTGCAACATAAAAAAAGGGAAGTGGCATAACATCTGAATATGTGGAGATAAAACTCTCAATTCTACCTATTCTTTTCACTAAAATGGTATCAACCATACTATATACGAACAACAATGGAATTGTTTTCATGCAATCTGAATTTTTTTCTCAGTTGAAAAGGCAGGAATTTTAAAGGTGGGGGGATTTATATGAACTTTTAGGATTTGTTCAGAGGTTAAAGAATGACAGATCTAAGTCTTCAGAAGAACAAACTACAAAACTATAGACATGTTATGTCTTGTTCAAGAATCAAGGAAGCTATTCATACAACCCCAATCACGCTTATCGGCATGCAATGCAAGGTAGAAAAAGGAATTTCCATAACATGTGCCCAACACACCTTCCATCCTCCTTTGTGTACACGTGTCGAGATTGATCAGGCGGCACACGCGGCCGGTGGTCATGACGTCGCCACGCCGCCCAAAGCGCCGGTGTCTGACTCGTGGAGGGCGAGAGTTCGCGTCGGCACGGTCTTGCTTCGGGCGTTCTTCGGCGTGGGAGGCGGCGGCACCGGCTTCTGCTTCTTGGAGTGGCGGCGGCGGTGGGTATCCTTCAACACGCACAGCCGTGACGACTTGGGATAAAATCAGACGGGGAAAGAAAGCAGGTTAAAGAACGTAAAAACCAGTAGATAACCAAAAGACCAAAGACATCCCAGTGGCAAGAAGTTATCGTTGTTTTCCTGCCGTGCAGGGATCGAATCCCACTTGATGTGTTAATTTTTGCAAATATTTTAAATTCATATTTGATCCAAACTGTTTGAATGAAATTCTTTTGAAATTATTTTCGGTAAATTCGGTCCTTTCGGTGCCCACCTAAAAGAATTAAAACAAAATATTTTTCCTAGAGCCGTAGAGCCATATTCTAAAACGTCTCAAGATTCGTCTCTATACCTAAAATTTTGTCCTCTTAATTCTCAGACATATTCTCAAACGTCTCAAAATTCGTCTCTACATAAATGTAAACGCATATGTGCCTTTCTACGGTAAGAGATTTTGTGGCGTCATATAAAACGTCTTAAGAAGCGTCTTTACAAACGAGGTGTTTCTCGGTGTAGAGACAAACATAAAAGCGTCAAAACAAAAACGTCTCTACGTGATAGTTTTGTTGTAGTGAGTGTTCCGACCAGTGACTTTTGACCAGGGATACCTTTTAGAACGACATCATCAAAAGTTAAAAGAGCTTCACCAACAAGTCACATACTCGTTAATCTTCATAACTAATGATTCATTCAAGGAACAAGATAACATATTATCAAATATTGTGAACATAATGAAATATAATCATCTCTATGACTGCCTCTAGGGCATATTTCCAACAATTGCCTGGGACAGCACCTATATCCAAGAGACCCTACAGGATGCCGACAAATGAACTCGAGGAGCTGAAGAAGCAAATCCAAGAGCTACAAGAGAAAGGGTTTGTTAGACCAAGCTCATCTCCATGGGGGTCTCCAGTGCTATTCGTGAAGAAGAAGGATGACAGCATGAGGATGTGTGCAGACTATCGGTCCCTGAATGAAGTGACTATCAAAAATAAGTACCCATTACCCACGATTGATGACCTGTTCGATCAGCTCAAGGGGGCAACGAAGTTTTCCAAGATACATTTGCGTTCGGGGTATCACCAATTGAAGATCAGGTCTGAAGACATCCCCAAGACGGCCTTCTCTACCCAATATGGCCTCTATGAGTTCACTGTTATGCCATTTGGACTAACCAATGCCCCGACCTATTTTATGAATCTGATGAACAAGGTGTTCATGGAGTACTTGGATAAATTTGTGGTGGTCTTCATTGATGACATTTTGGTCTACTCCAAGGATGCCGAAGAGCACGCACAACACCTGAGATTAGTGCTAGATACACCCAGGGAGCATCAGCTGTATGCCAAATACAGTAAGTGCGAGTTTTGGCTATCCGATGTTAGCTTCTTGGGTCATGTCATATCTGCCAATGGAGTAGCCATGGATCCGACCAAGGTGGAAGCCATCCTTGAATGGCAACCACCTACCTCGGTGACTGAAGTCCGGAGTTTCCTTGGATTGGCGGGGTACTACCGCCGATTCATTGAAGGATTCTCCAAAATTGCTCAACCCCTCACCTAGCTATTGAAGAAAGAAAGGAAATTTGAGTGGACTGAAGGGTGTGAGAAGAGTTTTCGAGCACTAAAAGACCACTTAACCTCTACCCCGGTTTTGGTTCTCCCTGATATCCATAAGGACTTCGAGCTATACTGTGATGCCTCTAGTCAAGGGCTAGAAAGTGTGTTGATGCGAGACAAGAAGGTGATAGTTTATGCATCTCGACAGCTTCGACCACATGAAGAGAATTATCCTACTCATGATTTGGAGCTGGCATCAGTGGTGCATGCATTGAAGATATGGCGCCACTACCTCATTGGAAATCATTGCAACATATACACATATCATAAGAGCCTCAAATACATCTTCACCCAACCAGACCTTAACCTAAGGCAACGAAGATGGCTAGAACTCATCAAAGACTATGATCTGGACCTCCACTATCACCCGGGCAAGGCCAATGTGGTGGCTGATGCACTAAGTAGGAAGTCTTATTACAACCACCTTGTGACTTATGAACGGCAACCGTCTTTAATTGAAGAACTTGAGAAGCTCAACCTGGAAATAGTGCCACAAGGGAGTCTCTCTGCCTTGGAGATCCAATCGACCTTAGAGGAAAGAATCAAAGCTGCACAAGCAGGGAACACAAGCACCAAAAGGCTCCAACGGCTTATGGAGCAAGGGAAGGCCTCCAAAATGACAAAGGATGATCAGGGCATCCTACGTTTTGGAAAGCGCATCTTTGTACCCCATCAACAGGATCTAAAAGAGTTGATCCTCAAAGAGGCCCACGAGTCAGCATACTCCATACATCCAGGTGGCACCAAGATGTACCAAGACCTGAAACAACGTTACTTGTGTCCATGAATGAAGAGAGACATCACAGTCTATGTAGCACATTGTGATGTGTGCCAATGAATTAAGGTTGAACACCAAAAGCCTGCCGGCCTGTTGCAGCCCCTACAAGTACCTGAATGGAAATGGGAAGAAATCAGCATGGACTTCATCACTGGTCTGCCCAAGACCAGGTCAGGGTATGATTCGATCTGGGTCATAGTTGATAGGTTGACTAAGACTGCTCATTTCATACCAGTCAAGACCAACTACAAAGGTGATAAGCTAGCGGAGCTATACATGTCTCGGATAGTTAGTTTGCATGGTGTACCCAAGCGAATTGTCTCAGATAGGGGATCACAGTTCACCTCCCATTTCTGGGACAGTCTTCATGAGGCTTTAGGCACTTGTCTGACATTCAGCACAGCATACCACCCTCAGACCGATGGTCAAACTGAAAGGGTGAACCAAGTCCTTGAAGACATGCTCAGAGCTTGTGCGATAGAGTTTGCTACTGACTGGGAGAGAAGTGTCTACCATATGCTGAATTTGCCTACAACAATAGCTATCAATCTAGTTTGAAGATGTCACCTTTTGAGGCCCTCTATGGAAGACAATGCTGAACACCTCTGTTGTGTTCATACCTTTTTGGACCAGATTGCTTAAAGAAGGCTGAAGACAAGGTCCGTCTTGTCCGAGACTGACTACTAGCAGCACAATCAAGAAAGAAGAGCTACACTGACTGTCGTCGCAGAGAATTGGAGTTCAACATACGCGACTTTGTCTACTTAAAGGTATCTCCTCTCAAAGGAACTAGAAGGTTCAAGGTCAAAGGGAAATTGGCACTGAGGTATATAGGGCCATACCAGATCGTCACCAAGATGGGAAAGGTGGCATACCAGCTGGAGCTGCCCGAGCAGTTGTCCGACATACACAATGTGTTCCACGTATCACAGCTCAAGAAATGCCTCCGTGTGCCTGAAGAGCAAACTCGATTGGAGGACATTGAACTTGACAAGGATTTGGCTTATGCTGAGCATCCAGTGGAAATCTTAGAGGTAGTTAATAAGCAAACAAGGAACCGGGTTGTCGGTGTTTTAGAACCGAACTTACGTAAAGATTATTTAATTCGGGGGTTCCTCTAGGCTCAAAATCACACAGAGATGGAGACACGGGGATTTTTATACAGGTTCGGGCCTTCTCCTAGGAGAATAACAACCCTGCTCCTGTGTGTATGTATTGAGTACACTGGATTACAAGATGGAATTAGAGACTAGAGTATTGTCCTTCCAATCTTCTTTCGCCTTTCTTTTCCCTCTTCCTGATGATCCTTGCCTTTTATACTGTCCCCGGGGTGCGCCGTTGGATCTTCAGTATAAAGGTCACATTAACGTACCAGATCGTGGAGCTGTTACCGAAGGTTATTACAGGAGTTGTAACGTTTCTACGTTGCCAGGCAATTATCACCATAACAGGGAGTTAAGTCATGCTGTTATTCTAGGGAATAACAGCGTAATTGATTTCTCATATCCTTGGATACGGTACATGAGATTCCCTGATCGACTAGGCCCACATGTCTGTAAGTCTTGTCGACAGAGGACTCGTCGTAGAAGAGCTTACGACCAGGTAGTGGTCGTAGGAGAGCCTACAACCACAGATCGATCATAGTAGAGCTTACGATCACGGGATAGTCGTAGAAGGGCTTACGACTATAGGGTAGTCGTAGAAAGACCCACGACTACAAGGTGGTCATAGGAGAACTTACGACTTCCAGGTTCTCCCTTATGAATATTAAGGGGTATACTCAAGAGTTATATGACGTCATTATTATCCACAATATGAATTATAGATATATAATAAAATAAGGATTGTTATATCCTCATCACGGGTCTGCCGCTTGTGTAAGGTCAGATGGAGCAACCACACAGAAGGCGAGGCTACATGGGAGTGTGAAGATTTGTTGAAAGCTGAATACCCTCAGCTGTTTGATGACTGACAAGGACTTGATAGGCCTCATCATCATCAGATGTCTACAACTCGGGTTGGAGGCAGAAGGACCTTGGCGATTTTAAGGGTCCTCTGAGACCACTGTAAATCCTATGACCACCCTTGGTCAAAAGACCTCCCACGACCATTGCTTGGTCGTAAGACCTCTCTTATGACCAGTCTTGGACCGATGGTGTCTGTAGCTCTGTCGACCAGTCCATGGAGACGAAACGGCGCGGGGCGGTAAAAAGGGAAAGGGGAGGTGGAGGCCGAGGGAGGGAGGCGGGGTTGCCGGAGGCTGCCTACGCGGGGGGGGATGTCGAGGAGGGTGTCGTGGGAGGGCTAGAGGGTGGCGAGGTTAGAGGCGAAGGGGGAGAAAGGGGGAGGCGGCGCCATTCGGAGGAGATGACTCGCGACCGCAGCGACGGGGAAGAAACCACGCAGGCGAGGCGAGTGTAGATACCCCCGTGGATTGGGTTGGAATGCGACGGGATTTTCCAATCCCGGGAGTTTGCCAAGCAGCGAAACGGTTTGGTCTGGGAAAAACTTCCCCCGCCGGGATGATCCCCGTGGATGGATCTCGATCCCGGCCGATCCCAGCCTTTCCAAACAAGGCCTAAAGGGGGAGAAAAAAACGAGAGGGGCGTAGGCAATCACACAGTACTGGATGGTGACTAGGGCATTGTAACAGCCCAAAAATACATAAAGGCAAAAATGAGGGATTTTTAAAACTTTTTGTCTAATGTCTGTTGCCGTTTCCGTTTGCTTGCATATTTGAGAGTTATTGGAGTACATTCTTCATCTTTTCTTTATATCTCTTCTTCGGCTAAAGGCTGATCAGTCAAGCACTGGTCCGACACGCCTGCTCCTGTGCATTCCTCTCATGTTATTCCGACCGGTAGTGGTCAAGCCGGGGCAGCCGTGCCTCTCACTCGTGCGCTGCGTGCGCCAGGTCAAAGCCACGGCCTAGTGCTGTCCATCGGCCATTAATAGCCATCCCTTCGGATGTCATTCAACTGCCCCTACCATCCACAGCCTCACCCACTCCTCCTCGCCGAATGTGCCATGGTGCATGCACATATTTTGCTCCAAGCTCCATAATGCTCTCCCTTGCCATTCCAGTGTTAGTCTCACTTCCTTCCTCTTCCAAGAGTGCTTGAGCTCCAGCCTGGCTCCAGCGCTCGCCTCTGTCAAGCACCACCACACCGCCGCCTTCTCCATTCACAACCACCGGAACAGCCTTGGACACTGTTTCTTTTCCCCTCCGACCAGAACACTCTAAGACCTCCTAGAAGGACCATCTACTTGCTTCTACGGAGCGCCCTTGAAGAGCCAGAACCACTCTCCTTCCTCAAGCCACTATTGCAAGCACAGAGTTTCTCTCATAGCCGTGGCCCACGTTGCCAACCGGCTTCGACTAGCTCATTCCCCAGTTCCGTACTGGTAAGTTCCTAGTGGTCAGATACTCTTCCTAGTTCGAGCCGCCTTATTCTCTCTTGGATTTTTTCCTCTGGTTCTTCCTTTGGCTTTCCTGCTGGTTTATTCGATTGCATCAATATAGTCGAGTCTTTGCTTCTTTCGACCTCTGCTGCGTAGTCGAACATTTATCTCATTCGACTACGCACGGTTAACACTCCCACGACCTCCCTCCTTGCACAGACCTCCCATTTTACAAAGACCACCTTCATGATCAAGACCACCCATCGAACCGCACCCTCACCTCTTGTAGACTATCCGATCAAATTAGACAGCCTGATTGAGATGACAGGTTCGAGTGGTCCGAACGTTCATATCATTTTGGACCGCCCAATCAAGGTCGGACGGCCCCGCTTCGCCGCACCATACCTCCTTGACCTCAGGACCTGTTTCTCAATACCGCTCTCTTGGTCTTTCGCAAAGATCACCCTCTTGGGTTTTTACAAAGACCACCCTCTTAGTCACAACTGTTGGAATTAATCCTTCATGTATTAGTTTTATTCAATCCTAGTTTGAGTCGAAGTCACTTAGTAGATGAGTCCGGGTTGTACTCATAGAAAATGTGTCCGAGTCTGGTGTTGAGTCCTTGTACTCAAGCCTATGTAAGAGTCTTTGTAAGATCGAGGTGGCCGACTAGAGGGGGGGTGAATAGGCGTTTTAAATTCCTTTAGGCTCTAAAACCGATTTCTAATGCGGAAGCTAATACAAATACGGTTTTGCACAATTAAAGCCTAAATCAACTAGGTTCCCCTAAGTGCACCAACAATACAAGTCTATTAATAAGTATATCAATTAAGCATATGACTTGTAAGCTAATCAATTCTAGCAATGATGAATAGCACAACGAACAATTGCAATCATACACAATGAATAAGCAATTTAATACAAGGTATATAAATTGCACAATGTAAAGCAAGCATTCATACACAATGAATGTAAATGCAATAGTAAGGTACAAGGATGCAAACCACAATGGACACGGTTATATTTTACCGTGGTGAATCGGAGACTTGCTTGGTCTCCCTAATCCACGTTGAGGGAAACCCAAACTAATTGGGCGGCTCCACGAATTAAGCCTTCCTCAGGATCAAACACCTCGCTCCACTTGGGTTGCTCTTTCCTCCACTCCGGAGATGGCGAGCACCACGCCACTCACAAACCGCCGGGTCTTCTCACAATCTTCTTTGAGAAGCTCACCGGCGCACGACGCCCACGCCGCCTAGGTGTCGGCAAACACCAAGAGTAACAAGACTCTAACTCTCACTTGAACCAATCAAGTGTCAAAGCTCTATGGATCGCAATCCACAACCTAATGCAACACATGCAATAGGATTTGCCTCTCCAACCTCTCTAAGTGCAACACATGCACAAATGAGTGTGAGAGGCTTGCACTAGCTCAATAGAACTCAAAGGGGCACCAAGAACTCTCCCTCACACGGCCAAGGTGGGTATTTATAGCCCACACACAAAACTAGCCGTTGGGACAAAGTCTCTGAAAAAGTTAGGAAATCGAACGGCCACCGTTATGGGGCGGTCGTGCCGCTTTTCCTCCAACGGCTATAAAACTAGCCGTTGGTCACCAAATCGAACGACCGCCAACTAAGGCCGGTCGATCAAGCAACAATCCAGACAACCGCACAAACACTGCGGTCGCATCAGCTCCACAAAGGAGCGCCAAATGCGGCTAAGTCCCACGAACAAGCTGTTCGGAATTTTACAATCGCACCAAGAAAGCGGTCGAACCGCATCGCGGTCGTATCGCCTAAACACCGCGGTCGTATCGCCCAAGGGTTTCTCAAAACAAAGATGAGCAACAAATGCATCTTCTCCGGAAAACGAACCGCTAACAAATAATCGGAATGACCGCCTACGGTCGTATCAGCTCAATACACGCCGGTACTACCGCTCCACACCCAGAGCAACACATGCTCGGCGAAAGCGGTCGTCTCATTGCATCGCTCGCCGGTATGATCAAGCATCCGGTTGTACCGCACATTACACGCCGGTTCATCCGATTTTCCCGAGAAAACACAGATTGTATTCGCTTCAACTCAAATTGCAAAACACATTTGCTAATTTGATGCATAATGCACACAAGGGCTTAAGTGAGATTCTCAACAAGTTGCAAAACACATTTGCACACTTTTAGAATCACACCACAAGGAATAAGGTACATGGACTTACACCATTTGCAAAACGATTCGCAAACTTAAGTCACATGCTACAAGGATTAACCATGAGCCACAACTATTTGTAAAACACATTCACAAATATTGGCAACATGTTAAAGTGAGCTAGAGCAAACACAATGAGCTATCAACACATGACAAACTCAAGCTACTAGTCAAAGACCCCTCTTAATAGTACGGCAACCTATACTAGCAATCCGGTCTACCAACAAAACACCGAGACCGTAAAAGACTAGGAACACATCCTTAGCCCTAGCTAGTCATACCTTTGCCTTGCGCAAACACTTGAAGCTTGATGACGCACATCCTTGCTTCAACTCCGGGTTCTTGACTTGATATGCATCAACTCATGATGCATCCTTACTTGACCTTTATCAACACGTGATGAAGCATTACTTCGGGATCTTGACTTGATGCTCATCAACACATGATGACATCTTCCATCCCGAGTCTTGATATGCATCAACACATGATGCACTCTTCACTTGACATCCATCAACTCATGATGGGTCTTCACTTGACTTGATGATCAACACATGATCATCTCTTCTTGACTTGATGACTATCAACACATGATGTCATCCCAAGTCATCAACCACCTGGAACATAACCTATTCATCCAACTCATGGAAAATGTTAGTTCCATAATATGATTATCATTAATTACCACAACATACCATTAACTCATAATGGCGGGATAAGATACCACAATCTTTCCCTCATTGGTAATTGATGATAACCACTTCAATAGCAAATAATTGAATAGAGTTTGGTATGAGTATATAAGTACTACATAAGTTATATATACTCAACATGAGTGTATACTGAACTACACAAGTCGTATTAACTCAAGAATACATGAGCATATATTAACTACATAAGTCTCATATACTCATATGAATATATTAACTACACAAGTTAAATACATTCAAGAATATATGAACTACACAAGTCTCATATACTCATATGAATAAATTAACTATGCAAGTTAAATATATTCAAAGGACATGTTTCAAAGTAAAGATCCCAATTGTATATGGACAAGGAAATATGGATCAATACTAATGAAACCACAAAACATAGATTGAGCTCCCCCTAAATGTGTGCATACACAAATGTGTAATGGAAACATATGCACATATTCAAGTTAGACTTTTGGTGGAGTTCAACCTATATTTTGGATCCGAGGAATGCAACAAGATATATGAATACAAAGTAGAATGCATACCTCTTTTGATCTTTATATCCAAACGAGACTAAACATGATATAACAAATATAAATGTTAGTCTCACAAATAGATTCATCATTATGAATGCATACCTGTTTGGACTTTCCTTTTGTTTATCCAATGAATTGGATTTGTCATTAATCACATGCATGCCTTCATGATTATTACCTTTATATCCAAATAAGACTACACAATATGTATATCAATGAAAGTGTTAGTTCCACAATTAGATTTGTCATTAATCACCAAAACTCCATTAACACATAATGGCGGGTCTAGATCCTTCAGTCTTGTATCGATGTAAGAAGTCAAGAGTTGAGAAAAGCAGTAAAACCAAAAACGAAAGGACAGCAATTGCTCTCAAAACCAATCGCATAAGTTTCCGCCGAAACCTTTGTTCATTACGACCCTTTGCTCATCCGAAAGCTTTGCTCACCGAAAGTGTTGTTCATACAAGTACTGTTGACCCAAACACTATTCATCCAAGTACTGTTCATTCCGGGTGCTGGTTGAAAGGTCACGAGCTGCTTGTGGTCGTAGGGAGTGGTGGATCGACTACATCTTGGATGTAAGAGTTGGGGTTGGTCGCAGAAAGTTCCAACCACCCGGTCGAAGGTGGCACGACCACAACGACCTCCCTTTTTGCAAAGACCACCCTCCTGGTCGTAACACTCACACGACCTCCCCAGGTCCTAGCGCTTCCAAGACCTCCCTTGGCTACAGTGATTCCAAGACCTCCCCAAGTCACGGTACTTCCACGACTTTCCCTAGTCAAAGTATTTCCACGACCTCCCTGTCGTATCTTTCTAGAAACACAATAGCTTCTACGACCACCACAGGTCCAACGGCCACTAAGTTTTCATCTGTGCTGGTCTCACATTTCTAATCTATGACTTTGCATTATTTGGAGTTCTTTGCATATTTGAATACGATTTGAGTTTGAATATATGCTTATTTGTCTTTCCATTTGTTTTGCGATTATAGAAGCTGAGGCAATTGAAGAACCGTTCATTGATCAGGATCACGGTCAGCAACACTCTGAACAAGGCAAGTCAACACTTTGACCATATTGCACCTACTTTTTGCAAATTATGTTGCTTTAAATTAAGACATTGCATTGCTATGTTTTATCAAGCTAAATTGGTCTAGCTCATAGTTAATGCCTTAAAAGTAATTGTGTATAAACTTCCAACCCTTGAACTTGGACACTATCCTTTGTCACCCTAGACTTGATGGACTACATGCTAGATAATAAATCTGTATCTAAGTGTCATGCTTAGCCTTGCCTAGATACAATGTCATGTGGGCATTAAGTTGCCCGACCACAATCCTTAAAAACCTTGGAAAATGATTTGGGCACTGAGGCTGGGAGCCTGGCTGGTATGTTGAAGCAAATGGTTATTTTCCAAAACAAATAAAACCTGAAAACTGTTTTCGACTAGGGTAGCTGGTAAGAGTGGCTCGTGCCGGGGGCACGAGACATGGTTGGTATGTGGATGTACCCCCCGGCACGAGACATGGTTGGTATGTGGATGTACCGCCCAAGTCAGTTAAGGACCGAATCTGGTGATGACCTCTCATGTAAAAATAGCGTAACCACAAGTCTATAATGGGTACGATCTGGCCAACTAATTTGCTCGCCTCAACATAGATCCGCCGTTGGGTTGATTGTGGGTGGATAGCCGGGGGAGAACAAAGGCACAGGAACCGCATTGGCACAAGAGGGGGCCTCCCGAAGAGCCTCAGGAGTGGGCTCAGGGTGGTGGAAACCTTAGTGTAGCGGATGGAGTGTGTTGAGGTTGAGCATTGTAAAGGCCTTATGGTAATCTCCTCTTGATTCACACGTCTAAGGAAACGTGCGTATATATCAAGATGATTACCCCTTGTGGGTAAAGTGTGCAAACTCTGTAGAGTAAGAAAACTATCATGATAGCCGTGCTCACGGTCAAGAGCGGTGCCGAGAACTTGCTGGATATAGTTTTCGTTTTCATAAAATCATTTGTGAAGGAAAGGAAGGATGGGGTAGGACCCCAGGGTTTTGAGAAAAGCCTGGTCGGGGACCAGTGGTAATTGAAAAGCCTGGTCGGGGAAGCTTGAGCATTGGGTGGATGGAGCCACTCAATGGTTTAGGAGGTGGGACCTCCACTAGTACTTTAAAGAATCAAAACCCATTTATGAAAACAGATTGTTAAAAATGCTAAGTCGCAGGATTTCCTACTACTTATCTATTTCAAACTTGGCTTTGTGCAAATAAAAGAACTCTAAGGCTCCCCTTCACTAGCCCTACATCTATACGATTTGCATTGTGTGTTGGCTCGCGAGTACGGTTGTGTACTCAGTCTCTGCAATTATAATCTTTTTCAGACCCACTCGATCAAGACCCCTACCAGTACTACTCGGAGGCTGAATTGGATGGTGATGAAGATGACGAAGCTTAGGCCAGGACCCCTAGTCGCTTGCTTGTGGGCAGAGCGAATGGATCCGCCACGATTTATTTTGCTCCCGCACTTGTCGTATATTCTGTACTCTTGACTTTTGTAAAACTCTTGCCTAAGTGACGCTTTTGTAAACAGTTGGTCGTATGGCCTGACATTTATGTAAAATATTATGGGCTTGCACTGTTCATAACAAGTACTGAACGCATTGAGCAAGATTCACTATCAGTTTGTGCCTAACCACTAAATAGATGTCTTACAACCACCCCTAGCTAGTCTAGCACCACTACCAGATATCTCCCGACCACTCCTATATGGTCTAAGACCACTACTAGATGTCTCACGACCACCCCTATATGGTCTAAGACCGCTACTAGATGTCTCACGACCACCCCTATATAGTCTAAGATCACTACCAGGTGATTCTTGACCAGCCCTAGTTGGCCTAAAACCACTACCAGATGTCTCATGACCACCCCTATATGATCTAAGATCACTACCAGACCACCCCTATATGGTCTAAGATCACTACCAGATGTCCCACGACCTCCATAGAACCTACAGGACCTCCTCAGAATCACCCAGGACATCTCCAGGACCCCCTCTAGGACCTCCTTGGAACCTCTCCAGGACTTCCTTGGAACCTTTCCAAGACCACTCAGGACATCCTCGGAACCTCTCCTGGACCTCCTTGGAACCTTTCCAAGACCACTCAGGACCTCCTCCAGAACGTCTCCAGGATCTCCTTAGGATCTCCCAGGACCTCCTTAAGACCTTCAAGATCTCCTCGGGACCTCCCAAGATATCCTTAGGACCTCCTAAGATCTCCTCAAACACCTCCCCAAAACCTCCCAGGACCTCCCCAAAACCTCCCCAGCACGTCTCTACAGTGTTCCTCAGGACCTCCTAGGATGTCTCTACAGTGTTTCTCAGGACCTCCCCAGGACGTCTCTACAACATTCCTCAAGACCTCCCTAAGACCGCTATAGGACTCCCTCAAGACCTCTTCAAGACCTTCCAGGATCTCCTCGGGACGACTCCAGGACCTCTTCCGGATTCTTCGGGACATCTCTGTGACTTTCAGGACCTCTTCAAGACCTCAGAATTCCTTTTTTTCGACCAAGTTTGGTCGCAAATATAGACCTGACCGTAGGTCTGCTTTAGTTTATTTGGTTATGGGAATGGTCCAAGAAGGTATCTGTGTGTGCTATCTACTGATCCAGGGAATAGCACAGCTTGACACAGAGGATTCCAAATCCCACAAATTTGGGGTCCGACAGGCTTGTACAATAGTGTGATGTTAGCTGTCTGTAGGTCTTGTCACGTAGGACACGAGATGATGTGGATGTGAGAGAGGGAGCATAGAGAATTGAGTCGTTTCTTGTGCAGTAGTCGACGGTAACACGATAAACAAAACCCATTGTACATGGAGAAGCTGTCTATAGAGACATATAAAAAAGACAACTTATTGTAAGAGCTGTCTTTAGGTTATGTACAATAGGTTTACATCAGCTGTATTTAGTCTCTGCCACGTAGGATTTAAGCTGATGTGGATGAAAGATGATAAAAGAGAGAGAAATGTGTTGTCTATAATCATGTAGCCGACTGTATCACCAGAACTAAGGCAGAACTAAGGAGGAAATATCTTAGATCCATGAAAGCATTAAAAGATTGTGTCATCTATAAAGACAAGTGAAAAGATAACACATTGTATGAGCTGTCTATAGTGTTGTCTACAAGTGACATGGAGAGTTGCTATAGACAGCAGCTGTCTGTACTATTGTACATACCCTTAGCGTTGTTTATAGATGACATGGAGGGGTACTATAGACAGTAATTGTCTATACCATTGTACATGCCCTTAGAGTGTGTACAATGGGGTGACGTTTGCTGTCTGTGAAACTTATCACGTAAGATATGAGATGATACGGAGGAAAGAGAGGGAGCATAGAAAATTGGGTCGTCTGTCATGCAGTAGTCGACTGTAACACGATAAACATGACATATTGTACATGAATGAGTTGTCTATAGAGACGTGTAAAAAGACAACGTATTGTAGAAATTGTCTTTAGTGCTATCTATAAATGATATGGAGGGATACTATAAACAATAGTTACATATACCATTGTACATGCCCTTAGAGTATGTACAATGGGGTGACGTCCGCTGTCTATGAATCTTGTCACGTAAGATACGAGATGATACGGAGGAGAGAGAGAGAGAGAGCATAGAGTATTGGGTCATCTCTTGTGCAGTAGTCGAATGTAACACGATAAACACACGACATACTGTACATGAATGAGTTGTCTATAGAGACATGTAAAAACACAACGCATTGTAGAAGTTTTCTTTAGTGCTATCTATAGATGACATGGAGGGATACTATAGACAGCAGTTGTTTATACCATTGTATATACCCTTACTGGCCGTTAGGTTGTATTTGGTTGAGGGTTAGGGGACGGGTTCACAGAGTTAAATGTTGATTTAACTTGATCAAAGCATTGTAACTATGTTAACCTAAGATTAGGCCAACCCAATAAAAATGGCGGAAGACACTAATCCACTACAATTTAATCGTCCAAATTTCAAACACATAAATTGAATAACTTGTCAAATTAGCTTTGTCACCGAAGTTGAACACAAAAATTGGGTTAAGGTAACCTAGTTGGGTTAGAATTAACTAACATAGTTATTTTGACCTTGAACCAAATGCAATATAAGATTGTCATATTACAGGAATGGAAGCTAATGGTGAATTTGTTTTTGCCAGTGATATTTCTAAATCAAGGTTGGACAATTTAGTTAGAGTGATACTGTCCTTATGTAAAAGTTGTATTTAACTCGTATGTACTTCAAAAAAAAAAAAGGGGGGGACACAGATAATATCAAGTTTAAAATTATTTATGGTGCAGATCAAGGTATGATTTCCTTTGTGGCATAAGCATGGGGTTTACATGTTTGAAGATATTCTGATTTACATCGTCATGTTTGTATGAATGATCTTTTTCATACAGGTTTACGAAATTAAGCAAATTTCATGAATGTTTGTTTCTCAAAAAAAAAGTTTCATGAATGTTCCAAAATTCAGGGTGGTGCAATTTCAAATTTCCTACTACCAAGTGTTGCAAACTCCTTGCAAATTATCAGCTACCAATCATCCTTGGCTAACTTATCAATCTCTTGATTAGAATTGCCAAGTGTGGAGATGCAATTGCAAATTTCCTACTACCAAGTGTTGCAAACTCCTTATCACTTATCAGCTACCAATCATCCTTGGCTAACTTATTGTTGGAGAGTTCGTATTAGATCATAATAACAAGTTGTATTAGATTTGGACTCTACTTTGATACTATAAATAAAGGGTGTGAGATCCTACGGGATACACACAATAATTTCCCAAAAACCTACAAGGTATTAGAGCCCCCGTGCCCATCCACCACCAAACCCTAACCCTAGCCCTCTCGTACCTCAGCCGCCGCCACCGTCATTCCCCCTCCTCTTTTGCACCAGACGAATCACAACCACCGCCGCACGGACTGTGCTGGAAGTCGGGGAACCGCCGAGGAAGAAGAGGAGCCGCAAAATCGGGAGAAGAAACCAAGCGAGGAAAACTCTGGAGAAGAAACCGAGCGAGGAGCTTTGGGAGTCGATCAAGGGTCCAGATTCTCCTTATTTGTGTTGATGCTACGGCTCTGTATAATTTGGGTAATTGTGAGGGCAGTTATGCAGGTTCAGCAGAACATTGATGCGTGAAGAACTGCCGTGATCATGTGAGATACGCGCGGCATATCTTGGTAGTAATTAGCATTGCTCTGGTTGTTTGAAAAGATGATCCCTGAGGAAATTGAGGCTGCGAGGAAGGAGGAGGAGGAAGCCGCAATGAGGGCGGTAGAAGAGAGCAGGAAGGCAGTTGTTGAGACTACTTCTCCGCTAGTAACTCAAGGTGACATGAGAAGCATGTTGCAGGACCTCTTCACGACGGGTATGATAGGTCCGAGGGCTGGTGCAGGGTCATCTGACTTAAAGCTAGAGCTGATGCCGAATGATGTGAAGTTGGAAGGAAGTAAGAATTACCTGAGTTGGTCTAGAAGGGCACAGCTAATTCTGAGGACGAAGGGGGTGGAGCACTACCTGCAGGAGACTTGCGTTGAGCCTACAGACAAGGCGAGCATGGATTGGAGGATGTGGAATACCACTAACTCTGTGGTGGTAGCTTGGTTGCTAACTTCGATGTCTCCATCTATCGCTCGGATGGTGGTGATGATGCAGAGTGCACCGGCGATATGGAAGACGCTGAGCAACATGTACTCCGGGGCAGGAAATGTGATGATGATGGTTGAGTCCAGGGCAAGGTGGAGGCCCTGAAACAGGAGGAGAACACTGTCCAGGAGTATGCTAGTGAGCTGTAGCAATTGTGGGTAGATTTAGATCACTATGATCCACTATAGTTAACATGTGCTGGTGATATTGAGGTTGGTGGAGTGTGGCTGCAACGCAAACGGGTTACACACTTTCTAAAGGGACTGAACCCGAAGTTTGAGAGTAGAAGGGCTGCCATGTTTCACTTGGCAAACTTGCCTACTATGGAAGATGCTATTTCGGCAATGGTGTAGGAGGAGGTTCGACTACGAGTAATGGGGGACAAGAACCCGATCCGATCCGCATATGCCATACCAGATGATAGGGAGTGCTACAACTGTGGGATGAGAGGACATCTGAGTCATGCTTGTCCTTCTCCACAGTATGGAGGTCGTGGTGGTCGTGGAGGCCAAGTTGGAGATTATCGAGGCCGAGGTGGAGATCGTGGTGGTCGTGGAGATGGAGGTCGAGGAAGGGGCCGAGCTGGCCCCAGAGCTAATATGGCCCTAACAGAGGAGGTCATGTTTGTTACTTTGACGAGCGAGCAAGCTATGCAATGGGAAAAATGGCAGCAGGGAAAGGCATTGGAGACTTCTCATGATTCCACCTCCTTTGGTAACTTTACAAACTACGCCCACGTGGGCGAAGGTACTCAAGCACATGCACTTGCATCCACGTATAAGCACTCTCATATTAATTGGATCATAGATTCATGGGCATCCAAGCATATCACGGGTTCACTTAGTGCCTTCGCATCTTACACCCCATATACTCATTCTGAAACTGTCCAAACAGCTGATGGGACCCCCAGCTTATCCAGGGTGTGGGATCTGTAGAGTGCATACCATCCATTGCTCTATCATCTGTTTTGCATGTTCCATCCTTTCCAGTCAACCTTCTTTCAGTCAGTTCTATCATTGACCAATTCAAATGCATTGTCACATTTGATGAGGATTCATGTGTTTTCCAGGAGAAGAGAACTAGGAAGAGGATTGGGACTGGAATAAGGCGTAATGGGATGTGGTACATTGACCAGGTTGATGCGGCATTGGCAGTGGCTATAAGAGGAATCAAGGGAGAAGTTTTATTACATCATCGTCGCTTAGGACATCTATCATTTGAGAGTTTAAGTCAGTTATACCCTGATTTGTTCAAAAGGGTAGACAAGAGTAAACTGGTGTGTGATGCTTGTGAGTTTGGAAAGCATACATGGTCGACATATAGTAGTATTGGTCTTCGGAGTTATGAACCTTTTATATTAATACATTCGGATGTTTGGGGTCCGTGCTCAGTCACTTCTGTGAGTGGTTTTAAGTGGTTTGTCACATTTATTGATTGTTATACTCATATGACTTGGATTTATATGATGAAACACAAGAGCGACGTCCTTCGATGTTTTTAGGACTTCCACCAGCGGTTGGCAAGCTAGATCCACAGGCATTGAAATGTATCTTTATAGGCTATTCATCAAGTCAGAAGGGCTATAAATGCTGGAACCCAGTGGAACGAAAGTTGTTCGTGAGTATGGATGTGACATTTCAGGAATTTGAGCCTTACTACATGAGTGGAGATACTCTTGATCAGTTTTTGGAGTTCTCTCCTATCACTGAGGGTGACAGTCGAGAGGGGGAGAACAAGGAGAGTCAATGAGAAGAAGAAGTCATTGTGGGGACAATTCCATGCCCAAACCTAACGGAATATGCGAGAAATGTGATGGCCTAAAAAGAATTGAAGGTTTATCAGCGAAGACGTTTTGAGAAACAGGGGGAGAAATCGAGAGACGAGCAGTCAGCACCTGAGCCACCAACGGTGGAGCTTCTGATACCAACATTGCCACAAACCTAACAACCTTCCAATACCAAATTGCCCGCTTGATCCGGTCCCAAATCCCTCCTCAGGTCTCTCTCCATCAAGTTCTTTGCCTCCCCTTGGGGCGAGTGGTAATGTTCATTCTAATCACTCCCATCTAGAGTTACCACTTGCACAACGTAGAAAGACTAGAGCTAATGCAGGAAAGCCTCCAGTCTGGTATGGTTTTGAGCATGACATAGCAAATTTCTTCTCATATTCACATATCTTACCTGCATACAAAGCATTCATTGCATCTCTTCAGACAGTGCATGTTCCAAAGGATTGGCGAGCTGCTAAGCAAGATCCTAAGTGGAAGGATGCTATAAAGGAAGAACTTAGTGCACTTCAGAAGAACAAAACGTGGGATCTTGTTCCACTTCCAGCAGGAAAAAGGGTAATGGCATGCAAATGGGTGTTTACAATTAAGCAAACTCCTGAAGGCAAGATAGAGAGATACAAGGCACGGTTGGTTGCAAAAGGTTATAGTCAAACATATGGGATAGACTATGATGAGACCTTTGCACCAGTGGTGAAGATGAGCACGGTAAGAACATTGATCTCCTGTGCAACTAACTTCGGATGGCTCCTACATCAATTGGATGTGAAGAATGCTTTTCTACATGGGGATTTACAAGAGGAGGTATACATGGAGATTCCTCCAGGTTTTGAGAACAGACAGACTGAGAGGAAGGTTTGTAAACTCAAGAAGTCTTTATATGGTCTGAAGTAGTCTCCAAGGGCGTGGTTTGATAGATTCAGGCGCTCAGTCTGTAGTATGGGCTATTCTCAGTGCAATGGAGATCATACTGTGTTTTATAGGCATAAAGGATCACATATCACCATATTGGCAGTCTATGTTGATGATATTGTGATTACTAGAGATGATGCCAGGGAAATCAAGTCCTTGAAGGGAAAAACTGAAGAGGCATTTGAGGTGAAGGATCTTGGACCTCTTCGATACTTTCTTGGGATTGAGATTGCCCGTTCTTCGAATGGTATAGTTCTCTCCCAAAGGAAGTATGTTCTGGATCTGCTGGCAGAAATAGGTATGCTTAGGTGTCGCCCTATTGCTTCACCTATTGATAGGAATCACAAGCTATGTGTTGAGTCATGAGATCCAGTTGACAAGGAAGCTTATCAAAGGCTTGTTGGGCGTCTCATCTATTTGTGTCATATAAGACCTGATATTTCATATGCAATGAGTGTGATTAGTCGATATATGCATGATCCCAGAACAGGACACATGGATGTTGTCTATCGAATCCTATGGTATTTGAAGAGTAGCCCTGGGAAAGGCCTTTGGTTTCTGAATGTGGAAGGGTATTGCGATGCCGATTGGGCGAGCAGTATGGATGACAGGAGGTCTACCTCTGGATATTGCATCTTTGTTGGAGGTAACCTTGTGTCATGGAGAAGCAAGAAGCAAGAGGTTGCGGCTCGGTCTACTGCAGAGGCAGAGTACAGAGCAATGGTGTTGAGTGTGAGTGAGATGATATGGATGAAGGGGTTATTGTCCGAGCTTCGAATATAGAGGAATAGTCTCTTGGTGTTGCATTGTGACAATAAATCTGCAATCAACATTGCTAACAACCCAGTTCAGCATGATCGTATCAAGCACGTTGAGATTGATAGGTTTTTCATCAAGGAAAAGCTCGATGGCAGAATCTTGAAGTTGGAGTATATCAAGTCTGGTGAACAGTTGGCTGACTGTTTTACTAAAGGGTTAGGTCCTAGTGAGGGTGCTACAATATGTAATAAGATGGACATGATTAATATCTTCGGCCCATCTTGAGAGGGAGTGTTGGAGAGTTCGTTTTAGATCCTAATAACGAGTTGTATTATATTTGGACTCTACTTTGATACTATAAATAAAGGGTGTGAGATCCTACGGGATACACACAATAATTTCCCAAAAACCTACACTTATCAATCTCTTGATTAGAATTGCCAAGTGTACAACTTATGCGCTCATCGAGGTAGACAAAACTGCTGATCAAATTGTGAATTCTTCATTTAGGAGCCAAGAGCATCTTCCTGAAGTCTCCAATATCATGAACAAGAACACAGCTCCTCTACTGATCTACAATCAAGCAAAAAAATCAGAGCGTGAATAGTGCAGAGCACTTCAAAATGCATAGAAATGTAGCGAATTAACTGTAGCAATTGTATATTTCACTGTTTACAAACAATACCAGGAATAAAATGCACAAAACTGTAGCTTCGCTACATTTTTTGTGAAGCGATGCAGAGCAGCCGTTTCCCATGAACGAGAAGAAATATGTACATGAAAATTGTAATCTTCATATATTCAGTTTTTTTTTTTTTTTGGCTGACGCTTATTTGCTTGTCGAAACCAATCTTTTCCATGTTGAAGTCAATCTGCCGTTCCCACCAAGCACCAAGCAAGAATAATAAAATTTTCCCATTTCAAAAAAAAAATTTACCAGTCAATGGCATGACAAGTTAAGGAGAAAAACGTACGGCAGTCGGGTCACCAAGCTTTGGCGCTTGACTTCTCTCAAACAAAACATGGTTGCTCAGACCAAAAACATTCCAGAACCATAGCCATACTAGACAACAACCACATTACATTAGCCTGATAAGCATCAACAGGTCGATTAAATAGCTGACAAACTTCGCATTTCAACTGCAGATCAACATACATACTAGAGTGCTAAGCTATATCAAGCACATAAGTAGCGATACTTTTAGTCGTAGTAATAGATATAGAGGTTTCAGAACATTTCAGACACCATCTAGACGTATAGCTCTCCGGGTAACAGCAAACTCTGCATCCTTACTCGTGGTCCTCATACATCTTGAGCATCAGAGCACAACCAGCAAGGGCGACGTCCTTCTGGAACCCCAGAGCATTCGCCAGCCGAACATTGGACACGACACCGTTGTTGTTTGTAAGGAAGACGGGGGCCCTATCCCGCCCAGCCACGAGCTTGGCACACCCCATGTCCGGGCTGCTGACAAGGACAGACTCGCAGAGCTCATGCTCATGCTCGTCGTTGACAAGGATATTGTAGGTGCCAGTGCGGTCGGTGTGACCCTCGAAGCTGCATGTCTTTGCTCCGGTGGTTTTTGATTTGCACTCAACTCTCACCTTTGCTCCTGTGGAAAGCAAGAATGTCATATTACTAACAGTTGGCAAATAATAACAGTACATGGCCGGTAACGGTAAATATCATTTTGGTCAATTATTTTGATCAGGATGAGGTATTCGACAATTGTTAGCTTTCTTAAACTTAGCCCTATCTTGATAGTACTATGTATTGTCACAGCTGCAGTTGGTCATGCTTTCAGCTCTATAAGGAGGAACCAACCAATATAATTAGAAGTCATACAACAAGTTGTCCTTTTTGCTTCAAAAAGCACTAGACCTTATGTCACCTATTGTATTCTATCAATAGTGTTGCTTTAGTCCTCAATACAACAGGACAAGGACATACAAATAACCATGTTAAATCTGCAGTAACATGGCACAATCCAACAGGCAAACACCATGAATATGAAAGTTGTGCAATGTGACCCGGGTCATATAGATTGTAAGTGCGGACACAGGTATTATAGATATTGCACTTTGGCTTCCAAATATGCACACTTCCTACCCCTTGATGCAGCAAATAACTATCCTGTACATTGAACAGACCTTGGCTTGGAAGTTGGGAGATTCTATTTATATGCACCATACAGGCGCGCACGCGCACACAACACATGCTACATCCTGGCAGGTTTTATAAGCATTGGTCCAATAACCAGGAATGCTGGCCTTGCCCAGCTTTCTGAAAGCCAGAGTGGTTACTATAGTTTGATAGGGAAGATAGATGGCTAGTAAATGGCTGGAATGATTTTGGTCATTAAGTTTTGATTTAGGAGGAAAAGTACACCCTCCGGCTTCTACTTCACCAGAAGGAGACAGCCAAAGTTCACATCACAGAACCACTAGGGCTAGTCCCAAAAAAAGCGAACAGAGCTAACAAAAGCAAAGGGACAGAATGGAACAAACAGGGAAAACTAGCATTCTGCTCTCTTTTTTTTGGCAGTAGTATGGTTGTTTGCAAGTCAGAAGTCTTAACTAAGTGAAGAAAGACTAAAGAGGGAAGCACTTTGTTCCATTAGTCCATAAGTAGGGGTGAAGCTTATCAGAGATAGAATGAAATCATAAAGGGTATGCATTTCAAATCTTGATTATAAATGATAACAATCTAAGTTTACCATAAACTGTGAACAAATTTCATTAGTTTTACTTCTAGTTTTACTGTTGTGTAGACGCAGCTTCGTTCAACACTATTTTGCATGTAGGCCTGCCTTTTAAACTCGTATTTGAATAGATAATGCTCAGAGCAGGTATGAACCATAGTTACCAGAAATACGGTTCATCCGAGTCGCAGTACGGGATTCGGGTCCGTAGTTTGCGATTTTTTTAAAAAAAAAATCTATTTTTTATTCGGAATTACAAAAATAATACCAGCTTTTTTTATTTTACAAGAATAATCATATGTCGCTCACCCGTTGGGCGACTAGCATAAGTCGCTCAACCGTTGAGCGACTTGGGCATAGCCGCTTAACGGGTGAGCGACTTGGATGCTCAGCGGTTACAGCTCACCTAGCTAGTAAGGCATGAATTCTGCCCGATGAGCGACAAGTGTCCAAGTCGATCAACCGTTGAGCGACTTGGTCTGATGTCGCTCACAAGGTTATTAAGGCGTTAAGGCGAGGCGAGGCGCCAAGGCACCGCCTTGACGCCTAAGCGACGCCTTGGACGCCTCAGGGACGCCATACGAGGACGCCATACGAGGACGCCGTGCCATACGAGAAGAAACGCAAGCTGCAAACGTGAAAATAAAAAAGAAAATGAGGAGGAAAAGAAAACAGGAAAGGTCAAAACTGAAAAGCCCAAATTTCCATCAAAGCAGCCACCTGCACCCCACCGCCCATCGCCTCCTACATCTAACCCTAGCCGCCTCCTCTCCCCATCTCCGACGCCTCTCCCCTACCTCAGATACCTCTCCTCCCATCCGGCCAAGAATTGACAAAGAAGCCGAGTCATGAGGCGAAATCGACAATGGGGAGGCGAAGTCGGCGGTTCTGGCGGTCGCGACAATGTGATGGCATGGATCCGGAGCAAGATGGCGGGAGATCCAGAGGGCGGCTTTGCACGGTGGAGGGCCGCCGTCGCTGCTCCAGAGGTCCTCGGCGACGGGCTCTATGAACTCAAGATCGAGTGCGCTCCGGCCTCTCTTTCGTCTTCTACCTCCCTCTCCACCGGCGATTCGAAAGCAGAGGAGGTGCAAAAAGACGGGAACCATGTGGGAGGAGGTACCGACGAGTGCGTGGACGGCGACGGGAACCGGGAGGAGGAGTCACAGCGAGAAGGCGGCAAGCGGGGCGACGCAAGGGGGGGACTTAGCACTGGCGGCGCTTACCGCTTAAGCGTCGCTTAGCGACGCTTAGGCGACGCTTAATAAGCCCGGTCGCCACCAAGAGGGCAACTAGACCAAGTCGCCCAACCGCATTTGCGACACGGATTATTTCAGAAAAAAATTATGGTATTATTTCAGATTTCAATAAAAATAGATTACTTTTTAAAAAATCCGTAGTTTGCTACTTTTTCTTCTAATTTTCACTACGAACACGAACCCCGTACCCTAAACCGGTTCAGGTTCGACGAATCATGTTCGCGATTCATAGGGTTTTATAGCGAATCCGGTAACTATGGTATGAACATAGGATCTGCATAATAAATTATAGCAAAAGGTAACTAACAGAACTTAAATTGGAGGGAAAATATGTAGATTAGATGAGTAAAATAGTGGGTGGGTTTGATGCTAAGTTTAATTGCGAAGTTCATACTATCCTTGTCAAAAGAATCTAAAGTGGAATCTATCTCCTGCTAGAACTACTACAACCAACCTTACTGGTTAAGCCACATAGTGTGAAAGCATCAAACTAATAAATCCCGTGAGCTGTCAAAAACACGATATATCTTCCGATTTTGAGCTACTTATATTTTACTCAACCAAAGAACCTTTTCGCCCAAAACCAAAAACAACAAACTTTGCACAAAGAGAAAAATGCATACAAAATTAATTTTACGAACGTTGTTGTTCTGTTTTACTGGTGAGGGTGTTTGTACATATTTCATAAAAGGTACAAGTAATGTTTATTTTTTAAAAAAGTTGAAACCAATTAAGGTTGGTAACCACAGGTGACCTTTATGTGTCATCAATCCAGTTCAGAGTGTTTGTACCTTTTATCCACAAGCAGCATTTTTCAAGACTATCTGCACCACATCTCATGCTGATGAAAATATATCTATGATCTATCTAATACATAAACATCTTCGGTGTCATGAGTTCATGACAATTCTAGCAGGTTCAATCTAGTCTTTGTAAAGATTCAAGTCTGGGACGCTAATCTTCATTTCCTTATATTCCTTTCTGCAATTTGACATCAAGATCAATCTCTCTTTTTTTTCTGAAAGGCTCGAGGGTCATATTTGTGTTCATTAATGACAGCCTTCATAGACGAGCAAAAATTATCTGTGTTCAGTTTAGATGCATGTGTGGTTCTTCTGGATATCAATTAGACCGATTTATTCCAGACGTCAAAAGATGACTCAACACACTTGTAAATCGACTATATCCAATTTTAAAGAGGGATTTGTGTTCGCTGAACCAGTTTAGATGCATGTGTGGTTCTTCTGGATATCAATCAGACCGATTTATTCCAGACATCAAAAGATGACTCAACACACTTGTAAATCGACTATATCCAATTTTAAAGAGGGATTTGTGTTCGCTGAACCTTTGTAGTACACCTTGGTTTCTATTAATGGAATCAGAGAGCACTCTGTTCCTAAAAAATCTATCCGATTACACTATTCCAATTTCCAACTATACGATCCATGAATCATTGACCACAGTCGGAGCTACTAGATCTAGCACTACATTGGAACTCGCTTGTCTATTCAGCATCTCATATTTCAAGTCTATATGGACCCTATCATATTTGGAAAAAGTCCAATTTACAACCCTAAACTCTAGCCTCGGTTCTATTTTCAATCCCCAACTCTGAATCGGGACCTCAAACTAACGAAACCGTCACTTTACCCTCTCGGACCCAAACCATGGTGATTTTGTCTGACTTGGCGCTTACATGTCAGGGGTTTTGACACGCAAGCTTGTGTTCGATGACATGGCAGCAAACTCAGCAAAAAAAACAAAAAAATTATATTTATGGTACCCACATGTCATCCTCTCATCTCATTTCTTCTTCCTCCCTGTCGTAGGGGCGGCCCACCGGCCCCCACGACCAGGCGAACACCACAAGCACCCCTGCCCCTCCGAAGGCCGTCGAAAGGGTCTGGAGGGTCTGAAAGTCCCAAAGAGGCCCGGAGGGGGCCGAAGGCCCCGAAGGGGCCCGAAGACCCCGAAGGGGTCCGAAGCACTACAACTTCTGGGGTGGTCAAGGCCCTTCGGACTGGGTGCATCACGTACCCTTCGAAGAACCGCAGGACCACTGGACCAGACGCACTAGTTAGATGGAGCATGACCAGGAGGGTCCACCATGAGCCGAATGCTACATATAGGGGTAGGAAAAGGCCCTACCAGTATAGGGCCCTGTAAGAGGTAGATCTGTAATCTCGTGTACCTATTAGAAAGGCTATAAATAGCCACCTCCCCCCCATGTAATACGGCAAAGCTGGGTTTTTTGAGCAAACAATACTAATTCACTTCTTGACAACCAATCCCCTCTTCGAGGACCCTTCGGTCACTAATGTGGACACTAGAGGTCCCCTCTTTCTGCTGTTTAGTCTCTCTTGCTACGACAGTGGCGCCGTCCGTGAGGATCGACAGGAAAGCTACGAAGCTTAACTCTGAAGCACCATCATGGCCCCTCAGAAGAGGGCCAAGCCCAAGGTCTCAACAGCCGAAGCAGCCGCGGCCCCGAGCACCTCGAGGACCAAACGAAGCATATAATCGAAAGCGACACCCTACCACGAGGCATCCCTCCCAGAGCCACTAGCGTGCCCGCCACCGGGTAGCGCGCGAAGCTGGGGTCGACAAAGCCTTGCAATGAGAATCGGCGACTTCGCGGAGATGGCGGATCTCCGACATCCACCGGAGTCGGCCCTCCACCGCGCTCCCGCCCGCCAACCACTGATTAGGGGCGCCTTCGCTCGAGAATCGAACTTCCCGCCATTGCTGGAATCCTAACTCCCCGTTGAGCGCCAGGCTGGAGACGGCCTGTTGGCCGCAAGGCTTCAAAATGCCGAAGGTCACGCCCTTCGAGGGATGCACAGACCCTTCAGAATTCCTCCGAGTGTACGAGACTGCTATCGAGGTGGCCGAAGGAGACGACACCACGAAGGCAAAGAGCGTCGCCCTCGCTCTCAAGGGTGTCGCGATAACATGGTTCTTTACCATCCCCCCCCCCCCGGCTCTATATATGTGTGGGAGCAGCTGCGGGACCTCGTTCGCAACAATTTCCAAGGAAACTACATGGAGCCGAAGGACGCGGGGCACCTATTCGCCATAAAGCAGGCCCTCGGCGGATCCCTCCGCAGCTTCTTCAAAAAGTTCGCGGAGGTGAAATGTCAAGTGAAGGGCGTCAACAAAACCACCATCATAAATGCAGCCACGTGCGGACTCCAGAAGGGCCCCCGTTAGAGAAACTAGCCCGCAAGCCTGTCCGCATGGTGACAGAGCTCTTCAACAAGATAGAAGAGTATGCCCGAGCAGAGGAAGATAGTACTTGGAGAGGCGCAACCCCCGCTGCCTCAACATCCACCCTAATGCTCATGCTCGCACTAGTAGCCCCTCTCTCCCTCCCTGGTCCCGCCGCCGCCATGACCCCCCATCTCCGGTTGCCATGCACCGCTGTGAGCCCGCCTAGATGCGCCTCCGGCCACGATACCACCGCCTCTAGGCTCGCCTCTCTCTGCTCGTTCCGTTTTTGCCAACCTGGGCGCCAAGTCACCTTACCTCCACCGTCGGCTTGCCAAGCCGAGCCGCCTGTGGCTTCCTCCTCTCTGCTCTGTTTTGAAACAGAGCAAAGGAGTGCTCCTCTGTGTGATGGGTGGATCAACGCGGCGAGGCTTGTGAAGTCATTGCTCCGCAATGCGGCGAGGCGGCAGCGACGTCCAAGGGTGGGCTGTCAAAGCTTCTGTTGCTGATGAAGAGCGGAAGCCAAGCCGCCTGTGGTTTCCTCCTCTCTGCTCTGTTTCCAAACAGAGGAGAGGAGCGCTCCTCTGTGATGGGTGGATCAACGCGGCGAGGCTTGTGGAGTCATTGATCCATACTGCGGCGAGGCAGCAGCGACGTTCAAGGGCAGGCTATCGAAGCTGCTGCTGCTGATGAAGAGTGGACGCTCACCGCGGCAAGGTAGATGGCGTCAGAGCTGCTCAAGATCTTCAAGGTGAACGCCAAGATGCTAGGATGACATGGAGGCAGATGTGGATGCACGCATGCATGCCATGTCAGTGAAACGTGTGCACGTACATTCCACGGCAAACAAAACCACCCTGGTTTGGGTCCGGGTGTAAAGTGGACAGTTTTGTTAGTTCGATGTCCCGATTCGAACAGTGAGAGTTGAAGGTTGAAAATCGAACCGAGGCAAGAGTTTTGTAAATTGGACCTTTTCCATCATACTTTGGAAAAGATGGCGCCATGACCGCTTACATAATATAATTTGCCATATACTGGATGCGCAATTGCGCACATCTGCTAGATCCACCACTAGAACAACTACATATAAACACTTCATAACGGGATCTAACTAGAACTAATCCTTTGCACCGACGACCAACGGCAGCATCCTGCAGACAAGAATGCACACTAACAGAGTGCTAATCTCTGCACTAAGCAATGCAAAATATGTAACTAACTTGTTGCATTAAGATAGAAAGGAATTCCAAGAAACGCACACTTGCGTGACGCACACAAGTCACCAAGAACCCGGTTTGGAGGCTACCATGAAAGGAATGGAAGCAGAAAGAAGAGGGAAAGTGAAATGGCCAGTGTACTGTGTACGGAGAGGCTGTTTTCCACCAAAGTTCATCCATCCACAGGATCAAGAAGTGAAGGAAGTATGCGTACCGGCGATGTAGGTGGAGGCGGGGGTCTCGAATCCGGCGTGGCAGGTGTCGCACCAGACGCGGCCGCGCACGACGAAGCCGGCGCGGCGCGGGCGGAGGTCGCGGGACGCGGAGGCGGACGACACCGCGAGCGCGCACAGCGTGGCCGCCAGGAGGAGGGAGACGCGGAGGGACGCCATTGCCGCCGGCGACGGGACGAGATGGGGAGTGGGAGCGAGGGAGTGAAGCGGCGGAGTGAGAAATGGAGTGGGGATGAGATGGGGACTGGGGAGCGTGAAGGGAGGGAAAGGGAAGAATGGTCTTGTGGGCCCGCTATAACGTGGGCGTTGGGAGGTGCGAGCACCGGATGGTCAGGCAGCCTCGAGGGAATCCAGGGAGCCCGTCGCAAATTTTCCTTTCCGCCTTTTATCTTTTTTCTCATATCTTATCTTATCTAATCTTAACTAATAAAAGAAGACGATATATCAGGTGCAAAGCACTTATCTATGGACATATACATATAAGGGATAGGGACCATCCGATCCACAATCAGCGGACCAAATGTATGTGGACGGTTCCCCCATCCCACTTACCATTCTTTTGCGATTTGCCCCACACGAGGGGCAGAAAATTTGCGATAGCCCTTCCCGCCCATCCCTTGACGCCTCGCCACCGCCACTCGCCTCGACGACCACGCCCACCGCCTCCACCGCAGAGGCCACCACTGCCGACCAAGACTACGCAGCCGCTGACACCCCGCCTGTCATCACCGCTTGCCCCGACGACCACGCTCCGCCGCCCCTCGACCCTGCCCCTCGCCGGATCCGAGCTTCCTCGAGGCCGTCATCGCTATGATACCCTCCTCGACCCTGCCCCTCGCCAGATCTAGGCGTCCTCGAGGCCGTCACCATTGGATCCCGCGCCCCAAACCCCCAACCCCGCCGAATCTCGCTGCCTCGACCCCACCACCACCGTCTCGGCCGACCTCGACCACGAAACCGCCTCGCTATTTTCCTCACTGCGTGTCGTCGTCCCGCCATCCACGCCGGAGATCTGCTCACAACGAACAATTGTTCTTGCCTCTTTTTTTGTTCTTCTATTCTTTTTCCTTTTCCATGTTCCTAATCCACATATTCTTTTTCCTTTTCTATTGTTCTTGACCAGAACGTATCAAGTATTGCTAGCCTCTCGGTTCGTATTGGACAACGATCAGAATAGAAGAAGAACAAAAAAAAAGATTGATAGCTTTGATTTAACTTGGATGGCAATACAGATTCTGAATATATGTTCCGATCAGAAGACCCATGTTAGGTTCTGAATATGTACTTTCTTTTCTTGCTTTTTGATGAGGATTAAAATCTCTATGTATTATTTTAATACATAATAAAAGATCACATGTCTTCATGGTCGTAACCCCTAAGGCTAACGACCCTTATGGTCATAAGGATTTCAGAGGTTACATAATAAGTATACTAGTTAGATGAGGTTCTGTACCCAGTCCCCGACCAGATGACTGCTTGTAGAAGTAATGAATTGGCATTCAGATCTAACTCCGAGTATATTCCTTACCGTGTGATGAATGAAACACATGTCATATTTGTTCCATACCACACGACATTTCATGGTCCTAAGACACTGACAACAACCACCCTACAGTTGTGTGTCTCACAGACACACAACAACCGAACGATTGGTACTTTATCAACTGTTTCCTCGCGTCGACCAATCGCGGCACTTCCAACAGGCATCTCTTCTAGGAGCAACTACCACCTCTTCGACGGTTACTTAAAGATGGAGCGCGGAGAAGACTGCATCGGATTAAAGCACAACAATCGGCATTAGATTCATGTTTCAAATCTGATTCCATAAGATAACAAGTATTGCGCTCAGTGTAATTAGGATTAGTCTACTGCCTTATCGAGGGCATCCTCTGTAATAGCCAGTTCATAGCAATAAAGAGCAATCCCATTCTCTCCCAAGAATTCTTTGCCATTTTCCTCTATTTATTTCGTAAGATCGACGACTCGATCGTCGACACTTTTGCATTACTATTGATAGCTTTGACTTAACTTGGATGACAAGCATATACATTGTCAAGTGCATATAATTATTTGATTTGTCATGCAACATGCAGGTGATCAAATCCTGTTCCTGATGCTGAACTTGGTAACCAAAATTGGGTTCCTACTGACATCCAAGCCATTTTTCACCATGCCGAATGTGATGGGACGAGACATCCATACTTATGTGGATGGGAGTTCTAAATAATTCTTGCTATGTATAGCTTCCAAGACATTCTTTATCTGTTTGAGTTGTATAGCTTCCAAGACACTCAATACTTACCAATTATGGCTGTGTAATACCTCTTATGCTCTACACAGGGTAACATGTAGTGCTCTGTACTTTTGCTTGTGCAAGTGGTCACAAATGAGTTGTTGAATGCAAAATAGTTTCTTTGTTGATTCCTGAATGATGTTCTGAGCATGTTCTTGAATGATGTTTCTTTGTTCATTCCATTATGTGGTCATAGTTTGCTCCTTCCATTATGTTATGGGCAAAATGGTTCAGGAGCAAAATTATGGTTTCTTTGTTGATTCTTGAATGATGTTCAAGAGCAAAATGGTGTGTTCAGAAGGAAGAGCATTATATGTGAGCATTGTTATAATCAAGATTTAGTTTCCTACTTCTCAGTGATAATCAGCGACTTATTGGCAATAGCCAAAAATCTCAGAAGAGGTAGAACAAACTGGTAGCAGATAGGCTAGTTTATGGGATTGGCATCAGGGCTACTTACACAGAGTCAATCCAAGTTACGGACAAGTTATGGTAATTCTGGCCAAGTATCAAATTATCTTTTGCACAGGAATGCATGATTTTAGAGTTTTTTATAATAAAAATAATAACAACAAGTTCAGTATGTCTGGTAGAAATGCTCTATCTTTGTAACACGTGACTATGAAAGTTAAGGTTTTGATACGGGTTCAGTTAACGTTTTGCAGAGCTCTTTTCCATAAAACATTTTGCATTCAACTGGAGAACATCAACATGTCAAATTGATGTCCATGACTCCAAAATTGACAAACTTGAAGAACCAAACTGGAAAACATCAACATGTCAAATTCTGAGTTCATGTCCATGACTCTAAAATACTACATTCAACAGTAGAATTTTCACATCTATACAACAGAATTTTCACATCCATACCTCATAATATTGAGGCCCTTGCTTCTATTTATGAAATATAAAGTGCTACATCTCCATGACTCTTGAAATATGAAGCTCAACATTTATAAAATTAAAAGTACTACATGTCCATGAGTCTGAAACAAAATCTGAAGCTCAAGACATCAAAGTTGCAATACATAAAAAGCTTCCGACTACAAGGTTCCAAAACATAAAAAACTCCAAACTACAATAATTTTTTTTTCATAACTTAACATAGCAGTACTAGATTCCACATATCACTGCTAGTACATGTTTCCAGTAGGTAATTTCTCCAACAAATGCGATCCAATACAGTCGGACAGTCACAAATTCTTGAAATAATCTGACAATATTTCGGATTCCAGATTTCAGACAGCATTCACAAATTCTTGAAACAAGCCAACACATTCTGAACATTCACAAATTCTTGAAACAATCTGGACATCACATTTCAGTGCACAAGAGGTATTACACAACATTTCTTGAAACCCAAATTACAGCAATAAAGTCATAATTTGGCACTATGCACCACATACAACATTCTTCTCTTCTCTTGTTAGCATTGGCCTTCTCCAATTCTTCCAGCTGCCTCCAAAGATCCTCCAATGGAAACCGGGGCACAACGCAGGGGTGGAGGTGCAGGGGCTGGCGTGGGGGGTAGGGGCTCGGCGTAGGGGAAGACGTAGGGCTCAGTGCAGAGGCGCAGGAGGCGTGAGGGGCTCTGCTACCAGGTGGAGGCGTGGCGCATGCACAGAGGGCGGCACGGAGAGGAATAGGGGCTCGGTGCGAGGGCAGAGGCGCAGGGGGAGGCGCGTGCGGGGGTGGAGGCGACGTACATCGTGATGCTGTGGATTGAAGGGTTATAAGGGAGAGGAAATGGAAATGGTATCGGGCGGGGGGGGTTTTTTTTTTTGCAAACTTTCGCAAGTGGGAGAGGTTAGTGCATCTCGGCCGCACGTTACGAAACGGATGGGCAAGATTGGTCATGTGCATATGTCCACACGTACATGTGTGCATGTGCACCTGATATGCCGTCATAAAAGAAAGGGTTTACTCCCGTACAACGAGACGATGCCGTTTCTTCCATACGTACAGTTGGTCTCTCTCACCTGCATTGCAGCAAAGGATCCGGATCCCTCGATTTTTTGCTCCTAGAACCACATGAATTTCAGCTTACTTCCTCACAAAAGAGGAAATTGAGTCAAGCTCAGTTGCTCACAAAAGAACCATGAACATGCACGCAGGAAAACGATATGTGGTTAGTGGTTTGGGCCCTGATCCCATTTAGGATTTAAAACTTTTAGGATGAGCTACTCAGGCTCTCTAGTCTTAACTAACCTATGTCCTATTCAAGCGCTTCCTTGATTCAGAAACTACTAAAATTAATAAGCCTCCAGGTCACAAACAGGTACTCCATTAAGCTCGAACCACCTCTTATTATGGGGCTATATATAATGCTCACGTATAGTCCGTGTATCGATCTGTCTAACGTACGTAACGCGTTACCTGTTTGGATTAGGCTTGCAAAGATGAGTGGTCTGTTTCGTGCTACTGATGTGCTATTGACCTGTAGTATTTAAGACATAATTAAGAGAGCGTTGAATGTGATTAGGAGCAATCGTGCTTTCGCACACATTCTGCTGCTGGTGCCTGCCAGGTGCGGTGCGGAAGGATCACATGCGCGCGCGGGGCCGTCTGCGGTACACGCACGCACCCACCCTCCGAGACGCGGTTTTTCGTCGTGGCCACCTACCTCCACCTGTCGCCGGACTCGGTCGGGTGACCCACGCCATTTCTCCTCCTCCCCCTCCCATTTTTTTTCGTAGTAGCTCAACTTCTGTCGCTTACTACGAAGTTGCAGAAGCAACCACTTGCGGGAGGGATATCTATGGTCTCTCTAGGATGGATTCGGTTTCGACTTTTCGTTTTTAAACGGACGGTTTTCTATAACCGTTTTTTCGAAGTCGGAAGTCATTTTTAATGTGGGAAGACGGAAGCCTCCTTTTGCTCCAAGAAACCTTGTATTCCCGTCTCTTCACTGAACACTATTCTAATGTTATGTTTTCTCTAGTGATGCCTACAACTTGGCTAGAGACTTGTACTTTGTGAGACATGGAAGTTCGAGCAGCCGACGAAGATGTCATCCCTTGCTACCGGAAAAATTATCAATCCTGTCGTGTTGTGCCTACTTATCCTGCACAAAAATAAAATCAGAACTAAAAGTGATATTATTTCCCCATAGAAGAATTAAATAATGTGCTCTTGGTTGGCGATGTAAGAAGAAATTTTGTACCATGAGTCTCACCACACAACATGATTTTTGTCACGATGCATGTCTGGCAGACGAGGTTCACTCGCAGTCACCGTCGGATGCACCTTGGTGAATGCCAGGGGTGGAAAAAAGCTCGTTAGTTGGGCTCGGTGGTTTAGTTTAAAATTGCTTTAATTAGACTCGTTATTTGGTTAAACATTGAAATGAGTTAATTTCGAATGAAATTGGATTTTCCTCTGACTCGGCTCGGCTCGTTAGCTTAGTTCTAAAAATACTTCCAAACTATAAATAAAATGATACTAAATCAAACTATGCTAATTTTGAAAAAAGCATAATAAGATAACTACCTAGCTCGACATCCACCCCCGTCAATGCAGTGGCCACACTCCAGCAACTCTTCGACAGTTCATGGCGGAAATCATATATGCTGTGCGCGGCAAGGAGCCAAGCACCGCCCGCCCCCTAGTACATGGCAAAATAGATGGCATCAGCGCTCCTTTAAAGTGAACTGGAAGATTTAATTTATGGCCGTATTGGTACTTTTTCATGTCGTGTTTACATAAATGACTGTTCCCTTCTTCTTCTTTTTTTTTTTGTAAATATAGCCCCAGTGCCAAGACGCCTGCGGCGGTGGCCGCTCGTCGTCATGTCGCCGCTGTCGCATGGTCCACGTGCGGCAATCGTTGTCGCGACGCCACCGCAGAACGCCTCGCCGCCACGCTACCGCCCCATTCCTCGCACGCTGCCCCCCTCCCGCCAACCCTCCTCTCCCCCTTTTCCACCGAAAAATGATGCCGCATCGTCCCGTCACCCCCATAATCGCTATCTCCCTCGTCAAATCCTTGTCTCCTGCATGTGCATGCATAGCAAACTTAATTAGCGCGCGTGGGAGAATAATTCCCTCCCGCGGCGGCTATAAATTAGAGAGTGAGCGAGTGCGATTTCATTTCACAGTCGCTCATTCTCTTGCTCTGTCGATTATATTTCTAGAGACATTTCAGCGTTATTAACCGCCGTCATTCGCAAGTAATTTGTATCTTCGTCGATTTTTCTAGGCGCACATATTATAGGCGTTCTGAAATATTCGTAGGAATTTTGAAGTAGATGCGTACTTAAGTAGTTGTAATTTTGCAGTTATTTACTTAGTTTGACGTTGTTAGTCCAATGTAATTAGCGTTATGAGATTTTTGTAGGAAAATCATTTTGACTTTAGAAGTCCCATGTATGCTAGGCATTCAAATATGCATGCACCATGCATTGAACACGCACATATGCAAAAAAAAGAAAGAAAGAAAAGCAAATGGAAAGAACAGGGATTAACATGTATAATTATTGAGGCGAGATTAATTAGTTACAAAACAATTAGTCATAATTAATTAGTTTTAAAAGGGTAATTTTCATGGAAAGCATCATCATTGCATGCAACTAATCATTCATGCATGCACTGCTGGCCATGCAAACAAGTAGTTACTAGGTATTCAAGTATGCACACACCATGCAATGAACACATACATATACAATTAATTTTTTTAAGCAAAGGGAAAGAACAAGGATCAACACACACATGTTTTTTTTAATTGTCAGTACGCAGTTTGCCATAATTAATTTAGTCATGTTTAAATAGCCGTATTTAATTTTGTACTACTAAATTAGTGTAGATTAATTTATAGTGTTAGTTTGGTCATAATTTTTAATTTACAGTATTTTATGGTTATTAACAACCTTCTCACTAATATTTCTTCTAATCCATGTGTTGCAAGCCATGTCTCTACCGGAGCTTTTAGAACACTTCTACTATGAGGACCATTGGTGCAAACTGTGGGTCACCGGTGACGCCAATGGCCCTCCGCCCCTGCTGCATCGGGCGGGGAGGGATTCCTGAGAGCTGGACGATCGCTACGTCCCGATCCTCTAGGACATAGGCTTATTGCTCCTTGCGAGGCTAGTCTCCGTCAGACTCCAGTTCGCCCTAGACGCCAGCCTGCTGTCGGCACTTGTCGACAGGTGGAGGCTCGAGATGCACACCTTCTACTTTCAGTGGGGTGAGATGACGGTCACTCTGCAGGACATCTTGTTCTTGACCAGTCTCTCGATCCGGGGTGAGCCACTTGTTTTGGGCCATTCGGGTGCGAACTAGAAGGCTAGACTGGAGCATCTATTCGACCAACCTCTCCCAGAGCATGTACGTGGTGTCCCCCGGACTTGGTTGAGGCAGTTCAGTCATTGCCCGTAGGGTGCACTTGACGAGGTCGTTAGGACACACCTCGTTGCTTATCTTCTTCAGCTCTTTGGTTGGGTCATGTTTCCAACCATATAGGGTGATTTTTGCTACCCCAACTTCGTTCGCGTCGCCGAGTCGTTGGTTGAGGTGAAGGCTGGACCGATGCCTCAAGATAGTCAGATCACCGCCTTTGCGCCACATAACGGGTTGTGTGACGTCATAGCAAGCAAGACCGTGGTACCCTAGCGTGCCCGTGCGCTCGTGCTCTCGCACTTGTGGAGTTAGGAGCACTTCCCTGTTGGGTGATCGTCCATCGAGAGAGCGATGCACCCGTATGCCGCCCATTGACGCGATAGACGGGCCCAACATAGGCTTACAGTGGACTGCTAGCCATCTACGCTGGCCTAAGGACAGACCGACGCGGTGCTACTCGTTGTTCCACAACGAGTTCGAGTCGTTGCACGAGAGCGACATCATATAGAATCCATGGTATCCACAGTTTGTGCGCACGGTAGCGCTGCATGAATTTTTTGTGCAATGCATCTGGGACGTAGGACTGTGGACGACGGACTGCCACCTAGTGTTCGCACATATGGTGGAGCCTTATGCGCTACAGCGCGTAATGCGACAGTTTGGTGTGCACCAGGTCGTGCCCCCGGATGCCAGGCTCCTGTCGCAAGCCATACACCTATGAGTCAAACTTCATCCGAATAATGTTTACAGTTCTTACGTCTTCTTTTCTAATATCAATCCTTCTGGAAATGCAGACAATCGAGGCAGGGTGGGCATATTCAAGACTGGCGACCAGTCCAGCACGAGTGGACTACGACATGGACGGAGGGGGCGCACTTGGATGTCTCGTGTGAGCAACGTCCATACGACCTTGAGATGTATGGTGCGTACATGGAGTGGTACGTGCCACGGACACGCGCAGGACTCACCATTCCTCCATCGGAGTGCCTGGGGTAGGTGACAGTAGAGACGCACCAGCAGAGCCTCCGCCGTGCGTACAATCGTCACAGCGCTTTGCAGTGTGACGACACCATAAGACACTTACAACCTCTGGTCGTTTCATTGATAATATTCGTACTCTTCGTTAATGAACATGTTATGTATGTTACTATAGTTGGAGCGGGCGCATTGCATCTTTAGCGCATCGGAGGCCGCCATCCACAACCCAGACACAACATTGGCATGGATGATGAAAACTTTGAAGTACGTCTACGTGGAGATGAAGAAGGTAATAAAGAACTTGAACGGCGATCGTTCAACGGACGACGTCCTACGTATCGGGCACTAAGGGGGGTGCTCACCTGCTAGGTCACCACGACCTAGCGAGTTCGACCGGCATCGTAGCATTCCCCGTCGATCATCCATGGCCAGAGCAGCGGGGAGGTAAGTTATGTACAAATCTACGCTCTATTTTTTTGGTTATGCCTTACGTCCGCTAACATCATGTCATTCTCCCGCCGCAGGTCCGTCGGGATGAATCATTTCTGTCGTTTGCGTTCGGTACATAGACTAGCTCTCCCCCTCGGTCATCTGCACTGCACATCCCAGAGGTACGAGATTATTATTTTACGTCCAGAGTGTTTTTTCTATTAACATTGTTCCGTCTTGCAGCCTTCAGTTGATCAGGGGGGAGGGGTGATGGCCAGTCCATGTCCACTGATGAGGAGGGGATAGGCCTCCCACCACGACGAGGAGCGCTTTACGCCGTTAGGGTATGGAGCATAGCAACCTGGGTTTGAGCGCGTACGTGGTAGAGCTCATCCGGTTCGCCACTACTACACAAGCTCATCACGCACGGTTTTTCAACCGCTCAAAAAGTTCGTCTGTGATAATAGGCGTTATCACGCACGGTTTGGAAGTAGAACCGCTCAGCGATAGTAGTTATCACTGCACGGTTCTACTTCCAACCGCTGCGTGATAGTATATTTTCCTGAGCATTTACTCAACAACAACCGCCTATGATAGTATTATCACGCACGGTTCTTCTTAAGAACCGTCCGTGATAGTTTTTTCAACTGCAAAAAAAAATACTAAATGTATAGCTTGTAGGTGGCCACGGCGGCCTTCCCCTTGGCCGTCCGCCTCTCTGCCTATTCGCTGCCTCTGCCGCCTTGGCCAAGATCCCGTCATTGTGCTCCTTAATGTAGGAGATGGTGGAGTTGAGTTGATGAGGAGGAGCACGATGATGCCGACGAAGTCCTGCCAGTTCGGCGGCGGTGGTCGCTGCTGGCCATCCCGATGGCCATGATGGTCGCCACCTCCATCACTCACTTAGAGGGTTCCACATGAACCCCAAGAACTTGAGGATCTCGCCTCCTGCACGCACGCAAGAACCATGCCACCATTGTTACAACATTACGCAAAAGCAAAGCTCGCAGCTAATCTAATTAGTCAAAACACACGTAGATTAAAAGCTGAAAACCCAACGGAATTAAAGATGATAGAATCGGAAACTACTAACCTTCTTTTCTTCGAGCTTGTTGGGGCCGAAGACGGCAATGCGCGCCTGGGAGGACCGGCTTTATATAGACTCCTGCTACTCCCGCACACACATTCAAAATTTTCGAACTCCCGCGTTGTGAATCACATATCACATACGGCTCGTATCACCAACCGTCTGTGATACTGGACATTATCACAAACGGTTTTTTAATAGAACCGTCTGTGATACTGCAGATTATCACAAACGGTTTTTTAATAGAACCGTTTGTGATACTATTTGTAATACAAACCGTCTATGATAGGCCCGACAGACCCAACACAGACGGTTCTATTTTAACCGTCTGTGATGAGACGTCTACTATTGCCTGTTTTGTAGTAGTGGCTGGCCCATCGTACGTTCAAGGCCATAGCTCCTCCGGGTTGGCTGGCACTCCGTACCTCCAAGGTAAGAGCTCATCCGCACAACCGGAGTGGTAGGCATCGTACTCCGTGAGTGAATCTATGGAGTCCGTCGCTCATGAATTCTTCGAAGATGTTCACTAGGTCGGCATGCCTCATCAGGACGATATGCACGCTTGCCAGACTCAGCTGACTGGTCCACCTTCGCCCACTCTACGGTCTCCATACCCCCTTCTAGTCAACACACGCCTTCGATCGCTCACGATCCTATGGGACACGCCGACGAAAACATCCAGACGACGCGGAGGTAGCCGCAATTAACGAAAGCAGAGGGTAGTGGTTCGCATTTGAGCCCATATTGTGTCCCCATATTATGCGATTATGTTTTGGTATATTTGTATTCATATTTTGTTTTGCTATATTTGTACGCGTTTTTGGATTGTTATGTGTGTAACTCCTGTGCCATATTGTATATCGACATCTCCAATGGAGTTGCAATACAGTTTTTTTTCCATACATTCCAAGTCACATGAAATCATGAAACCATAATTTCTGAAACCTAAATCCTAAATTTTCGAGACAATTCTAGAACACATATAAAATTGTCGAAATATTACACAATCAAGTCGCTGCGTGAGGAGCCTTCAAAATAAAATTTATAATTTTTGGAGCTCATTTGCTACATTTACAAATGCGCACAAACACTACACTTATATAAAATTGCGAGAAAAATTGTGAATGAATAAAATTATGAAAAATTTACACAAGCAAGTACACCGTGTTGGGAGGCTTCACATAAAATTTCATAATTTGTTGAATTCATTTGCTATATTTTAAAATTTCTACAAACAGCGCGAAACCCTAATCGGCTTAAACCCTAATTTCGGCCAGCAACGGGCGACGTGGCGAGCTGAGGGGCGTTCCCGCACGGCAGCCATGCGGCAATATTACCGCACGGTGGCTGTGCGGCAATGGGTGACGTGGCGAACGACGTGGCGCGTTCGTCTTGGCGTCAGATGGCAACTGTTGTCAGATTTACAGTGGCTATATTTGCAAATAAATTTTGGGTGTGGTTATTCCTGCAAATACGCGGCGTAAATGTGCTAATACGGCCAAAAATTCTGAAAAATTCAGAAGTCCATAACTTTTAAACAAAGTATCCGTTTCGCGATCAATTTAAACCACTTGTATATATTTTGACGTCATTTTGTCAGAGAAGATTGTGACGAATATTCCACTGATAGTTTTGATTTGTTCCACTAATGGTTTTCAATTGTTCCACTAGCATGTTTGATTTGGTCCACGAGCACGTGTTGATTTTCGTATGAACTACTAGAACATTAGAAATTAACGCGGCTAGAACATCTTTCGTGAACTACTGGAACATTTCGTTTTAACTACTGGAACATCCGAAGTTGAGAGTTGAATAGATATTCCATCATCACGTTTGCTTTGTTCCACTAATTTTTGTTGTTTGTTCCGTGACATAATGTTATCATCACTAATCCGAAATATATGCAATACTGGTCCTATATTGTAGAATTTATCGTAAGGAGCATGATGATTCAAACGGATCGTGAAACGGATACTCGGTTCAAAATATACATGCTTTTGATTTTTGGAAACAGAGAAAAAATAAAGCAAAAGGAAAAGAATGTGGGCCGTACCTGGCCCACGTAGCACGCCCCCAGTTCATGTTGTGCTTATACCTCCTGCTGGAAAATCACAGCCCAAAGCCTCCACGCGTTATGTATCCTACAGAAATGGTCGTGTATTTCCTTCAAGCATCGTTTCTATCTGACAATGCGCGCTGTTACTTTCTCAACTATATCCGGAGATGCATGTATTACGGCTACTTGTGGCATCAATCTTGAAACCTGTAGTTGGAGTTGGCAATAACTTAAACCAAGTTTGTACTAATGAACCGTAGCTGAGATGAAAGTGGACATGGATCACTCCACAAGTTTGTACTAATGAGTAATGAACCACAGTAAAGATGGAAGTAAGCATGGTCGATCTCTGCACGCCAAATGTCAGTACGGGCACCATGAATGGTGATTCAAAGTTAGTATGTATCCAAGACTTTACAGAGTCCAACACTGAACTACTGACGCCCTCTGCTCTTAAAGATAGCTGAGTACCCAAAACTGACAAGATATTATCAAAGAGACAAAGAAAAGCATCATTGTTACGTATCACTGTACTGATGAAAAACACTGAACTAATTATGACATAGAATTAGTTTGTAATGACGAATCATTGTCAATATGAAATTAGACGTGTAATCACTCCGAGTGCCAGGTGTAGGATCATGAGATGAAGCATGATTGCAGCTATAGTCTATTGATGAATTGTAGCGTCAAGTTTGTATTACTATGATCCTGCTTACATTAGCTATTTGACCACTTCAGAAGTCCAACTTAGACTCAACTGCATTTTCTCAGGTTCCAAGTGTAAGACTGTACAGAGTCCAATTCTGAAACCTTCTATCTAGTCTAAAGAGATTGTGTCCACAAATCTGACCATATGTTTGGCTGAGCTTTTTTCAGAAACTTAATTGAAGTCATTATCAAAGAGCAACATGATGATATGTATGCTCATACTCATATGCCTCAGGTAGTCAGTTGCGTGTGTGATTGACAAATGTGCCAAGATCCGAACTGCAGCCAACAAAGACTTGTTCTTCTTTCTTGCAAGCAACGTCTACATCATGTATCAAAAGGATCAGTGAGAAGATGCAGATGATCTTTTTTGCGGACTCGCGAGTAATCATGATCGATCTATGGAACCGAGCGTGCAGAGATTGCGTTCCCCTGAAGATTAGAAGTGATCAATCCAAGCTTTTTATTCTGCTATTGTTGCTGCTCCAATTATTACTGTTCCCTTTTGCTCATGCTTGCTTCCTTTCCTGTAACCATCGAGTGGCAAAAACTGTTAAGAAAAACCTCTTTTGCAGAGTCCAGAACTCCTACAGATAGTGCGCCGAAGATATCAGAGATAAGCTGAAGAACTCAGAGACAAACTGCGTAGGCCGTTTTATCTGTAAACGCACTGTATATGTCTATTGTTGCTGCTGTAGCGAGTATGAGATAAAATCTGTTTAACAGAGTTTAATCTCAGCGTTTGATTGTAACCAGTGGTGTACTCAGGACAAAAATACAGGGGTGCTCATGGGAGAAAATTACTATGGTAAAATCATATCAGACATATATTTAAATGTCTAATGCAATCCAAATTCATACATAAATAAACAAGAGATAAAATGAGAATGTAAATACACTTAAGGTAGTACTTGACTAGTGAACATAACGATCCAAATACTCATGAATACGTGCGAGTAGCAATCTGTAGAATAAAAGTAGCTAAATTAGTGAGACGATCATAAAATTATGACTAATTACAAACATTGAAATGAAATGGAGCATACCGTAAAATCGCTAGCTATGACTAGGAGCAGGAGGCAAGTCCATTCTACGAGACTTCATTTGTTGAAAACGATCTATAATTGTTTTATCATCAATGCTTTTAAATATCTCTCGCTCAGTGTAACACACCATTAAGTCATTGAGCCATTCATTGGAGACTTTGTTGTGCAAGTCTATCTTGATAATTTCCATTGCAAAAAAAGATTCTTTCAATTGATGCCGTTGCCACAGGAAGAATCAATGTTAGCTCAATGAGACGATAGACTAATGGGAAGGTTTGGTCTTTTGCGGCTTCAGCCATCTTTTTGACGAGCCTTGCAAGGTCACGACATCCATAGAGTTCTACACTTCTCTTAACATTGAGAATGTAGTTTCGAAGCTGAGTTCTTAGCAATATAGGGTCACCTATGGTGAAATCATCAGCATAAATCTCAGCAAATTGCATAAGCTTGTTTACATCATACTTGGAGAATGAGTTCCTTGGATCAAGATTATATATCAATAACTCTGTAGAAACTTCATTGAAGCGATGATTTATCTCTGACTTAGTGGCATCGATAGCCGCATAGAAGATGTTAACTCTATAAAAATGATCTTGGGTTACTGTACGGCCACGACATGTCATTCAACCCATAATTGAGGTGTTTCATCCATATCTGGAACAGTGATGGCATTTGCTTCACAATAGCTTTTTGTTCGCATGAGCATTGGCCCCCACCCATTATCCCTCATGTATTGCAAGTTCTCTTTCACATCTACAATCAAACCCATGGCATGAACAATGTCTAGATCCTTCCTTTGCAATTTATATGATAATTCATTTGTAATGCCCAACAAGTCCAACATCAAAACATCAAAGGCAAGATGAACACAAATTCAAAGCTTTCCATTTTTCTTATCAAATCATATGCTCCACCAGAATTAGATGGTTGACGACTATCATGAGCACTTACAATTTCTAGCACCTTCTCTGTTGCCTCCCACATTTGATACAAACGGAGCAAGGTTTTGTGATGCGAACCCCATCTAGTATCTCCAGGTCTAGCTAGGCTAGTTTCCTGATGCAACCCCGTTCTAGTGAGAATCAAGCCATTCTCCACCTTCTGCAATAAGACTTCACGATGCTTTTCAATCAAAGCATTCATCCTCTTGCAAGATGAACTAACAATGTTGACTACTTGAGACGGTGACAACTGCTAATTGCAACTGATGGGCAAAGCAATAGACATAGAAAGCTTACATATTTTCATCTCGAATCTGTCTTTGCAAGCTGTTAAATTCTCCTCTCATATTTGAATCTCCTTCATATCCTTGCTCGCGAAGCCTTGAAAGAGATAGTCATGTCTTGCAAGCACACCAAGCAATGCACCCTTCAATGCAACAGAAGTACACTCTTTGACATGTACAAGTTTAAGAAACATTTCCATGACCTTCCCTTGGTTGTTAACAAATCTGCATGTCACAAAATATGCAAATTAGGACACACAATGCATAAATGGTATGATTAAAAATATAAAACCAACTACAAACATCACAATCACAACCATTTGCTCCTTTATTGATACATCTCGGGATTCATCAATAAGGACTGAAAAATTCTTATCTCCAATCTCACCTATAATCACCTGAGTGGCCTCTTCTGCACAAGCTTTTGTAAGGTCTTTTTGAATCCACGGATAAGTCATAGTACAATGCCTAGGAGCTACATCAAATGCCTTCTTCACTTCTTCCTTCTTATCTTTATACCACTCGACCAACTCCTTAAAATTTCCCTTGTTGATGGAAGTAGCAGATTCATCATGTCCACGGAAAGCTTCACCTTGTATTAGGAGAAATTTTGCACAATCTAGAGAAGCAGTTAGACGAATTTTATATGCAATTTCATCCGCCTTACCACAAGCATCTAATTTACGTGACACGGTTAATTTTCATTATGGAAATCCTCACATGCTTGCCTACAAAAGCTATGGGTACTGCTAGGTCCACCAACATGGTCATTCAAACTTTTCAAAGCCTTTCTCCCACTAACAAACCCAACTTTTATGAATGCATCATTGCCAAAACAATGGGGATGTGACAAACTCTTGAAAAGAAAGCAATAGAAACAAAAGGTTGTTCCTTTGACATGCTATATTCCAACCAATCAAATTTATTGAACCATGATTCTTGAAAGGATCTTCAACAATCCATCATTTTCTTTGGAAAAACATGGCCGCTTGGTCGAGTTGGACCCTTCAACAAACATAACCTCCTCACTTGATCTCTAATTTAATTGGGATAATTTTCAATTGGTATGCGACATACGGGATCGGCAATGGTGTCATTCGGATTAAAATCAATCTGAGGCTTCTTTGGTTGAGTTGTGTTCTCATTGGTTTGAGGAGCACTTGTATTTGGATTGTGGGAGAAATAACCATGCAAAGTTCGTTTTTCCATCTTTTATAAATCTACAACAAATTGTATATAATCCATGAATACTGAGTACATGTAACTAGACTAGACAAGTAAACAACATCACAACGTCAACTCATCATTTCAATTTCCAAGTTTCTAACTATTAAGTGAGTCAGTGTCCATCGACGGTTGCTACCGATCGTCAGATTGTCGCCGCCGCCGCTCACCCCTAGCCCCTATCACATCGCTGACAACGCTACTTCAAATATGCGACCATGCCGCGGTTTCCATTGTCGCAGCTTGGCCGCTAACCGCTGTCTCGCTAGCTCAAGACTCGCCTCAATCAGATAGGCAAGTAGGCAACCCGATCCTCACCTCATCATGCTGCCGCCGCCAATTTCATTGTCACGCTGGCCCCAGCCCGCACTACCTCCACCAGCCGTAGGATGAACTACCGAAGGATGCTCCCGGCTCGCCTACTTGCGCCTCCACCAGCTGCAGGCCGCTCGTCGCCTCGTCCCTGCCATCGCCGTCGGCCATGCGCGCCCTAGCCGCTGGAGGGACCGAGGGATTTAGCTCGATGTTGTGAGGATAGAATTAGGGATTTTAGATTTGGGGAGTGGGGAATAGGGATTGAGTTGATGAGTTGGGTTCAAGTCAGACTTGGAACATGGTCTAGTGCAACCAAGTGCGAAAATGGGCCCTATGGCATTGGATTGTGGGAAGAATATGGCCCAAATGGCCCAAATATCCTTCAAGCTTCCTTCTTCTTCAAAGCTTTGGCTCTTCCCATGGTTGCTAGCTGCTGCTAGTGCTCACTCCTTCCTTCTTGATTGCACTGCCGACAGCTGGTGCTTCGTCCATGGATGGGACCAAACGGAGGAGACGGTAGCAGGGGGTTCCAGGGGCACGACGGCTAGAGCCGGTACGCACGCCCTTGCGCGCCCTAGTGTTGTGTCTGCCACTGATTGTAATTGTTTTGTCTTATCTCCTGTACCGATTCTGAGTATAAATACATGAAGAACTCATATGAGTCATTGCGGCAAAACATAAAGTTTTTTCATGGTATCAAAGATCGTTCTAATCAAACCACGATGACTACTTCCAACAACTCTTTATTTGCCTCCTCGTCCATGACTTCAGTGTCAACAGGCATCTTCCCCGCACCGTTGTTCAATCAGTTCATCATGGTGCGTCTCAACAGAGACAATTTTCTCCTCTGGAAGCACATATTTTGTCGTATCTACGTAGCCAATGATTGTTGGTCTATGTAGAAGGATATGTTATAACTATGTCACCCCTTGTTGTTGAGAGCACTGAAACTGTAGTGCACCAAATTTTGAATCCTGAGTACACCTTGTGGCTTTAGCAGGATTAATTGGTGCTCAGCGCGCTCCTTTCTTTGCTTATTGAGGAGATTCTTGGTCATGTTCTCTTCATGACGACATCGACAGAAGTGTAGGTAGTGTTAGAGAGCATGTTTGCCTCACGCTCGCTTGCACGACTCATGCAGATTAGATTCCAACTTGCCAATCTACGCAATAGGGATCTCATAGCTTTTGAATACTGCCACAAGATGAAGAATCTAGCGGACATGATGGCATCTATTGGTCATCCACTCCGTGAAGAAGAAACTATGTCTTAAATCCCGGCCGGTCTTGGAGATGATTATGATTCCTTTGTCACCTCCATGACAACCCGCTTAGATGAGGTCACACTAACCGATCTATATGCGCATCTCGTTAGCTATGAGGTGTGGAAGGAACATCAGAACACTGAAGTTCAGGTTGTTTCGTCTACCAACAATGTCACCCTAGGAGGTCACAATGCTGGACATGGTCGGGGCCGGGGCCGTGGCCGTGGCCGCAGTAATGGCAACAACTACAATTGTGGGAACCGATCTTGAAATCGGTTCGGCAATAACAGCAACTCTGGCAGGCCAACTTGTCAAGTTTGTGGCAAGCATGGACATGATGCTCTTCACTGTTACCATCGCTTCGATCATTCATACCAATCAGAAGATCAACCGCATGTGGCAGCAGTAGCGTCCATGGGAACATACCAGGTTGACACATTAGTACGTGGACAGTGGTGCTACCGATCACATCACGAGTGATCTGGACATGCTCTCAGTTCATGATTCCTATAAGGGTGGCGATCAAATTCAAGTTGCAAATGGAGCAGGTTTGTCTATATCTCATATTAGTCAATCTACTGTTTATGGTCATGGTCATACTCCTCTTTATCTCAAAAACATTCTCCATGTCCCCAAAATAAGAAAAAACCTTCTCTCAGTTCATAAGTTTGCTCTTGATAATGATGCATTCTTTGAGTTTCATCCAAATCACTTTTGTGACAAGGATCAGGTCACATAGAAAGCTCTACTTCACAGCAAATGTGAGCATGGACTCTACTCCTTGGCATCTGTTTGACAGCCCAACCAGCGTCATCAGCTTTTTGCAAGTGTAGATCTTACACCGGAGTAGTGGCATCTAGGGCTTGGGCATCCTGCATCATCCATAGTTCAAACCATCATTAGTTCAAATAGTTTAGATTGTGAGTCAAATAATGTTGGACCGAAAAGGCGACTAGAGGAGGGGGGGTAAAAAGGAGCACGATCACTTTTTCTCCTTGATTGAATTCAATACTAATTTCACTACAATAGCTATGAAAACTATGAAGATCAATATACATGCATAGTGGAAGATTTGTATTGAATCTAATCAAAACCCCGAAGCAAATAGACCAAAATCACCAAGAACTCAAATCCAAATGAGTTGGGCGGTCAGACCTCTCACCAGGGGGCGGTCTGACCTCTCACCATGGGCGGTCTGACCGCTAGGAACATGGCGGTCTGACCTCCAGGCCAATGAACAGTAAAATCAGCCCGAACTCAAAATCAGAAATTGGTCTAACTTTTGATTCACAACTCCAAACATCACGAAACTTGAAACATACCTTCTTTAGGATGTCAGGAACATATTTCAATCAACGATCGTGAAGATCATTGCCAAAGTTCCGATCTTTATCCGTTTGAGTGAAGGTTACTTCAAAACCAAACCAAGATGGCTAAGGATGGTCTCCCATACAGCTACGACCAGCTCTCTGAACAGGATGGTCGAACAAGAAAGCTCGGCTAGCCTCAGGAAATGCTAGCCATGCCCTCTGAAAACAAGAAAGCAGATACAATCACAGTTGGAATAATTTCTTAATTACTGAATCAATTACAATAAAATAATTTCTTAATTACATGCCGAGTTTCTTAATTACAATGGAACAATTTCCAAATAGGTGTTCACCATGTGGGATCATTCCACTTGGCTATTTCTTTTTAAAAAATAGCCCTTCACGATGATCGACACGCGTATAGCTAGCTTCCTCACTGGGTTCTTCCTCAAGCTTGTTATCGTCTCCGAAAGGAGGCAACTCGTCAAATTAATTATACTCTTCCTCATCCACGACATTCTCAACTCCGACAATCCTTTTTTTTTCTATGAAGAACTACGTGGCGGTTCTTATTTGCTGGGTCTGTTACATAAAAAACTTGAACAACTTGCTTAGTGAGTACGAATGGTTCGTGCTTGTATTCGATATGTTCGAGGTCCACAGTAGTGTCGCCGTACTTGTCGACCTTCACACCGTATGGAAGTTTGACCCAATGGCATCGAAACAGATGGATCTTGAAAAGTACGTAGTCGAGCTCCCAAATCTCCTCTATGAACCCATAGTAGGAGCTCAACCCACGTGGCCCTTGCTGTCATTGGAGTGATTCTTACTCTTGTATCGGGATGCTTTACACACTGGATATACATGTATGTTTGCATACTCTTTACGGTAGAGGATACAATCATTCGGATATGCATATATTATTTCTACTTCCATTCCCAATTGACAAGGAACCTTCTTGGCTTGGTACGTGGTTCTGGGCAACAAGTTTTTCTCGGGAAGGATGTCTACTAGGAGACCTAACAACACCGTGAAACTCTTGTCGGACCAACCATTGCTTGCCTTCAATTTCAGCAGTTCAAGCACGGATGACATCCTTGTGTATTCCGGCTTGCAGCCCAGGAACAAAGGTTTCTCCGAGTCCTCTATCAAGCCCTCAAATTTACCATATCTCACTATAGTTCTCTTCTGCATCACATAGCATTTGATCCAGATTGTCACCGTGTGACCTATCCTCATCGAAAGCACAGTCCACATCCAGCATATCGTTGTTTCCCTCTACGATGTTACTATCTTCCTGTATAATCTGCTCTTTATCGTGAATGTCCAACATGTATACCCCTTTTTGAAGCCCCTTAGAATCAAGTGCACTTTAATCTGCATTGAGTTGGTAAACATCTTCAGAATATCGCAATCAATGTATGGACAGTATATAAATTTTATCCCCTTCTTCAACATATCCTGCTCGGTAGCTCTTCTAAAAGTAGACACGCCATCAATGTACTCTTCACTCACACAGTTCTCAATGTACATCTAGCTTTGGTCCATCTACGCTACGCATGTAACAAATTAGTTTTAAATTAGATTAATGCTCCTATAGCTAGCTAGCCATTACACTACACATCATTCCCCTTAAATTGTAGCTAGCTACGTATTATTCATGAAGCAATATATATATCAAGCAAGAATATATTGAAGTAGACTAGGAGTAGTGAGATCCATTCTTAAATTGGTGCAAACTACCAAGCTTGATCTAAACCTAGCTATCACCCCTCTTTATTATAATGCATATAATTAGAAGCAAATACTAATCTTAGTGTTGGGCCACGGGGTAGGCTACGATAGCTACCAACAAAAATTTCTACCACACAAACAAGGAAGCCAAGCAAGTAGATGATCACAGATTGTTACCACCAGACGCGCAGAGCAGTGGAAGAAGGGTTAGAGCAGTCTGGTCCAACGTAGAGCGCGTTGATGTAGTGGTCGTAGTCGATCGTCTAGCGTCCTCACGAGTCGATCGCTCCTCCAAAGAACGCTGCCGCTGCCTTGTGAAGATCGCGGATCGCCCTCAAGCGCAATAATCGCAGAGCGCCTCTCACGGTATCCACACGCCCAGGAAGGAATAACCGTGACGCTGGTGTACTAGCACCAAGTCGCACCAGAGAGCTCTCGTGAAGATGGCGGCTAGGGTTTCGGCGGTGATTCACGCGTACCTCCCAACAGCCTCATGCATCTCCTTATATAGTGCTTATGATGGATCCTATCCGAACACGCTTGACTAATCAGATTCATACCGGTTTGTTCCAACCCGTTAAGTGTGTGACCAGAGGTTCATGCGAATCGGTTGTGACTCGAAACCCTTTCCGATCACGAGTCGTCGCGGCTCCTAGCGTAACATAGCGATTCCCGAATACACACAAATTATATCGGACGAACCTTAATGCAATATGATCTACGATCAGGTCCTCATCACTTACGACCAGATCCTATCTCTATACGACCAGTTCATATTTGGTCACGACTAGTTCGTAAGTCCCACGACTGTGTTTCGACCACTCGGATTACGTTCGACCACCCACCCACCACCAAGATTCCATACGCACGAAATTCAGAATCGCTCGAACTAAGCGACCTACTCGTATACTCCCGCTGCCTCACGAGTCCGGGTTGAACTCTGTGTTCAATACTTTCTCGATCAGGTGTCGGATAACTTCACGTGGTCGAACACTTCGACAACTAGTGGCATGGCCATGCACTTTCTTTATCCGATCACAACGAGGGGCCCAGAGACATCTCTCTGTTATGTTAGGAGGGCAAATCCCATATCCCACTCAAATACATTCCTCTGCATGTTTCATAGCATACCCGAAAGCTACCTTTATAACTACCCGATTCACGGTGTAGCGTTTGGCAACCCCTAAGAGTGCTATTACATATGTAGGAAACCATGCTGATCTCAGGTCTAAGGATTATATATCAACATTGCTTGAGACCAACTAACAACACATAGAATCATAACAATCTCAATAGTGTCTCAAGGTGGGTCTAATCCAACATCATGTTCTCTAACATGTGTCCATATTATTGGTTTGATATCTCCATATCCATGACCCGTGAAACATAGTCATCAACCAATACATATGCTAGTCTATTCATATGTGTCCTCATATGTTTCCATCAGGAACGATAAGAATAATTATCGCAGAAATATAGAGTTTCACAATCAAGTCACATACTTGATAATCAATATTAACAATATTATTCTAGGAACAAGATAACATTTTATCCAATATTATGAACATAAGGAAATATAATCATCTCTATGATTGCCTCTAGGGCATATTTCCAACACTAGCACCCTCAATCACAGGAAGAATCAAGCTAAAAGCCCTCAAGAGCAAAACACCTAAAATCATCTTTTCTTTCACCAAAACCGGGGCAAAATCAAACTTAGATCCAAAAGCTTACTCGTGGGTGGATGATGATCAAGATGGCCTTAGATCATATCCGACACGTCCTAGTAAGCAAGATCACAACAAGATCCCAAATAAAAACCTAAGAAACACCAAAAATCCCAAAGGCATCAAAGAGAGAGCAAGAATAAGATAGAACTCATCTTGGGGCAAATCTTGCATAGATTGATTAGAGAGATTGTATGTTTACAGCCACTCCACCATAGAGGACAAAGCTCAACACTTGAGCACTCAATCAATCCATCTCTCATGAACCCTAGCCTCTCAACTTTCCTCTCTTAGCCCTAAATCCTAAATTAGGGTTCATAGAATTAAAGGGTTGAGGGTTACAACCAGCACCCTCCTCTTTTATAGTGAAGGCTAGCCCTAGAGAGACATCCCAAACGGGCACCCGTTAAACCCACACACAAACGGGTTTCACTTACGCACACTTCTCAAAGCGTCGTCTTCATCTTCTCTTGACCTAGATCGCCTCTCCTTGAGCCATCTTGCACCGCGGTTTCTCCAAGGCCAAGAAGGTGGTTTCGTACACCACCACTTACCACTTTTCCGGTATAGGGCATTTTCCCAAAATGCCCCTCTACCGACCTTTGGCGATTCCTTCGCATCGAAGCACCTCCCATGCTCCGTCATCATCCATGTGGCCCCAATGACTTCCCGCCAAGCCTCTCACGCATCCGAATCCCATCGAACCGTCCTCGCTTGCAATTGGGACCAAGTCACTTGGCACACCATATGTCTCACCATAACTACACCCGGCTTCCTTGACCGTTCGGGACCTCAGCTCCTCCCTGAGCCTAGTCTGGACCTCAACTCCTCCCTGAGTCTAGTCCCGGTCAACCTTGTCGCTGCCCGTCATGTTCATCACCGGTAGCTTCTGCTCTGGTTCCTTGTCTTCTTGGCTTGTAAGCATTCCGCTAGTCTCAATCATCTTCCAGCACCACCTCGATCGTTCTGGACCTCAATTCTCCTAACCTAGTCCCGATCTAGTCCGCCTCACCATGACCTAGCTCCGATGTCCTACAACCATCACAAACAAGCAAACCGTTACGTAGCACCGTACGATACGCACAATCATCAATTCACATAATTGATGAGGCATGAGCACATACCTTCACAAAGGCCTTGCTCAAACTTCATCTTCTATGGTTCTAGTCCATCTTGCGCCTTGCTTGAGTCCAACTATCTCACCCGACATCCACAACCGTTCTGGACCTCGGTTCTCCTAACCTAGTCCTGGTCCTCCTCGTCGTTGACCATAGTTGACTCCAAGTCACCTGCACAACAATAGACCAAGCAACCATTTCCGGGCACAAGTTCTTCACAACTTGACCCATATTAGCCAAAACATGCATCATGCAACATTTATGCAATGAAACCCATGAACTTGACCTAACTTACAAACATCGCCACCAAAACTGGCCAGTGAACAGAGCAAAACCGGTAATATCGCCAACTAGAATCTGGTCATACCGCGCTGCAGTAGCACCGCTTCTCAAATGCGGTCATACCAATTTTAACTGGTCGAAAAGGTTACGACAACCTGGTCGAACGAGTTACGACCAACGTCTACGACCACTGTTCATGACCAGTGTCTACGACCACTCCCGGACATCTCAGGACCTCTCCAGGACCTCTTACTCCTCGCGAGGAGGTCTTCCAAGACCACCCGGAGGTCTCTAGGACCACCTGGAGGTCTTCCAGGACCACCCCGGAGGTCTTCCAGGACCACCTCAAAGGTCTTCAGGACCACCCGGGAGGTCTTCAAGGACCACCCCGGAGGCCTTCAGGAACTATAGCTTCACTCGCCACTCAAGGCCACCGACCTCCAATTGTCTCGACAGAGCAGATTTTCTCGAAAACGAGGGTTTCTCCAAACACCTCGACGCTATTGCCAATTGTTCAACACACTAATATTAGGATCATATCCACATGATCTCCACAATCTCCCCCTTGATGAACATATTGGCAATCTTCTCAAAAATGCAAATTGGAGGTTGTTTTGAAAAACTATAGCTCGTTTTCGCGCAAAGGCACATCTTGGTCCACAAGCAAGAAAAAGCTATAAAAATAACCAAGATGGCTTCAGATTAGCTTAGGAAAGTGAGATCGAGTAAAAGAATGCAAGAAAGCTTCAATTTCCAGAGAAGAGTCAAAATTCTCACTTAAGGTCCATATGAAAGAACAATTGTTCAATTTGACCTTTGATCATTGTGATGTTCCAAGAATTGCAATTCAAGTTCAGAAATGGCAATAAGATCATAAGAATGCAAATTAAATGCCCCCCCTCACTATGATCATCATTTTTCAAAAAAAATATTTTCTCCCTTTTTCTCCAAATAGCTCCCTCTTTTTAACATTTTTGTTACATCTTCTCCCCCTTTGACAATGGAGTCATCAAGAAATCACGCCTTCCTCTCATCCAGAGATGACAAATGCAGAAATAAAGAAAAAGCATAAGAAAGAGCATGCATGAAATTCAATAGAGTGGCTTCCTTTTTTTATTTTTTTAACTTTTAGTACAAGAAGCTTTGGAGATTACCCAAAAGAGTAAGCTAGCATTTCTACTAAAACTTAATACATATCAAGCCTGAAGGCGCTAGCAAGATCATGTTAAGACATATATATCAAAGCTAAGCTAGAAGGCTCAAGATAAAGCGATGAATTTTAACAATTTAAGCAAAGCTTCAAATTTAACAAGTTCATCAACAGGGATCCTAAAGTGATAATCGCCATGTCAGAATATCAATGTAAGATCAAGAAGCTAACAACGACCATCCCAAAGTCAAAAAGTCCCAAATTGAATTATTTTGCTCAAAATACCTCAATCACCCAATTTTTTACAACAATTTTTCATTTGCAATGGATATTGAAGTTGATTAAAGGTCTATCTTAGTGAAGAAGATCCTGGGCTAGGAGCCATCCACAAACTCTTCGTAAGTTTCAACCAAGGCGACAAATCTTGAGGTTCATATCAATTTTGACAAGCAGTCCCCATGAGATCGTCTGGATCATCAAACTATCTCCAAGTTCATGTCTTTGACATGCAGTCTCGTGAGAATAGTTTGGTACAATTTAACCACATGAGAATCTTGAAATTTGATTTTTCATTTTGTACACGAGCAATTTTAGATTCACACAGGAACAAGAAACTCAAGAGATGTTCAATCCTAGATTCAAGAGCTAACAAGCAATTTTGACAGGGCCAATATCACAAAAGGATCACTAATTGCGCAACTAGCTAATAGATCCACAAATTGCAATTTTTAGTTCAAGTTGTCTTAACATTCTAGCTTATTTAGCAAAGACTTAGCTACACATGTGAAAGCATGATAATTCTAGCAAGTCAAAGAACTAGACATGAAACTGAGCAAAAATTGAAACACTAAAGCTCAAAAGGGTAATAAGCAAACATTCATCAATTTAAAAGATAAGCAGTAAAGCTTATATTACAATGCATCTTTTTGTGATTTTCATATGAATGCAATATGATACAATGAGATGCAAGAAAGGCTCGAAAAGCCTAAAAATATCAAAAAGATCAGCAAGATTAAAAAAAAGATCAAGGAAAGATCAGATGAACACGGAAAGCTCAGAAAAGAACCAACTCCCCCTCAAACCAACCCATAGGGATAAATTACCCCTAACTCACCCTTGAAGGTGGCAAACCTACTTGGGTCTAAAGGTTTGGTGAGGATATCTACCAATTGTGCCTTGGACTCCAGACACTATAGCACAAAGACTTCCTACTCCACATGATTGAGAGACCATGTGGTCGTGTCTCCATGAGAGTGATGAGTAATTGACAAAGGTTTTAGGTCAGTCGAGTTTGGTTTGTGTGGTCGGACCATGTCGCTATGCGAGGTTCACGCTGCTGTGAAGTCAATCGTATGCCAGATAATCGAACGATCGGCGTGTTATGAGCGGCACGATCACAGGCGGTTGTACCGATTGGTAAATGGCGTTGAAGAATTCCAGAGAAGTTGTTTTTCGAGTTCGTCTTCATTGAAATCGAACGACCGCAGTATTGGAGCCAGACGACCGAGCGCGTTGATCCGCCGGTAACATGGCGGTTGTACCGATTGTATTGTGAGGTTCGCCATTTTGGTGATTTGAGTTTTGGGATAGGTCATATCCAGTGTGTTCATGCATATGTGTTGCATATTGCATGTTTGAGCTAACGCGGTCAAGTTGTGAAGAACTTGTTCCTGCTTTCGTGTTTCTTGTCTCGTGTGGTCGCAGGACGCCGAGCGGAGTCGTGGCGAGACACGGTGGATCGGACTAGGCGCAGTGGCGCCGAGGTCGAACGGTCGATGTGTCAAGACGACGTGGACTCGAGGTGGTTGCAGGCGCGAGACAAGGAGCGCTGAAGCTTCCTTTAAGGTGCGTATATTAATCGGAAATTGCAAGGCCGCACAAGCGGGCGGGCTCTGTTGACTTAGCGGGCGAACGGGAGGAGACCCGTTAGCCAAGGCTATATAAAGGATTGGAGGGCTGCATGCCCTCTTGAGCACTTGAAAAGGAATTAGGTTTTGCTAGAGTCAAAAGAGTCTTTAGTGGTCTGTTTTTGCTTTAGGCTTTAGTGGTTGAGAGTGTTGGTGGAGGCAAGTGGGTGCTCCCTCGCTTGTTCCTTTGTAGCTCTCCCATGTGAGTTCTTGGCTTAGGGAGAGGGAGAGGATGGATTGATGAACTTGTAATCATTCCTCTTGTTTTAATGTCCATGCGTATGGGGATGTATCTCTTTGTATTTCGCTCTTGATTCAATGAATGGAAATCAAGTTTTCTTCTATTCGTGCTCTCTCTTCGCTCTCCTTTTTGTGATTTTTGGGGCTTTCATCAATTCGGGAGTTTTTGCTTGGTTCTTCCTCTTGATCTTGCTTGTCGGGACATGTGAGAACCTATCTAAGGTCATCTAGATCATCATCCACCCACGAGCAAGTCGTTAGATCAAGTTTTGTTTTTTTCCTGCTTTTGAATCCACCTTCGCTCAAATGCAAAAGGATAGGAACCTTGGCATGGATCTCTGAAATCGTTGCTTGGAATAGGTTCCTAATATCTTCGTGAAGGTGTGGTTCAATTTTGGTCAAGTTTGGCCGCCAGAGATCAAAAGTTACGTTGATTTTCGCTTTTGAAACCCGAAGCGGATTTTGCCTGCTCCAGACAATCGGATGAACTGGCTTAACATCGCGGTTAGAGTCGATCATGTACAACCGCCGCTTGTTCGCGGTTAGTAGCGATCATGCAGACAACCGCCGCTTGCTCAAGCTGTTGTACCGATTGTCCCGATTTGTTCGAACTTCCTGTTTTTTTTTTTGTCGAAATGGGGGTGAGGAGGATTCAACATAAGACTTCCTCTCGGCTTAATCTTTGATCTTCATAGCTCTCATAGCTATTGGAGTGATTTACAAGTTGAATCCATTCTTTGCGAAAAAGATTAGGTGCTCCTATTCACCCCCTCTAGTCGCCTTTCCGGTCCTTCAATTGGTATCGAGCCGGTTAGCTCTTTTCAATAGATCTTAACCGTCTCAAGAGCCGTGGCGATGGACAAGTACTCACCAAGCCGCTTGCTGATGGCATCGACACCCTTCCGAAGAGCCGAATGGAGACATACATCCAGCCTGGGGTATGCCATCCGCGAAAGGTCAAGGTTCGATTCATTGTTCTCGCCGATGAGAACATCAATGCCGGAACATGGTTGATGTTGAGGCGAATGCAAAGGCAAGGAACATCATCATCCGTGGTTTGAGTCGAGTGAGTTTGACCAAGATATCTCACCGTCCGTCCGCTTATGATATCCGGGTGACCTCGACGATACCATGAGGGCACCACCCAGATCAAGACGGTTCGACAGACCGGCTCAAACGAGAATACAACAAATTTGAGATGCTTGTCGGTGAGTCCCTAGATGAGTGCTTCAGACGCTTTCACAAGATCTTGAGCAACCTTCGAGCGGTCGGTCTCACATACCCGACTCGGACAATGCTCGCCGATGCTCACAAGACTCGACTGCGTGTTTGGGAGATGAAAGTGACCACCATCAAAGACACGACAGACCTCTCGACCGACTCTTGACGCTACAGACGCCTCAAGACTCACGAGATTGACGTTGTCTCGCTCGTCAAGTCACAATCGATGGCCTTAGTCACCAATCCCGCTTTTTCTTCCGGCTTTCTTCCGATTCTTCTTGCGGTTTCTCCTTGTCGCTCTCGTGACATAACCGATGATCGCTAGAGCGACTTTGCAGATGAGCAACTTGCCCTCCTTGCTCAAGATTCTCCCACGCTTACAAAGGAGGAGGGACAGAAGAGAGGAGGACCCGTGATTTGCTTCGAGTGTGGTGGCCCCAACCACATTCGGCAAACCGCCCAAGCCGAGAAGGGCAAGAACGACTACGGCGGTTCGGCAAGAACGACTACACCGACAAGAACTGCAACAAGAAGCCTCCACTCAGACGCCCAAAGAAGAAGAAGTTCCGCAACTTCAAAGCTAAGAAGCTCTTCCATCAAGGCCTCACCGCCGACGACCTCGACCTCGGCCGAGGTGGAGGGATGGAGCGACGATGACGGACGGGTGACCAAGAGCCCAAGGATGGCGGCGATGACTTCTCCCAAGATGTGCTTCATGGCCCTCGAGGGCGAACTCAACCGACAAATGAGTCAGATCCGACTCGGACGAGGTAGATCCCACCTACGAACAAAATTCAATCATGCTTTTCTTAAGCTAGGAGGTTTTCATGCTAAAGCTAAGGCTAGGTGTGCCGAGTTAGAGAAGGAAATAGATAGATCATCACTAGAGATTATTGCTCTTACATCCGCCTTTCTAGTGATGATTGTGATACATGCTCGCTTTGTCAAGTTGATATGGAGAAGTTAAGGACCTCACATGATAGTATGTCCTCCTAACTTGATAGTGTTAAGGTGGAGAATGTTAGTCCGCTTGCCGAGTTAGAGTTGAGTAGGATGGTCATACCCTACTTATTACCGATGAGACTACTTCTCCCACCTCATGTGAGGGTAAGGACATTGTCGCTAGAGGATCTTATGCCATGCTCCTTGATCTCGCCTCGAGTCTTGTGAAAATTGCAATAACTTGAAGATGAACTTAAACGGGCAGATCATAAAATTGTCAACTACAAGCTTTTTTACTTGAGCCAATTGTTTCATGCTTGAACTGCCCTAAGTTAATCAATAACTTGAGGTCGTCTCCAAACAGCTTCAAGATATGATTGATCATGAAAGGAAGTTGGCTCGCTTTGCTTCTAAGGACCCCGTTAGCTCACCATGCATTAAGTGTAACAAACTAAAATCGACTTGATTGCTTTGGATGAGAAATGTGTGAAGCTAACTAAGGACCTTCTAGAGAAGCCACATTGTTCTTGCAATATGATTGTGGAGAAGGGGAGAAGCCTCGTGGTAAGGATAAGACGCTTAGCAACGTGAACCAACCGGCTAGCAAGAGGATCTGTCCCTTCAGAGTCGGTACCGTGCTTGCACAAGCCATTCTTCCCTCTCGCCGGGTTCTTCTTTTGCTCCCTTACCTTCTGCTTGTCTCTTCTTCCCCGCTTCTTCTTGCACTCTCTCTTTCGGGAGTGTCAAGACTTTATGAACACTCTCGAGAGATTTGTAGGAGGCAAGAAGAAGCTCAATCTTATTCTAGACCAATCTAAGATCTGCAGATTTAATCGTGGTCTAGGATATGACTTCTTCTGAGGACATGAGGAAGCATCCACCGCCGTGCTCGCACTCCATAGCACTGTGTGTGATCGAGATCGAGCCCAGACCGAGAAAGTCCATTTCAAGTCACGGCTATGTCCAGGGGATTTCGACAAGAAGGTAATTTCACATGTCGCTTCTACCTCTCGTAAGGTGAAGTATCACCGCACCTTCCGCCGGGGATGGACACACAATGATCGATGCTTCAGCGCCAAGATCGCAGCAGAGACCATGTTGAGTCTCTTAGGCGCATTCGTGGTCGGCCCTGCACCTTGAGTGCACCTAAGACCAACACGAGGTCTAGGCTTGTTTCTTCCGATGGGTTTGTGCAAAGATCGAGGACTTGGTTTTTCCGAGTTTTCGGTTTTCGCCTCATGTCGCTTTCGACCGTGACTTCCGCCGCCCCGAGGGTAGATCTCGCTTTCCCCATCGAGATAGCTACTCATGGCGTGTTCAAGATAAAGTTGCGAGTGTGTTCGACTCGCTCCTTCAGAGTATCGGACCCAAAGAATGCCTTCTCGGTCTACTTAGACCTTCGCTTTGAGTTACAGAGAGCGAGGGTAGATAGAGGTCACCGTGCTTGACTACTTCATCCGCCGACGTGTTATTCAAGATTGGGTGCCAAATCATTGTTGATTTATCCCAAGATCGAGACTTTACTCTCTGCTTGACTCAGTTCGCGGTAGGGAAGGAGAAGGTTTGGCTTGTAGACTCGGTTGTTCTCGCTATATGACCGGAGACTCCGTTGGTTCTCCTCCCCAGCCCGCGCTCCAGTGATGAGACGATCACCTTCGAGACGCTTCGTCTGGCGCCATCGCCAAAGGTACTGTCGGCGACATGCTTTTTTATTCTTAAGGATGTTGCCTTGGTTAGTAAGTCGCAAAGACAATTTGCTTTCGCTTTCACCACCGATGACGGTTTCGAGGTGAGCTTTAAGAAAACAATTGCAAAATTCTTGACTCTTCTGTAGTCCGGTTTATGGATTTCTCGTTATGGGAGGATCTTTCGTGCTGATTTTTCTCGAGTCTTCCGCGATCCTCTCGTGTGTTTAGTTGCTTCGAGTCCCGCGATCTCTTTTCTCGCATAGGAGACTTGGTCATATTGATTTGACCATTTGACCCGAAAGTTAGCGTACCATGATCTCATTCGTGGTCCGCCTAAACTCAAGATGGTCAAAGATCTTGTTTGCACTCCATGCCAAGACGGCAGAAGATGGTTGCCGCTTCTCATCCTCCCACACAGCATTATGACCGATGCACCGACGAGATGCTCCACATGGACACAGCTTGGACCAAATGAAAGTCAACAACAGGAGGGAAGTGGTATGTTCTTGTTGTGGTCGATGACTTCTCGAGGTACTCTTGGTGTTTTTCTTAGCCTCAAGGACGAGACTTTTACACATTTCCGAGGTCTTTTAGTAGGTCAGTCTGCTGAGCTCCCGGTGCCTTACGAGCGATCCGAAGGACAATGGCACGGAGTTCAAGAATTCCTACTTTGAGAGTTTCTGCGGTGAGACAGTGTAGAGCACCGCCTTCTTTCTCCATACGCCCTCAAAGAAATGGCGCTAGGAGAGGAAGAACCGCACTTGGTTGAGATGGCCAGACGATGCTTGATGAGTACTCTACACCGAGGAAGTTTTGGGTGAAGCCATTGCATCACAAGGCCATGTTTCAATCGAAGTTTTTCTTCTGCACTCCTACACCAAGACTTATGAGTCGAGATACTGCTAAAGCCCAGCGTCTCTCATTTTCGTGTGTTTGGTTGCAAGTGCTTTATTTTGAAGTCCGGGAACCTAGATAAGTTCGAGTCACGCCTCGTGATCGGTATCTTTCTAGGCTACTCGACTTCTTCGCGGGCTTATAGGTCTGAACTGCGAGTCTAGCAAAATGGTAGAGACTCGCGAGGTGATTTTTGACGAGGCCACCGGGACTAGGCCGATATCTCGTGTTCTTTAGAGCAGTCCGAGACCATCTTTGTGGATGATGAGGACGATGGAGATGATGGTTGTCTACCCGATCCCGCCCCTCATCCACTCCTTGAGGTGCCGCCTTCCACCGCACCTCGAGGTGATCGACCTTGCCTTCGCTTCCTCCTGAGCTAGTGGCTCTGCTCCTACCTCGTCACCTCATGAGGTAGAGGCCACTTCTTCATCTCTCCCAGACCTCCTAGACACATCCAGAGAGTTCATCCTTCGAGAGCAGATCATTGAGATCTTTTCGAGCGTGTTACCCGCCAAAATCGCTTATCTCAATTCTGCTCCATTCTCGCCTTCATTGCCTTTTTTGAGCCCAAAGATGTTTCTCATGCTTTATCCGATGAGTCTTGGGTCAATGCCATGCATGAGGAGCTAGAAAATTTCGAGAGGAACAAGGTCTGTCACTTGTTGAGCCCCCACGAGGCTACAATATCATTGGAACCAAGTGGGTGTTCAAGAACAAGCAGAGTGAGGATGGGGTAATCATCCGAAACAAGGCGAGATTGGTAGCTCAGGGGTTTTCCCAGGTTGAGGGTCTAGACTTTGAGGAGACCTTTGCCCTCAGAGCTCGACTTGAAGCCATTAGAACTCGCTTGCCTTTGCAGCTTCTAAGGGTTTCAAGCTTTACCAGATGGACGTGAAGAGTGCCTTCCTCAATGGCCTTATTGAGGAGGAAGTCTACGTCCGACAGCCTCCAGGTTTCGAGAACCCCAAATACCCTAACCATGTTTTCAAGCTTTCAGCACCAGATGGATTCTAAGCAGTTCCCGTGAGCTTGGTATGAGAGGCTTAAGTCCTACTTGATAAGTCATGGTTTTGAGATGGGTAAAGTTGACAAGACCTTGTTCATCCACCCAAGATGGCATCGACCTTCCGCTTTCGTCAGATCTATGTCGATGACATTATCTTTGGCGCTCTTCCCATACTGTTTCCCAGCCTTGATGTCATGAGCACCGAGTTTGAGATGAGTATGATGGGTGAGTTGACCTTCTTCCTTGGTTTCCAAATCAAGCGGTCTCGGAGGGTACATTTCTTCATCAAGGAAAGTACACTCGTGACCTCCTCAAGCGCTCGACATGAGTGATGGGAAGCTCGTGTCGACTCCCATGGCTTCTACAAATTTATCTTGACCTGTATGAGGATGGCGAGCCAGCTTGATCAAAAGGAGTTTCGCAAAGATGATTGGTTCCTCTTGTACCTCAACGCCGAGACCGTATATACATTTTTCGTGTGTTTGTGCGCTGCTGTGCTTCTCCTCGCTTTCACCGCCAGCAGTGAAGCGATCTTTCAGACTGCGAGCTACCATTGACTATGGTATCTCGGTACTCTTCCTCATCCTGCCTTTCCTTGAGAGCCTTTTCGATGCGACTTCACGGGTCAGAGGATAGATAGGAAGAGCACTTCGCACCGCCAATTTCTTGGCACTTCTCTTGTTTCTGGTCTTCAAGGAAGCAATGCGGTGTTGCATACCCACCGCAGAGGCCGAGTATGTTGTCAGCAGCCGATTGTCAGAGTCAAGTGCTCGATGGCTTCGACCTGCGGGACTTTGGGTTAGTTATCGATGTTGTTCCACTTTTTGTGATAACACTTCATGCGATTAACATTGCCAAGAACCCAAAGCAAAGATTCCCGACCAAGCACATCGATATTCGCTTCCACTTCCTTAGAGACCATGTAGAGAAGGGCGATATAGTGCTCCAGCCAGGAGAGTGACCACCAGCTATCGACATTTTCACCAAGCCATTGGATAGTTCGAGGTTTTCACCATGGGAGAGCTTGGGGTGGTTTGTCCTTATGGACTGAGTGAGGGGAGCTTTGGGTTTTATCGCTTTACTATATTATTTATGCTCTTGCTCCTCATCGTTGCATTGCATTTTGGGTGCATTTGGGATTAGTCCTCCTAGCATAGATTAGAGTGCTTCTTTTGTCTAGTTGTTTAGATTTCTGCTCTTATCTTGTGATTCTAGGATGTCGCTTATTAGTCGCTCTTCTCACTAGGTTGAGCTTACTCACTTCTTATAGGTTCTAGCAAGGGTTGGGCCACCCTTGGGTAGACAGGAACGTGTTTGCTCCTTAGTGTGTTAGCCAGGCGCTTGATAGTCCTAGAGTCATATGGGGTAGATGAGAGTCATCGAGCCATAGTATTCTCTATATCTTATCTATGCTTTAAGGATCATTGCTTTATGTTTTCTTTGCCACTTCTCGATTTATTGTTTTGGTTCAAGGAGTTCATTTGGGAGCTTCGAGCTTAATATTGAGTTAACTCAACTTGAACTAAAAGTTGCATCTAATGTTGAGGGAGCCGGATCTTCTCGCATTTCTAGCATTCTCGCATTGTACTATAACTACATTGAGCCTTGATTATTATCCTGCTATGACATGTTTACAATGCTTTACACCTTGCCATGACTTGTGCTTATTTGCTAGATTTATCATGACTTCATATGTGTAGCCTAGCTTTTGCCATGATAAGTTAATTAAAATTGCTCAACTTAAACTAAAACTTGTCATGTTAGCACTCGAGATTAGTCTTTCTTGAGCTATCCTTTTATGATTCATGCCATGTCAAATAGGTCGGGTAGAGTGATGAATCTATATTGAGCCTTAGAAAGAGCTGTTTTAGTCTCTTGGTGATGCATGCGTTAGTACAACTTGTTAAAAGGCAAAAGATCTCTTTTGTGCGAAAAAACCGATCTCACCAATTCTCTCCTATGAGACGGCTTGCCATTGCACTTGGCATGAACTTAGGGGAGTTTTGGGTGACCTAGACTATCTTCTTAAGCTTCTCGCTTGGAGTAGTCGATAAGGCTTGAGACCTAGCACATGATAAAACAAAAATCTGGTTGGAAACCACCATGAATTTCAAAAGAAAATATGTTTTATGTGTTCAATGTGCTTAAAGCTACAAAAAGTATCAAGTACTTTAACCAATGTTTCATTCTTGAGCATAGCACTCTATTTGGTCTCAATTTAAGCTTCTTAGCTACGCTTAGCTTATTGACATGGCTCAGATCATCCTTGGATATCTCTAGCTAGACTTTGCTCATTGATGACTTGACTTGCTCACATAATGTACCTCATTTTCAGATTGTCATCTATGTGTTCTAGCTAGCTTATACATATCTTGTCATGATCTAGGTAGCGTTTTATTGAGTTATGGCTTGGTGTATTACATGTTGGTCATTATGGATAATTCTCATGGCTCAAAATGCTTAAATAAACACACTTCAGCCATTTTCATCCATTAACATGTCATATTCTCTCTATTGCATCTTGATGCGTTTATTGCCAAAAGGGGGAGAATAGAGAGGAAAAAGTCTGTTGGGAACAGTTTAGAGCTTTGGAGATCAATTTGCTCTTTCAGTTGTTGCTCTAGTGTTCCTTCTGTTGACATGGTCATTTGTTTCACTCTTTTTCTTGGACCATGTTGGTTTCTTCAAACTCAAACTCTTCTTAAAAGCTTTTTTCGAGTTTGTCAATATTCTCATCAAGGGGAGATTGAGAGACCATGTGGTCGTGTTCCATGAGAGTGATGAGTAATTGACAAAGGTTTTAGGTCACGAGTTTGGTTTGTGTGGTCGGACCATGTCGCTATGCGAGGTTCACGCTGCTGCGTGAAGTCAATCGTATTGTCCAGATAATCGAACGACCGGCGTGTTATGAGCGGTACGACCAAGCAGGCGGTTGTACCGATTGGTAAATGGCGTTGAAGAATTCCAGAGAAGTTGTTTTTTCGAGTTCGGTCTTCATTGGAAATCGAACGACCGCAGTATTGGAGCCAGACGACCGAGTGCGGTTGATCCGCCGGTAACATGGCGGTTGTACCGATTGTATTGTGAGGTTCGCCATTTTGGTGATTTGAGTTTTGGGATAGGTCATATCCAGTGTGTTCATGCATATGTGTTGCATATTGCATGTTTGAGCTAACGCTGGGTCAAGTTGTGAAGAACTTGTTCCTGCTTTCGTGTTTCTTGTCTCGTGGTGGTCGCAGGACGCCGAGCGGAGTCGTGGCGAGACACGGTGGATCGGACTAGGCGCAGTGGCGCCGAGGTCGAACGGTCGATGTGTCAAGACGACGTGGACTCGAGGTGGTTGCGAGGCGGCGAGACAAGGAGCGCGAAGCTTCCTTAAGGTGCGAATGGGCGAATCGAAATTCGCAAGGCCGCACAAGCGGGGCGGGCTCGTTGGACTTAGCGGGCGAACGGGAGGAGACCCGTTAGCCAAGGCTATATAAAGGATTGAGGGCTGCATGCCCTCTTGAGCACTTGAAAAGGAATTAGGTTTTGCTAGAGTCAAAAGAGTCTTTAGTGGTCTGTTTTTGCTTTAGGCTTTAGTGGTTGAGAGTGTTGGTGGAGGCAAGGGTGCTCCTCGCTTGTTCCTTTGTAGCTCTCCCATGTGAGTTCTTGGCTTAGGGAGAGGGAGAGGATGGATTGATGAACTTGTAATCATTCCTCTTGTTTTAATGTCCATGCGTATGGGGATGTATCTCTTTGTATTTCGCTTCTTGATTCAATGAATGGAAATCAAGTTTTCTTCTATTCGTGCTCTCTGCTCTTCGCTCTCCTTTTTGTGATTTTTTGGGGCTTTCATCAATTCGGGAGTTTTTGCTTGGTTCTTCCTCTTGATCTTGCTTGCTGGGACATGTGAGAACCTATCTAAGGTCATCTAGATCATCATCCACCCACGAGCAAATCGTTAGATCAAGTTTTGTTTTTTCGGCTTTTGAATCCACCTTCGCTCAAATGCAAAAGGATAGGAACCTTGGCATGGATCTCTGAAATCGTTGCTTGGAATAGGTTCCTAATATCTTCGTGAAGGTGTGGTTCAATTTTGGTCAAGTTTGGCCGCGTAGATCAAAAGTTACGTTGATTTTCGCTTTTGAAACCCGAAGCGGATTTTGCTCGCTCCAGACAATCGGATGAACCGGCTTAACATCGCGGTTGTAGGATCAAGCGGTACAACCGCCGCTTGCTCATGGTTGTATGATCATGGGTACAACCGCCGCTTGTTCGCGGGTTGTACCGATTGTCTTGATTTGTTCGAACTTCTGTTTTTTGTTTGTCGAAATGTGGGGGTGAGGAGTGGATTCAACATAAGACTTCCTCTCAGGCTTAATCTTTGATCTTCATAGCTCTCATAGCTATTGGAGTGATTTACAAGTTGAATCCATTCTTTGCGAAAAAGATTAGGTGCTCCTATTCACCCCCCCCTCTAGTCGCCTTTCCGGTCCTTCAATGATATCTAGGGAAAAAGACTCAACTAGCTAGGGAGTGAAACACCAACACTAAAAAGCTTACAGGCTGCTCAAACCTACTAAGGACTAGTGACTGGGAGACAAGCTCGACCTAGGCTATGAGAAGAGTGCATCCTAACAAACCATGGGATAAGAAGAGTATCTAGAATGGACACGTGCTAGAACAGAACCGTCTATCTACCCTGAACTCAACAAGCCCAACCCCTGACAAGAACTAGATGCTATGCAAAGTAGAATAGGGGTACCATACACAAATGTGAGGTATAGGGGCTCGAACCTGAGTCGCGCCGCTTGGCAATGAGATGTAGTCAAACGAGTAGAAGCTGGACCATACTGCGTCTCCAAGAAGTGATAGCTAGCATCGAATGCGCATATGAGGAAGGAGAACCAATAGCTAAAGTCATGAACCGCATGTTCTCCTCAACTGAAAAGACTACACCAAAGAGACAGAAGAAGTCTATGCCTTGGTACTGGGTTAGTGAGACATTATCTAGGAAAACAGTACCGAGACACACGACTAGCAAGAATAGCAGTAGATGATCCAAAGCTCATAAAAGCATATAATCAACAATTCAGGGCATGAGCATGAAGATAGACATATCAATTGCAACACATGCTATCCAAGATGTAACAGCCCAAAGTTCTGTTACCAATTTAATGTTTATTAAAATTATCATTTTATTGAATTTCCTGAAATTTGAAAGAGTTTATTTGCTTTATTTGAATTTCTGAAGTTTTAAAAGTCAAAAAAAATTTATTAAAGTTTTTAAAGTTATATTTGAGTTAAAGTTGAAAAATAAAAACTAAATTAATTTTGAGAATTTTCTCGAGTTTTAAAAGCTTTTTCCTAAATATTTTAAAGCCAAAATAATTTATTTGCAAAATTAAAAGCCAAATTTAAGTTGGAAATATTTTTTTAAGTCCAATATAACTCTAGAAATTTATGTGAATTTTTCTATAATTTTTAGATTCTATTTGTTATTTTCTAGAGCTATTTTGATTTAATCGGATTATTTAAATAGCAAAAAGAATTGAAAACCCTAAAACTCGTTTGGGCCTAAACCTCCTCCTACCATCCCCCATGCGCACGCCAACCACCTTTTGGCCCAAACGCCCCGCCCGCACCCCATCTTCCTCATTTCCTCCTCCTCCAACCGTCGGATCTAAACCGATGGTCACCACGCTCCCATCGCCACCCCATGCCATCTTGGTCGCCTTTGCAACTGGACGCCCGCCAAGCTTCTTCCTCCCCACCTTCTTCTCCTCAGACGGCCAAAGCAACCGCCGCCATTTTCGCCACCAAAGCTCCAAGAATACCACGACTTCCTTCCTCAAGGTCTCACAAGACGACGCTGTGGCCCCACACGACCTCCACCGCCTCACCCCCACGCTTCTTTTCTTCGCGGCCGTTCCACATGGCCAAGAACCGCCACGACCGCCATGACCACACAAGACGATCTCCTCCCCGAGTCCTCCGCCCTATAAATAGGAGCCCTGAGCGCCTCCTCCATCTCCATCTCTCCTCACCCACACCCCTCTCCTCTCAATCGGCGAGAACTGGTTCTTTGCGCCGCCAAGGTCTCTTCCCGATCCCGGCCGACTTTCGCCTCCCGCCGCCGCCAGCATCCTCGGCATCGCATCAACGACGCCATCCTCGCGGCGATCCTCCTACCGGAGCTCCACCTGAACGCCTCGCCACCACGACCCGACCGCGCGCCTTCTCCTCGCCACGCCGCCCGTCCCCTCTCGCCACTGGTGAGCGCTTGACTTCGACGCCCCTCTTCCTTGTGGCACCACTCACACTCCGCCGGAGCGCCACCGCCACACCGCCGAGGTGACCCGAGCCGCCACGGTTGTTGCTTGAGGTGGCACCGCCACATGGCGCCCACGCCGGCGCCACTCACCGCTGCGTCGCAGGGCACCGGCATGGCATGGTGGCACAAGCCACACCACGCCAAACACCCACCCCAACACAAAAGCCGCAAGGCACCAAGTTCACATACACCGTGTCTATGACACGTAGGCCCCACATGTCAGAATTCATTTCTATTCTGTTAAATTCTGAAAATCAGCTGCTGATGTCATCTTGCGCAATAATTAGAATTTCCTTTAGGAGAATAATTCGAGAAAATTGTTTAAATAATGATTTAGTTTAAAATTTGTAAAATTCATAACTTTTGCATATTAGCTCCAAATTAGATGATTCAAATTGCTAAAATCTTAGGAAATTATTGTCTAACTAAATAAAATATAATTATTCAATTTGGAGTTCAGTTTAGTTTTGTTTTAGAATTTAGAATTCAATTAAATTTCAAAGTTAGGTTAAAATTAATAAAATCCATATCATTTGAATCTCAACTCCAATTTTAGTGAGTCAAATTTATAAAATCTTATGAAATTATGTTTTAGTTAAAGAAAATATAAATATCTTGTTTTGGAGTTAGTTTAAATTGTCTTTTGAAATCAAAATAGTTTAAATTGCCGATTTAAGATTTAAACTTGTAAAATATATATCTTTTGATTCCTAACTCCAAATTAAGTGATTCAAATTCCTAAAATCATATAAATTGAAGATCTAGCTAACCAAACCAAAATTATTTAAATTGTAAACATTTGAATCTTGTTTGTATTTAGGATTTCATTTAAATTTCAATATTAGGATTAAAACTTGTAAAATTCATATCTTTTAAATCCCAACTCCAATTTGAGTGTTTCAAATTTCTAAAATTTTATAAAACTATTATCTAACTAAATAAAATAGAATTATTTAGTTTGGAGTTATTTTGAATTGCCTTTTGATTTGTTATTTGATTTTCGCTTGAATTTGGATCGTTTTTGATAGATTTTTAATTTACTTGAGAGTCAGCCAACGAGTTGAAGACCATATAAGAGGATTGATTTTGATCAGATGATCATCGTGGTTGTACACACAAGCAACCTAGAGAGAGTGTTTAGAGTACTAGGTGACTGTTAAGGAAAACAACATCACCAAGCAAGGCAAGTTACATTCTTGACCATATTGCACCCATTATTTTAAATTATTTAAATTTGCTTTTAAATTATTATTGCATGCTTATTTATATTCAAGAATTTAAATGCCTGCTTTTAAATTCATAGATATTCCTAAATCCTTTGTATGGCCAAATTTGTTAATTGAATCAAATACCTTGTCACCCTAGATAAAACCTAGTTGATACGATAGTATGAACTAGGATCATTTGAAAATGTTGCAAAGACATGCTTAGACCAAAAATATTGATTTGGGGAATTTCACCAAAAATCAAATATTGTTTAAATTGTATCCATGGCATTGGTGTGTTATGGAAGTTTATAAATGATCTTGAAAATGAAATAAAATGATGGTTTGTACTTGGGCGAAATGGTTGTTTGATGGTGCATGTCAATGCACTGCTCAATCTGGTAGGGTTGAGGCCCATGGGTTTTGTGGAAAGTCACCCAAGTCAATTGAGGACCGGCCTCTGAGCGTTCTTTTGCTATGCCTATAATGGGCTATGCCTCACCGTGCAACCACATGTCCTGAGTATGGGTAGGGGACCTGGCTGACTAATTTGCAAAGTGCCATCGTGGTCAATCCCGCGGATTGTGTGGGTCCATCTCGATGGTCGGTCGTGTTATGACCTCGTTAGTCCCAATCGGCGCAAGAAGGGCTAGGAACTCATGGATTTCTATTCTAAAGGGGCGAAACCTTAGCGAGGGAAATCATGTGGAATGGCGATTGTAAAGGCCTTGGCACGTGCTCTAGACTGCTTACCTCATGAGTGAGCGGTGGTATCGACGGATGCCAAGCAAACTAGAGAATTCGTGTCATGTGGGTAAAGTGTACAACCTCTGCAGAGTGTAAAACTATTCAATAGCGCGTCATGATCATGGACATGCTAGCAAAGCCACTCAAAGTTAGACTTGAATTTGATTTAAAAGACTTCAACAACTCGGTTTATCCAAATGGGATTTGGGCGGTTAGCCATTGTGATAGGAGGGTATCCTTCACCATTCATGTGTGAATGCTATCTAACTATAAAATTGATTTAGAAAATGAATTTTAGTTATTAATTATCTGCTTTGGAACTTAGTACAAGTATTTAAAGAAAATGCCGATTTATGCAAATCAACCATGTTGTTACCTTTGTTACATCCATGTATGCATGTCATTCTCATTATTTGATCGGTGTAACTTGCGAGCACGGTAGTAGTGCTCAACTTGCTTTATTGCAAACAAATTTCAGAGGAGAAGGACTTCGCCATCGGTGTGGATCTCGACGACTAGGCCGCTTCCCAATCGATTGCTCGTGGCGTATTAATCGGACTCTACTACATCTTCGCCTTCCGCTGTGTTTATTTTATTGTTGGCCCGTAAGCCTCCTTTGTAATCAACTCGTTGTTATTTATTAATAAAGTTGTGATATGATTTTGTTACCATATTTGTTTCTTCGTGGACTAGCTATTGATCATGGGACTAGTTCGAAATGCATGATGATTCGGGAGTGTTAATCCCGGGTCCTACAAAGTGGTATCAGAGCCATATCGACTGTAGGTCGTGACCTAGTTAGAATGGCCGTTAGTTGAAAACTTCAAAACTTATTTTATAAACAAGAAAAATAATTTGTTCTCTCCTCATCTTGGTCATCTGTCTATAGCTTCCTTATAGCAATTCTTTCTTACCTAATTCTCTCTTCACCGCTTTAAAATGTTAAATGGATCCTCTTGCCCTTATCAATTTCTATAGTTGGTCAACGCGTTTTAACCCTTACGTTGAAGATCGCAAGACACGAAGCTTTCAAGAAGGCATCGCCATCAAGGATCATCAAGACCGTGAATCGAAGATCGTTTTGTCAGCCAAACCATATAGTCTTAGTTTGCCAAGACTCATTCTGTGTATTGAGTTGTTTCACCAGATTTCAATTTTCAATCGATAGAACGTTGTTTAAAGCTAATAAGTTTTTCTTGAAGCTTTTGAGTTGGTTCTTTGGTATGGGAGTGTTATTTCGCTCTATTCCCTTAGGTCTTCTTATTTGACTCTTCCCTATCCTTTGTCCCTTTCCCTAAAAACTCTGGAATAACCAATGATGGTGAACACTGTCGCTCGGAAAGTGGAAACAAGCAAGACAACAATATCCTCGAGGTGCTAATGCCGAAGCTACCAACAACCGATGGCGTAAACTCTTCGAATTTGAACCAGCTTCTTCATCACCAGGCTCAACAAATGCAACAGCTTGATGCAACAAATGAACAACAACAATGCTTTCTCGTACCATCGCTCCTACAACACAAGAACGACGTTACTGCACCAAGTGCTCCAAGAGGAAGATGGTGGATCAAGGGCAACATGAGGCAAGAAACTTCAAGACTCGTGTGATTCAATCTCAACCCAACCATGTACCAACAACGATTCCAGGATCAGCACCATGTCCACCGATGCAGACGTTCCGCAACAACAATGGTGGCCAATCTCAGCAGAACAAAACTTCAAGAGCAGGAATACAATGCTTCCATTGTCAGGATATCGGACATTATGCCAATAAATGTCCAAAGAAGAAGCAGGCAGCTAATCCAGCCAACACTGAAGTTCCAAAGGTCAACACCATGCAAGCAAACAGGAAGCCACAGAATTCTGGAAAAGGATGTCTGAACAACATCACAGCTCAGGCCCCGTCTAATGATAGATGTAATGCATTTATTTACACCTCCATTTGAAAACCTTGTATTCCTAGCTTTCTTTCTAGCCACTCCGAATCTCGGGGACGAGATTCCTTTTAAGGGGGGTAGTTTTGTAACAACCCAAAGTTCTGTTACCAATTTAATGTTTATTAAAATTATCATTTTATTGAATTTCTGAAATTTGAAAGAGTTTATTTGCTTTATTTGAATTTCTGAAGTTTTAAAAGTCAAAATAAAATTTATTAAAGTTTTTAAAGTTATATTTGAGTTAAAGTTGAAAAATAAAAACTAAATTAATTTTGAGAATTTTCGGAGTTTTAAAAGCTTTTTCCTAAATATTTTAAAGCCAAAATAATTTATTTGCAAAATTAAAAGCCAAATTTAAGTTGGAAATATTTTTTTAAGTCCAATATAACTCTAGCAATTTATGTGAATTTTTCTATAATTTTTAGATTCTATTTGTTATTTTCTAGAGCTATTTTGATTTAATCGGATTATTTAAATGGCAAAAGAATTGAAAACCCTAAAACTCGTTTGGGCCTAAACCTCCTCCTACCCATCCCCATGCGCACGCCACGCCACCTTTTGGCCCAAACGCCCGCCCGCACCCCATCTTCCTCATTTCCTCCTCCTCCAACCGTCGGATCTAAACCGACGCCACCACGCTCCCATCGTCACCCCATGCCATCTTGGCGACCCTTTGCAACTGACGGCCGCCAAGCTTCTTCCTCCCCACCTTCTTCTCCTCAGACGGTCAAAGCAACCGCCGCCATTTTCGCCCCCAAAGCTCCGCAATACCACGACTTCCTTCCTCAAGGTCCTCACAAGACGACGCTGCCCTACCACACGACCTCCACCGCCTCACCCCCACGCCTCTTTCGAGGTCGTTCCGCCACACAAGAACCGCCACGACCGCCATGACCGCGCCAAGACGATCTCCCCCCGAGTCCCTCCGGCCCTATAAATAGGAGCCCCGGGAGCGCCTCTCCATCTCCATCTCTCCTCACCCACACCCCTCTCTCTCTCAATCGGCGAGAACTGTTCTTTGTCTTGCCGCCAAGGTCTCCTTCCCGATTCCGGCCGACTGACTTCGCCTCCCATTGTCGCCGTTATATCCTCGGCATCGCATCAACGACGCCATCCTCGCGATCCTCCCGCCCGAGCTCCACCCGAACGCCTCGCCACCACGACCCCGACCAGCCGCCGCTTTCTCTCGCCGCCGCCGCCTCCCCCCCTCGCCACTGGTGGCGCCCTTGACTCCCAAGCGTCCCTCTTCCTTGTGGCACCACTCACACCCGCGGAGCGCCACCGCCGCCACCGCCGAGGTGACCCGAGCCGCCGCCGCCGTTGCCGAGGTGGCACCGCCACATGGCGCCCACGTCGGCGCCACCTCACCGTTTTAAATCGTGGCACCACGTGGCGCACGGTGGCACAAGCCACACCACGCCAAACACCCACCCCAACACAAAAGCCAAGGCACCAAGTTCACATACACCGTGTCTATGACACGAGGCCCCACATGTCGAATTCATTTTTATTCTGTTAAATTCGAAAATCAGCTATGATGTCATCTTATGCAATAATTAGAATTTCCTTTAGGAGAATAATTCGAGAAAATTGTTTAAATAATGATTTAGTTTAAAATTTGTAAAATTCATAACTTTTGCATATTAGCTCCAAATTAGATGATTCAAATTGCTAAAATCTTAGGAAATTATTGTCTAACTAAATAAAATATAATTATTCAATTTGGAGTTCAGTTTAGTTTTGTTTTAGAATTTAGAATTCAATTAAATTTCAAAGTTAGGTTAAAATTAATAAAATCCATATCATTTGAATCTCAACTCCAATTTTAGTGAGTCAAATTTATAAAATCTTATGAAATTATGTTTTAGTTAAAGAAAATATAAATATCTTGTTTTGGAGTTAGTTTAAATTGTCTTTTGAAATCAAAATAGTTTAAATTGCCGATTTAAGATTTAAACTTGTAAAATATATATCTTTTGATTCCTAACTCCAAATTAAGTGATTCAAATTCCTAAAATCATATAAATTGAAGATCTAGCTAACCAAACCAAAATTATTTAAATTGTAAACATTTGAATCTTGTTTGTATTTAGGATTTCATTTAAATTTCAATATTAGGATTAAAACTTGTAAAATTCATATCTTTTAAATCCCAACTCCAATTTGAGTGTTTCAAATTTCTAAAATTTTATAAAACTATTATCTAACTAAATAAAATAGAATTATTTAGTTTGGAGTTATTTTGAATTGCCTTTTGATTTGTTATTTGATTTTCGCTTGAATTTGGATCGTTTTCAGATAGATTTTTTTAATTTACTTGAGAGTCAGGCAACGTAGTTGAAGACCATATAAGAGGATTGATTTTGACTGTATGATCATCGTGGTTGTACACACAAGCAACCTAGAGAGAGTGTTTGTGAGTACTAGGTGACCTGTTAAGGAAAACAACATCACCAAGCAAGGCAAGTTACATTCTTGACCATATTGCACCTATTATTTTAAATTATTTAAATTCTGTTTTAAATTATTATTGCATGCTTATTTATATTCAAGAATTTAAATGCCTGCTTTTAAATTCATAGATATTCCTAAATCCTTTGTATGGCCAAATTTGTTAATTGAATCAAATACCTTGTCACCCTAGATAAAACCTAGTTGATACGATAGTATGAACTAGGATCATTTGAAAATGTTGCAAAGACATGCTTAGACCAAAAATATTGATTTGGGGAATTTCAGCCAAAAATCAAATATTGTTTAAATTGTATCCATGGCATTGGTGTGTTATGGAAGTTTATAAATGATCTTGAAAAATGAAATAAAATGATGGTTTGTACTTGGGCGAAATGGTTGTTTGGATGGTGCATGTCAATGCACGGCTCAATCTGGTAGGGTTGAGGCCCATGGGTTTTGTGGAAAGTCACCCAAGTCAATTGAGGACCGGCCTCTGAGCGTTCCTTTGCTATGCCTATAATGGGCTATGCCTCACCGTGCAACCACATGTCCTGAGTATGGGTAGGGGACCTGGCTAATTAATTTGTAAAGTTCCATCGCGGTTGATCCTGTTTGTACGTGGGCGGTCTTTCATGGCCATTTCTTTTGACAAAGTCTTTCATGACTATTGTTCCCACCTGGCGCAAGAGGGGGCTAGGAACTCATGGATTTCTATTCCAAAGGGGTGAAACCTTAGCGAGGGAAATCATGTGGAATGGCGCATTGTAAAGGCCTTGGCACGTGCTCTAGACTGCTTACCTACGGTAGTGAGCGGTGGTATCGACGGATGCCAAGCAAACTAGAGAATTCGTGTCATGTGGGTAAAGTGTACAACCTCTGCAGAGTGTAAAACTATTCGAATAGCCGCGTCCGCGGTCATGGACATGCTAGCAAAGCCACTCAAAGTTAGACTTGAATTTGATTTAAAAAGACTTCAACAACTGGTTTATCCAAATGGGATTTGGGCGGTTAGCCATTGTGATAGGAGGGTATCCTTCACCATTCATGTGTGAATGCTATCTAACTATAAAATTGATTTAGAAAATGAATTTTAGTTATTAATTATCTGCTTTGGAACTTAGTACAAGTATTTAAAGAAAATGCTGATTTATGCAAATCAACCATGTTAAGCTATCCTTTGTTACATCCATGTATGCATGTCATTCTGTTACTTGACTGGTGTAACTTGCGAGCACGGTAGTAGTGCTCAACTTGCTTTATTGCAAACAAATTTCAGAGGAGAAGGACTTCGCCATCGGTGTGGATCTCGACGACTAGGCCGCTTCCCCAGTCGATTGCCTGTGGCAGATTAACTGGACTCTACTACATCTTCGTCTTCCGCTGTGTTTATTTTATTGTTGGCCTGTAAGCCTCCTTTGTAATCAACTCTGTTGTTATTTATTAATAAAGTTGTGATATGATTTTGTTACCATATTTGTTTACTGTGTGGACTAGCTACTGATCATGGGACTAGTTCAGAAATGCACAGATGATTCGGGAGTGTTAATCCCGGGTCCTACACAAGATATGATAAAGCTCAAAATATCCTTAATCCATAATAAGGCATAGGAGCAAACAAGCACATAGCATATCACAAAAAAATACAACCAGTCAAGGGTAAAGCATGCTAGTGAAGCTATGGCAAAGCTCATGTATGCACAATTAACAATAAGGCACAATACCATGTAAGCATAAAATATGTTATAGAACAAATCATGGATAATGAATGCTAACATGGATATCAAGTAAGCATGTGGATACATAAAGCAAAAATCAACAAGAGGAAGATAATAAATGTACAAAACAGCACAAGCTTATGATGACAAAACTAAGCTTATACACCTATGAAAATAAATGAATAACAATCCAGCCCATGGATACATAAGCAAGGTACTAGCAAAGGCATGATGAAAGATATTATAAGAGTAACACATGCTGATATGATACAAGTGAGCATAAAGAAAAGCACAACACGCCAAGAATGAATAATCATGAAGGTGTAAGATAGCTCACAAAACAGGTGAAGACGCCGATCATGAAAACACATGCCTCTTGGAGGCCATCATGGGGATGGAGAACCATCAAGTGTCCTGGTCACGTGATGAAGCAAAAGACCAGAACCTTTTAAGTCTATGTTCTCCAACCCGCGTCCCCGTTACCTACACATAAGAAAAGCAAGATGTCCAAGTCTTGGATCCTGAAGGGTTAGAGAGCAAATACTTGGTAACCCAAACCTTGGACACACAGCCACTAGAAGCAATTGAACCATTATGTGAGTTAGCATGATGTAAATGATGGTTCATGCAAGAGGATCCAACACCATCCTTAGAGGCACGCCGCGATTGGACAACTCAATGAGGAAAACGAGGTCCATCAGGAAAGCGGCGATGACTTTGCTTGAAAGCACCATGATGAGAGCCAACAAAAGCACCAAAGGAACTCACACATCCTCACTGTGGGTGTGTACCTCGATGAATAAAACGAGGTCCACCTCTTAGGAAACAGCGGATATCCTGCCTCGGGGTAGCTCATGGGCCACAACCAAAACTGCAGAAACCAAGTCCACGATGCTATCCAACACCACTAGAAAAGATGTCAAAGAAGCCATCAACAGAGCGAGTCCTCGTGCTAGGCTCTTTAGTGTGCAAGTCATGAGAAAGACTATGCTCACTAGGAGACTTAGGAGCATGAGCTCGACGCATGTATTTTGCACGCCGAAAACAGAAATCCACAAGATGTCCATCCTTCTCATAAAATGAGCAATGGTGTAAAGGTCTACTAGGAGACGAAGCATCATTGTCGCTCAAAGAAGAAGTCCTTTGGGACAAGCTGGAAGAACCAACATCATAACTCTCCCTCGTGTCGGCACTAGGCTCACACATGCCATGAGATGAGAAATGTGTGTCCCTAAAAGCTCGACGGCACATTCGACGCCGGTGTTTGACACGGCGGAAGCAAAACTCAATAATGTGTCCATCTTTCTTACAAAAGGTGCAATGATACTTCTCTTTTGAAGATGTAGTACCATTTGAGGAAGAAACACCCTTGTCTTTAGAAATCTCCTGGACAACACAAGAAGAGTCACAAAGAGTCGCACTTGCCAAGGAAGAGCTACTCAAGGCAATGGCACAAATGCCAGCATCAAATGATTCACGTTTAGCACGAGAAGACTCCAACTCCGAATGCAAAGAAGCAAGAGAAATCTTGAAAACATCAATCTCGGAGTGGAGGCAAATACAAGAGTCATATGACTTGGCGCTCATATCATCGTGCAACTTCTTGAAAGACTCAACCTCGCTTTTCAAGACAATGCAAGATGTACAAGAAATTAGTGATGCTTTCGTATTAAGCATGCAATTCAAAGCATCAAATTTATTTTCTTAACTAGCACAATTCTTGCAAGAGACTAAACCATTCTTAAGCAATTTTTCATACTCTAAGCACATCCTATAAGGGCTAGCTTCAATTTTAGCCCTAGCATTCTCTAATTGTTCAAGGTGAATGGATTTAGTCAATTTTAACTTCTCAAATTCAGCAAGCATGCCTACACAAGAATCACAATCATTTATAGCCATAGATCTAAAATTGCCTATTTCTAACTTAGCATTATCAAGCTCATCATGTAAGGCAACACAAGAATCACATGGCATAGAAGCATTTGATTTCAATAATTCATTTTCAGATTTTAGGCAAGCAATAGAGTTATTCAAGTTATCCATGTCCACAAGCAAGGAATCAAAAGCATACATGGAGGTTTTCAATTTGGCGAGCTCATGAAACAAATCACCATTTTCTCTTTCCAGCAAATTTCATTTCCTTCCTAAGAGCATGCAATTTAAAATCATATGACAACAAGCCATCAATGACTTTTTCTTTGCTCACCTTGCTTAGCTTGAGTAGGGGATCATCCTCGTATGACACATCATGATCATCCTTGAAAAGCTCTCCATCATGATCATCCTCAATCGCTACTCCACAAATGCCAATGGGCTCCTTCTCCTCAAGCTCCATGGAGAACTCATGTTTGAAACTAGAGCACGTATGGGTAAAGTGGCCACGAGCGCCACACATACCATAAATTTGATCTCTAGCAAACCATCTCCGAAAATATTCATGCCTCACATGGTCATCGGCAAAAGAGTCAAAAGAAGATGAACTAAAAGACTCACAAGACCTTCTACTAGTCGCCATGCTCAAAGATCGGTGAAGCTCACAAAAGAGCAAACCTCGCTCTGATACCGCATGTTGGACTGAAAAGACGACTAGAGGGGGGTGAATGGGAGCATGATCTCTTTTTCTCCTTGATTGAATTCAATACGAATTTCACTCCAATAGCTATGAAAACTATGAAGATCAATATACAAGCAGAGTGGAAGACTTGTATTGAATCCAATCAAAACCCCGAAACAAATAGACAAAAATCACCAAGAAATCAAATCCAAATGAATTAGGTGGTCAGACCTCTCACTAGGGGCGGTCTGACCGCTAGGTACATGGCGGTCTGACCTCCAGGCTAATGAACAGTAAAATCAGTCCGAACTCAAAATCAGAAATTGGTCTAGCTTTTGATTCACAACTCCAAACTTCACGAAACTTGAAACATAGCTTCTTTAGAATCTCAGGAACCTATTCCAATCAACGGTCATGAAGATCATTGCCAAAGTTTTGACCTTTATCCGTTTGAGTGAAGGTTGCTTCAAAACCGAGCCAAATACGAAAACGGTGATTGAGAGGATTTCATGGGAGGAATCAATCCAAGATGGCTAAGGATGGTCTCTCATACATCCTAGGACCCTCAATCACAGGAAGAATCAAGCCAAAAGCCCTCAAGAGCAAAACCCCTAAAATCACCCTTTCTTTCACCAAAACCGGGGCAAAATCAAAGTTAGATCCAAAAGCTTGCTCGTGGGTGGATGATGATCAAGATGACCTTAGATCATATCCCATATGTCCCAGCAAGCAAGATCATAGCAAGATCCCAAATAAAAACTTAAGAAACACCAAAAATCCCAAAGGCATCAAAGAGAGAGTAAGAATAAGATAGAACTCATCTTGGGGCAAATCTTGCATAAATTGATTAGAGAGATTGTATGTTTACAACCACTCCACCATGGAGAACAAAGCTCAACACTTGAGCACTCAATCAATCCATCTCTCATCAACCCTAGCCTCTCCACTTTCCTCTTCTAACCCTAAATCCCAAATTAGGGTTTCTAGAATCAAAGGGTTGAGGGTTACAACCAGCACCCTCCTCTTTTTTAGTGGAGGCTAGCCCTAGAGAGACATCCCAAACGGGCACTCGTTAAGCTCACACACAAACGGATTTCACTCGCCTCCTAAATACGAATCCTGATTACTCCATACTAAAAACTTTCAGGTGTGTGTAACAGCCCTAAATTTGAGTTTCCTATTTTTGGGTGTTTGAAAACATTTTGGCATGGATTTGAAACTTTTCCTGCTTTTACTTATTGCTTAAAAGTATTTCTTAGAAATCTATAGCAACAAAACAATTTTCAAGAGAAATTAAAAGTTGTGAAAATAGTGGGATTAATTTTATTAAAAACTAGATAAAGTTAGAAGCCTTCCCAAAAATTTTTGTAATTTTTGGAGCTAGTTTACTATATTTAAAAATTCCCTAAACCTTTCAGCCATTTTCAAAATTCCAAAACTCTTTTGTTTTTCCCGCTCGCTCTTTGGGCTGAAAGCCTGCGTCGGCCCACTCACTTTCACACCGCCCAAAGCCGCTACAGCTGTAACATCCCAATTTTCCAAGCTTTAAAAACCTTTTGGCTAGTTAGTAGTTGGAAAAAATCACCTTTGAGTTTATTTGGATTTTAATTCAAATCTTAACATGGACATTCAGTATCAAAACTATTTAAAATGATTAGTGTCAACATCAACATTGTCAAAACTATTTTATTTGGATTCTCTGTGCTTGGATATATTTTCTAGAATATTTCTGAGTTCATTTGCTATTTTCTGTTTGCATTTTGCTTTCCCTGTATTTTCTAAAAAGGAAAATCTATTAAAATCTCAGAAAACCTCAATGGGTCGAAACCCAATTCCTCCAGCCCATTCTCTCTATCTCGTGGCCCAACCCACTAGGCCTTCCTCGCCGCACCAGCTCACACGTGCGCGTCCGTTCGCACCCGCTACCAGCCTACCAGGTGGGCCCTGCCCGTCAGGTCGTCTTCGACCATGGCTTCGTCATCCTCGCGTGGCCGCCATTGCTGCCACCTTGAGTTTCGTCTGACAACTACCGATTCGGCCTGGATTCTCCACGTGGATCTCATCTTGTAGAAGCCGTATCTCTCCGCAACCACATTTGGTAGTTATCTCATCCGATTCGCGATCAAATCTCGTTTAATCTTCTTATCCCCTTTTGGTTTCGAAAAGGACTCTGCCACCTATACACCCTCTCGGCCACACTCTCACCCTATAAATAGTACCCTAAGGATCACCTCATCACCCTCATCCCAAACCCTCAAGCCATCTCAACCCTAGAGCTCTAGCGCCGCCGCAATCCAAGGTTTTAGGGTTTCGACTAAGCTTCTTGTTTTTTGAATTTCACTGCTAATGTTGCCGTCTCGTCGTCATCGACCACGCCATCGTCTTCAGTATCACCAGGCTACCTCTAGAACCTCGCCATGTTGCTGGAGTGTCACCAGAGTTGGAATCCGACAACACCCGTACCTCTCCGCCGCCAAAACCTCGTCGCCGGCCACCACCGTCGTCCTCAAGCACCCGTAAGTGCACCAATGAGTTCATAATAGCATTCTCTACATGTTGGTATCACTCATCGCCAATGAGACACTGCCGTGCGCCGTTATCGTCGAAGCCTGTAGGTTCGCTGGAGCGATGACATCACCAAATGACGTGGCATCCTGGTCGGCGTCCACCTTCTACGACCAGTAGTCGTAACATCCTACGACCAGGTAGTCGTAGCTTCCTACGACCACGTACAGTCGAGAATGGTGAACAGTACTCGATGTACAGTGCTCGATAAATAGTACTCGAATTCATTTTTGAGTATTTTCTTTAGATTAGATATTCCAAAAGCCATATATTCTTCATTCGAACTCCGACTGAGCCCATTCAAATTTCTAAATTCATCTAAATTCGAGCTCTATTTATCTGATATTTTTTATTTATTTTTTGGAGTTTGTTTTCTCTTTGTTATTTATTTATTTTGTTTATTTGCTTCATTTGCGAGTAGACGTTGTTTCTTCGGGAAATTTTGAAGAAGAAGGAGCGCAACAAGACCAAGACCAGTGCCAGGATCTATTCTAAGTCAAGTTGTATCTTTGATCGTGTTGAACCTAGTTTTCAAAATTATTTTGATTCAAATTAATGTATTTACTTTAAGTATTTATTTAAATGCTTTTGGGTTTAGCTATCAATCCAAATTTGTTTATATCCACCTTGTCTGTTGTTATGTCACAATCTTTTTGTTACCCTAGAATGGTTCATTATTTAGTTAGTATTATCGTAGCACCAACTTGGGTTGGTTAGATACAAGTAGATTGCTTAGCCACGCCACGAGTCATCATTTCATGTAAGTTGCAAATATGAATCTAACTAAGTGAATATGGAACTTTGTGATAAAATTGTGTGTGCTATGTGCTATTACTCATTGATGGCATGTGTTGCACTTAATCAACAGGGTGGAAAAAGATTTAGACTGAGACAAGTGGTGGATACTGTGTGGTTTGGTGGAGCTTTGTGAATGAGAATGATAATCTTTGTGGCATAGTTAGAAATTAGAAGTCTTGCCTTGGTCAATTAAGAACTTAACTTTGTGCGCCATTGAACTGAGCCACAACTGTACGACCACATGTCTGGTATGGGACGGGTCTAAATTAGTAAGTTATGGAGTCTCGACATTGACTACTCAGATTGTAGGTTAGGTGCTCAGTGATGGGTGGAGGTGTGGACTACTAGGTAGATCACATCGCGGGATGGTTCGCCGCTTCCCTGTCCAACGGTGTGCAATGGACTAATTTCCTCAGTGAGCGTCAGTTTCGTCAGTAAAACACATCGGGAGTGTCAATGTTTGAGATGAAGTTTTTGAAAGGTTTTGTTATGATTAGTGCTTGCGACACTGATTATATCATGTGGGTAAAGTGTACAACCTCTGCAGAGTGTTAAACAATCTATTCGAATAGCCGCCTCCGCGGTCATAGATATGCTCGGGGATTTCACACAAGGGTTAGATTTTCATAAAACATTTGGGCAGGGAGCTGTGTGATCTAAGTCATATGGCTATGTGAATAATTTGATTAGACTTTGTATCCTCTATGAAAATAATTGTTAAATTATTATTATCTATTTGTTTTGAATTATGTTTTAATCTATTATTCGTATTCAATTGCAAATATTGTATTTCTGCAAAAGAACCACATAAGCCATTCCTTTGGAATAAGCCATCATGTATACATTGCATTCTGTAGTATGACTTGCGAGTACAGTTGTGTACTCATGCTTGCTATAATCAATCAACAGAAGTGGAGGAGTCTTCGTCCGCTTCTGAGGAGGAGTTCTATGAAGGTGCTGATTGCTATGTCTTGATCCTAGTCGGTTGCCTATGGTGAATTGATGGGTTTCCGCTAAAGTTTATTTTGTTCAGCTGCTGCTTATTTCATTATTGCTAGCCCTGCGAGGCTTAATAAATGTAAAACTCGACCATAAGGTCAGAACAGTTATTTGTTATTCAAATTACTCATTTATTCTATTATTTCATCTTGTGTGGATCAATATTCACCTGTGTTGACACTGTGTGCACTAGCGCGATCCTGGACTAGTGCATTATACACAGACGGTCCAGAATTGCATTTTTGGTTCCGACAGCAGCCCTCGCAGCCCACACTGCTTCCCCACCACCCTCTCTCGCTGACGCGCCGACCCCACCCGTCAGTCCTCTTCTTCCACCTCATCGCGCATGTGTCCGCCTCTGCTTGCCAGTGCTCCACGTCGCCTCCGCCTCGCCTGGGTTTCAACTACCGCCCTCGGTTTTCCCAGACCAGCATGGCTGTCGCCTGCTCCACATCGTCACCTCCTGACGCCACAGTTTCCCCCTGACGAAGCCTTTTGACCGCACGTGTGAAGAACAGAGAATCATCGTTTTCTCGCCATGCCCGCCAAATTCTCGCCACTCATCTCATGTGATTCTCATCGCTATATAAGCTTCCATGCGTGTCATCTTCACTGTAGTCACCATTCTAGCCTCCCTCCAAGAACTAGAGCTCCTCGCTCCTTGGTTCCGCAGGAACGCAAGCTTCTTCTCCAATAAAAGTGAGTGTGCCTCCAAGCTGCCATTGCCGCCAATAAGCTCCATTCCCCTCGACAACCATGTCACTATGTGTCTCACACCTCCCTCATGCTATTTATTTGTTCAATGTAGCCTCTGGAGCTCTGTAACATCGTAGTGCCATCATCATCTTCGTCTTCGGCACACGCACCAATCCAAGCCGATGTGTCCTCGCTGCTCTGGTGAGATTGAACACTATTCGACCACGTCATCTTGCGCCATGCCTCTTAACATGCAAAACCCCTAACTCTATTGCATGTCTCATGTAGTATATCACCAAGCTTGGTCGTCATTCCAATTTTCGATCGCCGCAGCCATTTTTGCTGTTTACCGCCACCTCGGTGAATCACTGGATGATTCCTTCTATCCTCAACATCCTCAGTGTGCATGCAAACTAATGTGAACCTTCTTGTAGCTTCTTCATCATCGTAACATGTTGTCACCGTGAAGTCATTGCTGCCGCCTCTGCTCGTCGTTGCTCTACCCTCTCCGGTCATCTTCCGTCGCCGTTAACCACCTCGGCAAGCTCCTAGTAGTTCCTTGGAGCTAATGCGCTCGGTAGAGTTGGAGTTTAGCATGCGTAGCATAGAGTTCCCCATAGCCGTCCGTGGTGTCACTGTGGAAAGTGTTGCCATTGCCACTCCAGTGATGATTGGTCCCCGTGCCACTGCTGATAGCATTGTGGTCACCCCCTTAAGCTTTCGTGCACCTCATTTTGCCTTGTTCTTGCCCCGTTCGCAAAAGCCATCGCAACCCGTCTTGCGCCGCCTCTGGAAGTCACCGCCGACGACACTCCGGCCACCCATTGCCTCGCCGCCACCACTCGGTAGGTTCTTTATCAACCCAGGAACCCATTTTGCAGCCGTTGCGCCGTTCGCCACCGATAAGCTCACCTCCCCGCTCGGCCATGCGTGCTCTGTTCCTCTCTCTCTCTCTCTCTCTCTCTCTATATATATATATATATATATATATATATATATATATATATATATATTATATATAACTTGTATGCGATTAGGATTAGATTAGCGCTAATGATAGTATTTTAAAAGTGTTAATTAAATGACATGTGGGACCGGCCAAATAATTAATCCAAAATCTAATTTAACCGAGTTTTATAAACTGGGTCACTGACATACAGGACCCACTCACTATTTTCATAAGTTAAACATATTTAAAGTCCCAGAGGATGACAAGTGGACCCCACCTATCAAAACTTAACCCAGAATAAGATTTTATTAAGATCAATTACTTAGTTAGTAACTAATAAGTCACTGACATTTGGAACAATTCACTGTTTTCCTAATTAAAATGTGAATTAAAAACCCGAGAGACTAACATGTAGGACTCACATGTAAGAAAATGATTTTAGGAGAAATGTAAAAATGGGAAAGAAAACTCTTTTAGTTCAAAAAAACTCAAGAGCTCTTCGAGAAGGAGTACTATGAAGACTTTGCGAATTAGGATGTGTTATCCACTTGATTGTCTGTGGGCATGTTGATTGGTATTTCCAAGTTTTCGTTCCGCTGCAATAGTTTATTTGTTTCTTTAGCCTCGCGTGGCAAGTTAAGTAAACGTTGACCTTAAGGTCCAGTTATTATTACTATTTGTTAATTTGAGATTTGTTTAGTTAAATCGATAAATGGATGGTATTTCGTTGATGTTTCACTGTGCGGGCTAGCTACTGATCTGGGACTAGTTTAGAATAGACAGAGGATTTTTGGATGTGTAAATCCAGGTCCCAACAGCTTTGTTATGAACTCTCAATTGAGTATCGATGGCATCACGTGACATGCTTGGCTTGTGTAGTACTGAATATAAGAGTTGAGCTATCCCTTTCCTATAAGAGTTGGTCTTCTTTGATAAACCGCATACTTCTAGTACTTAGTTTTTATTGAGTTGTGATTTAGAAGATGGTGGTTCGTCTGCTAAAATAATAACAGATCTTGGGTTTCTTGTATGGGCAACTCGGTCATTTGAAAACCCAATATTCGGGTTTGCCGCCTTCGTCCAAACAAAGAACTATTTTTTTTTTGAAACAGGGAAACCCAGCTTTTATAGAAAGCTAATACTGAGTTTACAAATAGAGCAACAACGAAATACTAGCTGGGGAAACCAGCACAACCAAGAACCAACATAGCATCTACCAAAACCAAAGAAAGATACAGACTCAACAACTAACAATTAACAGCAACAACCCCTAATCGACACCAACAGAGTTCAGAATAAACTAAGCTCAACTAAGACTGTTGTCCAGCACAAAAGTTCTTCAACCAACCTTCAGTCAAACTTATCAAGCTATCTAACTCAACACGCTCAGCTTCGTTGATCAAGACTCGCCACCGCTGCAAACATGACACAAATTTTAATATAACTTTAGATGGATGCTTAGGAAAAGTCCTCTCAAACGCTATTTTATTTATGATTTTCCAAAGCGTCCAGGCCAAAGCTGCAAAACTGAATAAACAAATATGGTATCTATTAGCACTCCTACTATCTAACCAATAATGGTGGAAATCATCTAAAGAATCTCGGTACATCTCCCACACCAGGATTTCTTTGACACACACCCAAGCAAATTTGGCTAAAACACATTGAAAAAGAACATGATTAGTATCCTCAACAACACCACAAAGACTGCAATTTTCATTCCCTTTCCAATTCCTCAGTTTGAGTTGAGAAGCAATTTGAATCCTGTTCTGATAAGATTGCCAAAGGAAATTTTCACTTTTAGGGGAATCCTACTCTTCCAAAGCTTCTAATTTCTCCTAAGAATAACACCCCCAAAAGACCAATGTTTGTACGGAGATTTAACCAAAAACCTCCCAGAATTCTCCAAGCATCACATCACTATATCCTTCCCATCATTAAGCTCCACCCCATATACAACAAACTTCAAACTAGTCCACATTTCCCCCTCCTCCCTACCAAACTATCTAATAAAGGTAATATTCCATTCCCCATTCTCAAAACACTCTAACACAGTAACATCAGGGTTTGAATTGATATTAAATAGTCTGGCAAATCTGATTTTTAGAGGACAACTATCTAACCAAACATCCTTCCAAAAGGAAGTAGCCTTCCCATCCCCAATCTGCTAAGCAACCCCCAATTGAACAAGGATCTCACCTTATGAAGGGATTTCCATAACTGAGAACCTCTTAAAGGCATAATGTCTCTGACGCCCCTTCCCTAGGAAAATATTTTGCTTTCAAAATCCCAAACCACAATTCATCCTTAGCCCGACACATTCTCCAAAACCAATTGCACAAAAGACGCTCATTCATCAGTCTGGTATTAATCACCCCCAAACCTCCAACATCTTTTGGCCTACACACAGCCCTCTAATTTACCGTATGGTATCTGAATTTGTCACTTGCCCCTCTCCAAAAGAATCTAGATCTAATGGAATCTATTTTGTTGTGGATCTTCTCATTTAACCTATAAAAACCCATTGTATAGATGGGGAGGCTACTTAAGCGGCTATTGACTAAGATCAGCCTCCCACCTGAAGATAAAAGATTATTTTTTTAATTGTCCAACCTGCTGCCCAACTTACTCATAATCCTCCCTGCTGCTTTTTTATGCATCTATATGTCCGCAATATCAATTCCTAAATAAGTCATAGGAAGCTGACCAAGATTACAGTTGAACATGTTAGAAACTCTAATAGCTTCCTCTCTCTTCACCCCAAAACAAAAACATTGCTCTTGTGATAGTTGATTTTCAAATCAGACATCCACTCAAAACAGTATAAAACGTATTTGAGATTCAGAACGTACTTCTCTTCACAATCAACCATAAGGACAATATCATCTGCATATTGAAGAAGAGGAACACCCCCAGGGATCAAATGGGAAACTACCCCTTTGATTAAAACTTTTTCTTGAGCTTTTTCAATTAAGGCTGCTAAAGCATCAGCTGCTATGTTGAAGAGCATGGGAGACAAAGGTTCCCCTTGTCTCAAACCTCTATGGGTTGTGAAATACGGACCAACTAACCCATTGATATTAATACTAACCATACCCCCCATGATAGATCTCATCACCCAATTAATCCAAAGACCAGAGAAACCTTTCCCCATCATGACATTCTCCAAGAAACCCCACTGGATTTTGTCATAAGCTTTCTCAAAATCTAACTTTAGAATAACTCCTCTCTTCTTAGAAATTCTCAAATCACGAAGAATCTCACGTAAGGACAACACCTCATCCAGAATATTTCTCCCTTTGATAAAAGCAGATTGACACTCATTGATAATCATGGTTGCTATGTTGCCCAACCTGATAGCCAACAACTTGGTAATAATTTTAAAACTGACATTGATCAGACAGATCGTCCTGAAGTGCTTAATTGAGTTAGCCTCCTTGATTTTGGGAATCAAAGTTATCACCCCATAATTCAACATTTTTAGATCCATCTTCTCCTCATAGAAATCCTTAACCATCTCCATGAAAAAAATGTTTCAAAACCCACTAGAATGCCTTATAGAAAGAAGAAGGGAAATCATCTGGCCCAGGAGCATAATCAATAGGAAAATCCTTGATGACATTCCAAACTTCTTCCTCTGTAAAACTTTGGATCAAGCTTTCATTATCTGACTCTGAAATTTTACCCTCCACCTTCCAGAAATTTTCCTCAAGGACTACATTTTGGCCAGCTTCAAACCCAAACAAGTCTTTGTAGAAATGGTAAATGTGATCTCTAATAATTTCTTCCCCTGTTAAACACACCCCCCACTTTCTCCAGACTTAAGATAAAAAAAATTCCTTCTCCTACAATTGGCACAACTATGAAAGAAACTGGTATTAGAATCTCCTTGGGTAATTCACTTCATATCCCCCTTTTCTACCAATATCTTTCCTCTAAATCATAAAACTCTTCGAACTTACTTTCTACTTTATACCTATCAATCCACTCTTCATTATTCAAATCATTCTTTTCAGCCTTCAAATCTGAACTCTTAAGGTAATCTAAAATTGCCTTCTTGTTTTTATTGTTATGCCCATTGAAATTAGCACCCCCAGCCTCTTAAAAATTGCCCCAACGAAGCCATCCCCCCATTCCATCTGTCCATGGAATAAGCATGCTCAGGCATCTTGCTACTAATCTCCTCCAATTTCTTGATAACCAACTCTCTAAAGTTCCCTTAGCAGAACCAATTCTTCTTTAAATGAAATATTCCTGGTTTAATAGCTTCCTTACCCCCTAAATTCAACACTATAGGGCTATGATCAGAGCCAACTCAGGTCATACTGAAAACAAAACAGAGAGGAAACTTGACTTTCTAATCAGTAGAAACCGGAATTCTATCCAAATCCACCATGATGGGATAGGTTTGCTTATTAGTCCAAGTAAATCTTAGGCCACCTGTAACATCCCAATTTTTGGGCCTTTTTGAAATTTTCAAAATAAAAATCACCAATTGAGTTTTCTTGAATTGCTAACACTTAATTTGAAATTTCATAAATTAAAAACAATTTAATGTGAGTAAATCAAACTTCAATTAAATAAAACTTGTTTTATTTGATTTTCTGGTTTTATCATGGATTTCCTTTTTCCAAGACCTAGATGTTATTTCCTTTGAGTTTTTTATATTTCTTTTCAGTTTTCCTAAATTTTGGAGTCTTTCTGAAGCTTTAAAAATTAAAATGAACCATTTGACTTTTTATTGAATTACCTAAAGCTTAATTTGAAATTTCAGAAAATGAAAAACATTTTAAATGATTAAAATAAACTTCAATTAAATTTAAAATTATATTATTCGATCCATTCATATTGCAAGGATTTTTATTGAATTTTCTTGGATTATTTTATTTTATTTTATTTTTCGGATTTTCTTTCTTTTTCTCCTTTTCTCTTTCTCTTTCTTCTACCTCCAGCTTCCTGTTTTCCTTCCCGTTGCATTGTGCCGCATTTCTCGCCGTGCCGCACGCCGGTCAAGACCTACTCCTGGATTCACTTTCTTGCCATCCGCCGCTAATCCCACTCCCCGCCCATGCTCGTGCACTGCTCGCGTCGTCCTCAGACCCTGGTGCCTAGCCACCACGCCGCCGACCACCCGCTCACCCATACCGCACAGCCCCCTCCTTCCCCCTCTATAAAAAGGCTGACAAGCCCCCTTCCTCTCCTCCCCCCTCTATAAAAAGGCCGACAAGCCCCCTTCTTCCCCCTTCTCCCTCCTCTCGTCCTCTCCCCGCGCCCAAAGCAACCTGACTCGTCGCTCCCCTTTCTTCCTCCACTCCGACCAGAGCGTCTCCTCCCTCGATCTCCCACTACGTCGATGCTCTTGCCCCCTAGCTGCATCACGGTGTGTTCCCGGGCCTCCTCCACCCATTCCCCGAGTCTCCCCTCCCCTCTCCCTTCCCCCTCGCCGGATTTCGAAGTTCCCCTGTAGCCGGTCGAAGCTCTTCCACCGCCGTTCTTGACGCCGTCGACCACTCCCCGTCGCCTTCGACCCCACCACTAGCATCACCACTTCGCGTTCTACGCCGTGCTCGCGCTCTCCTTGCCAGAATGCCGCCACCCGTGCGCCTTTCTCGCCGCCGCCGCCGCCACCACCGCCCATGGGACCCTGTCCCAGTGGGGTTCTATTTTGGCCGTTGCCACCTGCCGTCAGACCTCCCCTTGCCGCCGGCCTCCCTTGCCCCGTGCGCCTCCCTCTGCCCTTTGTCTCTGCTCTCTGTGTTGTGCTTTGCCTTGTCTTAATGACAGCGGGGCCCACTTGTCGTACTCACTCATTCCCTCTTCTCTCTCCATCTCTCTCACTAGCAAAAGGGGCACACAAATAAGTCATTCTTTAATCCCCTAAATTCCGAAATAGATTATTCCCTCTTTTCCTTTTTCTGATTTCTATCATTTCATGTGACTTCAAACTTCCGGACATTCGTTCTCCTTCATATGAACTCTGATTTCGTCGATTCTCGTTTCTAAATTCATCTAAATTCAATACCTTTCTTTTGGTTCTAATTTTATAATATTTGGGTTTTATTTGAAATTGTTGTATTTATTTGGCTCTTTTTGAGCGTTTAGATTCTAGCATTTCCGAAGATTTCCTGGAACTCTCTGCCAAAGCAACTCAAACCTTCAACGAAGGTAAGTCATAGACCTTTGATCATGTCATACCAATTCTTATAAAATTATATTGTTTTATGTCATCATGCATTGCTAAGTTTATATCAATCGTTTTCGGGAATAGTTAAATACCTAATTGACCTTATGCCCCCTTGAATAATTGTGAATGACATGTACCCTGGGACACCATAGGTTGGGTTAATTTTAGTTGGGCATATTCTAGTACCAACATGGGTGTCGTATTATGCTTAGCCATGCTTAGTCGTGATGGGATTCATGATCACATATTCAAAAATGGAAATATTGACTAAATGATATATGGAATTGTGGCGTGGCCACTATTATTAAAATTTGTTGTGCCATGGCAAGGGTTGCCATTTGGTCGGGTTGAACACAAAAATGATTTCATACTTGGGTGAATGATCGTGCAGTAAAGGGGACGATTCTGGATGTGGTTGCCTCGCCTGAGTAGTCACTAAGGACATAACTTTGTGCGCCATTGATCTGGGCCGTACCGTACAACCACATATCCAAGATGGGGTGGACTTGGCCAACTAATTAACAATGTTTTGATTTGGTTTTATTTGGGTTGACGATTTCGCGCAAGAAGGGGTGGAAGGCGAAACCTTAGCGAGCAGAACTGGGTCAAAACAGAGCTTTGTAAAAGCCTTATGATAATCGTTTAGTGGCACACCTTCAAAAGTGTGTCAGACAAATATTATAAATTGATTATCTCTTGTGGGTCAAGTTGTACGACCTCTGCAGAGTGTAAAACTATTCGAATAGCTGTGTCCCCGGTTATGGACAATGCTTGGTGATTTCACACGAGAGGTAGATCTTCTCAAAAATGTTGGAATGGTTTAGTTGGGATTCGAGCAGTCAGATCTGGTTGATGGTTGGGAAGTGAACGGGACTTCACTAGTTGTTTCAAAGGACTTGTTTATTTATGTATTTAATCTTTTAAATTATTCTTTCCAATCTATTTACTGTATTTACTATCAATACTGCTTTTTACAAAATAGCCACAAATCTACCTTTGTTCAAGCCTTGCATGAATACTATTTGCATACATTTTCTTATGACTTGCTGAGTACTTTATGTACAAAGGCTTTGCACCATTGTTGATCTATCACTAAGGAAGAACCAGGGAACACAAAGTTCTACGATAAAGAGTACCTTGAAGACCATGCGAACTAGGCCGCGTTCTCCACTCGATTGCATGTGTGCATGTCGAATGGCTACCACGAGTTATTTTATTCCGCTGCGAGTTTCCTTTTTTTTTCTTAAGCCTTGCATGGCAAACTCTGTAAAACTTGACCATAAGGTCTGTTGCTACTAAGTAATATTAATTTATCTACTTTTTAGATATTTTGTTGTGTGGATATGATTTCATAGATGTTGTCACTATGTGAACTAGGTACTCATCATGGGACTAGTTCAGAATACACAGATGGCTTGGATTCAGAGATTCGGGGTCCCGACAGCACCCCTCTTGATCTCCCTCAACTTATTAGTAGCAATAAAAATCATTGAACTTATCAATCAGAGAGCAATTAACACAAGAAGAGCTCTTATCTTCTGCTTTCCTAATCAAGTTAAAGTCCCCTCCTAAAACCACTAGAAGCATTGATCTAAGACATTTATTCTGTAATTCCTCTAGGAACTCTTGAGCCCAATGATGTTGAGCAGGACCATAGACAGTGACCAATTCCCAACGAAAATTACTCCTTTTGTGTCTCACAGTCGTGCTCACAAAGAACCTCCCTTGATCTCTACCCTCAATTTCCAGAAAATCATGTCTCACCCCCAAAAGGATACCCCCAGAATGCCCTTGTCCAAGATTCCAATGCCAACCAAAATCAGCACCCCCTGACAAAGCTTTCAGATCTTTAACAGAAAAATCTTTCTTGATAGTCTCCTTCACCCCCACAACATCAAACTTCTCCTTAAAGATCAACTCTTTAAGCTGTCTTTTCCTTAAGGGTTTACCCAACCCTCTAATATTCCAGAAGAGAAAATTCATGTATTACACTTCTTATAAAAATTCTTATTAGTTTTTAGCTTTCCTTTACACTTTTTGTTCAATCTAAACCCCACAGCACCCCTTTCAACATTATCAATCACACTCAAATCAACTTCCTCCCCTATGGCAACGCCTCTACTTTGTCTTTTTTCTGCTCAGACTTTAATTTTAAATCAGACTCCACTTTAGCAACAGCAGCTCTAACCAGCTCTTGAGCTTGCATGGACTGAGATCCTAGAATAATACCACAGGAAGAAACTACTTCTTCTAAATAATGAACAGGAGCATCATTAAGAATGATAAAAAGAATTAGTAACAATCTTACATTGGGTGTCCAGATTTTGAATGGATTTCAACAATGAAGCCTTCTCCTATATTGGGATGCCTTGGTCTTGAATTCTAGAACTTTTCCTTGTTGCTACTTTAGGTTCTTTGAACCTATTTTTGCCTCCCCTTTTTTTTTTGGAAATAATCCACTCTTCAGCAAACCCCTCCACCTCAGGAAGGACAAAAGCATCTCTCCCACTTTCTGCACCCGCATTATGTGCCAAGATCTCCTCTCTTAATTCTTGTGCACCCCCTATATCAACCTTTGCCTCAGAAAGAAACCCTCCCATAGCCAACTCCTTCTGACTATGATTGTCAACATTCTCCTGTAAGCTGTTATCCTCTTGATTAACTACTCAACATTCTCCTGTAAGCTGTTATCCTCTTGATTAACTACTTTGAGACCCAGCATAGACTCCTCCTTTTTGACAGGAGACTTAAGACATGGCCATAAAGCAACATTCAGCAAAGTAGGCCCCTCTTTAGTATGAACCACTATAGCATATGAAGGAATATGCAAATTATCTTGATCTGAATCTGGAGACAACCTAACCAGTTGACCAGTAAGATCAGACTCCCAGCCCCTCCTTGTATCATCCCCCTCATGACTAGAAGGCCTTGTTATTTCCATGTTATCAAGAAAACTAAAAGCCAAAGACATGACTGACATAGCTAGATTCTTAGAATTAAACATCATAATATCAATACACACTTTATCCTCTTCAGAATCAAACCCTTTCTTCTGTCTACTTTTATTCTTGTTAGAACCACCCTCACTCTTTTGATCAGAAGATTGATTAGTATCCCCACCAAATTTCTCAGCCATCTTTTCCCATTCAGTTTTGTAGTTACCCCCATTAGATTCTTCTTCCTCATCCTCCTGATCCTCATCATTTCTATGATCATGAAGATTGTGTCTGGGATGACAAACAGGAACACCTTTCTTCACTACCGCATCCCCTTCAGCTTCAAATTTAATCTCATACCTGATGAAAATCTCCACATAGCAATTAATGCTAGAGGGATCTCTGCTAAAAACTTTAACTCTAACAGGGTCAACCCTCATCAAACTAATCTCATCCACTTCTAATGGTTCACCCACTGTACTAGCAATATCTAGGGCTGGAAAAAATGCTCGAAGCACATGAGCTGGCTTGGCTTGGCTCGGCTCGGGCTCGTGAAATTTTGAGCCAAGCCGAGCCCCCATCCAGCTTGCAAACAAAACGAGCCAAGCTCGAGCTGGCTTGCGAGCGGATCATTTGGCTCGGCCCACGAAGGCCCAGGAATCCCATCCCTAACCCTACACCGTGCCCCAAATCCAATTCCCCATCCCGATCTCAGTTCCCCTTCCTCTCCTTCCTCGTTCGTCGCGCCCCATCCTCCCCTGGCCGGCTGGCCCCATGCTCCCCCCGTCCTCCCACCTCTGCCTTGGCCCCATCCTTCCCCCGATCCCATTTCTCTCTTGACCCTACCACCACGCCACTGCGTCCCATGGCCCCCATCTCCCACCCCTTTCACCCTGTCGTCTAGGCTCTAGCCCCCCACCGTCGTGCCCCATCCTCCCCTGGTCAGCTAGCCCCGTGCTCCCCCCATCCTCCTACCTCTGCCTTGGCCCTGCCCTCCCCGATGCCATTTCTCTCTTGACCCTACCATCACTTGCCGCCCCCCATGGCCCCATCTCCCACCCTTTTGCCTGCCCTCTAGGTCAGAGTCTCTGCCGCCTCTTCCACCGCTTGGTCCTCCATCCGCCTCATCGTCCAGTCTTCCATCCGCCATGGTCTCCTCCAACCGACGCCAAGATGGATCGCCAACGGAGCATGGAGTCTCATGCTCGAGGGAAGAAGTCGGCCGATGTCGGGGCCTCCACCTCGGCACTATCGGGCGAGCGTGCAACCGGTGGACACCTCCTCAGCTCCCAGCCGCCTCCTGACCTCGTTGAACCGGCAACCTCAGTGAGTGTAGATGTGTAGTGTCTCTCAGTGAGGATTGTGTAGATGTAGTAGTGTAGATGTTGAAGCTAGAAGTGTTCTGGAGCTTTGAGCAAGTTTACAGTTCATACTTCACTAGGTTTATCATGTAGATTAGTAGATGTAGTAGTGCAGATATTGTATATGTTCTTGAGATGGTTTCTGTTTGCTTTATGGATTAGTTTGTTCTTGTGGGGAAGGTGGTGGAGGCTGCTGTCATGATAAGGATTGTTGGTTTGCTTAATTAGTTTTTGTTTCTGTTTTACTAGGGATTTAGGATGGATAGCTAGGAAGTGTGGAATATTGACTGGTATATTCTTAGATGGCTAGTAAATGTTTTGTTTTGTATATGGCTAGTAAATGTTTTGTTTTGTATGTCCTCGAGTATGAACTTCTTGTTGGAAAGCCTAATTGATACTTGAAAGGATACTTAAGCTGTACATTCCAGGAGCTATTGTTATGCTGATAACACTAGAAGATATAACTTACCTTTTCTTAGTAGACATGTATTAAAATTAGACAAGAAATTTATCGGCAAGATAGTCAGGCACCTACTCATCTGTAGATAAGAGCTGTTTTGCAATAGTGTAATTATGACTTCATGTGGATGCTGCATTGGTGATGATGACTGCTCAATAATTTGATTCGATTGTGGCCAACACATATGGAATCCATTTCCTTCTACATTGGCATAATTTTGCTTGCTACCCTCTACTCCTCCCAATATGGTTGCTTGTTATTTATTTGTGTAATTGCCATTTGAACTGAAATTTCCATATCTAATTATCTCCAATGTTTTATCACAATCGTCGAGCGAGGATGCGGATTAGGAGGATTTGGCTAATGATGATCACGATGTTGTACCATATGATGAGGAGCGGGAACAAGGACATGTTTCAGTGGACTCTTCAAGTTCAAATGGTGATGAACAAGCCATTGTGGCATTGACAGAAGATGGTACCGTGTCTCAAGGAATATCAAAGAGGGGGAGGGGAGGCGGAAGGGATCTCCAAAGGCAACTGGTAGACAGAAACAAAGATCATATTGTTGGAAGATCTTTAAGGTGGTGAATGTTCCATCGAAGACAAAGAAAGGGGAGATCGATACAAGGGCAAAGTGTAGGTTCTGCTACAAACTCATGTCTTACAAGCAAGGGGGAGCTATTTCACATCTGATGCGGCACATACCAAAGTGCACGCCATATATGAACAAGGTGGCTAAGATGAAAGCTCAAGCTAAGCTCAACTTTGGTCCTGCCATGGCATGTGAGACCAATTTACCGCTTATTGCCACTCCTAGGGAATATGATCAAGATGAAACTTGTTGAATTATTGCTAAGATGATAATTGTCCATGAGTATCCTTTTATGATGGTCGAGCACACTTAGTTAATGTTTTGATGAGTTACTTAAATCCATCATATCAATTCATCGGTAGAAAGACGATAAGAAGTGAATGCGTCAAGATTTATGACTCAAAGAGTGAAATCATTAAGAAGAGTCTCAGAAGTGTCTCCCACATAAGTTTAACTTGCGATTTGTGGACCTTTAACCAAAACCTTTGCTACATGATTTTGGTAGTACATTATATAGATAAAAATTGGGTTATGCAATGTTGCGTGTTGAACTTTATTTAGTTGGATCCTCTACACAGCAGGGTTGTCATAGCTCAGGTTGTCTTTGATTGCATTGCTGAATGGAAGATAGATGATAAGATTTTCACACTTACTCTTGATAATGCTTCCTCAAATACTGTTGTTGTACATAATTTAATGGCCAAGTTTGCTGCTAGAGGATCAGCTCATTTCATTGCCAAGTATTTTTATGTTCGATGTTGTTCTCATATAGTGAACTTAGTCGTAAATGATGGCCTACTACCATTAGCACCTTTGATAGGCAAGCTCAGGGGAACAATTAAGTATATAAAGAAGTCACCATCTCGTATGCACAAATTCTTACAAATTTGTTCATCACTTGCTTTGTAAATTGGTCCTGGGTTGAGCCTTGATGTGTCCGCACGATGGAGTTCACAAACAAAATGTTGTCAGTCTGCATTGCTTATAAGGATGCTTTAGTGTGTTATGCCGACACGGATGCAAATTACCAATGGCAGCCATCGGGCCATGATTGGGCATTGTATGAAAAAATTGCACCAATATTGAAGTCCTTGACTGAAGTGACTAGTGCATTTTCTGTATCAACTTATCTAACATCAAATATTTTTTATCCTTACATAGTTAATGTGAAGGTTGCATTAAGAGCTGCAATTACTTTTGGAGATGATCATTTGAAGAAAATGGCTGCTGCAATGTTGGAAAAGTTTGACAAGTATTGGGAAGCAAAGAACAATATCATGGTCCTTGCTACTATTCTTGATGCTAGGTTTAAGATGAGATTCATTGGTTGGTGCTTCAACCAAATGTATGAGCCCTCAAAAGCTACAAAAGAGCTTGATGGTGTGAAGGTCGAGTTGAAAGATTTGTATTCACAGTTCGAGATGGATCATCCGCACAACAAGGTGGCTAGTAGAGGTGATGTTACCTCCTCTTCAACTATGGGTAATGCAGCTATTTATCCTCAGTTTTAGTCATTCTTGCATTCCACTTCTATTAAGCCTTCAAAGTCAAAGTTGCTCATCTATCTAGATAAAGCGAATGAGAGTTTAGATAACAAGGGCTACAAATTGCTTGAGTGGTGGAATTTGAATACACATAGATTCCCGGTAGTGTCAAAGATGGCTAAGAATTTCTTGACTATACCAGTTAGCAGTGTATCTTCATAATCAACTTTCAGTGTTGGAGGTAGAGTACCAAATGACTATCGTAGTTCTCTATGTCCGGCTATGGTTCAGTATTTGGTGTGTGCCTCTAGCTGGATAAGAGGTGCACATGATGACATGAGGCCTCCTATATTTGTGGTAGGTTCTTCGAATATTATGCATCTTTTCAGGAAGAAGATGATGAGGACGACGTTGAAACCATTCTATTTCCTCAAAGTGTCGTAGAGAGCAACTAGTGAGTGGTAACGCTTCTAGGTGTGTATCAAACTCGATTTGTTAATTGAATTTTATGTTTTGGCTGCATATGATCATAGAACAATTTTCCTGATATATTACTTAGTTGATGTATGGATATCTGTTCTGATATGGAGGGTTTTAGGACACAACACAGCACTTGGATTAGAGGGTCCAGTTTCCTTGTTGTGATCAGTACGCAGTAGTCAGTAGTAGGTCATGAGCAATTTGTTCCCTTATCTACTGACTATGTTTGTGTCATTTTGCTGCTAAGTAAATCATAGCTTAGCAATGACTGTTATTTGTGCGATTGTCTACACCACACACTATAGTTGCCTGAGAACAACTAGCTGCAGTTTGTGACATGACAGAAGAAAAAAAACTGAGACTGGAGACATATCCATATGTAGAACCAACCATTAGGTTGTTTGCAGCTGTTAAATTCTTCGAAACATTATCAACACGCTAAGTGCTCTCATTGTGTGCAATCCATGGAGTTTGGATAACATAGCTCTACCATGTTTCATTGTTGTCAACATTTTGATTGTCTGATTGTGCATTGTAGGTTCATTGGATGCTTTGGATGACAAGATGACGCCTTCAAATGTTCACAAGAGGACATTTTATTAGAACTCTTAATTAGAGATTAAGCATGTGCTGTTAGACATGAACCGTTGAATTATTTTGGTCATGTGGTTTGCAGTCTAGACTGTTGTTTTGGACTCTCGGATATGAAGTGTCAAGCATGGACTGTTAATTGCTATGTTGACATGGATTGTCAAATATGATGAGTAGATGCCTCTGTTCTAGTGTTAAATATGATGAGTGGATGCCTCTGTTAAATTAGAGATTAAGCATGGACTGTTATGTCTTTCACCCTTCTTATTGATTAAATGGATTATGTTGAATGACTAAATGTAAACTTATGGCTCTGAGTTCCTGAGACTGGTTGGACTATTAAATACAAAATGCATTTCTACTAAGACCGGAACAGAGCCATAGGCATGGCAAATGGCATGATGTTTCTGGGTTCTAGCTCGAACTGCCGAGCCGACGTAAGACTGTCTGCTCCTAGCTCACGAGAGCTCACGAGTCGGCTTGAGCCTTCCGTCGAGCCAAGCCGAGCCGCCCTCCTGGCTCCCCCAATTGGTCGAACAAGCCTTTCCAGCCCTAGAGCCAGTGAAGTACCGGTACCAAGAAGAAAAGATTCGCTGGGCCTACAGTCAGATGGGAATAGGAGTGATGCAGCAGAGGTGGAGAGAGAAGGGGATGTGAGGAACTTTTTTTTATTATTTAGCCTTTTTTTAATTTTTATTTTAAAGTTAACCCCCGACGCATTTTATTTTCAATTCTAACCCCTTTGGTCACACCACCACTCGTGGCGTGACAAAACAATGTTGTCAGGGATTAACTTTAAAATAAAATTAAAAAAGGATTAATTAATAAAAAAAATTCGGATGTGAGTGTTGTTGATTTTTTTCTATTTTGTTTAATACTGCCGTGGGACCCATGTATGAGGTGCCAGGAGAGCCAAACATTGTAGCGATTCTTGTGCTAACTTAGCTGCCGCTTACTTAAGTGGCAGTGCTTGGTAGTACTCGTACGGGATATTAGGATGCTCTGATTTGAGGCTCGGAGCTATAGTTTATTTATTGATGAATAGTAGCATAAATTTTGTACTACATGATCCTGCTTGCTTTAGCGATGAGGCTTATCTGCCCATTGACCCACTACTTTAAACTTCGTTCTGCATTTTCTCAGGTTCCAAGTGTAAAACACTAAAACTCTACCAAGTCCCAACACTGAAACCTTCTATCTAGTATAACAAGAGTGAGTCCCCGATACTGACCAGACATTTGATTGAAGTTTTCTTCTTTGTAAAACTTGATTGAAGTCATTATCAACGAAGAGCATGATGTGTTATGCATGCTCATATCCCAGTGGTGCCAAGTGGTCACTCATGCGCCTCGGGTGTAACCAGTGGCTGACAAATGTGCCAAGATCTGAACTGCAGCCAAGAAAGAGTTGTTCTTCTTGCTTGCAAGTAACGTCCACATCATGTATCAAAAGGATCGATGAGAAGATGCAGATGATCTTTTTCGCCCAGTTGCGAGCAATCATGATCCATGCAGGGATTGCGTTCCCCTCAAGTCTAGTGGTGATCGATCCGAGCTTTTCTTCTTCTATTGTTGCTGCTCCAATTATTACTGTTCCTTTTTGCTCATGCTAGCTTGCTTTCCTGTAAGCCACCAAGTGGCAAGAACATGGCAGATTCACTAGCTTGATCAAAGTCAAAGCAACAAGATGTTTTTGGTGCTTTGATTAACATGCCATGTACATGTTCTCTCTCTCTATATAGTAACCAATCCTGTAGGCCATGCATGTTTATCAAACAAAACCAGAAAAGGAATAAAAGAGAAGGCTTCTTGTCAGAGTCCAAACTTGCATGTATATTTAATCAACATTGCTTAGTCACAAGTATTGTATTAACTATTAAAGTATAATAATGAGTTTATGCTTTCTTGCCCTAGATGAGATCCAATCCAACTGCTCCCCCTTCAACGGCGAGTGAGTTGAGTGATGCCTACCTACAACACGCAGCACACATGACTTGCTGCAGCTCACGCCATTGGCACCATGTGGAAGGAGTTAGGAGTGACGTGTCAGGCGTCGATTGGAAACTTGTTTGCCTATTGCTGTTCTTTCTTGCTGTTGAGGGGGCGAAGAAAGAAAGGAGTAATAGTCTCTCTAACGATTTTTTTGAAAAAAAAAATCGTTTTTACCTCTATTTTTTTATTTTACAAGAATAATCCTACATCGCTACGCCGTTGGGATCAAGTCACCCAATTGTTACGCGACTAGATCTAAGTCGCCCAACAATTACGCGACAAGTGGAGTAGTCGCTCAACAGTTTAGCGACTAGTCCCTTCGGCTACTAGTCGCTCAACTGTTGGCTACTAGTCGCTCAACGGTTGAACGACTTAGCCCCTAGTCGCTCAACCGTTGGACGACTTGGCAGCAAATAGTGGCCCAACGGTTGAACGACTAGTCGACGTGTCGCTCAACCGTTGGGCCATTACTTGCTGCCAAGTCGTCCAACGGTTGTGCGACTAGACGGTTGTATAGAAAGGCACACCCGGCCTCCTCACGGTCTCTTTTGTCATTTCTCTCCGGAGAGGAGAAAAGGAAAGGGAGAAAAGGAGAGGGGAAGTGAAGAGAGGGAGAAGGTCGAGAGAGGGGGAGAAGGAGAGGAGAAGAGAGAATGACGAGGGGGGGGGAGAGAAGGAGAGGAGAGGAGCTCGGGAGGTAAGAGAGAAAAGAGAAGGAATCTCATTGATAAGAAGAGGTCTTTGCGTGAAGGTAATAATCTAATCTGTTCTTGTTCTCATCCGAATGTAGGCAACGTGTCTCTACTTATTGGTTTAGCACGTATTTCGTGAATGTGTGTTGACAAATGGCTAGTTACGATGTTTGAAATATTTGCAGTGAGAAATCAATCATGTCGGAGCCCACAAGATTAAAAGTACACTACGGTGTTGATACGAATTCGTAAAGGTCCATACGGTGTTGACCTGAGTGGTTTCCCGCAAGTCAGTATGGTACACTCGGACGTGGAGAATGCTCGAATCGGAGATGTCTTGCGCTGGCTCACCGACAGCTTCTCTTTGGACCCCCTGAGGTGTGCAGTGTCATTCTACATGGGCTTTTGAGTCAGTTTACCACGCATATTTTGTGGGAGTTGAGCAGACTGATGCACACGGTTGCATGGAAGGGCTTTGTGGAAGGCTACCGGTGTCGTGGATACGAGTGCGTGTTACTCGTGCAAGCATGTTCGAAGGGAGTCGCACGAGGCCCTGCCGACGGCTATCATCCGGTTACGCCGCAACCACGTATCTCTTCCCACCGCAGCCTCCACCGTGCCTATGCGACTTTAGCTAGTGGATCGACGACAAGATCCACCCCTACGACATGTAGATACTGTTGTCACGGAAGAGGTGGGCTAGGGAAGACTACGAGGGTCGTAAAAGACGCCTCGAAGAGCTATAGGCTGAGATGGAGGATAAAAAGAGGCGGGAGAGGCTGCACAAGGAGCAGGAGCGCGAGCATATCAGGAAACGTGAGGCCGAGACGGCGCGAAAGAGGGCCATCACGGTGAAATCTAAGGTGCAAGGCGAGGAGTACAACGCCGAGCTAGGCCACAAGGGCAGATGGCCACGTTCGACGTAGTAGTTCGACTCTCTTCGTCCATATGTCCTATGTATTTCTAATTCTCTAAAGCCATGTGTGTACCGTCCTTGGTTCGTTAGCTTGCATGCCATATAACTCCCTTGTCGGATCAACTGTTGTGTTGTTATCGTTGCACTATTTCTCCAAAGTTCTCCACCGTGTATGAATTCTCTAACGCCTCGCAATATCACTTACCTTCCTACTTATGAATCATTGCTACCTCAATCGTCCTCACAAAATTCTTCAGAAATTTACCGCACTACAACAACATACAACGATCATAAAATGTTATTGCGAGTCTAACATATTTTGTACCCTTGAGAATCTACAAAAATCACAAACGGACCAACCAACCTTGTCACCACCCTTTATTCCCAATATTTGCTAAATGTATTACCTACAAAAATTGTCATTTATTCCCCACAATTATTTCCATCGGATTAATAAAATAATAATATTATTATTTTTAATCACCCAACCGGTGCACGACTTGTCGATGTGTCGCCTAACCGTTGAGCGACTAGTACAAGTCGCTCAACTGCTGGGTGACTTGTATACTTATCGCTCAACCGTTGAGCGACTTCTACAGTCGTCCAACGGTGGAGCGATAGGGGATTATTTCTGTAAAAAAACATAGGTATATTATTGTATTTCGGAATAAAAAGGATTATTTAAAAAAAATTCTATGTCCAACACTCTCAGTTAGAGTAAGGTATCAGACAAAACAAGGTCCTGATTAGTTAAGAAAATTTAGGATTGGAATCTCTAGCCTTTAAGCTCAAGACAAGAATAGCCCTAGCTACAAAGCCATTCACTGAGTACCGACACAACAGGAAGGAAAGACTTTGATTTGTTTCTCATGTTTACCCAGTACCGACGTATCATAGAGAGGGACTTCAGAATGAAGGTTTCTGCAAAAACAATATTTTACTTGCATCAGTCAAATTGTCTGTTTTTATGTTACAGTATAATATCAGTTCAGAATATTCTCTTTCATGCTTTTCTCCCATGCAGAGATTTGATAAGCAATCTTTGCCAGTTCTTGAATCCTTATACAGACTGTAATTTGCCTTTCAGCTTCCAATTGGTATGCAAACTAACCCGCCTACTTCAGAAAATGAGCTGAGCATTCATTATGTTTTCCACCTAAAAAAGGATTTTTTTTTTCACAAGAATGTAGATGAGGTAAGATGATTTCATCATCTCAAAAAAAAAAAAGTAAGATGGTCTCATAGGCTGCTTTGAGATAGTCAACAAATGCTCCCCCCCCCCCCAACTTTTCTAAGTGCACAATACGACATGGACATATTACCATATTTTACATCATAAAAAAAATTAAACAAAAAAAATACTCTTGCAATAAACCAAGATCCTTTTTTTAAAAAATAACCAAGATCCTATTGGTTGTGAATGTGAGTAGGGAGGGAACCTTTTTTCCATGTAGAGAATGGACGTTTTTGTCACCCTCCAATGGAACAATGGAAGTCACTGCCAACCATGCTTTGTGCCACTTGTGCCTCACATTGGAGGAAAGGCCCCAATACAAACGGTTAGCTTGTAACTCTTCTTTTTGTCCACATCAAGCATATTCAACTCACCAGTCGATGTGCCATCCATATTCTATACCTTAATTTGTCCCAACCAAACTTTTTATTATTATCTAGCTAGTGCTTGCTACTTTATGGAGTTGAATTGATTGATGTTAACCTTATTTTTACAAAATGTTTTGATCAAATGCTGTTTGTACTTTGAATCCTATTCTAGCATTTTCTGCCGTCTCCGGCCGGTTTTTGCTCAAAAGGGCTTAATCTATTCAAGCATATAAAATAAAGCCTACATCATGTGTACGACTCACGTAGAGGCAAGTAACAACGGTGACTACGCAAAGCATGAGGATAAGTTCCATTGGTTTTTACCTTATGCCCCCTTTTGTTCGAGTTCGATCCATTACAGAATTGACTGCTCGTATTCCTATTTCTAAAAAGCAGAGTTTTTGGCTGATACGACGGTATTGCTGGGTGTAATGTCAAATTTAGCCCTCTTCTCGCTGTAATGCCAAAATTAGCACCATGAAGCTGTCGACGGCCGACATGTAGCCAAGTCCGATCCCCAGGTGGCTGAACTCTACCTCCACTGTGCCCCAAGGGGCTAGACCCCCCGCCCGCCCACTCGGGAGGTGCTTTATGGTTTCATGTGGACCTCGGGTGTTTTATGGTTTTATGATTTCATGTAAACCTCAGTGTTTTGTGATTTCATGTGAATCTCGGGCGTTGCAGTCGTCTCCGGAACCGATGTCAATACGCACATAATGTATACAAATATAGTACAACATAAGCGCACAACATCTATACAATGTAATTACACACGGGCTACAATATGACTCACTCGTCTGAGCCACTCTCTGTTCGTTGCGTCTACATCTGTGTGCATGTCCTAGTCTTGTGTTGAGCATGTCCCGTACGATACGTGAACCGGTCCGAAGAGCGTGTATCGGTTTAGAGGGCGTACGGAGATCGTACAGTGGGCGGAGGTGCTTTAGCAAGCTGACTTTGGCCCAACTGATCGAGTCTGTCCAACGTCAATGTCGTCTAACTGAGTCATGCCAAACTGGCTACCACATGTCATCATATCTGTAATGAACGAATCAAGAAATCCGCCCTAGGAGGCACAACCCCTCAGGTACGATGTATGAGCGGCCTTCGGTTGCGGAGGAGCTCTAGCCTTGATCGTACGATGTAGTAGCGACCACAGAGGAGCTCTGGCTTTAGTACAGTACCCCGTACTGGTCAAGGTTCTGCTGAGTGTAGACTAGGGGTGGACACCTAGCAGGGGCGGATCAAGGACTTAGGGATGAGGGGGGTCAAGTAAGCTATACAATGTAAATTCATTTGATGAGGACGGCCAAATAGCACTAATAACAGCAATATTCCTCGAAATATACAACATTATAGTGCAAATTTGTCAAAGCATGAGGGGGATCTAGCCCCTACCAACCCCCCTCTCCCTCTGTCCCTGCACCCTGGGTGGTACGCTCCAAATCCTGGTGCCGTGTACTCCTCCTAGGCAGTAGCTAGGATGGCCACCTCCTCATCTGTTGATTCGTTGTCACCCCCACACTCAACTAAAGGCTACAAGTTGGAATGAGGTTAGGCGAAATCAATAATCAAGACCTAAGCTCAACATCAGGTACCTCCCCGATATGCAGGGTGGATGACTGACAGGGAGCGCTTCGACGGCCACCAGTCTGAGTAGGTTGTGTAGACATTGATCGCATAAGTGACGCATCCCAATGGACATGCAACTGAAAGACTGATGTTAGCACAACCTAAGGCATAATAAATAATCAGGACGTAAGTTGAACATAACTTACCTCCCCGATCTGCAATGCGGATGACCGACGGGGAGCGCTAAGGCGCCCGCCAGTCTCACTAGGTCGCGCTGACCTAGAAGGTGAGCACAGTCAGCCCACTCGGTGTGCAGCCTAATGGATGTCGTCTCTCGACCAACCGCAGCTCATGTTCTTGATTATTTGCTTGGACTCCGCCAAGATGGACTTGAGAGTACTAAGAAGCCCCGGAACGGTGTGATCTGGGCTATGGATGGCAGAATCCGATGCGTGTGAGATCCGCTGGATCTGGTCGAACTGAAGTGATAGACAACAGTTGTTTAGTACCAAACAGAAAAAAAAAATATCATGAATGAAACGAGCATAGGTTTTGGTTCTTTTTACAGTGTTGTCACGCTGCGAAGCGCTGTGTCAATCGAACGAGTGACGAAGCCTCTCCTCATGCGTGACCTGCTCCAGATGCTCTGGCGGAGGACGAGTGAGTCTGGTGCGCGACCGTGGTACATATCACTCGATGTACTCACGATAAGTTAGAACGTCGTACGACCACTGCTCCTGTACAACATCATTTTGCACCGTCTCCGTCCAAGCCGTAGTCCATTGATTCTAGACTGCCTTCCAATCCTCAGAATGTTGGCACGTCCTCGATTGCCTATATTCGAGAAGGATTTATGTGAGAAGAGCGGATATTGGTATGAACTATAAACATTACTCGGATAGAGTTGCACTCCTAAGTGGACAACTCACTCGAGCATCCTCCCATCGGGAGGGGGCACAACTAGATAGAGTTTGAAATGTCACATTACGCGCTGCGGTGCGTAAGGCTTCACCATATGGGAAAATACAAGGTGGCAGGTCGTCGGCCATAATCACTACTACAAAAAGGCTAATACTGGATGCCTCATCACAGACGGTTGACCAAAACCGTCTGTGTTAAATACAATCATAGACGGTTTTGGTTTAGCGATTGTCTCGTATTCTCGTCGCGCTAAAAACCGCTCGTGAAGAAGTAATATCACAGACGGTTCGTGTTGAAAACCGTCTGTGAAGTATCACAAGCGGTTCTGAACAAGAAGACGGTTTTCAACATGAGCCATCTGTGACTTCCCATCCTCATCACAGACGGTTCGTATTAAAAACCGTCTGTGATAAGTATTTTTGATTTTACCATGGCTTGAAATCACTAACACTCTGATTTTACCATGGCTTCAAATCACTAACACTCCGATTTTACCATGGTATTAGAGAGTTAGTGATTTCAAGCCATGGTAAAATTGCAGAGTAAGGAAAATTCAAAGCCATGGTAAAATTAGAGAGTTAGTGATTTCAAGCCATGGTAAAATCAGAGTGTTAGTGATTTCAAGCCATGGTAAAATTGCTGAGTAAGGAAAATTCAAAGTCATGGTAAAATTAGAGAGTAATGAAAATTCCAAATCAAGATGGTTTTTAATACAAACCGTCTGTGATAAGATATATATCACAGAAAGTTTTTAATACGAACTGCTCAGGATGAGATATATATCACAGAGCGGTTCTTAATACTTAATCGCGTGGATAAGTATCTTATCACGCATTCTAATACTAATCGCTTGTGATAGTATCTTATCACGCGGTTCGTAGATAAGAACCATCTGTGATATGTTGTCACAAACGGTTTTTGTATGAAACCGTCTGTGATTCGCAGCGCGGGAGTTCGAAAAATTTTGAACGCGCGCGCGGGAGGCAAAATGTTTTGACGCTGTCCTTATATATTATAGCCACCCCACCTTTGTTTTCCATCGCCTCTCCTCTCTCCTCCCCACACCGAAGCTCCAAATGACCACCTCGATTCCCCGTCATGCGGTTCAATGAGGAGACACAACCGACGACGACGATGAGGAGGGATGAGGAGGAGCTCCTTGTTGGCCGGAAGGTACGTGTACATCCCCATAATATACATAATTTGTTGGTTGTTTGTTGTAAAGAAAATTATCTTAATTTTGTGTTACCTAAGGTCGGAGCACCGCTGGAGGTTTTCAACCGTCTCTCCTTGCCGACGAGCTTGAGTCAAACTCGACGACATGCAAGAACATCTTGTGATATGCTGGTGAGGTACAGAGAGGAGCTCACAAGACCAATCCAAGAAGCCAATGAGTTCTTTAGGAGCTTGGAGGCACTTTGTAACTTTATTCTTTTTTTCCCATTCGGATGGGACGTTGTGAAACCTTTTGGTTTCCCTTTACTATAATGTGTTTGCCATCGAAGTTTAATTGATTTTAGTTGTCTTGCTAGAGGTTGCATATGGAAACTCTTGCTCAGCACATGATTGGTTTGGCTCAAAATCCGATTTTTTTGCAATAGAAAAAACTATCATAGACGGTTCGAACAAGAACCGCTCATGATATTATTATCACGCAGCGGTTCTTATTCGTAACCGCTCGTGATAGTCTATTTTCAGAGGCGGTTCAACAAGAACCGCTTGTGATAAGTAATTATCACGCAGCGGTTCTTGTTCAACCGCCTATGATAGTTTTTCACGCAGCGGTTCAAAAACCGTCTGTGATGACTCATGTCATCATGGACCCATAAACTCAGACAGCTCACAAAACCGTCTGTGAAGACCTTTTCTGTAGTAGTGAATCCGGCATCCTACTTGCATTGCACAGACAGTCCGTGTGGCACTACCGTGTTCACAAAATGTGGGCTCCATGGAGACCACATGATGTTGTCACCGTGCAACAACTCGAACTCGTTGTGGAACACGGGGTAGCACCTCGTCGGTCTGTCTCTAGCCTAGTGTAACTTGGCAGTAGCCCTCCGGGTGCCCATAGTGGGCCGTCTATGGGGTTGTGGAACTTGGTGTATAGGTGCGCTGCATTCCATATGGTGGGCCACCCAACAGGGAAGTGGTCCCAAGTCCACAGCTCTAGGAGCATACAGAAAATGTCAAGGACCGGTTTCAAATTGGTGTCGCACCGCGAAGCATCACACAACCCTCTATATGTAGTGGCGCAAAGGACGACTGATCCAAAGCTGTAATGGGATATCCCCCTAGGCTCGGCGTCAGCCAAAGACTCAGAGATGTGGATAAAGCTGGGGTACACCCAATCACCCTGTGTGGTGGAAAACAAGGCCCAACCGAAAAGATGCAAAAGGGAAGTGACAAGGTGTGTTCTAACAACATCGTCTAGTGCATCCGCAGGACATTGACTGAAATGTCTAAGCCATGTCCAAGGGACACCACAGGCCCTGTCTGGCACAGCTAGGCTGAACTGTTGCACCAAGCGGGCCTTCCAATCCGCCAACGAATGGGGTGGAATAAGTGTGTCTCACGTTATCAGGAGACCGGTCAAGAAGTAGACATCCTGGAGAGTGACCGTTATCTCTCCCCACCGAAAGTAGAACATGTGCGTATTATCTGTCAATAAGTGCTGACATGAGACTCTCGTCTAGGGTGAAGTAGCGGCCGACCTAGAGCATCCTCACAAAGGGCAATAGGCCCGTGTCCCGAAGGATTGGGACGTAGTGAGGGTCAATGTCTCAGTAATACTTCTCCGACCGAAGCACAAGGGGTGGAGGACCATCCTTGTCCCCGATGGTCCACAACTTGCTCCGGTGATGTTCGTCGTAGAATGGTTTGAGTACCTCCGGTAGAGGTATGGCTTGCAAGAGATGAAATGCTGAGTTAGTTTGGAACAAATCGAAAGGCGCAAATTAATAAAGACTAAATTAATTACGACAAAATAATTACCACTAAATTAATTACAACTAAATTACTATGACTAAATTAATTACGACTAATTAACTACGATTAATTAATTACAACTAATTAATTACTACTAAATTAATTAGGACTTAATTAATTGCGACTAATTAACTACGAGTAAATTAATTACATCTAACTAATTATGACTAATTAACTACGACTAAATTAATTACGAGTAATAATTAATTATGACTAATTAATTAGGACTTAATTAATTGTGACTAATTAATTATGACCAATTACCCAACACTAAATTAGTTACTACTTAAATGGTAATGATTAAATTAATTACGACTAATATTTATGACTAAATTAATTATGACTAATGTATAGGGAAAAATTACCTCCTCTTGATGTCGACCTTTCTATACTAATACAGTCCTAAGCACTGCTCTAAACACACTTTAATCGACAACAAAATCAAAACTCACTCGCTCGCTTAATTCTCTCTATCTCTCTACACCAAGCACGAGAATGAGAATGAATTCGAGAATGGGAGCGAGAGCGACGCTGGTTTTTATAGTCGTGCAAACGCATTTTCCGCTGACCACGAAGCGATGGGGGGAATCAGATTCCCTCCCGCGGGGTGTGTTCTTTGCATGCATGTGGAGGAAGCAGCGTGATGGAGGTGACAGATGGGACGGAGGGAGGGAATCCCACACCGAAAGCAACGGGAGGGAGAGTGTAACATCCCAATTTTCTGAGCCTTTTTGAAAAATTTTAAACTAAAAAGAACCATTTGGTTTTGTTGGAGCCCCAAAGCTTTACTTGAGATTTTCAGAATTTGAGTGTTTAAAATGACTAAATCAAGCTTCAACTAATCCAGAGTTTGGTTTATTTGGAGTTGTTTGAGTTCTGGTGTGGTCCTTCCCTTTCTCTGTTCATTCTGCTCTCCTCTTGGCCCAGCTTTTTCTCTCGAGACCTCCCTCTTGCTTGGATATTTCTCTATGTCTAGACCTCCCTCTTGTTGGACTTTTCCTCTATGTCTAGACCTCCCTTTTGGTTTAGACCTCCTCTATGTCTAGACCTTCCTTTTGGTCTAGACTTTCCCTGTGTCTAGACCTTCCTTTTTGGTTTAGACCTCCCGTTCGGTTTTGACCTCCCCTTGGGTCACGACCACCCCCGAGGTGCTCCAAGCTCAGGTTTATATTTCAAACATCCTTGATTTCTAAAATTCAAAGTTTGGGTTGAATTTCTCCTTTCTGAACCTTCCTCTCGTTTAGCCCTCTTTCCTTCTCAAGCTTAGCACCTCCTTTTAGTTCATCTTGACCGTTAGGACCTCCTTTGATTTCATCTTGACCGTCAGGATCTCCTTTGAGTTCATCTTGACCGTCAGGACCTCCTTTGAGTACATCTTGACCGTCAGGACCTTCTTTGAGTTCATCTTGGCTGTCAAGACCTCCTGAGGAGCACCCGTGTAGACTCATCGGGACCACTCATGATCTCCTCTTTGGACCTCCTTGTCCATTGGACCTCCCTGTCCTTTGGACCTCTTCGTCCTCAGGACCTCCCCTGCAGGACCTCTTGGTCTTTTTGCAAAGACCACCCCCTGGTCTTTTGCAAAGACCACCCTCGTGGTATTTTTGCAAAGACCACCTCTTGGGTCACGACCTCCTCGTTGGTCACGACCACTTCTGTGGCCACGACCTCCCCTGTTGGTCTTTTGTAAAGACCTCCCTTGTTAGTCTTTTTGCAAAGACCACCCTTGCGGTCAAGACCACCCTTGCTGGTCACGACCTCCTCCTTGGTCATGACCACTATATTGGTTTGACCACCCCTCCCGTGTGTATGACTGACCCCACTTGTCAGTCTTGCTCACCTTCCTCTTTCTTTCTCCTACCACAAAAGTCTGTGCGCATTAAATGCCATCACTTCTGTGGTACCTTGTTGTCCTTCTTGTCTTCTCCTTCACTTGCTGGTCATACCTTGTCCTATTTCTCCTTAGCTAGCTGGCCATACCTTGTCTTGTCCTTCACCTACCTTTGACCTTCTTCTTCATCCACCTCTGACCCATGCGTCTCTGAGTTTCTCAGTGACTTTCCTTCTCTTTCTTCCCTGGCAATAAATAGCCTGAGTAGCCCTCCTTTCATCACCTTTTCCTCTACAACTCTTTTTGCTCTCACCCAATTTTTTTTCTCCGTGCTTGAAGCTTCGCCAAGGAGTCCATTGAAGCCGCGTCGTCGTCTCCTCACCGCCAAGAAGACCACTAGAGCCTGCACCGCAACCTTGCCGTCGAAGAATTCGTCGGAGCGCCCGCGCCGCCTTCAACCGTCGCCGCCATCCATCGACCTCCCCCCCTCCTTCAGTCACTCTCGGCCTTGGTGAGTCTCTCCGTGCCCTGATCTTTTCCCTTATCCCTACGACCACCTGGTGTGGTCGTATTCCTTGTACGACCACGTTGCGTAGTCGTAGCCTTTGTTGGACCTCCTCCTTCTTTGGATCTCTTGAGGGCCTCCCTTTGCAAAGACGACCCTCTTGGTCTTTTGCAAAGACGACCCTCTTGGGTCCTCCTCAGGACCTCTCCCTTGAGACCTCCTCAAAGACCTTCCTAGACCTCCTCAGGACGTCCCTTGACCTTCTCAAGACCTCCCTTTTGTAAAGACCACCTTCTTGGTCTTTGCCATCCCCTTTTGATCTTTTGCAAAGACCACCCTCTCAGTTGGACCTCCTCCTCCTGACCCGTCGGACCTCTTTCGACCAGGTCGTTGGACCTCCTCCTAGCCCGTTGGACCTCCTCCTGAGAGCCCGTTCCTAGTTGTCTTTTCTATTCTTTGCTGTTATTTCTAGTTCGGTTTGTTTGGAGTTCATTTGGATCTTTCTTGGTCTTTATTTGTTTTGCTCCGTTCTCTCGTGGATCTTTACGTCTCCGGGAAGCTTGAGCTCTATGAAGGAGTAGTTTCTCGAGCTTTCGAGCAAGGCAAGTTACACCCTTGATCATATTGAAACCCAATACTTCAAATTATTTATGTTCTGTTTCAAATTATTACCGCATGCTTATTTCAATTCAAGTAATTCAATCCCTGTTTTAACTTTGTAGTTATTCCTAATTCCATTGTACAACCAAATTTGATTAATGAATTGATCACCCCTTGTCACCATAGTAAAAGCTAGTTGGTACATTAGTATGAACTAGCATGTGTTGCAAAACTTTATGCTTAGTCATGCTTAGACCTAAAAAAACCTTGTTTTGGGAAGTCTTTCTGACAAAAGACCAATGTTGTCAAAAATATTTTAACCATGACATTGGGTTGTCATGGAAGTATGCAAATGTGTTTGAAAGGCAAGCAAATGGAAAAATTGGTTTGGACTTGGGCGAATTGGTTGTCTAGTGGGTGCATGTTTATGCACGGGATCAACGAGGGTTGGTTGAGGCCCAGGGTTTGTTGGAAGTTGCCCAGGTCAGTTAAGGACCGTTCTTCGAGCCATATCTTGCTAGCCACATGTGCAACCACATGTCCTAAGTATGGGGCTGGATCTGGCAGACTAATTTGCAAAGTTCCATCGTGGTCGTTCCTGTTGATGCGGTGGGTAGTTGTGTTATGACCTACGTTATTCCCACCTGGCGCAAGAGGGGGCTTTTCCAGCGGGTTTCTATCCAATGGAAGCAAAACCTTAGCGAGGGTGGACTGCGGTGGAATGGCACATTGCAGAGGCATTGTCATGATCTCTAGACCACTTACCTTCGGCAGTGAGTGGTGGTATCGACGGATGCCAAGCAAACTAGAGAAATCATGTCATGTGGGTAAAGTGCGCAACCTCTGTAGAGTATAAATCTATTCGAATAGTCGTGTCTACGGTCATGGACATGCTAGCAAAGCCACTCAAAGTTAGACTCGGTTTTGTTTTCAAAGGACTTTGTTAACTGTTTTGGATGTCTATCCAAATGGGTTTGGGCGGGGAGCCTTGTGATAGGAGGGTATCCTTCACCACGTGTGATAAATGTTATCCAACTATAAAACTGAGATTTACAAAATGAATTTTAGTTATTGTTAACTGCCTTGGAACTTAGTAGAAGTATTTAGAAAGAAACATGGCTTTATGCAAAAACAACTCTATAAGCCTTCCTTTGATGATAACCCTGTATGCATGTCATTCTATTATTTGACGGGTGTAACTTGCGAGCACGGTTGTGGTGCTCACTCTTGCTTGGTTCATAATTGAGCAGGTGAGGACATCTTCAAGAAGCCTGAGGTCCGGGACGACTAGGCTGCGACCTCCAGCCGATTGCTTGTGGTGAATCGGGTGGTCTGCTGCTTTTGGTCTTCTGCTGTGTATAGTTTTGTTAGCTCTTAAGCCGCCTTTGTAATCAACTCAGTTGCTATTAATAAAGCTTGCGTTTGATGAATGTTACCACTTTTGTGTACTGTGTGAGCTAGCAGCTGATCTTGGGACTAGCTCAGTTTGCACAGAGAGCTTGGGGAAATCCCCGGGCCTCACGACCACCCTCAGACCTCCCAGGTAGACTTGATAGACCTCTCGGGTGGACTCGATAAACCTCCGGGTGGTCTGAAGGACCTCTCGGGTAGACTTGATGGACCTCTCAGGTGGCCCTGGGAGTCCACTCCCGGGTCTGGTCGTGACAACTTGGGGTTTAAAACCCCGGGTCCTTACAGAGAAGCCAAAAGCGACGGGAGGGAGGGAATCCCACACCCAAGGACAAGACTGTGTCAAGGGGCACTTTGCATGGTGAAACCGTGCCTCAGGGGCACGGACGCGCTAGGTCCGGCCCCCAGGGTACTGACTTTAGCACGTGGCGCGCGCGGGGAAGTCCCCATCCCCCCGGGGCACGATGGAGGTAGAGTCCACCCCCCCGGGGACCGGATTTGGCTACGTGTCAGCCACTGATAGCTCTGTGGTGTCATTTTTGGCATTACAGCTGGAAGAGGACTAAATTTGGTATTACGCCCGACAACAATACCATATCAACCAAAAACTCCTAAAAAGCATAGGTACATTAAAAAAAAAGTGCTACTATGCATACAGTGAGTCCGATGTGTCACGAACAGTGGCTAATAAGGGGTGGAATTCAGGAATCATTTGTTCTTTTGGAATTAGATTCCAAGACCAATTCCCGGGAGCCACACAGTGTGTGATCAGTGATTTTCCCTTGAATTCTACCTTGTTACGAAGGGTTGCCCAACAATTTTATACATGTCTAGAATCAAATCCACGTAAGTAAGGTCTACATTGAAGGAGTCAATACAGAGGATCTATAGTATGAGAGTATTAGAAGCGATTTACACCTCCCGATCAAAAATCAAAGGCCGAGATCAATTGATGCAATGTTTTTGCTACTATGGTTTTTGTCACGGTAAAATTGCTACAGTACTTCCCCCACTGTTGCTGCACTGTTTTGCTAGAGCACTACGACTGAGCACTGTTTACTCTCTCATGAAACACTATTTATATGATAGACCTCTACAGTACTACAGACGATTCGAATCCCTATTGGTTGGCTCGAGAATAAAGATTTTTTTTTCTTTTGAGAAGTGCTATGTATATATTGGAGCATGCATGACTCATGCGCGCACATGACACTATGACAGCATATATCCAAGATCTAAGATGCAACGTCTTTATCTGCCTTTCCAAGCTAGCCAGATCAGGTCCTCCTCCTTTAGTCCTCCGCAACGAACCAAAAGTGCACTTGTAAATGCTCACATGTGTGGATGCTCTCCACTACGCATGGATTTTTTTTTTTTGGCAAAATTGGTTAATACCTTACTTTTGTGTCATTGACCGATACACATCTAAATTTTTGTGTATTTATCGAAAGTAACTAAAATTTTATGGCGATTTGTCAAAAGACACTGAGACCAATATAATAATATTATTCGTTGTTTTGGAGAGATAAACAAATCAAAATGACCTTCATGCCCTTATCTTCTTATTCCTCCATGTTCCTTCTCCGACGATCCCCTCATGGTCGGCGGCAAAACCCAGCAGAAATCGATGGAAGTAACGTGCGCATGGCATGTTCCCGGAGTTGGGGGGTTCCATTTTGGTGGTCTAGGTTGGTGGGAGAGGTGCTGGAAAAGCCGGTGTCATGGCTGGGCCGGGGAAGAGGACCCAAGGCGGCGGCGTCGTGGGCTCATGGCCGAGGGAGGAGGAGGCGTGCTACAGGCTTGTGGCCGAGGAAGAGGCGCGAGCGGCGAAGTTGCGGAGGGAGCCGAGGCGGTGGATAGGGCTGGTCAGCGAGGAGGAGTGTGTCGTGGCCGAGGAAGAGGGCCCGAGGTGGCAGCGGCGTGGGCTCGTAGATGAGGGAGGAGGAGGCGTGGTGCGGGCTCGTGGTCGAGGAAGAGGCGCAGGCGGCGATGTTGTAGAGGAAGCTGAGGTGGCGAATAGGGCAAGAGAGGAGCAGGTCAGTGAGGTGCATGGTGCCGTGTCTAGGGAAGAGGCGCAGGCAGCGACGGTGGTGACGTTGCAGAGGGTGACAAGGCAGCGGATGGGACAAGAGAGGAGCGGGTCAGCGAGGAGGAGGGTGCCGTTGGTGAGGAGGAGGAAGCGAGAGACAAAGGGGAGGGGGAGGATGGCGAAGACGGGGCGGGTAGGGCCGATGGAGAGGAGGCGGAGGAACTCAGGGGAGGCGTGTCAAGGGAGAAGAGGAGGAGCTTGCCGGCCCGGAGGGATTAGGCTGAGAGGGTGGCAGAACAGACGGTGAGGGGGGAGGGGTGGGGAGGTCGGCAAGGGCGAATGGGTCGAGCGCAACGAAGGGCTCGAGGGCGACGTGGGAGGGAGGGGTGGGAGGAGAAGGAAGAAGGAGACCGGGTGAGCAAAATAGACTTTTTACTGACCTCTATCCTCTTCAGCCCAATAATATTATTATATTAGCCTCAATGTTTTTTGGCAAAGAACCACAAAATTTAGTGTCTTTTAACAAATAAGTGAAATTTATGTGTCTATCAGCCCATGACATGAAAGTTAGGTGTCACATAGCCAATTTTGCTTTATTGGTTAGTACGATAAGTGTTGTTTTTTTTCACCTTTCGTGCCAGAGAAGGCTTGACAAATCTCAAATCCAAGTACACTGCTATGCCTAGCTACTACTCAAACATTTTACAAACTGTCGGTTTCACATCTCCTACTTAGGTATCAAATCGGCTTCGTAAGAAATATTTTGTACATTTTAGCACCATTTATGAACAGCGATGTATCGCCTTAATCTGTCTCTTCTGTTTAAATTCCATATCGATGTTGTAAAAAATATATAGTAGGTGTTGCAGTGCCTGTTGATCCATTAGCATCAGATGGACCCACCAACCATCGAAACAGGGTGTAGAGTGCAGTTAATTTCCCATGGATTCCTCTGCAGAAACACAATGTGGAGAAAAGAATGGCAGTGGCATGTTTGTTGGGGGGGCAGATGGAAGTGAATTGGTGTTGCTTGACTAGCTACAAATCGAAACAACTGAGCTACAGTGCCAGTACACTAATAATACTGCCTCCAAGCCAGCGTGTACATCACCACACACATAGTTTATTGGGAAAAAATTTGCTCAATGATACATAAGTTAAAAAATAACAATCTAATGTGACGATGACAGATAGACTATAGAGTCACATATCAGTGACATATCAAAATTATTTTTCAACTCATGGTATCTGTGTAATGTTACTGAGCAAATTACCCCTGGTTTATTCTAACTCGGATCAGATATATGTACAGTGTATTCCTTCCTTGACACTCATGATTACGCCAACTAAGGGCTTGTTTGGATAGGGATCAGAGCCAATCCCTTTGGATTGGAAGGAATTTTAGTTCAAATTTCCAATCGGTTTGAATCGAATCACAGTGTATCCAAACAAATCCTAATTGGGGGCACACCACTTCATTTTTTTGCTGCTCTAGATGTATTTAATTAGCTCGAAACAGTGCTTAATCAGCGGAGATTAGCACATGGGTACTGCTAGCTCCATCACCTCCCGAAGTTCCAAAAAGTGTTAATTGCACTTTGTACTCTCTCTCTCTCTTTTTCTTTTTCGAAGAACGCAGTTTGTGCTTAAGGACGCGGATCCGCTGCAGGAGCGGGAAACCAATGTATACTACATATGCGTGCCTTTGCGCCCTTTATAAACCGCTCGATCGGGCTTTGGATGGTCGAGATTGAGGCGACGGAGAAGGCATTAAGATCCAGAGGAACTCTGAAAGTCCATCTCACCCGAATTGATGTGCAAAATCGGTTTTTATCTTGCTGTTTGTGCTGTTTATTCCTAATTATATCTAGATCCAGCAATTAGTGTACTGTACATAAACTTTGACAGATTTATGGTCTGGTACGTACTCGTGCTCATGGGCCATGGAAAATTGCAATAATAAACGTTGCTCCGGGAGACTTGTGAAGGTGAGCTGTAACTTCACTAAGGTGAGTCGTAACTTTCTGAGGGTACTCTCACATGGACCAGAACATAATCTTGTGTTGCAATTTGCAGGTAAGCAAATTCATTTTTTTTATCAACTGTTGTTAGAAAATTTCAAGTCCCATCTTTTGTTTATTTCTTGAGTTTGGCATGAACATGTCAGTCAAAATTATCTTGAGAATAGATTTATCATTGCTTCCAAATATTTTACTTTTTTTAGAGAAATCAGTGTGATTTCATTAACTCATGGCTGCACAATCGCTAGCCACTTTAGAGAGTACAATGCTGGTATTGAGTCCGGCCATACATTTTTACTACAAAATATTTACGCTCAAATCCATTGTAAGAAGTGTAGGAAGATGAATAGGCTGCAATGGATAATTGTATTGAGACTCGAGAGCGGTTTATATAGAGTACTGAGCGGCGGAGAGAGCCGGCTCTAGATCCGGGCGGAGAGAAGCCCGTCAGCGCATCCAATGAGGAGGAGGCCGGATCCGGGCAAGGCACCGCCGGATCCGACGGGGAGGAGGCTGGATCCGGGAGCAACGGCACCGGAGAAGGACCTGATCAGCGTTGACGAAGACGGTGGCGCCGACGATGGTAATGGTGACCACAGGCAGCGACACTGCAGCCCAAAGGGGCGATGCAGCGGTAGCCCGTGCATGTCGATGGCATGACCACAAGTGCGGGCTCCTGGTGGTGCGACGGCTCGTACTCGTGGACGACGCACTGGCGATGATGATCCGGTGTGATGACGACGGTAGACGGGACGCTCGGAAGGCCGTGGAGGGAGGGCCGTGTCGACGAGCGCGTCGCGTCACGCCACGACGTCATCGGAGGAGAGGAGGTGCTAGAGAGGTCGAAGTCGAGGCGGTGAAGTCCGGAGCCGAGGAACGTCGACGGGTCGGTAAGGCGACGCAAACCGATCTATGATCGGGATTTTTTTTAGAGAAAACCCGATCTGAAGATGATCGGGGAAAATTCTAATTGGTAGCCGATCGGATGATCGGCAACACGACTTAAACTATGGGTTACGCAGCCCCCAGGAGAGATCATGGAGACGAGATCATCTCCCAGGGGCGGCGCGGCAGAAGTTGTGGAGGCGGCGGCTCAGGAGTAACACCGCTTTGATACCATATAGGAAGATGAATAGGCTGCAATGAATGATTGTATTGAGACTTAATGACGGTTTATATAGAGTACAAGGCTTGAAGGCCAAGAAGCCTCTCCTAGAGATAAGGTAGATATCATGGGATTATAAATCCTAAACTACTAAATATAGAAATATACCAATATACTCTGACAATCAGCCGTTGATAACTGTGCCGACGGCAACGGTTGATGCAATTTTCAGCCTCTGAGCATTGGCTTCTCTTTGCTCATTCGATTCTTGACAAGAAAATGTCGTTTTCAGAATGCGATTCTGCAAACGATATCCAGACCAACTTATCATTTGTCTTGAAATGATAACCCCCAGATCGATCGAGTATTATTGTTCCATCAGGATAAATCTCCCTGCAACCAACTGGTAAGAGCCTGAGATAAATCATATTAATTAAGAACAATGCATATGGTTTTTTTCCCCACTTGAATTTTTCTCTTGAGAAGGTATGGTCTCAATTCTTAAACCAACATATATATCACAATTAGTCCTGACAACCAAAACTCCTTTATATATTGAATGGAATCTGTCTATTCTTGCTCCTTTCAAAATTCAAACCAAATCTCCTCGCAACCAACCGCAGATACGAACCGAAAAACCACATCATATCATTTTTTTCCAACATATATTTAAGCGGTGATAAGAATTCTCAAATCAACAAATCATGGTTGCTCCTGGGAATAAAAAACCATTATTTTTTGTTCTTGCCGCCCCCCTCCAAATTATTAGGGCATATCCAAACAGATAAGGATTTTTATTAACTCTCTTCTTAATCCTTATCCACATTATCTTGAGCGGGTCGGGCCCACTGGAGGTAGGTGGCGCCGGGCGCGTTGCGTCTCCGAGCAAGCTGCTTGATAGGTGCTCCCTCCATTCTTGAAAGGTTAACGCTGTTTAGGGAGAATTATCAACTACTTGACGTCGAGAATATAAGAATGGAGGGAGTACTAGCTACGGCTCGTTTCAGGTCATGTTTAATAGTGTATTTATTATCGTTATTTAGCTATGTTATATCAATAAAATTCTATGTAAAGAAAAGAGGGAGAGAAGAGATAGCATATGTCATCTCTTTTTGAAGAGACTGTCGTGCATACGAAATAAGATATGATATATTAGTCTACTCTAGTTGATATATATGTCCGTTTCAAAAAAAATTATAAAATATAAATGTTGGAGAATATGCTAGAGACTATCTATTAAAGATATTATCTTTAAAAATAATATAATATATGTTAGAGACAAGATTATCTCTAACTATTAGATATGCCCACTGACCGGTGGGTTCAGTATTTTCTAGGGCCCGGATGGCGGCCACTCTTGCCGGCGATTTGGAGGACACGTGGCGGAACATGATTGCCTCCCCATCGCATGTGTTGGACCAACCCTGTCTGACGTGTCGTTTTGGATCCATAATAATATCCGAAACAGTGCGCGGTCCAGAGGATTTAGAAATAAGGGCTTGATCTTCCGATTCTGCCCTCCCTAAAATACTATTGAATTCTAATGTGGATTATTGGCACATTCCATGGAAGATATGCGAATATTCCCGGTGGACTTTGCCACGTATTTTCCAAGTTTGAAATGCACGACAGCATGCGTGTTTCATTTTGTATCTTGCTTTTTTAGCTTGACAGACCATGAGAACATATCTGGTGTTACCAGTAAATAATTGTGAAAAATTTCGAAACAAATTGGCTAGATAGATCATGATATAATGAAACATCCCGTATAAATTCAAATGAAAATGAGATGTATAATAAAATATGTGTTATTTTCTGAATTTTCCATAACTATTTACATCATTTTTCAAGAGGTGATACTGTGATAGCATGGTAGCACCGTAAGGGCTGGTAGCGCTACATATGTTCTCGACAGGAGATCATATGTGTAATAGTGAAAAAAAACGTAGTTAAAATATCAGTGTAAGAGTTTATTCATCACCATCCTTCTTCATCACAACACCAATAAAAAAAAGATAAGGAATTAGATTATGTAAAAAAACATAGGATAACCGTATAGACCAATCCAACCTAGAATAAAACCACTCTTTAAGAGCATTTCAAGTGTCTGTCTAGAAGCTTGTCGGGGGGCATTACATCGACAGCCACAGCGACATGGGCTCAACAAATGATGTAGTATGTGATAGGAGATCATCCCGCCACTTAGAACTTCCTAAGTAGTGGCAGCGTAAACTAATAAGGCGATTGAGCAAAGAAAAAGGATGTTTCGTGAGCTTTGATTTCTAGTCGCTATTCTCGTATAGTCCTAGCCCCTCAGTGGGCTAGTATGGTCTTTTTATTACGGGATCTCACTCTCCTTTTTCTTTATTCAGATTTTGCTTGTGAATCTCTTTCCTATCTTTAATTGATTGGCAGAGCTCATGTCTTCGTTTCAAAAAAAGTTCCTCAAAGCGCAATGTGTCCCTAATGGCCAGATTTGGTGGGTTGTTCTTGGTGGGTTGTTCTTGTTGCACCCACTTCGAGTGCTTGTCGTTCACACACCCTTTACCAGGAGAGGGGGAGAGATATGGCTAAAATGTAGATAGCGGTGGTAGTCTACACGCGGGGAGTCAACACAAATGTATAAGTCACAGCCCTACGGGTGTCGACACAAATGTATAACTCCACAGGAATTTCAATTGCGCTTATATCCATCATTGTATGACTTGGGTTCAAGCTTTCCGCAGCCCCTATGGGTGTCGACGCAAGTGTACAACTCCACAGGAATTTCAATTATGCTCATATCCATCATTGTAGGACTTGGGTTCAAGCTTTCCCCAGCCCCTACGGGTGTCGACACAAATGTATAACTCTACAGGAATTTTAATTACGCTTATATCCATCATTGTAGGACTTGATGGAATCCTGACGTCTACCAAGGAGTGTGGAAGGATGGGGAGGCCGCAATTGAGGCGAAGCCAGGGATAGGTGGATGCATGTGAGGAGAGGCACGAGAAAAGATGAGGAGAGGATGATTTGGTTTTGATGACACACCAGCCAACTTATAGCTTGTGCACTGGAGGAGTTATTACACAAGGTTTTTATTTTTTTTGAAATTTGGCCGGGAGCACTGCCATTTAAAAAGGTAATGATTTTTTTTTTGCTAAATGGCACTATTTGAAACGCGTTAGCAAAATTGACACCCTCGAGGTGTGAACAAAAGCGTTATTTTTGTAATTACGACTATGAATACACTATTTTTGCTAATACCACTTTAAATAGTATCATTTCGGCCCAAGATTACCAACCGAGCAGTGCTACTACTCGGTGATTAAACAAAGCTGTAAAATGAAGTGGAACTGCATGTATAGTCAACATTAAGACGCCTACGATGTAGTGTTTTGATGTTTTTTTTTCTCCTCTAAGCATCGTTTGGACTTTGGAGGACATGAATTGCAACTAGATTCCTATAGAAATTACAACACTGTTTCCGCCAAAGTTCCAGCAACAGTGACCGGCTTGCTACCGTCAAGGTAAAATAAATAACGACCATTCAATTAGCCAGCTGCGTTTATTGTACCGTGTTAACAACTCCTAATTAACACCGGGAGGCCGCCATAACTCCAGGCTTGCCGGGCCCACGCCACAGTGACCCGCACGGACGCCCTTGCCCTGCCGTCTCAGCGCTAATCTACTCGCGAGTCGCGAGCGAGCGCCTAGAAAGCTACTTCCCCACCTCAAGCAACCAAAGCAAAGCCAATCCAAGCACTCCGATTCAAATCTCTCTCTCTCTCTCTCTCTAGCTAGCTAGCACGAGGCGAGCAAGCCATGGCGGAGCTGCCGCTGGAGGCAGGGCTGCTGGACTTGCGCCCCTGCAAGCTCTCCCCGAAGCCCTCGACCCCGCCGCCGCTGCCCATGCCCACCCGCCGCGCCCCCTCCCGCTCCCAGGCCGCCGCCGCATCACCTCGCCGCGCCGTTCCCGAGCTCCACTCCACCACCGGTAAGTATATATTAGCTCGCGCCCCTACGTGCTTGCTTGCTTTCCCCCTAGCTCCTTCGTCTTCATGTCCTTATTTGGTTCGGCTTGCTCTGTTTTGCTGTGGCCGCAGAGCTGGCGGACGGGAGCATCGTGTTCCGCTTCGCGCACCGGCACGAGGAGGAGGACCCGGAGCCGGAGGCGGCCGGAGGGTCCGGCCCCGACGCTAGACGCGCCGCTGCCCCGGGCTCGCGGGGACCGGAGCTATACGTCGCCGGCGCGATGTTGGGCGCCCCGCCGCGGGTCGAGGAGCCAGACCCATACTCGGCAGAGGTGTCCGGTGAGGTTTTGCCGGCGTCGTCGGGCGCCGGCCCGGAGGTGAACGCTGGCGGGAAAATCGGCGCCGTTTCCCTGGCGCTCGAGGAGGCGCGCGAACAGGCGGTGGGTTCCAGTGTCGGTGTTGAGGCCGAAGCCGGGTTGGCCGGTGGGAGGGCGCTTATCGGGGGCGAATCTGAGCTCGATGGTGACGGCAATGGAGTTGAGGTCGCCGTGCAGACGCGTAGTGTAGTGCAGGATACGACGGGGACGGGTTTGGAGGAGAGCGAGACCGTGGAGGTGGCCAATGGAGAGGCGGAGGCCACGGGGACGGCCGGTTTGGAGGGCTCCTCCGAGGAGGCGGAGGCGGAGGTGGCTGCGTCGGAAGGCTCCACCACGCAGGATTTCGACATCGACGTCGACACGGAGTCTAGCGGCTCCAGCGGCGACGAGCAGGGGGCCGCGGAGTTCGAGGTCCCCATCCCAACAGTGGTGGTATGTGTTCCCCCGCGTGCTTAATTACTCTATTATGTTTTTAGACTTGCAGTGCAGTATAGTGTTCTTACCATCGTCAATTTTGCTATGTTCGATGTTGATGCACCCATCCTTGCAACTGAGTCTTGTGTGATGTGATGTCTCTGCAAATTTCATCTGCAGTAAAAAACTAAAAATGATAGTAACTTTCTGAAAGGATGCTGCGAAAGATGGTAACTTTCTGCTGTGGTTAATTAACTCAGTTAAGTTTGGATTTCAACCTGTTCACGATTGGTTTTCTGATCTCTATTTATAGAGAAAAATCAAAACTTGCTAGTGATTAAGATATCGCGGGTTTCTGGCCTCTAGCTATGGAGAAAATTGAAAAGTTACTAGCGGTTAAGGTACGATGGTTAACTATCCTCAAGGCAGTAGCAGCTGTATACTATCACCAGTACAGTTGCTAAAGCTTATGAACACAAACTTGCAGAATTCTGTGCATAGTCTCGAATCTCGATTTCCTCTTTTCTATTTCTGGAGGTCATTGACGGCCATAACTTTTTTGTTTTTGTGAGAATCAGTTGTTACACCATCGCTTTCCCCATCTGTTCATATTCTGGATCGTGTTTGATATCATGTGTTGCTGTCATGATATTTTTGTTTGGTTCTCTCCTCGCCTTATATGACCATATCTTGTAGGGGGCCACATCTTAGACTAAAAGACATCGTCTGTGCTTGAAATAACACATGAGATAGGTATAACATGTGAAGTGACGCACACATACCCCTTGAAACTATGGTCTGTGGAAATTTAAGCACAAAATGGAATTGTCCTCGTGAACAAGACGTGTACTTGTGGGATATTATGTCGATACCTCTTGGTGGTTTGGGTTGGATATTTGCAGGTTAGGGGCTAATGTGATCCTCCTTTTTCTTTTCCTGTAGGAAGAAGTTAGCAGCAAGGTGGATTGGGAAAAGGACACTTCAGAGGTGAAGAGTTCTGATAGGTATTACTTTGCTGTCTTACTTTTATTTCAAGTATTTCTAGCCATAAAGCGGTCAGTAATAGCTTCATCTATTTGCATGTAAGCTTATGTAGTAATAACTGAGTGCTTCTGTTGCTGTTAAAGCTGGATATAGCCCATATTTTGTCTTCATTTAGTTAAGGCATGTCTCTGTCACGACTCACGAATCATGCAAAGCCTATATTATGGCCTTTCCTGTCTTTATGCTTTTAAAGAAGAAATACAAAATATGCTTTAATCATTTTGTCATGTTCCAATTCATATGTAGGATGGTTCCAATAGACACAACAACGCTTGTGTTGGCCTCAGGTGCTGCGATCTTGCCTCATCCTTCAAAGGTAATAACTGTCCTCCATGTTCTCTTTCAGGCAATATATTTTTACTCTTTTGTATATCTCTTATCATAAGCCATCAGAAGGCCAGTCCATGCTTCCCCTGATGCTTTAGTTATGATATTTGTATAATATTTCCAGGTAGCGACAGGCGGAGAAGATGCATATTTTATCGCTTGCAATGGCTGGTTTGGTGTGGCAGATGGAGTTGGCCAGTGGTCATTTGAAGGTAAACCACATGTTTTTTCCCCTTGCCTTTGATTCTGTAGCTCAACGTTATGAATCATGCCTGGCCTTCTAGGCATCAAGTTTCCTCATTTCCAGACACCTAGCATTATCCATCAGAGACTCAGAGCTCAGAGGAATGCTTGTTCTTTAGAGAAAACAACTAGAAGAATGTGGGACAAATTTCCTTTCACTGCTTGGTATTGTATCTTCTGTGGATGTTGGGTGGAAGAACAAAGCATTATTGACTGCAGAGAAAATCAACTAACTAATATGCTTTCTACATACACCAACAAAAGGCTACCATGCTGTTTTGTAGTCGAAAAACAACTTTTGCACACTTTAGGCATACTTTGGAACTCTTATTCTTTCTGGCATTTGGAAGATTTAGAAGAGTTAAAATTCTTAAAATTTTGCTGTAAGGGAAGAACAGCTTCGTGAGAAGTTGAGAACCGATTTAAGCTTCTTTGCATCCAGTTCTCTAATAAGGCTCAACCGGTTGAAAGGAAAGTAAACAGATCAAGTGCCACCATAGACGGGGTGATGACAAGAACAAAGTTGTAAGGGTTAGACAATGATCAATGAACTGAACAACAATGGTTTAATTCCCTTTCCTTTTAGAATTTCTTGTCCTGGAAATGCTAGACATGTTGCACCTACTATAGCTTCAAAGATATCAAGCTGTATATGCCCTTACCTCTTAATATCTTATTCATAATTAATTTATAATATTTGAGTGATCAAAATGCAGTATGCCTATACCTCAAGTGTGGATAAGTATGTAGACTAACAAGTTGACATACAAAAAGTAGAAACTAACAGGAGCTGCGAGATAAATATGGGTTGAAGATCTGTACTACTACACACATTGTACCTACTCCCAGCCAAAAACTATTGGACAACACTAAAGAATACGAAATATACTACTATTGAATATATAAGGAAATGGAAGTTCTAGAATCAGTTTATTGTGACTTTGGGTACAAGAAGTAGGAGCCTCATTCTTTAGGAGAAGAGCGTTCTTCTGAAATGTCAACCCTCATGGGCACAGGCCCACCAGGTCACCACAGCCTCTATATGAGATACAAGGCAGACAATCTCTGCTTGAGACCAGTGAAAAATGTATGGGCTGGTAACCAGTGAGGGGCGGTAAAAAAAATTAAACCTCCCAAATAAATTCGATGGGACCCACTTTTGAGTTCAAATTTGTTATTTTTTTGCAAGTATGATCTACATTTTCATCACTATTTTATGTATATTTCAGTATCTAGTTCATCTCTACCATTTTTCGTAACTTTTTCGCAAAAAATCAAATTTAATTTCAATAAATTTTGGGCAGTAACCAGTATACCAGCCTTACAGATAACCCCTGATGTTTTTTCCTAACCGAGATGTTTTCCCTACTTAAGACACAGTCTTCAAGTTAGGGGTGCAATAGTGTTTGTGTTGGTTGTACTCTCAGCAACTATATTAAATTTGACCTACATGTGCCTGACATATGTGCAAAACTGCAAATTGAAACTTTAGTGTATCATAATTGTTCAGGGGATTACCACAGTGGTAAGTGTTGTTGTATTGTTGTACTCAGGAATAAATGCAGGGCTTTATGCAAGAGAACTGATGGATGGTTGTAAAAAATTCATTACGGAGAATCAGGAAGCTACGGATCTTAGACCTGAGCAAGTTCTTTCCAAGGCTGCAGATGAAGCACGCTCTCCTGGTTCGTCCACTGTCTTGGTTGCCCACTTTGATGGCCAGGTCTGTTCTTTTGATCAAGACTCTTTTCTTATTTTTCATTGAGCAATGGTGGTGTACCCTGGTACTCATTGCACCTGTCAATGTTACAGTTCCTTCATGCATCAAACATTGGAGATTCTGGGTTTCTGGTCATAAGAAATGGAGAAGTGCACGAAAAGTCAAAACCAATGGTTTATGGTTTCAATTTCCCCCTACAAATTGAGAAGGGAGATGATCCCTTGAAAATTGTTCAGGTTCATACTATTACTAACTTTGTACTGTTAGTCATGCACCACCATATAAATAATTTTTAACACTTTGGTTCATTTTTACTCTGTTTTCAGAATTATACTATTGATCTAGAGGAAGGAGACGTCATTGTAACAGCAACGGATGGCCTTTTCGACAATGTCTACGAGCAAGAAGTAGCCACCATCATCTCCAAGTCTTTACAGGCAGATCTAAAACCAACGGTCAGAATCAACTTACCTCGTAAAAATGCCCGGTGCGACTCTGAAGATTAAATCATCACATGACTATTCCACTTGCAGGAGATCGCCGAGCACCTGTCTGCCAGGGCGCAGGAAGTGGGGAGGTCTGGAGCGGGGAGAAGCCCATTCTCAGATGCTGCCCTCTCAGTCGGGTACCTGGGTTTCAGCGGGGGCAAACTGGACGACATAGCCGTCGTCGTATCCATCGTCCGGAAATCCGAGATTTAAATTATACAAGACCCATCCATGAAGAGAAGCTCTCTTGTTTGGTTGAAGCTGCTCTCCCAGCGAGCCGGCCGTCAGTATATATTGTACAGCAAGGAGTGCAGTGCAGCTGTGTGTATGGTGCTTCCCCAAAAATTCAGGTATGACATGATACACCATGCCTGATGGGCAAGAGGCCAATGGCCTGTGTAAGTAATCTAATCTGCGAACGTGGCTGCCCCCTGTTGCCCATGTAAAGCTTATGCGCCACTGTTCGCGATTTTTGGGCTATTGGAGTGTGATGAATTTAAATGTAAGGTTGTGGTCCGATCCTCAGCTCGAGTTGTAAACCATGCAGTGGCAAAAAAAAACAGCCATGTATGCAAGTTGCAAGACAACCGTGCATAGGAACGATACATTCATGAGCAACATTGATTGAAAACTTGTCAAGTGGAAATTGCCGCGAGATGCCTCTCCGCGCTGGCAACTGTAACTCTCGATTCATTTCGCATTTATGTCAGATGTTTACCGATCGATGGATGCTGCAAGCTTGCAAGCAATGGTAGGCAAGCAGAGACCGGAGTGGCATGAATGTGACTGCAGCAGAATGTGGCGGCAATTCATCGTAAGATGGAGGAGCGTAGAAGAGGACTGATTACCGCGCAGATAGATCCCTTGAGAAAGCTTAAGACGTCTACTGCATATTAAAATGTTTACAGAAAAATACTGCATCCAATCTAACAAAACGTGTCCATCGATCATCATCCAGCAACTAAAAACAGGAAGTGGGAAAAAAAAACCAGCAGGAAGTAGAGCTGATCTTTGATTAAAAGTTCCAAATATTAGGATGACCGCTTCTACTTATCTCCATAAGCACAGAAGTATAGAAGAGGAATAATTCCTTCCACAGTTCCACTCAGCGGCGGATAAGTGGCGGACCCTTCCTTCAGACATGGTTGGGTGGCCGCCCAGCTCCTCTGCCACCTCCCCCTCCCCCGCTGGACCCAGGCCCAGCATCCACGGTGCCGACGGACGGCGAGGAGACTCCTGAAGTGCCGAGCGGATGTTGAAGAGGAAGTTGCTTCGTGGTCGTGGCCTCGTAGGCTTTGTCCAACTGGGCCTAGCCTACCAAGCCGGCCGGTCCATTAGAAGGCCGCCCACGCCCACGCCAGTATTTTCTCACAGCTCACGATGCGCTCTGCTCCTCGCTCACTAATGCCTCCTCAGTCCTTTCCTCGCCTAACCCTAACAAAGCAATGAGCGGCAGCGGGCGAGGCGAGGCGAGGCGCGGGCTTGCGGTAGTCAGGGGGCAAGGGATCGGGCTTGCGGTAGCTAGGGGGCAAGGTGAGGCCACAAGGGGCGCGCGGCAGCAACTGGCAAGGGCTCAGGCCGTCGGGCATCCGACATGCAGCGAGTCGGAGAGGCAAGGCAACCAGGGGTCTTTAGTCTACACTTACGACTCCGTTCTACCTAAAATTTAGTCTTAGGTCGCCCCTAGTTCCACTCTATTATACACCACATAATTAAAGGCTTCATGCAGCAAAGAGCAGAACCCGTACACAGTCTCCATCATCTCATGAGTACCAAAAGGAGTCCAAAAAAATATACAAAACACAGGGAGCAGAGGATCCAATGTTGTATTTCTGAGAGTTCTTTTGGTAATTTATCATTTGAGAAAAGAGAAAAGAAATGGGAAAAAGGAAAAGTTTGGTGAGGCCCACCTGTCATTAGGAGTGATAGAAGTGATAAGGTTGAGACTTAGTCTCAACCACCAGGAAGGCAAGCGGCTGTTCGGATGGGCTCTGCCCATCGTGAGTGGCGGCGCATGCGGGTGGTTTTGGCGATTTCGTCGTCAGCCGTTAGCTACGCCGAGGTGATGAGGATTAAACTCTCGATGTATTACTTTAATACATAATAAAAGACAATATGTCTTCATGGTTGTAACCCCTAATGTTCACGACCTCCGTGGTTGTAAGGATTCCAGAGGTTATTTTAAGGATACCTTGGTCAAACGAGGACATGTACCTAGTCCCCGACTAGATGACTGCTTGTAGAAGCAATGAACTAGCATCCAGATCTGACTCCGGGTATATTCCATATTGTGTGATGAATGAAACACATGTCATATTTGGTCCATACCACGCGACGTTTCATAATCTAAAGACACTGACAACAACCACCTTATGGTTGTGTGTCTCACAGGCGCACAACCGTGGAACGGTTGATAATTTGTCACTCATTGCCTCCCTACGACCGAACGCGTCACTTCCCAACAGGCGCCACTTCTAGGAGTAACTGCCGCCACTTCGTCAACTACTTAAAGAAGAACGCAAGCAGCACAAAAGGAGGAGATCGAATCCAATACGGAAGATCAACAGACGATTGGATTTTAATAGCATAGCAAGCATTACACTCAGTGTAATTAGGATTAGTCCACCGCCTTGTCGAAGGCACCCCTTGTAATAGCCAATTCATAACAATAAAGAGCCGTCCCATTCTCTTCCAAGAACTCTCTGCCATTTTTCTCTTTTCATTTCATAAGATCGGCGACTCGATCGTCGACAGCTGGTGCCGTCCGTGGGGAATAAGGCGTTGAGTTCTTGAAGATCACTTCGCTCAAACATTCCTCATCCACTTCCTTTGTTCCATTATCGTTTATGCGAATATGGCAGAGACTTGGAATGAGGAAAACTGGTTCGACTTGGTGGACTACTCCAACCTCGACAAGGACATATGCATCTGCGCCATGGAAGAAAACAAGATGTCATCGTTCTCTTCCGCCTCCGCCGATTCGCCAAGCGCAGAGAAGCTCTCTTGTTTGGTTGAAGCTGCTCTCCCAGCGAGCTGGCCGTCAGTATATATTGTACAGCAAGGAGTGCAGTGCAGCTGTGTGTATGGTGCTTCCCCAAAAATTCAGGTATGACATGATACACCATGCCTGATGGGCAAGAGGCCAATGGCCTGTGTAAGTAATCTAATCTGCGAACGAGGCTGCCCCCTGTTGCCCGTGTAAAGCTTATGCGCCACTGTTCGCGATTTTTGGGCTATTGGAGTGTGATGAATTTAAATGTAAGGTTGTGGTCCGATCCTCAGCTCGAGTTGTAAACCATGCAGTGGCAAAAAAAAAACAGCCATGTATGCAAGTTGCAAGACAACCGTGCATAGGAACGATACATTCATGAGCAACATTGATTGAAAACTTGTCAAGTGGAAATTGCCGCGAGATGCCTCTCCGCGCTGGCAACTGTAACTCTCATTTCATTTCGCATTTATGTCAGATGTTTACCGATGGATGGATGCTGCAAGCTTGCAAGCAATGGTAGGCAAGCAGAGACCGGAGTGGCAAGAATGTGACTGCAGCAGAATGTGGCGGCAACTCATCATAAGATGGAGGAGCGTAGAAGACTGATTACTGCGCAGATAGATCCCTTGAGAAAGCTTAAGACGCCTACCGCATATTAAAATGTTTACAGAAAAATACTGCATCCAATCTAACAAAACGTGTTCATCGATCATGATCCAGCAACTAAAAACAGGAAGTGGAAAAAAAACCAGCAGGAAGTAGAGCTGTTCTCTGATTAAAAGTTCCAAATATTAGGATGACCGCTTCTACTTATCTCCATAAGCACAGAATTATAGAAGAGGAATAATTCCTTCCACAGTTCCACTCAGGGGCGGACTTCCTTGAGACATGGTTGGGTGGCCGCCCGAGCTTCCCTCCTCTGCCCCCCCCCCCCCCTCGCTAGACCCAGGCCTAGCATCCACGGCACCGGCGGACGGCGAGGAGACTCCTGAAGTACCGAGTGCCGAGCGGATGTTGAAGCGGAAGTTGCTTCGTGGTCGTGGCCTCATAGGCTTTGTCCAACTGGGCCTAGCCTACCAAGCTGGCCGGCCCATTAGAAGGCACTGCCCACAACCACGCCGTATTTTCCTCACAGGCTCACGGTCTGCTCTGCTCCTCGCTCACTAATGCCTCCTCAGCCCTTTCCTTGTGTAACCCTAACCAAGCAATGAACGGCAGCGGGCGAGGCGAGGCGAGGCGCGGGCTTGCGGTAGTTAGGGGGCAAGGGCTCGGGCTTGCGGTAGCCAGGGGGCAAGGTGAGGCCGAGGGCGCAGGCAAAGCAATCAGCAGGGCTCGGGCCGTCGGGCATCCGCGTCAGATGGTCGGAGAGGCAAAGCAACCAGGGGTCTTTAGTCTACACTTACGACTCCGCCCTACCTAAAATTTAGTCCTGGTCGCCCCTAGTTCCACTCTATCATACACCACATAATTAAAGGCTTCATGCACCAAAGAGCAGAGCCAGTATACAGTCTCCATCATCTCATGAGTACCAAAAAGAGTCCCAAAAAACACACAAAACACAGGGAGCAGAGGATCCAAGTGTTGTATTTCTGAGAGTCCTTTTGGTAATTTATCATTTGAGAAAAGGGAAAAGAAATGGGAAAAAGGAAAAGTTTGGTGAGGCCCACCTATCATTAAGAGTGATAGAAGTGATAAGGTTGAGACTTAGTCTCAACCACCAGGAGGGCAAGCAGCTCTTCGGATGGGCTTTGCCCATCGCGAGTGGCGGCGCATACGGGTGGTTTTGGCGATTTCGTCGTCACCGTTGGCTGCGCCGGGGTGATGAGGATTAAACTCTCGATGTATTACTTTAATACATAATAAAAGACCATATATCTTCATGGTCATAACCCCTAAGGCTCACGACCTCCGTGGTTGTAAGGATTCCAGAGGTAATTTCGAGGATACCTTGGTCGAACGAGGGCCTGTACCTAGTCCCCGACCAGATGACTGCTCGTAGAAGCAATGAACTGGCATCCGGATCTGACTCCGGGTATATTCTATACCGTGTGATGAATGGAACATATGTCATATTTGGTTCATACCACGCAACGTTTCATAATCTAAAGACACTGACAACAACCACCTTACGGTTGTATGTCTCACAGGCGCACAACCGTCGAACGGTTGATACTTTGTTAATCATTGCCTCCCTCCGACCGGACGCGCCACTTCTCAACAGGCGCCACTTCTAGGAGTAACTGCCACCACTTCGTCAACTACTTAAAGAAGAACGCAAGCGGCACAAAAGGAGGAGATCGAATCCAATACGGAAGATCAACAGATGATTAAATTTTAATAGCATAGCAAGCATTACACTCAGTGTAATTAGGATTAGTCCACCGCCTTGTCGAAGGCACCCCCTGTAATAGCCAATTCATAACAATAAAGAGCAGTCCCATTCTCTTCCAAGAACTCTCTGCCATTTTTCTCTTTTCATTTCATAAGATCGGCGATTCGATCGTCGACAGCTGGCGCCGTCCGTGGGGAATAAGGCGTTGAGTTCTTGAAAATCACTTCGCTCAAGCATTCCTCATCCACTTCCTTTGTTCCATTATCGCTCATGCGAATATGGCAGGGACTTGGGATGAGGAAAACTGGTTCGACCTGGCGGACTACTCCAACCTCAACAAGGACGTATGCATCTGTGCCATGGAAGAAAACAAGATGCCATCGTCCTCTTCCTCCTCCGCCGATTCGCCAATCGCAGAGATTAATGAAATCGACCGAATGGATGAGGATACACTGCCACCAATAATGGCGCTCTCAGAGGAATCGCTCGTTCCGACCAGTTCGGAATGTCCCAACACCTCTGCAAGCCCAGTCAATCCGATTAGCAGAAACAACAATGGGAGCCCAGCGCGGCAACTAGAGAGTCCGAGTACTCTTGATATTGTCATGGACGACCAGTATTCGCCAACGGCTCCTACGTATTCCGGGGGCCAAACGATATATGGTAATGGTATCAATGAAGTTATCACCGATTGCTGACCAAGTGGGCATGGTGAAACTCAGCATACGATCGGCGGTTAGCGGGATCAGGATAAGTCCACCACAAAGCCCGCTAGAGGTAGTAATCTCCGACCGCTCTCCATCGTGGAAACTCCTTGCAGAAGCGCTAAAAGGCTCTCCCTTAGCTACGACGGGAGTTCCTCGGAAGATCACTATTGGCACCACGAAGTTAACACAATCAGAGATACCAATCCGAATGCCATGCACAGTCCTCTACGAGTTAACTCGCTACCACCTACTGGTGAAAATAGTACAGGTGCTCAAGCACCAACTACCGGAGGCAACCGAACTGATGGATGTGCATCAGTTAATTCACCTGTTCCTACCCCCTCGCGAGTAAGGAATCAGGCAGAGCCATCTGGGAGGTCGAGGGATAATTCGACTCATCGGATGCCTACTGCAAGCGAAAATTTACCACGACCTTCAGTAACTATACAAAACCTGCAACGAGTTCGGGATATCTTGAATAATCTAGACCCTACTTTAGTAGGAACTCCAGAGTATGCTCAGCTTGCAGGTCAGGTGTCGGAGATCCTCCAACAAACCATGCGGCGTACAGAAATGTACCGGGAGCAGAGGAATTCACAAAATCACACGATGACCTCGTCCCAGCGCTCCTCTTTCAGTAGAGGACAACATGGTCGTGCAGAGGATCAAGCAACACCAAAACCCCCTCGTAGGTTCCGACCAGAAAATCAAGAGGGAAGATGGCTCTTCACAGCAGCCACTCCTCCTCCTCGCTAAGAGGAACAACTACTTGATTCAGGCGATCTCAGGCATCATCTGAACCAGGTAGGTGGTCAAATGCGTTATCATAACGTCCACGACCGGGTTAGGACACCAGATCCTAGATATGCAAATCTAAGGAACCGATCCCCGACTAACTATAATCCGGCTCCTTTTCAGAGAAGGCGCCACGACTCCATTACGGGATGCCGAGTATTTTTGGCAGGTCTCTAAGCTGTTCGTTGGCCAGACATGTTCCGACCAGCCAACATAGAGAAGTTCAATAGGACTCAGAACCCAATAGAATTTCTTCATATTTATTCCACCACCATCAAGGCCGCTGGTGGTAATAATAACTTAATGGCAAATTATTTGCCCACGGTCCTTGAAGGATCTGCCCGGTCATGGTTGCTTAACCTACCAGTCAGATCTATCTATACTTGGGAGCAGCTCTATGATACTCTGATTGCCAACTTTCAAGGGACGTACGACTGCCTCGGAAAGGAGGATGATCTTCATCGGATGAAGCAGAAGATCAATGAAACTCTTTGATAATATATTAAGAGATTCAGTCAGGCTCAGAATTCCATCCCAGAGGTCGTAGAATCTTCTGTCATCTAGGCCTTCAAAGCAGGGCTGAGGAATCGTCGGTTTACTAAGGATATTGCAATAAATCCTCCATGAATAACTGTCGAGCTTTTCAACATGGCAGACAAATACGCGGCCGCTAACGAAGCGGTTAAATGGTATGAAGCCATTGATCGGAATGACAAAAATCCCCAGCTTAATCCCCAGTCGGTGGTCGAGCTTTCCGAGGACATAGATGTTCCACTAGAGGTCATACAAATCGATCCTAAGAACATGGATGCTCCACATATCGTTGATGGTTGGCGCCGTCACGATCACGGTAGAGAATGGATGACGTCGATCTACAATTATCTTCAGCATGACATTATTCCTGATGATGATGTAGAGGCTGATCGCATAGCACGAAAAGCCAAATCATACACTCTGATCGAAAGTACCTTGTATAAACGAGGATCTCACGGAGTGTTGATGATATGCATATCTCAAACGGATGGCATTAAGCTGCTATCCGACATTCATGGATGAGTCTGTGGAGCACATCATTCCTACAGAACATTGGTCGGTAAAGCCTTCAGGCAAGGATACTACTACCCAACTGCCCTTCATGATGCAAAAGAGCTCGTGGCGAAGTGTGTACAGTGTCAATTTAATAGTCGACAAGTACATCAGCCGGCATAAGCTTTGCAAACCATGCCTCTTTCTTGGCCTTTTGCAACCTGGGGACTAGATATTCTGGGATCTTTTTTAAGAGCACCCGGGGGGTTTTGAATTCCTTTTCGTTATGATTGACACATTTAAAAAATGGATAGAAGTTGAGCCAGTTGTTAAAACAACAACTGAAGCCGCTAAGAGATTCCTCACAGAATACGTGACCACACAATTTGGAATATCAAGTCGTATAATCACAAACAACGGTACTCAGTTCTCTAGCGAACATTTTCAGGAATTTTGCGAAGATCTAGGTATCAAAGTACACTTCGCTTCTGTCGCTCATCCGCAGAGCAATAGAGCAGTAGAGTGGGCCAATGGTATCATAATGCAAGGAATAAAACGCCGAGTGTTCGACCAGTTAATCAAACGGTCAGAAGCTTGGGTTCAAGAACTTCCTTCTGTGTTATGGGCTGTTCGAACCACGACCAGTCGTACAACCGATAAAAGTCCATTTTTTTTCCTGATTTATGGTGCTGAAGCAGTGCTTCCTCCAGAACTGAAAATAGGCTCTGCTCGTATCGATTGTTTCAATGAGAATGATCAGATTCAACGAAGACTCGACGACGTTAATTTCCTTGAAGAACGACAAAATCAAGCCCTCATACGATCAGCAGTTTACCAACAAGCCATGCGAAGGTACCACAGTCGTAGGATGCAACCTCGCAGCCTAGCTGTAGATGATCTGGTTCTACGGCGAATTCAGAATCAGGCTAATCGCAATAAACTTTTTCCTAGATGGGAAGGTCCATACACTGTGGTCGAAGTCACCCGACTTGATTCGGTACGACTAGCTATGTTAGACGGGCGAGTTTTGTCCAACTCTTGGAATATTGACCAGTTGTGTAAGTTCTTTGTATAATTGTATTTTCCATTATTTTAATTTATTAATAAGGATGCATTTCCTTTACTTTCCGACGAATGATTTTGTCTATATATCTGTCTTTTCATCTGGTTTGCATACTATTGTTGCCTCATTGGTCGGAGAAGACCAAATTCTCTCCGATATCCTTTCTAAGGATCTCTATTACTCTATGGCTACGACATACAAGTCAAAAGCCGTAAGGGTCTGTCGAGACCCAAAATTAAGGTTCGGGACCCTCTGTGTTTAAAGCACTAGCCCAGGATTGTGCTAGTGCACACAGTGTCAACAAAGATGGCAATCGATCCATACAAGCGAATAATAACATAAACGATTAACTTTGATTAACAAATAATGGTTTTGACCTTAAAGTCGAGTTTACAACTATTGAGCCACGCAGGCTAACATAGGAAATAAGCGGCGTGAAACATAAGCGGTAGTGGCACCCCATCGGTCCGCCACGAACAACCGATCGGGATCAAGACCTTCGATCGAGGCACCTTCGATGTACTCGTCCTCGAATCTTTGGTGAAGACTCCTCCTCTGCTTGATTCGTCAAAACAAGCGTGAGTACACACCGTACTCATAAGCCACACCACGAGATGCAAAATATATATATCTTGGCTTTTTACAAAGGAAGGCATTCATGGCTCTTTTGCATAAATGCAACTTTTGCAATTAAATACAATTAATAGATTAAAGGCAATTAAAACAAATAGACGATAATAATTTTAACAAGTTATTTCACAAAGACACACACACGACCTAATAGGTTATTCACATAGCTAGATGATTTAATCACATAGCTCCCTTCCCACACAGCTTTATGAAAATCTACCCTAGTGTCAAATCCCGAGCATTGTCCATGACCATGACGCCCTTATTCAATAGATTAAGTTACACTCTGCGAGTTTGTACACTTTACCCACAAGATACAATTAGTGTAGCTAACACTAATCATAACAAAACATTTCAGATACCTTATCCTACTATGCTAGGCCGTCTCAAAAGCAGGCATGTGGTCATACAGAAGCTCAGTTCAATAAGCGCACATGGTGAGGTCCTTAATTGACCAAGGCAAGACTTCCACTAACTAAACCACATAGACACACATATTTTAATATTCACACACCCACACAGTCCACCCTTTCACACAAGTATCCACCCCTTGCCTCGGTCCAAAACCTTTTACCACCGGTTGATTTAAGTGCAACATATGCCACAAAGACACATAGTACACACAGTTTGTTCACAGGTTTCATATTCACTTAGTCAATTTATAACAAGAAGATACATGACAAGTGAGTCGTGGCATGGCTAAGCAATCTAATACGCAACTAACCAACCCACGTTGGTGCTACAATATTACCAACTAATTATCCACTAGGGCGACAAGGAATCAAGGCTTAACAATTACACAATGGAGGCATATCAATTTGGAATTAACTACTGCACCCAAACGCTTTTAAATAAATACTTGAATTAAGATGCGATAATTTGAATTAAAATACTTTTATAAAACTGGGAAGCAAAATGGTCAAGGGCATAGCTTGCCTTGAAAAGGATCTAGGAATTGATCTTGGTGGTGGAAAGGTCCTTCTTCTTCAACTCTTCGGTGAATAAGTCGAAGTCTACTCGCAAGCGACACAAACAACAAAACTAAATAAAAACCAGAAGCAAATAACTCCAATAAAATAATCAAAAATCTCCAGTAGATAGATCTGGATTTTAGACGAATTTAGAAATTTGAAAGAATGGGTTTGGAGTTAGGATTCAATTATTATGAATTTTACAAATTTTAACCTAGATTTGGAAATTAAATAAATTCTAAATTCTAAAACTAAACTGAACTCCAAATTACATAATTATATGTTATTTAACTAGACAATAATTTTCCAAGATTTTAGCAATTTAAATCATCCAATTTGATTTGGGATTCAAAAGATATGAATTTTACAAGTTTTAACATATCTCTTGAATTTTAAATGAATTTCTAAATTTAAACAAAAGTCAAATTTAAATAATTTTGATTTGATTAGCTAGATCTTAATTTTATATGAATTTAGAAATTTGAAACACCCAATTTGGAGTTTGGGTGCAAAAGTTATGAATTTTACAAATTTAAACCTAAATCATTATTTAACAATTTCGAATTATTTTTCTAAAGGAAATTCTGATTATTGTGCAAGGTGACGTCGTGAAGGATTTTCCGGAAATGAAATAATAAAAAAACGACATGTGGGGCCCACATGTCGAGATGGCTCTTCATGAGATCGGGTCTCTAGAGCCTCTAAATCTGGGGCGGGGATCGCCACGCTGCACACACACGCGCCGCCGACGCGCGCCACGCAGACGACACGCTGTAGTGGGCGAGGTGGTTGTCGGCGTGGGCGGCGGCGAGCGGCGGCGACGGAACCAAGGGTCCCGCGAACAGCCAGGTGACGGCGATGAGTGGTACAGGAGGTGGAGAACACGGGATCTCGAGGTGTACTCACGGGTGCTTCTGACGACGGCGGCCGGCCGGGCGAGGTTTTAGCGGAGGAGGAGGTGCGGGCTCGACGGCGACGGCGTTAGAGTGCTCCTCCAACGAGACGAAGGTGACTCGAGGTTCCTCTCGATCGCGATGCCAACGGTGTAGGCGTCGAGGCCCGGCGGCCGGCCAGACGGATTGCTCGTCGAACAAGCGGCGGCGAGATTTGGTCTACAAGCTCTGCGGCGGCTCAAGGGCTCGGGAGAGGTGTGGGTTGGGGATTTGAGTTGCGAGGGCGCGCGATCCGGGGTGCCTTTATAGGGGCCGGAGGCACCAGTGGCGTGGCGACGAGGAGATCGTGGCGGCGGTTGCGGAACGTGGGCGCAACCGCCGCGAGATGAGGTCGTGAGGTGTGGCGGTGGGGTCGTGGGCGTCGTGGCGCCTGCGAGAGGACGCAGGAGGTTAGGCGCCCGTTCTGGCTTCGGCGTTGACCGCCCATATGAGCGATTCTTGCGAGAACGCGCGAGACGAAGACGGCGAAGGTGGCGACCTCAGAAGGGCCCGGCAGCGCCGAGACAGGAGGCGGCCCACGCGAGGAGAGGCGAGAGACAAGCAAGCGAAGCGGAGATCCAAGCGTCCAACTCAGATCGGACGGCTACGGAGGATTGGGCCGAGATGAACAAGATCTTGCCGAGGAAATCGGCCCGAACACTATTTGGAGTTTTAAATAGCTTTTTCTTTTTAAGAAAATAGCAGAAATTCAAATAAGCAATGGAAAATAGCAAATAAACTTGGAAAAATTCCAGAAAATTCTAGAAAATATATCCAAGCTCATAGAATCCAAATAAAATAGTTTTGACCATTGTTCATGTTGACTTTAATCAAATTAAATTGTTTTGTTACTCAAAGTCCAATATTAAGCTTTTAAATTAAAATCAAATAAATCCAAATGGTGAATTTTCCCACTACAACTTATTTAAAAGATTTTTAAAAGCTCTGAAAATTGGGATGTTACAGGGTCCTAGTCGTGACCATTCAGACATTGGTTCTCACGCGCGACCAACACTCTTTTCCTAAAGAATTATACGAGTAACGGGAGCATCACACAATCAACTACATATAGTACTAGACATGCTATAGATTTCGGGGACTATATTTCTTACCTTCAACAATCTATTCTACTCCTGTTTTGGCTATTGGTCGAGACACAGAAAGCCTCCTAGTCGAAGTCTCTTCTTCTCCGCACGTGGTCTTGCCCACTGGAAAGAGCTTTCTAGCGACGGTCCATTTCTTATGATCCTCGCTGCCAGTCGGAACTCAAGCAAGAACACGTTTCGCGAAGTGTTTCTTTTAGTCTCAAGTTCTTAGCAACCCTTACGACCAGTTTTGGATAAGATATATAAACAAGTTTACTTGTCGATTTTTGCATACATATTTGCATACTATCTTATCAATCAATACAAGTCTTAAACATCTTCTATCCACATAAGATACTTCACAGTATTTCGATTATGGAAATGACCTAAGACTAGTCAAAATCACAAGTTGGTTCCGACCACATTGATTTCCTAGTGACACTTAGATCATATTTATAACAAAATCAACATATGCACTGTACCGTGGTCGTAACTATTGCTCATTTTCTTGGTCTATTGCTTCTTTAGTAAAGTTCTCCTACTATACAAGCAGTCGGGGGCTAGGTAATATATGAATATTTGGCGAATTTAGGAAGACAAAACAAAGACTTCATTGATGATAAAAGGTAAGTTTTATTTACAACTGTTAAAATATTACATTCTTTTACTTCTTGGAGCCACTAGACTGATCGTTGCGTGGAGACCCGATCTCTATTTCTTTTGCGACTTTATGTCTGAAAGGTGCCATTTCTTCAAATATTTTGGTTGCTTCTTCTCCTGTGCAGTTTATGTCTTTCTCAACAGTTTAGAGATTTATAGAAAGATCATAGACTTTTAGTTTTGTCAAAGCAAAACTAACCGTGCATAGGAACGATACATTCATGAGCAACATTGATTGAAAACTTGTCAAGTGGAAATTGCCGCGTGATGCCTCTCCGCACTGGCAACTGTAACTCTCATTTCATTTCGCATTTATGTCAGATGTTTACCGATCGATGGATGCTGCAAGCTTGCAAGCAATGGTAGGCAAGCAGAGACCGGAGTGGCAAGAATGTGACTGCAGCAGAATGTGGCGGCAACTCATCATAAGATGAGGAGCGTAGAAGAGGACTGATTACTGCGCAGATAGATCCCTTGAGAAAGCTTAAGACACCTACTGCATATTAAAATGTTTACAGAAAAATCCTGCATCCAATCTAACAAAACGTGTTCATCGATCATGATCCAGCAACTAAAAACACGAAGTGGAAAAAAAAACCAGCAGGAAGTAGAGCTGTTCTCTGATTAAAAGTTCCAAATATTAGGATGACCACATCTACTTATCTCCATAAGCACAGAACTATAGAAGAGGAATAATTCCTTCCACAGTTCCACTCAGGGGCGGACGAGTGGCGGACCCTTCCTTTAGACATGGCTAGACCCAGGCCCAGCGTTCACAGCACCGGTGGCCGGCGAGGAGACTCCTGAAGTACCGAGTGCCGAGCGGATATTGAAGAGGAAGTTGCTTTGTGGTCGTGGCCTCGTAGGCTTTGTCCAACTGGGCCTAGCCTACCAGGCCGGCCGGTCTATTAGAAGCCACTGCCCATAGCCACTCCGTATTTTCCTCATAGCCTCAGGGTCTCCTCTGCTCCTCGCTCACTAATGCCTCCTCAGTCCTTTCCTCGCCTAACCCTAACCAAGCAATGAGCAGCAGCGGGCGAGGTGAGGTGCGGGCTTGTGGTAGTCAGGGGCAAGGGCTCGGGCTTGCGGTAGCCAAGGGGCAAGGCGAGGCCACGAGGGCGCGCGGCAGCAACTGGCAAGGGCTCAGGCCGTCGGGCATCCAGCATGCAGTGAGTCGGAGAGGCAAGGCAACCAGGGGTCTTTAGTCTACACTTGCGACCCCGCCCTACCTAAAATTTAGTCCTAGGTCGACCCTAGTTCCACTCTATCATACACCACATAATTAAAGGCTTCATGCACCAAAGAGCAAAGGATTCAAGTGTTGTATTTCTGAGAGTCCTTTTGGTAATTTATCATTTGAGAAAAGGGAAAAGAAATGGGAAAAAGGAAAAGCTTGGTGAGGCCCACCTGTCATTGGGTGTGATTGAAGAGATAAGGTTGAGACTTAGTCTCAATCACCAGGAGGGCAAGCGGTAGTTCAGATGGGCTCTGCCCATCGCGAGTGGCAATGCATGCGGGTGGTTTTGGCGATTTCGTCTCCGGCCGTTAGCTGCGCCGGGGTGACGAGGATTAAACTCTCGATGTATTACTTTAATACATAATAAAAGACTATATATCTTCATGGTCGTAACCCCCAAGGCTCACAACCTCCGTGGTTGTAAGGATTCCAGAGGTTATTTCGAGGATACCCTGGTCGGACGAGGGCTTATACCCAGTCTTCGACCAGGTGACTGCTCGTAGAAGCAATAAATTGGCATCCGGATATGACTCCGGGTATATTCCATACAGTGTGATGAATGAAACATATGTTATATTTGATCCATACCACACGACGTTTCATAATCTAAAGACACTGACAACAACCACCTTACAGTTATGTGTCTCACAGGTGCACAACTGTCGAACGGTTGATACTTTATCAACCATTGCCTCCCTCCGACCGGACGCGTCACTTCCCAACAGACGCCACTTTCAGGAGTAACTGCCGCCACTTTGTCAACTACTTAAAGAAGAACGCAAGCGGCACAAAAGGAGGAGATTGAATCCAATTCGGAAGATCAACAGACAATTGGATTTTAATAGCATAGCAAGCATTACGCTCAGTGTAATTAGGATTAGTCCACCGCCTTATCGAAGGCACCCCCTGTAATAGCCAGTTCATAGCAATAAAGAGCAGTCTCATTCTCTCACAAGAACTCTCTACCATTTTCTCTTTTCTTTTCGTAAGATCGGCGACTCGATCGTCGACACAGGGGCTGGCTCCGGTTCTGGCTCCTCTCTCCTTTTTCGGATCGAATCCAGAAAAATCAAGTGAGTTCTTCTCTAGTTCAGCTGGTTTTCTGATTGGATCTTCAATCTTGACTCAAAGTGTGCGCTGCCTGGTTGGCTTTGGCTTTGTCAGTAGTGAGGCTTGATTCATCTTCAACCTAGCACATCCCAATTTCCCTCTGGCGCTATCTCTTCTAGTGACTGTGCAGTGAGGGATTTTTGGATCTTGCCTTGTTGTCTTTGGATCCGGTTGGCTCTTGGTTGATTTGGGTGAGAAACTTGATTTAGTCAGGTGTGCTTACCTCGGATCCGTGGTGGTCCCTTGCTCTGAGAGGGCACTCGGCCAGTGCTTCCTCTGTGTGTCTTGTGCGGCATTTTCTCTGTACCTCAGCTTTGTTCTTCGGTGTGTCTCAAAGTACGAAGATCGGCATTGTATCTCTGTCAACCTCGTCTATTTTGCACGGCACAACGAGACGCTTGATTTTCTGAGACAATGTCTTTTGACGTGCCTTGTCTGGTTAACATCTCGGTTGTTTTGATTACCATCAGCTTTGTGAGTATTAAAGCATTTTATTTTTCATATCACTTTGCTTATGTGTTGTGCTGGTGAATAGATTCAATCTGTGATTGCATTGTCTGTGACTAGCACCAGGAGATATTGCAAAGTGGTATATGTGGGCTTGGTTATCTGTTTGATGATGAATTGATGTCATAAATGAAATTGAATATGATACAATGTATAGATTAAGTCTTGAGCTATCGGTCTCTTGTTGTATTCTATTGTTTTGAGCAGATTGTATCATCTTGTTATACTTGCTGCTAATGTAGTTTTTTCAGTCAATATATACTTACTGTTACTGCAACTGTTTCGGTCCATTCAGTCTGTTATCTGTGATTCTTTTTCGGTCACTGATCTACATTTCGGTTAGTAGTATATTGATGAGTAGAATCTGTTCCTATTGTACAGCAAGGCTAAAGTTGATTGATTTGCTTGAATCTGCATGATTAGAATAGTATGTTTTTATTTTGAGCACAAGGCCTAATCTATAATTGTCATGTTCAATTAGTGATTATATTTTGACATGGGTGTTATGATGGCCAAGATTATATCTTGTGCAACTAGCCTTCTGATAGCAATAAACAATCTTCTAAATCTTAGCTTTATGCTGATTTTAATAGTTCACACGATGTATGTGTTAAGCATATTATTCTGTTTAAATGACTTGAAGAATTTACATACGTATATGTTAATTATGTCATTTAAACACTGCTGAAATTATGCTTTAATTGCTGTTTATTTTGCTGGAATTAACTTTGAATGTTTGCTAAAACCACATTATTTACAACACCAAGTGACTGACACCATGTTTGATCTGATCTCTCCTTGGTCTTTCCCTTCCACTGATAGCCTCTTGTTATTTTTTTTCAGGTGCTGAGGTGATCAGAGGATTTGTAGGGCCTTCACTTGTGCGCAAGCATCATGTTGTTCTCAGGGGCCAGGCCAACACAGGCCCTCAGGATGTTCTCCAGCATGGCCCTCTGCTTGGCAAGTGCATTCACTACTGGTGTGCCTGGGGGTACCTGTCCCAACAACCAAACTTTTTATAAGCTCAAACATTTCACATTGCATTGCAACAAACAAGGAAAAGCCTCTTCTTTTTTTTGGCAACTGAAAGGGTTGTTGCAGGGAGAATCCTGGCAGTATCAGAGAATTTTTTACTGTGACAATGAATGCACTTACAAGTGGGGCCTTGCTGAGGTAGCTCAAGATGGTAGCCACCGGATGGAAAGAATGGAACTTGTCCTGCACAGAGACCGGAATGAACAACATCATCAACAACAATTCTTGGAACATCAAGCTGTGCCAAAAATGTTACCATGGCACAGATCCAATTCAGTGCCTCGGCTGTTACCTGCCCTTCAGCTTTGAGCTGAATCCTGGTGCTGAGCTCGGCCAGGAGCACCAGGTCAAGGATGATGGGCGCGGCGAGGAGCGAGTCCTCGCAGGTGTTGTGCAGCACGATTGTGTTCTTGCCGCCCATGAAGATCTCCGAGGTGTACTCGTCCATGGCCCTCTTGCTGTCTCCGACGTACGGCACATACTGCAGCAAGAGAATGATCAACCACGAGTGCTGCAAAACCTTCAAAAGTAGTATTTTCTGAACTCTGAACAAAGTGGCCAGCAACAACTTGATCGACCTTGATCACGATGACGTGGTCGGGATGCTCCCCGGGGTTGAAGAGGATGGCGTTGCTGGAGACCATGTCATCCACCACGCCGCTCTTGGAGATCTCCTTGGACCGGAAGGTCTGCGGCGCGGAGAGGTTCATGCCGTCGTTGTTGCCCAGGTGGTTGTAGCTAACGATTGAGGTGGGCTGCAACAACACAAACCAAAGCTTCTCATGATCCGTACCATCACTGAAAATTGTTCTGTGACATGAAGGATTTTGATCATCAGTTGGTACCTTGATTCCAGCGCCAACAAGGAAATCGACCAAGACAGACTTCATCTTGGTTTGCCCGCTCTTGAAGTCGTCGCCACCGATCACTGAGTTCTTCTTGATGGCGAGGTCGATCAGCCCTGTGCATGAACAGACCAATCTAAGCATGGATCCAGGAATGGAACATTACATACATTTCTGCAGAATGAGTTATGCACCGGGCACGAAGGTGTTCTGAGGGCTCCCGTTGATGAACGGGACGCCCTCCTTGACGCAGGCTATCGCGTACAGCGTCGATGGCGAGATCTCTGCCTCGTTCTTGTCCAGAGAGGCCAGGAGGTTGTCCATGGTGTCGTTGAGCCCAACGATGACGCTGCTGTACCTCTCGGTGTTTGCCGTCCACAGCACGACCACCTTTCCCACCTTGTTCTTCTCCTTGAACTCCCTGTTTCATTTACCACATGAGCCTTCAATTTTATTATCACTAAATCACTGTAGATGACAGTATCGACTCAAACAATGCTCATCACAAACTGACTTCCCCCCCCCCCTATTTGCATTAATGAAATTATTTTCGGTTATTTTGTTCTTGCTTTGTACTAGAATGCATGCAGGTATGTCTGAATTTCTGCCTGTATTTACCTCATGTCCTTGATGATCTGGTCCACCTGCTCTTTCTTGGTGCCCTTGATGACATTGTTCGCGCGCGAGCCCTGGTTCGCGGCGATGAAGTCCGGATTGTAGATGCCGGGGAGGGGTACCATGGATTCCATGTGGCTCCTGAGCTGCTTCTGCAGGTCAATGTCCAGAACCTTGGCCCTGGCCATGGCGTCAGCCAGGTTCATGTCGCTGATGTCCCATCCACCAAAGACAATATCATTTGGATTCACCTGCAGAATAATTTTAAACAAGGAAATATTAAACAAGATCCATGGTCAGCTACTACTACCAAATTTTGTTAAAGCAGAGAAATATCAGGATCGATGAATTCTGAAGTTTTCAGTGTTTAAGTTTCAGTTTAGAATGGAGGATCCAGACCTGCACAAGAATGCTTCGGCGAGAACAAGTTACGTCTCATACACAACACCATGCCCATGCATGTATTGTACACTTAGAAAGTTAGAATGTACTATTGCCGAAATTGGCCTTTTATATTTTCTTAGTACAAATATGTGAGCGAGGAAATTTGAGAAGATCACCATGGGTACTGTTAGAGATATATGTATAGTTTGCTATTCCCTATTGTTATGAGGGGTTCTTTGCATATTCACCATATGTACTTTGTGTATATATACCGGCCCATTGGCCTCATATTGAATACAAGTGATATTCATAACATGGTATCAGAGCCTACCTAGGGTTTTGGATTTTCCGTCGCTCCGCTTGTCGTCCCGACGCTGCCTCCTCCCATTGCACAAGACGCTGCCTCCTCCCGCCACAGCGGATCCTCGCACGGATCCTCCGCTGCGTCTCGCCGCCGTGTCCCGAGCCGCCATGGCCCCGGGTCCGCTCCTCCTGTCGGATCCGGAGCCGCGCGCCCCCGGTCCGCCGCCTCGACGTCTCCCCAGTGGTGGCGCCTCGTCGCCTCCTTCCCGCCTTCATGATCACTGGCTCGCGACTCTCGCGCCTCGGCCTCCTCGACGTCTCCCGAGTGGTGGCGCCTGTCGCCTCCTCCCGGCCTTCCATGACCGGTGGCTCAGAACTCCGCCTCGCCTGCCAGGAGGCCGCCCCGCCGGCCGCCACGCCGATTCCGCGCCGCCAGAGGGCCACCGCCGCCCGGGCCGCCATTGCCGATTCCGTGCCGCCAGAGGGCTGCCAGCCTGCCCGAGGCCGCCGCCGCCGCCGCTTAAAAACTTGGGAGAACCCTAGTTCCCCTGTGTTTCGGCGAAAGCGAGCTAGGCTAGGCTTTTAAGCCGCCCAAAAAGAAAAAGAAAAAGAGAGAGAGAGAGAGAGAGAGAGAAAACGCCGCTTAACCGCCAAGGCGGCCCAACACCGTTAGATTCTCGTTCCTTGGTCGCCGTGCTGGCCCAAAGACCGCCACCAATGGGTATCTGCTTTCCCTCGTTGTCGGTGATCTTCGATGGTGTTAACTACACCGACTTCGTGTCTCACATGCGCATCCATATGCGTGGTCTTCATCTCGGGCATCCTCTCGGCGATGTCATCCGCCCGCTTTGCCCTACTCCTCCGACGGAGCCTCGCTGTCGCGCTACTCCCCGACAAATTTACAAGGTCTGCTGTTGAGGCCGCCACCTTGCCGATGATGAGGTCATCCTCGCCTACCAAGAGGCTCGATTCATACAAGGATCGACCGACCGCTCACACTCGGTGGTATGACGACGACGCCGGGCGCCTAGCATCCTCATTGCCGTGTTCACCTCGCCTTCTCTTACGAGGTTGTGGGACTCTCTCGGCTTTCAGATGTGGACTCACCTTCGCTGGCCGCTCTGAGCCCTCCGGTGATGCCTTGTACTGTCCGTGGTCCGCCAGAGCACTCTTCAGCGGGTGATGCTATCGTTGACGCTTTTTACGCCTAGAGCTCTGCTTGTCTGGCGCCAATTGACTTCGCCGCACCGCCGGGTTGTCGCTCTTGTCCGTCCGCTTAGTCAGACGTCTTGATCCGAGTTTCAGCTGGTCTCACGAGTTCCTTACTCGCCGTCGCCCCGAAGTTCGGCAGCAGAGGCGCGCCCGACTACTTGCACGCCACCCTCGTGTCACTCTCACGAGGCTCTTACCAAGATACGCCGCAGAGGAGACTCTTTGAGTGGTGCTGGTCCGATGCCGCTTCCTCCGTGTTTCGCCGCCGTCCATCTACTACACCGTCGCTTCCACGCTTCAAAGACACCGCTTCCTCCAATGGCCGCCACAGCGGTGGTGGCCGCCTCCATCCGGAGGTGGCCGCCTCATCGCTTCCTATCGCGACAAGGTCGGCCATTATTGAGTCTCGGTGCTATAAGAAGAAACGGCATCTTTCACGCCGTTCTTCTACTAGCACCGACTCGTGCTTCTACATCGACGCTCAGATCGACTCTTCAGCAGCCTCTCACTCGAGCGAGAGATAGCCCGACTTCGACGCCGCTTGCCGCTTCGTGTTCTCCTCGACAGTTCTCCGCAGTTCTCGCATCGATTCTTCTGCACCGAGAAACCACCTCTACACAAGTACCTCCCGTGATTCTTGATTCGAGCATCTTTTCACATGACCTCGATGCTTCCACTCATCCTTCATTACACCTCTTGATTCTCCTGTTAGTGTCCTTATCGCGATGGTACTCTCTCTCTCGTCTCGTCGAGGACCTCTTAGCAACTCATCCTTTCATGTTCCGGCTCAAGGTTCATGTTCTCGCCTTACCATGCACCTTCTTTCTCACAAGCAGACATCGATCTTGGTTGTCGGGTCATTCTCGACTCGACTCTTGTTGTGTTCAGACCGCCACATGGGAGCTCGTTGGTTCTGCCCTCGGCGCTTTGACTCACAGCGTCTCTGGGAGCTTGATCGCTTCACCTTCCTTCCGCGCCACCGCCGCCGCCATCTTCTCCGCTTCGCCACTCCGCTCACCGGCTTTTTCCAAAGAAGGGCATCACCGCCTTGGCCATCTATGTGGATCTCGCCTGTCGTCTTTAGTTCGTCGTGGTCTTCTGGGGTCTGTCTCAGGAGACGTGTCTTTAGATTGTCGTATGTAAGTTAGGCAAACAACTTCAGCTTCCTTATCCTCATAGTGAGTCAAGATCTCAAATATTCTTTTGATCTTGTTCATTCAGATGTTTGGGGTCCGCTCCTTCGCTTCGAAGGGGGTCATCGATATTATATCATATTTATAGATGATTTCTCTCGCCACACTTGGATATATTTCATGTCTTCTCGTGAGTGAGGCCTTGTCTATCTATAAACAATTTGCTACTATGGTCCGCACACGCTTCTCCACTCCTATTCGCTTTCTTTCAGGCCGACTCTGCGGCGAGTATCTCTCTCATCACCGCAGCAGCCTTCCTTGGCGAAAGGGGCACTCTCCGCTTCTCTTGTCCCGGTGCTCATGCTCGAATGGTGTTGCCGAGCGCAAGCATCGTCATCTCCTTGAGTCGGCTCGTGCTCGATGATTGCCGCCTATTCCACCTCACTTTTGGGCCGAGGTCGTTTCCATCGCCACCTATCTCGTCAACATCCAAATTTTCTTACGCTCTTCGTATGCAATCCCTTTGAGCGCCTCTGTGGTCTCCTTCCCGACTACTCGCCCTTCGTCTATTTGGTTGCGTTTGCTACGTTCTTCTCGCCTCGAGAACGCACTCAAACCGACCGCCACCGCTGAGTGTGTTTTTCTAGGATACAGTGCCGAGCACAAGGGCTATCGGTGTTGGGATCCTGTTGGTCGACGGATGCGGATTTCTCGAGATGTGACTTTCGATGAGTCTCGTCCTTTCTATCCACGTCCTGTCTCTTCTTCGGCTTCCTCTGTGGAGTCTCTGTCCTTTTTGACCTTTCCAGATACACCTATATCTGTTTTGCCCTTGCCCACCCGTCCCACTGAGTCTCCACATATTCCCACTGTGGCCTCTCCGCCACAGTTATCGCCGCTTCCGCCTCTGCGCGCTCCTCAGTTCCCCCACTACACTCGCTTCACACTCGTCGACCTCGATTGAGGATCTTCCAGATGAGTCATCCTCTTCGATGATCCATCTTCCTCGATGGGTCATCTTCTCCTCGCCACGCTCTTCGCGATCGCTACCGCCGCTTGACCTGCTTTTGCCTTTTGTCGGGCGCAGCCTACTGTGAGCTCGTTTCACGGATGTCATGTTTCACCCCGAGTGGCAGATGCCATGGCCAAGAGATTGCTGCCCTTGAGCGCATCGGTACTTGGGATCTTGTTCCTTTCCATCTCACTCTCGCCCCATCACGTGTAAGTGGGTCTATAAGATTAAGACTCGCTCGATGGCTCTCTTGAGCGCTATAAAGCACGCCTTGTTGCCCGTGGCTTCCAAAGAGAGCATGGTCGTGACTACGACGAGACTTTTGCTCCCTGTGGCTCACATGACCACCGTCCGCGCTCTTCTTTCGGTGGCGCCTGCTTGCCACCGGTCTGCTTTCACGCCTTGATGTCAAGAATGCTTTTCTTAATGGCGAGTTGCGTGAGGAGGTCTACATGCATCCGCCACCGGGTATTCTGCCTCGAGGGCATGGTCCGTCAGCCTTGCCGCTCTCTCTATGGCCTTAAGCAAGCCCCTCGTGCTTGGTTTGAGCGCTTCTCCTCTGTGGTCACTGCTGCTGGCTTTTCCGCGAGTGATCATGATCCTGCGCTCTTTGTCCACACTTCGTTTCGTGGTCGGACTCTTCTTCTTCTATATGTTGATGATATGATCATTACTCGAGATGATTCTGAGTACATTGCCTTTGTCAAGGCTCATCTTAGTGAGCAGTTCCTCATGTCGGATCTTGGTCCTCTTCGTTACTTCCTTGGGATTGAGGTTATTTCCACTCCAGATGGTTTCTTTATGTCCCAAGAGAAGTATATTCAGGATCTTCTTGATCGCGCCTCTCTCATCGATCAACAGATCGTTGAGACTCCATGGAGCTCAATGTTCACCTCCGACCCTCGATGGCGAGCCTCTTTCTCGATCCGACTCGCTATCGCCATCTTGTTGGGAGTCTTGTCTACCTTGTCATTACTCGTCCGGATATCACTTATCCCGCTCACATTCTCGAGTCGATTCGTTTACGCTCCCACTCGGGTTCACTACACCACCTTCTTCGAAGTTCTCGCGATACCTTCGTGGACTATCTCTCGCCTCTCTTCTTTCCACGCCCATTTCGTTCTGACTTCAGCTTATTCGGATGCTACTTGGGCCACCGATCCTCTCGATCGTCGGTCTATCTCGCCATCGTGTTTTTTCTTGGTTGTTCTCTCATTGCACGGAAGATTTAAGAAACAGATCGCAGTGTCCTGCTCGAGCGCAGAGGTGAGTTATGAGCTATGGCTCTCTTGATGCCAGAGATTACTTGGCTACTGGTTACTTGAGGATTTTGGTGTTTCGCCACTACACCGACTCCTCTCTTGTCTCGCATAAGACAGTGCTATCAAGATTGCCCGTGATCCTGTGAAGTATGAGCTCACCAAGCATATTGGTGTTGATGCTTCCTTCATGAGGTCTTGTGTGCATGATCAGGTGATTGCTCTTCAGTATGTGCCTTCGGAGCTTCAGATAGCGGATTTCTTCACGAAGGCCCAGACTCGAGCACAGCACGGCTTCTACCTCTCCAAACTTAGTGTTGTTGATCCACCATGAGTTTGAGGGGGGGTGTTAGAGATATATGTATAGTTTGCTATTCCCCATTGTTATGAGGGGTTCTTTGCATATTCACCATATGTACTTTGTGTATATATACCGATCCATTGGCCTCATATTGAATACAAGCGATATTCATAACAGGTACAAGGCTCTTGAAAGGTGCGTAGATCTCCTCCCCGTTATAGCTTCCAACTCTGATGGTGGAAGCCTGCGTCAGGGAGCCAAAATAGTTGGCCTGATGGACCTTCTCCTTGGTAGCCCATGAAATGCCCCTGGTAAAAAAAAAATTCAACAAGAACAGCACAAGGAGCGGGAATTAGACTCCGTTCGGAACGCATGAATTCTACATGAAACAGTTCAATTCATACACGATTCAGAAAAATGCTGTACATGGGATCATTTGGCAATTAAGTAATCTTGTTCCATGCAAGGATGCTTATCATGATGATATGAGCTGTTGGCTTGGATCCCCATCGATCCAACAGCACAGATCTGAGTTGGAACAGTGATGTACTACTCTTTCCGAATGAGGCATTAATCTTTCATATGCATGTAGGACAATCGATCCGGAAACTAAAGTAACAGTAAAACTTACTCTCTGTTGGCGATGACGCCAGCTGTGAGCGTGGTGCCGTTGTTGCCGCCCCATCCAACAAGCATCACACTGAATGCAATGGAACACCAAAAAAACAAATGTACGTAAGTAAAGATTCATAGAAGAAACGCAACGGCACAATTTTCCGTAACAGATCAACCACTCTTGTGAATCTGACTACAAAGATAAAAGAAGAAGATAGAGCTTAGACCTTCCCACGAGCCAAGTAAGTTTTTTTTTCCTAAACTTACCCCTTTTTGTTTGTTTGTGCTCTATTCTTTATTAATATAATAGGCAGTCCTTTTGCCTGATCTAAAAAAAAACTATAGAAGAAACTAATCAAGAACTCCTAGATCTCTCTCTCTCTCCATCTAAAAGAAAAAAAAACGAGCATTTCTCCATCTAAAATTTTTCGTTGATGGAAGGGTAGCAAATCCGGAAAAAAGAGAGGAGAATCCAATCAAGAATATTAAAATGTTAATTTGATGATCTATGCCATTGAAAGAGGCCAGGTAGCATCGGCATGCAATGCATGCATGTAGGTAGCAGTAGGTACCCGAGCTTTGGGACGTTGGTGCTGGTCTTGAAGTTGTAGGTGACGGACTTGGGCCGCACCACCCAGCTGCCGCTCCCCTTCCCCTCCGTCGCGGGCGCCACCTCCGTCGTGTCGTACCGGTACTCCGACTCGATCTCGCCGGCGCCGTACCGCACCCGCGGGCTCTCCACCCTGAAGCTCTCCACGAACATCTTCCTCGATCAACGGATCGACCTGCCCGGCGGCCACTCGTGACGATCGACGAATGGATCAGTCGCGGTCTCGAGGAGGAACCGAAGCCAAGGGAAGGAGGGGGCGCCGCTTATATAGCGACGCGCGAGTGGGCGGGCCTCAGCGGCATGCGCGCCGGCCGCGACGATTGGCGAGCGGGGGGAGGCACCAGATGTCCTCTCTCGCCGCTTTCCACAGCTAGTCCTGCCAGTTTTCGGTTTTTGCATTTTGTTTCCTTTTTCATGATCGTCCCTGGTCCGTTAACCCGGCCATATGGATGGGTGCCAAACATGACAGGCTGCTAATAGCATACACGTACCTATAAATGTTGTACTAGTTAATGTCTAATTATTTACTAATAAATGTTATACGTTTATTGTTGTATCTATGTATAGGTGCCTGGTTACGATTGTATCTATGTATAGACGTCGTCTGGGCGTCTGGTTATCGTTGATATGCTATAACGAAGATGTTTTATTGCAACGACAACAGTGGCGGACACGGGTGGTTTTTTAGATAGGTGTTCGGAATTAGTAAAATATGTTCAATGGTAAAAAATTATTTGTATTACAGACAACATCTCAATAATTTAGACAAATTACAAAATAATTAAGAAAATTTACAATATAAAGTATTTGATCTAATTATCACTATATATATATATATATATATATATATATATATATATATATATATATATATATGGTGGTATGGACTCACAGTACGTATTCACCTCTTATATACCACTTAAATCGTATAATGATACCTCTTTATCTATTTGTGCATACTCCAATAATGATTATAAGATACCCCAAAGTGAGTTCTACTGAAAAAATTCATTAAATTCCACTTTTTATAGCAAAATTTGTGTATATACTTCTTTTATATATGAAAAAAGGTATATAGCAAAAACATAGGGCTCCAATGAATTTTTTCAATCAAATCAATTGGAGTATCTTATAATTGGTATTTAAGAATCTTAAAATGATAAAGAAGTATAATATATGCTATGTGGTATATTGAAGTGGAAGTACATACTCCCTGTGAGTACTTAAACGGTGTCCTATATATATATATATATATATATATATATATATATATATATATATATATATATATATAACGCTACTTAGTAAATAATGAGTATTTTGAAGAAAAAAATGGGTGTTCAGATGAACACCCTTGACCCTTTGTAGGTCCGCCACCGAACGACAATACTATCAAATAGCTAGAGATGGCTAGTTGGGCCAGTCCGAAGCACGACACTGTTAGCCTGGTCCAAGCACGACACGACCCACACTGTAGCTGGGCGGAGCCGGCACGGCACGAATGCCCGGGCCGTGCTTATGTCCGCACCCCGGCATGACGGGTTGGCTCGGCACGACACGAGCCCACACTCACAGACCCGATCAAAAGGCGGGGCCGGGGGTGGCAGCGGAGGAGGCCAACATGGAGGAGGGTGGGCACGATCGGGTAACTAGACTACACAAGTAGACAACATCACATGTTCATAACATCATCTCAACTCTAATTAGCAATCAATTTGAGTTTAAAATTCCTACAATCCTAATATTCCATAACAATCACACATTCACAATTTACCTCAGCAGTCAACAGGTAGCAGCTCAGCCTCAGCTCCTTCACAGCTTCCTCAGTCGGTCAGTCCTCACGCAACTTCCTCTCCTCGCACGTCCAACGTCCTCAAAGCCAAAGGCTCGAAGGCTCAAAGCCAAAGTTCCTCTTCGGCTCTTCGCCTCTTCCCCACGTGGCCGTCACGTGCCTATGCTCGCCCCGGACGCGCTTGCCTCCAGGCCCCAACCAGCCCTCGCTCATGGCTCGTCGCCTCACGCCTCGCCTCGGCATGATCGCCATGGTCGCCTTCACCTCGGCCCCACCGGTCCCAACTGTCCTCGCCAGGCTCGCGCCTCGCTCCTCATTGCCGCCTGCTCACGTGGACAATATGGCTGTGAATAGCATGGGCCAAGAGAGGAGCCGCCTTCCCCCTGGGCCTAAGCATTACGAGGCTCAAGTTGGCTCAAATAGGTGATGTAGCACTTTTTTTAATGATTTCAGTGCGCACAGAAGGAATTAGGAGGTGAGGCCAGATCCGTTGGAAAGAGGACGAGATAAGCTTTCCATCAAGTACTCGTGGACCTCAAACAGACTTCGTATGTGAAAGTTATGTACATTTGAGGTCGGTGCTATCTCCGGAGGCCGAATTGGATTCTAGAACGTGTTCAGCTTGAACTCTTACTTGGTACGTGGAGTAGCGGTCGTATCTGGAGGGTTGATGTCCTCATCAAAAACCTACGATCCGACAGTTCTGCACCCGTACGATCACGGCCATGCAATGCTGATCCGACGGCTGACGACCGTTGAAACAGACCTCCACGTGATTTCCGAAACTCTAGGGGCCTTTTCACAAAAATGGCGAGGGAGGGGGACTGTGAGAGGCTGAGGATTCCTTCCCCTTTAAGAGATAGAATATTCAAGCCAAAACGGTCATGTGCCCATTCGCCAGTTATTGTGCTTATCCCGAAGGTTTTGAGGCCTAAACATCTAAAAAATTTCCGCCCCATTAGTTTGTGCAACGTGCTCTATAAGATTGCTTCGAAGGTTTTGGCTAATAGATCGAAAGTTTTTCTACCTGCGATTGTGTCCGAGTATCAGAGTTCTTTTGTCCCTAGAAGGCTTATTACTGACGATGCTCTTATCGCTTACGAGTGTTTACACACCATACGAAGACAACAATCGAAGATGTAATATTTTACTTTGAAGATTGATATGATGAAGGCGTATGATCATGTAGAGTGGAATTATCTACATGGTTGTCTAAATAAGTTGGGCTTTGCTCTTGCTTGGATCAATTCTGTCATACGGTGTGTTACATCTGTTCGCTATGCTCTCCAGGTTAATGGTGAGCTGACTATGCTTGTGGTCCCATCTAGGGGTATTAGGCAAGGGGTCCTATTAGTCCCTATTTGTTTCTATTGCGTACTAAAGGTCTGTCATGTCTCTTGCAACACAAGGAGGGCTGTGGTGAGCTACATGGTATTTGAAACGGTCGGTTGGGCCCCCCATATCACATCTTTTATTTGCAGATGATAGTATTTTCTTTGCTCGGAGTGATGCAAAAAGTGTTGATGCATTGAAAGCCACAATTCATTTGTATTGTGAAGGTTCTGGGCAGAAAATTAATTTAGAGAAATCATCTATTTTCTTTGGCTGAGTTGATCACCGACGAGTTCTTTTCATTTCTTGCTTGATAGAGTGTGGAAGCGGATCAATGGATGGACTAATTGGCCGTTATCACGGGCGGGGAAAGTAGTCATGTTACAATCGGTGATCCAGGCTATTTCAACTTATGTTATGAGCTGCTTCCAGCTGCCGATCTCGACGTGTCAGAAAATGAAAACCTCCATCGCTAATCACTAGTGGGGTGTTGAGAACAGCAAGAAGAAAATGCATTGGCGCTCATGGGACTAGCTGTCTACACTTAAAGTTTTTGGTGGCATGGACTTTCGTGATCTTGTGCTCTTTAATAAAGCCATGTTAGGTCGTCAAGGCTGGCGGCTAATGACGGAGCCGAGGTCGCTTTGTGCGAATGTGTTGAAGGGTCGTTACTTTCCTAACTATGATTTTTGGGATGCCCCTCGTCCAAGATCTTCTTCATATACTTGGAGGAGTATCCGCTTTGAGAAGGAATTACTGCGGAAGGGTGTACAATGGGGAGTCAGCAATGACAAAAGTATTTAAAATCTTATCGATAATCGGATACCCAAAGAAGGCACCTAATCTGTTCGACATCGGTGCCTCTACCTGTGGATCAAACAATTGATTTTCTTATACAGGAGGAGCATGGTTCTTGGGATGTCGACCTGATTCGTTTTATCTTCCCTGAGGTGGTGGTTGATCAGATTATCCAGGTGCCCATCAATAGGCAAGACAGTGAGGATTTTGCTTCATGGCCACATATAAGACACGAGTCTTACACGATACGTTCTGCACATTTTTAAGCTCATATAGAGGGCTTTTATTCCTCTCGAAGTAGCTCTAGGCGTGGTCTATCCTCGGCGTATGACGCGGATGAACAACATTGGAAGTCACTCTGGGCTATAAAGTCACCGAACAAGATGAAAATTCTGTTGTGGCGTTTCGCACATGACTGCCTCCCATGTGGTTTCCAGCTGGAACGGAGGCATATCTCAGCGAATGATACATGTGTCTTCTGTGGGAGGGAGGAGCGTATCGAACATTCTTTCCTCTTCTGCCAGTTTGCCCGTGAAGTTTGCCGTGAAGTGAAATTGGAATATAGCTCCCATCTCCGCCGCAAGACGTTGAATTGTGCTAAGTAGTGACTATTCGATTTCCTGGGACGTTCATCGATTCGGGAGGCAACAGTTCTTGCTGTTACTCTGTGGTATATTTGGGAGGTCCGTAATGGTGCACGAAACGATGTAGGTTTGTTGCATTCTCGAAGGGTGGCTGTGAAAGTTAAAGCTTATATTGAGTTGATAGTGTTGCATATCTTCAATTCGGATCTAGGTCATAGGCGTGAGTCCTTGCATTTAGTCCCTAAATGGGCTCCGCAGTCAGCATGTACGATTTTTATTAATATCGATGCAACACTATTTGCTTCTTCTCGTCGGTTGGGGGTTGGCGTGGTAGTCCGAAACCATATTGGTGAATGCTTGGCTACCTGCAACGAACGTCTTGATGGGATCACTACGCCGGAGTTAGCAGAAACATTGGCATTTCGTCGTGCAACAACCCTCGCCCGTGATGAGGGATATCAAAATGTCATCCTTGCTTCTGACTATTTGTTTATGGTGCAACGGTTGAATTTATCGATGCGAGATCGGTCCTTTATTGGTGTGGTTATTTCTGATATCAAGTCTATAGCAGAGAGCTTTTCCTCAGTTGTTTTTCGTAATGTTAGTCGTGTGGTGAATATGGTGGCACATACTCTAGTTAGATCTTATGAACACTTATTAGCTTTTTTATTCGCAATGATGTACCGGAGTGCATTTAGACTCTTTATAACGATTTTTTGTGATCAATAAATTACCGGAGTTCTCCCTAAAAAAAATACGGCACGAAGATCACATTCAAAAAAGACGGCACGATGATCACATTCCATCCATCACCATCGGACGGATGGCAGTAATGCACCCATCACACTAACAGATGGCCAAAAAGATACATCAGACAAGAAAAAGAAGAAAAGAACGAAATGGCATCAGCGAGCAGCATTGCAGCAAAGTCGTTGTGGTACCGGTAGTGCGACTGCGACCGTCGTCATGTCTCTTCTCGGTTTTTCCTCGTCCTTCCTTCTGCCTCCGGTATTTCGTTTTTATTTTAATCAATCAATTAAATTAAAGGCTTCTTTTCTTCCACACCGCACCAATCCATCCACGCTCTCCATCACCGAGCAGCCGTGTTCGCCTCCACTCCCTCCTCTCGCTTTTTCTCCTATCTCCTCTTCTTCCTGGTTCCTCTCTCTCTCTCTCTTCGCGAATTCTTTCCTGTGTGTTTTCCTTGGAGCAGCGCAGTACCTGTTGCTTCTCGCGCTCTCCGGGTCGAGAATCCAAGAAACCCACCGAAGCCGCTTGTTTCTTGATGGTATAGCTCTCTTCTTTCTTACAGTTCTTGTTCTTGATTTGTTTGCGGTGTGGTTCCTACCGTTCCTGTAGCTTTGCCCCGACAGTTGTTGGTTAGTCTTGATTTTGGTTCATGACTCTGTGGTGTATGTGCTGCTGCTGTTAGTCTCATGGATTTGTCTTCGTTTTTGTGTCAATTTGTCGGAAAACATTTTGTCCTTGCTTCATGGCTCCGCACCTTCCCCCAGACCCTAAAAAAAGACGAAAGGAAATGCCCCCTGACCTAGGAATAAAGTAGGTTGGTTACTTGTTTGCCTCTGATGCCTCTGGTCTCAAGTGTATCTCACTTTTTCAACTGTTCTTTATATTAAAAAATATATATTTCGTCTGCTGTTGAATACACCGAAGTTTCACTTCTATGATAGTCATCTGTTTCTTTATTCCTTCGTTCATAAATTTCTTATTTTTTCAGATAAACGTCTGTAATGTTGAGTTATGTCCTGTTCTTGATGTAAACATTAGTGTAGAATTTATTTTATCAATTGCTAGCGAAAGATGTCGTATTGCCGGCCTCAGTAATTGACGTCCTACTTGCTTCCTGCAATTCTATTGGATCCATTGGAACAAACTTGATTAGATGGCCCAGTAGAGCTTTTGGGACATAATTGGTCCATCTTTTCTCGTGAAAGGATAGGGTTGTTTTCATTTTGTGGTTTCCTGATGGGTAAGGATGGTATCATGGGGCTTTTCATGATATTGATGATGCAGTGTATTATTTACTAAGTCTGTTTCAGGTTTCATATTTTCTTTTAACTTCTTAGGAATTGTGAATCACTACTACAAAAATGCTAGTACTGGACGCCTCATCACAAACGGTTGACTAAAATCGTCTGTATTACATACCATCACAGTCGGTTTTGGTTTAGAGACCGTCTGTGTTACTTGGTCGTGCTAAAACCGCTCGTGAAGAGGTAACATCACAGACGGTTCATGTTGAAAACCGTCAGAAGTATCACGATGGTTCTTGTAATAACCGCTCGTGATAATTCTACATATCACGACGGTTTTCAACAAAGAATCGCTCAGGAACATCACGACGGTTCTTAACAATAACCGCTCGTGATATTACCACATATCACAGACGGTTTTTTGTTATAACCATCTGTGAGCTACAGCCCAATGCGTGCGTTTTCTTCTTCGTTGCCATCCACTTCGGCTTCCTGATGCATCTCTTCGTCGCATCGATCCGCTTGGCCCCGATCGCTCTTCGTCAGATCGATCCGCTTCGCCCTCGATCGTCTCTTCATCTCACGTTCCGAATTTATACCTTGTTTTATAAAATGGATCATTTGCCATAATCGAAGATGTGATAATCCCCACATACTTATAAAAAAACAGAAATGGCCGCCTCTTCCTTATCGCCGGTATTGATGGCCTACTCGCCGCGACCGAGACGAGCACCTTTCAACAGACGTTGAACTGTCTTTGCGGAAGAACACTGTTTCAACAAAGGTGTCTTCACTCCACGCTTGGCCGAGAATTTGCTGGAGCAGATGACGGCTACCTTCCGCCGTCTTGACATCCTCCTCACCAGTGTCTTCCGTAATCTCCCACTTTCGACGAGTTTATCGTCATCGACGTGGTTCTCCAAAACGACGTTGCACGCCTTCGTGAGGCTTGCCGTCACTTGGATTATGTGATCGAGGAGGCAGAAGCATCGAGTCGACTGTGCCGAGACCCTCAAGCAAGGGAAGAGCCTATGGGCTCAATTCTTCTTGGTTCAACATCGAGGGTCTTTGGAGACACTTTCGAGCAGCGATCACGGACGATTTCAGCTTCGTCACGATGATCGAGAATCGTCCGATCCGGCGACACTGCCGCTTATGAAGTATTGAAGATGGAGATAGCACCTACCTCCGCCACTAGAAAAACTTTGTTTAATTATAGGTTTCTACTTTTTTTTTAATATAAACATGTAATTTCTTCATATTATGTAAGTGTATATACAAGATAAATATACTTGAGAAAAAACCATTTACGTACGGTTCCATTTTGGAACCGCTCGTGATATAGATATATCACGCATTTGCGGTTCTATTATGGAACCGCTCAGGATAATTATCACCGGTTCCCATAATAGAACCGTGCGTGATAAGTCTTTTATTAATAGAGACCGATCGCTAGGGTTTACGCCGCCTCTAACTCGCGCTCCTCTAGCGCCGCTAGGGTTTGCGCCGCCTCTAACTCGCGTCACTTCCTAGCACATTTACTCGTGACGTTCTTCCCACCTCGACGCCGCCACCCGACCGTCGCCGCCCGATTTCGTTGTTGCCGCCGCAGAGTTGTGACACCACTCTGACCGCATAAGATCGCATTTATAGTCGAGTGTCTTGTGCAGTTGTTAGGTCGTCGCCACAACCACGTGACGCTGCCATCCCGCTGTGTCGCTCGCACCGCCATGGCTTGGTTCTCCTGCCGGCCTCAAGGCTTGGACTCAAGCCTGGGCTTTGCTTTCCCCATCCTCCTCTATTCTCCTCTAGATCTGTTAGCTTAATGTCTTTTGTTGAGTTTGATTTTTATGCTTGAGCCTTAAGTTGTGTCCTCGATGTTTGTGCGATTTATGCAAGGTGAAGGAGATGGATGAGGGTTGTCTCAGTGGGGTCGCCACCGTGGTTGCGCCAGATCGAGGTATCACCCTACCTTACTCCTCTCTGTCTCTACCCCTTGCTTTGTGATGAAAATGGCTAGCGCTCTGCGATGGATGCCAAGGGCTACTCTCGGTGTGGTGGGTTTGGACACCCTTGGTCTTGTTCTCTTGTTGATTAACCGCTCAATGATGTTAATAGTCTTATGCTGAAATTGAATTGATAATTAGTTCATATTAATAGTCCCTTGCTCTGTGATGTAATGATGTCAATAGTCTTATGCTGAAATTGAATTGATAATTAGTTCATATTAATAGTCCCTTGTTCATGCCGGTCAAGTTCTCCTACCTCTTGCGTGCACTGTGCACGCCCATTCCATTCATAATCTCTTTCTATAAAGTCTCCAAGCGTTGGTTGCTTGTGCCATTAAAACCGCCATCATATATATATATATATATATATATATATATATATATATATATATATATATATATATATATATATATATTTAATCCCCACTGCCACTTTTGGGCAGAACCTCAGTTCATTGACATTGAGGCAGTATATCTTGACGGGCAACCTCATTGAGCCTCTGCATGTAATTAAAAAGCCAATAAGAACACCAAGCAACAAGTTGAGAATTCTTTTGAAATATGAGAATGGTTGCTTGGTGTTCTTGTTGGGTTTAAAGACGATTACATGCTCAAGAATGGTTAGTTGTCGATACATGATGCCACTTCCTACGGAAGTGGCACAGATCAACGCCACTTTCAACATAGCGACGTCTAATTACCTATCGACAACATCCGTAATTGGATGTCCCGACTCTCTCCTTGCATCCATACTTTTTAAACTTGCAGGGCTCAATGAGGTTGCCCGTGGCTACTGCCTCATCCTTCTCATGAATGTGACGATCCCCCAAAGTGGTTGAGAGATCATATATATATATATATATATATATATATATATATATATATATATATATATATATATATATATATATATATATATATATATATATATATATATATATATGATGCCTGTTTAATGGCACAAGCGGCTTTTGGGGCTTTATAGAGAAAAGTCTATCACAGATCTAGTTTAACACAAACCGCTCAGGAAAGTATGCATCACGACGGTTCAAAATCGCTCGTGATGACCTCATGTCATCATCGACCCATAAACTCGGGACGGCTCACGAAACCATCTCGTGATGACGTTTTTGAACCGTCTGTGAATACCTTTTCTGTAGTAGTGAATAGCTAGCTTGCCATCAATTCAGAACGAGATCGGTCCATTTCTTTTGGCAATAGGAGCTTGATTTGCATGCCTTAGACATAATCCATTTTAAAGTTTCATTAATAGCGTGCTTGTCATGGGCCGAAATTACTGTTCACGTGTTACTGTCCACGCGTGAACAGTAACCGCCCGCAATTATTAGGAAATATTTATTATTTAGAAATCTATCTATTAGGTGTTTGGTATTATCTATTAGTTAGGCAAGTTATTATTAGATTGGATTGTAAGAGATAAGTTTCTTATAGATTATTTCTTAGAGGTCAAGTCGGTCGCCCTATAAAAGGGATAGCATGTATCTATTATCAAGGAAGCAAGAAAGATGAATTAATCTAGTCTCTCTCCCAAGGTTCTATACTCCCAGTCTGTAGTCTAATCCCCCATCCCACTAGCCGACGCCGCCGCCCTTCTTCCCTCGGCGGTAGTTTACCCCGTAATGATCTAAGATCATTACATTTGGTATCAGAGCAGTCGATCCCTTGATAATTCTCAACTTGTTGCTTGGTGTTCTTGTTGGCTTTAAAGACAATTACATGCTCAAGAATTGTTGGTTGCTGATAGATGATGCCACTTCCCACTCGGAGTAGTTACCTGCGCATCAACGTCACTTTCTGAACATAGCGACGTCCAATTACCTATCGACAACATCCAGGTAATTGGATGTCCTGACTCTCTCCTTGCATCCATACTTTTTAAACTTGCAGGGGCTCAATGAGGTTGCCCGTGGCTACTGTCTCATCCTTCTCATACTGCGTGGACGATCCCCCAAAGTGGTTGAGAGACTACGAACAATATATATATATATATATATATATATATATATATATATAATATATATGATGCCGGTTTTAATGGCACAAGCAGCCACTGCTTGGGGCTTTATAGAGAAAAGTCTATCACAGACTGTTTCAGCCACAAACCGTCTGTGAAAGTATGCATCACAGACGGTTCAAAACTGTTTGTGATGACCTCATGTCATCACTGACCCATAAACTCAGACGGCTCACGAAACCATCTGTGATGACGTTTTTAAACCGTCTGTGAATACCTTTTCTGTAGTAGTGAATAGCTAGCTTGCCATCAATTCAGAACGAGATCGGTCCATTTCTTTTGGCAATAGGAGCTTGATTTGCATGCCTTAGACATAATCCATTTTAAAGTTTCATTAATAGCGTGCTTGTCATGGGCCGAATTATCGTTTCACGTTGTTATCGCCCACGCGTGAACAAAAGAATCATCGCAATTATTAGGAAATATTTATTATTTAGAAATCTATCTATTAGGTGTTTGGTATTATCTATTAGTTAGGCAAGTTATTATTAGATTGGATTGTAAGAGATAAGTTTCCTTATAGATTATTTCTTAGAGGTCAAGTCGGGTCGTCCCTATAAAAGGGATAGCATGTATCTATTATCAAGGAAGCAAGAAAGATGAATTAATCTAGTCTCTCTCCCAAGGTTCTATACTCCCAGTCTGTAGTCTAATCCCCCATCCCACTAAGCCGACGCCGCCCGGCCTTCTTCCTGGCGGTGTTTACCCCGTAATGATCTAAGATCATTACATTTGGTATCAGAGCAGTCGATCCCTTCCCACGACTTCTGCTACCATGGTTGTGGCGACAGATCGCACCATCGGACCTACCACGAAGTCGCTATTATGATAAAGGCTAACGCCAACAAGATGGCCATGAGTACCAACGACAACGACAAGAAGATGGCGGTCATCTTCCTCGACATGCATACTACTTTAGAGAAGATGATCGCAGATCAGAAGGAGAAGAAGGCGCAACAAGAGGCAGCGGCGTTTCCAAAGAACTACAAAGGATTGCTTGAACTTGCCGCGCCACTACCGTATCGGGCCAAAATTACTATTCACGTGATACTGTTCACGCGTGAACAGTAACCGCCCGCAATTATTAGGAAAGATTTATTATTTAGAAATCTATCTATTAGGTGTTTGGTATTATCTATTAGTTAGGCAAGTTATTATTAGATTGGATTGTTAGAGATAAGTTTCCTTATAGATTATTTCTTAGGGGTAAAGTCGGGTCGTCCCTATAAAAGGGATAGCATATATCCATTATGAAGCACGCAAGAAGAATTAATCTAGTCTCCCTCTCAAAGTTCTGTCATCCCAGTCTATAGTCTAATCTCTCATCCCATAAAGCCGACGCTGTCCGGCCTTCTTCCTGGCGGTGTTTACCCCCTATGATCTAAGATCGTTACATTTGGTATCAGAGCAGTCGATCCCTTCCACGACTTCTGCTACCATGGTTATGGTGACAGATCAGACCATCAGACCTACCACCGAGTCGTTGGCTATGATAAAGGCTAACGCTAACAAGATGGCCATGAGTACTAACGACAACGACAAGAAGATGGTGGTCATCTTCCTCGACATGCATGCTACTTTAGAGAAGACGATCGCGGATCAGAAGGAGAAGAAGGCGCAACAAGAGGCAGCGGCGTTTCCAGCAACCACAGTGATGCTGTCGGAACTTGCCGCACCACTACCGTATCCTGCCATGGTGTCGCCGGCTCGCCGTGGCCTCGCTGGCATCGCGTAGGCCATCGCGACGCCGCTAAGGTTGTTGTCATGCTCGCCGCAAAGAATCGTGAGTTTGCCGCAGCCGTGTGTGGAGGCAATGATCTTCAAGAACTCATGTCGCCATCGCAACCTCTCGTCAACATGGGGTCACCTAGAACTTCAGCCATGGCCACCACCACAGCTTGAGGACGAGCTGTCACGAAAGGAGGGGAGTAGTTGTCATGGACCGAAATTAGTCATGGGCCGAAATTACTGTTCACGTGTTACTGTTCATGCGTGAACAGTAACCGCCCGCGATTATTAGGAAAGATTTATTATTTAGAAATCTATCTATTAGGTGTTTGGTATTATCTATTAGTTAGGCAAGTTATTATTAGATTGGATTGTTAGAGATAAGTTTGCTTATAGATTATTTCTTAGGGGTAAAGTCGGGTCGTCCCTATAAAAGGGATAGCATGTATCCATTTTGAAGCAAGCAAGAAGAATTAATCTAGTCTCCCTCTCAAAGTTCTATCATCCCAGTCTATAGTCTAATCTCTCATCCCATAAAGCCGACGCCGTCCGGCCTTCTTCCTGGCGGTGTTTACCCCCTATGATCTAAGGATCATTACATTTGGTATCAGAGCAGTCGATCCCTTCCCATGACTTCTGCTACCATGGTTATGGCGACAGATTAGACCATCAGACCTACCACTAAGTCGTTGGTTATGATAAAGGCTAACGCCAACAAGATGGCCATGAGTACCAACGACAACGACAAGAAGATGGCAGTCATCTTCCTCGACATGTATGCTACTTTAGAGAAGATGATAGCCGATCAGAAGGAGAAGAAAGCGCAACAAAAGGCGGCGGTCTTTCCAAAGAAATACAGATGTGACGCCGTTTAACTTGCCGCTGCCGCTACCGCTGGCCCCGCCATGGTGTCGCTGGTTCGTCGCGTCCTCGCCGGCACGTCGCGGGCCACCGTGACGCCGCAGGGTTGATGTCATGCTCGCCAGAAGAACCGTGAGTTTGCCGCAACCACGCGTGGAGGCAATGATCTTCAAGGACTCATGTCGTCATCGCAACCTCTCGTTAACATGGGGTCTCCTAGGGCTTCAGCCATGGCCGCCACCATAGCTCGAGGACGAGTTGTCGCGAAGCGAGGGGAGTAGTGTCATGGCGGGCTGGTCACGCTGCAACAGTCCGACGATATCAGAGCACCGTGTCTCGCTTCATATCGGGCCCACGGGGTGCATTAGTAGTTGGAAATAGAGATAAGAATAGTTAGTTTCCTTATTAGTTAGGTTTACTTCCTAAGAGATATATTCTATCTAATAGAGATAAGTTTCCATAGAAATAGAGATCGTTTCTTAGAGGTCAAGTCGGGTCGTCCCTATAAAAGGGATAGTATGTATCTATTATCAAGGAAGCAAGAAAGATGAATTAATCTAGTCTCTCTCCCAAGGTTCTATCATCCCAGTCTATAGTCTAATCTCCCATCCCACTAGTTTACCGCCCGCCTTCTTCCCGGGCGGTAGTTTATTCTCGTAATGATCTAAGATCATTACATTTGGTATCGAGCGCATCGATCCCTTCCCACGACTTCGCTACCATGGTTATGGCGACAGATCGCACCATCGGACCTACCGGCGAGTCGCTATTATGATAAAGGCTAACGCCAACAAGATGGCCATGAGTACCAACGACAACGACAAGAAGATGACGGCCATCTTCCTCGACATGCATGCTACTTTAGAGAAGATGATCGTGGATCGGAGGAGAAGAAGGCGCAACAAGAGGCGCCGGCGCTTCAAAGAACTACAGTTGACGCTGTTTTAACTTGTCGCGCCACTACCAGATCCCGCCATGGTGTCGCTGGTTCGCCGTGGCCTCGCCAAGCATTGCTAGGCCACCGTGATGTCGCCAAGGTTGTTGTCATGCTCGCCGCAAAGAACCGTGAGTTTGTCGCAACCGTGTGTGGGCAATGATCTTCAAGAACTCATGTCGCCATCGCAACCTCTCGTCAACATGGGGTCACCTAGGGCTTCAAATTTATGGCGCACCACGCCTCGAGGACGAGCCGTCACGAAGGAGAGGAGTAGTTGTCATAGGCCGAAATTACTGTTCACGTGTTATGAACAGTAACCGCCCGCAATTATTAGGAAAGATTTATTATTTAGAAATCTATCTATTAGGTGTTTGGTATTATCTATTAGTTAGACAAGTTATTATTAGATTGGATTGTTAGAGATAAGTTTCCTTATAGATTATTTCTTAGGGGTCAAGTCGGGTCGTCCCTATAAAAGAGATAGCATGTATCCATTATGAAGCAAGCAAGAAGAATTAATCTAGTCTCCCTCTCAAAGTTCTATCATCCCAGTCTATAGTCTAATCTCTCATCCCATAAAGCCGACGCCGTCCGGCCTTCTTCCTGGCGGTGTTTACCCCCTATGATCTAAGGATCATTACAGTGCTCTTGTTCGGTTGTAGTTGCATGATATCATTATGCATTACTTGTTAGCTTAATTAGTTGCTTGAACCAGTGTGTTTGTGAAATAATATCGATTAAGTTTCTTATCTATTTCAGTATTTTTTTTAATGGCACAATTGATGGCTGCATGTCATGTTCTTTTTCTATGTAACAGTAGCAAGTAGGGTGATAAGGTTAGACCAATCCCTTCTATAAACCTACTGATCAACAAAATGGAAACCAATGGACTTTGGGGGTTCCAGCCTGCATTTATGGTGTCTGGTCACTTTTTGTGGCTAATACCTTCATGATCTTGTCTGAATTATCTATTACGATGGAGGAGCCCAATTATGTATTACATTGTCTTGGTTACTCGAGAGATATTATGAGATTGTTTCACCTGACTAGCAAGAAGTCTAGATTTCAGAGTTCATCCTTTCTGTTGGATCTAACTTCTCTTTATTGTGGTTTTAAATGTTTTGAGTGTCACAAAATATCTTTTCTTATGTATAGTGTTTGCACTGAAGGTTGATTATGTGTCATTGGATGGTCCCAGTCTTTGTTCCTAGTTCCTATTTTAGGCTGCTTGGCTACTTGGATCACGATATATGGCAGGACTATGGCTGTAGGTGTCAGCTACTATTGGACTACAGGTATTCTGTGGGTCATTCCATGGTTCAACTTAGCTCATTCTGGATAAGCAACTGTGTGGATTATATTATTCTAAAATTAAAGTTGGCAATGCAGTTTTCAAATTGTTGATGTAAAATTTACCTGCATTAAGTATGTTTGATTTATTAGTATTTTATCACATTTAATGACCCGTGATTATGCAACAAAATAGCTATTATGTCATGTGGGGTCAACATTACAGCCGCAGATCACGCATGGCATAGGATGAGTTTGTGTCCAAATTAATTACTAGAAGCCTAGAAGGTGTTTGTCTCTTAGTTGATTAGCAGTCAGATTAGGAGTTTGAATTAGGAGTTCCTTTCAGATAGAGTTAAGAGTCCCGTCAGTTCTATTGGGTTGCCTTTCCGGTTCGGCTGGGAGTACTAGCCGGCTAGGATTAGTGCCCTATTTAAAGACATCAATTGTCAGTGAATAAAGCAAGCAAGAGTTAATCAATTTACCTCCCCTCTATTTTCTCTCTTCCAATCCCGTGCTTCTCTTCTGACCTCGGCGTAGCCTCCTCCCTGTGCCTTCCTTCTGCTACCGAAGCTACCACGGATCTTGGCCGACGCCCTAGGCCAAAGCCGCCCGTCTTCCACGACTACGCGTTGCATTCCGGCACGGGACGTGACAACTTGGTATCAGAGCAGACGGTTCTGGGTGGCTCAAGCACTGAGATGGAGGCACATATTGCTGCCCTAACCGAGCAAATTGCTCAGCTAGCACCAACAGCTACGGACACGAACACGAACTGATCAGTTGCTGCCATCCAAGAGTAGTTGACCGGGGTGCGTGAACGTGTGAATACCCTGGAGAAAAGACCCAACGACGGGTTGCTGTCACTGCCGCCTGGCGCCAACAGCATGGCCAGCACAGCAGCCGTGCGAGCAGATGGCGGTCAACCCCCACGCTTCCATAAGCTCGAATTTCTGACGTACTAAGGCAAGGAAGACCCCTGGGATGGCTGCAATGCTGTGAGAAGTTCTTCCAAGGACAGAAGACGGCGGAAGCAGACAAAGTTTGGCTCACTTCATACTATCTCACCGAAGTCACGCAACAGTGGTACTTCCAACCGGAGCACGACGAAGGTGAGCCCAATTGGCACAACTTCAAGGAGTATGTTAACTTGCGTTTTGGGCCATCAATTAGGCACAATCCGCTAGGCGAACTGAAAGAGGAGCGCGACAAAGGTGAGCCCAATTGGCACAACTTCAAGGAGTATGTTAACTTGCGTTTTGGGCCATCAATTAGGCACAATCTGCTGGGTAAACTGAAGGAGCTACGACAAATGGGCACTGTGGAGGATTACCAGGGCAAATTCCTGGCCATAATGTGTCGTGCCGAGCACCTCCAACCCTGCCAGCAGGTGCAGTTCTCCACGTTGGGACTAAGGGAGCTGATTCGCATTGACGTGGAGCTCCAGAACCCGACCAGTCTACAGATGGCCATGGCACTCGCACGCGCATACGAACGAAGAGCGCTTGCAGCCAAAGAGGTCGCATTGCCTGCCGCTAGATCACCCCAACCCGCACGCTCGCCTCCATACACGGCGGCGCATGTTACACCTCCTGCGCCACCAGCCACGGCTCCCGCCGCGCCCGACGCTACAACTGCCATAGTAAACGCATATGCACGTTTCCGGCACCCGCCCATGTGTTGACGCTTTCTGACGCCGGAAGAGATGACAGCTCGCCGTGAGGCAGGGCTATGCTACAATTGTGAAGAGCGCTTCATGCCAAACCATCATTGCAAGCGCCTCTTCTTGCTGATATTGCCAAGAACCGACAGTGACGACGCATACGATGCCACCTGGGAAGAGCCCGGCATCTCCCTATACGCATTCACTGGCATTCAGCCTGGGTCGTGCCGTACCATGTAGCTCCAAGTCAAACTCGTTGGAGCCACGCTCACGACACTCGACACCAACTCCACCCACAACTTTGTTAGCACTCACGCGGTATGACACGAAGGCATCACGATGCAGCCTGTTAGTCGCTGGATTCTTGCACTTGGTGATAGCAAGATCCTTACTCTCATCGAGAGGATGACACTTGGAGATGGGGGCAATTTTCTTTGTTTATTTCTCACACAACGCCCTTCCAACCTGAGGGGTTGGGGATACAAATTTATAGGCTGCTAACCAGCCAAGCATATGCTAAGATACTAGTCTAAGATGCTAGTCAAAAGCTGCTAAGATGCTGTCCTAGATGCTAGTCAAAAGCTGCTAAGATGCTAGTCTAAGATGCTGTCCTAGATGCTAGTCAAAAGCTGCTAAGATGCTAGTCAAAAGCTGCTAAGATGCTAGTCAAAAGCCAACACAAAAGAGACTTATCCATCACTCTCCCCCTAAGTCTTGTGTGTCTCCTTGTGAGGAATCTGAGCCATCCCGATCCTGGCGCGAAGCTCCTGGAACTTGATCCGCCCAAGAGACTTGGTCAGGAGGTCGGCGAAATGGTCTTGGGTGTTGATGTAGTTGGCGGATGCTCCTTCATCCAGCAACCGATGAAGTGATACCTCACCCGGATGTGCTTGCGCTCATGGAAGACAGGGTTCTTCGCCAAGGCCAAGGCGGACTTCTTGTCCACCCCGAGCTCCATCGCCTCTGCGTCTCGCCAAGGAGATCGCCATGCGGCGTATGCGACCCACAGAGCTCGAGTAGAAGCGGTAGTGGCTGCAATGTACTCGCTTCAGCCTAGACAAAGCCACTACCTGCCGCTGACCGATCGCCACCGATCGGACACTTGCCGAGGAAGTACTGATATCCGCCGGTGCTCTTGCTCGTGTCGATGTCGCCGCGTGGTCGCTGTCGCATGCAGATGAAGTCGCCACCGGGCACCTTGGTAGTGCAAGCCGTGGTCGGAGGTGCCCGCGACGTAGCGGAGGATCCTTTTCACGGCTTCTTTGGTGCTCCGTCGTCGATCATTGCATGATGAACCGGCCGATGAGCCGGCGAACGCCAAGTCCGGCCACGTGGGACAAGGTAGCGATACGCCCGCATCTTGCCGCAGATTGCGTCGCGTTCGCCTCTCCGCCCGTACTCTCACGACTTAGCTTCACTTCTCCTCCATAGGAGTGTGGGGTGGGTTGCGTCGGTGAGGCCGCCACTACGATGCGCTGAGGCGTGGCGATCTGGCGAAGAGATGCCGGAGCTGTCTGGTGGACCTCGATCCCGAGGTAGAAAGAGAGGGCCCGAGGTCGCCATCCGGAAGGTGGCCTTCATCTCGCCTTGAACGCCTCGATCTCCTTCTCCTTGGTACCGGTGATCACAAGGTCGTCGGCGTGACGCCTATCGCCAGGCATTGCCTCACTTGCCCACGCCGTAGACCGCGACCTCGTGGCCTTCTCTTGGAATCCCATTTGCTTGAGGTGGAGTCTAGCTTGGCGTTCCAAGCTCGCGATGCTGCCGCCAAGCCGTGAGAGGCCTTCTGCGCAGCGGAGGACCTTGCTTTCTTTGCGGGATGATGAATCCGGCGGTTGTGACGTAGACCTCCTCCTTCAAGTCGCCGATTGAGGAAGCGGACTTGACGTCCATGTGATGGACGCGCCAGCCTCCCGGGTCATGCTGCGAGAGAGGAGACGACGGACTCCATCCGTGCAACAGCGCTGAAACATCGCCGGTCGACTCCTCCTCTTTGGGCCGAAGGCCTCGTGCCACGAGACGCGCTTTGTGCTTGATCACCTCTCCGGCCTCGTTTTCTTGAGCTTGAAGACCCACTTGAGAGATGGCGTGGTGGCGGTGGAAGATCGGCGGCTCCCACGTCTTGTTTCGCTCGGCGGCGTCCATCTCTCTCGCATCGCGGCACGCCATGCCGCGTTCTCTCTCCGCCTCGGCGAAGAGCGAGGCTCGCCGTCGTCTGTCGCGAGTGCGCAGCTTCTCTGCGGCACAAGGCCAGCCATCGTTCGACCGGCCGCCACGCAGGCGGAGGTCGCCCACGGTGCGATAGCGCAGGCTCGCCGCCGTGGTAGCGTCGATCGCGATCTCGCTGCGTTGACAGCGGAGGCGAACTCCGCGTGTCTTTGCTTGTCGTGGGCGAAAATGCTGCCGAGAAACTGAAGGAGTAGGCGCGGTGTGGGAGAACAGCGTGGCCGGGCGCTTGGCGGTGGACTCGCCGAGCTCGTGGGCTTGCCGGAGCCGCGGTGGCGGTGGTGAAGCGACTCACCGGAGGTGGTGGCGAACGGGGGGGTGGGGTAAGCGAGCTCGGTGAAGAAGCCGTTAGCTCACGCCTCCTCGAAGTGGGCGTAGTCGACAACGAATCGCCGGTCGCCGGTCGAGCCGTCATCCACCATCTTGTCCCACGTCGGCCTCGCCCTTCGTCGAACACGATGTCGCAGCGTGATGCGCCGCGCCGTGTCGTGGATCGAGGACGCGGTAGGCCTTGGCGCCTCGCGTGGCGATGAAGACTCTGGCGTGCTCGGCCGTCGAGCTTGCCGGCGTGGTTGAGCTCTTGACGAAGGCGAGCGGTAAGACACGGAGGTGGCTCGCGCGAGCTTCGCGCCAGTGCGAGCCTCGTATGGCGTCTTGCCGCCGAGGGCCTTAGTGAGGCGGTTAAGCAAGTGAGCGGCGGTCATCACCGCCTCCCGATAGAATGCCGGCATCCTCTGCTCGAGAGGAGGCGGCGGCCACCACCGTCGATTGCGGCGCTTCGGCAGCGCCGTTCTGCGCTGCGGGGTGTACGGGCGCGGAGAAGTGACGATGGATCCCTCGTTGGCGTAATGCGCGCGAACTTCGGCCGCCGTGAACTCACCGCCGTTGTCGTGCGTGAGACCCGGCTTGCGGCCGCGCTCGCCTCGCGGCGGCTTGAAGGCACTTGATGGCGTCGCCGCGGATGCCTTGACGTCGAGCAGGACAGCCCACATGTAGCGGGACACATCGTCGACGAGGAGGAAGTAGCGCCGGCCTCCAGGTGTAGCCGGTGTCACGGGGCCACAGAGGTCACCGTGTACTAGCTCCAGCTTCTCCTTGGCGCGGAAGCTCGCCTGGCGAGGAAGCCGCCGCGCGCTTGGTGAGGGCAGTGTCGCGAATTGCTCCGCGTGGTCGACGTGCGGCATGCCCCGCGCCATCTCCTTCTTCGCCGAGCTGTCTCGGGGCCTCAAAGTTGAGGTGCCCAAAGCGCTCGTGCCACCTCCAAACGCCGTCGTCGCGGCGGTGCAAGACAAAGAGGTTGCGCCACTGGCTGCGTGAAGGGCGTAGAGGTGGTTGCTCTGTTGACCTTGATGAGGAGCCGCGACTATGATCCCAGATCACGCGAAGACCAGTGCTCAATCTCCACGCGATCCGTTCTCATCCACCGCCCAAGCCGATGATGGAGTTCTCAGCGCGGGATGTAGTAGACACCGGTGGCGGCCGGTGCTCGCCATCTTGGCGGCGAAAGACGACAGAGCCGACGCCTTGATCTCCACGGCGGGCGTCGCCCGCCAACTTGACGGTGCCTCGAGCGCTGAAGTCGAGCTCGGAGAAGAACTCCCGCCGCCCGGTCATGTGGTGGGTGGCGCCCGGTGTCGAGCACCACCCGTCGGTCTTGTCGTTGCGGAGCTGCCGCCGAGGAGGCGTGTGCTTTTGGCTCGTCAAGGTGGAGAGAGAGCGGCTGCGGCGGTGCGGCGCCGGAGGTAGTTCGATGCTCGCATGAGCAATGAACAGAGCCGGCTGCTCCTCCTCCTCCGCCTGCGCGACGTGGGCCTGGCCGCGTCGTGGCTTTCGACAATCCTTGGCCCAATGACCAGGCTTGCCGCAGTTGTGGCAAGAGTCGTCTCGTCTGCGGCTTTGCTTGCCGCCAGCGCCGCCACTGGCGCCTCCACGGTCATCACTCTCGGCACGTCCTCGCGCCGCTCAGGCGTCTTACGCGGCTTGCGCGCTTGCCACGCTTATGCGGCACTGTCGTGGAAGAAGGCTCCCTTCTTCCTGTCACCTTGGCCGGCGCCCATCGCTCCCGAGTGAGGAGGAGCTTCCGCCAATGGTGACGGGTCGAGAGACGCTGTGGCTCGGTATTGCCAACAACCTTGAGGCGACCGCGCCTCCTCGATCGTCATCGTGGAGGTCCAGCGAGACTTCGTCGAGCGAGCCATCTGCTTGTACTTCGGGGGGCGCAGCGGAAGAGCTTCTCCACAGCTCTCTCCTCGCCGTGGGTGTCGTCGCGAACTGCACCAACTTCGCAACAGAGTGTTGAGGCGGAGAGCAAAGTCATCAACGTCCTCACTTTGGCAAGGCCGATTCTCCCACTCCTTGCGTAGTGCACGCAATGTAGACTTGCGCGGCGCTCGTCATGCGATCGTCGTCTTTGCGGCGATGGCGTCCCAACCTCTTTGGCGATCCGCTTGTTGGTGCGAAGCGCATCTCGGGCGGGGCTGCGGCGATGAGAGCATCGGCGCCCGTCGATCTGGTCGTGTCGGCGTCTCCGTGCGGGACCGCATCCCACATATGCGCGCTGGAGCTTTACCCTCATCACCGCAGCCCGCTCGGCGTAGTTGGTCTTGGTGAGGTAGGCCGCCCGCCGGGGCGATGTCCTGACGACACTGGTACTCGTGGTGACCACGGTGCGAACCGGGAGAGAGCGTCGCTGTGAAGGCCGCTCTCCGTTGACCCAGACGCCGCCGTCTTGCGTCTCCTCGAGGCGCCGCCGTGCGTCCCGCTGTCGTTCGCTGCCGCCAGCGCGTGGGCGTCTTGGTTGCTCATCTTGCGCTTCGCTACTCATGTTGCCTCCTCTCCGGCTCGAGGTCTGCGTCGTATTTATATCGGCGAAGATGGAGCTGCTGCTGCTTTGCCATGAAACCTCGACCTCTGCTTCTTTGCCGCCAAGCGACGCATCTGCCGCCGCCGTTGCTTCGCCTCTCCGCTTGCTGCCCGCTCATTGCTTTGCCGACCTCGGCGCTTTCGCCTTGCGGCGGCTTTGTCAGGTTGCCGCTTCTTCGCGTTCTCTGCCCGCAATGATTTCTTCTTTCGAGGCGTCTCGAAGGCGGCGACCGAGATCGGCATCATGCGGACATGGCGTGCCACGGGCTAACTGCGTGGAGAGAGCGCCTCTTGGTTGGAAATTCTTGGCCGAAATTTGAAGCGAGGCCGGAGAAGGGATTGAGCGAGGAGATGCTCAAAGTTGCGAGGATAATACGACTCGATACCACTTGTTAGTCATTTGGATTCTTGCACTTGGTGATAGCAAGATCCTTACTCTCATCGAGAGGATGACACTTGGAGATGGGGCAATTTTCTTTGTTTATTTCTCACATTAGCGCCTTCCAACCCGAGGGTTGGGGATACAAATTATAGGTCGCTAACCAGACCAAGCATATGCTAAGATGCTAGTCTAAGATGCTAGTCAAAAGTCGCTAAGATCTTTGTCTAGATGCTAGTCAAAAGTCGCTAAGATGCTAGTCTAAGATGTTGTCCTAGATGCTAGTCAAAAGTCGCTAAGATGCTAGTCTAAAGTCGCTAAGATGCTAGTCAAAAGCCAACACAAAAGAGACTTATCCATCACAGCCATGCCACGGCCTGCAGGTCACAGTCGCTAATGGCGAACACGTCCAGAGCATCGGGCAGGGCCACGCAATGCGGCTCGAGGTCAACGACGAGGTCTTCGCAATCGACTGTTACACAATTCCTCTTGAGGAATTCGACCTCGTCCTTGGCGTTCAATGGCTAGAGACCCTTGGCCCAATTTTGTGGGATTTCGCCAACAAGACGATGTATTTTTGGCCCGGAGATCACAGAGTTACTTGTCATGGCATGGGCGCCTGGCCGATAGCACCACAGGCCTTTGCATGTGTAGGTGACCTCATGGAGGAATTACTGGATGAATTCTTGGTAGTTTTTTCTGAATCGACAGGTCTGCCACCCGAGTGTGCTAGCAGCCACCGCATCCACTTGCTACTAGGTACGGCGTCGGTGGTCGTCCGACCGTATTGTTACCCCCAGTGATACGGGGTCGCTCGATCTTCTCGACGTAGGATCAAGATACTCACATGTAGTCTCTCAAATCGTAGTGATTCTCCGTTGCCAATGCAAGAACGAACACTCTTTAATTCGCGAGAACACACGTGCTAGACTTCACGACCACCAAGTGAAGCCCTAGTGCGCTCCCAATTCCTAGCGGAAAGGTTGAACGATCTTGATTTCTATGAACTCTCAATTTCCCCTCATGATGAATTTGGTCACCATGGAAGAACTCTCAAGCAAAGCAATCTATTATCTCAAAATATCGCCGTCCCCCTTTCTGTTCATGAAGAAAGCGACTATTTAAAGACTTCATGCATGCTATGGGCCCACGGCCGAGTTCCTAGTCTATTTGGCCAATGAAACCGAGTTAAACTCTATACGTGATGACCGAGCCAAACGGATTACAACTCTCTAAACAAATGACTGAACAACGGCCAACTAATTACATGCATGCGGTTCATTTTCCACCATGGCTGCATGGCCTTCAACCAGCTGCATGGCTTTAGAATTCTTCTTCCTTGCCGCATGAACCAACCAGATGAATGTCTTCTTGCTTGCTAGCCTGGTGCTTCTCTAGTGCTTTGGTCCCGGTTCCTTCCTCTTCATATCTAAGTATGCACAAAACACTAGAATTAGGTAGTAGCAAATTCTTATTAAAATTATGCTCTTTAAAGAACAAGTTCACCTGTTGTTGTAGTTTTTTGCTCGTGCTCTTGTCATGGGACCTTTAGGGATATCATGAATACTTGGATGAACACTTGGAGTAGGGATGTCCTCATCATCTTCCCCCGCTTGAAAAGGAGTTGTCCTCGACTCTGTATCGTCTTGCCCAAATAATGGTGACAACTCAGCAACATTAAAAGTTGTACTTACACCATAATCATCTCCTGGAAACTCTATCTTGTATGCATTATCATTGATCTTGGCAAGTACTTTAAAAGGACCATCACCACGGGGCATTAATTTTGACTTACGCTTCTTCAGAAAGCATTCTTTGCGTAAGTGTACCCACATTAAGTCACCTGGTTCAAATAGCAATTTCTTTCTAGACTTGTTAGCCTTAGAAGCATAAGCACGTACCTTGTTTTCAATTACGTCTTTAGTCTTTTCATGTAGCTTTTTTCACAAAATCAGTACGCGTCGAAGCCTCCATATTAGCACGTTCTTGGAATGGAAGTGGTAGCAAATCAAATGGTGTGATCGGTTTGAAGCCATACACCACCTTGAATGGACACAATTGAGTAGTAGAATGCACTGCCCGATTATAAGCAAATTCCACATGCGGCAGACAGTCCTCCCACTCTTAGGTTCTTTTTAATCATTGTCCGCAGCAACATGGAGAGTGTACGATTCACGACCTCTGTTTGTCCATCGGTTTGTGGGTGACAAGTTGTCGAAAAGAGTAACTTTGTCCCAAGCTTATCCCACTAAGTTTTCCAGAAATAGCTCATAAACTTCACATCATGATCTGAAACAATGGTGCGAGGCATGCCATGCAATCTCACAATTTTTCTGAAAAACAAGTCAGCTACATGCGACACATCGTCGCTCTTATGACAAGGAATAAAGTGTGTCATCTTAGAAAATCTATCCACAACTACAAAAACAGAATCCCTCCCCCTCTTAGTCTTAGGCAATCACAAAACAAAGTCCATGCTGATATCTTCCCAAGGAGCACTAGGAATTGGAAGTGGAGTATACAAACCATGTGAATTAAGTATAGACTTAGCTTTATGGCATGTAACACAGCGTTGAACAAACCTTTCAACATCTCGCCTTATCTTTAGCCAATAAAAGTGATCGGGCAACATCATGAAGGTCTTCTCCTGACCAAATGTCCCATCAGCCCCCCTGCATGAGATTCCTGCAACAATAGCAAACACATGGAAGAATCTGGAACACATAGCTTGTTAGTTCGAAATAGAAAACCATCATGGATATGATACTTGTCACATCCTTTTCCATCTTTGCATTTAGAATACGGTGCTGAAAATTCATGATCAGAAGCATATAATTCTTTCAAACTCTCTAATCCGGGAACCTTAACTTCCAATTGATTTAAAAGCACATTCTTTCTAGACAATGCATCAGCTACCATATTCTCTTTGCCTTTTTTGTATTTAACAATGTATGGAAAAGTTTCAATGAATTCAACCCACTTAGCATGTCTACGATTCAGTTTAGCTTGGCCTTTCAAGTATTTCAAAGCTTCATGATCAGAATGAATGGTGAATTCCTTAGGCCAAAGATAATGTTGCCAAGTCTCTAAAGCATGAACAAGAGCATATAATTCTTTGTCATAAACAGGATAATTCAATTGTGCGCCGCTAAGTTTCTCACTAAAGTATGCAACAGGTTTTCTTTCTTGCATCAAAACACCACCAATACCTATTCCATTAGCATCACATTCAATCTCAAAAGTTTTAGTGAAATCAGGTAAAACAAGTAATGGTGCTTCAGTCAAACATCGCTTTAATTCAGTAAAAGCTTTATCTTGTGATTCTCCTCATTAAAAAGCAACGCCCTTTTTAGTTAATTCATTTAATGGGGCAGCAATGGTGTTGAAATCTTTCACAAAACGTCGATAAAAACCAGCAAGCCCATGAAAGCTATGAATTTGATTAACATTGACAGGAGTAGGCTAATTTCGAATAGCTTCAATTTTAGATTCATCTACTTCAATTCCATGAGCTGAAACAACATAGCCTAAGAACACCACTTTGTTTGTGCAAAAGTACACTTCTTAAGATTAGCATACAATTGTTCAGTTCTTAGCACTTGTCTAATGTGTTCAACATGTTCTTTCAATGAGCGGCTATATATCAAGATGTCATCAAAATAGACTACCACAAATTTGCCAATGAAGTATCTCAACATGGTTCATTAATCGCATAAATGTACTAGGAGCATTAGATAAACCAAAAGGCATCACTAACCATTTATACAATCCAAATTTTGTTTTAAAAGTTGTCTTCCACTCATCACCATGTTTCATTCTAATTTGATGGTATCCACTATGTAAATCAATCTTAGAAAAGATAGTAGAGTCACTCAATTCATCCAGCATATCATCTAGTCTAGGAATAGGATGACGATAGTGAATGGTAATATTGTTGATGGCTCTACAGTGTACGAACATTCTTCATGTACTATTTTTCTTATGAACAAGAATAACAGGAACAACACAAGGACTAAGGCTTTCGCGTACATACCCTTTTTCATGAGTGTTTGCACTTGCCGTTGAATTTCTTTTGTCTCCTCCTGGTTTGTATGGTACGGTGGCTGGTTGGGAAGTGGAGTTCCCGATACCGAGTTAATTTGATGTTCGATGCCTCGAATGGGTGGTAGACCAGCTGGTACTTCCTTCGGAAAGACATCCTCATACACCTGCAAAACTTGAGAAACCACACTAGGAAGAGAGGTTAAATTATTAGTAGAAAGCAGAACATCTTTGTACAACAAAACAAAGTGTATCAAAGTGGGATCAGCTCTCATCTCTCTCAAATCAGATTTAGTGACTGCCATGACTAATTTATTCTCTCCCTCATTCATTCGTTTGCCACTCATGTGTAGCTTGTGGCTCTCACTCACCTTTTGTGGAATCACACTCTTTTGTTCCTTCCTTCTCTCACTCTCTACTTTCATCTCAATCTTTTGCATGTTATCATGTACTATTTGAGAAGGAGTTAGTATCATGATAAGAACCAATCTGAAAGCTAACATCAACTGTATACCCAACATTTATGGACCCATCATTGTTTAACCATTGAATTCGATATGGATGTGGATGTTTCTTATATTTCAAACCAAGTTTAGAATATAGATCTTTACTAGCTAAATTACGGCAACTACCACCATCAATAATAACCTTGCAACACTTATCATTTTTACTCACCTGAGCTCTTGTTTGGAAAAGATTGCAGCGTTGCTCATGAGTGGGTTTTGCTTGCACACTCAACACCGTCGGTGTACACACAAGGATAGGACCAGCCTTGGGGTCACAAAAATCATCTTCATGCACCTCCTCCCCTTGTCCTTCTCATGTACACCTCCAAATCTTCCAAAATTAGCAAGGGCCTCACCTTCCTCCTCGCTAGTAGAGTCGTACTCTCCATTCTCCAAAAGTAACATAACCTTGTTATTTGGACAATCCTTTTGTATATGACCTCGTCCAAGGCATTTGAAGCATTGGATGTCACTACTTCTTGCTATAGAACCCACTGAAGACGAAGTAGAAAGTGCTGGACTTTTCTTGGCAATGGGTGTTGTTGCATTTTTCCCGCCTGGTGCAGCATTGGTACTAGGAGCAGAACTTCCATTAGATTGATTAGTTTTAAAAGAATTGAAACATGATGTGGGTTTATCTCCTGTAGGTGCTGAACGGGGTGTGTATGATGATGTTCTTGTTGCTCTCATATCTTGTTGCACTTGCCTTTCAGCTTTGATTGCTTGATGCACCAACTCCACCATGTTGTTGTAGAGCTGAAATTCGGTGATGCGCTTGATGGGAGGGTGCAAACCAGCAAGGAAGCAAGCCATTGTTTGTTCTTCTTAAATATATTAGCTCGAATCATGGCTATCTCCATCTCTTTATAATACTCCTCTACCGTGAGAGTTCCTTGCTTCATTTGCTGCAATTTATCAAATAAATCACGTTTTTAATGTTTAAGAACAAACCTCGCTCTCATGTGATACCTCATCTCTTCCCATGTAGTGATGGGAGGTTCGTCGTACTCTCTTCTTTGATTTTGAACTTGCTCCCACCATATGAACGCATATCTATTAAATTCAAGTGCAGCCATGTGTATTTTCTTCGCCTCGGAGTAGTTGTGCATACGGAACACCTTATCGACCTTGAGCTCCCAAGTGAGGTAATCTTCGAGATCATGTGTTCCTTCATTAGGTCGTTCATTGCCGTAGCGGTGTCGGCGGTGGTATCCATCATCGTAGTGGTACAAGTCGTCATCGTCGAAGTGAGGTGCTCCCCCACCTCGGCCTCCATGCCCACGACCCCTCCCAGGTCCTTGGGCGCCTCCCCCACCCCCTCTCCCAGGCGGAGGTGGCCATATGGCTTGTGCCACCACACGGTCTCGTTGTTATTGAGCATCCTGGGCGACTCGTGCGGTGACCTCCGCATCTCGTGGAGGTATGTGAGCCATTAGATGCACACTATCTTCTTGCTATTGACGAAGCGCCCGCACAACATCATTCACGATGCCCGTACGCAACACATTCATTTGTTGATTGAGGTCAATGCGGAGATCCTGCATATCCGCCTTGAGTTCCTTCCCCCATTGCAGTGGTGCCAGCTACAAATTCTTGGTGCAGTGTACTTCTCAATGCTTGATGCTAGAAGCGAGTCACCAGGGCATTAAGATCAACATCATGCTCCTCACCATAGTTGTCTTCTCCACCTGACATGGTTAGATTTTGCAAAAGAAAACACAAATAGCAAGAATGTATATGGATGATTAGTAAAATTCACTCAATCTCTCTTTTCTCTCCCAAGTAAAGTTCTTACCCTTCTGAGGTGAATTAAGTCCAAAAGAAACTTGCACTAGGTGAAAGCTACAATAGCAAAGTGATGATTAAGCGAATTTAAGAGTGTTCACAACTGCACAACAACGGTTATTTAGTGGAGCTTGGTATGGAGGTGTATATCCTAGCAATCTGAATTTTTTGATGTTGTAAAGCTAAGTAATAATCCAAGCAAGAATATTTTACCTAAGTGTTGATCCAAAGGATTTAAGCGAAGTGTATGAACGCACACCCAAAGATAAATGTGACAATGCAAACAATGGAATGAGCTAATGAGAAACAATCTGAAATTGAGATGAAAACTAGCTCGTTTTTGCACCAAGTACTAGGAAAGACGCTAACCAATTGCAATAATATGAAATGTAAGGGCACAAGATTGCTCAAAGAAATTAAATACACAATCTAAAATTTATGAACTAAGGTTATCATTTTCCCAAGTTTCGGCCAATACCTTCTTTTTTTTACTTCATAGCCATGGTTTTGTTTTTGTTTTTGTTTTCTTGACTCGTGGCTTGTCTTTCTTTCGTTCTTTCTTCCTTCCTTTTTTTTCTCTCTTTTTTTTTGTTGCCGAAACTAGGATTTAAGCTCTCCTTGCATAAGCTCAAATTTTCAGCAAGTGTAAATATTTCAATGAATAGCCCCAAAGCAATCATCAAAGACTAGTCTCAAAGACGAAGGAAAAAAAGGGAAAACAGATAATACTTTCTGCGCACTGGTCACGGCTCGGCGTGGCACTGTAGAAGCCGCGAATTATTGCAGCGGTCCTCGGCATTGTAGCGGCCCGGAACACTATTGCAGTGCGCTACTATAGCAGCTGCGAAATCGATCTCCCGGTGTTGCGCCACTACCACGTGATCGGCTACTTTAACAGATCAGTTTTGATTGGACACAAGATTAAGCAACGCAAAAGAACATGACGATCAACACTAAACAAAATTCTAGTAGATTAAACCTAACTAAACTCACAGGAAATAACAGATGCCAAAACTAGGGTTTGGAATTTTTGTGTTGCAATTTTCGGTTTATGGACTTTAGGTATTAAGAACAGCAAATAAAATCAATTTAATCTAGGGATAAGTAATCCTACCAAGTCACCCTGGCTCTGATACCAAGATGATACGGGGTCGCCTGATCTTCTCGACGCAAGATCAAGAGACTCGCATGTAGTCTCTCGAATCGTAGTGATCCTTCGTTGCCAATGCAAGAACGAACACTCTTTAATTCGCGAGAACATACGCGCGAGACTTCACGACCACCAAGCGAAGCCCTATCGCGCTCCCAATTCCCAGCGGAAAGGTTGAACGATCTTGATTTCGATGAACTCTCAATTTCCCCTCATGATGAATTTGGTCACCATGGAAGAACTCTCGAGCAAAGCAATCTATTATCTCAAAATATCACCGTCCCCCTTTCTGTTCATGAAGAAGGCGACTATTTAAAGACTTCACGCATGCTATGGGCCCACGGCCGAGTTCCTAGTCTATTCGGCCAATGAAACCGAGTTAAACTCTATACGTGATGACCGAGCCAAATGGATTACAGCTCTCTAAACAAATAACCGAACAACGGCCAACTAATTACATGCATGCAGTTCATTTTCCACCTTGGTTGCATGGCCTTCAACCAGCTGCATGGCTTTGGAATTCTTCTTACTTGCCGCATGAACCAGCCAAATGAATGTCTTCTTGCTTGCTAGCCTGGTGCTCCTCTAGTGCTTTGGTCCCGGTTCCTTCCTCTTCATATCTAAGTGTGCACAAAACACTAGAATTAGGTAGTAGCAAATTCTTATTAAAATTATGCTCTTTAAAGAACAAGTTCACCTGTTGTTGTAGTTTTTTGCTCGTGCTCTTGTCATGGGACCTTTAGGTATATCATGAATACTTGGATGAACACTTGGGAGTAGGGTTGTCCTCATCACCCAGTTACTCAAAGATGAGCTCGAGAAGCAGTGCGGCGAGATGGGCCGACTCATACGGCTGAGCACTTCGCCTTTTTCTTCGCCGGTTCTGTTGGTCAAGAAACAGGATGGTAATAGGCGATTTTGCGTTGACGACCGTGAGCTTAATGACAAAGACGGTCAAGGACAAATTTCCTATTCCGGTGGTGGACGAACTCCTTGATGAGCTCCGGGGTGCCAATTTCTTCACCAAGCTCGACTTATGCTCTGGGTATCACCAGGTGCGCATGCATCCATCAGACATCGAGAAGACGGTGTTCCGCACGCATGAAGGGATTTTCGAGTTTGTGGTCATGCCCTTTGGCCTGACAAACGCCCCTGCAATGTTCCAAGCCCTCATGAATGATGTCCTCCGACCATACTTGCGCCGATTGGTGCTCGTGTTCTTTGATGACATTCTTTTCTATAGTGCCTCCTGGTCAAATCACCTGCGCCACATTCATGCTGTCCTGCGCCTCCTTTAGCATAAGCTTTTTCTCAAAAGATTGAAGTGTCTCTTTGGGCAATCTTCCATCAGCTACCTCGGCCACGTCATCAGTGCGGATGGTGCTGGTGCTCGGCACGGTGCGTGCCCATCGCGGATTTCTGGGACTCGCCGGATACCATCGCAAGTTCATCCTTGGGTTCGGTGCCATCGCTGAGCCGCTCACTAAGCTACTTCGAAAAGAGGCCTTTCGATGGACTATCGATGCGGTCGAAGCATTTAAGGGGCTCTAGGCTGTCCTCTCCTCCGTACCCGTCCTTTAACTATCCGACTTCACTAAGGAATTCATCATCGAATGTGACGCTTCAGGGTCAGGCTTCAACACTGTCTTGCACCAAGGCAGCGGGGCCGTGGCATTCTTTAGCCGCATGATAGCACTTCACCAAGCCAAGATTGCTGCCTATGAACGGGAACTGTTCGGCTTAGTCCAAGCGGTCCGTTATTGGTGACCATATGTTTGGGGCCACCCGTTCATCGTCTGCACCGACCACTATAGTCTCAAATTTCTTTTGGACCAACGGCTTTCCACTATCCCTTAGCATTATTGGGTGAGCAAGTTGTTGGGTTTTGACTTCTGTGTGGAATACAAATTAGGCAAGCAAAACGTTGTGGCAGGTGCTCTTTACCACCACAATAACAATACAGCGGCATTGATGGCCCTTTCGACTCCTCGATTTTCCCTTTTCGACGATCTGCGCAAATAGGCGGAGGGTACTTCCGCACTGCCCGATATCAAGGCACAAGTGTTGGCCGGTCAGCTTGGTGCACCATGGAGCGTACACGAAATCTCCTCAATCCACAAAGCCACGCTTGGCGTTTATCCAGATGCGTTTGTCTCGATGGCATTTGCTAGGAGAGCGGACTTGAGTATGCAGTGGATTACTCAGTCTGTGTCGGTCAGTTCTTCAAGGGGTATTATTGCGAGCTTCATTGTTTGTCCTGGGTGTTCTATTGTTATTAATGGGGAGAAGTTCATGGTGAATCTAATGGTCATTCAGTTGGAGCCATTCGATGTCATCTTGGGATTGGTTGCATTCCTACTGAGCCGTGATATATTGTTTTTGTAGGATCGTCACTTTGTAGACTCCGTCTGGTGAGACTTTGACCTTTTAGGGGAGTGCGCCTCCGCGCTTTGTGTGTTGGCGGACCGTTCGAGTCGGTGTCTTGTGGATGGGCTTCTCTTGGCTCTTCTTTGAGAAGTGGCGTGGCTTCTTGAATTGAGGAGATTACGTGGTTTGCGTTTATCCAGATGTTTGCTGAGGAAGGGAGAGATGTCATGTGGGGTCAACATTACAGTCGCAGATCACGCATGGTATAGGATGAGTATTGGAATGTATGATGTGATTCCAAGTGCGTTAGCCCTCCTCATGTGCAACATCATCAACAATTACCTAAAAACAATAATAGAGCAAGAGTGGGTCCACGACTCAACAAATACAATAATAAACAATGTACAATGATTAATCAACTGTAAACAGTATCACCATCAACTGGTTTCTTTTCTTTATTCTCATACTCAATCATCAAATTATCTTTTCATTAAATACAAGGTATTCATACACTACATGTCCACATGCAGCTCTTTTCATGTATACCGGTATAGTGTGAGTGAATACTCGTGACAATATTCACTCTCAAGCCCGTTCTCCAAAAGGATTAGGGACCTCAACTCCTATGGAGTCTCTATCAACAAGGTAGATACGTGATTACTGTTAGAATAGGACTCTATTTGTATTTCCTTATCTGTATATGGCAACCTCCTTTTGTACTCCCTATATATATTGCCCATTGGGCCCTCTTGAATATACACACAATATTCATAACATGGTATCAGAGCTAGGATTCTAACCTAGCTCTCCTTCCGCTACCATCCCGCCGCCCGACGCCAACTAGTTGGATCTGATCCACCGCCTCGTCGTCGACCTCGACGTCGAGTGGCGTCCCTCCTTCTCCCGCGGCGTCACGTCGGGCCCGTGCGTGCGAGGAGGCCGCCAACGCGCCGCGCGTTCCATCGCCGCCCGCCGCGCGTCGTGTCATCGTCGTCGTCGGGATCGGGAAGCCATAAGCGCTTCGCCGTCGGCGTCGGATCCGCAACACGCTTTCGAAAGCGGCGCTGCGAGTGCCGCTGCTCGTTATTGCCGCGCGTCTTGCGTCGTCGTCGCCAGCGCCATCGCCGCTTCGAGCCATTGCCGCGCGTCGTCGCCGCTTCGCCACCACTCAAGCGTCGCCGCTTCGCCGCCGCCGCCGCCACAAACAAGAACCCTAGTTCCGGTTCTTGCTTGTGGGTTGTAACCTTGCACGCGAGCGTAGCCCATAAAGTTCTTTTAGCGGCCGAAAAAAACAAAAAAACGTTGTTCTAACGGCCGCGCCGTCGGCGCCGCTGTTGAACCGTTACCTTAATCGCCATTGCCGTCGGCTCAGCTTCTGGGTAAACCATTCTATCGACTCGATCCCATTCTAGGAACTAAGCTTCATGGGGCGAACTATAGGTTGTGGTCTTCGCTCATGGAATCACGCTCGATGGTCTTCGTCTCTAGGGACATGTCAGCGGTGCCCGACCTTGTCGCCGTCGCTAGTCGGCCTTCTCCACGACGGCTGTACGCACCTCTGCGAAGATGAGGCCGCAAAGAAGGCGGTGATATTGCTACTCGATCTTTGCTAATGAGGCCTTCGGTATGCCATAGACACTTTTGGCGCTAGTGTCTTTGATGAGGCCGTGTTAGAGCCATCCTGGTGGTCAGCGTCGACGATTCTATCGAGCCAGACATTGTTGGTCTGCGTGCCACTTGTCAGATCTGGGACTACTTGCGCGATTGATACCAGCAGAGCAGCGATGCTCAGTTCTTTTCGTTTCAGCGTGAGTTGGAGACGCTTCGCCAGGAGGACTCCTCCGTCGGCGACTTCTTCCGAGCCTGGCGATCTCTGGCGCCCGGCTAAACGGTGACTTCTCGCTTTGCGGAGTGTCATAAAGTCTGAAAGCGGACCGTGATCGCCGCGCCTTTATGACTTCATCTGCCGTCTTCGCCCGAGTTTGAGCTGTCGAGGCTCAACTCTTGAGCCGCTTCGCCACGACCGAGCGATCACCGAGGCTCTTCGACGCCGTCTTTGAGAGCTTCACCGTGGGTTAGCGGCCGATTTGTTCATTTGTGCTTGCTACCCTTCTTCTTCGACTACACCAAGCGGTTTACGCCGACTACAATCCTCCACAGTGTCTCAGATTTGCTCTGTTTTTGCACCAACCGGGGTTCGATGCAATTATTGCAAGAACCGACACGACTACGGCGTTGTGCGGTGTGGCGAAATAAAGCGCGTGGAGTTGGGCGCTCAAGGGGAGGCGGGAGGCCCTTCCTCACGGGAGGAGAACAGAACCGGCCGTCGAGATCTTCTCGGCGAGTGATTACATTAAGGCAATTATGCCGAGCTCTAGTTCGGCTCTCTCTCGGCTCACCGGTTACGCGATCTAGCTCAAATGTCTCCTCCAGTACTTCTTGGGTTCTAGATTACGGTGCCTCTTTCCACATGACACCGACTCCACATCTCTCGCTTGATGGGACCTCCTATTTTTCCTATCTCGATTCGAGCACGTAAGCGGTACTCCTCTGTCATCGTGATCGAGCACTCTTTTGTCGTGACTTTTACATTCCATCTGTTTCTCATGTTCCTCGGCTTACCATGCGGCTTCTCTCGGTGGGTCACTCACCGATCTCATTTGTATAGGGTTGGTTTTGACTCTCACACTGTTTTGTTCGGGACCAGCAGACGAGGGGCGGTACTTGGGGCTGGCCGCGCCGTGAGGATCGTCGAGGTCTCTACATTCTTGACCGCCTACACCTTCCGTCCACTTCAGTTGCTCCTATCACCTCTACATCCACTGCCACTGCTGCCACCACCTCTGGAGTTTTTGCGCAGATGGCATTATCGTTAGGTCACTTGTGTGGGTTTCGTCTTTCTTCATTAGTTAAATCGGGGTGTTCTTGGGCGTGTTCTGTTGACACGTCCATGTTTTGTCAGGGTTGTAAGCTGGGCAAGCAGCTCCAACTTCCTTATCATTGTAGTGAGTCCTTGTCTTCTCGCACTTTTGATTTAGTTCATTCAGATGTATAGGGACCTGCGCCTATTATCTCTAAAGGCGGGCATAAATCTTATGTGATCTTCATTGATGATTATTCCTGTTTTACATGGATTTTCCCTATATCTAATCGTGGTCAGTTTCTTGCGATCTATCGTAGCTTTGCAACAATGGTTCGTACTCAGTTTGATTCTCCCATCCGTACTTTTATTTGTGATTACTGCTTGGCGAAATCTTGTTACAGTGCTTTTAGACAGTTTCTTTACGGCGAGGCACTCTTTACGATCTTCTTGTCACGGTGCCCATACTCGAAATGGGGTTCTTGGCGCAAACATCGTCATCGATTGAGGCGCCCATACTCTTCTCGTTGCCTCTCACGTTCCACCAGTTCTAAGTGAAATTTGTTTCTCTGTTGCATATCTCATCAATATCTGACCTTCCACTGCTCTTAAGGCGTCGATCCTATAGGCGTTCTACTCTCGAGCCCCCAATACACTCACCTTCGTGTTTTTGGTCAGTACTTGTTTTGTTCTGCTGAGCTCGTGAACGCACTAAACTATCGGCCCGATCGGTTGAGTGCGTATTTCTTAATTCTGATTCGAGCATAAGGGTTATCGTTGTTGGGATCATACGCTTTCGGCGGATCGAGATTTCACGAGGCGTTGTCTTTGGCGAATCTCAACCTTTCTTCTATCGAGATTCGGCTCCTCCACCACCGTTGAGTCGCTTTCATGGTTGTCTCTTTCTAACTCTCCACATATTTCTCCACTATCACAGTCTTCCACTGTTTTGTCTCGATGGTTCATACGTACCTTCGCCCCGGTCTTTGCCTCCTGCGGCACCGTCTCTTGTTCTGCTGACACCGTTTCGTTTCTCTGGTATTCACTTCTCCAGGCGTCCTTGTCCTCCACCAGTCTCCTCTCCTGGTGTTTTGCCGCCACCCACATCTGATCCTTCTGATGATGCTCCTTGTTACGTCCTTCGTGACCGGACATCCCTTCGACCTCCTGATCGTCTTGGATTTGCTCTGATAGCTCATGCTCTCTCTGTCACTAAGCCTAGTACTTATCGTGAGGCTGCTCCTCATTCTGAGTGGCAGCTCGCTATGGCAGAGGAGCTTGATACTCTTCGACGTACGGAGACTTGTTCTCTTCATGCAAATGCTCAATTTAACATAAGTTCATCAATAATACCGTCATCTAACATTCTTGAACTCATTAATACAATTAATATCATGACCACTCATATTGTTTGCAATTAAATAAGATGACAGCAAACACAATATAATGGTAACGAGTGATAAAGAATACGACGATCCACCGTCGATCACTGTCTACCATGCACTTGCCTCTTTATCTCCTTAGAGCTGGATAGCGAAGCGGCGGCAAGGCACTAGAGGCCACACTCCCTGGACAAACATAGCAAGACATAACTCAAAATTACAACATCACATCACAGCACTCACACTTTACACTTATCGCCATCGCAATTTTACACCAAACCGACCCAATTAACCTACAACTACCAGACGCACTACCCGCTGTCCCAGTAGTAAAACAGCTACCCGCTGTTCCAGTAGTAAAACGGCTCTACCTTATTCATCCAAACTCCAAATTCAACCAACCAAGACTTTCTGGAACCCTCACGAAAAATTCTACAACTTCCGAGTTATGATGAGCCTTTGATTCTACCGTTTTCTGCCCCGTTTCTTTCCCCGAAGACCATCCCAAAATCTGTCAGGACAGTACGCTTCACAATTTTATATTTTTAATTCTAAACTTGAAAATATATGAACGATACCGTTTCTGGAAATTACGCAAAATTTTCTAAATTATTCAAGTTATCACTACATTTTAATTTTGCCATCTACTAGATAAAACTGACCCATCTTCACAACATATGCCGGCTATATCCAAATTCTAGACAGCGATATTTACGAGGTCGTAACTTTTCGCTCGCTACTCCGATTCTAATGATCCAGACCTTACTGGAAAGCTAACGAGATTATCTAACTTTTCTCTAATTTGACCAACCTCTGAATCTGAGCCTAAATACCCTGAATCGCCCCGCAAGGTTCTGCATCTAACATCGATGAACTAGGGCATGTTGAAAATTGAACTTTCCCTAAGCAAAACTATCTGCGAACTTAATAGCGACTAATCCAAGGCAAATCCTAGGGATTAACAGGGTTTATCCTGGACTAACACGACGGGTCACGAGAACTCGAGAAAAACCTCTTATTTTCCTTTCTTTTCTTGTTCTCCTTCTTTCCCTCCTCCCTGCTGACCTCCTTCCTTTGGCGTGACCACCCACCCATAGGGTGGCCTTGGCGATGGGGAGGCGGCGCCTTGGAGGCGGGGTGGCGTGTACACGGCACGGCGGCGCCTAGGGCGGCGGGGAGGAGGTCTGCGTCCATGTGGGGGTCTAGGGCTTGGGGCTGCCACCCCCCTTGGCTCTTTTATGGCATCAGCCCACCTTGGGCCATGGTGCCGTGGGCCAGAAGCCCAGGGCCCAGGTTTTCCCCTTTTTACACAAAACCCCACTAAGTCTTTTAATTCCTTCTCTAATGCCTTTCGGAATATTACAGTTTATCTCTTAGTTGATTAGCAATCAGATTAGGAGTTTGAATTAGGAGTGCCATTTGGATAGAGTTTGAGTCCTAGTCAGTTCTATTGGGTGGTCTTTCCGGTTCAGCTGGGAGTACTAGCCGGCTGGGATTAGTGCCCTATTTAAAAACATCAATTGTCAATGAATAAAGCAAGCAAGAGTTAATCAATTTACCTCCCCTCTGTTTTCTCTCTTCCAATGCCGTGCTTCTCTTCTGACCTCGGCGCAGCCTCCTCCCAGCGCCTTCCTTCTGCTACCGAAGCTACCACGGCTCCTGGCCGACGCCCTAGGCCAAAGCCGCCCGTCTTCCACTACTATGCGTTGCATTCCGGCACGAGACGTGACACATTATTACCACGATAGAACATTGTTGTCTTCCTTGAGGAAGTTTATACTGAGGAAGGTTTCCCATAACGGCATAATTCACTGTCAGAAATTGATTGATCATTTGGATTAGAATAGTGTAGATAATATGGTCAGTTGTACATAGGGAACCGTTGCTTCTAGAAGTAATAACAGTATAATTAGCACGAGAGGATGTCGTTGCACTGCACTACAAGAACAAACAATAAAGGCCAAGTTTCATGATCATCTTTAGACACTGGCACATATGAGTAAAGCTGTTAAATAAAATGAGATATTATTGCATAACTGCATCCCGTGAAATTCTTATCCCATACATTTCAATACTAGCAAACACGCATAAATGCAGTTGTGTCAACTGTCATCTAAATCTCATATGGCCCTTTTATCAGATAAGAAATAAAATTACAAAAATACCCTTGTACGTGACTACCACAGCGATTTTAAACCGTTCATTAGTAGTGCTTTCTTTGGGATAATCATCACATGAGAGTAGTGTGCAGAATCAAAATTTTATCGACCAAAGACACCAGCAGCAGATGTGCCTCAGCAAAACTGGAATTGTCAACAAACATCTTTGCAGGTGACTGTTTTATTAATTTGGACAAATTTAGGCAGCTAAAGGAGCGCTAAGCAAGTACAAGATCAAATTGCTGCTTATTAGTTCTTACCATGAAAAGATTGGAATATGATCTTCAAATTGATGTGGTATGAATTTGACACTTCCGGTCAAGAATGGAGTTGATATGAGTTTGTTAAAATGTGTTCCCTAAAAAGATATGAGTTTGTTAAAATGAAGCTAATCTACTTGGACATATGGTCCTGATTATATTTGCTTTGTACTTTTCAAAATATAATTAGTTCTAGACCATATGCCCATGTAAGTTGATGGGTTCAGATGCTATATTGAAAACTAATTTAGGATGTTCTTATGTATTCCTTTATTACTTGTCTTTTGTAATGTTGTTTATACTCAATTGATGATAACAACATATACTAAATACATTTGTGGTAAACATGGCAGGATCAACTCCCTGTTGAGTGTTGAGTATTGCCCCACAAGGTTGCAATCACCAGCATTTCAGATGCTAAGGCTTCAAACCATACATACAGATGCTCAGATGATTCTCAAATGGCACACTACAACAACTCAGTGCCTTTAGGGGAAAATGGAAGGTGCTATATAACGCAAAGTCATCCGGATCTTCACTACACTTCCTCTGATGATGGGTCACAGAAGATTACTTCCAACCCTCAAGTATTTGAAGCACAGTACTGCACGCTGGAATCATCCTCGGCAAATGGTGTTTATCCTACACAAAGCTCCACATCTTCTCATAGCATATCCCATATAAGTGGGAGCCCCCTGTCGCAGCATGATAGCCACTCAGACCACGCATATAGTTCGCTCCCAAGTGCTTCCTGTGTCCCTGAGGTTGCAGATCTCCAGGTTAAACTAAAGGAGCTAGAAAATGCAGTTCTTGGACCTGAATTGGACATAGCTTCTGACAGCTCCTTGCAAGCCAACATTCCTTCAAAACCAGATAACTGGAGACAGCTTCTGGGAATTAATACAGGAGACTTGAAGCAGGTAATCATAGCATGCGGTAAGGCTGTTGCTGAGAAAGATGTGTTTGCAACAGAACTACTGATATCCGAGTTAGGTCAGCTGGTGTCTATCTCTGGAGATCCAATGCAACGACTGGGAGCCTATATGTTGGAAGGCCTTGTTGCCAGACTTTCTTCCTCTGGAAGTAAACTATATGAATCCTTGAAGTGTAAAGAACCTACAAGTTCTGAGCTCATGTCGTACATGCATCTCCTCTATGAGATCTGCCCATTCTTCAAGTTTGGTTACGTGTCAGCAAACGGTGCCATCGCTGAGGCTATTAAGGGCGAGAACTTTGTTCACATCATTGATTTCCAAATCGCGCAGGGGAGCCAGTGGGCAACTCTGATACAGGCCCTTGCAGCGAGGCCTGGGGGGCCACCATGCCTAAGAATCACTGGTATCGATGACTCAAATTCTGCTCACGCCCGAGGTGGTGGACTGGATATAGTTGGGATGAGATTGTATAATGTTTCTCAGTCGTGTGGTCTGCCCTTTGAGTTCAATGCTGTTCCAGCTGCTAGCCATGAGGTTCACCTTGAGCATCTTGATATACGACCTGGGGAGGTTATTGCTGTGAATTTTGCCTATCAGCTGCATCATACTCCTGATGAAAGCGTAAGCACGGAAAACCATCGGGATAGGATTTTAAGAATGATCAAGAGCCTCTCTCCAAGGGTGGTGACTCTCGTTGAGCAGGAGTCAAATACAAACACGGCGCCATTCTTCCCAAGGTACTTGGAGACTCTCGACTACTATACGGCCATGTTTGAGTCGATAGATGTTGCTCTCCCGAGGGATGATAAGAGACGGATTAGCGCGGAGCAGCACTGTGTTGCAAGGGATATTGTTAATTTAATCTCATGTGAGGGTGCTGAAAGGGTTGAGAGGCACGAGGTATTTGGAAAATGGAAGGCAAGATTTCAAATGGCTGGATTTATACCATACCCGCTGAGTTCAGTGGTGAACAACACCATCAAAACACTGTTGCATAGTTATAACAGCTACTACAGGCTTGAGGAGCGAGACGGTATCCTTTACCTTGGATGGAAGAATAGAGTATTGGTTGTGTCTTCCGCATGGTGGTGACCTGTCTTCAGAAGCAGCTCATGTATGTACATTGTTTGCATCTCCCATTTTTTATCCTTCAGTGATTTGTGCTAGATTCTTCCATAGTACTCTAGTGCTACAAACTTGAAATATCTTCAGACAGTACTGGCACATCTAAATACAATACACATGTTAGATATGCATATAGCTTAAGGTGTTCTTTGTGTATTGACCGACCTTTTACATGATATATTGGCCTTTTGGCCCATTGGAATAGATCATAGCTAGGGTTAGCGTTTCCCACTTGACCGGCGTCGTTGTCCCTGCGCCGAGCTCCTCTGCTCGGCGCTCACGCCCGCCAGCTTCTTCATGCCTCGGGCTCTGCGCTCGCGCCCGCCAGCTTCTTCATGCCTTGGGCTTTGCTTCCCTTGCACCTGAAGCTCCTGTCGCCTGGATCCGAGCCCCTCGCCGCTGCTCGGCGCTCGCGCCCGCCAGCTTCTTGGCCTGTCTTCAAAAGCTCATGTATGTACATTGTTTGCATCTCCGATTTTTTATCCTTCAGTGATTTGTGCTAGATTCTTCCATAGTACTCTAGTGCTACAAACTTGAAATATCTTCTGGCACATCTAAATACAATACACATGTTAGATATGCATATAGCTTAAGGTGTTCTTTGCGTATTGACCGACCATGTACATGATATATTGGCCTTTTAGCCCATTGGAATAGATCATAGCTAGGGTTAGGGTTTCCCACTTGACCGCCATCGTTGTCCCTGTGCCGAGCTCCTCTGCTCGGCGCTCGCCAGCTTCTTCATGCCTCGGGCTCTACGCTCGCGCCCGCCAGCTTCTTCATGCCTCGGGCTCTGCGCTCGCGCCCGCCAGCTTCTTCATGCCTCAGGCTCTGCTTCCCTTGCACCCGAAGCTCCTGTCACTTGGATCTGAGCCCCTCGCCGCTGCTCGGCGCTCGCGCCCGCCAGCTTCTTCATGCCTCGGGCTCTGCTTCCCTTGCACCCGAAGTTCTCGTCACCTGGATCCGGGCCTGCCGCCATATCTGGGCCCCTCGCCGCTGGATTCGGCCTGTCCCACCGCCGGTCTTCTTCTCTCCTCGAGCAAGGACGCCTATGCGCTCGGCGCGCCCCATGTGCTCTGCTTCGCGCGTCGGCCCCGCGTGCTTGCCGCCCTCCCATGTGCTGCTGCTTCGTGCACCGCCCCGAGCTCTACATGCAGCCGTCCTTGGGTATTCTGTCCCTGATTGTATGGCTTGTCGCCTTTGTCGCTCTCTTTATGGGCTCAAACAAGCCCTTCGTGTTTAGTTTGACCGCTTCTCTTTTGTCATGTTGCCAACTTCTCGTCAGTCATCACGACCCTACCCTCTTTGTACACCTCCTCGCAGTCGAACACTCCTCTATGCGGATGATATGATCATTACTGGAGATGATTCTCAGTATATCGCCTTTGTGAAAGGTCCTCTTCGTTACTTCCTTGGGATTGAGGTCACTTCCCCGCCCGCCACCAAAATTGCCAAGGCGGAGGTCCACCTGCACTCATGGCGGCCTGTCCGTCTTGGGAGATGGAGACGGTGAAGGTGTGTGAGAGGTCGCGGGACCAGACACGGTGACGACCCGCAAGTGGCAGCGATCTTGGCGCTTGATACAAGACGCGGTGACCGCCTTGCCGAGCTTGTGCCGGTTGGCCGGGATGTCATCGGCAGCGATGTCGCCGCGGCGGCGCCGGCTGCTTTCGCCGCTCCTCTGCTGCATGTGGGGCATGTGGGACTCTGCATGGCTACTGATCCGTGATGATCGACGCGTCCTTGATCGAGGTCGGAGCTCGGAGGAAGAAAAGGAAAGAAATAGAGAAAGCATAGGGAAAGAAATAGAGAGGAGTGTAGTTGAGTGGTGGATGTGGGGAGTATTGTATGATGGAATGGAAATATGGATTGGGGCTACTTATCTGACCGCAAATCCTATTTTCCATGCACACAAAGCATATAGAAGTGGATTTTCACTTTGTCAGAGAAAGAGTCGCAAATCGGTTACGAGATGTTCGGTTCATATCTTCAGTTGATCAAGCGGCAGATATCTTCACAAAAGCGTTGGCTCGGCAGTTGTTTGAAAGACAGTGTCGCAATCTCAACCTTGATATACCATGTTGTGATTGACGGGGAATGTTAAGAAACGTATCTGTTTCTGGACTACAGAGTCCAGATCGTTTACAGATATCGTGCTGAAAACTGAAGAGAGGCTGAAGCTCAGAGATATAAAATTGAATGCTGTTTTATCTGTAAAGGAATGTGTATGTCCATTGCTGTTACTGTAGCGCGTCAGGGATAAAACTCTGTTTTGACAGATGTGTTCTCTGCGTTTGTTTGTAACCCATTGTAACTACTTTATAATATCTCTTGTATTTGATTCCGAGTATAAATACATGAGGAACTCATCTGAGTTCATTACGGCAAATGCAAAGTTTTTCATGTTAGATATGTATATAGCTTAGGGTGTTCTTTGCATATTGATTAACCCTGGACATGATATATTGGCCTTTTGGCCCATTGGAATAGACAAGGATCTGAAATCTCCTAGTTGTGTTTTGTTTGAGTTTTTGAGTTTCTCAAACCCTCTGCTACTGTATTGGCCGTTCCTGTTTTTTCGTCTTAATGAAATGTTGTGCAAAGCTTTTGCACTTCCTTGAAAAAAAAAAAAGATAAGGTTCATTCCAACAACACAAACCATTCTATCTAATTCCATTTAAGATTTGCTTTGATGATAAAACCAATGCTGAGATACCACGACCAACAATGTCAGACATCCTTTTATCAGTTTATGTCTACAGTTTTCTCACCTTAGAAACTATATATTTGGTCATGTATTCACGCTAATGCATGGTTCAAATCATTGGGCATACTTAGTGTGCAATTAGGAAATAAAATTTATATTGGATTTCACAAGTGGTGTAAGTTTAGTATCTCCAATTATCCACATCTTTTTAAAAAGGGATGGAAGGGGATCACTAGAAATGGGTATTCAAAGTCACAGGTTGGTCAAAACTCAACAAAAGGAATAGTTCTCCATAAAGTGGAAGTGTGCAACATACACGAAAGTGGCTGTAACCTCTTTGGGCAAGTTTGGTACTTGTGGGCACCAAAAAGATTCCTTGCTCTTTCCCCTACTCTGAGGTGTTGCTTGGTTAAGCCCTAAGATCAGTCCCATAGGTTGAGTGATTGAATCTCTGCTCTCTTTTGGCTCCAAGTGGCACCTATAGTTGTCTAATTGAAACATCCCAATTTTTGCCTCTTGTAAAAATTTAAATTTAAACTAATTAATTCAAAGATTTGGATTTTAAATTGGAGTTCTTGCTAAATCAATCCAAATTCCAATTCTCAATTCAACTTCGAACCAATTTCCTTCTTCAAATCGCAAATTGAATCCCAAAATCAAATCAATTCTTGGCCAATTTTGAATTCAAATTCTCAATTTGAATTCATCTCTCCTCAACTTCAAACCTCAGCTGAAATTCAAATTCAAATTTAAATTTGAATTCTCTCCAAAATTCAAATATTAGAAATCCTATTCAATTTTTGGTTTTGGGCCGAAATCAAATTATCTTGCTTTGAGCTGAGCCCAACTTCTTTCTGCCGGCCCACTTTCTTCTTTCTTCCTTTCTTCTTCCTCTACTCTACCCAGAGCCAAGCCGTGTCACCCATGCCGCGCCAGCACCGTGTCCCCGCGCCGCCCGCGTCATCACCTCGTCTCCATCAATGCCCACTACCGTGGGCATTCAATCCTTGCTATTTTCCCTCACCAAGCGTCGCCATTAAACCAGAGTCGAAACTGTCGCCGCCATCAATGCTGTCATGCTCGTGTCCGTTTCCTCTGCCTCCTCGCGACTATAAGTAGAGCACCGAGTCCACCTCGGCCTCCTCTGTTTTGCCCTAACTCCTGCGTTCTCCCATACCACATCGTCGTTGGAACGCGTCATCTTCCCCGTCGCCGGCCGCACCTCGCGTCGCCGTTCCCACCTCTCCGGTGAGTTCTTTGACTCTCCAACCGTGTCACGTCGTGTTCCTGAGACTCACGAGCATTCCCCCTCAATCAATTTCGGGTTTCTTTGTAGTTCGTCATCGGATTTCATCGTCTTCCCCGTCCAAGGAAGTGTGTCATAGCCGACATTATAAGCTGATTATCTCGTGTGGATCAAGTTGTACAACCTCTGTAGAGTGAAACTATTCGAATAGCTGTGCCTACGGTTAAAGGGTGTGCAAGGTGTGTTTTCACATGGTATATTTTAGTTTTGTCTTCAAAGAATTATTTTGTGAATCCAAGAGTAGTTGGAACTTATGGATTGTTGTTCTGGCAGCTAGAGCCAGTTGGGCAGCTAGAGCCCTACTCTTTAAACCTTAGCGACTAGAGCCTCCATACTATTGACTGGTAGCTAGAACCTTCACTAGTGAAACAATTTATTTATTTATCGAAACTATGTTTGTCAAACGTGTTTTATGAAAATTCTTGAAACATAAAATATTGCTTTGTGCAAAAGAACCATATAAGCCACATTTGTTAAGCAATGCATATGCATTTTTCCCAAGGCTCGCGGAGTACTTTATGTACTCATGTGCTACATTCAAATTAAATCTCAGAAGCCTTCAACGATACTGAGGATGACTATGACTACTTCGTCTGTGGCTTTGATGAAGGGTACTCGGAGTAGCACCCCAGTCGAATGCCAGTGGGCAATTTGATGGGCCATCATTCGGAGTTTAACATTTGCTGTTTCCGCCGCTGTAAAATTTGAGGTGATGTGACCTTTATTGTAATAGGTGGCCTTAAGGCCGGTACTTTGTTATTACTTTTATGTTGAATTGTGATTCGAACTTGTTATCAACGTTGTATCTACTGTGTGCACTTGCTATTGATCAGGGTCTGGTGCAAAAATACAGAGGGTTCGGATTTAGAAATCCGGTCCCGACACTAGTGCTACAGCGAAGCTTGAACATTAGCTCATTTGATTGATTTCAGCTTATTGTTCATGGTAGATCATTAATAGAGTTGGTTTATACACCATGATGCCAATTCAGGTATTAATAGTGAAAAATGTCGTCTTGGTTTGTTAAATCCACACCCATTTTTTTTGGAGAACCAAATCCACCCCCTAATTAGATCTGTCTCTTTAGTAGTGCCTAATATTGTTGTTTTGAAATAATTAAAAATTTAGAAGACAAGACTATTTATTCTGTCCTTGTTGTTTTGCCATACAATTTTTGGGTTTATGCGGAGATAGATAAACTTGAGTTTAGTGTTTCAGTTGCTAGTTCTTTTTTTTTTTTCAAATGGTAACCATTTTAACAGCTGGAATGCTGGATTGCAGTATATTTTTAACGCTAGTGTCCTTTCTTACAGCGCTGTAGCTGACACTAGCAAATATGTTTACTATTACTTTGCTCTATTAATATTTGAGTTTTCACTATGGCCCTTATCTCTGAAGTCTAAAGGTTATACGACAAACTAGAAGTAAAACAAACTTTGAGAGCTACAAATTGCACATGGTCATACATCTGAAGTCATGGGCTTAATTTCTTTGTATTTGTCGCTTTGCAGGTCCCATCGCGTCTTGGTCTCCAGCTCGCAGATGCAAGATGGAACATGAGCTTTGTAGTGATACTGTATGCAAACCTATAACTGCCTGCTTTGTAGCTTGCTAGCTGCTTGTCTGTATTCAGTTATCAACTCACCCATGCTCACCATCCATCTAATTCAATGGTCATCCCATCATCTGAAATCCTCGCCACAAGTTGCTGCGTCATTCGTAACGTAGAAGTTGTAACTGTCTTTTCTTCGGCTAAATATGTTAGTAGGAATTTGGTGTCGATCCAAGGCTGGGCTGCTCTTCCTTTTAGGTTTAACATGTTGTAATGTTCAGAATTAAGCTAGGCAGGCAGGCACAAGAGGCGCCTTTTAGTCCCTGTCTGTTGTGTTGACCCCTACTTTGTAGATTTCTGGAATGCTATTATGGTTTGTTATGCTATTTCTGGCCCATGTATCATGTATCATAATCTTGTGTTGTATCCTGCAGTCAGTAGTACAGATCTTTCTCATTTCATAACATTGTTTGTCTTGTCATTTTGTTCTGATCCTGACTATACAAATTGCGGAGAAGCTAAGAAATGTAGTTGTTTCCATGTGTTCATGTGGGTACATGTATTATCAGTACCATCAAAATATACTTCGAGATTGATACAAACTTTCGACATTCAAACATCCCATCTTCTAACCGTTGAATATATCTTGAACAAATTTTGAGTCACTTTTAGGATTCAGATGGTGCATGTACACGTGGTTCACACGGTGGTTTTGTATTCTTCCAGGTGACGCTGTCTTTGATAGACGGCAGCACGAATCATGCATGCTTGAAACACGCTAGATTAACAGATTCTGATGATGATGGCAAGGAGCGTGATACTCTTGCAAAAAATAGAACAAAAATGATGGGTATAGGATATGTTAGAACATGTGCGCTTGGCAAAAATAAAAAATAAAAAAAATGAACAAAACTATATGCATACACTGTACATGAAAATCATTTTTTGCACAAGTTTTAGCAATATAATAAGTTGGTTCCACTTGTCTTTTTTCTCAGTGCACATTTTGTCATATTTTTTACAGAAACTTTGCAAATGTACATACGAGAACATATCCTACATGGCTATATCTACGAATTTTCGGGAGTTTTTTCCTCAGGTGCACAAACCAAAATAGGCGTGTAAAAATAGATAATCCATTCCCCTTAGTTAATCATCACTAATTTGTTGGTTTGATCGTCACGTGTAAATATAGATACCCACCATTTATATCTATCTATCTTCTATTATATTATTAAAGTAGTAGAAAAAGGAGCCATCATGTTCGCTTTTATGGTTAGAAATTCTACGTTAATCAAGATAAAATGATAAAGATCTACACCGTTGATTGTGATAGGTTTATATTATAACGGTTTAGATTAAAAGAAAGATGACATCAAGTACAATCCATAAAATAGCTAAAATCCGAAATAGAAAATAAAATAAAATAAAATTAACAATTTGATTTCTATACGAATTCCTAAGTTGGTAAGTCGTCGTAGTTATCGAGGAAGCCCCACAACATTGAGTTGGCCAATGTCGAAGAAGAATTGCGACCGACATGGAAGAAGAGGACATCGAGCATGTATAACATCATGCATGTGTATTGTAACAACCCAAAAATTCATAAAGGTAAAAATATGAGATTTTTAAAACTTTTTTTTTGTGAAAACTAGTGTTGCGCGTCTTGATTGCCATTTCAAGTCTTATTTGGACTGCATCATATTTTCTTACTGGAGTAAATAGTACTAGATCAGCGAACTCTGAAGTCTGGGAACCCAAATGTTATATAACCAACTCTGAGAGATGCTAGCCTATTCTTCCTCTCGTTTTGTTGTTCATCCGACTAGTGGTTGATCAAGCCTGGTGCAGCTAGACCCCTGACTGTAAACCGGGTAGCTGCGTCTCTCTCTCTTCCGGGCGCCAAGTGCGACCAGGAGGGTGCACTGGCGGAAGCTGTCAATCGGCCATTACTCCCCGTCACTCAAACCATCACAACATCTGCACTATGCTGCCCACTCCGTCAACAGCACCAACCATCCCTCCTTGTCGGGCTGTGCCAAAGTGCCTATACATAGTTGCTCCAAGCCCCTTATTGCCATTCTTCGCAATTCCAGTGCTAGCCCCACTTTCTTCCTCCCCTAAGTGGACTCGAGCTCCAGTCAGGCTTAAGCGCTCGCTTCGGCTGAGCACTGTCACATCACCGCCTTCGCCGTTGACGCCCATCGGGGTTGCCTTTGGCCCCGTTGTAAGCATCTAGGCCCCTAATTCGTGTTTTGGTGATTAATGACGATTTAAATCATCGGGACTAACTTTTTGTTGGTGTTGCATAAGTTCAAGTTAGGTCGCGATGATGGTTTGGTTATGTGGGCTGTTTGTTGACCCTAAATGGACATTGAAGGCAAAGTTTGAATTATTATTGAAGATTAAGGATTTTGTTCTTTAGAAATGATCCAAGGAGTCGAGGATGGATCATTGTAGTTATAGGTCCTTTGTTTTTGTTTTAGCCGTACTATTAAAGGGGGTTTAGGCTAGTAGCTTGAGCTTGGTTTGGTTGAGTAGCTAGTTGTGATGCACACTAGGTTTATTTAGCTCATCTCTAGTCAAAGTGAAGCTCTTGGAAGAGTTGGAGTTGAATTGAAATCAATTTGGATCTTTATTTGAGAAGGTTGAAAAGTTGACAGTACATTAAGGATGATTCGGAGGCTAACGGATCATTGGAACAGAAGGCTATTTTTCTCGGTTGAAAAATGAGTGAGACCTTGCGGATGATTCGGAAGCTAACGGATCATTGGACCAGTAGGTTTTTGCTGAAAACTGAGACCTTCCGGATGATCCGCAAGCTAACGGAGCATCAAGCGGATCATTGGATCAGTACCGATATTTAGTTGTGACAATGCCTTCCGGATGATCCGCAAGCTAACGGATCATTGGATCAGTACCGAAGTGAATTTTTGACAGTCCTTCCGGATGATCCGGATGCTATCGGACTATCAAGCGGATCATTGGTCCAGAGAGATATTTTTGGATGGGCTGAAAACTCTAGTACATTATGAATGATCCGGAAGGAAAGGATCATCCGGATGTAAGGATGATCCGGAAGCTATCAGATTATACTTTAGCCTTCAACGGCTAGTTTTGTGACCGTTGGATTTCGAGCTTCAGGATGATCCGGAAGGCTTCCGGATGATCCGGAATGTGCTGATTTTTCAGGATAGTAGCTTTAACGGCTAGTTTCTTCAAGGAGGCTATAAATACTGTTCATGGACGTGATTGTAAGCCCTCTTGGCCACTCTACAGTATCATCTAATACCAAGGGAATATCAAGGGCACCCAAGATCATTTAAGAGCATATTTTGGGAGATTTGAGAGGTAGCATAGGCTTAGTGTTTATCACTCTAGTTGCTTGATCTTTCTAAGTTCAAGTGATGGTCTAGGCTTATTACCTTTGGAGATTGGCATCTCCTAGACGGCTTGGAGGCGTGGTTCTCGGTGACCTTCTAAGGAGGAGCTTGTGGAAGGCACCGGGAAGGTTGTGAAGGTTCGGAGTCCGCCCATCCGGAGAGGAGAAGGACTACCACAAGTGAATGGCTTGATACCTTGCTAGGTTTCAAGTCGGAGCAATACTCTTGCGAGAGTGCTCCAACGAGGAGTAGGGGAGATCGCCGAATCTCCGAGACCTCGGTAAAAAAATTGGTTGTGTCTCTTGTCTCTTTTACATTTACGCATTTACTTTCTTGCTCTATCTAAATTTCTCTAGTTTTGCATAGGAGTTGTTTATCCTCACTAGATTCAAGTGTCACGTAGTTTTTTTGTTAGATCATTATTTAAATTGTTCTTAATCAAAAACAAAAAATAGTTCCCAATTCACCCCCTCTTGGGCATTCGATCCACTTCAATTGGTATCAGAGCGAGGTTGCTCAATTAGGGCTTTACCGCCTTGAGTAAGGATGTCGGGTGAGGGTGTGAATGTTGGTAGGGCTCCACTTTTTGATGGCACAAATTATTCCTATTGGAAAGTTCGTATGGGCTGTTATCTTGAGGCTATGAGCTTGGACGTTTGGCGTATGGTTGAATATGGTTTCTTTGCTCCACGCAATCCACTTGCACCCACGGATGTGGAAGTGAAAAACCTTCAATACAACGCCCAAGCAAAGAATGCACTTTTTGGCTCTCTTAGTCTTGAAGTCTTCAACCGTGTTAGCAATCTTAGCACGGCTCATGAGATTTGGACTACTCTTCGTGAGATTCACGAGGGCACATCTAATGTGCGAGAGGCAAAAATGTATGTTCTTAAAGAGCAATTCGACTATTTTGTGATGCGACCTCATGAGACGGCTAACGAAATGTTCTCTCGCATGAATAGTATTGTGAATGAGTTGAAAGGTCTTGGATTAACTCTTACTAACCTTGAAATTGTGAGAAGAATGCTTAGGGTTTTGCCCAAGGAGTACAAGGCGCTTGTGGTGCTACTCACAAATGGAGATTTGAACTCATTGACACCAACCGCTCTTTTGGGAAGGCTCATCACATGAGCTTTTCTTGAAGGAGTATGAAGAGTCTCCTACAAGCAAAAACGAACATTGCTCTCAAGGTCAAAGGAGATCATGAGGAAGATGATAGTAATCATGTTGAAGATGATGAGTCCGTGGACTTCGATGATATGGCTTTGCTCATGAAGAAGACAAGGCGCCTTCTCAAGAAGATAAATGATAAGGGGGTAGACTTTGACAAGAGAAGAAGATCTTCATCAAACTATTTGTCGAACAAGAAGAACCCTTTTGCCAACACCATATGCTATGAGTGTAATGAGAAGGGCCACATTGCTGCAAGATGTGAGAACAAGAAGAAGAAGAACAAGGACACATATAAGGGCAAGAAGAAGCAAGATAGCAAGAAGATAAGATTCAAGAAGCTAAATCGAAATGGAAAGGAGGAAGCTTACATTGGAGAGTGGATTACCGATGAGGAAAGCTCCGAGGCTGACTCAAGTGATGAAGATGAAGGTCCAACACCACTAAAAGGCCTTGCGGGACTTGCTCTCACTGAGTCCACTCCACCACCTCCAACCTCACCATTTTGCTTCATGGCAACGCATGATAAGAAGGTACATGACTCTCTTCCCTCATATGATGAGCTTGTTGAAATTATTGAGGAGCTCAATGCGGCTCTTGGTAAGGAGAAGCAAAAGTTCAAAGTGCTCAAGAAAATACACACTTCACTTAGCACCGAGTTTGAGGAAGTTATTGCCAAGTATGAAGAGCTAGAGCTTGAACATGATTCTCTCCTTAACAAGGATTTTGTCGTGACCAAAGTTGATAGGGGTATTGCATGTGATCTCTATCCTCAACAAACTTCCACTCAAGCATGCAATGCTTCCGTCATGGTAGATAGCTCTACTTCTTGTAATGATTTAATTTCTATGCCATGCTCTTCTAAAGTAGATGCTAGTCCTACTTGCAATATTCCTTCTTGTGGTGTTGCTTAGTGTGCTACTAACCGTGTGAAAGAGAACTTGGAGCTTAAAGCAAAAGTGGATATGCTTAACAAGGGCCTAGCAAAGTGCTATCAAGGAAGTGTCACTCTTGATCGGATTCTTGGGGAGCAAAGGTTCACCTTGGGTAAGGAAGGATTGGGATACATCCCAAAGGTTGTACCCAAGGGAGGTGGTTGGATAAGACCCAAGACGAAGTTCGTGAAGGAGGGCTATTTTTGCTACAAGTGTCATGGTGAAGGCCATAAGCCCGTTGCATGTCCATTGGCCACTTCATTCAAAAATGCTTCAACCAAAAGTTTCATCTACGACTCTCACTACTTGCTCCAAAAGGGCAAGGATGGTACATTTATTGCTAAGTTCATAGGTGTTCCAATACTTAATGAAAAAAAGAAGGCCATTTGGGTGCCTAGGTCCCTATGCACTAATCCAAAAGGACCCAAAAAGATTTGGGTACCTAAAGCAAAGACGTGATCTCTATTTTTGTAGGTGAACTACAAGACCGAAGGCCGGCATTGGGTGATTGATAGTGGATGTACTCAACACATGACCGGCAACTCGCGGATGTTCACCTCCTTAGAAGAAAGTGTGGACTCAAGCAACAAGATAACTTTTGGTGATAATAGCAAGAGTAAAGCAATTGGACAAGGAAAGGTGGCAATCTCAAATGATCATTCAATCTCCAACGTTCTATTGGTTGAATCCCTAAACTTTAATTTACTTTCCGTTGCTCAACTTTGTGATTTAGGGTTCCATTGTCTCTTTTCGGAAGAAGGTGTTTTGGTTTTAAACAAAAATGACCAAAGTTTGATCTTCAAAGGCTTTCGTTTTCAAAATCTTTACCTTGTGGACTTCTCCTCTAATGCTTCATGTATCTCGACGTGCTTACTTGCTAAAGTTTCACTTGGTTGGCTTTGGCACCGCCGTCTTGGACATGTGGGGATGTCTACTTTGAAAAAGCTTTTCAAAAACGGTTTGGTTGTGGGCTTAAAGGATGTGAGATTTGAGAAGGATAAATTATGTAGTGCTTGTCAAGCCGGCAAGCAAGTGGCAAACTCTCATCCCACAAAGAATTTTTTGTCCACATCTAGACCGCTAGAGCTCTTACATATGGATTTGTTTGGCCCAACGTCTTATGAGAGCATCGGGGGCAATTCTTATTGTTTAGTCGTTGTGGACGATTTCTCAAGGTTTACTTGGGTGTTCTTTCTACAAGACAAGACCGAAGCCTCCGGTATTTTCAAAAGGTTTGCAAAAAGGGCCCAAAATGAATTTGAAACTCCAATTAAGAAAATCCGTAGTGACAATGGAACCGAGTTTAAAAATACTAACATTGAAGATTATTGTGATGAGATAGGCATTAAGCATGAGCTTTCACTATTTACACACCTCAACAAAATGGAATTGTTGAGCGGAAGAATAGGACTTTGATCGAAATGTCAAGGACTATGCTTGATGAGTATGGTACTTGGATCGGTTTTGGGCGGAGGCCATCAACACATCTTGTCATGCTATCAACCGGCTCTATCTCCACCGGCTCTTAAAGAAGACATCATATGAGCTCTTAGTAGGAGAAGACCCAATATCTCCTACTTTAGAGTGTTTGGATGCAAATGCTACATTTACAAAAAGCGCACCCATCTTGGAAAGTTCCAAAGCGATGCGACATCGGGTTTCTTTTGGGTTACTCCTCAAATTCAAAAGCTTATCGTGTCTTCAACAATGCCACTGGGCTTGTTGAAGAGACCTATGATGTGGAGTTTGATGAATCTAATGGCTCTCAAGGAGAGCATGAAAATCTTGATGATGTAGGTAATGAAAGCCTAAGAAGTGCAATGAAGAATATGTCTCTTGGTGATATCAAGCCAAAGGAGAATGATCAAGAGGTACAAGTCGAAGCTCAACCCTCATCATCAATGGCACCTCAAGTTGATGAAGATGAAGCAAATAAAGATGATGAGGATATTGTACTTTCTCTTTCACCTCAAGTTAGGAGTCATCACACCATTGCCAAGGACCATCCCATTGATCAAATCTTGGGGGATGTTACTAAGGGAGTTCAAACTCGTTCTCGTCTAACATCTTTTTGTGAACATTACTCTTTTGTGTCTTGTTTGGAACCCACAAATGTAGATCAAGCACTTAGTGATGCAGATTGGGTGAATGCAATGCATGAAGAATTAAACAACTTCACCCGCAATAAGGTATGGACATTGGTGGAACGTCCCCGCAATCACAACGTCATTGGCACTAAGTGGATTTTTCGTAACAAACAAGATGAACATGGAGTGGTGGTCCGCAACAAAGCAAGACTAGTTGCTCAATGGTTCTCCCAAGTTGAAGGACTTGATTTTGGAGAGACTTTCGCTCTGGAATTTTGCAAGGAATTTGGTGAGATGATGTCTAGGGAGTTTGAAATGTCTATGATAGGAGAGTTGAGCTTCTTCCTTGGATTTCAAGTCAAGCAATTGAAGGAGGGCACATTCATCTCTCAAGAAAAGTATATTATGGACCTCCTCAAGCGCTTTGGAATGGAAGATGCAAAGCCCATCAAAACTCCTATGGCTACAAACACACATCTTGACTTAGATGTGGGAGGTACCCGATTGATCAAAAACTATATAGATCAATGATTGGTAGCTTGCTTTACCTTACCGCATCTAGGCCCGATATCATGTTTAGTGTTTGTATGTGTGCTAGATTTCAAGCTTCCCTAAAGAATTGCATCTCGTTATGTTAAGAGAATTCTTAGATATTTAAAATACTCCCTAGCATTGGCTTGTGGTATCCCAAAGGTGCAAAATTCAATTGCTTGGCTATTCGGATTCGATTATCTTGGTGTAAAATTGACCGTAAAAGCACTTGAGGGATGTCATATGCTAGGTAGATCCCTTGTTTCATGGGCTTCAAAGAAGCAAAACTTCGGTTGCACTTTCAACTTGAAGCGAGTACATTGTCATGGGTAGTTGTTGTGCACAAATATTGTACATGAAGCAAACCCTTCTAGACTATGGGATCTCCTTCAAAAGTGTGCCTTTATTGTGTGACAATGAGAGTCGCGGTAAAATAGCAAATAACCCGTTCAACACTCGCGTACAAAGCACATTGATATCCGGCATCATTTCCTTAGGGATCATGTTGCAAAAGGTGACATTGTGCTAAGCCATGTCCGAACCGAGGATCAACTTGCGGATATTTTTACCAAACCCTTAGATGAGGCCCGCTTTTGTAAGTTGAGGAGTGAGTTAAATATCATTGATTTCTCTAACATTGCATGATCTTGTTCACTTTTCTTGTAATATATTGTCATATTCTTATGTGTTTTATATGCCTTGTTTGCGTAGTTGTTTGTAGTTTTGCGTCTTAGTTGCTACGGTTTTTGTGAGCTCAAATGGGATTATCACATTAAGGGGGAGCATTATACCTCTCATGTATTCTTGCAACCCTAAATGTGATCATATCAATACTTTGCTAGATGCGTTTTTTTTAAAAAAAAAGGTTTTCTCATGCAAATGTACTATATTGTATCAAATGCTTTCTAAATGTTTTTCTTTTCAAAAGATTTTCATCATAAAAAGAAAAATTGATTTGCTTTAAAAAAAACATATGTCCAAAACTATGATTTAAAAAATATATTTCTTGAAACGAAAAAGGTTGGTCAAATGCTTTCTCAAATTCGTTATATTGGCCAACATCTTAAAAACAAGTTTGACAAAGTTACCAAAACTCTATTATGTGCTAAACCGTGAGCTTTCTAGCATAACATGGGTCTAAATCACTTGAGCCGAATGTTTCCATCACTTGGTTCATGGTGGCGCAAAATTAGGCCCATACATTTCCAAAGATCGCCAACCCAAACTCATTTGGTTCACATTTTTTTTAAAAAAAGGGGGTTTTGAAAAACTATATGCATATAGCAATATCTTTTCAAAAATGTCTCAAGTTGGTGTTCTAGATCTTATTCATCGTTTAACCATGTCCAATCAAGTGTTTATGTTGATTGCTGCAATTTTGGACCATAGGAGAACACATATTCTCAGCTTAAAAATACCATCTTTTCTTACCCAAATGTTTCGGATCATCCTGAAGGATCGGATCATCTGGATATGAGAACAATCTGCTCCTACCGGATCATCCGTTACATAGGGTCTTCATGTTTAGCTCCTTACCCCTTTGTAGTTCTATCCGAACCAATGGATCACCTTAAGTCATTTTGGATGGTTCAGATGCTCTCTTACCCCTTCGTCTTTAAGGATTGATTCTCAACCATTAGATCCCTCTTGATCAGTCCGAACCGTTGGATGCCACTTACTCCCATCCCTTTCCCTTGCTCACATCCTGGCCGCTGTTTCAATTGTGTTCAATCCGAGCCACTGATCCCATCTATCTCTCTCAAAGCATTCCACTTGGTCAAAATCCCTAGTTTCAGTCTTCACCTTTCTTTTCCCCACTGGATTGCTCCCGTGCTCAGCGCCATGGGATAGCGCCGCCGCCTCCACCGCATTCCACGCCGTCGGCCCCTCGCAGTCGCCGGCGACCACCAAATTGACTCCCCCTCTCGCGCGCATTAACTGGGTGTGCTCGGTTCCTCGAGGGACGCTTGGTGTCGGCCGCATTTTGTACCTCCACCGCCGCCCTAGGGGTCTTCCTCGGCTCCGGCCGTTTTGCCGCTTCTCCCTCCCGTGAGTAAGTTCTTTCATGCTCTTGAGCTGAGGCCTTAGCGTTTTCTTGTTGTTTGGCTAGTTGCTTATTGGAGGATGTTCGGTTTGTGGTTCGGCAGGGATTAGTGCCAGTCGAGTTGTGGTTCTCAGGGGCAGTGCAAATCGGTTTGTGGTTAACAGGGGCAGTGGCAGTCAGTGTGTGCTGAGATTGAATGTTGCTACAGAGGCTGCTATAATTTGTGCTGGAAAAGTGATTACTTCTCAGAGGTTCACCTCTATTTTCCTGCTTGATTGAGATTCATCATTACATGTATTTGTTGTCTGTGAGTTCCATGATGAAAGACCAAAAGGACAAAGGCAAAGGCAAAAGAAAGGCAAGTCCAGATCCTCCTCAGCGCAGTCTTAGACCTCGTCAGCAGGGCATAGCCATCACTCAGTCTCCTTCAGTTCATACTACAGTCAGTGAGACAGCTACACCTTCATCTCGTAGTCGCTCAACCTTAAGTCGACACACTGGAAGACGTTCAGGACCCAGAGTAGGTCCTGGAGGATCCCTCACTGGGGTGGCTCTACCTTCACTTGAGCCAAATCGCAATGCAAGATTTGCTACTGTTGATTACTCAGCATATAAGGCTGACAAGATGAGAAAAGTGAGGAAGGTTGAAGAATCAAAATGGTTCCCTCTAAAGCGAGACAAGATCACAGAAGTTGGGACTGATTTATATTGGACAGTTGTGCAGAAAGATATTGCAGTCATTCTTGAGAAGCATAACAAAATCCGAAATCACAAATGGATTGATTGGACAGCTATCAATGAATATGCAAATGGCACAGATATTCGTCCTCATTTTGCAGCGACTCGAGGTCTCACAGAACTTCTTGAGACTAAACCAATGAGGTGGTTGGACAATATTATCTTCCAATTCTATGCCACTCTGTGGATCCCTAACAACCGAGAGTACATTTCATTCATGTTTGGAAGCGAGCGCCGCCGGCTTGATCGCAAAGATATGTCAGACCTTCTTGGTATTACTCTTGGTGGTGACTCACTGCACAGTCTTGCTTTTCCTTCTGGACGTAGAGGTCATGCAGATGGTGTACCACCTTCACTTGAGCTGATTCAACACATGTATCTTGATCCTGATGCAAATGATTTTAATTGGAAGGTTCAGTCACAGCTTTCTCGTGAGGCTTTTGTTACCTTATGTGTGACTAGATATACCATTTTGCCAAGAAAGGGATCTAGAGAAGAAATTAGCACTCTTATGGGTTGGTTGTTGTATTACTTGATGGATGACAAGGAGATAGATTTCATTGATCTTATGGTTGGAGAAATGCAGGATGCTATCAAAACCACCAACCGCATGCTTCCTTTTGCTCCTTACATTGTCAAGATGTTTCTTAATGCCCATTGGATACCTCAGTTAACTCATGATCGATATCCAAAATTCCTTGCTCCATACAAAGCTTTGTCTCCTCAGGATAAACGCCTCGAAACACGGTTGCTCCTCCACCACTAGATCCGGCCGATGATGCTATATACCAAGATCCTCTACCTTTTGATCATCGTGAGCCACATGGGTTATTTGACTTTGGGATCCACTTTCGATGTCGAATTGGATGATGATGATGGTGATAGTGATCCAAGTTTTGATCCAGCTGATGATCTACCCTCAGCAGCTCCTTCTGAGAAGAAGTTCAAAATGGGCACTCATGTTTCTGAGGCAAGTAGTTCTGGTTTGAAAGCTGCCATTAATCGCATTGAAAAACAGTTGGAAAGACAACACAATAAAATGTTTCTCTCGAAATTTTCTCATCACTTTTTGTGGAGACATTCGCCGTCGAGAACAAAACTTGACTAGAGCTATTTGGACACTAAATGATCACTTCAATTGTTGTTGGGAGGATGATCGATCACGCTTAAGAAACAGGCAAGAATGTCACTAATCTTGGTCGCCTAGTGGAAAAGATGAGGATCTTGAGAAGCTCATTCCTTATCCTTATGTTTCTCCTCCTACACCGCTTGATCGCTGCTCATTCACACTCTTCTTTTCAACGACAACCGTCTCTCCAAAGAGAGATCCTATTGTTACTCAGTCTCCTAGTGCACAGCCTCCAGCAGATATTCACCGACCTGTTGACACTTTGGTTTCTTCAGCTCCTGTTTGTTCTACAAGTGCTTTGGTTGGCCGAGTTCTTGACTATTCCTCTTCTCAGACAGAGCACTTTGTTGATCCAGAGGAGGAGAAAGATCTCAGCCAGTTAGCTGTCCTAGAAACTCCAGTTCCTTTACATGTTCTTCCTGCAGCTCAACAGTCTCCAAGAGCTCAGATATTTATTCTCAGAGCTCCTACTTCTCCTACTTTCTCGAGCACACTCTTGTTGTTCAGGCTCTCCTACCGATGATCCTCGGCCGCGAGTCCGTTCAGCATTCGGCTCCATCATGATGACTCTGGCGTCCACAACAAGCAACCGACTTTTTGGCACCGCTTTTTCCTTTTTGTGTGCTTGATGTCAAAGGGGGAGAGATTGGTGCTTGCTTGTGTTTTTGTTAGAGACTGCTTGTAAGATTGGTGCTTGTGTTTTTGTTTGAGTCTATGCTTGTATGAGTACTATTTGCAGCATCATGTAAGCTCTCTTTTCATGCATAGACTTAGGGGGAGACTTTGTTATTTTGTGGAGCTATCTTATGAGCATGTGAGTCTCATTGTTTTATCTTGTATCCTGCTCACACATGTTTTATCCAATGCTTACTTGAGATATCTGCTTGATCATGTTCTGTTATTTCCACATATATTGGATCAAAGCTTTCATGTGCTTTTCTTGTCAAGTATATGCTTTGCTTTTTGCTTATGACATATACTCAAAATCCTTTATATCACTTGTGTTGGTTTGGTTGTCATCAATCACCAAAAAGGGGGAGATTGTAAGCATCTAGGCCCCTAATTCGTGTTTTGGTGATTAATGACGATTTAAATCATCGGGACTAACTTTTTGTTGGTGTTGCATAAGTTCAAGTTAGGTCGCGATGATGGTTTGGTTATGTGGGCTGTTTGTTGACCCTAAATGGACATTGAAGGCTAAGTTTGAATTATTATTGAAGATTAAGGATTTTGTTCTTTAGAAATGATCCAAGGAGTCGAGGATGGATCATTGTAGTTATAGGTCCTTTGTTTTTGTTTTAGCCGTACTATTAAAGGGGGTTTAGGCTAGTAGCTTGAGCTTGGTTTGGTTGAGTAGCTAGTTGTGATGCACACTAGGTTTATTTATGTAACATCCCAAATGTATAATTAGGGTTTGTTCAAGTATAATTATATGTGTAGAAATTAAAACTTTTTCTCACATCTTGAAAACCCCTAATCTCTCATGTAATTCTGGTCCAAGAGTTGTGTAATCCAAAAACACAAAGCTCTTGTTGACCAAAAGTCAAACTCATTCTCCGTTTATCTTAAATCTTGTGCCAAACATTTGAAAATATTTTTCTTGGTCCTAAAACTAATGTGGGACCCCTCTGAACAATATCACAAGTTGTAAAACTTGTTTGATAAATTTTGGAGGTAAAACAAATCCTTGAACAACCTTCATGAATTTCCTGAGAAAATGCATTGCATAATAACCTCTGGAAATTTTATGTGGGTTAATCTCATTGTCAGCAAGCTCCAGTTAAAATTTCATAAATTTTGGAGCTCAATTGCTATTCAAACAACCTGCAAAATCTCAGTTTGTTAAAAACTAAACTTAAAAGCCTACACTTTGTTCCTTGGGCTAGCCACTTTCCCAAAGTCGGTCCAAATTTCAACCATGTTTGCACCTCGCAGACCTCCTCTCCACCTTGATCAGGTCGTAGCCGTTGGATTAACATCCAACCGCCACGACCTCCTCCGCGATCAACCCATAAAGATCTCCCCACCTCATGAGGTCATTGCCGTTGGATCGGTGATCCATGGTCATGACCTCCCCGTGTGTTAAACCTCAAAGACCTCCTCGAGTCATTAAACCATCGCGGCGAGGTCATCCCATTTGTTGAGGTCGTGGCCGTTGGATTAAATCCAACACCACGACCTCCTCCTCAACATACTCGATCAGGGACCTCCCGCCTCATCGGGTCTTGGCATTTGGATCAAAATCCATGGCCTCGACCTCCCATGAGCTCAAACCACCTTGACCTCCCCTTTTTCACTCACTTGAGGTCGTAGCCTTTGGATCCAAGATCCATGGCCATGATCTCCTCACCGTTGAACTAAGCAAACCTCCCACTTTGTTGAGGTCGTGGCCGTTGGATCGAGATCCAACGACCACGACCTCCTCAAAATATCCAACGCCACAACCTCCCCATCTCATGTTGTGCACCGTTGGATTTAAAATCCACAGTCACGACCTCCTCCTTGTCTGTGCGCATTGGACCTCCCACAAGACGTGAGGTCGTAGTCCTTAGATTTAAATCTAAAGGCCATGATCTCCCCAGTGCGTTGCGCAAACTCAGACCTCCCTCTTTTGATCGAACCGTTGGATCAAAAATCCAAAGGTCTGACCTCCCTTGCCTTTTATAACGTCTCGCACCTCCTCACCTTCTCATCACCATTGGATCTTAATCGATGGCCATAACCTCTTGTGCGCTCTGGCGTAGTGCTAAGACCTCCCCTTTGGTTGTGCGCCTGGATTTAAATCCAAAGGCCATGACCTCCCTCTTGTTCTTAAGTTCGTGAGGTTAAGACCTCACAGAGGTCCGCACCGCTGATTGAAATCCAACGCCTTGGACCTCTGTCCCTTTTTCCACGTGTGTATTCGCATGATGGAAATCGAAGGTCACGACCTCCCCAGTCCAGATCCAATGGCTGTGATCTCCTTCTCCTTTTAAAACTTACCATTTCGATTTAGATCTGAGGGTCACGACCTCCCCCTCATTTCTAATCGGACGGTGGTGGGCAACTCCTGTTCTTCTCCTAGCTCTGGCGCGCGCGTACGCCATGGCAGTGGAGGAGGCAGTGATCTGTCTTGTCTAACGGCTCTTTGCCTGCAGGCATTTAATGCGGGTCAGTGCTTTTCGCCCCAAAGTCACTGCAAGCAGCCCTCCTGCCACCTCCACGTCCCTGTCCAAGCCATGGACCGAGCCATGGGCTAAACTCACCATGAGCTTAACCCTAGCTCATGACCCTTTCCCTCGGGCTATAATACCTCCCCATTGTTTTCCTTGGCTTCTTTTCCACCATTCACCATTTGCTCTCGATTCTGTGGAGCTCAAACCACCCCGACCTCCTTGGCCGCCATTGTTGCCCTTGGAGCTCCTCGGTGGCTCAGTGCTCCCGTGGCTTTTCCTCTCCGTCTCTTTGCTTCAATCTAAGCCACTACCCTCTGTGACCAAAAGCCCTAACTTAATTGGTTGGGACATTTTCAGAGGAGGCCTAACTTGGAGCTTGGAGCTTGGAGCTTGGTCTTGGCAATGGAGCTTTCCATCTTCTCCAACTCGGGCCATCGCCATCCTCGACCTCCTCGGCACCTGAGGCCTCGAGTAAACCTCCCGATAGTCCGTGAGTCGCGGCACCCGCATGTATGTTGTTGCGAGCTTCTCTTGGGCACACGCTTGAATGGATGTCGCGGAGCTTTAATTCGCATTTTGAATTTTTGCCGTGTTGTGCCTTCGTGTTCCTCTCGGCTCACGGCGTTTAAGACCGCCGCCGTTGAAAGGAGGTCCACTGGTGCGCAAGGCTATTGCACACTCAAGTGGTACCATTGGATGTCGCCGGCGAGGCCTACATCGCCGCGAGAACCACCTTTTCAAACTCGGGTTTTGTCGACGACACGGCGGCGCCATTGTCGTTTTAGGACAAAGATCCGCCGCGATTAATCGTTTATCATTACTCAAATCATTGTAATCAATGGCGTGTCTTAGCGCATTTAGTCCTCCCTTGCGCCATAATTAAGACCTCCAGCTGACCTCCTCGTTGTCCCGCGCGCATTAATCCCTTTGTCCGAGCATGTGCGGTAGCCTTGAGCCACGTGGTCGCGAGAGCTCGGGGCGTCCATGACCTCCTCAGGAGATCTGGACCGTCCAGACCTCCTCCGTGCGATCTTGACCGCTAGGACCTCCTTGTGGGAGATCTTAGCCGTTGAAGTCCTCCTGTGTTGATCTCCACGTGTAGGACTTCCCAGGGTCCTCTCAACCTTTGTGGACCTCCTCGGGTAAATCTTAGCCGCCAGCACCTCCCAAAGGAAATCTGAGCCGCTTAGGACCTCCCTTTGTTAGATCTTGGCGTTCAGGACCACCCCAAGTGGATCTGAACCGCCCGGACCTCTTTGTTGTTGTCTTGACCGTTAAGGTCCTCCACAGGACAATCTAGGCCATTAAGGTCCTCCTTGGAAAATCTGGACCGTCCCAGACCTCCCTCGAGAGGTCTTGACGATGTAGATCTTCCTTGGGGAGATCTTGATAGTTTAGATCTTCCTTTGGAAGATCTCACCGCCGAGGACCTCCCTCATTTGATCTGGACCGTCCGGTCCTCCTCTTGTGTTGTGGTTCGTTGGATGCGGTATCAGCGGCCACAACCTCCCTCTCATTGCTTGTAGCTGTGGCGGGGAGGACATGGACCGTTGGATCCAAGATCAGCGGCCCGTGTTCTCTGGATCTCTTAAGAAGCGTCTTGGCGTTTCTCTGGAGGTCTTGGGCCGTTTGATTTAGATCAATGGTTCACGTCCTCCCTCTCTTTGGTTTTAGGAATTCCAAAGTGAACTCTTATTTATAAACTGAAAAAGGTATGAACTTCAAAATATCATAACTAATTCATTCTCAATCCAAATGAGGTCATTCAAATTGTGTTAGCTCTGTCTTGAACTTGACTTTAATCCAAAAATGATTATAAGTTGAGTTCAGCTCCAGAGCACAGTTTGGCCATTAGATTTTAAAACTCACTTTAAATATACACTCAAATTAATGCTTAACTTGTAAAATACATAACTAATGCTCTGTAGATTATTCTTGAGTGAATCCAACTTTGTTGGTTTCCTCTATTAATGAACTTACTATGAAAATTAGTTTTGAGCTTGTTGCTGTTATAAAAATGAGGACTTGTGCATTATAATTTTGTTCAAGTTCTTGTTTTTGAGAAATTGTAGAAAGTGCAACATAGCTCCAAATGGGATGAACTCAATTGTGTTATTCATCTCATGAGGTGCTGGTTTTGCTGTAAAATTTCAGGGTCACCACTTTTCTAGAAAATGTTGCCTCATAATTAAATTAATGAATAGTGCAGTTTGGTATTTTTAGGGCTGAGCAGAATTGCTTTGCTCATAACTTTTGCATTGAGAATCCAAATCAATTGGTTCTTGTTGCTAAATTCCCTAAAAATCATCCTCTTGCTGCTGTAGAAAATTCAGAGTGTTTGGAGTTTGTTTGCTGTGTTGTCCTTGTTGTTTTCGTCGTTCTTATCGAATCTTTTCGTCTTTTCGATTAGGTGCCGACGAGTGTATTGATTCCGTGAGCGATCCTCAGCAACAAATTGGCCAGCAACAGTAAAGGCAAGCAGTTTGATCATTTCCATCATTGTCCCATTACTTTAAAGTCTAATATTTTGTTTAACTTGTATGTATGCATGCTTTTGTGTCAAAGTATTTTATCGCTTAGAGGTAGCTATTCCTATTGCATAGTTGCCCTAAATTGTTACCCCTGCCACAAACCATAAGTTACTAATATCGCTGGTGAATTAGAGCCGGTGATTTAAGTATGCTCTTTTATTGTTTTACGGTGTCATGCTTAGCAATGCTTAGATAACGGTAGTAATGGGCGATCATCGACTTAGTCGATGGTTTTGATCACTCAAAACTGATTATTACTCCTATATGTCCAGCACTTGTGCTTTGATTAATTGTAAAATCAAAACTGAAAACAAAAGATTGATTTAGACTTGGGCATATTGGATGGATGGCGTGGTTTTTGGATGTGGTGGTATGCAGGGTCCCTAAGGACCGAGTACTTGGGTCACTAAGCCAGCGATTTAGCAGACTAACCACACGAGGGGCATATGGAACCCTCTTGACTAAGTACTTTGGGCGTGTTAATTGGGGTCGCTTTCGGTTGGTGTGTTTTAAAGATAAAATGTGTGTGTGATGTGGGAGGAGCATTAGCTTCCGGGAAGGTTGTGTGATGTCTCCTTCTCCCGTGGGTTGTGCGACTCGAATTAGCATTGTCCATTGGAAATGTCTCGTAGGACTTAGCCGTTGCAAGCATACCAAAGGTAGTGTGCCTAATGGAAAGGCGGTCGGACGTGTGGGTACAAAGTGGTACACCTGCGCAGGATAAAACTATTCAATAGCCTCGCCCTAGGTTATGGACATGCTTGGTAAGGTCGTTCAAGACTAGACTACAACCTTTAATTAAAACTTGACATGGTTGGTATGAACGGGAGTTCATGCTATTGTTGTGGTGACTTGGGTTAGTCACTTCGAGGATTGTTCTTGTTGTTGTTATTATGTTATTATCTCGTTGTTACTTCAACATTTAAAATGCTTTGCCAAATTGCCTTCAATCTATTATGTTATTGCAAATGAAACTTGCTTCATGCTAAAATGAGTCCAAAGCCTCATCCACTTAAATAAAGCTTGCATGTAGCTATTTATAGTTCTGTTATCTCACACGTAAGTCTTGCGGAGTACTTTATGTACTCATCCGCCTGCGTGGTTGTGGCATTTTTGTGGCTTTTGTTGCAGAGGAAGGAGGTGGGCCCCAAGGGCTTCACTCTTATGAGTTGTGCTTCGGTTTGACGACTAGCTTGGCGGTCCTGTTAGTTGCCTTGTGGGTAAAGGCACACTAATTGGCTTTTGTTATGGCCATCTTATGGCACCTTTGCTTCATTGTTTATTTAGTTTTGTATTTGTTATTTGGCCTAAGGGCCTCTCTTTTGTAATATCTATTCCATATTAATGTTAACTTCTGGTTTGTTGCTTATGTGCTATGTGTTGTATGGAATTGGTACATTCTTTTGTTGTGAGGTATGTATACTGCATTCTGGGAAGTATACATCTCTCGAGACCGGGTTTATTTGGTTGATAATACTAGGGTCAATTGGATGACTAAGTATTATGAGCTTAATAAACGTCGGGGTCTCACAATTTAGCTCATCTCTAGTCAAAGTGAAGCTCTTGGAAGAGTTGGAGTTGAATTGAAATCAATTTGGATCTTTATTTGAGAAGGTTGAAAAGTTGACAGTACATTAAGGATGATTCGGAGGCTAACGGATCATTGGAATGAAGAGCTATTTTTCTCGGTTGAAAATGAGTGAGACCTTGCGGATGATTCTGAAGCTAACGGATCATTGGACCATGAGGTTTTTGCTTGGCGAGATTCTTTCCTGATGATCCGCAAGCTAACTGAGCATCAAGCGGATCATTGGATCGACTGATATTTAGTTGTGACAATGCCTTCCTGATGATCCGCAAGCTAACGGATCATTGGATCAGATCAAAGTGAATTTTTGACAGTCCTTCCGGATGATCCGGATGCTATCGGACTATCAAGCGGATCATTGGTCCAGAGAGATATTTTTGGATGGGCTGAAAACTCTAGTACATTGTGAATGATCCGGAAGGAAAGGATCATCCGGATGTAAGGATTATACTTTAGCCTTCAACGGCTAGTTTTGTGACCGTTGGATTTCGAGCTTCAGGATGATCCGGAAGGCTTCCTGATGATCCTAATGTGCTGATTTTTCAGGATAGTAGCTTTAACGGCTAGTTTCTTCAAGGAGGCTATAACATCTGCTCATGGACGTGATTGTAAGCCCTCTTGGCCACTCTACAATATCATCTAATACCAAGGGAATATCAAGGGCACCCAAGATCATTTAAGAGCATATTTTGGGAGATTTGAGAGGTAGCATAGGCTTAGTGTTTATCACTCTAGTTGCTTGATCTTTCTAAGTTCAAGTGATGGTCTAGGCTTATTACCTTTGGAGATCGGCGTCTCCTAGACGGCTTGGAGGCGTGGTTCTCGGTGACCTTCTAAGGAGGAGCTTGTGGAAGGCACCGGGAAGGTTGTGAAGATTTGGAGTCCACCCATCCGGAGAGGACAAGGACTACCACAAGTGAATGGCTTGATACCTTGCTAGGTTTCAAGTCGAGCAATACTCTTCTTGAGAGTGCTCCAACGAGGAGTAGGGAGATCGCCGAATCTCCGAGACCTCGGTAAAAAATTGGTTGTGTCTCTTGTCTCTTTTACATTTACGCATTTACTTTCTTGCTCTATCTAAATTTCTCTAGTTTTGCATAGGAGTTGTTTATCCTCACTAGATTCAAGTGTCACGTAGTTTTTTTTGTTAGATCTGTTATTTAAATTGTTCTTAATCAAAAACAAAAAAAATAGTTCCCAATTCACCCCCCCCCCTCTTGGGCATTTGATCCACTTCACCCGTTCTTCCTCCCCTCCGACCAGGATACTCCAAGACATCCCTGAAGGACCATCTACCTGCCTCCATAGAGCTACCCTGAAGATCGAAGATTACACTCCTTCCTCAAGCCACTACTGTAGCACGGAGTTTCTCTTGCTGTCGCGATCCACCGTCGTCAGCCTAGCTTCGGCTAGCTCATTTCCCTAGCTCCGTACCGGTACGTTCCTAGTGGCTCAGATGCTCCTCCTAGTTCGAGCTATCCTGTTCTTTCTCTAATGTTTCTCTAGTTCTTTCTCTGGCTTTTTCACTGGTTCGTTCGATCGCATCAAAGCAGTTGAACATTTGCTTCTTTCGGCCACTGTCGTGTAGTCGAATACTTCTCTCATTTGACTACACACGGTTAAGCCTTCTACAAACCGCGTAGTCAAAACTCCTTCGACTACGCACAGTCGAAACCTCCTCTAACCACGTCTAGTCGTATCTCCTCTCTGTAGAAAGTTACCAGAGGATCTAACACATTCCCAAGTATTTGTATAGAAGAACTCCGGTGGTCGAAGATTCCTTCGACCAGCACCTCCACGACCTCCCTAGGTCATCACACCTCCACAACCTCCCTAGGTCGTAACACTTCCACGACCTCCCCAGGTCGCAACACTTCCACGACCTACCCTAGGTCGTAGCACCTCCGCGACCTCCCCAGGTCGTAGCACCTCCACGACCTCCCCTGGTCCTAGCACTTCCACGACCACTATGTTTCAACCACTGAGTTCAACTACTGAGTTTCGATCACTCATTCGACCACTGTGGTTCGACCACACAGTTCGACCACAGTGCTTCGAGTGCATAGCTCGACCACTGTGTTTCGACCACACAGTTAGATCACTCATTCGACCACATAGTTCGACCACGGTGCTTTGAGCACACAGCTCAACCACTGTGTTTTGACCATACTCGTCTATACCTTCGGCCAACCTAGTCTAAGACCCTTGGTCTGAGACTCTCCAAATTGTCGTCAGATATGAGTGTTTCCTTTCAAAGTGTTCCCTTTTATTGAATGTATTTGGGCTTATTGGAGTTCATTTGATTGTTGATTTCAAATTGAGTTTCTTGGGGTTTATTTGACTTCTGGTTATTCTTGTGTATATAAAAGCCGAAGCGACCGAAGATCCTCCGGTTGATCTAGGACAAGATCAGCAGAACCTCGACCAAGGTGAGTCAACACTTTGATTATATTGCACCTACCTTTTGCAAATTATGTTGCTTTAAATTATGAAATTGCATTGCTATGTTTTATCCAATTATATTGGTCTAGCTCGTAGTTAATGCCTTAACAATAATTGTGTATAAACTTTCAATCCTTGAACTTGGACATTATCCTTTGTCACCCTAGACTTAATGGATTACATACTAGCTAATAAATCTGTATCTAAGTGTCATGCTTAGCCTTGCTTAGATACAATGTCATGCGGGCATTAAACTGCCTGACCACAATCATTAAAAACTTTTTGAAAGTGATTTGGGGCAATCGAGGCTGGGAGCCTGGCTGGTATGTTGGACTAAAGAATATTTTCAAAACAAAAGGAAAACCTGAAAAACCATTTTCGACTCGGGTGGCTGGAAAGAGTGGCTAGTGCCGGGGCACAAGAGAATGTTGGTATGTGGATGTACCACCTGAGTCAATTAAGGACCGAATCTTGGAATGACCTCTCATGCAAAAACAGTGCAACCACAAGTCTATAATAGGTACGACATGACCAACTAATTTACTCGCCTCGGCGTGGCTCTACCGTTGGGTGGAATGCGGGTGGACAGTCGGGAGAGAACGAAGCCATGGGAATCGGCACAACACAAGAGGGGGCCTCCTGGGAGCATGGCTTCGGGCGGTGGAAACCTTAGTGTAGCGGATGGAGTGCGTCGAGATTGAGCATTAAAAAGGCTTTGTGGTAATCCCCCTTTGATTCACATGTCTATGGAAACATGTGTATATATCAAGACGATTACCTCTTGTGGGTAAAGTGTGCGAACTCTGCAGAGTACGAAAATTATTTAGATAGTCGTGCTCACAGTCAAGAGCGGTGTTGAGAACTTGCTCGATATAGCTTTTATTTTTACAAAACCATTTGTGATGAAAAGGAAGGATGGGGTGGGACCCAGGGATTTGAGAAAGCCTAGTCGAGGACCAGTGGTAAATACAGGATAGCCCGAGCATTGGGTGGATGGAACCACTCAATGGTATAGGAGGTGGGACCTCCACTAGTACTTTACAAAATGAAAATTCATTTATGAAAACAGATTGTTAAAAATGCTAAGTCTCAGGATTTTCTACTACTCAATCTAGTTCAAACTTGGCGTTGTGCAAATAAAAGAACTCTAAAACTTCCCTTGACTAGCCTTGGATCTATACTGATCAAGATTGTGTGTTGGCTCACGAAATGCAGCTTGTGTACTCGAAGCTCATCCAATATAATCTTTCAAACCCATGCGATCAAGACCCCTATTACTACCACTACCACTTGGAGGCTGAACTAGAAGGCAGTGAAGATGATGAAGCTTAGGCCGGGACCCCCGTCGCTGTTCGTAAGGCGAGTGAATCGATCCACTACGACTTGTTTTGCTTTCGCACTTGTCTTCGCTTACGACTCGACTTTTGTAAGATTTCTGTTTCGTGGCTCTTTTGTAAAATGATTGGCCGCACAGCCTGATATGTATATATCTATATTATGTTACAGACTTGTACTGCTCAATTGTTCATACGAGCATTGTCCTCTACGAGCACTATTCACACCGAGCACGATCTACACTGAGTGTAGTCATACCACCTACGACCGGGTGTGATCATCAGGACCACTGCTCAAGACCTCTTAGGAACCTCTCTAGGACCACTCCTCAGGACCTCCTCGGAACCTCTCCAGGACCACTCAGGACCTCCTCGGAACCTCTCTAGGAACACTCCCCAGGACCTCATCGGAACCTCTCCAGGACCACTCCTCAGGACCTCCTCAGAATCTCTCCATGACCTCCTTAGGACCTCCTCGGAATCTCTCTAGGACTACTCCTCAGGACCTCCCTTCATGACCTCCTCAGGACCTCCCTTCATGACTTCCCTCTAGGACCTTCTCAGGATCTCCTTCTCGGACCTCCTCGGGACCTCCCTTCAGGACCTCTCTCGACCTCTTTAGGACCACTCCAGGATCTCCACGAGACCACTACAGGACTTTCTCAGGACCTCTTCAAGACCTCCCAATGATCTCCTCGGGACAACTCCAGGATCACCTCAGGACTTCTTCAGAACCTCTCTGGGACCTTGAGGACCTCTACAAGACCTCCCCAAGATCTCCTCAAGACCTCTCTAGGACATCCTCAGGACTTCTTCAGGACCTCTTCAAGACCTCCCCAGATTTCCTTTTTCGACCAAGTATGGTCGTAGCTATGGACCTGACCGTAGGTCTGCTTTGAGCTTACTTGGTTATGAGAATGGTCCAAGAATGTATTTGTGTATGCTATCTACTAATCCAGGGAATAGCACAGTTTGACACAATGGATTCCAAATTCTAAATTTGGGGTCCGACATGTATATACATGCATGCATTCGTATAAATAGAAGCATGGACGTACAGAAGTAGATGAGCAAAGAGCTCGGAGTAGAGATGACGCAGCCGTAGAAAATAGGCTCAAGGCCAGCGGAGAAAGCATGACGGGTGTCCCCGCAGGGATTGGCGATGGTCGTACATGTATACGTGTTTAATGTCGCAACGGTCAATATTAAGCAATAATTGTGGAGAAGTAGAAGATAACTATATTGTAGAGTATTGCATTGGAAGGGGTACGTATAAACTGAGACAGATCGATCAAGCATTGGATTAGTTGTTGAAGGTTGAAGCAGAAAAGCTCTAGCGACGAGAGGAGATAGAAGACACACGGTTCGGTGAGGCAGGACGTGTGTGTGAGGGAAGTTAAGGTAGGTCACCCATCATGTATTGGTGTATGTATGAGTAAGATACTCTAATATCATGTAAACTAATAAGATAATTTGTTGTACACATAATCAATGCATTGTTTGAGATTAAATAAAGGTATGAAAAAGAGTAACTAATGGAGGAAGAATATGACATGCAACTACATGATCTATGCATGATGGAGTGTGATTAAGTTTCTAAGAACAACAACTTATTATGATCAATGAATTTCTTTTATTAAAACTTATACTTCTATTATGTTCCTTAAGTTATATTTTTCTTTAAGCTTCTATTATCATTTCTAATATTTATAATGTCTTTAAAATCTAAATAACCTATAAAATACGTAAATATATTTTTAAGCAACGTTATACGCCACTTGATACTACGAATTTTGCCGCGCTAGTCAATACAGGACAAAGGAGTCTGCTGCCTTCTGCTTCCTTCCTCCATCGATTCCATCGCTGCTCTCTCGATCGATCGAGATGGTGCTGCTGTTCGTGGTGGTGCTGCCGCAGGACGACGACGCGAGGCCCGGCTTGCCGTCGGCGGCGGCGGTGCCGCGTGGACGCCGCCTCCTCCGACGCCGTCCTCTCCAGGGATTTCCAGGGCCGCTTCGGCCGCGCCTACCTCTTCGACCACGTGTACGTACGCAGCCTCTCGATCCCCGTACGCATTGGGTGATTGAATCTATGTACTGTGCTTCCATTCCGCACGGTTCGTGTGTTCTCGCCCGATTTTGGCGAATTTTCTCGATCGACCATGTTGGTTTTGGGGGTCGCGTTTCGGTTCTTGGAATTTGGTTCTCTAGCGAATCGTAAACGGATTAGCGCAATTAACGTTAGCGATGGAATCGTGCGTGAAAAGATCCAAAATTTTAAAATTTTAAAACTTATTTGATGTTTGGTTCAATTTGAGTTTCTTGCCAAATTCAGAAAGATTTTCATCTTTTCCGTTTTCCTCTTTCGGCCGCTTTCCCCACCCAGAAGCGTATTCCTCGCCGCTGCTTTCTCCTCTGTTCCCGACTGCCTCGCGTCACGCTGCCGTTTGCACGTGGGGCCGCACCACCTCGACCTTCCATCACCTTCGCTTGTGCTAAGCCTACGACATCTTACTCGCCACCTCATCGCGGCATTAATTGGCTGCACTAGCATGTCGAACTCGGGAACAAAGGATTCTAGATTCTCTGTGTCTCATACACTAGTCTAAGAACAGCTAGTGTACACAGTCAAACAAAAATAATAGTGAAACCATAGTACGTGATTCATTCATAATAATTCAAGTTTGTTACAAAAGAGCATAAGGCCAAAAGGAAATTACAGCGGAATAATAAGGTAGGCCACACGATTCGCCACAGACAATCGTCTAGGGATGTAGCCTAGTCGTCTAGGTTCTCATACTCCACGTAGTACTCCTCTAACAACAATGTATTAAGCAACGGTGAGTACAAATAAATGTACTCCGCAAGTTACACCCAATAATAGAGATAATGCATGCATGATATTATCAAAAGAAGGGTTATAGGGCTCAATTTGCATAAAGTGAAATTTTCTATTTAAATATTCTTACTAAGTTCCAAAGTAGTTTATTCTATAATTGAAATTGATTTTTAAATGATAATTTTATAGTGGATAACCTCCATACAAGTGTGGTGAAGGATATCCTCCTATCTAATGGCAGACCATCCAATTGGATAAACTATCTAAGATTATTTGTCAAAATCTTTTGAAATAAAAAATCAAAATCTAACTTTGAGTGGCTTTGCTCAGCATGTATATAACCATGGACATGACTATTCGAATAGTTTACACTATGCAGAGGTGGTACAACTTTACCCACAAGAGATAATGGACTTATAATGTCCGCTTCACACACTTCCGTAGGTCTACGACTAAGTAATTATTACAAGACCTTTACAATACGTCATCCCAAAGTAATCATACCCACTAAGGTTTCACTTCTTTGGATGAACCATCTGCCAGAAGCTCCATCTTGCACCAAGTGGGAATACTGTCTAACCAACACTCACACATCAACATGACACAACTAAAAGTGGAACATTGCAAATTATTTAGCGTGATCTGCCACATTCCAGACTCGTGGTAGTATAGTGGAGCTTTGCAAGATGAGGCTCGAAGACCGGTCCTTAACTGACTTGGGTAACTTTCATCATAACCCTGGTCTCAATAAAAGAAATGAATCGATCCCGTGCATCAACTTGCACTATCCAAACATCCATTTCGTTCAAGTCTAAACCAGTCTTTTATTCATTTTCTAAGTTAAATCATTTGCTAAAATTTCTATGGTAAAAACAATACCATAGCCTCATTTTAAATCATAATTGAACATTTGGCTACTCCCCAAATTCAATATTTTTGTCTAAGATTTGTTTAAGCATAAAGTTTTTTAACATGTTCTAGTTCATACTAATGTGAAGCTAGATTTTAACTATGGTAACAAGGAATGGCTACTTCAATAGCAAAATTTGGCTATACAATAGAATTGGGAATAACTATAAAGTTAAAACATGAATTTAAATAAGCATGCAATAATAATTTAAAATATTGGGATTCAAATAAGATCAAAGATGTAACTTACCTTGCTCAAATGCTTGAGGGTCTAACTCTTCAAATAATTCAGGTTCCCCGGAGTCATTGAAATCTGTACGTGAAAACAAGCCAAATTCAAATAAACATCAAATTAAATAATTTCAGTATAGATAGTTGGATCTTGATTTTATATGAATTTAGAAATTTGAATCGTTGAAATCGGAGCTCGAACGGGCTCTCGAAAAATAGAATTTCACATGAAGCGATGAAATTGGAATTTTCAAAATTTAAGGAATTAGTTTTCTAAAGGAAAATCGAATTAATGTGTTAGCATGACATCAACGTTAGATAAATGAATTTTGGCCAAAATAATTTTCTAAAGAAAAATAGCTTTGAGCCACTGACATGTGGGCTCGGGTCTGTGGACCATGTCCACGGAATTGAACCTTGGTCCATGGTGGACCGGGAGCATGGTATAGTGGCTAGCCATGCGAGCAAGACACGTGGGCTGCCACCTATGCAAGGGCGCTGAGGTGGGTGGCCAGGTTTCTAACGTGTGCGGCCACATCATGTCGGTGGGTGGTGGCGCACGGGAGCCAAGGATCCGGCGAATGGCGGCGCTGCAGCGAGGTGTGCGCATCGGAAAGAGGGGAACGCATGGATGGTGATGCTCACCTTCGTGGTGGCTGGGTGAACACGCGTGGCCGGTGGCGAGGTAGGGAGCGGTGGCGATGTCGGGCTTGTGGCGGCGCGGTGCTCTGGCGGCGCTTCGGCGAGGAGAGTGCAAGCAAGAGGTAGAATGCAATGCCGTGCGATGCCGAGGGTGAAGATGGTGTCACCGGAGAGTCATCGATGGTGGCGCAATCAGCGGTGCAAGGTCGTTCGGCCGGTAGCGAAAGAACTCGAAATTCGGCGAGGATAAAGGGGTAGAGGTGAAGGGACCTTGGGGGATGGAAAGAGGAGGAGGGGCACAAGACTCTCCCTTTTATAGGGGCAGAGGTGGACGGAGGCGGGAGATTGAGCGCAGAGGTCGAGCCGAAGCAGCGGCGAGAATTGCAGTGGCTTTTGCACGTTCTGAAGAAACCACGCAAGATTGGAGGAGGAAAACGATCGGAATGGGCATGGCGGGATAGGGGCATTTAATGCTGCGTGATTTTGCGAGGAAAGGAGAGGAAAAAATAGCGGAATTGTGGAGCTTTGTGTGGCTCTAATGGCGTTCGGGTGTAGGGAAAGAAGAGTAGGAGAGGGATGGTGGCCTAACAGGTGGGCCCGCGGTAAGAAAGAGGGAGAGAGGGGATGGAGGAAGGAGGCCGAGTGGGCTAGATTGGGCCAAGGGGGAAACTGGAAGACAGGCCGAGGAAAAGGATTCGGTCTGAAAAAATGAAAAGGGAATTTTATTTGATTTTCGAATTTCAAAAAATGCAACAAATCAAATGGGCTTTTAGAAAATAGCAAACAGAGTTTTAAAAAATTCTAGAAAAAACCACAAAAATTCCTTAAATTATTTTAAACTTAACAAAATTATTTTGAACTTAAAGCTGGCTTTTAGTTTTGCACATAAATTATTTTTAATTACTGAAAAATAAGAAAAACTTTTAAAATCCATAAAATTCAAGAAATTAACTAAAATTTTGTTTTTAACTTTAAATCCAATAAAATCCCAAAAACTTAATAAATTTTTTTTTGACTTTTAAAATCTAGAAAATTCAAGAAAAACATGAAAACTCTTTTAAAACTCAGAAAACCCATAAAATAATAAATTTATTAATTTTAAATTTGGTAACAGAACTTTGGGATATTACACAGCACCACTTCGGACTCGACCCTTCTCCTGCGCCGCCCACGCCAAGTGTTCGACGCGCCATAAAGCCGCCACCGCCAACAAGTAGAGCACCAACAAGAAGTGAGATGCCACCATTCCTGCGTCGCCAAACCGCTGCTACCTTGCCCTCCCTTAGTGCTAAGCTTGCTCCACCACCTACGCCGCCGCCACACGCCACGCCCCGCCCCGCTTCGCTCGGACACTGCTGCCACCGCCCTCCACCGGCTATAAAAGCCCGAGCCGCTGCATCATCTTCATCCACGGCCTCAAACAAACACCATCACCACATTCCTTCTTCCCCAAAGCCGGCCATCACCGCCACACCCGAGAAACACCTAATAAGCCCCTTTCTTCAATTCGCCGCCACTGTCCACACCCTCACCCCTCCAACCCCACCATGAGCTTCGCCTCACCACCACAAAGTCACCCGAGCTCCAAGCCTACCGCCGCCACCCTCAACTCGCCACCACCGTGCGTCGTATGCCACCCATGGCCACCATCGCCAAGCTGCCTCTGACCACCCTGAGCTTCACCGACCCCACCTCCGTGACCCCCTCGCCATGTTGGTGCTCAAGCCCTGGCCAATTTGGCCGGAGCGAGCCCGTAGCGCTATCGCGCCATTGCTCTTCCTCGGTCGCGTGCCACCATCGCCGTGAGCCCGCCCTGAGTAACCTCTGGTTGTGTCGAGCTCAAAAATGGAATCCTTGTAGTTCATAGATGCTTCCCGCACTCTCCCTCACCGCCGCCGGCTACCACCGCCGCCACAATCGCTGTGGGCCAGAGAGAGGGAAGGAAAAGCAGAGGAAGCTAGCGAGAATAAAGAAAAAAGGGAGTTGGGCTCCCTTCGGCTGAAGGCTGAATTGGGCCAAGTGCTCGAATGGGCTGCAAAGTAGGTCAAATAGCCAAATCAGCCCAACACTATGCAACCTTGTGTTGCACATTATTTATATCCATTTTGACTGTTTCAAGTCCGTGAATCCCATTTTCAACTCTGTTTAGCCAAATCTTGCACCCAATAAATCCTAAACGCAACACCACCTTTATTTTTAATTCTTTTCAAATTTATTTACTTTATTTTGTTCCCAACTTGCTTCTTGTTGAGCGCGGACTTATTTATTTGATTTTCTTCCACATTAGAACCCGAATTTGTTGATCAAGCTACAGAAATAGTTATTCAAGATACAGGAGAGGTAAATCCAGTCAAGGATTGCAAATGTGGAGGAAAGTTGCATTCTTTGATCATTTTAGCCTATATTTCTGGTACTTATATTATTACTTTCATTATCATATTTATGCCAATTAATTCTTTATTGAAATAATATTTTTGAATGACATGATAATTAGATAAATCCTATCAAACCATACACCCACACCCACCTATTTTTTTGTAGGCCATATTCACCTTGACAAGTTTAAGATACATAAAATATTAATAAATATTTGGCATTATCACACAATGTGTTTACAAATACTGAAAAAGAGTATTGGCTAACCACCTATGATTTTGGTGGAGAATTGAGGGTTGAGACCAGGAGGCTAGAAAATCCAGTAGACTCGACAAAAGTGAGTAGAAGGTGAGACCAAGCAGGTGGATAACCACGAGTTGGTGTTAGTCCATTTCCTCGCTGGAGATAAGTAAGGATTAGAACCTTGTGCCAAGTAACAGACACAAAACTTGCCTAACCATGGGTTTAGTATATCCAACTTAGCTCAATACATGTGGGCCCTACATGTCAGCCTCTTGGGTTTTTTATTTTTTTATTTTATTTACGAAAACAGTGATGGTCCCACATGTTAGTGACTCATTAGTTATTAACTAAATGATTAAACCTAATTTCATTTTTAACCTACTGACAGGTGGGGCCCACTTGTTAGCCTCTTGGTTTCTAAAACACGTTTTAATTCTAAAAATAGTACGTGGGTCTCGCATGTCAGTAACTCAATTACTAAAACACATTTAAATTAGATTTTTTATTAGTTTTCCGGTTGGTCCCACATGTCATCGACTTATTCTACTTAACTACTATCATTAGCATTAAGCAAATCTTAATCGTGAGTGGGACCCACTTTTAGAGAGAGAAAAGACAGGAGAACAGAGTTGCGCACTGCCGAGCGCAATGGCGAGCTTGCCGACGGTGAACAACGTGATGAATGACGACATTGAGCGGCAGAAAGGAAAGATGGCTGCATGGCGACGCTTTGGGTGGTGATGGCGACAAAAGAGGTGGCCCGAAGGCAGTGCTGCATTGGCGAGGAGCGACAGAGGCACTCGGGCTCACATGGCTTTCGTGAGGGAGACATCCCCTGGGTTAAAGGCTTAGCGCACTAGACTCAATGAGTCCAATCGATGCTAATGGGCCAGGCACAGGGACCTAGGGTCGTCGGAGGCGAGCCGACAGTGTTTTTCGCGGCGGCGCCATGGACAGAGCTAGTGGCTATGGCGTAAACTACTTGCCCGAGATGAAATGAAGTGCACGTGAGGTTCAGGAGCTCACCACGATCACAAAGGTGACGATAATGAGGTTAGAGATGACTTGGGGTGGTGTGACGGTGATGAGCAGCGGCGGCTTAGAGAGGTCCCTCGGTGAAGGTAATTTACGTCGATAGAGATGCTACAAGAAGGCGCACATCAGCTCGCAGGCATGTTGGAGATGGTAATGGATGAAGGAATCAATCGTGGACTCACTGGGTTGGTGGAGATCGACGGAAATGGTGGCTGCAGCCGGAAATGGGAAAAAGGGCGGGAAGACTTGATTCCTTGCGAGATAGCCTGTGTTAAGTGAAGGGATTGCATCACTAGGGCATAGAACAGATTGTGACACAATTGGGCTGAGCTTAAACTCACCGGAACAGCAGGAGCATGGTGACTTGGATCAGGTGCGCCCCGAAGACGAAGATGAAAGCAGTGTGGTTGCGCTACGGAGCTCCCAGGGCCACATTGAGCAAAAGAGAAGGATGAGTGAAGCTCAAGGATCATAATGGCGTGCATGTCGTGGAAGGAGAAGATCACCAGAGTGGCAATGTGTGTGGAGGCGTGCTCACCGATGTCTAGAACGACGCGCACGTTCCCGCGAAACCAAGGAGTGATAAACTCGGGTTTGCGCGAAAATAGAATGGGGGCGAGCTTAGGAAGAAGATGACACGGTGGGGAGCTTATGTACAGATGAAAATGGTGCAAAAAGAATGGCGAGATCGTGGTGAGCGCGGTGAGAATCTCGCAAGCCCGCTCTGGCGTCTCCGCCCGCATGGGAAAAAGCGACGACAGGCGGGTTGCTAGCATGGGTGTGGTGATGTATGACGCAGGCGGAGGTGACGGGAGAAGGTGAAGGCGCAAAACGATGGGCGGCGATCGCGTTCTGTGGGTGAGCAGCGAAACAGGCGCGCTGGCGCGACGCGAGGTGGACGAAGGGTTGTAACGGGTGGGGCCACGGCCCCAGCGAGAGAGAGGTGCGGGGGTGCGAGGTGGGCTGGTGTGGGCGTGTGGGGCTGGGCCGCTGGGCTTTCGGCCCAATAAGGCGACGGGAAAGTGGAATTGGTTTGAAAATTTTCCAAAAAAGGCTGAGGGTTTAACAAATTTTTAAACATAGCGAACAGGCTCCAAAAATTACAAAATTTTTGGTGGAGGCTCCTGATACAGTGTAGTTTCTTGTGTAATTGTTCCATAATTTCATGTGTTCTGCATTTTTCTCGAAAATTGTTTCAACCTATTGTTTGTTTGCAAATGCAATAATTGATTTGAGGAAAATTTGAAAAACATGCTGAAAATACTTTTCACATTTATTCTTAGTGCAATTATCCCAAGTTTATATTTTTGGGGATGTTACAATTATTTGAAAAAAATCATCTGTATTCCTGATGTGAATGACCTAACAGGAAAGGAGAAAACAATATGAATTAAAAAGGCCATTTCTACCCTCCAGAAAGGCCCAAATCACTCATCTCACACTAGTCCATCCCCGCTGCTTGGGTGGCTGCTCAATCTTTTGTGTCGCCTAATTAACAGTATCTCAATGTTCTCGAAAAGATTAGGGCGCAACTACGGCTCGGACATACGATGGGAGGCTTCCCATCGTACGGTCCGATGCAACGTATGGGAAAGAATGGAGCAATATATCAAAAAATCGTATGCAACATTTTCTTAGAATCTCGGAATCAAACAAACAAACATTCTCAGAATGAAAGCAACACAAACATTCTCATAATCAAACACACACAAACATCTAGAGGACGCCAACATATCAAAAACAAGATGCAACATCTCAAGATTCGCATGCAACATTTTTTTCCCCTCGTGTGCAACATTTCTTTCATCGTGTTGCAACATTTTTTTCACGGTTGCAACGTTTTTTTACAAGGGTCGCAACATATCAAAGGGGGGCGTGGCGACGAACAGATCGGGCGGTTAAATCGCAAGGAGGCGCAGATCAAGAGGCTTCTGGAAGCTCCGGCGACCACCTCGCGAGGGAGGGGAGGAGACACGAGGGATGGAGTCCGCGGGACGGGAGAGGAGGCCGGCGCGGAGGAGGCAAGCCGACATGGAGGGCGCCAGACCATGAACCCCGATCGGCAGCAGCTGCCAAGGCGACTGCAGTTACTGTGCCGAGGAGCGGCGTGGAGGACAGGAGGGAGGAGGACGCTGTGGTGGAGGGGTAGGGTGGCGTGGGCGCAAGCGCGGGCGGCACAATGGTGGTGAGGAGGACGGGGCGCGGTGTGGTGGGAGACGGCGAGTCGGAGAGGGAGGGATGGCCCTAGGCGAAGCGGGAGAGCGCAACAGTGGTGATGCGGAGGGACTCGGCGTGGGCGGAGGCGAGCAAGTGGATGAGAGGAGTGAGTGGATGAGAAGCGAAGATAGCGATGGGGATAAGAGTGAAGAGAGCGATGGGGATTTCGTAAAATGCAGCGAAGTGAAGTGTGGCGTGGCATCCAATGCGTCGGAGGCACGAAATGTAGCAATTCCCAAAAGATTAACAGTATCTCAAGTGCCATTGTGCCTGTGCCGCACGTGCTTCACAAATAGACACACGGGCCGGTTCCTTGAATCCTACTCCTCCTTTCCCAACTCGGATTCACCACCACCGTCGGATCAGAACTATGCCGATTTCAACCGAGCCAGAATCGAATACGCAGAGCTCCCCGCCAAATTACACCACCCCATAAATACGCGCGCGCACGTACCTGGACTTCGATTCCTCCTCTCGTCTCGTCTCGTCGAATCCCCGAATCCGACTCGACTCGCCGCGACCTCGAACCCTTCCTCGCTGACTGCTGCTTCTTGGAATCCGCTGCCGCGCGCGCGCGGATTTGATCGCCGCGTACGAACTAGCTCATGGCGGCGGAGGAGCACGACGACGGGCGGAACAAGCACGGGTTCCCGCAGGGCTACAACTTCGTGCCCAAGCAGCTGGAGCTCATCGGCCTCCTCTCCGACAGGCTCGCCGGACGCCCTCTCCCCTACCCGCTCCACAAAATCTTCCACGAAATCCGGATCCTCGACTTCCACCCCACCCAGCTCTACGGTACCACCACCACCTCGATCTCGCTATCTTCTTCTTCTTCACCATCGTCGTCGTCCTCTTCGTTGTGTTCTTCTTCTTCTCAAAGAATGACGTACGTACACTTTGGGGTGATTGACGCGTGCATGAATCGAATCGAATTGATGATTGGCCCGCAGACACCTACAAGAAGAGCGCGGAGGCCGGGTACATCTACTTCTTCAGCAGGAGGGAGTTCGCGCCGCCGGCGCGCAGGAAGAAGCGGCCGGTGCGCGTGGCGGCGGGCGGCGCGTGGAAGGCCTCGGGCGGCGGCAAGGCGGTGAAGACGATGAGGAACGGCGGCGTGGACGTCGGTCAGATGCTCACCATGGTGTTCTACCAGCGCAGGTTCGAGGGCGACCGGGACCCCGACAAGACCGCCTGGGGCATGCACGAGTTCACCAGGATCATAGGCCCCAACAACAAGGTAATCAACATTCAAAATTAAACAGAACGAAATAGTAGATGCTTTGGGGTTCAATTAAGACATATATTCCTCGCAAAAGAAATTAAAGGCATATATTATTTTAAAAAAAAAAACTAGTACACAGCTGATAGTTTAATTTCCAATTTCGTAGTATTTGAAATCATGATTCTGGAGCAACCATACACGGTCCTACGATCCTAATCCTCCGACAACCTTGATCGAATTGTGCATGTAGTTTAGACTTATTAAAATTAGTATTCGATCTGGTTTAAAAAAGCGATATTGTGGGAATCATGCAGGTACCTCCCACTATAATTCAGTACTATTTAGATTGACCATCGAAAGTACGAAAATACGAGTACATTGAAAAATGCTTTCATAATATTGTAACGTTAGGTTCTACATTTTATTACGATAGAAATTGATGGTCAAAATTGTAGTTTTAGTTCAATCGTTCATGCCAACGTATTTTCCAGTTGAAATTTGACATCATATATTGTACTATTGTGTTTCCCCCTTGTGTGTGCAGCTTGCGGACATGGCCGTGTACCGCCTCTACAGGATGAAAAACGGCAAGGATAAGAAGAAAGCAGACCGGCGCGGACAAGCACACCAGCTGAGCGGCTCTGACAAGTTCGTCGCTACCTTCTCCAGCTCGGACAAGCCCTCGACGTCAACGGCGATGGCGCTGCCGGCGCCGGTCCATCCAGCAGCTTTCATGGTGAACCAAGCAAACGTAGACTCGACTTCACAGACGCACATGGTTCAAGGCAGTGTTGAGCGAGCCCAATTCTACCAGCAGCAGTACGCGTTCGGTGCCGCGGCGGCGGCGCCGGGACCAAGTAGCTGGGCGCCGCCGAGCGCTGCATACCTGCCGGCGCAGCATGCTCCGCTGTACGGTGCCAGGCGCGGCGGCTACGTCGGGTTCACGGACTCGCCGGCGCCGTCGATGGCGTCAGTGGCGCCACCCGCTGCGAACTACCCGCCGCCGCAGCAGCAGGCCGCCGTTGCGCTGCTGCAGATGGACCCGCCCCCGCCCCCGCCCGCGCCGGCGCCGGCTGCCGAGGGCTACATGGCCGACGCGTTCAACGAGTGGTGCGAGGTGCAGAAGCAGGCCTCGCCGCCGGCGCCTGCCGCCGGAATCGCTGTGGCCGATGGGCGCAACGAGTGGTGCGACTGCGACATGCAGCAGCAGGCCTCGCCGTCGTCGGGGCTCGCCGTGCCCGAGGACGACGACTACCAGCTACTTCTGAGCGACGACTTCCAGATGTTCGTGGACGACGGCTTCGACGATAGTTTCACGTTCGACGAGCTCTGCGGCGACCCAATGGATGGAGCGGCGGCCGCGATGATGGTTGAGGGAGAGAGTGTCAGCAATCCTGCAGATGGAGGTGACAATTGCTCTCTGCAGGGTCAGGGTAGCAACCAGCAGCAAGGCACAGCTAATTAACTGACTGTAATTATTTGTTATATTAATTTGGTCCATTGATTAATTATTATTTGTTCTTTGTGAGATACAATGAATTGGTTCTAAATTGCTCGAGTGAACAACTTTCTGTGTGAGATAAATGGGTTCTCCAGCGCACTCAAAGGGCTTGAAGATGAAGTCGACTCTCCCACATGGGCAAAGTTTGCATAAGATTTGTTTTTCATGCTTACATTAAGATAGATGTTATTATAAGATAGTAAATTGCATAGACGGTCACCAAACTTGTAACGGAGTATCAATTAGGTCCTTGAACTGAAAATTTAACTTGTTACGTCCTACCCCGATCCCCGTTCAGAGATATATGACCTTTTTGAAAGGGTCAGTACTAATATATAAAAAAACTATTTGTATTGATCATATGAAAATGATATCACTAGATTAGTCATGAAAAATATTTTCATAGTATAATGATTTTATATTATTTTATAAATGTATTTATATAAAAAGTAATAGACAAAGTTGCGTATTGAAGACCGTATCGATGTCCAAAACATTATGTATTCTTGAAGAGAGGGAGAGGGAGTAATGAAGTGCCTCTTCAAAACTTCATTCTTGCATACTGTCACTTAGGTTATTGTGTCACTTAGGTTATTATCAAAAGACAACTAATATCAATCTTTAGGTGGATTATTAATTTGGCAATTCATTGTCACCTGATGATCAACATAATCATCGTACCTTTATTCCAGTGTAACATCTGCATTTTAGCTCAAGTTAAAGTCGAAATGACATAATTGATACAATTTTATAATTTTGTGGACCTAACAGATAAATTTTCGAATTTTTTAGGGACATCAGTGGTACTTTGTTAAAAGTTTAGAGCCTCATGGTGCAATTTTACTCGTAAAAAAAATCAAGTGATTGTTGCATGTTTTTCTTTCACAAAATATAGTCTCGTTTTTTTAAGGAACACAAAATAGACTCGTTGTTTCACTAAGGTAAACAACCAAACAGCTAGCTTTATAGGGAACCACCTCTTAATGTGGTGATAAAGTTACGAGTATACGACTTCACCCACCAGGGTTTAAATCATAATACCTAACTATTACCCACACACAAGTGCATTTCAATAAGAATTTATAAAGTCACAGATTTATCTCTGACCTCCATCTGTCTATGTGTGCATGGTGGTGTGTGTATATACGCCTTCTTGTAATCGCAAAAAAAAAACAAAAAAAAAACTGCTGGCTTTACAAATTACTTCACCTCTTTGGGCGGAAGCCTAGATGGGTTATTGTTTGATTAGGGAAAAGTGGGCAAAAAATCCAAACATGCCCAAAGTTTTTCCTACTAGTTTGTAGTATGATCTATATGAACTATGTGTTGCTCCAATGAGTTTATGAGTTCAATAGGTTTGATGTTAAAATGCTTCCAGCAAAAAAAGAAGTGACCTTGCAATACCAAAGAATTAGGATGTTCCTGGAAAGTGCTTTGCTTACATCAATATAGTCGACAAATTAGCAACATGAGCCTACAAGCATTCACAAGCACACAAATCTAAAAACTCGTGAAAACTATCCACCAAACTCATGATAGGAGAATATTGATCAAAGAACTTAGCGGGGAGATCATCTCGTGTGGTTCAACCAGGAACAAATTCTAACTACAATTTTTTTAGAATTTCGGGGATATGATAATTAAAGGAGGGAAGATTTTGCTCGACACTAAATATGTATGTCAACATCTCTGTCCATGAACTGAATATATATGTGCCCATCTCAAACCCAGCTTGGTTTGCTAAATTTTCACCATAGACGGTTCTCAATGACAGCGGAAGTTCTCTCTTTCAGTGTTCCCTGAAAATTCCCCAAAATTCCATCAGACATGCGTTGACAGCATTATTGATTTCAACACAAAAAATGGCGGGAGCTATCCGCACTATTGTGCATATTGCCAGCTGACTATGCATTCATCCGAGAATTTCCGGGGGTTTGGACAAAGCAACGATCAATTGTAATCAACATAGTAATCATGCCAATTCAGAAATTTTCAGGAGGAACATTATGGCAGAGAAAATTGACATTGAGTTAGCAATACCACAAAATATATTAGTGAAGACAGTCATACCACAGGAAATTCTTTCAACTCTTACCTGAGAATGATCCTTCAGACCAATAGAGATCACCAATGATTGACTTGATCCACTACCACTGCAAAAAATATTTATGAGAAGAATGTGATCACAAAATGGTAATACAACACCTCCATACATAATATTCCTTTGTGTCTGCATATATAAGAAAATGATTAATCCCCTATATACCACTGACAAAGTGCATAATTCCTTATATACCACTCAGTGTGAGGTTGACATATAGACCCCGGACCCATATATTAGGGAGACATCTTATATACATACAAAGTAATTCAGTGGCATACAAGGAACAGTTTACAGCATGCTTATTAAGTCGACGACTACTCGTCGACGAGTCAGTGGAGCAATGGCGACTTGGGCTGGCGAATCGACTTGACAGGTGGGGTTCGCTTGTCAGGAAGAGCACATAGAGAGAGAGGGAGTGAGGGAGGGAGCGCACTTAGGAGAACTCAGAGAGAGAGAGAGAGGGAGTGAAGAGCCCACACGAAAACTTCGTCGCCCTCGGCTCCCAGCTCATAGCCGCCGGCCTTCGTCGCCCTCGGCCACAACTCCCAGCTCCCATCCGCCCACCGCCCTTCGTCTCTCTCGGCGGGAACTGAAGCTCCCAGCTTGCAGCCGCCCTTCGTCTCCCCGCCTCATCTCCCTCCAAATCCCGCCAAGGCAGCTCCCAGCTCGCCAGCCATTCGTCTCCCCAGGTAATCTCCAGCTCCCTCCCTCTCTATTCCCTCACCCTAGCTCTCTCTTCTCTCCTCTCTCGCCCCACTCTGTTCCCTCGCCCCGAGAGCCACTACTTCCCTCGCCCTTCTTTGTTCCCTCAACCCCCCCGGGCCCCCGAGAGCCACTACTTCCCTCGCCCCAGCCCCTCTCTGTTTCACTCTATTAATTGGATATGTTTCCCTCACCCCAGTACCTCTCTACTAGTCGGCAAGTCGATCACTAGGATCAACGTGTCGACTTGCCGACTTAATAACCTTGGTTTACAGAATGGAGTTGGTTAGATTAACTACGAACTTCAGTGATAAAAGCGGTAGAGAAGCTGCAGGGAGAAGAACTAAAATGATGATCATAATCAAAGGGCCATTGCTGGAGAACATTTGCATTGTACTCCAAGAAAAGTATAAAAGAAGAGGATCTTATTGTTGCTAATTAATTCCAAATGGTTACCAATACTTCTAAACAAAATGACTAAATGGAATAATGGATAGGTGCTGCCATGCTCCTACCAGTACCTTATCCAAAATTGCATGCGGTTCAAATACTAATGCCATTACAAGTAAGCTGATAATCATATGAAAAGTTATTCAAAGATGTGGGGACACACCAGTAGAGATGGCTAGATGGACAGTGGCTCCTGGGCCGGCCCGAAGCATGGCACTATTGGCCCAACCGGGCACGGCACAACCCAAGCGTCCATGCTATGCTTGGGTCTGCACCCGGACCAACGGGCCGGCATGGCACTGATGCCATGGTAGGCAGTGCACAACAACCAGCAAAGACGACCGGCGAGGCAATGATCGAGGCAAAGGCAGTCGGCAAACAGAGGCGCATGTGATGCGGCCGATGTTGAGGAGTGGTGGCTGAGCCGAACGCCGGCGTAGGCGAGGTGTGACGCCGAGGCAGCGCTATGGCGCGACGGCGCCGAGGCGTGGCGGCAGGCTGCTATGCTAATGGCGGCTTGGTAGCGGCCAGGCGTCGACAGGAGGAGCAACGGCGGCGCCGTGGGGGCGCCCAACCGCCCAAGGCCAAGGCAAGGCGGTACGGCTGAGGCAAGGCGACACAGTCGAGGGCGTTGGCAACTTGAGACGTAGTGGCGGCCGGCGGCTTGAGGTGGTGTGTCCGCGGTGGAGGCGGCCAGATCTGGGCCAGCTTGGCCGGAGAGACGGGGAGGAGGGGGGAGCCTCTGGTGAAAAAGAAGAGAAAGAGGAAGAAAGAAGAAGGCACGCCGGGAGGAGAAAAGAAAAAAGAGAAAGGGAGGAAAAGAAAAGGAGGAAAGAAAAATAGAGAAAAGAAGGAAAATAGATGGGTTTTTGAATTCTATACAGTTTTTTGAATTTTCTGATATTTTTTTAAAAAATTTGGGCCGAGATGGGCTAAAGATGCTCGGGCCGGCCCAGCACGGCCCGAGAGGCCGACATGCCATGCCTGGGTCGACACCCCTGCCCACGGGTCGGAGCACGACCTGACCCGAATAGTGCCCGGGCCTAATCGTGCTGGACCAGCACGGGCCCATGCCAGGCAGCCCATCTGGCCACCACTACACACCAGATGTCACAAAAAGTTATTCATACATATGGGGAAACACCAGATGACATGAGCAGATGGTGAAGAAAGCAAACCTTATATGTTCGATAAGTTGACGTGCACAAGTGAGTAGGAGCGGCTGCAATCACAACATTTTGCACACAGTTGTTAGATGTGTCCCTAGTCAGACCTTACATTGACGGTCTAATAAGCTTACCTCATCTCTCTTTCCAAAAAGAACAGATATGTTGTAGGTTGGGTCAGAGAAAACACTTTCATCTTTCCTATTGAGGGGGAAGAAGGCTCAATCAGAAATACGGTACATAAGTTTCAAGGTAAAATAATACAATGGAACTGTCTAAATTCTCTATAATGTTAGCAGGCTAACTGTTTTTAGCTATAAAATCTCCGCAACACTGCTTTCTCACCTCTTAGTGGACACATCATTCGATAAGGTGTTAGATGCAGGAACCTATTGTCTATCATGTTGAGGGAATAACGAAAGCATTATCTTGAATGGAAATAAGGGCATGTGAAAATCTGGACGTTATGACCTGATATGCTCTTCTACAGCAATGCTCAATAGTTTTGCAGCTTTTTGCCACTAGATGATTAAGCACATGAGCAAATATTTGTGTAAGGATTCCCTGTGGTCTTTCAAAACAAAAATCAGCTAAATATCTTAGATTTGAAGGTTTCAAATTTCAATAAGTTTAGACCAACATAGCACGGAGGAAGTAAGTTATGCTGAACTGATAATGCAAAGAATAAACCACACTTAACATGTTAATGAGAATTGAGAAGGCATCTGCATGAGAATAGAAAACATACTTAGCAGCTAATATGCTCCCCATGCATCCTATTTGTGTCACAATCACCTGCAGATTCGATGACAGATTAGCATATTTCACATGTTATAATTACCATTTGATTGAATATGAGCTGAGAGTTGCAACTCACCAGAAAGCTATCTTCGTATTTGCTGATAACAAAGTCTGTCTTATTGCCCTATGAAGCCCAAAAGACAAACCAAGTTATTTTCGCATTCAGCAGACTCCCAACTATACTACATAGTTTTTGCAAGGGCTAGACCATTAACATTAATCAAAGTGATACGCAAGCAGGAAAAAATATTTGAAATAACAACCAGAGCAGATCGTGTTCTGCTCCAATGAGGCAATGACTAATACATCATACAATGTAATAACTTGTAGAAACAATGTATCGTTAGGTATTCATTCCAAGAATCCAAGAACAAACTATCATATTGTAATACAATTCACTGCAAGGAAACGAGCAAAGAAACTTGATAGGCTACTAGAGTGAGATGAAAACCTTGATATCCAAGGAGAGGGACCTGTGCGGCACGGGGAAGCGAGCGCCTGGCTGCGCAGCCGCAGGATCCACCTGCATCTCCATCTATGAAATCAGCACAAGTGCACATGAGAGACTCTCAGAGCATCAGCTTTTCTTCTCACAACCCATCAACCGCAAGAAACGCTACCATACTAGGAATCATAAACCCTTCCCACACACAGATTTCGCACGGTTCTTCGGCGAGATGGTGCGGATGCAAGAAAGGAAAAGGCCGCGGTTCCCAAATAGATGGGGAGAGAGGTTAGCTTCTGAGAGGAGGAGATGGGAACGAAGAAGGCGTACCAGTAGCGGCACGCCCGGGCGGCGGAGGGAGATCCGGCCCGTCGCCGCCGGAGAGCCCGCTGGCGGCGCCGGCGCAGCAGCGCAGGGGGGAGGAAGAGGATGGGGTTTGGGAATTGGGACTCTGAAGGCTTTGGATGGAGCCGAGGCTCGTGGAATATGTTGAGTAACCGTCGCAGTCCGGTCAGTCCGAACGATTACATCGTAAATAAATGTAGAATCGTTTAGAACAAATCAAAAATATAAGAACAGAATAATAGATTGAATACAGAGATATAGAAGGTTTCTTGCTTCTCTTTATTCCTTCATCAATCGATCAATCGCTTCTGAATGAATAGACTTTATTTATAGGCTGACAGACTGCTTAGGGTTTGGGATGGAAAGCTCATACATGGGCCGGCTTCTGGGCTAGGCCCATAGTTTCCCAACACTCCCCCTTGACACCCATCCTTACATGTTTATGCCTCGTTAAAACTCCATAAAAACCTAGTGGGAAAAATTTAGAGAAAGAGCACATGATACAAGTTCTGCTGCGTTGCACGAATTGTCTCATTAAAAATCTTAGCCGAGAAACTTCAGGAAAACTCGTTAAGGGAAAAAGAGTACAATCCACCCAATTTCATTTAATCTCCAGGATTTACTCTTTGGGTACTCGATCTTCGTGAACAAGTTTCAATAATGAGTTCGTGAAGATTCTCCCCCTGAATTATGCACTTCTCTAAGTCTCGTCATTACAATTCCACGTATGCACCTTTCAAGATTAGATGCTGGAAGTAATTTAGTGAATAAATCTACAAGATTTTCACATGACTTAGTATGCAGTACTTTAATTTCGTTCATCTTTTGCAATTCATGAGCATAGAAGAACTTGGGGTTGATATGCTTTGTGAGATGACTCTTCACATAACCCATCTGCACTTGTGCAACACAAGCTGCATTATCTTCATAGATAATAGTGGGGTTTGCGTGGTATTCAATCCACACGACTACTGGATATGGTGAATCATCCGCCAAAGCCAAACACATTCTCGTGAGGCCTTGTACAATACTATGATTTCCAAGTGGTTCATCGGAGTCGATACAAGACTCTGCTTAGATGATTTCTATGGAATTGCAGTTCCACCACATAGAAAATATAACATGTTTGTGACTTGGCTGTATGCGGGTTCTATAGGTACCCGGCATCTGCATAGCCATTCATATTCAAGTCTTGGTTCTTTCTGTAGAACAGACCAAGTTCTTTGCTTCCTTGGAGGTATCGGAAGATGTCCTTCATTCCCTACCAATGCATTTGGTAGGTTCTGCACTATACCTTGCTAAAAGGTTAATGGCAAATGCAATGGCCGATCTAGTACAATTTGCTAAATACATGAGTGCTCCTATCGCACTTATGTATGGGAATTCCGGTCCCAGGACTTCCTCCCCCTCTTCTTTAGATCTGTACAGGTCTCTGTCTTGCTGCAAAGATCTTCCGACCATTGGCAATTTCAAAGGGTATGCCTTTCAAAATCAAAACATTTTTAACACCTTCTGAGTGTAGGTTGACTGATATACTAAAATCCCTTCAGGGGTATGCTCAAGCTGCAAGCCTAAGCAATATTTGGTTTTACCCAATTCTTTCATTTCGAACTCTGACTCCATGTAAGAGCTTGCTTTCTTAATACCTTACAGGGTTCCAATGATATTCAGATCATCTTTATACACTGAAATTATACAAAATCCATCCTGGGATCGTCGTATAAATACACAGGGATTATTCTCATTGTTCGTGTAGCCTTTCTTGCATAGAAAGTCGCTTTAAGCGATTATACCACATCCTGCCTGATTGCTTACGTCTGTACGGTGACTTTTTGAGTTTCACACTATACATATTTCTATTTGCTCTGTCTTGGTTCGGGACAGGGATACATTCAGGTATCTTCATATAAATGTCCGAATCCAATATTCCATAAAGGTATGCTGTTACCACATCCATTAATTTCACTTTTAACTTCAAGTTTACTGCCATTGAGATTAAATATCAAAAGGATGGTTTTGCCCATGACCGGGGAATAGGTTTCTTCATAAACAACTCCTGGATGTTGAGTGAAACCTTGTGCAACAAGCCTTTCTTTACTTCATTATTTTCATTTCTCTTTCAAACAAATACCCACTTATGCCCTCACGGTGCACATGGGGAGGCTTAACGGTGACAGCCCAAACACCTTTCTTTTATTCAGAGATAATAATTCTGCTTCTATTGCCTTCTTTCAATCTTTCCAATCTGATCTTTTATTTTATTCAACGAGCGATACAAGCTCTAGATCAAGATCGATGATTGTGGCAATTTTCTTTGCAAAATCAATGTCGACATTGGCTGTTGTCTTATTCATAGATTCTCCCGAGGTCGCAAAGTTTATAGCTATTTCTTCAAGGGGTGATTCTTCTAATGCTTCTACTTGCTCACCGCTGCTTTCATTTACGGGGGCAAGTCCCTTTAGTTTTTCAGCTCCGATGTGTGCGCACACATCCATATTGATGTCTCCCTTCATGGGGATGTTCAATTCTAGTATGCCTTTTCTGAAGGTTCCATACTTGTGCCAGGTCTCAACTGGCTCCCCTTCTGGTTCTGGGGAACTTCGGTGATCGGCTGTGTCAAGTCCTTCTTATCCTTTTTCGCTAGGCGTCCCCGGTTACTTGGGATTCGAGGGGCCGGAGTTCTCGTCCTTTCAGAGGCCTTAGGACGGGATTAGAGATACCTTCATTAGTATTTCAACCCTCTCCGGTGCATTGCGTACAGGCATATGCGACTTGGTCACACTCTTCAAATCACTAAAGTGGTTAGGCAGTTGATTCGCTAATGCTTGCAAATCAATTATCTTCTAGACTTCAATTGTCTTCTAGACTTCAATTATCTTCTGGACTTCTCTATTTGCTTTACTAGTGCGCGGGTCATGTGCATGGATTTCAATTATCTTCTGAACTTCAATTATCTGTTTGGACGCAATTATCTTCGGACTTCTCTATTTCCGACATTTTCATCAAGAGGTTGATTTCCTCCCCTAATGACGGAAACTAGCCTCATCTAATATCTTGTCGTGAATCGGGCGATGCAAATCTCTCATCATAGGTTCCAAATACCGATTATGGATCTTTGTCACATAACCAACAGATATCCTAGACTTTCGGAGAAGGCCCTTTGCGATTATTTGTGGTAATGGTATAGGTATATAAACCTTGCAACCAAACCTTCAAAGATGAGAAGTTTTCTGTGCTGGCCCTTGCACTAGTGGCATAGGTGAATGGATGTTATATGCCAGTGGTCTAAAATTGATGAGAGTTGTTTGCATGGCAGATCGTGTCCCCAACATGCGCTTGGTAAATTACAATTCTTCAAAGGTGGTCGGCAATAAATTTAATCCTTGTAATTAATACCTCTGCTGGTCCATTCTAGGTGTGGACATGCGGTACAGAATGCTCAACTTTAATTCCTATTGCCATACTATAATCATCAAATGCCTTTGAAGTAAATTCTCCAGCGTTGTCCATTCTGGTGGACTTCACATGATGATTAGGGAAATTATTCTTCAATTTTAACTATTTGCGAGACTAGCTCTGTAAAAGCGTAGTTTCTCGTAGATAATAAACATACATGCGACCATTTCGAGGAAGCATCGATGAGCACCGTAAAATACCTAAATGGCCCTTACAGGGGTTGTATAGGACCGCAAAAAGGTCTCCCTGGATACGGTCTAGGAATATAGGGACTTCATTCTTCGCTTTCAGAGCAGAAGGTTTAGTAATTAAATTCCCGGTGGCACATACGGGGCACACAAAATCTTCCGGATTCGGGAAATTCTTTACATTGACATTATGTCCCTGTGAATTGTTAATTATATTTCTCATCATTCTAAGACCTAGGTGGCATTCTCTATCGTGCTAGAGATAGAAAAGGTTTAGAGCTTCTAAATACGGTTTTCAGGGCAGTATAGGCTGCAGATGCCTTAATATTAGTGTAGTATAGCCCAGTTTTAAATGAAGGAAGTCGTTCTGATACCATTTTCTACTTTCTTCACGCTTTATAATGAGCAGGTATTTCTTACCATACTCTTCTTCAGTCTCTACGTGGAAATAGCTTGCGCGAATATCCTTGAGAGTTCTAGTCGATTCTAGGTACAACGAGGCTTCTTTAATGACCAAAGTTGTGCCCATTAGGGGTATAATTGAGGCCCTTCTTGAGCCTATTATACAATTATCGCTGCTTGCGATTGTCGTAAGACTACCAGCATTCTTGCTGATCGACCGAAATATTTTCGTCTCTCAAGATGGTATTTGTCATGCTGCTACCGGCTAAGCACACTTCCTCTAATAGGGCGCCACACGCGTTCTAATATAATGTACTTTATTAATATGTAGCAGAAAGCAAGCAACACATAAATAAAATACTTCAAATATCAGAACATAACTTGTTATTATAAATACGGGAATAAGTCTTGCAGGACTCGTCATAAGAATTTAATGCTTTGCTCTACTAGAGCTTACAACCATTATTCAAAAAATAATTCAATGTTTTGCTTCAATTACAAACTGCAAGTTACTATGAAAGATCCAAGTGCAATGCGTGCACTAGATCGAATCAGCGAAGTATTCAAAAACTTCTGCCTCAATCTGCTCCATGGAGATCTTCTCCTTTTGGGCAACTACGGTTGTGGCCGCTGCGATGTCCAAAGGAGGATAATGGAAATCACTACTAGGTCGCCCACATCCATGCGTGCAACTCATGGGTGTGGATCTTCCGCGCCTGCAATGGCGAGGTGTGCCTCATGCTGTCATATGCCCTTCTTCTTAGATTGGAAAGCATCAATAACGTGCGACTCACGACCTTACCCTTCTTACTCCTCTCCTTCGTGAGAGGCCTTATCACCTTGTAGCTGATAGCATTGGCTTCATGACCAACATTTCTACTAGGTGGCTAAGAGATGTAGTTCTTCCTTAGAACATTATCTTAAGCTTCTTCAACTTGCATGGTGTCAATTAATGCGGCATACTCCGTGTAGCCGTCTTGACGATAGTTGCGTGCGGATTGCACCACATTTGGGTGAAAGGTAGAGAGAGTCTTCTCAATCTTCTACTTATCCGTGATTACATTATCACAGAGTTGAAGACTTGTACAAATTGTGGCCATGCTGGGTCAGTTCTTCGAACTCCTGGTTCGTGATGCCAGTCATCTTCATATTCATGCAAATAGTTCAGAAGATTATGCTAGTAATTTACATAAAATAGTTGCAAAATTCTTATAATACTCTTGAACTCCGGTTCAGGATCCGTATTTTTCTATGCATTTTCATGATTTATGGTATTTTCGGTGATTAAAAGCAATATAAACAATCACAGATAATCAAAACAAGAATACAATAAATAAATTGCATAGAAATAATAATAACAAAGTTAAACATGCTTCAAATGCAAAAATATGCAAATTTTGAATTCCCGAGGCTCTTTTCTGCTGGAAAATGACTTTTCGGGGAATTCTGTAATTTCCAGGGGCTAATACGCGAACTTTCAGTACAGAGAAAATTTTGTGCGTAATTTTCAGAATCTCCGAGGGCTTTCTTACAAAAATCAGAATTTTTCTATTTCCCCTTTTTTTTCAGTCCAGACCGCTCCCCCTTTTTTTTCTTCTTGTTGGGCCTTCAATTACTTGGCCCATTTGGCCGCCGATCAAAAAGAGCAGGGCAAGGGTAGGGTTCCACTGCCTGCATCATGGCGCGGCGAAACGCGATGGCCGTGCATGCGACGGCGGCGAGGCGGCCAGCGCAGCGGCCGTGGCGGCGGTGTTTCGGACGGAGGCGGCGGTCCGGCACAGAAGTGCGCGCGAGGCTCAAGCGGCTCCGACTTGGTAAATCGGCGGCGTGGTGGATCGCCATTCGGCGGCAAGACGCGGCCGGATGTGCCGTCTTGCGGCGCGCCCAAGCATGTGGGCGGCGCAAGCTTCATGCGGGGAAGGCTGCTCGGCGGTGGCGCGAGGTGACCGTCTGGGCGCTTACTGGCGGAGCGGCGGCGCCATTGCGGCCGATCCGGCGTAGCGTGGGTCTGTTCGGCGAGGCGGCGAATACAAGCCTGCAGCTCAAGGCGTAGCACGCATAGCTCTAATCCAACAAAGACGGCGGCAGCCGCAAAATATTTTTTTTTCATGCAATTACTGTTTATGCGATGTAATACGATGCGATACAATACAGTGCAATCAACATCGGTTCTTGCGTGTAATCTACCCATCGATATTGTGTCGGCGACTTCAAGTCGGCTCACGGTAGATTAGAACGGATTTGCAACTTTCAATCTACGGTACAATCGACATCCAATCTTTCGTGCAATCTACCCATCGACATTGTGTTGGCGACTTCAAGTCGGCTCACGGTAGATTAGAAAGGATTTGTACCGTAGAAAAACAATCTAGAAAGCGAATTTGCAGAATTGAAAGCGATCTAGAAAACGATTCAATCTACGAGTGTCGTTCATCGACAGTTACCTTTCGATCCGAGTAAAGTAGGCCTAGAAGTAGATCGGAGTCGATCGTGCTGATAACGTGTTGAGTAACTGTCGCTGGCCAGTCCAGTCCGAACGAATACCTCGCAGACAAGCGTGGAATCGCTTAGAACAAATCAAGAACATAAGAACAGAATAATAGATTGAATACAGAGATATAGGGGGTTTCTTGCTTCTCTTTATTCCTTCATCAATCGATCAATGGCTTACAATGAATAGCACCCCCTATTTATAGGCTACAGACCCTGCTAGGGTTTGGGATGGGGAGCCCATACATGGGCCAGCTTCTGGGCCAGGCCCATAGTTTCCCAACAGAATAGTCGACGAACCTCACTACCTGACGTGGTGTGATGTGGGCCGCCTACAAAGATGAGCCCACGCCAAGATTCGTGCAGATCACGTGCATTATCGTTTGAGGGAAGCTGCAATTTCGGATTTTTTTTGAAACAATATTATTTTAAAAGAAATTCACAAAAATAAATAGTCAATGTTTTTAAAAAAAATAGGCTACTGTTGCCGTTTAAAATGACGAAATTGTTTTGTCACCATTCCAAATGGCGACAGTAGCATAGAGAATAACGACATAGTCTAGAATAGTGTAGAGAGATCTCTGTCGCCATTTCAGAACATTTTTTGTCAACATATGACAATAATATTACAGAACATTCGGCGCAACGTCCTCACATATTTTGCGACAAATCACACTAATATTACAAAACATTCAGCACAACGTCATCATCTAGTTTTTCGACAAATCAAAATGAGATTACAAAGCATTGAGCACCACACATTTCAACAAAACGAACCTTTCCCGTGGCTGCAACCTCAACGTCCGTCCTGTCGACCGCCTCAAGTGGGGTAGTCAAATGAGATCCCGCAAGGCCGTCTGAACTACCGATGTCTCCTTCATCCTGTGGATTTCTCGTATATCATTTCTTGAAGGTGTTCCCAGATTACCTGCAAATAGAGCACTTCTTCGTATGACGCTCGGCTTCTGCTTCGTCCATGTCATTCCTGATATATTGAACCTGTCGTCGGTCAACCTTTCCCTTCGGCCTATCAACGTCCACGGCCTAGATAAGTTGCTCCCATATCGGATGGCCAATGAAATGGCTAACCACGTCATAACCATACAACTCTGCACTCCAGGTTAACATCACCTCCTCCTTGTTCAAATAATCAGAGATGTACTGGCCGGGATGCTGCGCCACGGTCGAACATGCGGCCATAACATGTGAGCAGGGCCTATGCAGAAGAAGAGGCTTGTTGCAAGTGCATACACAACTAGTATGACGTAGCGTGCACTCGTGGGTGATCCTCTTACGGTTCGTCTCGCGACGTCCTTTATCCCTGCACAGTATCTCGAAGCGAAGCTCCCTTGTGTCCATCTTGAATGTCTGGTGCATCTAACCCTTCTTGCTCTTATCCTCTATGTACTTAGTGATCATGGTGAAGTACAGTACTCTGTCATTTGCCATGACGAACGACGCGTTGTTGCTTCTGTCAATAAAATAATTTATGGTACCGCGAAAAATTGCCTCCACAATACCAACCAAAGGGAGGCACCTGGCGCCGCGCATTACCCAATTGTATACCACGGCTAGATTGGTTGTCATGACACCATATCGAGCACTACCCCTGTCATGTAGCAGCGACCACTTCTCCTTAGGCTCGTGCTCAATCCAGTTCGAGAAACATTTTACCTGCGCCCCCGTCTCACTTGTACTTTCCAATCAGGAATGTGTCATCCACGCACAAGATTGGACGGTAGTGCCTGTGAGGACCTCCTCTCGAAAATGCACTGGACAGGGCAAAGTACCGGAATTTTTTTTGTGCATGAGTGTGCGCGCCCCGGTACTACTGCACCAAAGGGCGGTAGTACCGCCCGCAGGTTCCAAGAGGGGAGGTATGTCCAGACCTCCCAGGAGATCCTCAAAGACCTTCTGGAGGTCTCGACTGAGTGCACTGAGCTAGTCCCAGGAGTCCAAGCCAGCTCGCACAAAATGGCATAGGTGTGATCACAACCACGCGGTCAAACAAAAGATGAAGCAAACAAATTAAACCTTGCATTAAACAAGACCTTATGGTCCAAGCTTGCTTACAGAAGACTGCCAACTTGGGCTCACAAAACCGACAACGGGAGGACCTCAAAAACCGAAAACACCAAAAATGCTGGAAGCCATCCGGCAAGCCCACAAGCTATCGAGTGGAGGACGTCCTAGGCAGCCGGGTTGTCAAAGAACTCCTCCTCGAAGAGGTCTAAGCCTCCACAAGCATCGATCATCTTCGACCATCGCTATAACACGAGTATCGATGACTATGAGACTTTGAATGTACTCAGCAAATCGCAGAGAACAGATATGCAAATAATATTCATGCATTAGCTTAGCAATGAGAGCTCTAGGGTTAGTTGTACAAAGCTAAGTCTGACAGTAAATAACAGGTATAGATTGAAAAGCTCAATTTTTCAAACAATAATACTTAAGTACCTTTGTTTGAAAAGAGGGGAAGTGAGCACCAACTCACTCCCCAAGCCACTTGGGGGAGGTCTGGTCGCACCCACGACCAGGACCTCTCCCAAGACCTCTCTGGAGCACCAGCTCCAGAGTTCCCAAATACCTCTTGAGGGAGGTCTGGTCGCACCCACGACCAGGGCCTCTCCCAAGACCTCTCTAGAGCACCTGCTCCAGAGTTCTCAAAGACCTCCCTAGGACTCCAAGATCTCCTCTGAGCACCCGCTCAAGAGCTTATTGGACCATCCTAGGGTTCACAAGACCTCCACGACCAACTGAGGACGTCACAAGCACTCGGAGCCACCCAGACTACTGCAGACCTCCCAAACCAGCCATGGAACACCAAATTTTGAGAAGTCTACCCCTTGCACCATTTTCACCGGGCATATCCATGACCAAGGACTTGGCTATTCGAAGATATTGATACTTTGCAGAGGTGTACAACTTTACCCACAATTCACGACCTCTCTAGCGGGGTGGGTTCCCATCGAAACCCTTACTCACTTCCGAAGGTGAGCAGTCTAGAGAGCGCGACAAGGCCTTTACAAAGCTTTGTCCTGACCTGACCTGCCCGCTAAGGTTTCATCGTCCTGTAAAAGGAACCTAGCCCCCTCTTGCGCCATGCGAATCAGCACGCACCACCACAGCAGATCCAGGTCAAGACATCACTAATTATTCGGCCCAGACCATCCCCATGAAACGATCTTGTGGTTGCACTCAGAGGCCCAAATCAACAGAACACAAAGTTAAGTCCTTAATTGTTGCTCAGGCAAGGCATTCCACATCCCAGTGTGCGAAGAGCACCCCCTTTACTGCACAATCACTTGCCCGAGCAAGAAAGCATTTTGGGTTCACCTAGCCAAAGACCTCCTTGGTCTTGGCATGCAAGATTTTAACAACGTGGTCTCGCACCACAATCGACACAACTATGGTGTCCCACCATAGTTGCTCAACAGTGGCACCAACCACCGATTCCATAGTTCCATTAGTCAGATTATTAGAGAAGGAACATGATTCCCAATACCCCCGGTTCTACAAGCGAGACTAAGCATATACGTACGGTCCATGTTGGCAATACCAACCAATGCCAACTAAAATACCCAACTTAAGGCATCCAAGAGGATCATGTCAACATGTCGAATACAATTGTCCAAGGAGGCATATTGTCAAGTAGGAGAATAACTACTACCCCAAACCATTTCTTATATAAAAAATAGCCATGCATGATAAAGTAAAGCAAAATACATTTGAAAAGCTAGGCTCAATATGATCAAAGGTCTGCGACTTGCCTTCGTTGAGCAGTGGTGAACCTTGATGAGACACCACGGGTCCAAGAACTCCTCCTCAAACGCGGGATCTACCGTTAGCCAAAGAACCAAATAAGCAAGCCAACTCCAAGAAAGGACCTTAAAAGAAGATTTAAAAAGAAAGCTCAAATCAACTCGGCCAAACCCGAAAGCAAAGGCTCAAGACTGACCTCGGGAGCTCCTTGGGGAGGTCTGGCGTGGAGAAGAACCAATGAGGGTAAGGAGGCCGAAATGAGTAAAAGGTGACAAAGGGAGGCATGCCCAAAGCTATTTATAGCCGGTCTTTCTTTGGAGAGAGACAAAGAAGGGTTAGAGCAAAACGTGTCAATGATCGGTGGTAGCTAGGACAAGTTTAGGACAGGGTAGGTCACCAAAAGAATAAAAAGAAGTACCCCAGATGTGACTGCATTTAATGTGATACAACAACCATTAAATGCGCACAGAGCAAGGCTGACAAGTGGGGCCACTCAAACTCAAGAAAATAGATCAATCAACGGGTTGGTCTCGGCCAAGGGAGGTCTTTGCAAAGACCGGGGTCTGACCTCTAATGGAGGTCCTAACCACAAGGAGGTCTTGAGGCGGGAGGTCCTTAAGTCACGAGGAGGTCCCGAGGACGGGAGGTCCAAAGGGCGCGAGGAGGTCCTAAGGATAGGAGGTCCAAAAGGCGAGGAGGTCCTAAGGCAGGAGGTCCAAAAGATCTACTCACAGTTCATAAGAGGTCAGAGGGTCAAGATCTCTCGAGGAGGTCCTAAGGGTCGAGATCTAACAAAGGGAGGTCCGAACGAGGTCCTAAGGGAGGTCGAGATCTAACAAAGGGGAGGTCCGAGCGGTTAAGATCTCAAAGGAAGGTCCTAACAGTCGAGATCTAACAAAGGGAGGTCCGAGCGTTAAGATCTCCAAAGGAAGGTCCTAACGGTCGAGATCTAACAAAGGGAGGTCCGAGCAGTTAAGATCTCTAAAGGAGGTCCTAACGGTCGATCTAACAAAGGGAGGTGCGAGCGGTTAAGATCCCGAAAGGAGGTCCTAACGATCGAGATCTAACAAAGGGAGGTCCAAGCGGTTAAGATCTCCAAGGGAGGTCCTAACGGTCCGATCTAACAAATGGGAGGTCCGAGCGGTTAAGATCTCCAAAGAGGAGGTCCTAACGGTCGAGATCTAACAAAGGGAGGTGCGAGCAGTTAAGATCCCCAAAGGGAGATCCTAACAATCGAGATCTAACAAAGGGAGGTCCGAGCGGTTAAGATCTCCAAAGGGAGGTCCTAACGGTCCGATCTAACAAAGGGGAGGTCGAGCGGTTAAGATCTCCAAAGGGAGGTCCTAACAGTCGAGATCTAACAAAGGGAGGTCGAGCAGTTAAGATCCCCAAAGGGAGGTCCTAATGGTCGAGATCTAACAAAGGGAGGTATGAGCGATTAAGATCTCCAAAGGGAGGTCCTAACGGTCGAGATCTAACAAAGGGAGGTCTGAGCGGTTAAGATCTCCAAATGGGAGGTCCTAACGGTTAGATCTAACAAAGGGAGGTCTGCTTGTGACCGAGAGATAAGCGCAGTGGAGTAGGACCGTTAGATTTCAATCGGGCGGGGCAAGGCAATTGGGCCGTTCGGACCGAGCGAACGCTCCAACAGATCGGGACCATCCAATAAGGATTGGACGGCCCTAAAGGAGTGGGACGTTCGAACCATCTGAACATCTCACCAAGATCAAACCGTCCAAGGCAAATCAAATGGTACACAAGCGATAGAGGTCTAGATCAAACAGAAGATCCAAACAGACGCGAGGGAGGTCTAAACCTTAAAGAGATTCAAACCAACAAAGGAAATCTAGATTAAAAGGGATGGAAAGATCCAAACTCAGAGGAGGTCCAAATAATCTCCAATGAGGTCCTATGAGCACAGAAGAGGTCTAGAGGACTTAGAAGAGGTTCTATGAACACAAAGGAGGTCCAGAGAAAGGGCTAAAACAAAAGGCACTTGGAGCACGCAAAAAAAGAGAGCTAAAACCAGAGAGCACTAGAGAACCTCAAAAGGACCAAGAACCCGAACCAAAAGACTTAGTTAAGGTTTGGTTAGGTCAGGTTAAACTCCCAAATTTCTGAAATCCCAAGTTAAGCTTGAGCAAGCGAATAAACCGAATGGTTCCTTTTAGCTTTGAAAACGGCAAGAACTCTTAGGAAGAACGGGACGTTACAGTGCCGAAATGCATGGATGCATGGACCAAAGGCGAAGAATGCTCACTTCAGTACCCTCTTATTGCCCCACTTTGGATGCGTGGAATCTTAATGTCGACATGAGTGCTGAGATTCCTATCTTGTATGACTCAGAGTTGGTTGGGGAGGTTGTGCTAGAAGTCCTCGAACGTACCGAATCTTGATTCCAATGCCTTCTGTTTTGCCCTCCACGCCTTGGCATAGTTGATTGTGTACTAGAATCTTGCCTCAATCGCCCGAATGATGGATCGTGACTCAAAATCTAGATTATCCATGACCTCACCGTACATTATGTTCGCAATGAAGCCTGATGACATGTTCTTGTGGGACTATACTGACTCAGCGACAACACATGTGTGAGGGATAACTATAGAGCATTTCCAATAGGTGTTCCACTTAGGCTGAAATGCGTTCACTCGCCATGGGCATCCCTCTATGTCGCATTTCACGTCGTAGCATCTTGGGTTAGACTTGACGACTGTGAATGTACGTTGCACCGACAAAGCCTAGAATTTGACGGCCTCCTGCCTAGCACACGGGAGCTTTCGTTAACGACGAGGTTGTCGAATTAGTATGTGTTCCACTCAGATGGAACACCTGTTGTTCTACATCATCCTTGTCGTCGAATCCTTCATCTTCTGACAATGTCATGTAGTCCTGGCCTTCGAGATCCATCCTTTGGACTAGGGCTTCCAGCTCCTCACCCTCATCAGCAAACCCACTAGCTTGCCTGACTAAAGGATATCATTCCACAGGGTCTTCATCGACAACATCAGCAACTCTCGGACCTTTGGTCATTGTGTGTGCCGCGTTGTGGCTGGAGTCCCCGACTTCTTCGGCATCACCACCCTCTTCTTGTTCAGCCGCCGATGCATGAGTGGGCTTGGCATATGCCTAGGCTAGAAGAACCAAATCCCACCATTCCTTCCTCGCCCTGCTTACATATGACTGTCATGACCTTGTTCCCTTGAGCTGCACTAACTCTCAATATGTGCTCTGTGGTGCTTAGTTAGCAAGACAACTCAATCTTTGATCATACACAGCAAGGTCCAAATCGAATGTGTAGAACAACCACCGCATCATAGCGCCCTATGTGCGCTGCATTGGTCTTGTTAGGGTCACGGTCGCCGATTCGAAATGACGCAAATCAATCCCCTCGGGACCCTCAAGAATAGTCCCCTAGCCATAGTAAATTTTGAAATTAGTGGCATCCGACATATTTGACGTACTACACTGTAAACAATATTTCCACGATTAACCACATATCTAAAACTAAACTACCCACTGAAAAGGATTATGTACAACATACTACATTACGTAACCGTACATCTAAAACTATGCAATCCATTTGATTAAAAAATTACCTTAAAGGTGGATGACCGGACGAGCAGAGCTTCGCTAGCTTCTCTCCTCCCCTCTACTCTTCTCCCTTCCCTCCCCTCTTTCTCTTTTTTCTAAATAAAAGTGAGTTATGCCAGAATTTTGGGGTCTTTTATGTGGTAGATTGTGCCGCCATTTGGAATGGCGACGGGGATTTGTGGGATCCCTGTTGCCATTTGAAATGATAGTTTTCCTAAATTTTAATATTAAAAAATTAGGGACTTACGGGATCCCTGTCTCCATTTCAACTGGTGACAGTGACCTCTCTACACTGCTCTAGGCTCTGTCGCCATTCTCTAGGCTACTGTCGCTATTTGGAATGGCGACAGGACAATTTCGTCATTTCAAATGGAGACATTAGCCTAGTTTTGTAAATAAAATTAGACTATTTATTTTTGTAAATTTCTTTTAATATAATATTATTTTTTTAAAAAAATCCAATTTAGGACCAATTCGGTAGGGCTCTGCTTCTCATTTTTCAACTCATAACTCCATATTATCAAAGGATTCACTCCTTTGAGAATCTAGAGCTGGCTGACGGAAGTGTTTGGTAGGAGATTGACTCTCAAAACTCTTAAATTGAGGATTTGAGGCAAAAAGACCATGTTACCCCTATTTTTAACACCTAAGTCTATTTGCATCGCACTCCTTTCTATTTGTACACAAATTTCAGAAATTTCTTTACAAATTTTCCACGACTGGTTCAACTTGAATGTAATACCCTATTCAGATACATCAGTTAATGGAAAAAAAACAACATCCATTCATATACAAATACTCACATATCGATACTAGTACTACTAGTACTCACAAATCACATGACTACAAAAAATTACTAGCATTCATCCCAAAATGACCAGGTGCTTGATATTGCACACCACCAGGTGCTTGATTATTGCTGAGTAGACTCATTCATCCGTCAATTACAAGAACAAAGCTACGAGTTCGTCTCATAATTGATACAAGAATTCATGTCACGATTGATACAGAAGCACACGCAAGATTACAAAGAAGTAGTAGCATTATAGAGAAAGTGTCGGACCCCGGGCATGGAATACCCGAAGCCCTAGTGTGTGTATCGTACTAGTCTCATGATCATTGGCTAGTACACACATCCACAACAATGATATACACATTCGTACATTATACATACAACATGAAACAAATATAGGATAGTAAATGTTTGCCCTTTTGCCAACCATATCAGTATATCACTTGACAAGCTCCTAGCGAGTCGCTCCTTCAACCATTGGTTGAACCGACTGTTGTGTTGTCTCGTGATCGAAACATCCGGCCGCTCCAAATTATGTTGCCAAAGCACGTCCTTGTGCTGGTCGATATACAGGGACACTTTAGTCATGTGTTGCAAGACCGTGAAATGGGCTTGAGCATATGCATCCATATATGGAGTGATTGCTTTCCTTCCAATGGTCCCGATACCCTCGAGCCTCTCCTCATGGCGAGATCGAGGCACACCTATCGGTTCGACCTGAGCCTTGTAATCGACGCAGAACTCAATGACCTCTTCGGTTGCATAACCTTTGACGATGCTGCCCTTTTGCCGAGATCGATTCCGTACATAGGACTTGAGAATTTCCATGAACCTCTCGAATGAGTACATGCTACGTAGGAATACAGGCCCGTACATCTTTATCTCCCTCACAATGTGAACAATGAGATGGACCATGATATCAAAAAATGACGGAGGGAAATACATCTCAAGATCACATAGAGTCGTCACCACCTCGTCCTGTAGAGCATCTAGTCCTTCAGGATCGATAACCTTCTGAGCAATTGTGTTAAAGAAATAACACAACCTTATGATTATCTCTCGGACCTTGATCGGCAAAATACTTCTAATTGCAACAGGAAGCATTTGTGTCATCAGCACATGGCAATCATGAGATTTCATGTCAATTAACTTCAAATCTTCCATCGAAACAAGTTTCTTCATGTTGGCCGAGTAACCGGACGGAACTTTCACACCATGCAAGCACTGGCACAGTTAAGTTCTCTCGGCCTTGGACAGAGTGTAATAAGCAAGGGGAAGGTACGTTCATCCTTTATCGGTCTTTGTCGGTGCTAACTCAGGTCTGATGTCCATATCAACCAAGTCAAGTCGTGCGTTGACACCATCCTTTGTTTTGTCACGAATGTTCAGTAAGAGACCAATCAAGTTGTCACATACATTCTTCTCTACATGCATAACGTCGATGCAGTGGCAAACTTCTAGGTGCTCCTAATAAGGTAAGTCCCAAAATATTGATCTCTTCTTCCAGATGTTCTTCTCACGGGTCCTCGATTTACGTCCCTTTCCGAGCACAACATATAAATCCTTAACCATGTCATAGACCTATTTTCCGATTAAATGCCTTGGAGCTGAACTATCCTCCTTCTCTCCATCGAATTGTTTCTTCATCCCGTGGTATGGGTGAGCCCTCCGAAGGAACCTACGGTGACGAATGTACACGGCTTTGCACGAGTGCTTCAGCCACACACTCTCGGTATCATCTAAGTAGTAAGTACATGCTTTGACCCCTTTTGTACTCTGGCCGGACAAGTTGGCAAGGGCAGGATAATCATTTATGGCGCAGAACAACAAGGAGCGTAAAGTGAAGTTCTCTCGTTTGTACGCATCCCATACCTATACCCCTTCAATCCACAGTATTTTTAGATCTTCCATCAATGGTTCTAGGTACACATCAATATCATTCCCAGTTTGCTTCGGCCCTTGGATAAGTATCGACAGCAAAATATACTTCCGCTTCATATACAACCAATGTCGGACCCAGGAGTAACACCCCAAATCCTCTGTGCATTTCTGAACTAGTCCCATGATCAGTAGCTAGTTCACACAGTAAACAGATATGGTAACATCCATAAATAACATAACTTTATTAATAATCAACAGAGTTTATTACAAGAAAGGCTTACAAGCCAACATTAAACAAACATAACAGAAGACGAAGAAGAAGTAGTGGAGTCCAGTTGATTTGCCACATGTAATCGACTGGGGTAGCGGCCTAGTCGTCGAGATCCACACCGGTAGTAAAGTCCTTCTCCTCTGAAATTTATTTGAATTAAGCAAGGATGAGCACAACTTTCGTGCTCGCAAGTTACACCCAATAACAGAGTTAATGCATGCATGGATATTAACAAGGAAGGCTTATAGGGTTATTTGTGTAAAAGCAATATTTGACATTTTAAATACACTACTAAGTTCAAAAGCTCCAATTTTACAATATCTAAAATTGAGTTTTAATTGAATTAATAAAGATAGTGTAGGCACCAACCTAACACTAACTTAAACACGGGCACCAACCGGGGGCTTCAACCCATAACTTTTCTCATAGACACCCATCCATGTCATAAACTGTTTTATGAAACATTTTGAAAACAAAAACAAAGTCTAACTTTGAGTGGCTTTGCTAAGCATGTCCATGACCGTGGACATGGCTATTCGAATAGTTATTAACACTCTGCAGAGGTTGTATAGCTTTACCCATAATACACGACTTCTCTAGTTTGTTTGGCATCCGTCGATACCACTGCTCACTTCCTTAGGTAAGCAGTCTAGAGCACGTGACAAGGCCTTTACAAAGCATCATCCTACCGTGGTCCTGCCTCGCTAAGGTTTCGCTTCCATTGGGTTAACCACCGGCCAAATTCAAGCCCCCTCTTGCGCTATGTGGGAATACATAAAAGTATGTCATTCTGACATCCACACATCAACATGGCACAACCACGATGAAATATTGCAAATTAGTTAGCCAAGTCTGTCCCATTCCAGACTTATGGTAGTACGGTGGGGCGTAGCAAAATACGCTCAAAGACCGATCCTTAACTGACTTGGGCAACTTCCAAAAACCCTAGGTCTCAATCCTACCCGGAATGAATCTGTGCATAAACCTGCACCCACCAACCATCCGTTTTGCCCAAGTCCAAACCAACTTTTCCTTTTATTTCACTTTTCAAAGCATTTGTAAACTTCCATGACACACCAATGCCATGGATACAATTTAAACAACATTTGATTTTTAGCTGTTAATCCCCCGAATCAAATATTTCAGGTCTAAGTATGGCTAAGCACAATTTTTCTCAAATGGTCCTAGTTCATACTATTGCATAAACTAGATTTTCATCTAAGGTGTCAAGGTAGGTTTATTTCAATGTCAAGATCGACAGTACAAAGGATTTAGGCATAACTATAATTTAAAAACAGGTATTTAAATTGGAATAAGTCCATTTTACCCCCCATGAACTATGGCTCGAGTCCAAAAAATACCTTCAACTACAAAACTGTTCACTTTACACCCCCCCCCCAATTATTGAAACCGGAGCAAATCACCCCTGGCCCTAAACCACCTCGGTTTTGGATGACGTGGCGTCCATATGTACATGTTTCGCTGATGTGGCATACACATGCCCTTCTTCTTGGCCAAACTGGGTCTATGACACATTTGGCACCACTCGCTCACACCCCAAGACCAAGTCCACACCTCCTAGACCAGGTCCGGCCTTCCTTGTTTGGGCAACGCCGCTGCCAGTTCCATCTTCGTGCACCCTAGTCCTTCCCCACACATGCGCGACCACGGGTGGAGCTGTGGGGTGGAGCCGTGGGCAAGTTCTCCGCGCCCACTATTTTTGATGCGCCGCCCCGTTCCCTGCTTCCTTGCGTGCACGTCTTAGGGCAGATCCAATCCAGCTTGGCCTGACACCAACGCCACACCCACTGGAGGTCTGTCGACACGGCGCCATCGCACCCGGGAGGTCTATCGACCTCGCGGCCCAGATCGGTTCCACACGCACCCCTAACCCATCCGCCAGCACCGTGCCCTCGTCTCCGGGAGGTCCGCGAGCGCTACGCCCCCGGCCCGGTCTGCATCAGCCGCGCCTCGACTCATGCCCTTCTTCTTTGGCCAGAGTAGGTGGATGAGCACAGGAAGTGGTGACGGCAAGACTCAGCAAAGGAATTGTAGCAACAGCGTCGTCTTGGCATGTTCTCATAGATAGAGAAGCAGGTGGAGAGTTCTACAGTATGGAAGTGGATGGGGGCAGCTGGAACGAGGTGGCGATGGGGTCACCGGGCACGGAGAAGATGAATAGTGCATCAGCGGATTCCGGCAAGAAACGTAGGTGAGAGTGTGCGCATAGCATGTTCTAGGACATAGAGAAGCAATCTATGGCAGCATGATGAGCGAGGGTGGTACTGAACATACCAGCGACGACAACAGTCATGGAGGAGCGATGGAGTTCGGTGGAGGCGATCCTCGATGACAGTCCTGCTTGGGTGTGTGGAGGGGGAAGGGAGGTGGAGGAGGAGAGGGAGGCAGAGAGGACCATCCGTCCCACCACTCCAGATCATAAGCCACCGCACCACCGTCTCGTTTCCTAGGCTCGAGAGCCACCTCGATTCGTCCTCTCAGCGGTAGAGAGAGATATGGATGGTGGAGAGACTAGAGAGAGAATGAGGGAGAGGGGGAAGGATAGAGAAGGACTAGAGAGGGAGGCATAATGAGTGGTGATGCTGGGGTGGCAGGGCAGGGTGGTCACCGCTGGCGGTACTTTGTGGCGGGCCTCTCCTGAATCGGGCACAAAAGAGAAGAAAGAGAATGGGAGAGAAGGAAGAGGAATGAAGAAAGAGATGGGGCTGACATGTAAGCCAAAACCAGTGACGTGGCTGCCAACATGGCTAAAACCACTAATAAAACCAATCTAGGGTGTAACTTAATTGGTTTTGACAATTTAAGGATGTAAAGTGAACGGTTTTGTAGCTCAAGGTGTTTTTCGGACTCGGACCATAGTTTAGGGGGGTAAAGTGGAATTATTCCATTTAAATTTCAATGAATAGAAATAAGCATGCAATAATAATTTAAAACAACATTTAAATAATTTGAAACAATGGGATCAAATATGTTCAAAGATGTAACTTGCCTTGCTTAATTAGTTAATCTCAAACGGTGTCGAAATCTGACTCTCCGAAGTCGTCGAAATCTATACGCGAAAATAAGCCAAATTCAAATGAAGATTCAAATTAACTCCAAATTAAATAATTTTGATTTAGTTAGCTAGATCTTGAATTTATATGAATTTAGAAATTTGAATCATCGAAATTGGAGTTCGTATGAAGAAATATGAGCTCCTCGAAGTTTAAACCCTAAAGAAAACCCTAAAAAGGAATTTCTTGATTTTCCTGATTAATTTTTCTAAAGAAAAAATGATTTATGACATGGGCTGACGTCATCTGCCGAATTTCAATTAACCGGCTGAATTAATTTTGTAAAGGAAAAGAAAAGCCAGTCACTGACATGTAGGCCGCATGGTCAATAGACCAGGTCCACGACGGACCCGGTTCATGCTACAGTACACGGGGTGTGGGATTGCATGGTTGTGCCGCATCAGTGACACACGGGTGCCACATGGCAGCCACGCACGCAAAAAGGCCGAGGTGGTGCTGACGTGAAGGAGACGTGGCACCACGTCGGCGTCGACGGGTGGCGCTTCGAGTCCCAATGGGCCGTGAATGGCGGCGGCAACAAGCAATGCAAGTGTCTGGTGGAGAGAGAGGAGGCGCGGGAGTGTAGTGCGCTCACTCGGGTGGCCGGAGGGGGACGGAGGCGACTGGCGGCGAGGAGGGAGCGGCGGCGCACACGTGCTCGTGGCAGCGATGGAGCTCCAGCATGATTCCGGTGGGGAGGGTGAGCGCACCGGGATGCGAAGAAGCCAATGGTGGTAGACATGAGGCCAGAGCGTCGATGATGGTGGTGCAATCGCCAAAAGAAAAGCTTGCGGCTGGTGATGAAAGAACTCAAATTCCGGCGAGATTACGAGGAGAGGGGAGGGGAGATCTTCGGAAGATATGAGTGGAGTGTTGCGCACCCGGTGCTCCCTTTTATAGGGGTCGGGGAGGTCGGGGGGAGGAGATCGAGCGGCGGGGATTACGGCGGCCATGGCGCGATTTTCGGTGAAAACATGCGTAAAGGAAGGGGGATTTGTCAGAAACGGGCGCGACAGTGAATGGCGATTTGAATGCGCGTGATTTGGGGAAGAGACGTGGAGGAAATTGCGGCAAAGACAAAGCTCTACGCGGGTGCTAATGGCGGCGGCTCGGGTGCGGCCTTGCGAAGAAGGAAACGGGGGAAGAAGAAGGCGCGGGGCCCACGCGGAAGTGAGGGAAGGGAGGATGACGGGTGGGGCCGGGCGATGCGAGTGAAACGGCCTAGTGGGCCGTGCGTGCGTGGAGAGAAAATGGGCCAAGCGGGAGATTCGGCCCGAAGACTATTCATGGATTTTCTTTGATTTACCAATTTAAAATAATCCAATTAATTCATTTAAGCTTTAGAAAATAGCAAATAAAATCCAAAAATTCCAGAAAAATTCACAGAAATTCCTAGAGTTATTTTGGACTTAAATAAAATATTTCCAACTTAAAGTTGGCTTTCATTTTGGCAAATAAATTATTTTGGCTTTAAAATAATTAGGAAAAAGCTTTTAAAATTCCAGAAAATTCTAGAAATTAATTAAATTTTTTATTTTTCACTTTAAATCCAAGAAAACTTCAAAGACTTCAATAAATTTTATTTTTGACTGTTAAAACTTCAGAAATTCAAATAAAGAAAGAAAACTCTTTCAAATTTCAGGAAATCCAATAAAATAATAACTTTATTTATTTTTATTTTGGTAATAGAACTTTGGGATGTTACAACCAAGGAGGAAGGTTGTAGATACAGAGAGTCACGGGCCAAGTGCTATGTCGGCTGCTCATGTTACCGAAAGGATTCATTCCATATGTACTCAATCCAAACCTTATATTCCTCGGTTCTGCACCGAAGTCTGCAAACCTCCTATCGATGTTTCTCCACTGAGCGGAATCAGCAGGGTGTCTTAGCTTTCCATCATTCTTCGCTCCTCCGAGTGCCAATGCAACAATTTTGCATCCTTTGGGTTCGCAAAAAATCGCTTCAAATGGGGAATTACAGGAATATACCACGCCACCTTGGCAGGAGGTTCTTTCTTCACCTCGATTCCCTCGCAGTCATCTGATTGATTCTTATGCTTGTATCGAGATGCGTTGCACACCGAACATACATGCATGTTTGCATACTCGTTACTGTAGAGGATACAATCATTCGGATATACAGGTTTTCTTTATACTTCCATTCCCAATGAACAAAGAACCTTCTTGGCTTTGTAGGTGGTTTTGGGCAACTCGTTTTCCTCTGAAAGCATGTCCGCTAAGAGATCTAACAGCGCCGTGAAACTTTTATCGGACCAACCGTTGCTTGCCTTCAATTTCAACAGTTCAAGCATGGTTGACAACCTTGTGTATTTCGGCTTGCAGCCCGGGAACAAAGGTTTCTCTAAGTCCTCCATCAAGCCACGGAATTTAACATACGCCCTCTCATCACAGTTCTCTTCTGCAACATAAAGCATCTGATCTCGATTGTCATCGTGTAGTCTATCCGAATCGGAAACACAATCGACTTCATCCGGCGGCATATCGTTGATTTCGTCGGCGATGTCGTTATTACTACCTTCCTGTATAATATGCTCATCACCATAACTAGTCCAACATGTATAGCCCTTTTTGAAACCCCTTCGAATCAAGTGTGCTTCGATCTGTATTCAGTTCTTAAACATCTTTAGATTCTCGCAGTCAATGCATGGACAGTACATATATTCCACCCCCTTATTCAACATATCCTCCTTGACAACTCTTGTAAAAGCAGACAAGCCATTAATGTACTCTTCACTCACACGGTTGCTAGCGTACATCCAGCTTCGGTCCATCTACGCGACGCATATAACAATTTGGTGTTAAATATTGAATTAATTAATTAGTATACTATATATGCAACTTTTGATATGTCATTTGAAATATATATTTTTAATGAACTGAAAAAACACCAATGCACCCTAGGGGCAGGTTGTTCATCACAAACACATTATAGATAGCCCATGCCCAACTTTCAGATGGCTAGAAGCTAGCTAAGCAACACTTGCAATTAAAACAACACAAAAAGCTAGATCTAAACCATCTATAATTCTTTCTTTACAGATCTAAACCATATTCAATTATCTCTTTCCCAATCTACATCTAGAATATAATATAATGAAAGAATTAATAGTCAAGAACAAATTACCAAATCCGTGCGGTCTCCTTTCACCAAATCGCCTCGAAGCCCCACCTCCAACAGCAACAGCGAGAACAGAGCAGGAATTTAAGACAGATCGATCTGTCAGGGCAGGGTCTACAATAAATGAGATTATCACAGACAGTTTTCAATACAAAACCGTCTATGAAGAGGGCGGGAAGTCAGACGGTTCATGTTAAAAACCGTCTGTGAAGTATCACAGACGGTTCTGAACAAGAACCGTCTGTGATATTACCTCTTCACAGACGGTTCTTAGCGCAGAAAGTAACACAGACGGTCGCTAACCAAAACCGTCTGTGATTGTCTTTAATACAGACAGTTTGGGTCAACCGTCTGTGATGAAGCGTCTAGTATTAGCCTTTTTGTAGTAGTGACAGCAACCGCAACACTCAAATTCGTCCAACTATGCACACTCTTCCATCCTCGTCTACTCGATCACACAAAGTAGACGTGTTGATGCTTCTACAAAACACAAGAAATTAAAAAAACAACAGGTAGAAAACACTCAATTCCCTATGTAGTTACAACTATATGTCATACTTAGGAGAAAAACAATCGTGTAGCTCTCTTAAAATAATATATTGATATTCACAGTCTAAGGAGATAGTCTCGAGTACACAGCAAATAAATATGCCTTAAGACCGAAGTGACTAGGTGCCAAACCCTACTTGGTTCCACCTGGCACCACACACACCTCGACTAAATTGGTTCGGACTCCACAAAGAAACGTACGGACCGATTCATATTTGGGTTCAGTAACACAATAAGGTTCGCAGGCTTGATCTGGTTCCTATCAGAATGTTCCTATTAGAATGTCAAGCGGCAGTAGATTGGTTTAATAGAGAATCTCTCAAAAACCATATCGGTTTTTGTGAGGAACTCCAGAGAAGCAGATCCTTTCCACATTGAGTTCATCCTCACTCCCGATCTGTTTCCTGTAGCTTGGTGCATGCACACCATATTGACTTCCATGTTGGTGAGCACGGCATATTCTCGTGCCTCACACAATTTCTTCTTTTCTTCCTTTCCTTCACGCGGTAGCATCTCTCCATGCTTTCCTTTATACGGTGTTCAATACTTCCTTCTCCATTGCTCTCGGTCTCCCATGCTTCCATACACACAAAATTGCACACACACAACACATAACTATTAGACAGTAACATATTCGTATTAGAATCAAAATTAAAATCATTTAAGAGTGAGTTCACCTACTGTTAATTAATTTAGACCTTTCTCGTGTAATCGGCCCAAGTGGCACTTCCTTGCTCCTTTCAACTCGAGTAGAGCTAGCTGGCTGTTTTGGAGCACTAGAATCATCTTGAGCAGTACCGCGTGACGATAAAGATGCGCTAGTAGTAGGGATGTCCTCATCAGTGAGCCTTTCCTTTTATTTAAGTTGGTTCTAAAGGCGAAATTCCAGTGTTTTTATTTGCCATTTGATTTTTTTCTAGAACTTTAGTAAGTACTTAATATATAAATTAAAAAATATTTTTTGTATAAATGAAGCCTCAAGGCCCATCCACACCAACCCTACCCCTTGCCACCTCCACCGCCCTTTTTTTCTTCCCCACCCATTCACCCACCACCCACACCCACCCTACCCTCTATCCTAGCCCTACACCGCAGTGAGCTGAGTGTCACTCGTCCGAGTGTCTCCTCTCCTCTCCCTCTATTTAATCCACCCCACTCCCACTCCACCCCTTCCTTTCTCCCTTGCCAATTTCTCACTCTTTGCGTGCACTCCTATTAGTTTTAGCTAGTTTAATTAGTGATTTCGGGGTGTTTAGTTCCACTAATTTTATTTTCTTTGGTTGTACTATATTTCTCGGTCGTGTTCCGAACGTCACCCTGGATGCGAAGTTTTTGTTTTTTTCGTCCACCATAGGCATCATGAACCTCTTCGACAACATCAGAATCTCGGATATCAGTTGCGGAACCTCTCACTAGCTCATCCTTTCCATGCCTCGCACTTCCTAGGGTATCAGTATCGTCCACCACCACCACAGTAATTTTGTTTTGCTCAGGGGTGAGCAAAAGTTTGAGCATGAAGGAGACTTCAACATTCCACATCAAAGGTGTGTCACGTTGTGTTGGTATTTTTCTTTTTCTGTTTTAGGGAGCTCACCAACTTCCAATGACAAATAAGGAATTAACTCTTGTTTTATTTTCGTTCTTCTTTCATGAGTGCAGTACTACCATGTTTAGGGAGTGTTCTTTTATATTTCTCTCATGTTTTTTTAGTATGACATCCTTTTCTGTTGTTCCTGGGAAAGGTTATCTGTAATTGGCCATTCATAACTTAGAAGGAACAATGACGTGCCTCTAATAGCTATCTTAGAGGTATATGCGTCATTAATCTATCTAGGGCAGTAGTTATCCTGTTTATACTTGAGTACTATCGTTACCTCTATCTGTTGTAGTAATCCATGATTTGATTTATTTTCTTGAGATATTATGATATGTTGTTATTGTTGTTAGTATAGTAAGTACTATGCATTGCCTTTTTACCTCAATCTGTCTTTACGAAGTTGAAAGCGGTAATAACTTGGGGTTTAAGTCCCTATTAATCATAATCGGTAAGCTGTGGAATTTTAACTCTGATTTAACCATGAAAAATATGATAAAAAAGAGTATTAGTTTGATGTATGTAGGAACTCACTAAAGAAAGTATCAAGATCTTCTATGATACCCCGATACTTCACTTTGCAGTCGTTCCCGTACACAATACGACATCGATACGATAATATGCGGGGATACAGCGATACCCTGATACTCCACTCTACATAATTTATTTGCATGGACTAAGAAGGAATTGATGAGCTCGACCGTCCTGAAAAATGGCTATTGGCTAGGATGCAAGAAATACATAGTTTTCATCAAGGTAATCTCATTATCTTAATCTCTTGTAGCCTCTTTACATTTTTCTACTTTTTAAATACATAGGCAACATAGAAGATCTTAGCGAATTTTTGGCCGAAATGGCGAGTTTTCATTTGGTAGTTGCGAAAATGGCGTTAAATCGAGCGGTATTTGCAAAAATAATGACATCTTGCCTGCAATGACCATGCAACACTACCTACCGCATAGCCACATTGCCCGCTACTAGTATATATATATATATATATATATATATATATATATATATATATATATATATATATATATATATATATATATGCATATACCATGTGGCAAGCAGTCTTTATGTGGCCATACGCCGCATTACGTCCATTTGTGACAAAGACACTTTGTAGAATTTTTTCTTTTTTTTAAAAAAAATCATTTAAATCTATTTTTTGTATGAATTTTTAAATATAGCAAATGGGTTCCAAAAATTATGAATTTTTTTTGTGGAGCCTCCTAACATAGTGTACTTGCTTTCGTAATTGTTTCAAAATTTTACCTGTTCTGAATTTTTCTCAAAGATTCATTTAAATATATTATTTGTAGGAATTTTTAATATAGAAAATGAGATCCAAACATTATGATTTTTTAAAGGCTCCTTACACAGTGGACTTGATTGTGTAATATTTTTTAGAATTTCATATGTTCTGAAAATGTCTCAAAAATTAGGGTTTTAGATTTCGGAAATTAGGGCTTCATGATTTTATGTGACTTGGAATGTGTGAAGTTTAGTACCACATGGAGTAGTGGTAGAATTTGAACTCCTATAGTACTACTAATCATACTACTATTATTTAGAGTTTGGGTACCATACTATTTTCTTTCGCTCCAAGTAGTACTAATCATACTACTATTATTTAGATTTTGGTAGTGAATAACGTGGCCCCTGTCTTTAGTTCTTCACCCAGTAAGATTGCTATAGCAGTAGTGGTAGAATTTGAACTGCCAATGTCTTTAGTAAACATTCCGACCTGTTTCGAATCTGTATTACAGTTGTTGGAAATATGCCCTAGAGGCAATCATAGATATGATTATATTTCATTATGTTCATAATATTGAATAATATGTTATCTTGTTCCTAGAATAATATTGTTAATATTTATTATCAAGTATGTGACTTGATTGTGAAACTCTATATTTCTTCGATGATTATTTTTAAATGTTCACAGTAGGAAACATATGAGGACACATATGAATAGACTAGCATATGTATTGGTTGATGACTATGTTTCACGAGTCATAGATATGGAGATATCAAACCAATAATATGGACACATGTTAGAGAACATGATGTTGGATTAGACCCACCTTGAGACACTATTGAGATTGTTATGATTCTATGTGTCGTTAGTTGGTCTCAAGCAATGGTGATGTTTAATCCTTAGACCTGAGATCAGCATAGTTTCCTACATGTGTAATAGCACTCTTAGGGGTTGCCAAACGCTACTCCGTAACTGGGTGGTTATAAAGGTAGCTTTCGGGTATGCTATGAAACATGCAGAGGAATCTGACTGATCGGATATGGGATTTGCCCCTCTTAACATAACAGGAGAGATGTCTCTGGGCCCCTCGTTGTGATCGGATAAAGAAAGTGCATGGCCATGCCACTAGTTGTCGAAGTGTTCGACCACGTGAAGTTATCTGACACCTGATCGAAAAAGCATTGAACAGTCCATGGATGACACAACATCTCACCTGGAGTTCAACCAGACATCATGAGGCAAAGGGAGAATACACGAGTAGGTCGCTTAGTTCGAATAGTTACAGACTGGTCGTATAGGGATACGAGCTGGTCGTAGACTGGTCGAACGAAATCACAAAGTGGTCGAAACCTGGTCGTAAGGACTTAAGAACTGGTCGTGACCAAATACGAACTGGTCGTATAGAGATAGGACCTGGTCGTAAGTGATGAGGACCTGGTCGTAGATCATATTGCATCAAGATTCGTCCGATATAATTTATATGTATTCGGGAATCGCTATGTTCTGCTAGGAGCCGCTACGACTCGTGATCGGAAAGGGTTTCCGAGTCACAACCGATTACGCATGAACCTACATGGTCACACACTTAACGGGTTGGAACAAACCAGTACGAATACGATTCGCCAAACGTGTTCGGATAGGATTCGTCACGAGCACTATATAAGGAAATGCATGAGGCTATTTGGGGGACTCATGAATCACCACCGAAACCCTAGCCGACATCTTCCTGAGAGCTTTGCCGTGCGATTTGGTGCTAGTACACCGACGTACGGTTGTTCCTTCCCTGGACGTGTGGATATCGTAGAGGCGCTACTGCAACTGTTGTGCTTGAGGACGATCCGCGATCTTCACAAGCAACTACAGACGTTGCTGGAGGAGACGATCAACTCGCGAGGACGCTGGACGATCGACTATGACCACTACATCGACGCGCTCTACGTTGGACCAGGCTGCTCCAACCCTTCTTCTGCTGCTCTGCGCGGTTGGTGGTAACGATCTGTGATCATCTACTTACTTATCTTCCTGATTTGCGTGGTAGAAATTTTTGTTTGTAGCTATCGTAGCCTACCCCGCGACCCTACAGTGGTATCAAAGCCATCCTGCGCAGTTTTTGATCTGGATCAATCGCATATACTTGATATGTGGTAGTAGTAGATTGGATCTATTACTAGTCGGGTCTGATAACCTAGATCGGTTCATATAAATGGAACGATCTAGGCCCTGGTTGATTTGATCGATCGGTTTCTTGGTGGTAGTAGATGGGTTTACGAGGAGGTATGAGCTATAAGGACTAGATGATTTATTGCGCTTGTTCACGACCATACTGCATAACACTCTTACCGGTCGGAATTCCGCCATCGAAGTTTGGCGCAGTGTGTGGTCGTATCAAAGGCAATGATCAGAGTGGTTCGGAATAGGGTTAATGTGATTAATCCGATGATTTCCAAGGCTCGGACATCTTCCTGAGAGCTTTGCCGTGCTGGGTATTCGTACCGCGCGCTATAGGTAGTGTGTGCTCATGTCGTCCGATAAAATTAGATTATGTGCATAACTTGTTTTTGCAGGGATTGATGTGAATAGTATGACCCATAATGGTTCATGTATGAGATGCATGTATGTATGTAATTTCCATGACCTGCGTGTCATGCTTGTTGCAGCCCAAGGCTGTCTATATTTTTGTATAACGGCCTGCATGTCGACTTGTGATGGCTTAGTGGGAGTACTTGGAGGAGTCGACCACTTGGAGACACGGCAAACAGGATGCGTGGCGATGGAGATCACCATGTGAAAGGGTCATACTACATCACAATACAATTTGATTGTCTGTGAATGGCTTTAAATTCCTGTTCATTTATTTCTATACATGTTTTGCTTTAAATGCTTTTAACATGGTAGAAGTAAAATTCCCTCACTAAATATTAAGTTAAATTGATGCCCACCCAAATATGCTGCACCATCCAAAGTCATGTATTTTAATGGTAGGTCTTGCCAAAGCAGAGTGCCATTAACTCTACTTGACTAGATGGGTTTAATGTCGACACTTACGCTACCGAGCATTGGTTTAACTTCACAAGGTTATCATAACGATTTGTGGACCTTGGGGCATAAGGGTTGGGTGCGAAGCATAAAGATCTTGCCCAACAACAAGAGTCATATAAAGATATGATTAGCAAAGGGTTGCTTACCATTTTCACTAGTCTTCTAGCAGTGATGCCAAAGCTCACTAGTAGATTAAATGATTATGGATCTTGAATCACTAAAATGTCATAAGAGGGATATGGTATTTAGTGGGACTATCTTTGTTAAATTGTTTAATAGAAATTACTTTATTCGAACATATGTCTTAGTTTTGCATATTTATGTTGTAGATTATGGCACCAACTGCTGTACCTACATCCAGTTTTGCTTTATGTTCGATACTTGAAAGGGAAAAACTGAATGGAACAAATTTTGCGGATTGGTCCCGCAACATAAGAATTGTTCTTAGGCAAGATAAAAAGGAACATATTCTAGAGGAACCAATTCGAGATGTGCCTCTGAGAGAATGTTGCTCTCGCTCTTAAAACCGCCTATAAAAGGCATGTAATGAATCCTTGATGTTAGTTTGTCTCATGCTTGTCGCAATGAACTCGAGACCTTCATAAGCGGTTTGAGAACATTGAGGCCCTCTGATATGATCGTGGCGCTCAAAGGCATATTTGAGACACAAGCAAGAACTCAGAGATATGAGATCTCAAAGAACTTGTTTCGTTGTAGGCTAGCTGAGGGTGGTCCGGTGAGCCCTCATGTGATCAAAATGGTTGGTTACACACAGAGCTTGGAAAAACTTGGTTTTCCACTTAGCCAAGAGTTGGCTACATATTTGATTCTTGCTTCGCTTCCTAAAAGCTATGGGCAGTTCATTTTGAACTTCCATATGAACGGCTTAGACAAGAATCTCACCGAATCGCATATGATGCTTAAGGCAATGAGAGGCGAGATTAAGAAAAGCAACAACCATGTGATGATGGTGCAAAAGAGTACAAGCTTCAAGAAGAAGGCCAAAACTTGGGTCAAGAAAAAGGGCAAGGCTAAAGTTTCGGATGAGATCCAAACTAACAAACCTAAGCCCAAGACTAAGTCCTACTCGACTCAAGAAAATGAATGCTTTTACTGCAAAGAGCTAGGCCATTGGAAGAGGCGCAAGAAATACCGGCCGATCGAGAAAAGGAATGGTGGGACTAAAACTTCCACTACAGGTATTAATGTTATAGATGTTTTTCTTGCTGACTCTTCTGTTAACTCATGGGTATTTGATACCGGATTGGTTGCTCATATCTGCAATTCGATGTAGAGTCTAACAAGGAGTAGGAGAATTACAAAGGGCGAGATGGATCTTCGCGTCGGGAATAAAGCAAGAGTTGTTGCATTAGCCGTCGGGACTTTGCCATTACTTTTACCTTCAGGATTTATTGTGGAATTGAATAATTGTTATTACGTTCCAGCCATTAGTAGAAACATTATCTCTGCCTCATGTTTGATGGCAGAGGGTTATAAATTCATTATTGAGAACAATGGTTGTTCTATATTTTTGAATGAAGTGTTTTATGGCTATGCACCTGTTTTGAATGGGTTGTTTATTTTAAATCTTGTTGATACATCCATCTACAATATTAATGCGAAAAGGCTTCGGCCTAATGAAATGAATTTCACTTTCATTTGGCATTGTCGTTTGGGTCACATAAGTGAGAAACGCATGAAAAAGCTCCATAATGATGGAACTCTAAACTCATTTGATTTGGAATCATTTGATACATGTGAATCTTACCTGGTCGGAAAGATGACTAAGACACCTTTCACTGGTCGGAGTGAAAGGGCGTCCGACTAGTTGGCACCCATACATACTGATGTGTGTGGACCAATGAGTACAACTGCTAGAGGTGGTTTTCAGTACTTCATTACTTTCACCGATGACTATAGTAGATATGGATATATCTATTTAATGAGGCACAAGTCGGAATCCTTTGAAAAGTTCAAGGAGTTCCAGAATGACGTACAGAATCAACTTGGCAAGACAATCAAATCTTTATGATCTGATCGTGGAGCTGAGTTTTTGAGCCATGAGTTTGGTAGTCATTTGAAACAATGTGGAATTGTTCCACAGCTTACACCAACGGGCACTCCACAATGGAATGGTGTGTCCGAATGGCGTAATAGGACCTTGTTGGACATGGTTCGATCAATGATGAGCCAATCGAATCTGCCATTATATTTTTGGGGTTACGCTCTAGAAACTGCCGCTTTCATTTTAAATAAGGTACCATCTAAATCAGTAGATAAGACACCATATGAGATGTGGACTAGGAAGAGTCCTAGTTTATCTTTTCTAAGGATTTGGGGATATGATGTCTATGTTAAACGTTTGACGTCTGATAAACTCACACCCAAATCAGATAAATGCTTCTTTATAGGATATCCTAGGGAAACCAAAGGATATTATTTCAACAACCAACAAGAAGGCAAAGTTTTTCTTGCCCGAAATGGTGTCTTTTTGGAGAAAGAGTTTCTTTCAAAAGTAGTCAGTGGGAAAAAGGTGCAACTCGAACAAATTCGGGAAACATCTGAAAGTGTTTCAACTCCTACTGAACCTCTACAGGATGAACAAAATATTGTTGAACCTGTAGAAGAGGCACCAGCCCCACGTAGATCTAAAAGGCCACGTCAATTGCCTACAAGGTATGGGCATGACGTATTATTATTGAATAATGATGAGCCTAAGACTTATGAGGAAGCGATGACGGACCCAGACTCTGAGAAATGGCTTGGAGCCATGAAATCCGAGATAGACTCCATGAGAGAAAATCAGGTTTGGAACTTGGTCGATCCACTTGATGGTGTTAAAACCATTGAGTGGAAATGGATCTATAAGAAAAAGATTGATATGGATGGAAATGTTCACATTCATAAGGCTTGACTAGTTGCAAAAGGGTTTCGACATGTTCAAGGAGTTGACTACGAAGGGACGTTCTCACCAGTAGCGATGCTTAAATCTATTCGGATCATTCTAGTTATTGCTTCAAATTTCGACTATGAGATTTGGCAAATGGAAGTCAAAACGGCTTTCCTTAATGGAAACCTAGATAAGGACGTGTACATGACACAACCTAAAGGTTTTGTCGATCCAAAGAATGCTAGTAAAGTATGCAAACTTCAAAAGTCTATTTATGGGTTGAAGCAAGCATCTCGGAGTTGGAATATACGTTTTAATGAGGAGATCAAAAGGTTTGGTTTCGTCAAGAACAAAGAAGATCCTTGTGTTTACATGAAGGTTAGTGGAAGCGCGCTTGTTATTCTGATCTTGTATGTAGATGACATATTACTGGTCGGAAATGACATTCCAATGCTTGAACCTGTTAAAACTTCACTAAGAAATAGTTTCTCAATGAAAGATTTAGGAGATACAGCATATATCTTGGGAATAAGGATCTATAGAGATATATCTAAGATGCTAATTGGATTAAGTCAGGATATATACATAGACAAAGTGTTGAATCGGTTCAACATGCAAAATTCCAAGAGAGGATTCTTGCCCATGGCACATGGCATTAATCTTAGCAAGAATCAGTGTCCTACGACCACTGATGAGTGAGACAAAATGAGTGATATTCCATATACTTCAACCATTGGATCTATCATGTACGCCATGATATGTACACGACTAGATGTATCATATGCTCTAAGTGTTACGAGCAGATACCAAGTTGATCCCGGTGAAGGTCACTGGACAACTGTGAAAAACATTCTTAAGTACTTAAGAAGGACTAAGGATGTGTTCATAGTTTATAGCGGTGATGAAGAGCTCGTTGTAAATGGTTACACCGATGCAAGCTTTCAAACCGACAAAGATGATTATCGTTCGCAATCTGGTTTTGTATTCATTTTGAATGGAGGAGCAGTGAGCTGGAAAAGTTTCAAGCAAGAGACGGTTGCTGATTCCACGACAGAGGCCGAGTACATTGCGGATTCTGAAGCTGCGAAAGAAGGTGTTTGGATAAGAAATTTCATTGCTGAGTTGGGTGTGGTTCCGAGTGCCTCGAGCCCAATGGATCTCTATTGTGACAACAATGGAGCCATTGCGCGGGCTAAGGAATCTAGATCCCATCAGAAGTCCAAGCATATACTCAGGCATTATCATCTTATTCGCGAATTGGTGGATAGAGGAGATGTTAAGATATGCAAAGTTCATACGGATTAAAATGTTGCTGATCTATTGACAAAGCCTCTCACACAGCCAAAGCATGAGGCACACACAAGAGCTATCGGTATTAGATACCTAAATGAGTGACTCTAGTGCAAGTGGGAGACTATTGGAAATATGCCCTAGAGGCAATCATAGAAATGATTATATTTCATTATGTTCATTATATTGGATAATATGTTATCTTGTTCCTAGAATAATATTGTTAATATTGATTATCAAGTATGTGACTTGATTGTGAAACTCTATATTTGTGCGATAATTATTCTTATACGTTCCCTAGTCGGAAACATATGAGGACACATATGACACTACTACAGGAACCGACATCACAGACGGTTCGGAACCGTCATCACAAACGGTTTCCGAACCGTCTATGTTTGTTGATGCTGTGATAACGAGATATTATCACGAGCGGTACAAAACCGTCTGTGATAAGAAATATCACGAGCGGTTTTATTAAAAACCGTCAGCGAAGGCAAGTATCACGACGGTTTCATTTAAAACCGCCTATGATAGGAGAATATCACGAGCGATTCTAAAGAAAAACCGTCGTGATAGGAGAATATCACGAGCGGTTCTAAATAAAACCGTCGTGATTTGTGAATATCACAGGCGGCTTTTGTATAGAACCGCTCGTGATATTCTTCCTATCACGAGCGGTTTGCGATCGAAACCGCTCAGTGATACTTGCCTTCACAGACGGTTTTAACAAAAAACCGTCTGTGATAGCTCATACCCCCTCCCACAATTTGCTGTTTTCCTGGCTAGCCTCAGGAATTGCTAGCCATGCCCTCTGAAAACAAGCATTCACAGAAACAGATTCAAGCATTCACAAAAACAGATTCAAGCAGCCATGACAACTCAAAGTGATCATTACTCAAAATAAATTACAAAAGATCGCATTTGTTCAAGTATTGTCGCTATAGTAGTTACAACTAGATTACAATTGTTTGCGTTGAGAGGTTTTAGTGGGGTGATGCTCTGGGTTGGCGACGGAGTGAAACTCTCCGTTGTCGTTAATGATTTCTGAGTTGATAAAGGCGCAGAGCTTCCCTCGAATGTCCTTGATCTCTTCATAGCGAGTGAATCACATTGTAAATCCAAGACACATCCGCTACCAATTAAGAGTAAAGTGGTAAGCTATATATATTTAAATTTATAATTAGGAAATAATTATTTCGATATTGACAAACCTCGGGATCCTTCTTCCTAGTCTAAGGATTAGTGCATATGATAGCGAGCGTAGATTGCACATAACTCATCATCTTTTTGTCAAGGCCTTTGCAAAAATAGAATTACATATATAGGTATAGTCGATTCGAGACGCTTATTATGAAGTATGATATAGGATTATTGTGTTGTAGCGCGTCTTCGAAAATCCATCCCGTGTGTTAGTTGGGCACTCTTTCCATCAGATATTCCTTTGTTGGCAACATAATTGATGAGCGACCTACATGATTGAAAAAATTATCCTCGGCCATTTCAAGCGAATGAAGACTACAATAGAGTTATGTAAGGAGGAAATGAGCATACCTCTCGAGTATTTCTCTTAGAGTCTTTGAAGTCGTGCTTGTTGCGGTTTAGGGAATCAAGGTATATCACATGGTTCCTCTTGGGTATAATAACTAAAAGAATCCAATGGTACCTAAGTATGTCGCTATAGTCATTAAACCTAAGTTAAGTCTTTGCGTATAAAGTACAAATGAAATTTGTATAGCAAGTAGTGACACTTACCCACGGTTGTAGGGCACCACTATGTACTTCATGTTCCTCTGAGAAGCAATGACCTCGTTATGTATTTCTCGGCGAAGGGCTAGTCTTCTTGGATGGTTTGCAGCGATACCACGTGTGGGTCGAGGAAACCCACCGGTTCTTTCCATTCCGGACATTTTGCAAATGTATCTATACATAAGCAATGAGTTGTGATATTTATCGGTATTAGATGAATGTAGAACTTGATTATGCGCACTTACGATGTCAACATCGTAGAAGCGAGGCGTCGAGGCCAACGAGGTTGAATAGTTCAAATAAATCATTGAAGCCCGACGAAGTACCTCGTCCGTTGAAGAAATGCTTGTCCTCGTATCGGCGGTGATTCGATGATCGCACCCTTCTTTTGGGTCTTGTCCAAGTACCGGTATGCAAAGCGACAAGCATATCCAACGTGCATTATCTCGCAACGAGCACAACGCGGTTTCCGATGATGTATTTCCGGGTATCGCGGACTTCCGGTATCGCGGACTTCGGGACTTCTCGGACTTCCGGACTTGGGAGGCGCCTTAACGTTCGTTGATTTCGATTTGGCCTTAGCGATTGGCGGCGTCTTTTTGTGAGACGACTCGGGAACCGACGTTAACACGCTTTTCTGTTCCTCGGCGTCTTCTCCACGGGAATCGAAGAGGTGGCCTTTTGAGGCTAAACATGAGGTGGAGTCATCGAGGTCCCATTAGAGAGGAATGGTCGTGTCGGATCACGGCCTTCTTTGGGCCTGTATGATGTTCTTCTTGGGCCATTGGATAAAAGAGAGGACGGCATCCCCTAGTGTTGTGATCTCTTCGTTCGGCAAATGTCGGTAGGATGGCTCGAAATTGACATGTACCATATCCACTGACCTTGGCGTAACTGCACCGGTGGGCACCGTCTTTGCTTGCCCTTCCTCGTATGGATACACCATCCCTCTGCACCTCAATACAAAGGACCCATCCATCCTCACTTGGAGCTTACAGGCGTCGGCTCCTACAAAACGACACGCAATTAGCTAAGGCGTCGTTAGGGTCTATCTTTGGTGCATTCCATAGATGTACGTTACCTTGATGTCGTCTATCGGTGTCGGACGTCGTCATGTTCACAATTATCTTGCGACGCGACGCCACTCCGACGTCGAGGAGGACTGTCTCCCAAATTAGCGGGGCGGCTTATGCATCACCGCTCATGAGTATATCCATTTGACTCGCAATCTTGCCATCTCTACTTGAAATTAGTTAGTAATTATCTGTACCAATAGGTTGTCGTGCTCGACCTTGGATCTCTTCCTAGTCCTATACGTGTAGTAGTCGTCCGAATCCATGACTCCAAGGCACGTTAACCCCAAGGCCTCGCGTGCGACCCGGTGCTCCTTGTTTCCCAAGGCCGTAGATAGTATATCCTTCTCCCCGCTCGCATGGAAGGAGCCTTGGGAAGCTTGGGCGATCAAGTCACGCCGCAAGAGGTCATCACGTTATTATAGGCACTATGAAGTTATGGACTTATTAACAACTTAGTAGTTCGATATATTTACCACACGTTGGGACACTTCACAGTCTAGCCGGGTTTGTGAAGGAGATCTTGCCAAGACCGGACTTGTGCCCTCGCTTTTAACCACTTAGGGAACGCGGGTCTGCGTGACATCGAAGCGGGTTCTCCTTCTCGCCGCCCATTCCTCGTATTTACCCGCGTACCAGCGGTGCCGAAGTCTGTCGGGTGAGTGTTTCATGTCTGAGAGCTTTGTGCGCGCACTTTGCTCCTTAAATTAAGTAAGCGTTTTCATAGCCACAAAGGTGTCCTATGCTTCCCGTCAAAGAATCTATCTTTCTTGCGAAGGCGTCGACCCGTGTTCACGTGCTTCGTGACAAGAATGCTCTTGAAGGTCCTCCACGATTTACCCATCGTGAGCATCGCCGTCCGTCGCCGACGCGTGCCACATGTGCTACGGAATAGTGAACTTCTCTGAAAGTTCATCCCACGTACGCCTTTCGCTTGTTTAATCACAGTCCTTCCACCTTGGTGTGGTGATGAGGACCCGTTCCTTCAAGTATCCCGCAGATGGTCCGGAATCTCGCCGTTGATCTCTTGGGACTCAGAGGGACCCCAAAGTCATCGACCTCGTGATGACCACCGCCCGTGAGGCATTTTCGATTGTCCTCTGCCATCTCGCTTCGTGACATTATTGTCGACGGTGACGGCGACCTCGTCGGCGCCTCTTCCATCTGCTGGGTCGGTGTTGGCGGCCTCGTTGGCGCCTCTTCCATCTCTGGGTCGGTGTTGGCGGCCTCGTCGGCGCCTCTTCCATCTGCAAGGCGTCGATGGCCAGCGAAGAAGACGGTGCCTCTGCCATCTCGCTTACTTGCTCTCGGGAAGAAGTACAAAGGTTGATTATAGAGATCAAGATGGCAAATGAAAAGTTGAATGAGCTCATCTTGACTACTAACATTCCAAAGATAAATATGAAACAATTAATCTCGGGAAGAAATCTGAGAGGTTGACTATAGAGATCAAGATGGCAAATGAAAAGTTGAATGAGCTCATCTTGACTACTAACATTCCTAACACTCCTTAATCCACGAGCTTCTATTCTAACACTCCTTAATCCACCACTTCTCTTGTGATCTTTGTATAGATAGAAACTAGTGATACAAATCTTTTGCCCGAGCCTATCTTTGCGAGCCTATTTCATCGAGCAGACACCTTTGGAGTGTACCATCCGCTTGCGTCTTGTGGAGGATTGGCATGAAGCGAGGTACACTCAAGTGTGTCAGGGATCGACGAAGAAAATGCTAAGTAAAGGTTTAATGCTTCATGTACGTAAGACTAGCCTTTAATGAAGACATAGAACTAGAATCAAGTAAAATGATCGATTTAAGGAAATGCTAAGCAAAGGTTTAATCCCAACATAGAAACAAAATAGAATCAAGTAAAACTTTCTTTTGGATTGTTGTAAAAAATGCGCTTTTAGAAAAATTTCAGAATTAATCCCAACAAAATTAATTAGCATTAAAGCATAATTCCTAAAGAATTTAACACTCCTTGATCCACCAAATTCTCTAAGGAAATGCGATTGATGATATTATGTGCTCTCGTAAGGAGAGTAGCTAAAGAACAAGTCTTTGCCATCTCAATCCTATTGTCTATACTCTTCATGAAATGAATATGATAATATAAATTCAAACTATGAGCTCTAAACAATACTTTGCTTAAGCTGTCAAATGATCTCAACATTAATCTAAAACAGATTAAACTTCTAGTCAAGCAGAGGTTGACTACAGAGATCAAGATGGCAAATGAAAAGTTGAATGAGCTCATACATACTACTAAAAGAATCACAAACTAGTCAATACAACTGATCAATTTGCAATAGAACTATGAGCTCAACCGAAGTAACCAATTAACAAACAACATATTGACAATAGCAAGTAATACAATAGAGCTCAAGTATGAACTAACTATCACATTCAATCTCAAGATAAGACGAGTTCATCACAGAGCATGTCAACAAAGCCCAGATCAATTTGCAATATCTTGAAGACTAGACTCGTAAATCGAACTAATACAGATGAAGGTATCAACTAGCACTCAAATATATATATATATATATATATATATATATATATATATATATATATATATATATATATATATATATATGCAAAGATCAACCGAATCGCCACAGAGGAGCAATACTCACAGAGAGGATGCCGACAAGAACTCACGGTGCAGACACTATTCCAACATATTAATTGATGATATTATGTGCTCTCGTAAGGAAAGTAGCTAAAGAACAAGTCTTTGCCATCTCAATCCTATTGTCTATACTCTTCATGAAATGAATATGATAATATAAATTCAAACTATGAGCTCTAAACAATACTTTGCTTAACTCACAAATGATCTCAATCAAGCATTAAAAACAGATTAAACTTCCAACAAACAGAGGTTGACTACAGAGATCAAGATGGCAAATGAAAAGTTGAATGAGCTCATACATACTACTAGAAGAATCACAAACTAGTCAATACAACCGATCAATTTGCAATAGAACTATGAGCTCAACCGAAAGTAACCAATTAACAAGATAACATATTGACAAGAGCAAGTAATACAATAGAGCTCAAGTATGAACTAACTATCACATTCAATCTCGAGATAAGACAGAGTTCATCACAGAGCATGTCAACAAAGCCCACTAATCAATTTGCAACTAGCATATATATATATATATATATATATATATATATATATATATATATATATATATATATATATATATATATATATATATATATATATATATATATATAGATCAATCAACGAATCGCCACAGAGGAGCAATACTCACAGAGAGGATGCCGCACAAGAGCTCAAGTATGAACTAACTATCACATTCAATCTCAAGATAAGATGAGTTCATCACGAGCATGTCAACAAAGCCCACCGATCAATTTGCAATATCTTGAGATTAGACTCGTAAATCGTAACTAATACGATGAAGGTATCAACTAGCATCAAGCAAATATATATATATATATATATATATATATATATATATATATATATATATATATATATATATATATATATATATATATATATATATATGCAAAGATCAACCGAATCGCCACAGAGGAGCAATACTCACGAGAGGATGCCGCACAAGAACTCACGAGTGCACGTAGACACTATTCCAACATATTAATTGATGATATTATGTGCTCTCGTAAGGAAAGTAGCTAAAGAACAAGTCTTTGCCATCTCAATCCTATTGTCTATACTCTTCATGAAATGAATATGATAATATAAATTCAAACTATGAGCTCTAAACAATACTTTGCTTAACTGTCAAATGATCTCAACTGTTAACGAAAACAGATTAAACTTCCAGTCAAACAGAGGTTGACTACAGAGATCAAGATGGCAAATGAAAAGTTGAATGAGCTCATACATACTACTAGAAGAATCACAAACTAGTCAATACAACTGATCAATTTGCAATAGAACTATGAGCTGAACCGAAAGTAACCAATTAACAAAGATAACATATTGACAGAGTAAGTAATACAATAGAGCTCAAGTATGAACTAACTATCACATTCAATCTCAAGATATAGATGAGTTCATCACGAGCATGTCAACAAAGCCCACTAATCAATTTGCAACTAGCATCAAATATATATATATATATATATATATATATATATATATATATATATATATATATATATATATATATATATGCAAAGATCAACCGAATCGCCACAGAGGAGCAATACTCAGAGAGGATGCCGCACAAGAACTCACGGTGCAAGGAGGAGGCCGGTCAGGGGGAGGAGGCCGATGTGGGAGGAGGAGCTGGGGAGGAGGTCGACACGGGAGGAGGACGGCGGGGAGAAGGCGGTGCAGAGGGAGAAGGCCGGTCAGAGGGACGAGGCCGACACGGGAGGAGGACGGCGGCGCCGAGGTCGGAGGCGCCAATGTCGGGCGGCGGACCGAGGTCGGCGGCGACGTCGGGGCTTCTGGCTGGGAGGTGGGCGCCGAGGTCGGGGGCGGCGGCACCGAGGTCGCAAGGCGCCGAGGTCGGGGCGGCAAGCAGATCGGGGCACCAATGTCGGGCGGCAAGGCCGAGGTCGTAGTCGGCGCGAAGGTGAGCCCTAAACCCTAGAGGAGGCAAACGAAGCGCGAGAGCGTAAGGGGCGCGAGAGAAGTGAGAAGTGAGAGGAAAACCTAGCGTTTCGCCTTATAAAAATAATATCACGAGCGGTTCAGAATGAGAACCGCTCAGGATAATATATCACAGACGGTTGTATAATAAAACCGCTGCGTGATAGCCGAATACCGAGGCCAATTTATGATATCCTCGACAAAACATATTGAACTCGTTGAGACATAAATATCCCGAGAAAACATAGTGAACTCTTTGAGACAAGTATGATGACAATTATGACAAGTCCATATGAATTCTAACTCGGTGACAAGTATGATGACAAGTTCATAACACATTTGACTTCAAAATTTCATATCTAATTCAACTCAACTCCAAATCAAGTATGATGACAATTTTGATACTCCACATTACAATGTACGTCCACATTGACATCAATATCAAATATGACAAGTCCATAACACATCAACACATGACAATTTCACGTTGACATCAAAATATATGAGAGATTACAAGTCCATAACACATGATGTTATGGAATAAATTAATTACATTGGAGTAAATTCTTAATTAAGATATAGGCCTTCATGATGATCGATGCACATATAGCTAGCTTCCTCACTGGGTTCTTCCTCGAGCCTAATGCCGTTTCCGAAAGGAGGCAACTCGTCAAATTGATTGTATTCTTCCTCGTCCACTACATTCTCAACTCCAACAATCCTCCTTTTTCCATGAAGAACTACGTGGCGCTTCTTATTTGCCGGGTCGGTTACATAAAAGACTTGAACAACTTGGTTAGTCAGTACAAATGGTTCGTCTTTATATCCGACACGCTCGAGGTCCACGATAGTGACACCGCATTTGTCGACCTTCACTGTGCGAGATGGACCCAACGGCACCAAATAGGGGATCTTGAAAAGCACGTGGTCGAGCTCCCATATCTCGCCTATTTGCCCATAGTAGGAGCTCCTCATCCCATCGGATCGAATGCATCTATCACGGACACCGCCGTTTCTACATCTATGCTCTTCCTATCCCGAAGCCAGATAAAATGTGTACCCATTGATGTCGATCCTTGCCATGTGACAATTGTAAATTGTGGCCCTCGTGCCAACCATAGCAACGTATCATCACTTGATGACCTCCCATGATTCGCACCTTTAACCATTCGTTGAACCGAAGCGTTGTGTTTCTCGTGATCCAAACCTCCGACCGTCTCGATTACATTAGCGCACCATGTCTTTGTGCTCGCCGATATACGGGACACTTGGGTCATGTGTTGCAAGACCATGAAATGGGCTTGAGCGTATGTATCCAGATCGGGAGTTATTGATTTCCTTCCGATGGTCCCGATACCATCCAGTCTCCCCTCATGGCGAGATAGAGGCACACCTATCGGTTCCACCTGAGCCATGTAGTCGACGCAGAACTCAATGACCTCTTCGGTTGCATAACCTTCGATGATGCTGCCCTCCGGTCGAGATCGATTCCGTACGTAGGACTTGAGAATTCCCATGTACCTCTCGAACGGGTACATATGACGTAAGAACACAGGTCGATATCTTTATCTCTCTCACAAGGTGAACAATGAGATGGACCATGATATCGAAAAATGACGGAGGGAAATACATCTCAAGATGACATAGAGTGGTCACCACGTCGGCCTGCAGAGCATCTAGTCCTTGGGGATCAATGATCTTCTGAGCAATTGAGTTGAAAAAATAACACGACCTCAAGATTGCCACTCGACCTTGTTCGCAAGATACTTCTAATTGCAACAGAAGCATTTGTGTCATCAACACATGACAATCTTGAGACTTCATACCAATTAATTTTAAATCTTGCATAGAAACAAGGTTCTTAATGTTAGCGGAGTAACCAGATGGGACTTTCACTCCATGCAAGCTCCGCACGCTTCATTTCTCTCGCCTTGATAGAGTGTAGCAAGTCGGGGAAGGTACGTTAAATCTCAGATCGGTCTCTACCGGTGCTAACTCGATCCTTATGTTCATATCAACCAAGTCACGCCGCATGTTAACACCATCCTTTGTTTTGCCACTAATGTTCAAAGAAGAGACCAATCAAGCTATCACATACATTCTTCTCTCGTGCATGACGTCGATGCAAAGGGCGAACTTCTAAGTGCTCCCAATAAGGCAAGTCCCAAAAATTGACCGCTTCTTCGGATGTCCTTCTCACGGGTTCTTAATTTACGCCCCTTCCCAAGCACAACATCGATATCCTTAACCATATCATAGACCTCTTTCCTCTAAAAGCCCTTGAGCTGAATCATTCTCCTTATTTCCGTCGAATTGTTTTTTCATCTTGCGGTATGGGTGACTCTGAAGGAACCTACGGTGACGATATATACGCGCTTTGCCGAGTTGTTCAAACCATACACTCTCTGAGCATCTAAGCAAGGCGACAAAGCTTTGGCTCCTTTTGTACCGAAGCCTGACAGTTTACCAAGGGCGTGAAAATCATTGATGGTGCGTAACAACATGGCGCGTAAAGTGAAGTTCTCTCGCTTGTACGCATCCCATACCTGCATTCCCTTCGCTCCACAAAGTCACAAGATCTTCCAAAAATGGTGCTAGGTACACATCAATATCATTCCCGGTGTTGCTTCGCCCTTGGATAAGTAGTGACATCAAAATGTACTTCCGCTTCATACACACCAAGGAGGAAGGTTGTACATACATAGATTCACTGGCCAAAGCTATGCTCACGCTCATGTTACCGAAAGGATTCATTCCATCCATACTCAACCCTAACCTTATGTTCCTCGGTTCAAGACCGAACTCTTGGAAGCTCCGATCGAAGTTTCTCCATCGGGCGTAATCGGCAGGATGTCTTAGCTTTCCATCTCTCTTACGCCCTCCGAAAGTGCCAACGCAGAATCTTAAGTCCCTTTGCATTCGCAAATAAACGCTTCAAACGTGGGATTACAGCAGATACCACAACATCTTAGCAGGAGGTCCATGCTTCACCTTAGCAAGATTTCGACGCTTGTATCGGGATGCTTTGCACACGGACATACATGCATGTCTCCATACTCTTTACTGTAGAGGATACAATCATTCGGACATGCATGTATTCTTTCTACTTCCATTCCCAATGGACAAATAACTTTCTTTGCTTGATAGGTGGTGCTGGGCAACACGTTTCTCCTCCGGAAGGATGTCCGCTAGGAGACCTAACAACGCCGTGAAACTCTTATCGGACCAACCATTGCTTGCCTTCAATTTCAGCGGTTCAAGCACGGTTGACAACCTTGTATATTCCGGCTTGCAACCAGGAACAAAGGTCTCACCGAGTCCTCCCTTAAGCCCTCGAATTTACAAAACTCTCTCACTGTAGTTCTCTTCTGCATCGCGTAGCATCTGATCCAGATTGTCATCGTGTGACATATCCTCATCAAAAGCAGTACAGTCCACATCCGGCATATCGTTGACTTCCTCGGCGATGCCGTCATTACTAACTTCATGTGTAATAATCTGCTCTTCACCGTGATTGGTCCAACATGTATACCCTTTTGTGAAACCCCTTCGAATCAAGTGCGCTTCTATTTGCGCCGCGTTGTTAAACATCTTCAAATTACATAATCAATGCATGGACAAGACATAAAATTTATCTCCTTCTTCAACATATCACCTTTCGTGGCTCTTCTAAAAGCAACCACGCCATTAATGTACTCTTGACTCACACGGTTCACATTTGTACATCCAGTTTGATCCATCTACACTACGCATGTAACAAATTAGTGTCAAAATTGATTAGCGATTAATTTATAGCAAACATAAAGGGTTATAGATCGTTACCCTCGGAGCTCACGAAGAAAATACGATTCCTCTCCTTTCCTTCTCCTCTCTAAGGTGGCGCAATGGGGGAGGAGGTGGCGGGTGTTGGAGGCGCTAGGGGCAAGGGTCCAACCTTCTCCTCTCTAAGCTGGCGCAACGGATAATTATTGATTATCTGCATGATTGTTGATTAGATACGAGACAAAAGACAAGAGGAAGATCATAATAACTAGCAAGTTGGTCCGCGCGATTGCGCGGGTATCCGTTTTCATATAATTGAAACAATAAACCACTGTGATGACGTTTCTTCATGGATATAAATGGAGGAAATATAAAATAGATCATTGCACATGTGACTTATCTTGGTGTGTCATAAATTCTTCTTTTTAATCTGTTCTAGAAAACTACTCATGAAATTAGTTCTGATTAAGACTTTCACTTCTTTGCACGTACTTACTCGTTTTGTCTCATCGTTGCACAAAGGAATTACACCAGATTAATTAAAGGCTACATGTTTTGCTTTTCATTTTCTAGAAATAGGGTCCATCAATTTGAGAGCTAGATGTACGTACGTTTTGCCTTTTCCCATCAAGTAGTATTAATTGAAACCTAAACCCTATGCTTCCGATTAAGGAATACAACAAAGAAAACAAAACATTATGGTCTATGTACGAGTAGCAAAATCAGAAAATTCACTAATCAATAGAGTGGAAAAAGGATAATCAAGATACTTCATCTGCTTAATTAGGGAGGAGCCGCAGTTGGAGGAGCTAGGGAGGGAAGTGGCACGGCACTTGGGGAGGAGAAGCTAGCCAGATCTATTGGAGCCCAAAGCAGAGGGGGGGCGGTTGATTATATATTATCCAAAAGGCCAAGCAGAGGAGAGTGGCAGAGGCACAGCCGAGTCTGCGGCGAGGACACACAATGGCGGTCTGGCGAGGGATCTGTCGCGCTCAATTTATACGCGATGGGCATATCACGAGACGGTTTGTAATAGAACTGTCAGGAATTATCACAGACGGTTCTATTCACGAACCGTCGTGATAATCTCCAATCACGCAGCGGTCCTTATTTAGAACCGTCGGATATTACATGCACGGTTATTAAATAGAACCGCTCGTGATTGGGTGATTATCACGAGCGGTTTGTGAATAGAACCGTCTCAGGATAATTCACGAATGCTTCTATTTATAAACCGTCTGTGATAGATGACTATCACTGCACGGTTCTAAAAATACCGCCTGCGTAATAGGCTTCCGCGCCACCCGCAGTTCCGGCAATGCCCAACACAGACGGTTCCAAAGGAACCGTCTGTGATGGGGCGTCTACTATAGCCTGTTTTGTAGTAGTGTGAATAGACTAGCATATGTATTAGTTGATGACTATGTTTCATAGGTCATGGATATAGAGATATCAAACCAATAATATGGACACATGTTAGAGAACATGATGTTGGATTAGACCCACCTTGAGACACTATTGAGATTGTTATGATTCTATGTGTCGTTAGTTGGTCTCAAGCAATGATGATGTATAATCCTTAGACCTGAGATCAGCATGATTTCCTATATGTGTAATAGCACTCTTAGGGGTTGCCAAACGCTACTCCGTAACTAGGTGGTTATAAAGGTAGCTTTCGGGTATACTATGAAACATGCAGAGGAATTTGACTGGTCAGATATGAGATTTGCCCCTCCTAACATAACAGGAGAGATGTCTCTGGGCCCCTCGTTGTGATCGGATAAAGAAAGTGCATGGCCATGCCACTAGTTGTCGAAGTGTTCGACCACGTGAAGTTATCTAACACCTGATCGAGAAAGCATTGAACAGTCCATGGATGACACAACATCTCACCTGGAGTTCAACTAGACATCGTGAGGCAAAGGGAGAATACACGAGTAGGCCGCTTAGTTAGAACAGTTACGGACTGGTCATCTAGAGATACGAGCTGGTCGTAGACTGGTCGAACGAAATCACAGAGTGGTCGAAACCTGGTCGTAAGGACTTACGAACTGGTCGTGACCAAATACGAACTAGTCGTATACAGATAGGACCTGGTCATAAGTGATGAGGACCTGATCGTAGATCATATTGCATTAAGATTCGTCCGATATAATTTGTGTGTATTCGGGAATCGCTATGTTCTGCTAGGAGCCGCTACGACTCGTGATCGGAAAAGGTTTCCGAGACACAACTGATTACGCATGAACCTACAGGGTCACACACTTAACAGGTTGGAACAAACCAGTACGGATACGATTCGTAAACGTGTTCGGATAGGATCTGTCACAAGCACTATATAAGGAGATGCATGAGGCTGTTTGGAGAACGCGTGAATCACCCCCGAAACCCTAGCCGACATCTTCCTGAGAGCTTTGCCATGCGATTTGGTGCTAGTACACCGACGTACGGTTGTTCCTTCCCTAGACGTGTGGATACCGTAGAGGTGCTACTGCGACTGTTGCGCTTGAGGACAATCTGCGATCTTCACATGGAACTGCAGACGTTGCTGGAGGAGACGATCGACTCACGAGGACGCTGGACGGTCGACTACGACCACTACATCGACGCGCTCTACGTTGGACCAGGCTGCTCCAACCCTTCTTCCATTGCTCTGCGCATCTGGTGGTAACGATCTGTGATCATCTACTTGCTTGGCTTCCTGGTTTGCGTGGTAGAAATTTTTGTTTGTAGCTATCGTAGCCTACCCCGCGACCCTACAACAGCAACACCGCAAAATGCAGTAGGACACGAACTAGAGTTGGGAACGTGGATGCCACTATCTAGGAGTTAAGTTGGCCTTTTACGGGCTCGATTGGAGTAATACTACTACTATTACTATCTAGGGCGAACATGAAATCATGCCGTCATTTCATGTAGTACTAAACTTCTCATATTCCAAGTCACATGAAATCATGTCGTCATTTGTTAGGAAGGGAAACAAATGGTTCAGTAAGGGTTCGCGGCATGGAAAAAACACTTTGTCATGCCGCTGTCCCAAGAAGATTTCATGCATCATCTTACTCATTAGCTCAAAGGCACGATCAAAGTTGCCCCCTTTTACGCTGCCCATCAATCAGCACAGAAACTAAATAAAATGGTTCACTAGGCCCTTCGCATCCCATCGAGAAATTCCTCGAGTAGTCTGCGGGCGAGGGGGGCATCAACGACAGGATGATAGATGTGCGGAGGAGGGAGGCCGGGCATTGGCCTAAACCCTTAATGAGTGTCTCTTACCTAGAGTGATTCATATGATACTAAACTTCACACATTCCAAATCACATGAAATCATGAAGCCATAATTTCCGAAACCTAAAACCCTAATTTTCTAGACCTAAACTCTTAATTTTCAAGACATTTTCAGAATGTATGAAATTCTAAAAAAATATTACACAATCAAGTCCACAGTGTAAGGAGCCTTTTTAAAAAATCATAATTTTTGGACCTCATTTTCTATATTAAAAAATTCCTACAAACAGTATACTTAAATAAATTATCGAGAAAAATTCAGACGGATAAAATTTTTGAACAAATTACACAAGCAAGTACATTGTGTTAGGAGGCTTCACAAAAAAATTTATAATTTTTTGAGCTCATTTGTTATATTTAAAAATTCATATAAAATATATTTAAATGATTTTTATATAAAAAAGCTACAATGCTACTGATTACATTCATGGCGATTTTTTTATAGAAAATATATATAAAAAACTCACCGCACAGGCTTTTAAAAAAACAAAAAAAACTCACCGCACGGCACCCATGCGGCAATGCCACCAAGACGGTCGTTGTCTTGATAGCAAGCGACGTATGCCAGCAGAGCCTGTCGCATGACCATCGTCTGAGTAGGTGGCTATTTTTGTAAATACCGTTCGGCGACTGCCATTTCTACAAGTACCAAACGAAAACTCGCCATTTTGGCCAAAAAATCGATCTTAGCTACCCACTGCATGTTTCACCATTGACAAAATTTGTGAAAGGGAACATTTTTTTATCTAAGGCACTCGTGAGCAGGGGCGGAGATGGGCCTCAGGCTGGTTGGGCAACGGCCCGAGGCCCAGGAAAAATATCAATAGAATTTTTTTTAGTTATACCCCCAAAAAACAGTGTGCAGTGTAGAGGCCCGATGCTTCCTAGCCAGCCCGAGACAGCCGGGCCAGCACCCTCCCTCCCGAGCGGGCCGAGCGGTCGAAGCAAAGTCCAGAGCTAGGAGCTGCGCCTGCGCTCATTCCCCAACCCCAAGCAGCAAGCATCTTCTCAATTCCCCTCCCTCCCGAGTCCCGACCTCTGGCTCTCCTCCCCCCACGGCGGCCGGCGCCTCCTACCTGGCTACCTCTGGCTCCTCTGGTCCTCCTCCCCCGACGCCTCCTTTTAGCGCCAAGCCGCCACCAACGTCCGCGCCCGGCCGCTCGGCGAGCAGATCTGCACCGGCCTCGCGCCTTTGGTCGTCGACTCGCCGTCACCGGTTCCAGCTCAGCTCCTCGCTCTGCCAGATCTGCGCCCAGCCGCCCGTAGCTCATCACTTGGCCTTGCCCCTTGCCGGCGTTGCCGCTCAGGCTCCCATGCCATGTGGCTATGTGGTGGTGGCGCAAGCTGCAACTCGACCTCTGGCATGCCATTGTTTGTCGGTCTTGGCTTGGCGTGCCGCGTGTCGCTTATTTGGCGTTACTACTTTGCTAGCAAAGCAAAAGCAAGGAAGCCGGTGGCTTCCTCAAGCCAGGATTCGGTGGTTACTGATTAGGTGAGGAAGAGGAACTGAGGCTTATATAGTTGTATGAGTAAATGAGTTACATAGTTAACTACTTAAGTACTTAATACTTTGGCAATTGATATAACACATTGGATTGTATGAGTAAATGAGTTAATTAGTTATGATTTATGAGTATGATTTAATCTATGACATATGAGTATATGACAATGTATTAACTTTCTATTTGAATATTTGATGTACTAGAATTAGAAATACATGATGAAGAGGACAAAGACATTGGCATCTTATTTTCCATCGCAATCCAATCAAACTTCGGAAACAATAGGAATGGGAGGTAGTGACGCCCCCACAAAACAATCCCCGTGTTGTGCTTAATCCGGATGACATTGCTGCCGATCCCGGGCTTCGAAAACCAATTGAGGAGCTGGATGTGGACATTAGGGATGCCGCTAGAAGGGAGTATTTGCTATTGGGACCATGCCGACCAAGTGGCCATAAATATCCACGGAAAATGATAGGCGGTAAAATAAGAAGCTTTCATGAAGAATGGTTCAAAAGGTATGATTGGTTGGAATACAATGTTGCTAAAGATGCTGCTTTTTGTTTTTATTGTTATCTCTTCAATCAAAGGAGACCTGGCAACTTTGGTGTTGATGCATATACAAATGTGGGGTTTAGTTATTGGAAGAATGCAATTCAATCTTTTAATGATCACGTTGGAAAAGTTGATAGTGCTCACAATAAAGCTAAAAAACATTGTGAGGCTTTTAAAAATCAGAGGCAAAGTGTGGCACATGTGTGGGCTGGTGCAACCAAGAAGAAGGAGGAAGAATATTTGGGTCGTATTACTATTATTTTAGGTGTCGTAAGGTTTCTTTTATTGCAAGCTCTTGCCTTTCGTGGACACGCATTTAATCTTCTACATCAAATAATAAGGGAACTTTTTAGAGATCTTTGAAATGGTATAAAGAGAAGGATAAAAATCCTGAAAGATTGTTTGATAATGCTCCTGGGAACCATTTAATGACTTCACCAGAAATACAAAAGCATTTGTGCAAAGCTTGTGCAGAAGAGACCACTAAAGCTATTATGGATAATATTGGGGATAAACAATTCGCCGTCCTTGTTGATGAGTCTCGAGATGCATCTATCAAGGAGCAAATGGTTGTGATTTTAAGGTCAGTACATGTTGTTTGGAATTTTGTATTGCTTTTTTATTTTAAAAAATGATCATATTAATTATGCTTCTTGTCCCATGTAGATATGTTAACAATCAAGGGCAGGTGATTGAGAGATTTCTTGGGATTCAACATGTTTCTGACACGACATCATCTTCATTGAAGGTAGCCCTAGATGCTATGTTTGCTAGTCATGGTTTATCTGTCCATAGATTGCGAGGACAAGGATATGATGGAGCATCAAACATGAGAGGAGAATTCCATGGGCTGCAAAGACGGGTATTGGATGAAAATCCATATGCTTTTTATATACATTGCTTTGCTCATCAGTTGCAATTAGTGGTTGTTTCTGTTGCCAAGTGTTGCTCTTCTGTCTTAGATTTCTTTAGCTACACCACTTTAATTGTCAACACTGTTAATGCTTCTTGCAAGAGACACGATCAATTATCCCAAGAACACCACGACAATCTTGTAAACAAATTGGAGAGCGGTGAAATTTTTACAGGAGGAGGGAAAAATCAAGAAACTAATCTAGCAAGACCTGGGAATACTCGGTGGGGTTCACATCACAAAACCTTGTGTCGTTTTCTTCTCATGTGGGACGCGATCCTAGAGGTATTAGAGAATATTTGTGATGATGCCACTAATGCAACTCAAAAGACCACAGCTTCAGGTTTGTTAGAAAAAATGGAGAGTTTTGAATTTGTGCTTATATTACATCTTATGATCAGAATATTGGGCAAAACTACTGATCTGTCACAATACTTACAAAAGAAGGATCAGAATATTGTCTGTGCTGTAGGATTGGTTGGGACCACATTGCAAAAAATTAATCACGTAAGGCAGAATGGTTGGGATGAGCTCTTTGAAGAGGTAAAGACATTTTGTCTCCAACATCGCATCATTGTGCCAAATATGTCGGATACGATAACTGTTAGAGGTCGTTCGAGAGGTTGTGGCGGCCAATTGGTAACTTACTACCATCATTTCAATCATGAAATATTTAATGTGGTGCATGATCAAATTATTGTTGAGTTAAACAATTGATTTGCCGAAAGATCTACTCGGTTATTGAGATGCATTGCTTGTCTTGATCCAAAGAATTCCTTTTCCAACTTTGATGAAGATAAACTAGTTGAACTTGCTAAGATTTATGCCGATGACTTCTCCCAATATGATTGTGTACTCCTTAAGGACCAACTTGAGACATTTATTGCTGATGTGAGAGCTGATCCGGATTTCTTAAGTTGCAATGACCTTGGTAATCTTGCTGTGAAGATAGTTCAAACCGATAGAGACACAGTTTTTCCATTAGTATATCGACTCATTGAATTGGCCTTGATTTTGCCTATTGCAACCATAACCGTAGAAAGAGCTTTCTCAGCTATGAAAATTATCAAGACTGAGTTGCGGAATAAGATGAGTGATGAATGATTGCATGATATGCTATATTGAGCGAGATATATTTGCAAGCATCAATGATAACAAGATTTTACAACGTTTTCAAAGTATGAGGACGCGTAAGCAGAAACTACCTCATGCTAGTGGTATGTTACATTTTTATTTCGTAATTTGCATTAAAAATGACGTTGTGGTCTTGTGTCCCTGATTTACATATGCAATTTTATCTTTGCAGGTTCTGGTTCTCGTACTATGGTTGATGAAGATATGATAGGATCAAATGAACCAAATCTTTCATAATTAAGCAAAAATTACCTCGTGCTAGTGGTATGTTACATTCTCTTTTTTTTGCTATGTTTTATCTATTTTGTCGTATCGTTAAACATCGAATTCAAATTTTATTTCAATTGTGCATTTGTGTTGTACTTTTGTTATACATCAGTGTTGATAGTATTTGATATTAGTTACAGACTTATAGCCATTTAGTTTTGGGCCCGAGGCTTTCTCAAATCCTGGCTCCGCCACTGCTCGTGAGTCGTGGCATGTTTCAGATAAGGAAACAAAATTCACAGCTTTAAGCAGATTCAAGCCTTATTGCTCCTCAAACTTCTGAATCTGGTGCTTAATTAACATTTCCAAATGTCAGTCATTCACAGGAAACACAAACAATAACGACAACTATAGTGGTACTGACAATTTCATTGAACACGCTTGGCATTAACGTTTTCGTCCGAGAATAAACATCGATATCAGTCTGCAATTCTGGTTCACCACATTTGCCATCATGTCATTAAACAAACAGAACTTGGAGAATTCTAGCTCCACCTTTAGCTGATTCTACACAGGAATATCTGGCAGTTTTGAGGAGCCTCCTGGCCATGCAGTATGGTTGAGGAAAATCTTTGAATAATGAATATGGCTGCTTTCCTGGGATCAAACACCTTATCAGGTAGTACCTAGAGAGAAGAATGACACCGTTCCCCAGCAATCTTGTAGCACTTAAAGTGAACTCTCCAAACATCACATCTTCAAAAGTTTGAATCGGCTACATCGTTCAGAGAAAGTTGTTATCCCTGCTATTCCCATGTCAAATGGATATGCACTGCACGTACATAAGGAAGAGCAATATGATATCCAGCATGTTCAAAGAGATTATAAAAAAGGATTGGCACCTTTCCAATGTACTTCAGTATTTCTGGAAAGTAGATATGGTGAGGATGCCAGTACAAACAAACAGTTTAATTACCACTTACCAGAAGAGAGCAAAAATTGCATTTTACTCATTTTCCAAACAACCTCAATGCGAGTGCATAAACATCTTTCTTCTTTGCCGATGTAGCTTCAGTGACCAATTTCACCGCCTATAATTGAAACACACTAGTTCAGAAACAAAGAACATAAGAAATGATAGTACAATCATTTTCTTGTAAGATATTATACTTGCAGTTAAAACTTAGGATTCCATCTTTTTGTGAAAACTTGAAAAGTAGCAATGCATTGAGTTGAATGTGCACCGCTGAAAGAGTATGTCCCTTTGCCATCAATTCTCTGAGTTCGTGCTCAAGGAAATCCTCGGATGGAGTCTCATCAACTGAAATTAACTTGCCCTCTATGAGCACTGTGATTTCTCCCTTTGGCTGTCGAGATGCAAAGGCTTCATTTGCTTCACCTAAAGTTCCTCGCCAAAACTGCACGATATAAGAAAAATTCAGGACTGCAAAGGGAAAAACAGATACAAGGAATGGAATGAATAATTCAGTCCAACTGGCTGTCAGTAAACATGTGAATGAGACTGGATATGTTCTTGTTGTTTTAATTAGTCAGAACCAAGACTCGTTGCTTTAATTAGTCCGTACCAAGACTTCTTGCTTTAATTAGTAAGTACCAAGACCATTCAGAGTACCAGTCTACAGTGAATGGGATATAACATCTACTATAGCTACCAGCTGAAGTATTTTATTGAAGAAGATTGTAGGATCAACAGGCAATATGGGGGAAAAGGATGGATAAATTACAAAGTAAAAAATTGGATGATTACCTCTTCATGTAATTTGGTTATCTCCCTTGCAATAACACATGACCTATATATAAACACATTAAAAAAACAAGAAAGATCAACATATCTGACAGAAACGCCGCAATTGTAAATGCTTTGTATTAAAAGATTAATAAGGTTGCACATATAGCGATCACTGATTGCAATACAAATATATCGTATTAAAAGATTAATAAGGTTGCTCATATAGCGATCACTGATTGCAATACAAATATATCTTATTATAAATATGTGTGGGACATCACAACTGATAGAGATGCAGTATTACTGTAGTTTCCATTCTACATTTTCTAACAAAAAAATTTCTAGATCATGTAATGACATGCAAGAGTGACAGAATATCTGTTACCTAGAATCACCAAAAGATGAAGCAGCATCAACAAGAAATTGATGAATACCATGGGGAGGAACATAGAATATTTGTGTAGCAGCTTCACGAGAAGATATCTCAAGTCTGTCTCTTCTTGACCGAGCATGCTTTGGTAAAAACCCCACTAGAAATTAAAAATCAGGATTGACTCCAAAAATTGATTACCAATTATAAATAAAGTGAGACCAGTATCATTATAGTTTACCAAATGTGAATTCATTAGTTGGCAAACCCGATGCAGAAAGAGCAGCGATTGCGGCAGAAGGCCCGGGAATGGGAATAACAGGGATTTTCTCAGTTGCACATAGTCTAGCCTGTGAAAAATGGTACACCATTCTCAACATCTCACATCTAGGAGCAGCATTAGGCTAAAAAAACAAGGGACAGGTGCTGTTCATCACTAAATTTTTTATTTCTAATGTAAAAGCATCAACTAACTGATAGAATGGGTAGCATACACTTCAATGTTATTGTTATCTAGCAAGGTAAAGTGACTATCAGATCGCTATTCTTTGCTTCTTCAAATGACAAGAGAATAGCAGGCAGAGATATTCATCTAACTAATAGTCTTATGTAAGATGCAAGTTTGCAAAATTAAATGGAGTAAACCAATTTACCAGTTCCATGCCAGGGTCACTAATGCCTGGAGTACCGGCATCACTAATCAAAGCAACTGCTTCCCCCTCATGAAGCCTCTTTAAAACACTAGGCTCTCTCTGACGTTCATTGAACTTGTGGAAGCTAAGCTGAAAGCTTACAGTTTAAGTTCTAAGTTCAATAGGACACCTCACTGCATGGTGCGATTGTGCAATTACTACTTTACTAGTAGTTCACACATGAAAAACTAAGCATGCAATTAACTCACAAGAGGTGTATTGATGTTGTAATGTTGAAGCAACTTTCCAGAATGCCTTGTGTCTTCGGATAGTATTACATTAGCACATTTAAGGACACGCAATGCCCTGCAGAAAGAACCATCCGAGCTTAATAATAAGTTTCAGGAAATGAGCAATAGTGTAATTGTTCTAATATATAGCATGTAAATCCCAGTCACAAGCCATTGGTACACTTCAAAGAGGGGGGGGGGGGGACTCAAGGTCCATACACAATAGCAACCTAAAAGATGTTTAGCTAAAATCAAGCCATTTCTTGTCTCCTTCACAGTAAAAGTTAAAGAGGCTTAAAAACTGGCTGAAGCTAACTAAGCTATCAAACTATAAAAGGTTTTTCGTCCATAGGAATTTAAGTTTTTTTTGACGTAGATAGGAATTTAAGTAGAACATTGCTTCATCGGTCCACTTCCTCTTTTGTTGAAAAACAAGGCACAGACTCTCTGAATGCCTCATCACAAGTTTTAGTAAGAGTTCATTAGGCATGTATAATCAAAGTATCAAACAAACCCTAAATATGCTCCCCTTTTTTGACTAGATGATCTGTAATAACCTGATATCATGACATACCTATTAATATCAAAATATGGCATAACCTAAAGTGATCTCAAGGCATAAGTATATGTACTAAGTGCTTCGTCATGAATAAAAAGGTTAGGGGTTGACTCTGTCATGACAACTGAAGTAAATATACCTTACAGTGATATCTTCAAGGTTCCCAATTGGCGTTGCCACGAGATACAGCCCTGACTCCAAATCCTTTGGGTTAAAATGAAGCAACAACAGAAGGACATCACAAAACATATCATGGACAACCACATTGATCCAGTAGTATATATTCCCATAAAACACAGTAAGACTGCTTAAGCTATACACTTATGCTGTAGCTCTTACAAAGGATACTAAACGCAGCATAAAGCAACATTTGACAAAAGATATTACTTTCCTCATTTTCAAATTTCGCTTCAAAAACTCCACATTTGGTCCCATTGTTACCAGATTATCCCCACACATACACTGCAAGAACAACTACCCCCAATTTTCCACATAATAGCACGCTGCAAAACACGCTTCTCTTGGACAGAATTGCAAGACGTATTAAGAATTGAATAACAGAACCCTGCCTTGTATCACAACAGAACATCTGACTTGTACAACCCAAACCAAATGCAGTGTTCTGAAACTACCACGACACCAATACAGAAAGATAAATTTATTCATCCCCTTTCAAGCTGCACTCGGAAACCACCACGTCCATACAAATGAAATTTCACATATCACTAACAAGACATATTTTCCACAGAAATATGAGTAGAATAAGTGATGTTGGGAGACAGCGGGTCACCGGTTCCGAGGCGGGCGGCTCCGGCGAGCCGTTGGAGGCGGCGGCAGATAGGCGGCGATCGAGCGGAGCCGCGGCGGCGAGGCGGAGATGAGAGGGGAGTTGGCGGGGATGGCCAGGGTTAGGGCGAGGGCTTGGAGGCGGAGCAGCGACGCCATGGCGGCGCGGGGAGAGGGAGGAGAGAGTGGCCGTAGTTTCAGTCGCCGTTCTTTGGCGAGAGGGTGGAGAGTGGAGATTGTATTATATGAGCCGTACTACCGTTGGATCCGATCTGTACGGTATAAAAATACTGTTCAAACAGTATTATCTGCATTATCTGCAGTAACACCCGGGAATCTAGATCACGTTTTATGCTGTAGGGTGGAAGAGATGTGATATTGTATAGCATGGTTAGACCCTATGATGTCCCTGTGGCCAAGGGTACTATTCAAACTCCAAATCCGAAAATAAATCCTATGGGCAAAGCCTTGGGGGAGACCCCTCTCCTGCATCCACACATCACCCTCACCCTCCCTGAACAAACGGCCCGGGCCACGAGGAGGTCCTCTCCTAGAGAATTCGGCTTTGTACTCATCTGGGCTCTGAATGTTACGTAGTTGTCATCAATTCTGTGCTAAAAAAGACAGAATTTATTTTGAAATAATATTATTAAAAAAATACAAAAATAAATAGTCTTTTTTTTTAATAAAAATAGGCTATAGTTGCTATTTAAAATGGCGAAATTGTCATGTCACCATTTCAAATGACGAAATTGTCCTGTCGCCATTCCAAATGGTGAAATTGTCCTGTCACTATTTGAAATAGCGACAGACACCTCTCTATACTATTGAGCACCATGTCGTCAGTGCATAGGCGACAGTAGCCTAGAACAGTGCAGAGAGTGTCCTATTATCACTTGGACTGGTGACATGGCCGTATCGTCATTCCAACTGACGATAGGGACCCCCGAGTAAAAATTTTTAACATTAGAATTTGGGAAAATCGTCATTTCAAATGGCAACAGGGATCCCTAGGTAAAATTTTGTAATATTAAAATTTAGAAAAATCGTCATTTCAAATGGCGACAAGGATCCCAGGTAAAAAAAATTAATATTAAAATTTAGAAAAATCGTTATTTCAAATAACGATAGGGATCCCGTAAATCCCTATCGTCATTCCAAATGGCAACACAAGCTATCCTATAAAAGACCATAAAATTCTGGCATAACTCACTTTTATTCAGAAAAAAGAGAAAGAGGGGAGAGAAGGGAGAGAAGGAGAGGGGAGGAGAGAAACTAATGAAGCGCTTCCGTCCAGTCATCCACCTTTTAGGTAATTTTTTTAACCGAATGGAAGAGAGTTAATAAGGTGGGTAAAAGGAACCCTAGGCAAGGAAGAGGAGCGACAAGAGGCGGGATCCTTTTACATATGGTTATAATATAAGGACAAACAAAACTCTTACTCGGATAAGTGGCTGTATTTAAGTGCCAACCATTTTCCTATTTCGGCGAGCAGAAAATGTTACCTTGTTACGTAATTATGTACTCCACAACGCGTCACGTTGGAGTGTTGGGAGCAGGAAGTGAGCCGTACCAAGGTGGAGTGTTGGGCACAGGGGTAGAGAGCTGCACCAACCAATATTTCTGGAACTCGGTGGAGGTAAGCCACCGATGGAAAGTAATGAGTGGAAGCATAAATACGTAACTTGGAAGACATTCTTTATTCTGATATCGAAATCGCATAAAAGGAAATGCGGGAGGCTTAGAGTCATTAGAGCTTAGAGTAACTATGGGTAAAGTGGTACAAGCCTGCGCAGTGCTAAATAAAATTATGAATTTATGTCTGTCTCCTGGATTGGAGGTTGCGGTAATCCTCTGGGGGTTTATCTTCTTACCGGGTAACAAGTAGTCTTTTCAGAATTAAAATTGCAACCTAAATCTTGATGATTATTTTCAGAGAAAGAGAAGAGGTAGAAATATGATAAGGACAAGAGGTAGTCATCAGGTGCATTTTGTTATTACATGCTTGCTGAGTACACTAGTACTCACTCTTTCTATCTCTCCCCTTTGCTTAGTTCCTAGTGCGGCCGGGAGTTACCCTAAGTGGGATGAAGGATTCACAGGTACCAAGGAGGTTACTGGTGGCGAGGGCATTGGTTACAAGGAGTAGGGCGAGGTAGACGCCCTATTCAACTCGTGGGACGAGTAGACAGCTGGAGGGACCTAGCAGGCAAGCGTGGGGAATGTATTCCCCTTTGTAATTAAATAATTGTATTCAGAACCTTAGTCTTGTATAACTACTGTTGTAATAAAGAATAGTTTCTATCTTATTATTTTGTTGTGCTAACTCTGGTAAAGGCTTACTATTCGTTGGAGCAGTGTTCTACCGAGCAAACGAATAGTAATCCGTATGCCTAAGTGTGATTACCCCTAGGGTAATGACACGGGGCGCCGCAGTCGCCAACCTGGCATTTTGATGAAGATATCAAAATACCCCTTCTCGATCATTCTATCCTTTACCGAATCCAATCTTATGAAGCAATCTCATGCTTCGCCTCGTGTAGGTTCACTAATGGTTTTCCTCATACCGATAAGTCTCTCCCATCTGGCTCATACTGGACTGCCTCAGCACTTGCATCAGCTTAAGCCACTTGATGCAGCCCATTACACTAAACTTCTCATTCTTGTCTAGCTTGTGCCTTGCTTAAGACCAACTACTTCACCTGGCATTCTTGATCATTCCGGACCTTGATTTCACCAAACCAACTCCCGACCATCCTCATCGTTGACCGTAGTTGACTCAAGCTTCCCTACACAACAATAGAACAAGAAATCTGGAATTAAAATATTGCGTATGTTTCCAACAATATATACTTTACTCAGAGTACATTCGAGTGACTCAGTGTGGATAGGATACTCTTACTTATTCGAAATGGAAATTCTGATCATGTGTACCAACATTAGTACTGAAAAAAGCTGACGTATTGGAAGAAACTATTGGAAATATGCCCTAGAGGCAATCATAGAGATGATTATATTTCATTATGTTCATTATATTGGATAATATGTTATCTTGTTCCTAGAATAATATCGTTAATATTGATTATCAAGTATGTGACTTGCTTGTGAAACTCTATATTTGTGCGATAATTATTCTTATACGTTCCCTGGTCGGAAACATATAAGGACACATATGAATAGACTAGCATATGTATTGGTTGATGACTATGTTTCACAGGTCATGGATATAGAGATATCAAACCAATAATATGGACACATGTTAGAGAACATGATGTTGGATTAGACCCACCTTGAGACACTATTGAGATTGTTATGATTCTATGTGTCGTTAGTTAGTCTCAAGCAATGATGATGTATAATCCTTAGACCTGAGATCAGCATGGTTTCCTACATGTGTAATAGCACTCTTAGGGGTTGCCAAACGCTACTCCGTAACTAGGTGGTTATAAAGGTAGCTTTCGGGTATGCTATGAAACATGCAGAGGAATGTGACTGGTCGGATATGGGATTTGCCCCTCCTAACATACAGGAGAGATGTCTCTGGGCCCCTCGTTGTGATCGGATAAAGAAAGTGCATGGCCATGCCACTAGTTGTCGAAGTGTTCGACCACGTGAAGTTATCCGACACCTGATCTAGAAAGCATTGAACAGTCCATGGATGACACAACATCTCACCTGGAGTTCAACCAGACATCGTGAGGCAAAGGGAGAATACATGAGTAGGTCGCTTAGTTAGAACGATTCTGATTTGGTCGATAGAGATCTGAGCTGGTCGTAGGCGGTCGAACGAAATCCTGAGTGGTCGAAACACGGTCGTAAGGACTTACGAATGGTCGTGACCAAATACTGAATTGGTCGTTATCTGAGATAGGACACGGTCGTAAGTGATGAGGACCTGATCATAGATCATATTGCATTAAGATTCATCCGATATAATTTGTGTGTATTCGGGAATCGCTGTGTTCTGTTAGGAGCCGCTACGACTTGTGATCGGAAAAGGTTTCCGAGTCACAACCGATTACGCATGAACCTACAGGGTCACACACTTAACGGGTTGGAACAAACCAAGATCTTGTCGATTAAATGGCGTGTTCGGATAGGATCCGTCACGAGCACTATATAAGGAGATGCATGAGGCTATTGGGATTACGTAAGTTTTACACCACCGAAACCCTAGCCACCATCTTCCTGAGAGCTCTACCGTGCGACTTGGTGCTAGCACACCGACGTATGGTTGTTCCTTCCCTGGACGTGTGGATACCGTAGAGGCGCTACTGCGACTATTGCGCTTGAGGACGATCCGCAATCTTCACAAGGAACTGCAGAGGTTGCTGGGGGAGACGATCGACTACGACCACTACATCGACGCTAGATGATCGACTACGACCACTACATCGACGCGCTCTACGTTGGACCAGGCTGCTCCAACCCTTCTTCCGCTGCTCTGCGTGTCTGGTGGTAACGATCTGTGATCATCTACTTGCTTGGCTTCCTGGTTTGTGTGGTAGAAATTTTTGTTTGTAGCTATCATAGCCTACCCGCGACCCAACAGTGGTATCAGAGCTATCCTGCGTAGTTTTTGATCTGGATCAATCGCATATACTTGATATGTGGTAGTAGTAGATTGGATCTATTACTGGTCGGGTCTGATAACCTAGATCGGTTCATATAGATGGAACGATCTAGGCCTTGGTTGATTTGATCGATCGGTTTCTCGGTGGTAGTAGATGGGTTTACGAGGAGGTATGAGCTTATAAGGACTAGATGGTTTATTGCGCTTGTTCACGACCACTCTGCATATCACTCCTACCGGTCGAAATTCTGCCATCGGAGTTTACCGTAGTGTGTGGTCGTATCAAGGCAATGATCAGAGTGGTTCGGAATAAGGTTAATATGATTAATCCGATGAGTTCTAAGGCTCGGATACGTGAATAAGATTCATGTTCTGGAAAAAATTTCTGAGAGCGCTGCCCTCGACCAGCGAGGGGTGCTACCCCTTCGAACCCCGCCCGCTAACCGGCTAGCGGGACCGCCGTGCTGGGTATTCGTACCGCGCGCTTTAGGTAGTGTATGCTCATGTCGTCCAATAGAATTGGATTATGTGCATAACTTGTTTTTGTAGGGATTGATGTGAATAGTATGATCCATAATGTATCATGTATGAGATGCTTGTATGCATGTAATTTTCATGACCTGCGTGTCATGCTTATTGCAGCCCAAGGTCATCTATTTTTAATATAACTTGACTGCATGTGTCGACTTGTGATGCTTCTTTACTCCTTGTGATTCATTACTAGTGCTATTAGAAGTAATGGCTTAGTGGGAGTGCTTGGAGGAGTCGACCACTTGGAGACACGGCGAACAGGATGCATGGCGATGGAGATCACCATGGAGAAGGGTCATACTATATCACAATACAATTTGATTGTCTGTGAATGGCTTTAAATTCTTATTCATTTATTTCTATAGGTGTTTTTGCTTTAAATGCTTTTAACATGGCAGAAGTAAAATTCCCTCATATAATATTAAGTTAAATTGATGCCCTCCCAAATATGCTGCACTATCCAAAGTCATGTATTTTATTGGTAGGTCTTGCCATAGCAGAGTGCCATTAACTCTACTTGACTAGATGAGTTTGTGTCAGACACTTACACGCTGAGCATTGGTTTAACTTAACAAGATTATCATAACAGTTATGGACCTTGGGGCATAAGGGTTGGGTGCCAAAGCATAAAGATGCTGCCCAACAACAAGAGTCATATAGAGATATGATTAGCAAATGTTACTTACCAATTTCACTAATCTTCTAGCAGTGATGCCATAGCTCACTAGTAGATTAACTGATTGAGGGTCTTGAATCACTAAATATCATAAGAGGGATATGGAATTTAGTGGGAGTATCTTTGTTAAATTGTTTAATAGAAGTTACTTTGTTTGAACATATGTCTTAGTTTTGCATATTTATGTTGTAGATCATGGCACCAACTGCTGTACCAACTTCCTGTTTTGCTTTATGTTCAATACTTGAAAAGGAAAAACTGAATGGAACAAATTTTGCGGATTGGTCCCGCAACCTAAGAATTGTTCTTAGACAAGATAAAAAAGAACATGTTCTGGAGGAACCAATTCCAGATGTGCCTACAGAGAATGCTGCTGCTACTCTTAAAACCACCTATAAAAAGGCATGTGATGAATCCCTTGATGTTAGCTATCTCATGCTTGCTGCAATGAACTCAGACCTTCAAAAGCAGTTTGAGAACATTGAGGCCTACGATATGATCGTGGCGCTCAAAGGCATGTTTGAGACACAAGCAAGAACTGAGAGATATGAGATCTCAAAGAACTTGTTTGGTTGTAGGCTAGCTGAGGGTGGTCCGGTGAGCCCACATGTAATCAAGATGGTTGGTTACACACAGAGCTTGGAAAAACTTGGTTTTCCACTTATTCAAGAGTTGGCTACAGATTTGATTCTTGCTTCGCTTCCTGAAAGCTATGGCCAGTTCATTTTGAACTTCCATATGAACGCCTTAGACAAGAATCTCACCAAACTACATATGATGCTTAAGACAGCAGAGGGCAACATTAAGAAAAGCAACGGTCATATGATGATGGTGCAAAAGAGTACAAGCTTCAAGAAGAAGGCTAAGACTTTGGTCAAGAAAAAGGGCAAGGCTAAAGTTTCGGATGAGATCCAAACTAACAAACCTAAACCCAAGACTAAGTCCGCCCGACTCAAGAGAATGAATGTTTTTCTTGCAAAAGAGTTAGGCCATTGGAAGAGGAACGCAAGAAATACAGGCCGATCGAGAAAAGGAATGGTGGGACTAAAACTTCCACTACAGTATTAATGTTATAGATGTTTTTCTTCTTGACTCTTCCGTTAACTCATGGGTATTTGATCTGGGATCGGTTGCTCATATCTGTAATTCGATCGAGAGTCTAACAAGGAGTAGGAGAATTACAAAGGCGAGATGGATCTTCACGTCGGGAATAAAGCAAGAGTTCTTTGCATTAGCCGTCGGGACTTTGCCTTTACTTTTGCCTTGAGATTTATTATGGAATTGAATAATTGTTATTATGTTCCAGCCATTAGTAGAAACATTATCTCTGCCTCATGTTTGATGGCAGATGGTTATAAATTCATTATTGAGAACAATTGTTGTTCTATATTTTTGAATAAAGTGTTTTATGACTATGCACCTGTTTTGAATGGGTTGTTTATTTTAAATCTTGTTGATGCGTCCGTCTATAATATTAATGCGAAAAGGCTTCGGCCTAATGAAATGAATTCCACTTTCATTTGGCATTGTCGTTTAGGTCACATAAGTGAGAAACACATGAAAAAGCTCCGTGATGATGGAATTCTAAACTCATTTGATTTGGAATCATTTGAAACATGCGAGTCTTGCCTAGTCGGAAAGATGACCAAGACACCTTTCATTGGTCGGAGTGAAAGGGCGTCCAACCAGTTGGCACTCATACATACTGATGTGTGTCATTGGTCGGAGTGAAAGGGCGTCCAACCAGTTGGCACTCATACATACTGATGTGTGTGGACCAATGAGTACGACAGCTTGAGGTGGTTTTCAGTACTTCATTACTTTCACCGATGACTATAGTAGATATGGATATATCTACCTAATGAGGCATAAGTCAGAATCCTTTGAAAAGTTTAAGGAGTTCCAGAATGAGGTACAGAATCAACTTGGCAAGACAATCAAATCTTTACGATCTGATCGTGGAGGTGTGTTTTTGAGCCATGTGTTTGGCAATCATTTGAAACAATGTAGAATTGTTCCACAGCTTACACCACCGGACACTCCACAATGGAATGGTGTGTCCGAGCGGTGTAATAGGACCTTGTTGGATATGGTTCGATCAATGATGAGCCAATCAGATCTGCCATTGTATTTTTGGGGTTATGCTCTAGAAACTGCCGCTTACATTTTGAATTAGGTACCATCTAAATCAGTAGATAAGACACCATATGAGATGTGGACTGGGAAAAGTCCTAGTTTGTCTTTTCTAAGGATATGGGGTTGTGATGTCTATGTTAAACGTTTGACGTCTGATAAACTCACACCCAAATCAGATAAATGCTTCTTTATAGGATATCCTAGGGAAACCAAAGGATATTATTTCTACAACCAAGAAGAAGGCAAAGTTTTTGTTGCCCGAAATGGTGTCTTTTTGGAGAAAGAGTTTCTTTCAAAAGTAGTCAGTGGGAGAAAGGTGCAACTCGAAGAAATTCGGGAAACATCTGAAAGTGTTTCAACTCCTACTGAACCTCTACAGGATGAACAAAATGTTGTTGAACCTATAGATGAGGCACCAGCCCCACGTAGATCTAAAAGGCCACGTCAATTGCCTACAAGGTATGGGCATGACGTATTATGATTGAATAATGATGAGCCTAAGACTTATGAGGAAACGATGATGGACCCAGACTCTGAGAAATGGCTTGGAGCCATGAAATCCGAAATAGACTCCATGAGAGAAAATCAGGTTTCGAACCTGGTCGATCCACTTGATGGTGTTAAAACCATTGAGTGCAAATGGATCTATAAGAAAAAGATTGATATGGATGGAAATGTTCACATTCATAAGGCTCGACTAGTCGCAAAAGGTTTTCGACAAGTTCAAGGAGTTGACTACGATGAGACTTTCTCACCAGTAGCGATGCTTAAATCTGTTCGGATCATTCTAGCTATTGTTGTATATTTCGACTATGAGATATGGCAAATGGATGTCAAAATGGCTTTCCTTAATGGAAACCTAGATGAGTATGTGTACATGACATAACTTGAAGGTTTTGTCGATCCAAAGAATGCTAGTAAAGTATGCAAACTTCAAAAGTCCATTTATGGGTTGAAGTAAGCATCTCAGAGTTGGAATATACGTTTTAATGAGGAGATCAAAAGGTTTGGTTTCGTCAAGAACAAAGAAGAACCTTTGTGTTTACATGAAGGTTAGTGGGAGCGCGCTTGTTATTCTGATATTGTATGTAGATGACATACTACTGGTCGAAAATGACATTCCAATGCTTGAATCTGTTAAAACTTCATTAAGAAATAGTTTCTCAATGAAAGATTTAGGAGATGCAGCATATATCTTGGGAATAAGGATCTATAGAGATAGATCTAAGAGGCTAATTGGATTAAGCCAGGATATGTACATAGACAAAGTGTTGAATCGGTTCAACATGAAAAATTCCAAGAGAGGATTCTTGCCCATGGCACATGGCATTAATCTTAGCAAGAATCAGTGTCCTACGACCACTGATGAGCGAGACAAAATGAGTAATATTCTATATGCTTCATCCATTGGATCTATCATGTACGCCATGATATGTACACGACGAGATGTATCATATGCTCTAAGTGTTACGGCGAGATATCAAGTCGATCCGGTGAAGGTCCTTTGGACAACAGTGAAAAACATTCTTAAGTACTTAAGAAGGACTAAAGATGTGTTCCTAGTTTATGGTCGTGATGAAGAGGTCGTTGTAAATGGTTACACCGATGCAAGCTTTCAAACCGACAAAGATAATTATCGTTCGCAATCTGGTTTTGTATTTATTTTGAATGGAGGAGCAGTGAGCTGGAAAAGTTCCAAGCAAGAGACGGTTGCTGATTCCACGACAGAGGCTGAATACATTGCGGCTTCTGAAGCTGCAAAAGAAGGTGTTTGGATAAGGAATTTTATTGCTGAGTTGGGTGTGATTCCGAGTGCCTCGAGCCCAATGGATCTCTATTGTGACAACAATGGAGCCATTGCGCAGGCTAAGGAGCCTAGATCCCATCAGAAGTCCAAGCATATACTCAGGCGTTATTATCTCATTCGTGAATTGGTGGATAGAGGAGATGTTAAGATATGCAAAGTTCATATGGATTTGAATGTTGCTGGTCCGTTGACAAAGCCTCTCACACAGCCAAAGCATGATGCACACACAAGAGCTATCGGTACTAGATACCTAAATGAGTGACTCTAGTGCAAGTGGGAGACTGTTGAAAATATGCCCTAGAGGCAATCATAGAGATGATTATATTTCATTATGTTCATTATATTGGATAATATGTTATCTTGTTCCTAGAATAATATTGATTATCAAGTATGTGACTTGATTGTGAAACTCTATATTTGTGCGATAATTATTCTTATACGTTCCCTGGTCGGAAACATATGAGGACACATATGAATAGACTAGCATATGTATTAGTTGATGACTATGTTTCATAGGTCATGGATATAGAGATATCAAACCAATAATATGGACACATGTTAGAGAACATGATGTTGGATTAGACCCACCTTGAGACACTATTGAGATTGTTATGATTCTATGTGTCGTTAGTTGGTCTCAAGCAATGATGATGTATAATCCTTAGACCTGAGATCAGCATGATTTCCTACATGTGTAATAGCACTCTTAGGGGTTGCCAAACGCTACTCCGTAACTAGGTGGTTATAAAGGTAGCTTTCGGGTATGCTATGAAACATGTAGAGGAATGTGACTGGTTGGATATGGGATTTGCCCCTCCTAACATAATAAGAGAGATGTCTCTGGGCCCGTCGTTGTGATTAGATAAAGAAAGTGCATGGCCATGCCACTAGTTGTCGAAGTGTTCGACCACGTGAAGTTATCCGACACCTGATCTAGAAAGCATTGAACAGTCCATGGATGACACAACATCTCACCTGGAGTTCAACCAGACATCGTGACACAAAGGGAGAATACACGAGTAGGTCGCTTTGTTAGAACGATTCTGGTGGTCATATAGAGATCGAGCTGGTCGTAGGTGGTCGAACGAAATCCTGAGTGGTGAAACACAGTCGTGGGACTTACGAACCGGTCGTGACCAAATACAAACTGATGCGTATCTGACGATAGGACACAGTCGTAAGTGATGAGGACCTGATCGTAGATCATATTGCATTAAGATTCGTCCGATATAATTTGTGTGTATTCGGGAATCGCTATGTTCTGTTAGGAGCCGCTACGACTCGTGATCAGAAAAGGTTTCTGAGTCACAACCGATTACGCATGAACCTACAGGGTCACACACTTAACGGGTTGGAACAAACCACTACTAATACGATTCGTAAACGTGTTTGGATAGGATCCGTCACGAGCACTATATAAGGAGATGCATGAGGCTATTGGGATTACGTAAGTTTTTACACCACCGAAACCCTAGCCGCCATCTTCCTGAGAGCTCTACTGTGTGACTTGGTGCTAGCACACCGGCGTATGGTTATTCCTTCCACTGGGCGTGTGGATCTAGTAGAGCGCTATCTGCGATTGCGCTTGAGGACGATCCGCGATCTTCACAAGGAACCGCAGAGGTTCTTTGAAGGAGGCGATTGACTCGACCCTTGCATCGTGCTCGGGACGATGGACTCGACCACTACATCGGCGCGCTCTCGTTGAACCAGGCTGCTCCAACCCTTCTTCCGCTGCTCTGCGCGTCTGGTGGTAACGATCTGTGATCATCTATTTGCTTGGCTTCCTAGTCTGCGTGGTAGAAATTTTTGTTCGTAGCTATCGTAGCCTACCCGCGACCCAGCAGAAACCAAGCCCAACATCTCACACAGCTACAAGATCCCTTTGACCAGGGGCGAATTCACCATGGGTGCTAACGGGTGCTCGAGCACCCCCTCCCTCCACCACCATACCCCTAGTAGTAGTACCCACTGCGGCCTGAGCACCGGCGAGAGGTCCTAGCTCTACGGCGGAGTCGGGCAGTCGTAGAAGGAGGTTGAAGAAAGTCCAGCCAGAGCCAGAGGATGGAGATTGAAGTCTTGAAGAAAGTCTGGACAAGCCAGCGTTTGGGTTGTTCTTGCCTTCTTGGATTCATAGAGATGGAGGCATGTGGGCATGTGGCTTAAGGCCCAGTCGGTTGCCGGGTGCTGGCCCAAATCAAATCAGAGATCAGATAACTGAGATAAGGTCTCACTCTCTCAGCCACACCCAAACGCCTAGATCCAGATTCCAAAGAGAGAGAGAGAGAGAGAGAGAGAGAGAGAGAAAGTCAGAGATCACTTTGAGGTCTAAGGACTAAGGGGAATGACAGCGACTCGGCTGACTGACGCGGCGAAGGGGGAGGCTGGAGGCAGTCTGCGTCTCGGTGGCAGCCATGGAGGGGGGGGCCGGGTCGATCGGCGACTTCGGCCTTTCGCTGGCTGCTGTGCCGGCGGCCCGCCAGAGGCCATGGCGCCGCGAGGCGAGGCCATATGAGAGACCCTGATGGTGGCGCTGGCGCATCAGCTTGGGCTCGGCCGCTCGGGAGGATACGAGCATACGGCAAGCAAATGAAATCGGCCACTCAGGGGGATTCGCCACTAAAAGTTTGAAACGAATCACCAGTGGTCTAGTGCGGTTGTGCAGTGAGGTCGTGAGGAGCAGGTGAACTAGTGAAGTGAGGCTATCTTGCGGGCTGTGGCGCTGTGCCCAGTGGCCAGTGAGGTGACTAGGTGAGGGTGAACACTGAGCAGTGAGTTTGTTTCTGTAACAGCCCCAGTTTTACTGAACAGTAATAAGGTGCTTTCCATAGCATCACTGCTCATTTTTGAAACTTGGACATTTTGCTACAAACTAAAACCTCCATTTTCTAGCCAAAATCCAAAACTTGTTTGAAGCTTCAAAAGAAAATACAAGTCAATACTTGTATTGAGACTGGGGAAATATTTTTCTCAAACCCTAGATGAATTATCTTGACCAAAAATAATTTTTGTTGAATTTTTTTAGAGATTATTTTGACCTTGAGAAAAATACTTGTCTTTAAATAAACCTATTCTGTTTAAGTGAATTATCTATGTATTTTAAAATAAGAAACAGTGGTTTTCAAAATTTATTTGGGTTATATAACATCCCAGTAGCATCCTTGCAAAATTTCGTAATTTTACAAATTTATTTGCTATTTTTAAAGCCCCGGTCAAACTTTTAAAGTTTTGAAATGGGTTAGTCAACCTTGTCAGCCTAACCCTAACCCTTTGTGCTGTAGCGACCCGAGCCAAGTGGTTGGGTCCAACCCAGTACAAAATGGTCTGGCTCAGTCACGATGAGCTCAGCCTCAAACTCCAGATGAGCGTGAGCAGTTGATTTCCAAGTAATCGGTCGAGATTCGCGGAGCCGTGCGGGTCATCCACGCGCTTGATGCAATCTCCACCGTTGGATCTCAATCCAACCGCGCCTAGTTTTGGTCAATCCAACCGCGCCTAGTTTTGGTCTTGAAACCAAAACGCGCCTCAAAACTCGCAGCCATCGAATCCTCCACGAACCGCCCAGATCAGCGTGAACGTTCGGACCGTCCGAACTCACGATGCATTTGAGCCGTTGGATCTAAATCGGACCATCGAGGGAGGTGGTAACCTTCAGACCGTCTGAACCCCACCTCAATCTCCACCGTTGATTTCCGATCTAACCATCGAGGGTTTAAACTCAAAAGCGCGCAATTATTATCAGCCATTGGATTTCGATGGTGCGGTGCCACTCCAAATCGTGTGCGCCTAGGGCTCGTATCCTTGTGTGACCGTTAGATTGCGATCGAACGGCCCATATGAAGTGTGACGTTCAGACCGTCCGAACGTCTTGATCAATCTCAGCCGCTCATTTTTTATCGAACGGTTGACTTTCTTTTGAAGCTTGCTGCTAGGTTCCTTGCTGCAGCTGACAGTGGAGCCCACGGGTCAGCGGCACCTCTTCTTCTTCCTCGCAACTGTGCGCCGTCGCCGACTTCATCGCCGGAGAGGTGGCGTTGCACTGTGATTTTGCAAATACTCCTTTGACACTTGGCATCAAATTGCCACCGCATCAGCACTAGAACCTTCTCGCTTGCTCCGGAGGATTGATCTCTATATAAACCCTAGCTTTTTGCTCACTGCCATTGTTGACCATGAAGCTTTCTTCATCTCCGAAGCTTTCTTCATCCCTTTTTCCTTTCCAGTGAAGCTTCTCTTGCTCTCACTCCTTGTTTATCCATATTCATGCTTAATTCACTTTGTAATGTGAATTTTGGCATCTTTTGTAGGTTGAACCCGTGAGCTTGCTCTCTGTTGTCCAGAGCTTGTCGGAGCGCCGCCGTAGTGGTGTTCTTTGCTCCGGTGAGTTGCTCTCGAATTCTTTCCTGTCATATCGTGTCTTGTGATCAAAGTAGCTAATCCCTCCATTAATGTCATTCTTGGTCAAACAGGTGAAGTGGCTTCTGAGTTGTCCTGTTGCGGCCGAAACTACAAACCTTTCTTCTCCAACTCCGGCTGATGAGCTATGTCCTTAATTCTTTCCATCTTGAGCTTCCTGAGTACCTCAGTGGCTTACCTAAATCACTCACTTGTTAGTGTGGTACTCAAATCGTTTTATTACCAAAAGGTTTCTTTTTATACTTTTCGATCTTTCATATAGTTTTTGAGATCTTAAGATTTTCTAATTCAACCTTCCAGTTTAGGGAGCTATCTCCTAAACCTTAGTGTCATAAGCAATAATTCCTTTGCTCATGATGCTTCCAAATCAGCTTTTTCGCAAAATCCATTTCCCTGTTTCTAATGTCGGACAGACCGACAAGTGCTATGGCAGAACCATAATTATAGTCTTTGTTAGTTAATGCTAACAGGGATTTATCTGGGTTGCTATCCTTGCTAAAGGGTAGTTGTAGCTTAAGCAAAAACCCTTGCTTAAGTGTGCTTCACAATCTGGCAGTAAGGCAATCAGTTGTACCTCTGTTATATTGCCGGTCATACCGACAATATACATAGCAAAGTCCTTAGTCTCTAATTCTTGTCAGTAAGTTTGTAAGTGTTAAGTTAGACTTTTAGCTTTGCTAACTTAGCTGTAACTTAAGCAAAAATATTATTTTGTTCATAATATAATGATGCAGCAAACTTTTCTTTTTGTAACCTATCCTATTTTCTGTTCCAAAATCTGAAACTGTAGTATTAGTCAACCTTATTTCTTAATTAGTTAGTGTCAACAAGTGTTGCTGTTGGCTATTGTCCTTATTTAAGTTAGATATAGCTTAAGCATGTTGTTCATTATGCATTAAGATATTCATCATGCATTCTCTTCCAATATTTTGCTTTCTGCAAGTTTTCTTGATTGTTCATTGGATTTTTTGTCTTTTAGATTCTGGTTCTTCTGAAGTGGTTGAGTCTATTTCTAAGCAGCAAGAACCTGAACAAGAGGTTTATTATTACCAAGGAAAGCATCCTCTTTGCACCATGTTGATCCCAGAACTTTTGTACTGTAGATTTCCAAAATACAGTGACACTGTTGCATGCTAATTTTCTAAAAAATATTTGTGATCTGTCAATAGTTAGTTATAGCCTAACACTTGTGGCTTATCTTTAATCTGATCATACACTCAAAACTTAAGGTATTGCCTTTATACTGAAATACTTAGTTTCAAAATTTGCTTAGCCATGCAGTTTGTAGAATGTTAGTGTTTGTCAAGCTTATCTTGTCAAACTTGGGAACATTAAATGAATTTCATTTATTTTGATTCTTTGTTCGGTCTGTTTAAAACAAAAATGAAAACAAACTTTGTTTGATAAAACTGATTCTAGATCTAGACAAGTGAATGCTAGTGATGGTGCCATAGTGCACGAGATTGGGAAATGTGGGTGTCTTGTCTGGGTCGATTAAGGACTGAACATTGATCGATTTATTCAAGCTAGCGTGCTTCCACACGCGGTGTATGGTATTTGTTTGGTTAAGTAAGAGGTTGATGCTATTGAGTTGGAAAAGCAGGGGTAAGGACATATGTGTTTGATCTCATATCGGTATCATATGTTCTTAAAAGGGTGAGGGCGTACATCGTTCCATCACATGTACGTACCTTAAGGGCTCCGATTGCGATCTAATATGTGCACCTAGCATGCCTCTACTTCTGTCATTTAATTTTTGTCGATCGAATCGGCTTTCGGACTAACATGTGTACCCCGGTTGGCAGGTTCTATTAGTAACTTGAACTAAGCGGAATCAGTCACACATGGGTATTCCACTCAATAGTGTCAACTTGTTGAAGAATACCAAATCTTAGTTTACCCGGCCGGCATACCAAAGGAAGTGTGCTATTATTCCATAGGCTTACGGGCTAACTAATTCGTGTGGGTAAAGATGTACACACTTGTAGGGTTAAAACTATTCGAATAGCCGTGTCCACGGTTATGGACAACGCTTGAATTGAATATATCTCTGTATAGGTTTTGAAACAAAACTTTGTTATGGGTACTATTGCGGCATGAGGGGTATTCATGCAATGTTTTGCTGGTGGTGGATAGCCACTTTGATTTTTGTTATTATTTATGATTACATTCTTTTCTACTTACTGTTTTAGTCCAAATTTGTTTATAAAATCGCTTTGTCAAAACTTAGTAAGTGTAGGATTAAGATGTATTGCTTTGTACAAAATTAAACCCCATTATAACCTTCCTGTTGTCAGCCTTAAGCATGTATAAATTCTAATCCTTTGAATAGGTTCTATCAAACACCTTCTTTTAGTAGTTTGTGTAAGTCTTGCGAGTACCTTCTGTACTCAGGTGCTATAACCTCTTGTTGCAGGTGAGGATGGTTATTTATACGAGATGCCCGTTAGCGCCGATCAGGGTGACGCTAACGAGTGAAGCTATTTCTATCCTCCACTCAATAGCCTGAGGGTGATGGGGGCCATTGGTGGCTTTTGCTGTTTATTCTAGTTTCCGCTGTTAAATTTTTGTAGTGACTATGTGTCACCTGGGTTGGTAGAACCAACCGAATTTGTAAAGTTTTGTATGTATTAATATTAATGTATGCCTTGTATGTGTGGTACAATGTTGTTTAAGGATATATGTGCAATAGTCACTGATCCTGAGAACTATTGCAAGGCATATATCCAAGAACCTGAAATTTGGATTTGCTCCCTGTTACTATTATGCTTCTGGTATAATTTTTAATGTGGGAACCGAACTGTTTCTTAATTAAGAATTATACTTCTAGTATAATTTTAATTTGGCACATTTCCAATATTCCGGGGACCTCACAGTTTCTCTCTCAAATCCCCAAATTTTTTTTGTCTGTTGCATATGTAGGTAGACTTGAAGATTGATGAATCAAATCCCTATTTTTTTTGTCTGTTGCATATGTAGGTAGACTTGAATATTGATGAATTGATTATTGATCGGTACTCACATATTTATGGATATTTGAGGGCACAATATCTATTAGTGGGGTACTAAATTTATTATATTGTATATTTTCAATTTGTTCTCTTTCTATTTGACATTCCAATAATAAAAGATCAGTAGATGTAGTTTTGATATGCTTATGTTGTGCTATAGCCTTAATCGTAGAACTCTTTCTTTATTTTCATCCTAGATTCGCCGCTGCCTTTGACTTACAGAAAGAAATTTACAGAAGTTGCTGCAGAAAGATCGCGAGGAAGAAACGGATAGCTGCTATCTGTCTTCCAAAAAGCAAACTTGCCTTACGGAGGTACCGCTGAAGGTACAGCAGAATTTAAACCAGGCATTCATTTACTTGGAGCATAAGAACAGCGACGAGCACATTCATATATTTTAGCCTGCGACATACATGACACTTGAAGTGATGATTAGTTTAGTAAATTTGACTGGAAATAGATGTCATCTCTACCATCTCGACCATAGATGATACCGCCTGTTGTCATGATCTCATGGGCATCATATCCATGTATTATGGGTCCGCATCTAGGCCCTCTGTTATTGAGAGTGAACTAGTTTGATGGTGCCAATACATTTTTTTTTTCTAAGACCCGGCAGGGCCGACTATTGGTGAGGAGAAAAGGAGCACGGAGGAAGGTAAATCTCAAGACGGATTAGGCGACTAAGGGAGGGAATGGGACAACAGAAGGGCTCTACCGTAGAGCCTCTACGAGAGGGCCATGCGAACACTGGCCGCCCCCGCTTCTGCCCAGTTGTAAGCTTCCGATTTGATCAGAGCCACCACTTGGTGGACAGAGGAGAAGCTCCGTCTGAAGATGTGTTGATTTCTCTCCTTCCAAATCAGCCAGCAAATAAAATATTAGCAAGGACTTGGTTTCTTTTCTCTGCTGGTTATAGGCACCGGCAATGACGCTCTGCCACCAGGCGGTTAGATGATCCTCAGCAGGCCAAGAGGAGGGATGAAGATGGACACAGCGACTCCAATCTGCAATCTCCCTCCAGATTCTTTTTGACATGTTGCAACCCCGAATGAGATGACCAACAGTTTCCCAAGTATGGCCACATAATGCGCAGAAGGGGAAGTGTGGCCATCCTCTAGCAGAAAGACGATCAGACGTCCACACTCTGTTTTGAAGGAGCAGCCAAGCAAAGAACTTACAGCGCGAGGGTGCCCAAACTTTCCAAATGATTTTGTTAGAAAAATAGGGACAAAGAAGACACGAATTTTTACATGAAAAACCCTTGTGAGAAAAATCACGAGCACCAATCGGCGATTATCACTATATGAGGAGCGATTACAAAACGCAGGGAATTACAATGAGACGACCATCTCCCGTGCGGCTTACAAGAGGTATATAAAGGGGTAAAAAGACTTAGAGTCCAAGTAGGAAACTAATCCGCTAATATGCATATTCCAGATACGTTCATATTAGAAATTCAGATCACATACGGATCCAAATATTAACAATCTCCACCTTGAGACAAATTTCCTCTTGTAGCAAAATAAAGAATCATCAATCACCAAATGATTCACCAATAAGATAAAAATCACAGTGCGCCAACTAGTCACTAGGACTAAACTTTAACACCAACTAAGCTTGAGCAAAACTCAAACTTAATAACAGGAACTGGCTTTGTCATCATATCAGCAGGATTATCATGAGTACTTATCTTACACACCTTGACATCACCTTGAGCAATAACACCTCGAATAAAGTGATATCTCACATCAATGTGCTTTGTTCTCTCATGAAACATCTGATCCTTCGTAAGGCATATAGCACTTTGACTATCACAAAATATAGTAGTGCAAGAATTATCTCTACAAAGCTCGATGTACAAACCTCTCAACCAAATAGCTTCTTTACAAGCTTGAGAATAGCTATATATTACGCTTCAAGAGTTGATAAAGGCAACGATAGCTTGCAAACTTGCCTTCCAACTAACAAAGACAACCACCAATAGTGAAAACATAACCTGTTAGAGACCTTCTCTTGTCCAAATCACCGATAATTAGAGTCAACATAACCAACAAGTTCATCTCTAGAATTCCCAAACTGCAAACAAGCATTAGAAGTGCCACGCAAATATCTGAAAATCCACTGAACTGCTTTCCAATGCTCTTTTCCAGGATTAGCCATGTATCTGCTGACAACACTCAATACATGAGATAAATCAGGACGAGAACAAACCATGGCATACATAAGACAACCAACTGCACTGGAATATGGAACTCTAGACATGTACTCAATATCATAATTTGACTCAGGACATAAGGCTGAAGATAATTTGAAATACGAAGCTAATAGAGTACTCACTGGTTTTGCATCATGCATATTAAAACGACGAAGAACTTTCTCAATATAACATTTTTGACTAAGGTATAACTTGCCAGATTGTCTATCTCTAATAATCTCCATGCTAAGAATTTTCTCTACTGCACCTAAGTCTTTCATCTCAAATTCATTACTCAATTGTGCTTTCAGTTTTGCTATTTCGACTTATCTTTTGCGAAGAATCAACATATCATCAACATAGAAAGTAAATAAATAGTTGAACCATTAACATCTTTAAATAAACACAGACTATCATAATCGGACCGCTTAAAGTCATGAGAGAGCATAAAGGAGTCAAATCTCTTGTACCATTGCCTAGGAGATTGCTTCAAACTATAAAGAGATTTTTTAATCTACAAACAAGGTGTTCTTTTCGGGAGTAACAAAACCCTCGGGTTGGTCCATATAAATGTCTTCTTCAACTCCCCATGTAAGAATGCGGTTTAACATCTAATTGCTCAAGTTCATAATTATGCATAGCCACAATCTTTGAGTAAAGTGCGAATAGAACTATGCTTCTGGCGGGGAAAAGACATCATTAAAATCAATACACGGAATCGACTATAACCTTTAGCAACCAATCTTGCTTTATACCTTCTTGGTTCGATGAAGAAATACCTTCCTTTCTTTTGAAAATCCACTTGCAATGAACAGGCTTCTTCTCCTTTGGCAATTTCTTTAATTCCCAAGTGCCATTCTTTTCAAGTGACTCCATTTCATCATGCATGTCAGTTATCCACTTATTACAATAAGTGGAGTTAATAGCCTCAGAGTATGATGAAGGTTAAGATTACCTTCAATTTCTTACGCCACACTCAAAGCATAAGCAACAATATTAGTTTCTTCAATCAACCTCTTGGGTGGATTAATCTCCCTCCTAGGCCTATCAACTGCAATAGACCGTTGTGGTGGCTGCTCAATAATAGGAGTGTCATCAACAATAGGTGCATCATGAACAACAATATTTTCCTTATCTGATGTGTTATTTAAACCAACAAAGTGATCCACTTGAACACTTGAATTATGCTCACTCTCAACAGGAACATTAGTGGGTAGTTTATCATGAAGCATAGTAGATTCATTCAAGACAATATTTCTTCTAATCACAACCTTCCTTGTTTCAGGATTCCACAACTTATATCCTTTAACACCAGTTTATAATCAAGAAAGATGCATATGACTCTAGACTCTAATTTTCCATTATCAACATGAGCATAAGCGATCTGACCAAAAACTCTCAATTCTAAATAATTTCTTTGAGGGAACCGACCATACCTCAATTGGAGTCTTCTTTTCAATTGCAAGAGAGGGTGACCGATTAATAAGGTAACAAGCGATTAGGCGGCTTGACCCAAAAATGTCTATGCAAACTGCATTTGACAACATCTGCAGACCTGAAATAATGGTCTTGTTCATACGCTCGGCTACACCGTTTTGTTGAGGAGTACCGGGAATGGTGTAGTGCCTAACAATGCCTTGATCTTGCAATATGATTCAAATTCATCGTAACAGAATTCCATCCCATTATTAGTGCGAAGTTTCTTTACCTTTTTTTCAGTTTGCATTTCAACCATAGTATTCCACTCTTTAAATGCTGAAAATGCTTCTGATTTATGCTTCAAAAAATAAGGCCACACTCTTCTAGAGTAATCATCAATAATTGTTAACATATAATGAGCACCTCCTAGAGATGTCTTCCGAGATGGCCCCCATAAATCAGAATGCACATAATCCAAAATACCTTCTGTGGTATGAACTGAGGTATTAAACCTCACCTTCTTGTGTTTGCCAAACACACAATGCTCACAAAATTTTAGCTTACCGATGCTATGTCCATCAAGGAGTCCTCTCTTGCTCAATTCTGCCAAACCAATTTCACTCATATGCCCAAGGCGCATATGCCAAAGATTAGTAGCATCGGAATCAGATAATGAACTTGAAATTCCAGCAACATTACCTAATATTGCAGTACCTCGCAGATGGTACAGATTGACAGATTTAATATCTGCTTTCATTACAACAAGAGAGCCTTTTGATAATTTCAAAACTCCACCTTCACCAGAATACTTGTACACTTTACCATCAAGAGTACTCAAAGAGATGAGGTTTCTTTTCAAATCTGGAATGTGCCTCACATCTGTCAAAGTTCTGGCAATGCCATCAAACATCTTGATCTGAATTGAACCAATTCCTGCAACCTTACAAGATGAGTTATCACCCATCAACACAGTACCACCTTCAACAGGTTCATAGGTGACAAACCAGTCCCTATTAGGACATATATGAAAGGTACAGGCAGAATCAAGAATCCATTCATCATTGGTCTTAGCACATCCAGCAAAAGCAACATGAACTCCTCTATCAAAACTATCATCAGCAGTAAGAGAGGCATTACCTTCATCATCTGGTTTACCTTTTGTCTTATAATTGCCAGTTCTCTTTTCTTTATTTTGCAGCTTCCAGCATTCAGAGATGTAGTGCCCACTTTTCTTGCAATATTTGCACGACTTGTACTTGCCTCTGGATTTCGACCGGTTCTTGTAGCCGTTCGAACTTTTGCCTTGAGATCCATTGTTTGAGTTCTTCTCCTTTTGCCTGTCACGAACAAACAAGCCTTCTCCTTTTGGACTTGAATTTTCAAAAGGTACCATCTGTTTCATCTTCTCCTTAGCATGCAAAGCTTCATAAACTTCATGAAGAGTGAGAGTATCTCTACTATATAATATGGTATCTCTGAAATTTGAAAAAGAACTAGGCAGGGAACACAAAAGAATAAGACCCAAATCCTCATCATCATATTTTACCTCCATCGACTCAAGGTCGGAAACGATCTCCTTAAACAACGAAAGATGATCAAGCACTGATCCTCCTTCTTGCAATTTGTGAGAGTACAACTTCTGCTTGAGATGCATCTTGCTGGTCAGATCCTTCGTCATGCAAATTTGTTCGACTTGACCATAATCAATTTGTCTTCTCCTTCAAAACCTCCTGTAAAATATTTGCAAAATATTATTTGATAGATGAAGGTGAATCTGAGATAAAGCCTTACGGTCTTTACGCTTCTCATCTGCAGTCCATGCGATAGGTTGTTTCTCAAACCCTTCTAACGCATCATCCAAATCCATCTGTGCCAACACAGCCCTCATCTTCACTTGCCACAACGAAAATCTTGTGTCTCGACTCAGAAGTGGAAGATCATACTTCAAAGTCGCCATGAGGAATAAATCCTGAAAATTGCTGGTATTGATCTGTGTAAACCTAGCAAAAATCACGACCTCTTTGGTACACGTTCTGTGTACGCAAATCAAATATCTTTAAATATCCTGGTATGGTATGCTTCTCAGGTGGACGAAGCAAAATTCACTAAACGTTTGCTTGGTGATTCAATCGGCAGGACACAAGTGAATAAAGAAAGGATTCTTGGACCTTTTGTTCAATCGGTGATTGATTGAATAAAGAAAGAACCTTTTTTTTCTTTGGAACCTGTGCCGGCTTGAGGCTCCTACCGTGTTGCAGTTTGCTCTTGGACGTGTGCTGCTGGAGACAAAGTCGACCGTGCTGGTTGGTCGTTCGGCTCGCGCTGGTGTCAGACCATAGGACGATCGATTTCTGGCGACGCCGATCGATGCGGTGCGTGACGGAGCGGACTTGACGGCGCTCTGCTTGGACCGAGATGACGCGTACACGCGCACGCTGTCGCTTGCTGTTGGTGCGCCGAGGAGGACGGAACGAGCGGCTTGGACGCTCGCGCGCACAGACCAAGGCGGCGAAGAACGCGTAGACGCGCTGCGCGACGGGAGATCAAGCCGCGCTCCCGAGACGACGGCGGCGGAATAGATCTGAATTTTTTTCTTCGTATCTCTCTAAACCCTAATTACTTGTGCTCTTATACCACTTGTTAGAAAAATAAAAACAAAGGAGACACGAATTTTTACGTGAAAAACCCTTGCGGGAAAAAACAACAGGCGCCAATCGGCGATTTCTATATGAGGAGCGATTACAAAATCGCAGGGGATTACAATGAGGCGTCCCTCTCCCGTGCGGCTTACAAGAGGTATATAAAGGGGTAAAAAGACTTAGAGTCCAAGTAGGAAACTAATCCGCTAATATGCATATTCCAAATACGACCATATTAGAAATTTGGATCACATACGGATCCAAATATTAACAGATTTTATTAAAGAGCGAGGAGAAGGAGCCTTTGAACTGCATTAGATAAGCAAACTTTGCAGTATACTCACCAGAGGCTGTTGGTGTCCGCACAATGGAACCATCCTCAGTCGTGAACAAATTGACATCATGGCTGATATAATCCCACAATCGGACGTACTCCTTGAGAAGACTGACCATGAGGTAATGGCAGATGTCCTTCACCCAATTGTTATCCGTAAGCGCTACAGCTACTGTTCTATTCTTTCTCTTAGAGGGCTTATATAGATCTGGAGCTAAATACCTTGGTGCCGAGCGCGCGCTCTTTTTTTTCTTGGGAAACGACTAGAATGCTGTTATTGTATTAAAGAGAGTAGTAAATCAAATATAAAAGTAGATAAAAAAAGAAAAGTAAATCAAATACAAAAAGGTATTCTCCAAGATCGGTATTCTCCTTAATGTAAATGTCCATTCATTCCTGAAATTCTAAAGCCTATATGGTTTAGTCTTATATTGCCTAGCCAAGTGGTGGGAGAGCGATTTATAAGATAGGGTTCTTGCTACCACTTGAAACATGTGACACATGACATGGGATAACATGAGAAGGACTATAGCTAAAGTCACACATACGTACGTACGCACACGCGTGTATATTCGCTTAGCAATCGCGTTACTTGTGACTTGCAATTGTGAACATGTCGTGAACTTACCTTTCTTTTGTTAACTGTGTATTTCTCTCTCCCCTTTTAGTCTGGTCAAACCAGTGTGGTCGAAATAAAGTGGTCGAAACATAGTGATCAGAAAATACTGGTCGGATCCATAGACCAATGTGGTCAAATAAATACTAGTTGGATTCATAGACCAGTGGTCGAAACACAGTGGTCGAATAAACACTAGTCAGATCCATAGACCAATGTGGTCGAATTAATGTGATCGAAATACATTGGTCGAAGTTGTAGACTAGTGTGTAATCAGGAACTGATAAAGAATGATTAATTACCATTAATTGGTTTTGAATTAACAATTACCAGTGATTTAATATGTGTTTTATTATGCAGTTACTAGAGAGTAATTGCTTCGACCTTAAAAAGATCTGGAGACGTCCAGACCAAGAATAAATTGATTCACTTCTATGTTCTTCTTCTTTCTCATTGTTCTATTGTGCTGGATAGTTGTGATGTCGAACTAAGACATCTCTTCTTCTTGGCATGCACCGGGAAGAAGGTTGAGTGGGTATCTTCGAACCATTGTCGTAGAGTTCATCTGCACGGGCAGCAATAAGGTTTCTAGGCAACATGATCTTTCGACCGCTTGCTTTTATTGCTTCATCTCGTTCTGCCTTGCTTGAGTCTCTGCCGCTTCTGTTGTTCATCAAGCCCGGCTGTAAGTTGGTTGTGTGACCAAACTATTCTGTTATAATCATATTATTGCGTATATTTAGAAGTGCAATGAGTTATCTGTTGTTAGTATTGCTTTATGCATCTCTAGTTTTATGTGATCTTTGCCTCATAATAAAATCTGCAATTAATATATTGTCGATATTTCCAACACCTTCACCGTGTATGCATCTTGTTTTTTGGGGAGTAGTAGTAGCACCACCATGGCCCGGTTTAGACAAACTTCTTTTTTATTAATTAACCTTTTTTAATTTTATTTTAAAGTTAACTCCCACAAACTTTATTTCCAATTCTAACCCCTTTAGTCACGTCACCACCCGTGGCGTGATAAAACAACATTGTCACGCTATAAGATAAGTCCGCTAAAATAGCATTTTTTTATCACGCCACTGGTAGTGGCGTGACCAAACAACACTGTCATGCCACGGGTGGTGGCGTGACAAGAGCTTGCCCAGATACGGGATGACGTGACAGTGTTGTTTTGTCACGCCACGGGTGGTGGTGTGACCAAAGGGGTCAAAATTGGAAATAAAGTTCGTGGGGGGTTAACTTTAAAATAAAATAAAAAATGGGTTAATTAATATAAAAAATTCTCCAAGGTTCCCTCTAATAAATCATACATGCTATGGAAAACATCCATCACCTCTTGTTTGATTATGTCCCAACAGGTTTTATAAAAAAAACAACTCCGGTGAAACCGTTTGGCCCTGGTGCCTTCTCCGCCGATGAGAGTCCGATGGACTTTAGACTTGTGTGAAGTATGTACTTTTATTGAAATTTTTGTAGCTCCACTGTTGCTTCGAGGTCGAGAAGTGGAGCTACACCTTGAGATATTCTGTTGAAGAAATTGACCAGTGGGTCCGGATAGCTCATGGACCACTGGCGGGTAGGGCAGGAAAAATAGTTTGAGGCTTGTGAGCCAGCTCGGCTTGGGCTCATGAAATTTCAAGCCAAGCCAAGCCCAGCTTCTAGCTCGCAAGTTTTTCGAGCTGAGCTCGAGCCCGCTTGCGAGTCGCTCATTCTCAAACTGCCTTATCCCCTTTGGCGATTTTTTTACCAAGCGGCAAGCGCCTTGCCCAACTCTTCGCTCTGCTTGACTGCTTCCATTCCTTCCTCCTCTTCCCCCCATGGCCTCCTCCTTCACCATGTCACTCCGCTCGCTCCCTCGCCAGTTGCCGTGCCCACCGCCAGCAAGCCATCGACACTTCCTCCACAAGCCCACCCTAGCCTCCGCCCCCTTCCTCATCCAACACTCCTCCTTTGCCCGACCTTGACCTAGCCTCGCCTCCTCCACCTCTACCCCACTCCCTGTCTCATGTCGCCTCCCCTCACCTCGCCCGCCTCGCCTCCTCCACCTCCACCCTGCTCGCTGTCTCACCCCCCCGCCCTATTTGCCTAGCTCCACCCACCGTCTCCCCCTCGTCCCGCTCGTTGTCTCCAACTCCGTCGCCACCCTCGACATCCTCCACGCCGCACATGACTCACGTACTCTCATCCCGTCCCTCTCCAAGCCACATGAAGCCGTTGTCTGCATGACTCGCACATTGTCGGGACCCAAAATATGTAATTCTGGACCCTCTGTGTATAATGCACTAGTCCAGGATCACGCTAGTGCACACAGTGTCAACATAGGTGAATATCGATCCACACAAGCGATTAATAACATAAACAGGTAGTTTGATAACAAATAAGGGTTTTGACCTTATGGTCGAGTTTACAATTATTAAGCCACGCAGGGCTAGCAAGAAATAAGATAGCAGCGGAACGAGAAACTTCAGCGGAATCCCATCAATTCACCACAGGCAACTGACTGGGATCAAGACCCTACGATCAAGCACCTTCGATGAACTCCTCCTCTTCTGTTGCATGTTTTACAACAAGCATAGCACACACCGTACTCGCAAGTCATACCACAGAAATGCAATTGTAGATGCAGGCTTATTCCAAAGGAATGGCTTCTGTGGTTCTTTTGCATAAATGCAACATTTGCAATTTAAATACAAGTAATAGATTGAAAACATAAGTAAAACAAATAGACAATAATAATTTGACAGTTTTATTTCACAAAGACACATAGTCTAACAAGTTATTCACATAGCCATATGACTTAGGTCACACAGCTCCCTTCCCAAGGTTTTGTGAAAATCTACCCCTCGTGTGAAATCACCGAGCATGTCCATGACCGCGGACGCGACTATTCGAATAGATTGTTTAACACTCTGCAGAGTTTGTACACTTTACTCACAAGATACAACTAGTGTAGCTAGCACTAGCCGTAACAAAACAGTTCAAAAACTTCATCTTAACATTGACACTCCCAGTGTGCTTACAAACCGTCAGACAACCCCACATAGGAAGTTAGTCCAGCACACACCGTTGGACAGGGACACGGCGAACCGCCCGGTGATGTGACTACCTGGTAGCACACCTCCACCCATGCACATAGCCTAACCTACTACCTGAGTAATCAATGCCAAGACTCCATAACTTACTAAGTTAGGCCCGTCCCATACCAGGCATGTGGTTGTACGAATGGCTCAAATCAATGGCGCACAAATTTAAGTCCTTAATTGACCAAAGCAAGATTTCCAAATAAACTATAAATCCCTATGCACACAGGTTATTAAGCCCACGCACATAGCTCCACCAAAATATCACACAGTCCACTTGCCTCCATCTAAATCCTTTCCCACCCTGTTGGTTAAGTGCAACATATGCCATCAACGAGTAATAGCACATAGAGCACACAGTTTCTATCACATAGTTCCATAGTCACTTAGTCAAGTTTATATTTGCAACTACATGAGATGATGACTCGTAGCATGGTTAAGCAAACTAATCGCATCTAACCAACCCACGTTGGTAATACAATAGCACCAACTAAATAAACCAAACTAGGGTGACAAAAGATTATGGCATACAATTCGACAAGGAGGTCATAACAAATTGGAGATTAACTAATCCCAACAGCATTGAATTAAATAATTAAAGTAAATGCAATAATTTAAATCAATATAACCTTTGAAAACTGGGTTCAACATGATCAAAGGTATAACTTGCCTTGAAAAAGGTCTTGGTATTGATCTTGGTCTTGAGATGCTCCTTGCTCTTCAAAACCTCCCGAGGTATCAACGTCTACTCGCAAACGAAACAAACAAACAAAACAAAATAAATAAAATAGAGGCAAAACAAACTCCAAAAATTAAATAAAAATCTCAGATAGGTAGATCTTGAATTTAGATGAATTTAGAAATTTGAATGGGCTCAATCGGAGTTCGGATGCAAAAGATATGGGCTTTGGAAGTTGGAAATCCAAAGAAAACCCTAAAAACTGATTATTCCGAATTTCCGAATTATTTCTTAAAAGAAAAATCGGATTATTGCGCAACGATGACGTCAGCGCTCGGAATTAAAGAATTAAAAAGAAAATCTGACACGTGGGGCCCACATGTCAGTGAGATGGCTCACGGTGAACCAAGTTCATCGAGTCAGATGGGGAGATGGAATCTGGACCTGCCACGTGGCGCTGACGAGGCGATGACGCGGGCGACACGCATGCACAAATCTTTGTTGGGCGACTACGTGGCGGCGGCCTCGGCGGCGGGTGGTGGCGCCGGAGGCGAGGGTCCCGGCGAACGGCGGCGACTCACCGGCGGCGGATGCTACAGGGAGGTAGAGGAGGACGCGGGGAACTCAGGGGTGGCCTCACGGGTGCTCGAGGACAAATGTGGCGGCTGGCGGCGAGGTAGAAGCGGCGGGGCTTCGCTTGACTTAGCGGCGGCGGTGCTAGAGAGCTTCTCGATTTAAGCGAAGGTGACCACAGGGTTCCTCCTTTCGTCGCGATGTCGACGGTGCGAGCGGCGAGACTCCGGCGGCTTTGGGTGCGACGAAATCACTCGTCGGAGCAAGCGGCTCCAAAACCCTTAAAGGCCAAATTCCGGCGACGCAAGGGCTCGAGAGGGGCGGTGGTTTGAGGGTTTGGGGTGCGAAGCGGCAGTGATCGGCGCCCTTTATAGGGTCCGGGAGCGCGGATATGGAAACGCCCAAATCGTGCCCGAGATGAACACGAAAACCAACCGAGGGAATATTGGAGATAAGAGGCGAATCGGGATAAGATTTCAACCGAAACGATTGCGGGGGAGATAGAGACACGATTTGACACGGTTTCTAGAAGAGAAGCGGTTGGAAACTCCATTGCCGTATCGAGCTCGGAGAGCTCCAATGGCGGCCGCGATGGGAGCCCTGCGGAGAAGAACCCGAGTCGGAGACGACGACTCCGAGCGGGCCCACCGGTCAGAGGCACGGAGCGAGGGCGCGCGCGGCGAGCTCGGGGACGTTGATCTGACCGTCCGTCGCTGATCCAACGGCGGGGATGGGGCGAAGGCCATGGCCGGGCCGAGGGCCGCATTTAAAAGGAAGGAACTGGTCAAGGATTTGACCCAAAGCCATTCTTGAGATTTTAATAGTTTTTCTTTTTAAGAAAATACCAGAAATTCAAATAAGCAATAGAAAATAGCAAATGAACTTGGAAAAATTCTAAAAAGATCTGAAAAATATATCTAAGCCCAAAGAACCCAAATAAAATAGTTTTGACCATTGTTCATGTTGACTTTAATCATATTAAATTGTTTTGATGTACAAAGTCCATATTAAGCTTTTGATTTAAAAACAAATAAAATCCAAATAGTGAATTTTCTCCTACTAACTATTTAAAAGATTTTTAAGGCTCAGAAAAATTGGGATGTTACAGACGCCCCTCGCGATTCCTCTTAGAGGGTGGGCGGTGGAAGCTTCCTGAGCGGTAGCGCTTCTTGGTGAATGGTGGTCCTGTGCCGTCCCAGCGCCCTTCGCGATCCCCTCTTCCACAGCCGGCAGGAGCTTCCACGGTGCGCCCTTTTGTTCCTGGATAGACGCTCATCACATCCTCTCTTCCACATCTGGTGAGGAACTTCCTTGGTGGTAGCGAATCCCTGGTGGTCCTAACTCGTGAGGGCTCGCAAGCCAGCTCGGGCCTTCTTTCGAGCCGAGCCGAGCCAAACTCTTGGCTCATGCTCGAAACGAGCTGAGCCGAATTTATTGTTCAAACAAGCCTAGCTCGAGCTGGCTCGGCTCGACTTGTTTGCGGGCACCTCGAGGGCGCGAGCAGGATGAGGTCAACGGACGGACCCTCCCCGATGCATCGATTGCCGAAATGTTGGAGTGTGCGCCCTTCTCGGGCAATGAACCCCGCCTGCACCTCCAGTTCTCCACACCGTTGCGGCGGCCAGATGATGTCGGTCGTAGTGGTGAGAACGACAACGGCTCGGAGATCTATTCCGGCGGTGATTTGGATCAGCTGCGGCTGGCCGCTCTGCCAGCCACTGATCCAGTATGGTGGCGTTGTCCTCCAAAGGAGTACGGCTATAGTGTAAAATTCTTGGATGGCACTAGGAAGCAGACGTACGGGTAGAGGATTACACCCGTACGCCCTGAATCCAGTATAAGATCTTTGACTTTAAGCACAAGCGCTCTATTAATTAACAGGGTTAATTCTTGATCATTAGTTGCATACTTGCACTCTTGGTATATACACACGTATATATAGTTACGTTGGAACAGAAATGACACATACGTATGTACGTACATAGACAATAATAGGACAATGATTGCAATATCACAAATCAAAAGGCGCTATTAGTAGTCAGACATACGGGTGGAGCGTCCCACCCGTACGGTCCGAAAAAGATTAATGAGCATCGGTGCCATTTATTTCGTGTGCTAATTAGTTCGCTTATGTCTTAGTACAAGAGCTAGCAATCATGCTGCATGCTCTCCTATTTATACGGGTGATACTAGCAACCCCGAGTGATGAGGCGTCCGAGCGGTTCGCTTCCTATCGAACGTATGTGTGGGATCATTACCCTTTTTCGACAGTTGCAACATTTTTTTTGTTGGACGCAGCTACGGCTCGTACGTCCGATACCGAGATTTTCATCGTACGGTTCGGCCACCGTTGGATTAAAGTAACGAAGGTTGATCAAAACAATTGACTCCCATCTGGTTAATTGATGTCCTCAATAGTGGCCCCACACCTCTCAGTTACTTGATTAATTAGAAGATGGTGTGGCCTATAGGAATAGGTCCCATCGTACGGTCCGAAAATGCAACATGTCTAGATAACGGTTGCAATATTTTCGTACAATGGTTGCAACATCCCCGAACAATGGTTGCAACATCCCCGGATAACGGTTGCAACATCCCCAAAAAATAGTTGCAAATACCCGGACAATGGTTGCAACATCTTAGGACAATGGTTGCAACATCTTCGGACAACGGTTGCAACATCCCCGGACAACGGTTGCAACATACCGGACAACGGTTGCAACATCTCCGGACAATGGTTGCAACATCACAAATCAAAACAAAGCATCTGGAAAAAAAACGCGTTGAAAAAAATTGCAACATCACCGTGAACAGTACGCAACATTTTTTTCTACAGATGCAACATTTTTTTCCTACAGATGCAACATTCCCGGACAATGGTTGCAACATCCTAGGACAACGGTTGCAACATCTCTGGACAATGGTTGCAACATCTCCAGACAACGATTAAAACATCCCCGGATAACGGTTGCAACATCCTTGGACAATGGTTGCAACATCCCCGGACAACGGTTGCAACATTCTAGGACAATGGTTGCAACATTTTTTTTCTTAGTTATAAGTCAATTTTACTGTCCATCAGTAGATTAGCCTTGAGATTTGTGCCATTATATTTGTAAAAAGAAAAACATGTAGTCAGAATACATCTTGAGAAGTCCAATCAAAGTTTTGTAAGTGTTGTACGTTCTTATGGTATTAAAAACGTATTATTCAAATATACGTTTAGCTAAAAGTATTTTTTTTTGTGTGAGCCAATCGTTTTAACCTTATCTCTATACAGTCGTTTTAGCCTTACTGTACACGTGACTTAGTTCCCCAATGTACTTTCAGCTGCCTTGAACAAGATAGCAGACTAGCTGCTAGAGCGTCGAAGACTAGGTAGTCAAGTCTCCATGTGTACTGGCATACGGAGGCTGCCACCCAAATGGGATGCATTTCCGCCTGGACTCACCAGTGCATTTTTCGGTAGTACGATCGAGTTAAGCGTACGGACAGAATGTTTATATCGGATGTCTGCTGGTTAGCATTTTCCAAAATTCTTATGGTCTTGAACCTATAAAGTAGAAAACGAAGCTGCCTTGCGATATGCCAAAAACCCACGACATGATATGTATCCTTTGCCTTCCTAATAAATGGCCTGTGTCAAGTACTAATCGATGTTTTGTTGCAATCGTTGAGTAGGAACGAACCCGAGGACCGAGGACCGAGGGTAGACAATCCACTCTCTTGTAACCGTCTGTAGGGCTCTTTCTGACGAATAAGAAATCGAGGTAGCGAGGTTACGAGCCTTAATTAGTCAGAGAGACGAGAGATTGTCCTTCAAGCTCAGCCGAAACTCTTTCTGACGAATAAGGAGACTCTGATCTTTAGCTAATCGTTAAGGACTAACTTTGTTTATTTATGTCTTGATTGATAATAGATACATACTATCCTTTTCATAGACATCTATAAGGAAACATATCTCTAACAATCCAATCAGATAATAATTTGTCTACCTAATAGATAATATCAAATACCTAATAGATAAATCCCTAAATAATAAATGTTGTATAATATCTGAAGAATACTGTTCACACGGTGCTACAATGCTCTCGTTGCTACAGTACCTCGCCTGAATATTCGACCGTTAACAGGTTTAGACGGAAAAATTCGTGCACGGAACACTTCGGTGTAAAATAACTCAGATTATCCAGGAGAAAATGCTGATACAAAATAATCATCCCATTGTGGTGCCTTGGTACTAAGTTCCAAGTGCCATTCTTGAGGAGTGCATTGTATTCGACTTCCATTGGTTCTCTCCAGTCGGGATGCTCCAGTGCCTGAAGATGAGATATCAGCTCAGTGATGGCTGTAGCAAATGCTCTTTTGTTCAAGGAATATCTCACTGTCCCATCAGTGTGTTGCTTGGGCTTGACAATTTTGTTCTGTAGTCTTGTGCGACCGGGAAGAGCAGCAGACGGAGCATCATCTGGAGGCAACTCAAAAGAAGTGGACTCCTCAACAGCATCAGCAGCACCGGATATGTCAAACCTAGTGTTGGTTCCTAAAGTTGTTGGTAAAGCGACAACGGATGGATCATTAGTGTGAGTAGAACGAGTCTGAGTAGAATTTTCAGAGAAAGGAAACCGTGTTTCATCAAACACCACATCTCAGGATTGAGACACTTGTAACCTTTGAGTAGGTTACTGTATCCGAGAAAGATGCAAAGAGTGGAGCAAAAATCAAGTTTGCGAGAATTGTATGGACGAAGGTTGGGCCAACAGGTACAACTAAAATTGTGCAGTATGGAATAATCGGGAGAGGTGTTTTAGAGTTTATTTAGAGGTGTAGTGTGATTGAGAACACGTGTTGGCAATCGATTATAAGATAGCAAGATATAAGAAAAGCCTCATCCCAAAACCGAAGAGGCATTGATGCTTAAGCAAGGAGAGCAAAACCAGTTTCAACAACATGGCAGTGTTTTCTCTCAATGACACCGTTTTGTTGACTAGTGTGAGGGCAAGAGACTCTACGTGAAATTCCAACTGAGTTATAAAAAAAAATTATGAAGTTTTTGGTATTCGCCGCCCAAATCGGTTTGAACGCAGTGAATATTTGTGTCAAGAGTAAGTTCAACATTCTTTTGAAATGGGAGGAACACATGATAAACGTCATATTTATGTTGTAACAAATAGATCCAAGTGAATCGACTGAAATCATCGAGAAAACTAACATAATACTTAAAACCTCCAACATATGTGATTGTTGGCCCTCATACATCCGAATGAACAAGCTCCAAAGGATATATATGGACTCTCTGTTGGACCAGCTATGAGGAAGTTGACGGATCTTCGCTTGTTGACAAGCATCACAAATAAGATCTTTATTTGGCACAAAAGGAACTTTATTTGACTGAAGAATTGATGAAACGACAGAGAACAAAGGATGCCCAAGTCTACGATGCCATTATTCTGGAGTGAGCCTCACAATAGAGAGAGTATGGCTCGGCTGAGACGACTTTGTGTGCCGGCCACCTGGAAGGGGGTAAAGTCCCCCTTTACATGGTTCTTGATGAAGAACCATCTTTGTGTTTTGATCCTTTATACAGAAAAATTCAGGATGAAACTCTAGAAACACATTGTTATCACGAGCAAGTTTGTGAACAGAAACAAGATGTTTGTTTATATGTGGAACATGCAGGACATTATTGAGATGTAAAGGGTGAGATGAACTAGCAACAACAGAATGACCAACATGAGTTTATCGACAAACCTAATCCGTTTGCCACTTGAACCTGATCGGTTCCCTTGTAGTGTTCCTTCATTGATAGTCGACTCGGATCTGAGGTGATGTGGTTGGTGGCACCACTGTCGGCATACCAATTGGTGTCGATGGTGTAGTTGGTGGTGGCGGCAGCTGCACTTCGGGGTTCATCAACTTGATAGTTGTGATCAAAACGATGATAACATCACAAGGCCTCATGATCGAGCTTCCCACACACTTGGCAAAAAGGTCTGCCATTGGAGTTTGAGCCTCATCCTCCACCTCCGTCATGACCACGTTTGCGGCCATAACTTTTTTGCGGCATCTAAGCTTTCTACTTCTGCATTGTCTGCTGTTGATTTCTTGTTGCATTGTTGGCCAAGGAGTGAACCTGCATCGAATTGTTATCTTCTACCTGAAGGTCATTCTTTGCGCATAGAGATCAGTTAAGGTGATGGGATCTGCGCGAGTGGTTATCGACGTGATGAGAGCATCGTACTCTGATCCAAGGCCAACAAGCATGTAGCACACAGCCTCCTCATCCTCGAGAGGATGGCCGATGGAGGCCATGGTATCTGGAAGGATTTTTACCTTGCAAAAATAGTCCGTAGCGGACATATCCTTCGTCTGAAGATTTGTGAGATGCATGCAAATTTTCATGACACTTGGACGAGATTGCAAGGAGAACATCTTCTCCAATGCTTTCCATACCTCTGATGATGAGGTCATTCAGTGATGACAACAGCACGCTTAGCACCAACTAATCGTGTTGGAACCTCATCGTGTAGACAGGGTTCGACATCTAACGTGTCTCTCCTTTGGCTGTCTCAGTGATGAACGGGGCAGGTGCCAATTGAGTGACGTCCACATAGCCAACGAGGTGGTGGCTACGAAGATATGGAATCAATTGTGCCTTATAGAGAAGGAAGTTCTCCCGGTTCAGCTTGATGTTGATGAATTGGCTGAAGGACAATGGCATCAATGGTGTTGCGGTGGCGGTTCCAATTGACACTGATGTCAGGGAACCAGAGGAGGCAGAGGAGAAGGATGGACTTGACATTGTAGATCTGTTTTGGCTCTGATACCATGTAAAAGATTGTTTTGCACTGCACCCAAACCCAATGAGTTCAGTTCTCTTTATATAGACAATAAGAGATTACAAAGGATTCTAAGTTACAAATAAGAAGGAAGGAGATAAGTTTAGATCAAATACAATCGGTGATAGCAAGCACAATTGGTAACAGTCGATTCTTGCCGTGCCGGACTATTGCTGGACTATCTACCGAACCGAACATATATACCAAACAATATGAACTTTCCTATCTCTTTCAACACCTACCACATAGGCTCATGCACATCACCGCAATGTGTGTGTCGGTATCCGAGCTAGCCTGCCGGGATCCTCCACCTGAGAGCTCCTTCATTGTGTACTTTGGTTAACCACACCTCCTCTTCCTACAACCCTCCATGCATAGGTTTGTACTGCCTCCAAGCTCCACCTGCTCGTCGGTACCACGTGGTTGGTCCCACCACATCTTCCTTCTTCCAACAGCTCGCACATTCACCTTTGCGCCTGCTAGATTTTGCAATCATCTTTGCAGTTCTGCACATAACTACATATGATATCTGAGTACCTACCGTTGATGACACAGTTCCTTCTCCTGATCAGGATTTTTATCAAACCTCCCGTTGGTTGCTCTTCCTTGATGATTACCCATTAATCGATATCCTCAATTGCTCTAGATAATTTTCATGATTACCTGCCCTTTGCAAGTAACTCACATGACTCCACCTCGAAGTGATACCTCACAACCTTCGAGTTCAAGCGACCTCACGTATATTAGATTCTTCTTTAAGCCAGGAACATACCGAACTCTAATTAATGTGTAATGTGTTCCATTATACATCTCCAATGTATTCATTTTCACCTTAGTAATTGCATACTCCTTACAATCCGCTAAGTAAACAGTTCCATATGTCGGGCGTAGAGATCCTTTGTCAAACACCCCCCTTGCTGAACATATATAGAAGCAACAACCTAAATCTAATATCCATCCATGAGAAGTACCTGATTGATTGATGACTAGTACGTCTGAATCATCTTTCACTACCGCCACTGAGCATGCTCCCCTCATTTGCTTCAAACTTGGACAATCCTTTATCATATGACATTCATCGTCACATAGATAGCATACATGTGTGCCCTTGCTCTTGCCTTTCTTCTTCCTGTGAATTTTTGTTTTGCCTGCAACACCTATGATAGCCAATACTTGATCACCTGAGGATGAAGAATTAGATGACTTCTTTAAGGACTATGCCTCCAATAGATATGTCGTTGCCTCATTAAAGTTGGGAGTGCTTTTCATGACAAGAATATTCATCACCAATTGCTCCATGATAGTGATAGAGATGACGCCAATATGATGACATTGCCGTCCTTCTCAATTTTCTCATTTACACTAGTCAGCTGTGTGATAAGCTTGTTGAAGACATTGAGACGGTCAACGAACCGTATGCCTTCCTCTATGCGCAACCTGAAAAGTTGCCGCTTTAGCACCCATCGGTTTGTCTGCGACTTTGCGATATAGAATTCTTTTAAGTCACTCCATAATTTCTTAGGTGAATTTTCCTTAATCACCGAGTGCTTTACCTCATCAGAGAGACATAGACAGATTATACTGATAGCCTTCAGCTGCACCACCTTCCATTCTTCAACAGACGTCTTTTCCGATTTGTCCTCTTCAAGAGCATCGATTAACCTTTGCCGGACAAGGACATCCTTCACCATACATTGCCACATGCTGAAATTTTCTCCGTCGTCAAATTTCTTTGCTTGATTCCACGTCGTTGACATCGAACTTGATTTTGTGCCACCTGATGCTTTGCCAAACTTCTCACAAATCAGATTAATCTAGCCTTGGCTCTTATACCACTTGGTATACTCTAATACCCCTTCTTTTGCGCAGTAGCCCCCAGATCGGATTAGAGTTGCGAGATACAACATAAGTGTGTATGATATCAAGAACGAAGTAGATGAATCTCGTAGAGAGTGTTGGCCCAGCTTCTCTCTCACACCGCTTTCCTAGAGAAAACTCACACATGGTTATCACAAGGAGGAAGAAGACTCTCTGGAACACATGCGTTTGTTCGACGCAGCAATTCTCTCTGTATTCCTCTCTCAATTGAAGACAAAGATTATAGGACCTTAAATAGGCACACCCGGTTGGTGGCCTCATCCCCTAAACTCACGTTGCCATGATCACACACACTAACAAACACTCTAACGCACGTATGTAGTAACAAGCCAACACACTCACTAACTCACACACTAACTCACACCATGCAAACACTCTAACGTGTGTTATGAATAGCAACTTGTATTATTAGGCGGCCAAAGAGCCAGTGTATATACACAAAGTACAAGAGGTGAATATGCATATAACCCCTCATAACAATGGAGAATAACACACTATACATATATCTCTAACACACCCCCTCGCCCCCCTCAAACTCATGGTGGATCAACAACACTGAGTTTGGAGAGGTAGAAGCCGTGCTGTGCTCGAGTCTGGGCCTTCATGAAGAAATTCGCTATCTAAAGCTCTGAAAGCACATACTGAAGAGCAATCACTTGATTATGCACACAAGACCTCATGAAGGAAGCATCAACACCAATATGCTTGGTGAGCTCATGCTTCACGAGGTCACGGCAACATCTTGATAACACTGTCTTTGTCGACAAGAGGGGAGTCGGTGTAGTGACAGAAACACCAAAATCCTCAAGTAACTACCGTAGCCAAGTAATCTCTGCTGTCAAGAGAGCCATGGCTCGCAACTCAGCCTCTGCACTCGAACGGGACACTGCAGTCTGTTTCTTCGTCTTCGAGGCAATGAGAGAACCACCAAGAAAAACACAGTAAGCAGAGATATACTGGCGATCAGAGGGATCGCTAGCCCAAGTAGCGTCCGAATAAGCCTGAAGCTGTAACGAGTTGGAGTGTGGAAAGAAGAGATGGCGAGAGATAGTCCCACAAAGGTATCGCAGAACTCGAAGAAGGTGGCTGTAGTGGACCTGAGTAGGAGCAGAGACGAACTGACTTAGAATGTGGAATGGATAAGTGATATCCGAACAAGTAACAGCAAGGTAGACAAGACTCCCAACAAGATGACGATAGCGAGTCGGATCAGAAAGAGGCTCGCCATCAGAGGGTCGGAGGTGAACATTGAGCTCCATGGGAGTCTCAATAGTACGCTGATCAGTGAGAGAGGCGCGATCAAGAAGATCCTGAATATACTTTTCTTGGGACATAAAAAAACCATCTGGAGTGGAAGTAACCTCAATCCCAAGAAAGTAACGAAGAGGACCAAGATCCGACATAAGGAATCGCTCACTAAGGCGAGCCTTGACAAAGGCAATGTACTCGAGAATCATCTCCTTAATGATCATATCATCAACATACAGAAGAAGAAGAGTCCGACCACGAAACGAAGTGTGGACAAAGAGTGCAGGATCATGATCACTAGCTGAATAGCCAGCAGAAGTGACCACAGAGGAGAAGTGCTCAAACCAAGCATGAGGGGCATGCTTAAGGCTATAGAGAGAGCGACGAAGGTGACAGACTATGCCCTCAGGAACAGAATGCCCAGGTGGTGGATGCATGTAGACCTCCTCACGTAACTCGCCATTAAGAAAGGCATTCTTGACATCAAGCTGAGAAACAGACCAGTGGCGAACAGACGCCACTGAAAGAAGAGTGCAGATAGTGGTCATGTGGGCCACAGGAGCAAAAGCCTCATCGTAGTCACGACCATGCTCTTACTGGAAGTCACGAGCAACAAGACACGCCTTATAGCGCTCAAGAGAGCCATTAGAGCGAGTCTTAATCTTATAGACCCACTTACATGTGATGGGATGAGAGTGAGATGGAAAAGTAACAACATCCCAAGTACCAGTACGCTCGAGGGCAGCAATCTCCTCGGCCATGGCATCTTGCCACTCGGGGTGAAATATGACATCCGTGAGGAGACATGTTCATGAGTAGCTGCACCAGCAAAACCAAAACGGGCAGGGGGCCGAATCGACTAGCGATCACGGAGGGCGTAGCGAGGAGAAGATGACCCATCAGGGGAAGATGGAGCATCAGGAGAATATGAAACATCAGAAGAAGATGGCTCATCTGGAAGATCCTCAATACGAGGTCGATGAGTATAGAAGAGAGGGGAAAAAGGTACTGTAGGGGGAGGAGCCTGAGGAGCCACCGGAGACGAAGCAGGCGGTGACAACGGCGGAGAGGCCACAGGAGGAATATGTGAAGACTCAGTGGGACGGGTAGACGAGGGCAAGACAGATATAGGTGTATCTGGAAAGGTAAAAAAACAGAGACTCCACAGAGGAAGTCGAAGGAGAGGCAGGACGTGGGTAGAAGGGATGAGACTCGTCGAAAGTCACATCCCGAGAAATCCGCATCCATCGACCAACAGGATCCCAGCACCGATAGCCCTTGTGCTCAAAGATCAGATCCCGAAAGACACACTCAACAGACTGAGCAGTTAGTTTGGTGCATTCTTGAGGGGCAAGGAGAACGTAGCAAACGCAACCAAACAGACGAAAGGCAAAGTAGTTAGGAAGAAGACCACAGAGACGCTCAACAGGGATCGCACCCTGAAGAGCAAAAGAGGGCTGGATGTTGACGAGATAGGTGGTAGTGGAAACAGCCTCGGCACAAAAGTGAGGTGGAATAGAGGCGGCAATCATCAGTGCACGAGCCATCTTAAGGAGGTGACGATGCTTGCGCTCAGCAACACCATTCTGAGCATGAGCACCAAGACAAGAGAACTGAGTAAGAGTGCCCTACTCAGCAAGGAAGTTGCGCAGGTAATGAGAGAGGTACTACGCCGTGAGTCGACGAAAGACACAAATAGGAGTGGAGAAGCGTAAAGCGAACCATAGTGGCTAATTGTTTATAGATAGACAAGGCCTCACTACGAGAAGACATGAAATATATCCAAGCGTGGCGAGAGAAATCATCTATAAATATGATATAATATCGATGACCCCTTTAAAACGAAGGGCGGGACCCCAAACATCCGAATGAACAAGATCAAATGAATATTGAGACACCAACTCACTATGAGGATAAGGAAGCTGAATCTATTTACCTAACTTACAGCCCTGACAATCTAAAGACACATCGCCTGAGACAGACCCCAGAAGGCCACGGACGACAAACGAGATCGACACATATGACCAAGACGGTGATGCCACTGCTGGAAAGAGCTGGTAGACGGAGTGGCAGAAGCGGAGAGACTGACGGCGACGGTGGCAGTGGAAGGAAGGTGAAGCCAGTCAAGCTCCCAGAGACGCTGTGAGTCAAGGCGTCGAGGGCCAGAACCAACCAGAGCTCCCGTGTGACGGTTCTGAACACAACAAGAGTTAGAGTCGAGAATGACCTGACAACCAAGGTTAGTAATCTGTCCAGCAGAAAGAAGCTGCATGGTAAAGCAAGGAACATGAGCAACAAAAGGAACATGAAAAGATGAGTTGCTAAGAGGTCCTCGACCAGAGAGCGAAAGAGAGGTACCATCGTGATAAGAACACTAACGGGAGAATCAAGAGGTGTAATGAATGACCAGTGGAAGAATCGAAGTCATGTGAAAAGATGCTCTAGAATCAAGAATCCACGGGAGGTACTGACCGTAGGGGTGGTTTCACGATGTTCAAGAGTTAGTAGCGAAACCTATCGAGGAGAACACAGGCGGCAAGCAAGCGTCGAAGTCTGGCTATCTCCTACTCAGTGAGAGAAACTGCTGAAGGAGTTGATGCAGACATCGATGTAGAAGCACTAGTGCCAGTGCTAGTAGAAGAACGGCGTGAAAGATGCCGCTGCTTCTTATAGCACCGGGACTCAATGTGGCTAACCTTGTTGCGATGGGAAGCGGTGAGGCGGCCACCACCACTGTGGTAGCCGTGGAGGAAGCGATGTCTTTGAAACGTGGAGCGATCGGTATAGCAGATGGACGAGCGACGAGCACGGAGGGGAGTGGCATCAGACCAGCACCACTTAGGTGAGTCTCCTCTGCACGTATCTTGGTAAGAGCCTCCAGGAGAGTGACACGAGGGTGGCGTGCAAGGAGCTAGGCACGCCTCTGCTCGAACTCAAGACGAAGGTGAGTAACGAAATCATAGACACGGATAGGAGCGACAGACAGCAATGTGGAGAGAGTCCAGCTGACGCCAGACAGCAGAGATCTGAGCGTAAAAAGCATCAACAGTAGCATCACCCTGCTGAAGAGAGTGCTCCTGACAGACCACGGACAGGTAGAGGGCATCACTAGAGGGGTCATAGTGCTGACGAAGGTGAGTCCACATCTGGAAAGCCGAAGGGAGTCCCACAACCTCAGAAGAGAACTGAGGCTGGACACTGGTGATGAAGACAGCAGCAGCCCGAGCGTCATCGTCGTACACTGAGTGTAGGTGGTCAGTCAATCCTTGTAGGAACCCAGAGCCTCTCGATGGCGAGGCGACCTCATCATCGACAAAGGCGGCGGCCTCGATAGTAGCCTTGTAGGTCGAAGCGGGGCGACATCGTAAACTCCGTCGGAGGAGTAGGGCAAGGCGGGCAGGTGACATCGCCAGAGAGGACGCCCTAGAGACGAAGATCACGCATGTGGATGCGCATGTGAGACACGAAGTCGGTGTAATTAACACCATCGAAGATCACCGGGCAGTAAGGGAGGGAAACGGTGCTCGACGACATTGTAACAGTGACCAATGGTAGGCGGCGCTGGACGGCGTGGTGACCAAGGCAACGAAGTCTAACGGGCGGCGCTGGATGGCGTGGCGGTTAGAACAACGTTGTTTCTTTTTCTTTTTTTTTCTTTCCCTTTTTCCTTACTTACTTACGGGCCGGCTCAATCGCTCGGCCCACACAAGCAAGCAACGCGCACCACCGGGGACTAGGGTTCCCGCGGCGGCGCAATGGCGATCCCTTCTGGCGGAAGCGGCAACATGGCGGCGGTCCCGTGGCGGCAACCCGGCGACAAAAGCGGCGGCGGCAATCCCGATCCGGTCCCGTGGCGCCGAGAAGGCGGCGGCGGTCCGTGGCGGCAACCTCGGCCCCAAAGAATGAGGCGGCGGCCCCGACGGCATCCCGCCGGCGGAGACAAGGCGGCGGAAAGCGAAAGCGGCTTCGTGGCGCGCCGACACCGGTTGAATCTGGGCGACCCGGATGGAAAACGACGACAGGCGGCACAACAACGACGGGAGCCGAAGGCACTCGCGGATGCGGCGGCAGCGATAGGAGCCGAAGCCGCGCATGGAAGCGAGGGGGAGAAGCCGTGGCGGTGGCTAGGGCGAGAAGAGGAAGCCGGGTGAGGCTAGGCGAGGAGAGGACAAGTTCTTGGCGTCAGGAAAGGTAGACCTAATTGGCTCTGATACTATGTTATGAATAGCAACTTGTATTACTAGGGGGCCAAAGGGCCAGTATATATACACAAAGTACAGGAGATGAATATGTAAATAACCCCTCATAACAATAGGGAATAACACACTATACATATATCTCTAACAACATGCACGTAGGCCACCAGCTCCATGCAGCCCACTAACTCAACTAATGCATGATACACTGTATTACCACTACATGACTACATGCTCTGGCTCCTTCGCATTTGTCTAGGATTTAGTTTTGTCAAGGGATCAATAATTTGAAGCATATTGCTTCATAGAAGAAAGAGTGCTTACACTGTTCTGTACAGTTCTCTCACTTGTTAGGTCACTGTGTAGCTTTGTATTTTTCAGTGTTCCTAATGCAGGCTGTGCAGTTTCTCAGCACAAAAGAAAATGGAGGGCATGGAATAGAATAGCCTTGCAAGAATCACAGTCCCATGCTACAATCACAAAAAAAAAGAGATAATTGGATGGAAGTGGTCCAGGAAAAATTTCAGATGAACAGGAGTGCCACTTTGGGGGCAAATGGCAAATGTAGAACTTTCTGATGTGGTCAATGTAATCTACATATTCTGTACTTTCTGAAATGCCATATGATCTAACATCTGAAGGAGATAGTGTCCAATCTAGATTATGTGGCACTTGAATGAGATAATAATTCAAGATTGGTTGGGCCCATGGATATCTTTCCAGCTGCAAAATTGCCTCAAAAGAAGTTCAAGCAAGTAGAATGGCACACTGGGAACTCAATGCAGCAACAAACTTTCTCTTGTCACTAAGAGGCAACCTCACAATAAATAACGCCATCCTTTCATCTCTTGGTGCTACTAATTTTCAAAAGGGATGCAGAACGAAGTACATTAATTTCTCTTATTGTTAATCTAGCTGATGCAAATTGCTATCAGAAACTTCGATATAAATAATGTTCTTGTCCACACCTAGGTTGTAGCAATGTTACACTTAGTTAATTGCATAAACATACTAGAATTGACTTCTTAGTTGATGCCGCCTTCGCACGAAATCGCCATTTGTTCTATGGAATATCTTTTTGATTATGTTCTCCTTTTCCTTCACTATGGCAAGACTGTTTTATGTTTGCACCTACCATTGGCCACACTTGTCAAATGACGTTTAAATAGTCTCTGAAAGTGCACGCTGAGTGCTGGTCGTTTCCATTTCTGTTCCTATACTGTATTTCTTAAATCATTGCAAAAAAATTATTAGTTTGGCCCACACCATCCTAGAAAAAGATCGGCCAGTTATCTGACAACACGACGGCTAGTTCCAATCACCTGATCCCAATGAAGATATGACCGAATTGAACTCATATGTTATTAAGATAAAGTGATAAGGACAAGCTGAAAGCAATCACATACTGCCATGAAACTTTTTAAAACAAACCTTACACTGATACTTAAATCAACAATTGCTTGGATTGGCACAAGATGATCTGAACAAAATGTATTGCTACCTGTCAGACTTCCCATCGGTTTGATAACTGAGATGAATATGAACTAAAGGTGATCAAATCTGACAGGAAACTGGGAACTAAATTTAACATGAGTAATAGTTTATGAGTAAATAATATGAACATTCGTCGACACACCTCATCATAATTTCTGAATTCTGATTGCCACAAAAGAGAAGCGGTCAAAATTATCGAGATTTTGGATTACCACAACCTATGTTACTTGCCATGTTGAAGTACACTGAAAACTACTGACGATTACCATCATAATAGTGAGATATCCTAAGACTGATAAGCGACATGAACATGAAATCCAGGTACTCCAATCACAAAGTAGCTGAAACTCAATGTGGAAAGACCTATGCTTCTTGAAAATAAAAGCATGATCATAACAGTTATCAGTATTTTCTAATAGCTTGGAACAATGAAGCCGCAGTAACATATATTACAGTTGAACTATAGTAACTACCAGGAACATTTAGGTATCTGAAAAGGAAGTATTCACTCAAAACTATGAATGGTCCCAATCCTGAAACATAAATTACGCTAGATTACTTCATGAGGGTAAAAAAATAAAACACATGTTGTAGAGACCATGTAGTTTAGTCCTAGTCTAGATGATGAATAATTGGCATCGTTGTCGAGGAGTTTGGGAAGTAAACTCTCAGTTTTGCTAATTGCCAGATTGCTGTCAGGCTTCAGGCGGTCAGTGACTCAATGTACATAACATTGGCAACAAGAGTGAGGAGCCAAATTGATGACTTGGAGGGGACCATAAAAACACCTATCCTTGGACATCACTACCACATGCCCAATTGCAAAAGCAATGGTGCCACCAAATCAAACAACCAGACTGCTTTGGTTAAAGTGTTAGGGGCATTATGGTGTGCTTTTGACTAGAAAAATGTTGATTTGGGCATGCACGAATCTACTTTTGCTCTCTGTGTAGCAGTGTGGATTTGAGTTTTGTTTCTGAAATGAAATAGCAGCAATCCTCATATCGCTTATGAGCAACTGGTGATCCGTAGAGAGATCGAGGGGTTAGAAGGGAAAGAGAAGCTTTAGGTCTACCAACTGGTGGTTAGGAGATGATTACACCTTAACAAATTACATCACCAACTTCTAGCGATCAGCAAATGCTTGTAGAAAAGATCTTAAAATGCCAAGTTGGTATCTTTCAGGTAAAACACACCGAGAAACAGACTTGCTTCTCTGTGCAGCAACTGAACAAACCGAGCGGCAAGAATCTACTTGAATGCTCTATTGACAAAAATGGCACAAACAAAATTTTCAAATAAAAAAGAGTAAAGTCCATTACCGGTTCTTAAACTTTTTATCTTTGTGTCCCTCGGTCATGACTTTCAAAGTGTGTCATCCCTGGTCCCTAAACACTGTTTGGGTCTCAATTAGTCTTAAAGCTTTTTATCTTTGTAATAAATGGGTCCATGACTTTCAAAGTCTTAATTCTCGTCTGCCAAGAGGTTTATGTTTGAGGCCAAACAGTGTTTAGTGACCGGATGATGACACTTTGAAAGTCTATGAACCCATTTACACAAAGATAAAAAGCTTTAACGACCCAGAATTGACTTTTACTCAATAAAAAATATGTTTGGTGTTATTATTTGTTAACAAGGAAAAAACAAGATTTTAATTTTGTTTATGGCTTTACGGAGAAAGTGCGCTAATTGCCGAAAAGCATACCTCCGTGCTGTACAGCTGATAGGGACCAAGGAGCTGAAAGCGTGCATGCGAAGCGTGGAAAAAATCTGTGGAGAGGTGATGTCTATGAGATAAAACTCAGTTTAAATATCCCTCTAAAAGTTCAGCCTAGATTTTTTTTGAAGGCGAGCTTAAATACATTTATGGGTAAAAACGTAACAGATGTGCACATTTAATTATTTTTATTTGGTAATATATACAACTTTATTGTAATAGATGTTCGATTTTAAAGTTAAATCATACAATCTCATTGTAGCAAATCTGTAAATGTATAATACGAGCATCCGAAAAATTGGGCTTAGCTAGAACTGCGACATCATACTAAAGGATATGTATATATTAAAGCGATGAAAAAACAAAAGAAAATCGTGATGGGTTTTTCTTAGTATTTGTAGAGAGATAGTGTTAGGCAGCTCCTATTGGGTGGTGGCATTGTATAAGGGGTTATCTGCATATATGCTATACCTGTATATATATTGGCTTATTGGCATCATGATGAATACAAACGCTATTCATAACATGGTATCAGAACTAAGCTATATAGGGTTAGGATTTTTCTCACTGACGGAATTCTTTGAGCGTCGCCGAGCCCGCATAACCGACCGCTTCTTCTTCGCCGCCGAGCTCGAGCCCCATGGGCCCCGAATCGCTATGCCTCCGCTGATCCACTGGTGAGCCTTTCAGATGAAAGCCGCCGAAGAACCCTAGTTCCCGCGTCGCTTTTCTCCGTTTCCGCATGAGCCTTCGATTTTCCTTCGCTGTAGGCCTTTTTGTTTTAGTGTGAGCCGGCCCGGCCCGAAAAGAAAAAGGGGAAAAAAGAGAAAAATATGACGTCCTCTTCGGGCACTGTTTTTGTGCCTCGTTGCCTGATGATTTTTGATGGTCTCAATTATCGGGATTGGTTTCGGCATATGCGCCTCCATATGTGTGGTCAGCGTCTTTGGGATTTTCTCATCGGTGAGTTGCCTTGTCCGCCTCGACCTGTTCCACATGTTGCGCTCGTGCTCCCGAAGGATGCTTCTGAAGACACTCGTAAAGAGGCATCTGATGCTTTTGAGGATGTCATGGAGACTTTTCAGACTCAGTATACTGCCTACAAGATATGGATTGATGATGATGCTCGTGCCTCTGCTATTCTGATTGCTAGCATGGAAGTGCATCTCACTGGCGATGTGGTTGGCTTGGCTTCAGCACAGTTGATGTGGGCGTATCTGTGCAATCGCCACGAGCTATCTGGTGATTCCTTGTATCATGATGTTGTGCATCAGGAGCAGTCGTTACAGTAGGGAGATGCCACTGTGGATGAGTTCTATGCCCAGTTGTTTGCGGTATGACATCAGATTGACTCTTTGGGATCAGATGTTTGCCACACTTGTCAGTGTCAGCAGTCTCACCTGGAGCTTCATCGCATCTACGACTTCTTGACACGTCTCCAGGCTGAGTATGAGCAGACTCGTGATCAGTTGCTAGCGTGCCACCCTCGTGTGACTCTATTGGAGGCTCTTACATCTGTTCGTGCTAAGGAGATTCACTTTCGTACTACTGGTCTGCTGTCGTCACCGTCGTTTCCTTCGATTCTGGCAGCTCCTCTAGTTTCTACACCCGCTACGTCTCCAGCTACTTCTTTACCAGTTGTGCCTTCACCAGTGACAGCTGATGTTGGTAGGAAACTCCACTGCACCTATTGCAATAAGGATGGACATATGAGTTGTTCTGCTATAAGAAGAAGAAGGATTTACGTCGTGGTGGTCGTTCTCCAAAGGGCACTGGCGGTTCCTCCTCTAAGAGGAGCTTTGGTGCTTCTGATACTCAGGAGCTTCTCACACTGCTGCATCGCATGGCTGCTTTTGCACCGTTTGGTTCTGTTGGTTCTGTTGCACAGTCTTTTAGTGAGAGACCACCTTCTACTTCATTTTCCTCAAGTATATCGCCTTGGATTCCTAACTCCAGTGCTTCCTTTCATATGACATCTGATTCTACCAATCTCACTTCCATTGGTTCTTTAGCTGCTCTTATCACTGTTTAGACAGCAGATGATACCTCTCTCTCTATTGCAGGACGAGGCACTCTTTTGAATTCCTCTTTTCATGTTCCTATTGTTTCTTATATTCCCAAACTAACCATACAGCTCATATCTACCGGTCAGCTCACTGATCATGGTTGTCATCTTATTCTTGATTCTGATTCTTGTTGTGTTCAGGATTGACGCACGGGGGCTCTGGCTAGTACTGGCCCTCGCCACCATGACTTACGACGTCTTTAAGAGCTTGACTAACTTCATCTTCCTTCCGCTGCCCCTGTCAATCTTGTCGCCTCCACCACCGCCTCCGCTTCTACTGCATCCTTCACTATGTCTTTTGCTCAGTGGTATCATCGTTTGAGATATCTTTATGGGTCGCGTCTATCTTTTTTAGTTCGTCGTGGTTTTTCAGGGTCTGTGTCTAGTAATGCTTCTCTAAATTGTCAGGGTTGTAAGCTTGGTAAACAGCTTCAATTCCCCTATCCTTCCTGTGAGTCAGTGTCACAGCGTCCTTTTGATCTTGTTCATTTTGATGTATGGGGTTTGGCTGTTTTCGTTTCGAAATGAGGTCGTCGATATTATATAATTTTTATTAATGATTTTTCTCGGCACGCATGGATATACTTTATTATATAATTTTTATTAATGATTTTTCTCGACACACATGGATATACTTTATGTCATGTTGTAGTGAGATTCTATCCATCTACAAGAATTTTGCCACCATGATCCGTACTCAGTTTGACTCTCATATTCGTGTTTTTCGGGTTGATTCCGCTGGGGAGTACTTGTCAGGAGTCCTTCGTAGTTTTCTTGCCGAGTAGGGCACTCTCTCTTAGTTTTCTTGTCCTGGTGCTCATGCCCAGAATGGTGTGGCTGAATGAAAGCATCGCCATTTTCTTGAAACAACCTGTGCTCTTATGCTTGTTTCTGCTGTTCTACCACACTTTTGGGTTGATGCCGTTTCTACTGCCACTTTCCTGATTAATATTCAGTCTTCCTCTGCTCTTCAGGGATCCCAGTTGAGCGTCTCTGTAGCAAGACTTCTGATTATTCTAGTCTTCGCCTCTTTGGGTGTGTGTGCTATGTTCTTCTTGCACCTCGTGAGCGCACCAAGCTGACCACTCAGTCCGTGGAGTGCATTTTTCTGGGCTATAGCACTGAGCATAAAGGATATCATTGTTGGGATCCTGTTGGCCGCTGGATACCGGTTTCTTGGGACGTTACTTTTTATGAGTCTCGTCCTTTCTACCCCCGTCCTTCTTCTTCCACCACTCCAGCATCTCTTGCCGAGCCACTTTCTTTCCTGACTTTTTCTGCCACCCCCATAGGCACCACACCTCCACTACAGTCTTTGGCCTCTCCGTTGCCTCCTTCACCGTCGGCATCTCCTTCATCGCCGACGCCTCCTTAGCCACTAGCACCCTCTCCAGATGCTCCTCCTGGCCTTGTTCCTTCTTATCATCTCTACTATACTCGTCGTCCACGAATTGAGGATTCTTCTTATGCGTCATCTTCTTCGGCCTCTTCTCCTCGATATGTTCTTCGTGATCGCCAGTCTATTTGGCCTCCTGCGTGCTTTGGTTGATGCTGCTGCTCTTGCCGAATTGACCTCTTATCGTGATGCCGCTGTTCATCAGGAGTGGCAGTATGTGATGGCAGCGGAGATTGATGCCCTTGAGCGTACTGACACGTGGGATCTTGTCCCTCTTCCCGCGCGTGTTACTCCTATCGCATGCAAGTGGGTCTACAAGGTTAAGACCCGCTCTGATGGTTCTCTTGAGCGCTACAAGGCTCGTCTCGTGGCACGTGGGTTTCAGCAGGAGCGTGGTCATGATTATGATGAGATTTTTACTCCTATGGCTCACATGATCACCATTCGCACTCTTCTTGCTATGACGTTTGTTCAGGCGTGCTCCATCTCTCAGCTTGATGTCAAGAATGTTTTTCTCAATGGTGAGTTGCATAAGGAGGTTTATATATAGCCCCCGTCGGGGTATTCTGTTTCTGAGAGTATAGTTTGTCACCTTTGCCGATCTCTTTATGGCCTCAAGTAAGCTCCTCATGCTTGGTTTGATCGTTTCTCTTCTGTTGTCACTGCGGCTGGTTTTTCTTGCCGTGCTCATGATCCTGCTCTTTTTATTCACACTTTGCCTCGCGGTCGGACACTTCTTCTTTTATATATTGATGATACAATCATTACTAAAGATGACTCTCAGTACATCACTTTTGATAGAAAGCGTCTTAGTGAGTAGTTTCTCATATCTAATCTGTGTCCTCTTCGCTACTTTCTTGGGGTTGAGGTTATTTCTACATCTGAGGGTTTCTATTTGTCCTAAAAAAAAGTATATATAGGATCTTCTTGATCGTGCTTTTCTTAATGATCAGCGTACAGCTGAGACTCCTATGGAGTTTAATGTTCATCTTTGGCCCACTGATAGTGAGCCTCTTACTGATCCCACTCACTATCGTCACCTTGTTGGGGGTCTTGTTTATCTAGGTGTCGCTCGTTCCCACATTTCATACCCTGTGCATATTATTGCTCAAGGAAGGAGCTAGATATTAAAGCAACTACAATTGAGAGGGGAACCAAAAAGAAGCAGAGAAAGAACAAAAAGAAGAGCTATAATATACTGCTCTTTTGTTCTAATATCTCTCCTTGAAACTCTTTCTAGAATCATTGAGGTCACCTCTGTCCGCGTTCTTGGTATTCTCTCTCACAATACTACATCAATATAGCTTGTTCTTGCCCTTGCTTGTGTCCACAGTTATTTGCAGAGAGGTATAACCATATCTTCTCTACCCTATCTCTGCTCTTTGCTATCAAATTTTCTCTGCGTGTTCAACTGTTCTTGTTTAGCTTTCCTTTCTCTTTTTTTGCATTGCTGCTTTGTATTTATTTCCTGCTTGTTGAGTTCTTTTGCTTGTAGTTAGCTTCCCATTGTTTCTAGTTAGCTTCCCATAGTTGGTGAGTGTACCAACTGAAAAGATTGCTTGTTCTTGAGCTAGTTCTTGTTTGTTTTGGTTCTCTCAGCTGCTCCAATTGTGGCTTAGTTTATCTGGGATGAACACTAGAGTTGAGAACTTGAGATACGCGGATGTGTTGATCTGGTGCAGATGCTTGTGTCTTTATTAGTTTTTATTCCTTCTTAGCTACTATTTTGTATGGCTGTTTTGTTCAAATAAAATGCCGAGTTCATCAATTGCTGAACTGTTCTGATCTGTTCACTTTTGCAGATACAGTGCAGCCCTTGGATGCTTGCCTTTGAGGAAGGGCAGCAATCTGAAAGCTTACTATCTCCAGGTTAGTGAAAGCCTTGAGCTCTTCTGTGTTCCACAATTCATTTTCTAGGTGTTCTTCACTTATGAGATTTTAATTCACCCTGAAAAGTTGCTGACAATAACAAACAATCATGTAGCCTGAAATCATCTCCTCCTGATGCTAGATACTAACGTTGCTGTGGTCACAGTTCTGAATTCTCAAATCTTTTGCAGCCAGTTCACATCTCCCTGCCAATTCAAGACTGAATCTTTCCAGCTCAGATAACACTGATTTGATGGCAAAGTCAAGCAAAGCTCCCCCTCACCCTTATGATGATTCATCAGCCAGGATCCTGTTCATCACCTTCTGAAGATCATGGCCACATTCTTCTCTGCTTCCGCCAATCAAATAGACGTCGGCGGGGACATGCCGTTCCACCATTTCCCTCCATCTAATATGTACTCAGACTCCTCAACGGTGGGTCTTGTTCCTCTCCCTGCAACCACAACTGCATCGGAAAACCACACTGCGCAAGGTGATGGCAGGAACGAGCTCGCATTCATGAACGCGACAGAGGAGCCGACGACGAGCAGCACTGCAATAAGTCTGCAGAGACAACTGATGATGATGAATGGTCAGGCAAGCGCTTCAGCAATGCAGCACCATGGGCTGCTGTCACTGAGCCTTGGCACGCAGGTGCCGGCGTCTCTTTACCAGTACCGTCCGGGAAACACAGACGCCTCTTTGCTCGGCCCACACCAACTGATGGCGGCGAGCAGAGGCGTGCAAATCGGCGTCGGGGTTCAGAATTCACGGTATCTGAAGGCGGCCAGCGAGCTGCTGGATGAGTTGGTGAATGTTCGGGATGCTATAGTCAAGCGAAAGGCTGACAGGAACCAAAACCATAGTTCAGGTGAGTGCAAGGGTGCTGATCAGGGCGATGACAAGGCCTCGAACCGGCAGGAATCCGCCGTCCATTCTTCTCCGGCCGAGCTTTCGCCGTCAGAGAGGCAAGGTCTTCAGAACAAAGTGACAGCACTGCTTGCCATGCAGGATCAGGTACATGCTGAATAGTAGTAGTTGTCCGGATAACACACTATTACACTGTTACAAGAACAACAAGATCCCAAACGCGGCGATTTTGCAGGATTCCTACGGAAATTGTACTGTTTTTTGCTCTCGCAAAATTCATGCGTTCTAAACTGACCTGATCATCACTATGAAAAAAAACTTACATGATCAACCAAAGAAGCAACATTGACCTGACAAAGTGCCCACCTTTTGTGACAGATCGACCAAAGGTACAGGCACTACCACCAGCAGATGCAGGCGCTCGCGTCGTCGCTGGACGCCGCCGCGGGGCGCGGTGCGGCGAGGCCGTACACGGCGCTCGCCCTGCAGACCATCTCCCGCCACTTCCGGTCGCTCAGGGACGCCATCGGCGCGCAGGTGCAGTCCACGTGCCGGAGCCTCGGCGAACCGGACACGCCCGCCCACGGCGGCGGCATCCAACGCCTCCGGTACATCGACCAGCAGCTCCGGCAGCAGCGCGCGGCGCAGCAGTTCGGCATGCTGCCGCACCAACAGCCCACGTGGCGGCCGCAGCGCGGCCTCCCGGAGTCCGCGGTCTCGGTCCTCCGCGCCTGGCTCTTCGAGCATTTCCTCCACCCGTAAGATAACACAGGCTGCTGCTCCATTGCCTCATTACTAGTACTGATCACTGATCGCCATTGCTGTTGCAACCTTGATTCTTGCAATGATTCATTCAGGTATCCGAAAGATTCCGAGAAGCTGATGCTCGCTAAGCAGACGGGCTTGACGAGGGGTCAGGTTAGATTGCATCGTATGATCGATATGTGTATGTCAGTGAGATAGATGAATTTTGAATTCTTTGTGAAACAAATGAGGAATTTGCGAAGGTTTCGAACTGGTTCATCAACGCCCGTGTCCGGCTGTGGAAGCCGATGATCGAGGAAATGTACAAAGAGGAGTTCGGCGCGGAGATGGAGTCGAACTCGTCGTCGGAGAACGGCGCCGGGAAGGGGAAGGACGAGCAGGCCAGGTCTCCGGAGAACCTGCAGAGCCCGTCGAGCGCTGCCGCGATGCACGGCGTGAGCCAGCTCAGTCCGTTCAAGTCGGAGGCAATGGCGGGCGCGGACGCCGTGAACAACGCGTACTCGACGGCAGGCCTCAGCCTGCAGGAGGCACTCGCGCACCATGGCGTCGGCGTCGGCGGCGGCGCGAGGTTCTTGGACTTCGGTAGTGGCGTGGCCGGGCTCGGCGGCTACGACGGAGGCAGCGTGTCCCTGACGCTGGGCCTGCATCGCCACGACGGCGCCAGAGGCGTCACTGTCGTCACGGCCGAGCAGCAAGGACTGACGCCGGTGGTGCGCCGCGACGGCGTCTACCCCGGCGCGTTCGAGTACGTGGACGGCTCCGACGACCGGCAGCAGTTCGGCTCGTCGTCGCAGCTGTTGCACAACTTCGTCACGTGACCAACCGTAACCCGCGGGGCGGGGCGGATGATACATCGACCAACGCCGCCTGCTGGCGCCGGCCGGACCAGCCGGCCGGCGCCGCCGTGGCAATAGTTACTACACAAGAATTGTAACTTGTATACATGATGGGGGTGTAAAGGTGTTAATTAGTTGGTACTCCATTTTAGCTGAAAAGTGGTGAAGAGGATTTGCACAGTGTGTTCTGCATATACCAGCAGATTTGTGTACTGATTGAGATTCTTCTTCTTTTCTACTGGATTGTTCCTACTTCCTACAAAAATGGAACCCTACAGACCATGTAGTTTGGTCTTACATCTGGTGATAAATAATTGGCATCGTTGTTGTCGAAGAGTTGGAGGAGTTAGCTCTTTGTTTTGCAAAAACTGTCATGCTGAGACAGGATAGGGGCGGTCTGACCGGCCATAGCCGAGTAGTTTGACCGGACTAGCAGTGCAGACTTAAGGCACATGGACACCAAACACTTATGTAGGTGTGTTTGGAGATGTGTTTGCACTAGAGGCCATTAAAAATAGAAACTGAAAGTGAAACTATATAGAGTTTAACTAAAAAGTCCTGATATGGGTGTTTTTCTGGTGATGGGAGGAAGTCAGATCGGTCACACCATGACGGTCAGATCGTTGGTGGTCAGACCGGTGTCCTGTTACTGGTGGGCATAGTTAGACCGACTAATGGTTAGCGGTCAGACCGGCATGATGGTGGCTGTCAGACTAGCCATGGCGTTTTCAATGCATAGTGAGCTGTGTTTTTGAGCTGAAATTTGAGAGTTGGTCTTAAGAGCTTGGGATTGGTGCATATATTTGTATTATACTCTTATGGACTAATGTCGGTAAAGTTGTGAAGAACTTAGGGTTAGAAATGGTTGCTTGGTCCTGGTGCATATATTTGCATTATACTCTTATGGACTAATGTTAGTAAAGTTGTGAAGAACTTAGAGTTAGAAATGGTTGCTTGGTCTATTGTTGTGCAGGTTGCTTAGAGTCAATTGTGGTCAACAACGATGATGATCGGGACTTGGTTAGGAGAACCAAGGTCAGAACAGTTATGGATGCAGGGTGAGATGGTTGGACTCAAGTAAGGTACAAGATGGACAAGAACCATAGAAAGCAAAGTTTGACAAAGACCTTTTGAGGTAAAGTGATGCTTTTAGATACGAAGCATTGAAGGTGTGTGTTCTTCACTCATCAATTATGTCAATTGATGGTTTTGTGTGTCGTGCGGTGCTACGTGACGGTTTGACAGTCGGTGATGGTTGTAAGACTCTGGAGCTACATTGTGGTGAGACAGAAAGGATCGGGGCTAAGCTAGGGGAGCTTAGGTTCAGAACATCAATGTGCCCCTGAAAGATGACTAAGGCTTGTGGAGTGGTGGACATGACGCGCAACGGTAAGGTGGATTGGGACTAAGCTCAGGAAGGAGTTGAGGTCCAGAGTTAGGGAAGCCAGGTGCAATCATGGTGCTTGGTAAAGCATGTGGTGCGCCAAGTGACTTGGACCTGTTTGCAAGCGATGACGGTTTAGTGGGATCCGGGTGGGTAAGAGGCTTAGCGGGAAGTCATTGGGGCCACATGGATGATGCTTCGATATGAAGGATTCGAGAAAGGTCGGTAGAGGGGCATTTTGGTAAATTGCCCAATACCGAAAAAGTGGTAGTGTGCGAAACTACGACGGTGAGCTAAGTGGATTAGGTCAAGGATACTCTATGGAGAGCAAAGCATGATGGATTTTTACTAATGGAGCTCAAGATGAAGACAATGATTTGAGAAGCATGCATGAGTGAGTGACCCGTTTGTGTGTGGGCTTAACGGATGCCCGTTAGAGTTTCTCTCTTAGCTCTTAGCCTCCACTATATAAGGGTTGGTGCAGGATTGCAATAACCCAGGCTTGAAACCCTAATTTGGAAAATTTGGGGAAAGTGAAAAAGAAGAGGAGGCTAGGATTTGATAGATGTATTAAGAGAGATGAGAGCACTTGTGTTTGTGCTGCCCTAGTGGCTTTGTCCTTCAAAGGGAATTGCTATAAACAATCATCTCCAAGTAGAAATTAACTCTCCAAATTCGTCCAAGTCTTCCACTCATAAGCTCAAATGTTGATTTCTTGATTTGGCTTGGTTTTTTGTGTTTCTTCTTCCCCCTCTTGATCTTGCTTGGTACCTAGGATGTGTAAGTGATGGAGATATCTCTTGGAGACCAGATCTCATCCATATAGACACTTTTTATTGTAAGTTCTCGAGTTTACATGGTTTTAGTCCAGTAAAGGGTAATTTTATGGTGTTTTTCTCTTAAAGACTTTTGGCTTGATTCTTGCTATGATTGAAGGTGCTAAGACATATGGGAAACCATCCTTAGCTACCTTTGATTGATTCTGCTTATGAGCTCCTCTCAATCATCGTTTTTGTATTTAGCCCAGTTTTGGTGCAACTTACCTTCGGATCGAAAAAGATCAAAGTTTTGGAAAAACTTGCTACAATCTCTTCATTGATTAGGTTCACAATATTTTAGAAAAGGTGTATGCAAAGTTTCAAGTAATTCGGTATTGTGGATTGAAAGTTTCGTCAATTCTTGGATTTGAAATCATGTTGATTTTTAGCTCTGTCCTGAGAGAGAGGTCAGACCGCCTGAGATATCAGACCGCCCGAGAGGAGCGGTCAGACCACCCAAGAGGGGTCAGATCGCCCAATAGTTGGAGGTCAAACTGCCCAGACAAGTTTTGACTCATTTTGTTCGGCCTTACTTGGATATTCCATTGTGAGGGTTTAGACTCTAATCTTTATAGCTTCGTATAATTATTGAAGCGAAAGAATCTTGAACTTCTTAAGACAATTTTTTTAAGTCCATTTCTTGTGACACCTATTCAACCCTCTAGTCGCCTCCTCGGTCCAACAGGAACCAAAGGACAGCATGTACTTCGCAAAAGGACATCATGTTCGGAATCAAACTCCCCTTGCCATGCTGCAAAATTCAGTAAAATTCCCGACGCCCATCAAAACCGTCGAAGAAAACAAGAACAGTAACAAAAGGTAGAAGAGGAGAGCATCAGAGAACATTTTCTGTGTCCATGTACAATTTCTGAAACCCTCAGGGAGAAATGCTTATGTAGCGGCAGAGAATGCCAGGCTATTCTGAGTTTCATGGGCTGAAAAAGGCCTTACATATGGGCCTAAGATTAGCCCTGACACCATTCTTCAGATGATTAAGCATTCTCTTGTTCTGTTTGCCTTGACATCTTACATTCTTTGTTCACTCAACCAATGCCTTTAATTTTGTTCTTGTTACTGTATGTGCTCAAGCTGGATTACCTCGTAGATCAGGTCTAATTAGCTAGAACTTGTTCTTTTTGCTTGTTTGAAAAAAAAGGGGTTATAGAATAGGTCCAAGGATTGATGTGAGCTGGATGAACATGCAAGAGAACTGACCATGACGAGCCAAGAGGCAAGAGTCATAACTCATAATAGGTGAAAAAAGACCTTGCTTAAACTTAAAAGTCGCAATGAAATGACCAAATCAGGGGCGGAACCTAGTAGAAGCATTGACTAGAGGAAGATATCGCACCACCAATCGAGACATATTCCTCTCACGGCCTCATGCCTCCTCCCTCCACCTCCTAACCCTAGAGCGAGATGTGAAGGACCTAGGGTGAGTGCGGCGGCCGGTGGGCGACTAGAGCGGCAAGTCGGCGAGGTGAGGCACTGTCGTTGCAGTAGCCAAGACTGGTAGGGGGCACATGACGCCAAGAGGCAACCGAGAGTAGAGAGCGTAGGCCATAGCAGCAACCAGCGAAGGAACCGAGCAGGTGTGGCTTACGTTCAGTAGAATCTCTCTTGGTGTGGTTCATGTCTAATTTGCTTGTTTCGTTGACTCGTTTTTGATTTATGTGCTAGTCTTAAAATATGGGTAATGTAGACTATCTGATCGATGATATACCAAATTGCCATTGCGCCAAGTGTGCACGTGTGATAATTGGTCACAAAAAAATAATCAGTAGTCACTACAAGTAGAAATTAACTATTTGTATATGACTTAGAAGATGCTAACCACCTAACGAATAGAGAGTGGTGGGCGGCGGAGCAGAGATGCGGAACAACCCACTACTACAAAATAGGCTATAGAAGACGCCTTATCACAGACGGTTCATTTGGAACCGTCTGTGATAATTCACAGACGGTTCCTAATAAGAACCGTCTATGATAATCTAGCAAATCACACACGGTTCTCATTAAGAACCGTCTGTGATGAGAGCCGATCACAGACGGTTCTTATTAAGAACTGTCTCTGATATTTCTGGCATTATAAATGCACCTGACAGAACCCCTGCTGCTGGCTCCACTCCTACTGCTGGCTCCACTCCTGTTGTTGTCATGTGTTAATGTGTTATGGACTTGTTATCTTTGATATTGATGTCAATGTGGACGTTCATTGCAATTTTGGAGTATCAAAATTGGTTTCACTTGATTTGGAGTTGAGTTGAATTAGATATGAATTTTTGAAGTCAAATGTGTTATGAACTTGTCATACTTGTCACCAGATTCATATGAACTTGTCATGATTGTCATCATACTTGTCACCAGGTTCATATGAAAATCACTTGTCACTAGGTTTTGTCAGGATATCACAGATCGTCACCAGGTTTTTAGGCTATCACAGACGGTTCTATTATGGAAGCGTCTGTGATAAGGAATCACAGATGGTTCTTAATAAGAACCATCTGTGATACGTCCCATATCACAGACAGTTCTTATTAAGATCTGTCTGTGATTCCTTTTCACAGATGGTTCTATAATAGAACCGTCTATGATAGCCTTTTTATAAGGAGGGAACTGCTAGGGTTTTTGCTCTTGCTTGTCACTTCCACTACTCCCGCGCCCCTTAAGCTCTCACACACTTGTTCGCCTCCTCTAGGGCTCGCCGCCTCCCTGCTCCGACTCCAGCCCGACGACCGGCCGCCTCCCTGCTCTGACTCCAGCCCGACGAGCGACCGCCTCCCTCCTCCGATGCGCGGCCTCCTCCGACTCTAGCCTGACGACCAGCTGCCTCCCTGCTCCGACTCCAGCCCGACGAGCGGCCGCCTCCCTCCTTCGACTCCAGCCCGACGAGCGGCCGCCTCCGTCCTCCAACGCAGCCCATCGCCTCCTCTTCCACTACACATCGCCATCCTCCTCTCGGCACTGTCACCGCTCCTCCTCACGCTGGCTCCAGCGCTCCTCAGTACTCCTCGCGCCTCCTCTGGTATACCACTCTACTCGCTCTATCCCGCCTCCTCCTTGCTCTGTGATGGATTCTGTTGATGCTCTGTGATGATAGTCAAATCTGAAATCAAATAGATAATTAGAAATGTAATTGAGCTTAATCATATTGATTTATATGGTCATTATAATTAGTAGCCTTTATACTTTCTGCTTTTTCGATTATAGTGAATTAAGATTACACTTGTATGTTCGTGATCGATTGATCTTTTGTGAGATATTTGCATTTCTATTCTCAATCATCAATTAGGCATATTTTTTATATAAATTTGTGAATTATCTTGAAGGCATATGATCAGATGTTTTGTTTATAGAATGCTTTATGTGCTGTTTTTGTGATTTAATTTCACTAAGATAGTTAAATTATAATCTGTTGACTGAAAGTTTAACTGCTACTCTGAGATAACTTGACATATGAGAAAGTTGTAGTTTGAGCTCAAGATCTGTTTTGCAATTATCAAAATTGATTGGTGAAGAGATTTTGATAGAGGACTGAGATTGTAAACACTATGTTTTATGCAATTAGTCAACTAAGAGCAATTGAGCAATCTTATTTGCTTAGCTTCATGCTATTTTTAGTTGTTCTCATAATGAATATGTTGAGCATATTCTTCTTTTTAAATGGCATGAAGAAATTTCATATGTACATGATAATTTGGTCATTTAAATATGCTGGAATGTTAGGAGTGTTAGAACAGGAGCTAACTCGAGGCCTGAATTCAGCTAGCTAGCTCGCTCCTTGGGCGTTCATCCTAAACGTTCAGGTGAAACACAGCCTACTCCGTCGATCCTGACACACTTGAGTGTACATTTGCTTCATGCCAATCCTCCACGGCATGAAGCAAATCGTACACTCTAGTGTGTCGGGCTCGATGAAGTAGGCTCGGGCAAAGATGGGCTCGGGTTCTATCTATGCAAAAGATTTGTATCACTAGTTTCTATCTATACAAAGATCACAAGAGATTGTTATACACGTGATTGTTATGTCAGTCTAGTTATGCTTTGGATAGAGGTCAAAATCTGAATTTTAGTTTTCTTATCCAATTTATGAAGAGAATAGACCTTAGTGCTGAGATGGCCAAGTTTGTTTCTTGTGCAACTCGCCATATGAGAGCTCACATTAATTTGAAATTTTTGTGCTCTGTGCTAATTTCATTCATATACATGTGGTACATGTTTTGCATTTCAATCAATTTAAATGACTTGAATGATTTACATTTGATTATGTTAATTTGGTCCTCCCTCGTGCCTTGTCTAGAATTAATTATGCAATTTCATTCATATACATGTGGTATATGTTTAGCAGTTTAAATGACATGGAGATACTTCATATGTATATGTTAATTTGGGACACTTGCAATCCATTTTATTGCATATGTAACTTATATAGATAATAAGTAAGTGAGATGGCAGAGGCACCGTCTTCGCCACCGTCACTAACGCCGCAGATGGCAGAGGCGCCGTCTTCGCCGCCGTCATCGACGCCGCAGATGGCAGAGGCACTGACGAGGCCGCTGTCACCGACACCGTAGATGATACGGAAGCGAGATGGCAGAGGAAAATCGAAAATGCCTATGGGACGACTAGTCATCACAGAGGTCAGTGACTTTGAGGTCCCTCTGAGTCCCAAGAGATCAGCGGCAAGATTTCAGACCATCTGCGGGATACTTGCAAGGGAACGGGTCCCCATCACCACACCAAGGTGGAAGGATCTGACGAAAGAAGCGAGAGACACGCTGTGGACAGAACTTTCAAGCAAGTTCACTATCCCAGAAGCAGACATGGCACGCGTGGAACGGACGGTGATGCTCACGATGGATAAATCATGGAGGACCTTCAAGAGCATTCTTGTCACGAAGTACGTGAACACGGGTCAGACACCCTTCGCGAAGTATGGATTCTTGACGCGGGAAGCATGGGACGCCTTTGTGGCTATGAAGACGACGACCGAATTTAAGGAGCAAAGTGCGGCGCACAAAACTCTCTAGACACAAAACACTTACCCGCACAGACTCGGCACCGCTGGGTACACGGGTAAATATGAGGAATGGGCGACGGAGGAGGAGAACGCAACCGAGCCATTTCCTGATATCACAGACCCGCATCCCCTAAGCTGGTTAAAAGTGAGGGCAAAAGTCTCGTCTTCGGGCAGCATCTCTTTCACAAACCCGGCAGACTAGGAAGTGTCCCAACATGTGGTAAATATGTCGAACTACCTAGTTGTTAATAAGTCCATAACTTTATAGTGTTTATAATAACATGATGACCTCTTGCAGTGTGAATTGACTGCCCAAACTTCCTAAGGCTCCTTCCAAGCAGATAGGGAGAAGGATATACTATCTATGGCCCTGGGAAACAAGGAGCACCCAGGTCGCATGCGAGGCCTTGGGGTTAATGTACCTTGGAGTCATGAATTCGCAGACAACTACTACACGTATAGGAGTAGGAAGAGATCTAAGGCTGAGCACGAGGACTGGTTGGTACAGATGATTACTGAAAAATTTGAAGGAAAGCTAGCAGCATTGCAGGATCAAATGAATCAACTCCTGAGCCAGTCGCAAGCCGCCCCTGTTAATTTGGGAGCCAGTCCTGCTCGACATCAGAGTAGCGTCGCGTCCACGCATAATCCTGAACATGACGACGTCCAATTACCGATAGATGACATCAAGGTAATGTACATCTATGGAATGCACCAAAGATAGACCTATAGGACGCCTTAGCTAATTGCGTATCGTTTTGTAGGGGCCAACGCCCTGCAAGCTCCAAGTGAGGATGGATGGGTCCCTTTCTATTGAGGCAGCGCGGGGGGTGGTGTATCCATACCAGGAAGGGGCAGTACAGCACGGTGCCCAGCTGGCGCAGGGTTATGCCAGGGTCGAGGTGGATATGGTACATGATAATTTCATGGCCGTCCCACTGAAGATTCGCTCGAACGAAGACATCAGAACACTAGGGGATGCTGTGCACACTTCTATCCAATGGCCCAAGAAGGACATCGCCCTAGACCCAGCAGTACCGCGATCTGGACACGTCCATTTCTCTCCAACGGGACCCTCGATGACTCCACCTCATGTTTCGCCTCAGAAGGCCACCTCATCGGTTCCCGTGGAGAAGATGCCAAAGAAACAACAAAAGTGTGCCGCCGTATCGATTCCCGAGTCGTCTCGCAGGAAGACGCTGCCAATCGTTAAGGTCAAATCAAAATCGATGAACGTTAAGGCGCCTCCCAAGTCCGGGAAGTCTGGGATGTCCGGGAACTACATCATCGGAAAACCGCAGTTCGACATAGTATTAATGCGCTACCGGATATGCTTGTCGCTTTGCATACCGGTACATGCGAAGACCGCAAAGAAGGGTGCGACATCGAATCACCGCCGATACAACGATGAGCATTTCTTCAACGGGACGAACCACTTCGTTGTGGGCTTCAACGACTTATATGACCTATTCAACCTCGTTGGCCTCGACGCCTCACTTCTACGATGTTCGACACTGTAAGTGCGTATAATTAAGTTCTACATTCATGTAATACCGATAAATATCACAACTCATTGCTTGTGTATAGATACATATGGAAAAAAGTCCGGGAATAAAAAGAATCGGTGGGTTTCCTCGACCCACACATGGTATCTTTGCAAACCATCGAAGTAGACCCGTCCTTCGTCGAGAAATACATAACGGCGGCATTGCTTCGTCAGGTAGACAAGAAGTACATAGTGGTGCCCTACAACGAGGGGTACGTGTCACTACTTGCTATACAAATTTCATTTGTACTTTATACACAACACGAACTTAGGTTTAATGACTATAGCAACATACATGAGTAGGTACCACTGGATCCTTTTAGTCATTATACCAAAGAGGAACCATGTGATATACCTTGATTCCCTAATCCGCGACCACAAATTCAAAGATTCTCGAAAGGAATACTCGAGAGGTATACTCATTTCCTCCATACATAACTCTATTGTAGTCTTCATTCGTTTGAAATGGCCGAGGATAACTTTTTAGAATCATGTAGGTCGTTCATCGCCTATGTTGCCAATGAAGGAATATACAATGGAAAGAGCGCCGAACTAACACACATGATGAAATTTTCAGTACGCGTTACAACACGATAATCCTATATCATACTTCATAATAACGCGTCTCGAACTGACTATACCTATATATGTAATTCTATTTTTCCAGTGCCGCCAGCAAAAAAATGATGAGTTATGTGCAATCTACGTTTGCTATCATATGCAGCAAATCATTAGAGCTAGGACGAAGGATCCCGAGGTTTGTCAATCTCGAAATAATTATTTTCTAATTATAAATTTAAATATATATACTTACCACTTTACTCTTGCTAGCGACAAGACTTGTTGATACATTTTGATGGACTCGTTGCGGATAAGATCACGGACATTCGAGGGAAGTTCTGTGCCTTTATCATGTCAGATATCGTTAAGGACAATGGAGATTTTCACTCCGTCGCCGACCCAGAGCATCACCCCGCCGACACCTCTCAACCACCTGCAAACAATTGACTCAATTGTAATCCAATTGTAACTATAGCGACAATACTTGAACAAATGCGATCTTTTGTAATTTATTTTGAGTAATGATCATTTTGAGTTTGTCAACAATTGATTATCTATGATGTATCTGTTTTTGTGCATGCTAGTTTTCAGAGGGCATAGCTAGCAATTCCTGAGGCTAGTCAAAAAACAGCAAAAATGTAGTTAGGATAATGAACTATCACAGACGGTTTCCATTAAAAACCGTCTGTAATACGTAGAATATCACAAACGGTTCTATTTAAGAACCGTCTGTGATACGTAAAAATATCACAGACGGTTTGACGGTTCTATTCTACGTATCACAGATAGTTTTTAATAGAAATCGTCTGTGATACTAGCCTTCACAGATGGTTTCAACAAAAAAACCATCTGTGATAGTGAGTATCACAGACGGTTTTGAACCGTCTGTGATAACTGCTTGTTATCACAGACGAACAAATATAGACGGTTCGGAAACCATCTGTGATGACGGTTCCGAACTGTCTGTGATGAGGTGTTCCCTAGTAGTCACCGCGGGTGTGAAGATGTGGAATTGGGGGCACAGCGTCCAGCGAGACGGTGGTGGTGACGAGTCTTACGGTGCGAAGATGACTTAGGACTTGATCTGCACCGCCCTAGCTAAGATTTAGGCTTCATGGCCTCCGCTGGACCAAATGATGCTTCCCCAGAAGATGCCACATGCATGGTGACGACATGGACACACACATAACAATACTACATCATCAAAAGTGCTTCTTTATCCAAACCATGCCTAATTAAACTAAGGATAAGAAGCTATGATAGTATCTATCATCCATCCGCACAAGGTGCAAGTCAAAAGGCTTAGCAGGAAAATGGGCCTTGGATTCATTAATCCCAGTTTTCCACAGTCATGGCATCACATCATCATGCATACTGCTGGTCTTTCAGGTCACTTTCTTGATCAACCATGGCTAGTACCACTCATAACATAATCTTTATGCAATCTCTTCACTTTGCATCCCTGTAGTGTAGTGTAATGATACTTACCCCTTTTTGAGTTTTGACTCAATATTCAGGTATAATCATGGGATCAGGAAACGGAAAGACGTACTAATGCATGCCTTCAGGCACCAAGGCATGGGCATCCGACATGGTCAGGTACTCAGGTCACTCGAATGAATTCTGCAAGAACTTTCAGAGCATGGTAAATGTGAGCCAAAGACTAAGCCTGTAGTTTGGTACTACTACTACTAATAATAATATTTTTCTTCTCATTTAACAGTGTCAGAAGCGATCAAGATTAATTTGTTTAGTATTACTATCTTCTCTACATTTTTTCAGTGGGTAATATACTAAGGAATATGCACAAAACTGTAGAAAATTGGTTTTCCTAGTGGCATTCGTAGGGAACGACTACTAGGGAAAGAATGTGGGGGAAGAAAACGTTCTCGACCGTTTTTTTTTTTGGAAAAACCTAGGGAAAGAATCGTTCCCTAGGATTTTAAACGGTAGAGAAATCTCGTCCACGTAATATTGTCATTTGACGTGAAAAGTTTATTTCCCTACGTTCCCTTTCTACCAGCCTAAGGAAAGAATCCAACAAATTCCTTACGTTATTTCTTGTATGCCTGGGGAACATTTTTATATAAACATTATTTTCCTATTGCTAATTCAAAATTCATCCTCTACTATTTAGCATGAACACTAGGGCTACTGAATTTATTGTTTTTTTTCCTAAATATACATACACTATTCAAATACTTATTTATATTCAATGACACTAAATTCACATTATCACTCAAAACAAAGTTTATGCAAGAGATAAATATAACAATATAATGTATTCCAATAGACCATCAAGTACTATTTGAGACACATTTGCACCAACATATACAAGTGTAAACATCACGCTACCAAAAAGTCCAAAAAACAACACCCACACTTGCACCACACGTGCACAACACACATGCATACTAAAGTACAAATGACCAGTAATGTTTCAAATATCAAAATGCAACCCTTACATGTTAGTCATTCCATAAAAGAAGTGTAATACCCCAGCCCAATATAGATCCTAGGATGCTACTAAACCACCTTACAGAAACACTTTACTTCAATTTAATAATACAAATTCAGCAAGACATACACAATGAATGATTTAATTCTAATCACAGGAACTAGCACAAGTTACAGTATAGTCAAGTTAAATAATATTACCTATCAATTAATAATAATCTAGGCATGAATCTTGCTATTTCTCAACCGAAACCGAAACAAACGACTATGCTACACAATGAGAGCAGTTCTTTAACAGTTAAGTCTAAATCATCAATATTCATCCGAAATCACGAAGATGTAAGACTAATCAAATCATTCAATTTATTCTATCAAATTGAACTAAATGAATCAATAACTGAGTCTTAAAAGCATAATAGAAACATCCACGATAAACCTTGGCTACCACGATTACAAGTGAATCAACCATCACGAAGGATGGATACGGTCTGAAACTAAAGGAAATAGCATGAACATGAGGTTTTAGATAAATAAGCTAATTTATTTGTCATGAGTGGTTAAGTGTGAAGTGCATCAAAACTACCCCTTCCTATGCATGCCGCTGCCTCGAGAGGTACCTAAAAAAGAACAACAACAGGCGTGAGTCCACGACTCAGCAATGTACAACAGTAATAATAAACAAAACTTCACGACTAGCCAATGAAGATACCAAAACCTCATATGAACATCAGCAAGGAACCATAAATAAATCTCTTATGCTTGCATGCAATGCATATGTCAAGAATGCTCTTTCTTCCTTCTTTGTAATTACCGGTAATGCGGAGTAGTGCATCCGTCGATGCATACTCAAGCCTATGCCCTCAAGCACAGGGACCTTAAGCCTACACTCCACGAGTGTGGGGACCTATGCCCGTCCAATACATGACAGGGATCTCATGCCCGTCCAATATATGACGGGGACTTCAAAAGAAACAATGCTTGGCTACCACGTAGTCCAAGATTTGGGAATGAATGTCATGAGGCAAAGAACTTCATATTCTCAATTCAACATGAAAGAATAATAATCATCGGCAATACCATAGATATACTTTCATAAGTAAACCATGGAAATTATCATGAATATAGCATCACAATTCACCCTACACTACTTGCACTTGCCTCAACCGCGAGACGGATGATGACGACGAGAAGACTCTAACCCTGGTTCTCACCACCACTTGGCAACCGTAAAGTATACTAAGATTACCATTCAAAAGTACTTAGCATAGCAATGAAACAAAATAAAATCAATCGCTCTTATTCGCAACCCGAAACTTTACCAATACACTCCAAATACCAGTCTGTCCAAACAGACATCCATCAAATAAAAACCATAACTTTTGAATCAAAACTCCAAAAGTCATGAACCTAAATTCTCTGGAATCTACACACGCATATCTACAACTCCTCAGGTGACTAAAAGATCAAATTATTCCATCTAAGTCTTTGTTTTTAACTCCAAAGACAATTCTGTCATCTTCGGTACTACCGACTTAGGAATTTTGTATCTTTTAATTGGTACATCCAAACCCACTGTTCTAAGACAATATGAAAACTACAGAGAACTAGATTACTCAATAAATTTATTATAATTTTCCCCATTGTGCAACAAAGGTTGCTAATAGACTAGTCTTTCTATACTGTCCATAACAGAAGGACAGACTACAACATTAACTTAAAAAATTCATATCTTTCGTTCTAAATGTCCAAAAATTATGAACTTAATCTCCTTGGAAACATTATAAAGTTATCTACATAACTGATGCAAATAAACTGACCAAATTCGTCCATCTCTAGACCCTAACTCACAGAAGTACACTCGCTGCCCGAATCTAAAAACTGAATATGCACCTAGACTTGCAAAAATCATAACTAATTCATTATCCAACCAAAAATTATGAATTAATACTTTCCAGAAAGCCCACACAATTCCACACATAAATCTAGGAGGCCCAAACCTCTAATTTCACACTGAATAAGACCTAATCTGCCGAACAAGACGACAGCAGAATACCGACTCAATCTCAGCAGGATCAACGAATCACTAAACGACATCCTTTCCTCAAAAATACATGAACTAACAGCGAAGATTAGAAATATTACCCTAGAAGACACAAATGACTCGCTGGAGAACCCCCACGAAGAACTCCTTCTTTGTCTTCCTTCTCCTCTCTTCTTCCCTCTCCTTCCTCTTCCTTATGGCTGGCAACAATGGAGAAGCACCGGAGGAGAGGGGGCACCACCATGGAGGAGAGGAGCGTGCTACAGTAGCATCGTGCTACAGTGACGGTGGCACTACAGTACCTCTGGGCGTGCTACAGTACTTGGGGTGCTAGGGTTTAGTCCCCCCCCCCACATGAGCCTAAAGAGCTATGGGCCAAAGGCCTGAGTTCTAAACCTCCTCCTAAATTCTGAATTTTTCCTTTCTATTTATATTTATTTTTAGTACTAGTCACTTATATGTTTTATATTTGAACGGGTGTTACAAGAAGGCACAACAAAAATATGCTTCCACATGTAATTAGACCATGGCTGACATTAAAATAGTGCAAGATCATCATCCAACGGAGAGGAGTAGTTCCCATCAGCACTGACAAATGCATTAACATAACCTCTAAACATTCCTCGAGCAATCCTATTCAATGTATCATCCGGGTTCTCTACTCCAACAGCTGAACCGCTGGTATGAGGCTATACAACAAAAAAATAGTTCAAAGATCAGTAAAAAATATGGACTGGGGGCATATTAAGGTGTGTGCAACCAGTATTGGCATATCCAGAATATATACATGCAAAGAACATCTACAGAACATGCAAAGAAGCTCTTATAAAGTAGGCATCATGTAAGCTTTGATCACATGGATATCTAGTGTACCAAGAGGCTAGCGACTCCTAGATACTTGAATTAGAAGAAGCCTTTTCTATTTTACTTTGGAAACTTGAAACTTGACAAAGATGCATATAAGCGTAAGCGAGAATATATCAAAGGACATTATCAAAAGACAAACAAGTAAACAAGTGTTGGGACACTGAAACTAGTTCAAATATCATAGAGAAGCTTATTGTGCATAATATAGCCCATAGAAAGTAAGTTAGCCAACTAGCATATACTTTAGTTTAGTCTTGATTAGTTTGTGATAATATCTCAGGACAGTGAAAGACAATAAATAGCCCATCATGATGAAAAGGTTGGGCATCTTTTAGGCTGGACAGTGAAAGACAATAGCCCATAATAATGAAAAGCATAAACCTATGTTTGCTAGATATCAGGAAAAAAAAGAGGGTAAAAGACAACGAAAACAAAGCAAACAAGAAGACAATTCATTGAAAACAAAACAAAGCAAAAGTACTCTGTCGGCAGTGACATTGCTTAGTACTTGATGGGCAGGCATGATGATACACCTATGATTGACAAGGAAACTCACAGGCTTGTTGTTGTTAATATGGACTGGGAGCATATTAAGGTGTGTGCTAATTCAAAAATTAATATGATCTTGAGAAGTAAACAAAATCACATATTTTAATCAAATGTAGTTATTGAGGATTAAGTGCTGAAGTGCAAAGTCTATATCGATGTTAAATTACTGGGGTTTTTGACTGGTTATCCACATGTTGATCACCCATATATAGTTAAAAAAAACAACCATATCTAAACCCAAATCATGGCAAACTTTACTTCTTCCTTGTGTCATAGGTGTTAGTACTAGCAACCAAGAGGACTTGCTGCTAAGCTGTTGCAGCAGTGGAACCACAGCCTTCAGGGCATTGGCAAAACATAGGTGATCAGCATTCGTAATTGCACAGAATATTGTCATTAGAGCAGTGTGCACTAAAGCAATGGTGGAGTCATAAGCCAGAATTAGCAAGAAATATCCATTATATACCTCAAGAGATAGATTTGGAGATGTTGAAACTTCATATGTAGGAGGTGGAGGCGAGGGAGGTGGGGGAGGTGGAACTGCAGTAGAAGGCATTCCAGTATGCTCAGCCACATTCTTCAATCATAAGATTTAATGCAAAAAGGTTAAATGTAGTTCAACATCTATTATTCAAAGTAAAAACGAATATGTTGAATGACATATTGCACCTCCATGAACCTTTGGATGTTGGTATTGTGGTTGTGCACACTACTACTCCAGTCTAACAAGGTCTGTGCATAATCCTTTGCTAAACGAGCATTATGAATTTCCCTTCTCTCACGTTCCTCTTCTTCTTGACGTTGACACTTAGAAGCTAGCGAGGAGGCATCACTACTCTTCAACTCGATGAGGGCCTCTCTATCATCAATGATCCCATTAAATGTAGTCCATTTACCATGTGGCCTACCATAAGAGCAGTCATACAAGGCTCTTGCATCCACAGGAGAGCGTAGCCAATCAAATCCCTCTCCATTTAGGTTAGTAGACTTCCTCTTATACCTCTCTTGTCCAATAAAGGAAGCTGCATGAGGAATATTGTAGAGGAAGTACAAAAAATCAGAAAAATAAATGCACAGTAAACTAACAAAATAAAATTACTAAGCATGTAGTGGCTTCTTCAGTGTTTAGTGAATTAGAATCTTGCGGATTTTGCCCTCTATGTGTATGAACCCATGCCTCGATCGTCGATACTTCTCGCCCTTCTTTCTCAGACATTTGGCATACAAAAGGATCCCAAATTAAATGCATACACAAGGAATGTTTAGAGGGCACAGACAGTGGCGGCAGCGAGATGGGCGGTGGGATGCGTGGCACGGGAATCCCGGCGCACAGCGGGCAGAGAGGCCAGGGCCAGGGCCAGGAATCAAGGGTGACAAAAATGGGCACAGGCAGCCAACGGGAAGAAACACAGCCGAGCCAACGAGAGGAAGAAGAAAGGGGAAGAGGGAGAAAAAGGAAAGAAAGAAAAGGAAAAAATGAAAGAAAATCCAGAAAAATCCAAAATAAAATAAATTTCAGAAATTTCAAGAAAATTCGAAAAAAAAACCTTGGAACCTGAATAGATCGAATAAAATAATTTTGGGTTTAATTAAAGTTTATTTTAATCATTTAAAATGTTTTTCATTTTCTAAAAATTCAAATTAAGCTTTGAATTAATCCAATAAAATTCAAATGGTTTTTATTTTAAAGCTTTTAAAAAGGCTCTAGAAATAGGAAAACTAAAAATAAATAAAAAGAACTCAAAGGAAAAACAACAAGGTCTTGGAAAAAGGAAATCCAGATAAAGCCAAAAAATCAAGTAAAACAATTTTTATTTAATTGGAGTTTGATTTACTCACATTAAATTATTTTAATTTCTAATATTTCAATTAAGCTTTAACAATTCAGGAAAAATCAAATGGTTATCTTTATTTTGGAAATTTAAAAAAGGCTCAAAAATTAGGATGTTACATGCTCTAACAAGTAGAAACAAGCAAACAACTATCATTAGGCAATATCTGTCAAACCCTGGGCGTAGAATACCCGAAGCTCTCGTGTGTGTACGGTACTAGTCCCTTGATCACTAGCAGTACACACATCCACAATGTTGGCAAACACATCCATACACAATATACACACAACATGAAACAAATATGGTACTTAACTTAAACGATTACATCACAAGAGTATAATACACGACGGACCGCCCAAATAAAATTACAAGTATCAGAAGTAGAAATTTAAACAGTAGAAGCATAGTATATAAAGTCTAAAAGTCCAGTCACATGCCCATCCAAACCCACAAGCAACCGACAAGAACAAGTCCTAGCAAGACCCATCACCAAACCCTCCGGTACCAGGGGCAAAGAACACATCATCTGGCCTAGGCTCATCCTCAAACTATGAACAACAATTTAAGTAAGATTGAGTACATTGCGTACTCAGCAATACTTGTAGTGTATCTCAAAATTTATATATATGCATGGCTAACAAAGGAGGAGGCTCTATGCTACAAGTTGTTTTTAGCATTAAGCAAATTTTATTTGCAATATCAATACATAGTATTTTGCAACGGAAGTTTGAAGAGCAATCAAATAGATAAAGAACAACAAGTAAGTAATTTTATAAGTAACAAATCACAACCCTCCTTGGCTGTGATCAACATATTATTCTCAGCCATAGACATGACACTCATATCCTTCCCAACATTTCCCGATAAGAGTGTTTTTGCAAAAGTATAGACTATACCGGATGGACTACACTAAGCACGCTCATGACCGCAAGCACGACTAATTAAATAGATTTACACTCTGTAGAGGTATACAACTTTACCCACAGTATATGAATTCTCTAGTTTGTTTGGCATCCGCACACAACATTATAGTATGTAGCCTAGAGCATGCAACAAAGCCTTTACATCATCTAGTCCTAACATTGCACTAGCCTGGCAATGAAAACCCTCACTTCGATCCCGGGTACCTCTCGTCAAAGTGAGGCATTATTCGTTGTGTCGGCAAGCTTAGTTCCCAACACCTCGGTGAAGGGAGTCCCTTCGAACATGCCTACCCAGTCATGCTCGCACTACTGCAACCTACCAATATGTAAGGCTAGTTTTCGATGACTTAATTAGCTAAGGCCATCCCATACTGTCACATGTGGTTATACGCTTAGGATTAGATTAGGAGCACCGGCGTTCGGTCCTTAATTAACCCGGGTAAGGATCCCCCTATCTACTTGTGAGATACACCTCCCACACTTCTCAAAATATAATATAACTTGCCCGCATCACAAACTAAGTTATTTTTTAATTTTTATGCAAAATAATAGAGATAAACCCCTCTGTATCATCATTTCAAAATCTCCTAAATTCATGTTCAACGTGTCATCTATTTTCAAATTTTAATAAATCTAGAGCCCGGCTAAGCATTTGTGAGATATTGGCACTTGAAATACCCAAATTGACATCATGTATTGCCTAAACCATAACCTATTGGCTACAAAAGTAAGGGTACCAATATTTCAAGGAGGATCATGCATTGAATAGGAATATAACTACTGTTATCCCCAAATATAGCAATTTTAAGCAAACATACACGCATGCATAATAGATTTTGCAAAAAGAAATACAATAATTGAAATAGTAGGATCAACATGGCCAAAGTAGGTTCTTGCCTTGCTCTGGTATTTTAGAGTATGAGGATGGAGGATCGTCGTAGGTTTCGTTTGAAGTATCGACACCTATTCAAAAAGAGTTGATTCCAAATTAAATATAGAAAAATAATTTCAATAAAAGAAATATCCAAATATTTTGCATATTCACACAAAGCACAATTTTATATGAATTTAGAAAAAAAAATCATTCAATTTGGAGTTCATATGCAAAAGTTATTAACGTTTTAATTTGCTTCGGTTTGAAAATTCCAGAAATTAAGAAAAGGGTGATGTCGAAAGTGTATTTTCCGATGTTTACGCTTTCTAATAGAGAAAGCGTATTTTACTCTGAGTTGAAAGTGGCTTTTCTCATTTTTTCGAATTATATTAACTTACATGTGGGACCCACATGTCATAGACTCATTAATTATTAGCTAAATGATTAAACCTATTTTGATTTTAATCTACTGATAGCTGGGGTCCACATGTCAGTCTCTCGGGTTTTAAAACATATTTTTAAAACCAAAAATAGTGAGCGGTTGCACACGTTAGTGACTCATTTACTAAATACGTTTTAAATTAGATTTCTGATTATCTTTTCGACTGGTCCCACATGTCATAGACTTAATGTGTTTAAGAGTCATCATTTAGTGCTAATCAATCCTTAATTACTTGGGCCCACCAGTCAGTGAGAGAAGGATAGAGAGAAGTAGAGTCTGCCATGGTCGAAGAGCATCGCGCTCCACCAAAGAATGACAAATGCGATGAGCGACGACGTTAAGTGGCAGGATGGAAAGAGGGAAGCAAGGAGAAGCCTTGGGTCATGGTGGTGGCAATAGAGATGGCCGGAGGTGGCGTTACGACGGCAAGGAGCGGTAGAACGTCTCGGGTCCACGATGTACTTCGTGTAGGAGGCATCCTTCGGGCTAAAGGAGTGGTGCACTGGACTCATTGAGTCCAGGCTGTGCTAACAGGCTAGGCACGAGGACCTATGGTCACCGGAGGCGAGCCGACGGTGGTTTCCGCGGTGGCGCCATAGACGGCTACGAGGGAAAAGGGTGCTAGCAACTCGTCCTTGGCAAATCGAAGCACGCATGAGGTTCAGAGGCTCACCACGATAATGAGGAAGGTGTCAATGAAGCCGGGGAAGGTCCAAGGCGGCTTGACGATGATGATCAGCGGTGGCGCAAAGAGGTCCCTCGATGAAGGCGCTCTACATTGATGGAGATGCTACAAGAAGATCGCATTAGCTCACTATTGTTCTAGGGAAGGTGTAGACGCGATGAATTGAATGGGGACTCACCAAGCTTCGAGGAAGGTCGAAAATGGCGGCGACGACCGAGAATGAAGGGGGTGATGGTAAAGCTCGGATTCATAGCGAGTTTGTCTGCATTGAGTGAGGGGTTGCATCAATGAGGTATGGAACACTTTGTGATGCGCTCGGGTTGAGCTTGAACTCACTGGAGCGATGGGAACGTGTTGGCGATGATCTGGTGCGCGTCGAAGTCAAGGACGAGGGCGATCGCGTTCATGCTATGAGGCTCCATAAGCTGCATTAAGCAGAGAGGGAGGATGAGTGAAGTTCGAGGATTAAAGTGACACGCTTGTCGTGGGCAAGGAAGATCACCGGGGCAGTAGAACTGTGGAGGCGTGCTCACTAGCGTCGAGAACAACACAAACGTTCTTGCGAAAACACTGATCGAAACCTAACCCAACGAGGAATAGAGAGCAGCGCTGAGCATAGTTCATCGTTCGAATGGATCCATCGCACTCATATGGGTGTTGGTTTGAAAACGCTTATTGATAATGCATACCAGAACGTGTTGGTGCAAGTAGCAACTCTTTCTTATAACCGTAATTTGAGAAAGTATGTGTACAGATACTTTAATATACTAGTCTATATGGGGTTTGCAGTCACAGTTTGGTACAAGTATTTACTCGGGGAGCTTCATCTACCACTTGAGGGACTCATACCTGATTCGTATCAACTATTTAAGGGCCCGACATCAGACCGAAAGAGATTCCCCTCCGTCATGTTACTTCAACAAGCAATTCAACATGCTCAGTTGCTTTCTTTCTGTCTTTCCTTGCTGGGATGACACTTTCCTTATGATTTATTTTAGACCAGACGGAAGTAGAGAATGAAGTAGGAGTGATATCATACCATCATCTCGTATTGTACAATAACCGTTCATGCCCATAATTTCCACTAACTAAATGCATTGTAGGCGTGTGGAATTCAAATCCCTTTGGACCTTGCTCGACACAGTCCTTAGTATGATGCCGATCTCTTAGTCTCTTAGGATGGACCGCTCGTAAGGAGTCCTATTGAAACCAAGAAATATAGGTTTGCTTGCCATCCACACCAGAATAGATAGAGTTTTCCGAAGAAACCCGCTAGTGGAGGATGGCCTCCTAGGGATAAGAGACATAGGGCTAAAGAGAGAGCCAAAAAAGGATCTTTCGTGTATAATCCTGTATAATCTTGAATGTTATCAGTTCTGGTACGTAGACCAAATAATACAATGCAAGCAAAAGTTCATAGATTCACGGAGAAGCTCAGTTTAGTGCGAAAATGGAACGGCGGCGAGCTGAGGAAGAAGGTGACATGGCTAGGGCTTAAGTACATCAAGGTTTAGCGTGAGAAGAACGATGGTGCGTGAAAAACTTGCGGGCACGCTATGGCGTCTTCACCCTATGCGGGAAAAGGAGTCGACATGCGGGTTGCTAGCATGGGCGAGGGCAGGCGAAGGCGACGGGAAGAGGTGAAGTCGCAAAACAGTGGGCAACGGTTGAAACCAACGGGAGGAGCAGGCGCGGGCGCGGCGCGCTAGTGCGTAGAGACGAAGGCGAGGTGGACGAAGGGTCCTGACACGCGGGCCCGACGTGTCAGTGAGAGGGGAGAGGGGTGCTGGCATGGGCTGGAGCGAGCGCGAGTGAAGTGGGCCGAGCTGGGTTTCGGCCCAAAGGTCTGGCAGGAAATTGAAATAAGATTTGGATTTTTCCAAAAAATGGCTAAGGACTTGGTGAATTTTTAAATGTACCAAATGGGCTCCAAAAATTATACAATTTTTATGGAGACTCTTGACACAGTATGGCTTCATGAGTAAATGTTCCATGATTTTATATGTTCTATGATTTTCTCAAAAATTCTTCCAACTTGTTGTTTTCATATAAATGCATTGTTGCTTTTGATGAAAATTTTCAAAACATGCCCAAGTAATATTTCCCACATATAATCATGCCCAAATTATTCTCCCATTTATTTTCATTATACTTTCCCAAAATTGGGGTTTTCGAGATGTTACAATATCATTTGTTCTATAATTAAATAGTTAATTTATCTGAGGAATGAGTTCACCTATTGTCCCAAACGACGTGCTCGTGTCATTGGTCCTTCCATAGGCACAGCCATAGAGGCAATGCCCTCAACGATGTCAGCATGGTCCTCAGTGATGTCCTCATCAGTAGCTGTTAATACAAATAACAAAAACTCTGTTATAGCCATTTATGTACATTCAATGTAGACTACGAATATAGGAATACATAAAGTTGAATAAAATTGATATGCATTGAATCCAATGTTCTTTTTTTAATTAGGAGATAAATTATCACACTTTTGATCCCAATTGAAGGGATAATTGGATATATGCCACTCCAATCGTTCCAACTTTGAGAAATGCCACTGTAATTGCATGCCTTTGAAATATGCCACTCCAATCATGTAATACTCTAAAAATGTCATTATGGTCAGCACCTCCCCATTTTACATATAGCTTATTCGAATTCGTATTTTCATATGGCCATTTTTGCCGCTCCTAGCCACCCTAACGCACATTGGTTCAAGTAAATCCTAGCCCCTTTTCCATTGGTAGTCCACGGCCATGGAATCAACGAATCCCCCCATCGACCGTCATCAGGCAGCAGCCCTTCCCCTTCCCTACTGCCTCTGTTGGCCGTCACCGGGCAGCAGCCATACCGCCCTCATCACCCACACCGCCCATTTGCAGCGATTAGTGAGGTGATTAATGAGTCCAGTTCCGCGAGATGTATAATAGCAGACGATTCGTTTGTCCATATCATCTGCAAGGATTTACTTGAGGTGAAATATGTAATAGTGTTATGCAGAGCTCCTCTCATGTATGCATCATTCTTGATTCTTTTGCTGTGTCATGATCTTAATTTGCTTTTGCTCTCTCTCTCTCTCTCTCTCTCTCTCTCTCTCTCTCTCAAAGTTGTTGGAAGAGGTCAGTGGAATCTAGTTTGCCCACGAACGGCATGGACGACTCAAGCCTCTTCATACAGTGGGCTCTGAACAGTGAACACACTGCAGCTAGCAGCAGCATCCGGTGGCTATCGTGGACGACGGCGGCGACACGCTCCGAGCGCTCCACGACGCATCTCATGTGGCCATCGTGGTCCCCGAAATGAGGGAAGCGCATGGAGCCAACAACTGAAGATCCATTATTGCTCCAGTGACACCAACTGCGGCAGGGAAATCAGCTTGGCCTCGGCCATGGAGAAGCCAGGCGGGGGCAGACCATGGAGTATCTGAACACGGTCGGTTTCAACCATATGTGTTAGGGGTAAAAATGCCCATATGAAAATACAGAAGCATTCACGTAAAATGATGAGTTTTTTTAGATAATGGAAGAGAAAATTTCTCTCTTGGCCTCTGCATCAAAGATGCATACAACTTATTTTATTAAAGAGTCAAAAGTACCACAAGAACCAACATTGTTAAAAGTGGCGTAAAACCTTACAACCAACAGCTGAAAGCAAATCAAGCTCAGTCATTGCAAATCATGTGACTAAACCGTCACCCATGAAAATTGAGGAGTTGCTTCGCCACAACCTCCAACCTTAGGATTCCAGCCAGCATATACTCCTTCTGAGCTAATTTCTGTAAATTTGCCCAAGCACTCAGCCAGAACCCACATCATAAAATAACCTGTAAGGGCTTAGTGATAATCTTTTTATTAAAAACAACATCATTCCGACATGACCAGATAGACCAACATAAGGTACTAGCTCCCACCATGAGTTGTGACTTTAAATTTGTTAGAATACCGGCTAACCAATTTCCAAACATGTTTGTTATGCTCACAGGAAGAGATAAAGTAAACGCACATTGAACAACCCACCATGCAAGCCGCACAAAGATACAGTCAATAAAAAGATGCTGAATTATTTCCTCCTTAAAACAGAAACAACACTGTTTGCTTCCACTCCAATTTCTCTTAAACAAGTTATCATTAGTTAACACTACTCCTCTTTTGAGATACTAGAGAAAAAATTTCACTTTTAAGGGAATTTTGATTTGCCAAAAGAAATTCCTAATGGGAGCTTGATAATTACTTATTAGCGCCCCATAGAATGATTTAACCGTAAACATTCCAGATTTATTTAGATTCCACCTAAAGACATCCTTTTGAGAACTTAAATGTAAATTAGAAATTCTTAAAATTAACTCATTCCAAGCAAGTAACTTAGTTCCAATAATAGGTCTTCTAAACGAAACATTTAAAGGGGTCGATCTCAGAACATTTACCACTGTATCATTCTTTCTCCTTGCCACATTATAAAGAAGCGGATATTGGTCTTTCAACGGAGAATCTCTTAACCAAATATCTTCCCAAAATCTAGTGTGCATTCCATTCTGAACCTGGAATGACCCAAAGCGAAGAAAATGATCTTTAATTTTCATAAGACCCGATCAAAAGTGAGAAGTCCCAGGCTTATTAACTACCTGTGAAAGACTCTTGTCACCCAAATACTTCCTAATGAGCAACGATTGCTAAACACCTTCTTCATTAAGTAATTTGAATAACCATTTCCCTAATAAGCTTTTACTTTTAGTGTCCAAGTTCTAAACGCCTAGACCGCCATGCTCTTTGGGCTAATAAACTAAACTCCACTTAGCAAGTCTATACTTATGCTTATGAGAGTCGCTCTGCTAGTAAAATCTAGATCAATAATAGTCAAGTCTTTTGAGAACCTCTCTAGGAACCTCAAAAAAAAAGAACATAAACATTAGCAGACTGCTGAGAACTGAGTTAATAAGTACTAGTCGTCCCCCCACAGACATATTTTTTCCTTTCCAACTACTAAGCTTTTTCTCAAATCTATCCTCAACCCCTTTCCAATCCCTATTACTTAACTTTTTAAAGTGAATTGGGATACCTAAGTACCTAAAAGGAAAAAAACACCTACTTCGCACCTGAATAAATGTGTGAATTGTGATTCAACATCTTTGGCAGAACCAAAACAAAAAATCTCGCTCTTATGGAAATTAACCTTTAAACCTGATAATTGTTCAAAGGCACAAAGAATGAGCTTAAGATTTTTTGCTTGTTCCAGATCGTTATTCAAAATGAGAATCGTATTATCAGCATACTGTAAAATAGATAAACCATCATCAATTAAATGAGGAACTACTCCTGATAAAAGATCTGCTTCTTTAGCTCTTGAAATAAAGATTATAAGCATGTCCGCTACAAGGTTAAAGAGAATAAGAGACATAGGATCACCTTGCCTAAGACCTTTCTGAGTTTGAAAGAAAGACCCTAGATTATCATTAACTTTGATTTCAACACTTCCTCCCTTAACTAAACTTTCCACCCAAGAACACCATTTGGCAGAAAAACCTTTCATCTTCAAAGTTTGAAGTAAAAATGGTCATTTTACTTTGTCATAAGCTTTCTCAAAATCTATCTTGAAAACAATACCATCCAAATTCTTTTTATGTAATTCGTGGATGGTTTCATGAAGGATAACAATGCCATCAAGAATAAATCTTCCTTACATGAACGCTGACTGGGATGTTCTAACAATCTTTTGAGCTACTCCCATAAGTCTATTAGTAGGAACTTTAGTACAAATCTTAAAACTAACATTTAAAAGATAAATAGGTCTATACTGCTGAATTTGCTTAGCCTCAGCTTTTTTTTGGAAGTAGTGTAATGATCCCAAAATTCAAGCTAAAGAGAGAAAGAGAGCAGTGATGAAAATCATTGAACATGGCCATCAAGTCTTCTTTAATGACATCCCAAAACACCTGATAAAACTCAGCAGGGAAGCCATCTAGTCCCGGTGCTTTGTTATCATCCATTTGAAATATTGCTTCCTTTACCTCTTTTTCAGTGAAAGGTTCTGTAAGGAAATTATTTTCCACTTCCGAAACTTGGGGTATATCATTCGTAAAAGTATCAATCATAGATATATGATTGACTTCGGATGGTCCAAATAGCCCTTTGTAATAGTTGGTGATATACTTTTTTTAATTGTACATCACCCCGAATTATTCCTTCCTCTTGTTCGAGCTGAAAAATTCTTTGACGTCTATGCTTCCCATTCGCAATCAAATGATAATAACATGTATTTTTATCTCCCTCCAAAAGAAATTTCGCTTTAGACCTCTGGTACCACTTAATTTCTTCTTCTCTCAAAAGATATGCCAATCTCTCATTAGTGCCTTTTTTAAGATTAAGATCATGATTCGACAACCTCATAATCTCAGCTTTTTTATCTAATTCATCAATTAAAGAGTTAAGCTCTCTCTTTTCCTTTTTATACGTCCCATTAATATTTTTAGCCCACCCACGAAGAAAACATCGTAGAGCTCGAATCTTATTTTGCCAAATTTGTAAGGCAGTATGACCATTTGTTTCTTTTTCCTACACATCCATCACTAGCCCCCTAAACCCCTCCCTACACAACCAACCTAATTCGAATTTAAATAAAGGTTGGCTGCCTCTAGAAGATGCCGCTCTCGTATTTAAAAGTAATGGAGTATGATCAGATAAAGACCTCTCAAGAGCATTAACTGTAACCAATAGAAATTTATGCTCCCAATCAGTATTCATTAAGACTCTATCTAGCTTTTCAAAGGTTGGATTTTCTAACGAATGATCTGCGCCTTCACAAATATCACACACTGTAGAACCATTGTTAACCTACGGAATGACAAACCGCCCATGACCCCGGCCTCTGCTACCTTCTCCGAACCTCCCACGACCATTGTGGGTATCTCCGAACCTCCCACGGTCAATGTTAGGCACTCGAGCAGAGCTACTGTTGCCAAAACCAACAACCGAAAAACCGCCCTGACCACCAAAAGCACCGCCAGGCCCAGCAGCCTGACCGCTAGCACCACCATTGACAGAGAACTGACTTGAGCCTCCGTTACCCTGATGTCCAGCGCCATTACCAACCCCACTGTTGCTCTGGACCTGCCTGCCTCCGAACCCGATCACGCTGCTGCTCGAAAATTGCCCAGCACCACAACCAGCGGAGTCAAGACCCGACGAAATATTACTAGCCAATTGACCACCCATCCCAACACTGGCTGGGAACTAATCACCGAAATTGCTTCCAAATGAGCACCCTGTACCGTAGCCACCAAATCCGCTGGACCCGGCAGCCTGGCTTCCAACGCCCCCAACAGTCGGAAGCCTTTCACCATCGCCAGCACTGCCTCCGCGGCCTCTTGCACGTCCCCGTCCAGCCATACCACTCGGTTGACAGAGTATGTCGACAAAGGAGCGTCGATCACCTTGCACCGTTCCTGCCCAGCCGCCAGAGGAAAACCGACGAGAAAAACGATATGCTTTTTCCCAGTTACAGCCGAACACTTTACGGAACCAAGGTAACCCACGCCTAAGAGGATGTGCTGCCTTGATGAACTTGCAATCGCTAGATGGGCCAGGCCCACTAACGTCTGACCCAATCAAAGCATTCAACGGCGGGGACAAAAGATTCGAAGAAACAGCCGACGCATTCAAATTTTGAATGGCCACCAAATCAGGCAAAATTTCCGCTTCCTGGAAACTGCCACCCGGCCTGGAAGGAAGTGATCTGCGAGCTCTGGCCATGGCGTCTCCAACCGTCAACGGCGGGGACAACCTAGGAGGAGGTAAAGGTCCCTTCCATGATTAAGCACCCCTCGTAACCTGCGTAGCACGGCCTGACGAAAACCCCATCTTACGCAACTCCGCTGGCGAATAACCCGCAGCAATGGCCTCTCCAAGAGCTAACTCATCTACATCCTTCGATGAAGGTCCGCCCCCCCAACCCTCCAACCTGCAAAGATGAACAAACACCAGGAGAGGTAGATGATCGGGCTCCATTACCTTGATAGTGGCTCGAAACTTCTGATGGCCGATTGTACTTTTTCACCTATCAGGTGCTTCTGCCAAGATTCGATCTTCCTCATCGGAAGAATCACCCTCTTACTATCGAAGTAGCTTATCGTAAAATGAGGAGTTACTGATCATAATAGCAGTTCTAAGCGTATTAGATGTCATAATAGCAGTTCTAAGCGTATTAGATGATTGGAGTGACATTTTTCAAATCAAGCGCTTGCTGTGGCATTTTTCAGAGTTAGGATAATTGGAGTGGCATATATCCAATTATGTCATTTATAAAGCCAAATAGTGGACACCAGCGTCAAACCAGGGGTTCGAACACAGTGGACTGGCTTCACCCCTTAACCACCTAACCAACTGGCCACAGCCAGCTTCCAGAATCCAATGTACTAGATATGTAATAGTAGGAAAGCTTGTGTGTAAGGCATTCCTTAGGTTAATTGGCAGAATTAAAACAAGAACAACGATCTAAACCACCAATGCTACACAAGAAGGAAATTGATCAGAGAAGCAAGCGTCGTTGTGGATCAGTTAGCATCTCGATATTTCTGCGAGTTACATTTGCAAAGCTACGTCCATGAAAGAAGCAAGAAAAACACTTACTGCAAACAAGAAGAAGACTGTCCCCAGTGCAAGCACCAGAGGACTGTTAAGATCATCAGCTCACCGGCCGTCTTCCCCGACCCCGATCAACTCCCGAGTCCCGCCGACGACGAACAGACTGAGTCGTTGGGGGGTGATGAAGCCTGGTCCGAGACTGTCCACCTGCGCGCGGCAGCCACACCCGCCACTGCCCTGTCTCGGCCCAGACAACATTCCCCTCAACAAGATGAGAAGAAGAATACCTCCTGTATACTAGCGTCTGCCTACAGCTGTGCATGCACACGAACAAAATCGATCTTTGGCTTTATTCAGGTCAAGCTGCTAATTAAACTCAAGGAATTTAGTCATGGCCATGTACTTTTTGATATGGGTAACCATGAGTAACATATGCTTAGCTATGATTATATATGCAAAGGCGTGGGCAGAGAAAAATCCACGCCCTTCAACTTTTAATTACTACTAGAAAGATCACCTGCGCCGGATGGCGCGGGCATGCACGCGCCTATGGGTAGTCGCGAGTGGCCATGGGCGTGGCCCACCATTCGCGCGCAGCGTCGTCCACCGTGCAGGGCCACGAGCGCTCTAGGGCCTACCTGACGTACGGACGCGCGAGGGACACCCGTTCGCACCAACTGCATGCGATTCGTCTCCACGTGATCCTGGCCATCCAACGCGCATCCGAGGGGAGGATTTTTTTGGGCGACGTGGCCATGGCTGAAGCGAGCCCTTTCCACCAGGAATTGACATATGTAATGGCCGCCACGTAACCCAGTTTTACCGCCGCGGTACCACACACCAACACTGACATCAACTTCTAGGTGTCCCTCTCTGAAGGGCGGAGCTAGCCACAGATCAATTCTCGGGCCGGCCTAGTTGCTTTTAGACCCAAGTCGTATTTTGCCGATTTTCCAAAGAAGTTTATATAGGCTTTTGATCCTGATCTCGGGTTATTGCCTCAGCGGCTCAAGGACCAGCTCCGCACCTGCCTGTCTCTGATTTGCGGTATTGCCACAGTGGCGTGTGATCACACGTGGGAGGAAGAGGAAAGAAAAAGACAGAAGATAAAGCCCCCACGAGTCCAAGCCCGGTTAGTTACGGAGGCTAACCAGATCTCGCCTAACCTACCCATGTGGGCTCTACGAGCCCATTGGATATTCTAGGCCCGTTAGGCCCAACCACGAGCCGCTCCAGCTCTTCTTTTGGTGGTGTGAGGCGCCTCGTCCCCGTCCAAAACCCCAAACAAACTCTTTGACTAAAACCCTCTCCTGTTTCGTTCTCCCTCGCCACCACCTCCACGCCTCCGCCGACCACCGACCACCGACCACCAGGCTATACGAAGGTAACCTCCTCCGCCGACCACTCTCCCTCTCCGGCGAGCTTGCACTTCGCGGTCTCGGATCCCGGTCCGGGTTACCTGCTCCATTTTTGGGGGTGGGGGATTTGTGAGGTCTCGGATTATTTCTTGAGCTTTCTTGGTGCTATGCGGATTTTGTGCTTGTTTGAGTCTCCTAGGCGCATCCCTAGCATGGTTGTATTGTGCATTTGTGTAACACACATGGCTGTGTTCTTCGATCTTGTGCCTGATCAAGTTGTTGCTTTGAATCTCTTGATCGGTCCGTGCAAATGCGATGAAAGACTTAACGGGAACATTCTACTAGCTGCTATCCTGTATTGTTCAGTTTGTTTTGACTCATTGTCTATCTATTTTGATGCTTCAGTGCTGGAGGGAATGGCTGAGACGCAGACAAATTCCAAAAAGCGAGAGATTACTGAAGTGGTCAGGAAATCTCATGGGAAAGAGGGGAATGAAATGATTGGGAGTGTTCTAGAACAAGGAATTACTGATGATGAAGACTATGGTGATACCATTTGCTCTGCTGGTGAAAACATGTACCCTGGTTGGCCTGGAACCACCGTCTTCAGGATGCTGATTCCCGCAACAAAAGTTGGCGCAATAATTGGTCACAAAGGAGAGAGGGTCAGAAGACTGTGTGAGGAAACAAAATCCTGCGTCCGAGTAATAGGTGGTCATCTTGCTGCGGCAGAGCGAGCTGTAAGTTGTTCGTTGAGTGGTTATCTTATTACTGCTTTAGTATTTTCGTGATCACCCCAAGGATTTATCCTTGTTCATTGGAGAACACATTTCTATATTCCTTTTTTTGTCTGGAATCTGTTAGTATTTCTTTTACTAGAATCAGTTGCCATATTGTTGAAAAACCAGCATCGGTTTCTGTCTTTCATGTGGTTAGTTACATTTCTTTGTCTTCCGTTGCAACTAAAACTATTGGGCTTCTTTGGTAGAAAGATCAGCTATACCGAAATGTGTCATGTTTTCACTAAATTTGTGGCCCCGTCAAACTTGGCTAACACTGTCAAGTAGTACTCCACATGAGGTGTATAAGCATTTACAATATCCTGGTTGCAGATAATGTTTTTTTTTCAGCATGGTTTGTGAACCCTCTAATAAGGTGGCACTCTGTCAGGGAATTGGCTACCAAAAATTCAGTGGTTCTTCAACTTTTTTATGCTTGTTGTTCCATTATGTTATTATAAACTGTGCATCTCAATGTCTAGCTTTCATGGTGACTACAATATAAGCATCTTGCTTGTTGTGTCTTTACACCATGTATTATTAACTTTGTTTCTCTTAGTGTCTATCACATTGTTTTAGCTGTGATGGGTTGTCGTTCATGAAAAGAAGGGCATGATTTATGTTTTAGTTCATCAAACAATACAATTTTCCTAAAAACACTCTTTTCATATATTTTTTCATTGAAAGGTAATCATATTTGCAAAGGAACAACCTGATGAGCCGATACCTCCAGCCATTGATGCACTACTAAGAGTATATCAGTTCACAATTAATGATGATGGTTTAGACATGGGATCTGATTGTATCGTTGTGACACGGATTCTTACACCAAGTGAACAGGCAGCAAGCCTTATTAGTGAGCAGGGTTCAATGATAAATTCTATCATGGAAGCTTCTAAAACCAACATCCGTGTCCTTGGTAATTTCCCTACTCTAATGTACCTCTAAGATCTGTTTTCCACAATGGCTGGTTCCTTCTATTGATATCAGTGATTGTCATAAATATACATGTGGCTCTTTGATACACTTATATAGAGTTAGACTACTAGCAATCTGTCAATAAGCAACAGGAATTTCAGCTTACTTAAGCACATAGTTCCTCAATTTGCTTGGTAACTCTATTGTGGTAAAACTGAAATTCTGAAGCATACAATGTTATATTGCTCCCATCATGGAAGTACACCTGCTATTGCATTAGCTTCTTCTCTCAAACATGATTGCACACTTGCACTGGTCAATCGTTGGCTGAAAATGCACTTCTGAAATGTAGTGTTGCTGTAACAATAGTTAGTGATGCATATCTGTGCTACATGTTCTCAAGTATCAGTATCTCTTATGTGTTCAGAAAATATTGGGCTTGCTTCTCTATTAATTTGGTTATGAAGAAATCAATCAATTTAGTAGTGTCTACTTGTATAATTTGAACTAGGACTCAACTACATTTAAAGGGTTCTGGTATAGTATAAACTGTACTTCAACTCATCTAATTCCTCCAATTGGTCATGTATTTTTTTTTGTTACTGTTAACTTATTTCTTTGACTTGTATCTAGTGATATCCACTTTAGGTCTTTAACACTAAAATGATTGCCCATGAATGCAACGGCAGGACACAGTTTCAACACTGACTTCATCAAAATCACAAACTACATCATCTGTTAAATGAGCTGCATCCATCATTTAGATAAAAGTGTGTTTCACTTTTATACCATTAAGTTCACTTTTATTTTAAATTAGAAAGTTTCTATTTGTTATTGGCCTAAATGACATTCTATCTTTTCCATTTGTGATGAGCAGTTTCAGTATGTCATTCTTTTGAGTTGCTATCCTTGGGTTCATTACTCCAGCCTTCAGTGTTCTTTAGCCATTATTGCATTACTTGCATGATTTGACTGTGCAGATGGTGACTTGCCGCCTATTGCACTTGAGGAAGATTTGATTTTGGAAATATGGGGACAACCTGGAGGAGTGTGTAAGGCTTTGGAACTTGTTGCTTCTCATTTGAGAAAGTACCTGGTTCATCGAAGTGTCATCCCATTATTTGACCCTCATGTAAGTTGCCACTGTGTTGAACATTAGTCATTTAATGGGCATACTGAAGTTATAGTACCTTTTTACCTTTACCAACATCAAATTCTGAAGAATGTTTGTTCTTCAGGTGCCTATGACAATGTTACACATGGACATGCCCCCATGTCACTACAGGGACCATCCTGAGGGCCCTCTGCGAGCTGTTAGTCCAGGCTACCATTCTGTATATGCTGAAGATATTCAACGTGAACCTCCATGGACTGATACTTGCTATTCGAGGTGTAGGCATCCTATGGAAAAACTTCTAAACGCTGATGTATTTGAACATAGACGGGAAGCACCTACATCTTTTGGGAGATATCGATCAGTTACACCTCCACACCATGGTATAAGTGCATATAGACAAGAAACATCTTCACCCATGAGAGCATATCTATCATCTCCTATGGATTTATGGTCACACCACAACCTGACTTCATATGGATGGCGAGCAACTCCACCAATTGGTCCATCAGCTACCGTTGAAAGAATACGCTCCCTTATATCTGTGTATGGTCAGCACGCACATCCACTGAGGCAGACATACCAATCAGCTAAAATGGGAAAACATCCACAGTTGGGGATATCTTTATATGGAAGTGAAGCTCATCCAAACAGGGTATCTCCATCAGCTGCTACTGAATTACCTCCAACTCGTGGTATTTCTGCATGTGAACTACAAGCATCTCCATCCTTGAGGATGTATCCGCCAGCCACTGTGGAAAACCTTCTGCACTGTCGCGTGTCTGCATGTGCGCCAGAAACACCACCGCATGTGGTTGTGCCTTCGTTAACTAGTCAATCTCCAGCAGTTACTTCTCAGGTTTGTATGGTTTCTGTTGTAGAGTTTCTATGCTTGCCCACATGTTTTGATTGTCTTGACAACAATAATTATATTTGGGATGGTGGGTTATTTGACAGGTTACGAAAAAGATGCAAGTTCCAATTTTCTATGCTGAGGCTGTAATTGGCCCAACTGGTGCAAGAATTGATTACATTCGTCGTGCCAGCAGGTCGAGCATATTGATAAATGATTTGGAGGAGGGTGCAATGTCTATTGAGATCACTGGAAGCACTGCAACAGATGTTCAGACTGCAGAGCAGCTGGTAAAGGTAACAGTAATTTTCTAAGAAAATTCACTGTACTTTTGTTGAAATAACATTTTATCTCTTAGATAGGACTATACCTGGTTATACTTAGAAAATACTTCGACAAAATATTTCTGTTGACTCCGTGGTTTGTGTATGTAAAGCATAAGGTGCTCTCGATCCTCTGTTTTGTGAAAGTTGCTCCCATTAATTCGATGCCTATGTTCGGTGTCTAGTGCTCAATCCTCTTGACATATTAGATGGTTAACTGATCGTGTAAGAATCCACCTCTCTGAGGACAGACCCGATACTGTTTTCTTCAAATGGTCGCTGACCCAGTCTAAATGCATGGGCAAACAGGCCAGTGACTACTGTCCTGTTGCATCAGGTTATTAGACTATTAGTTAATCATCGTGCTTCTTTCTGGTAAATTGATTTGGATGTTTGAGACAAGTCATCAACATGCTTATCTGCTTCATTTGTTATCGCTGAAATATACTGTCCTTAATTTCAGCAGGGCTCTCCCAGACTGTTCCCATAAAAACTATATCCTACTTAAAGTATGTCATTTGTGAATTGATGTTTGAACTTTGGCAGAAGAAACAGCTCATTACCTTTGAAAGTGTGACTATTGTAAAATGGTTGCGGCTCCTATTTGCTTGTTTTGTATCACGTCTTGCTTTTTGCAGTTCTGCTGCTGTTGTGTTGAGACACCAAAGTGCATTTCATGGCTATACATTTGCCTTACAAGCATCGTTGTTACCCTTACGCTCTCCTGATCACTGCGTTCTTTTCCAGAATTTCATGGCTGAAGCCGCGGCCGCTTCCCCTGGTCACAATTACGACTTCATTCCAACATATTTGCCAGCACCAAGATCTCCTGGAGCTGATATTCTAACTACTTCGCACACTGGCAGAGAATGTGGTTTGACAGAACAGCGCCTGCAAATGATTTACTAAAGTTCCCAAAAGTTTTGTTTCTGCACATATTCCCAATACCGGCAATACAGGAAATCCTGCAAGAGTACATTCACCAAAAGTTTTGATACTCATCCTGAGATAATTTTATCGTTCATTTCAAGATTCCTTCAAGACCCCGAGAGTGGTATCTAAATTATATGATATAGCATTGATCCGTGAGCTGAAGTCTCGGTTTATGCTATAAGAAAAGCAAAATTTTGGTTAATTTGGAGTAAATGACCGGTAAAATTGCTGTCAATGGATGCTTGGGATTACTGGATGTTGCATAACTTGCATAAATGGCACATGGTAGGCTGCTTTTGGTGAGGAAGCTCCAGATTTACGCATAACTTGCATAAATCCACGGTTCATAAAACCGGTGGGAATTGGCTGCCTCCCCGCTGGTGCGGCCACAAATATATCACCTCAGTTCAGAGTTTTTCGAAATAAAACGTGAAAATAAAAAATGGATATAAATACGGCGAAATTTGTCATAGCGATATAGCACATGAGGACAATTTTCATAGCTATATATCAGCGAAAAAGGCATCTATTTTCTGTCATAACGTGGGGCTACGCTTAAATCTCTCTCCTTACACGCAGGGGAAAATGCCCGGTTCAGAGGATTGCAAGGCAGACGGACATTCTGCAGACCCGGCATTCTGTTCCTCCTTTCTCTCTCCTCTCTTCGTTCCCACGTAGAGAGAGAGAGGGAGGGAGGGAGCCCCTTTGCCTCTTCTTTCCTGCCAAGAACCACATTTTCCCAATCTTTTTGCGGATTTTTCCTACAGATTTCTTCGCCTTTTGGTCGAATCAACCACTGTAGGGTTTTTTCTTGTTTTTTCGCTCCTCAGTTTGGTGGTTTTGGCAAATTTGGAGCTTCCTCACCACATTGCAGCGTCGGTACTCGGTACGTCTCAAAATTAATATGCTCTTTTTTTTTTTACTTTCTACTATTTTTTCGAAAAAAAAGTTAAGAACCTGAACAATCTTGTGACAATCTGAATGCTTCTTCAAAAAAAAAAAAGATTTAACTGATAAAAACAATTTGAATGCTTCTTCAAAACAAAAAAAAGAAGAAGATTTAACTGATAAAAACAATTTTATATATGACCAACTGCGCACCGGAAGAATGCCAAGATTTGTTTTGTACATAGAGAATTCTTGGATTTTGAATGTGAATGCTGGGTTGTCGCATGAATTTTTTTTTCTGCTGTAGCCGGCGGGAATTTCTGATTTCCTCCTCACATTTCCATCTTTTTTTTTCCTCTGAACAATTAGACATTGTTGTCTTTGTTCCGAAAGAAAGGTTGCATGCCTCATTAGCAACGCAGTATAATTTTGGTGCTGCCCTGACGAAGGATTTCTGCTGAAGTTCAGGTTTTCAAGCAGCCTACTACAAGTGAATTTTGATGTGCATTGATCACCCATGGCTACGAAAACCCGCGCGAGATCCCAGGACTTCTCGCAGCAGTTCTGGTCCATGCTGTCCTACGCCTGCAGCGAGCTCTGCTTGATCATACTGCTCTACGTGGCCGCTGCGGCGTCCTATGCGGCGACGCGGTTGGCGCGCATCTGCAGGCTCAGGGCGCCATGCACGCTGTGCTCAAGGCTGGACCATGCCCTCCTCCATGGCAAGCCATGGTTCTCCGAGGATTTGGTTTGCGCCGCGCACAGGTTGGAGATTTCATCCTTGGCATACTGCAAGAAGCATAGCAATCTTGCACGCTCGGATGGTCTCTGCAAAAGATGCCTCCTTGCATGCACCGTAGGCGTTAGCGATGAGGTTAGCCCCCGATCTGGATCGAGGTCCAGACGGTTGTGTTCTTGCTGCTCGGAGCCGTTCAAGAAGGCGTGCAATGCGCAGAGGCTTTCTGAAACTGTAAATGTTGTGGATTCTTCGGGTACTGTGCATGGCTCGGAGGAAGTAAACCGGAGGAGCCAAGTTGCTGCAAGAGACAGCAATCTTGCCACGCCATTGCCATCCAAGGTTGTAGCTGAGCAAGTCCCTGCAGATCATCCAAAAGAGAAGAGTAAGTATTGCTATCTGAATCTCTGTACTTCTTTTATTCTAAATGTGTTCTTGAAAATTTTCTATTCTGAATGAACCATTTTTAGAAATCTACTGAGTGTATCCATATGCTTTTGATGTAGCATTTGTGGTGGGTATTGAGGAAGTCAATGAATCAGATGGTTCACCAGACACAGATGAACAATCCACAAAGTACAATGGTGCTTCTGCAAATGCTGGGGCAGCAAAGCCAGTACTCGGTGGATGCGCTGCGCCGACGCGCATTTTTATCGACCACAACAGCAGCATAAAGAATGCGTTCATTGGCAGGGTCAATCTGCCATCTCCTCGCCCATCGGAGATAATCTCTGCCAGGGACAACAACTCAACCACTCAGCAAGAAGTGAAGGCATTCCTTTCTCAGATGTCCTCTGCAAGGGGCTTTGACAGTTCTTGGACTGAAGGGGCTCCTAGCCCTGGTATCAATATTCAGACTGAAGAAAGCAATGCTACTGTCAGGAAACTAGAGAGGAACTATTCTGTGCTTGAACCATCTGATGGGAATATTGCTGATGAAGCTGAAGGGGAGAGCTCTCTTGATAATCTGAAGAAACAGCTTGATCTCAACAAGAAGTCGATGGGTGCACTTTACAAGGAGCTCGAGGAAGAACGGAACGCTTCGGCGGTCGCAGCAAGCCAAGCGATGGCCATGATCAATAGACTACATGAGGAAAAGGCTGCAATGCAGATGGAGGCACTGCAATATCTGAGGATGATGGAGGAGCAGGCTGACCATGACCATGAAGCAATACAGAATCTGCATGACCTGCTTACAGAGAGGGAGAAGGAATTGCTCGACATGGATTCTGAACTTGAGAACTGCCGGAGACTACTCCAGGATGCGCCTATCAATGGCGGGAAACTTGATGCCACTGGTGCAACATATGGTAGAAATGTGGCATTTGATGTCTTGAATGGTTTGGATTTTGTGGGGAGCACCATGTCGGGTTTCGAAGACGAAAAGGCGTATATTTTGGAATCCTTGAGCAGATTGGAGGAGAAGCTCCACATTTTCATAAACAGACTTGCTTCTGATGATGCCAAAAGTAGTCAAGATGGATTGTTAGGAGATGACACAAGAGCTGAGGGCCAACATATGGAGAATTCTGTTCAGCAAAATGATGGAAATGAATTAGTTGAGGAGAACCACAAGGATGAATGTTCATGTTCTCCTTTAGACAATGGCAAACTGAGTGATGTAACAAGTTTTAAGGATGAAATTTCACTATTAAATACAAGGCTGGAGGCACTCGAAGCTGATCAGAAGTTTCTCAAGCAGGTACTAAGTTCCCTAAAATGTAGCCCTGATGGGCTCCAGTTTGTACAGGAGATAACCAGCCATTTGCTAGAGTTGCGAAGAGTTGTGACTCAATGAAGAGAAACAGTTTTGCCTTGGGTTCACACTATTTTCTCATGAGGTAGGAACTCTTCTGGTTATTATTTAACAGCAATGAATATTACTGAAGATTGTTGAACCATTATGAAACTGCTAAGGAAATGCACGTTTGTAAGAAAGCTTATGATTTGTAAATTGCAATAATCGTCCAAAAATACTGCAAATATTTACTCAAACTGGTTTATGCTGATAATAATTTAAGCCCATCAAGTTGTCATAAGATGGGTCTGGATTAGCAACTATCTACTCTATTGCCGGATACTTCAAAGTTGTAGCTTTATTTTCCTTATTTTCTATTAAAACACTATATGCACATATTAACCAGTCCTATCAATTATTTCAACACCTGTTATTTTATTTGTCATTTTAATTTGTTTTGCATCCAAATTCTAGCTGTCGATATTAGTATTTACAATTGCTGGATCTACAAAATAGCTGAAGGAAATGCTACTGTTCCTTGGCATATGCTAGAACCACAAATATTATACATGAAACTTCTGATAAATTCAGTAAAAACATTGACAAACTTTGATCCAACCTTTCCCTGCAGTTCTTCTCATGTAGATCTACAGCCTCCTAATGATGGTGCTTCCAGTTAGTGCCCGAAGTGGTGTCAATGCTGCATTGTAGAGGTCTGAAAATCGATGTCAGTGCAAGATCATCCGTTGTTCTTCAGTGCTGATCTGGCTATATGTGGAAGGGAGCATCCACTGACCAAACTTCCATCTCTTGTACTAACCTTCAATTTTTCATCAACCTGGCTGGCCCCTTGTTGCTGTTCTTCTGTCACTACAGCAAATTACTGATACTGACAAAACATCTCTTGTATATTGATCTGATGGCTGTTGAAATTAGGAGCAAGTTTGTAACTGTAGATGTATCTAATGCTTGTGGTTCTTGCCAAGAGGAGTTAACTAGTAAAATATATATTCATGTCAAATCAGGGAATGCCCCCTTCTTTTTTTCTGGGATGTCTCGAATTCGTTGTCTCCAAATACTTCAGTTGTTAATCCTGCTGATTTTCAGATGACCGATGATCGAATTGCAAAGATTTTGCAGTGGTGCTAATTTTCCCTCGAGAAAACATTCATGCATGGCAAGTTGCTTTCACATCTACACCTCATCTATCTCTGCCTCGTCATTTGTCAAAACACATGAATACGTCATCTACCACTGTTAAGAACTTAAGATTCTGTTCTGAAACTATAGATGTGATCTGTCTCTTCCTTTGAATATTTCGAATTGATACTAGAACTATTTCAGATTCGGGATCTGATCGGAAATAGTCTACGTGTACTTGTATTTTTGTACTGACCAGGCAGCTCAAGAGTCAAGATCCATATCTGATGAATTTTATTATATAAGTGATTCTGTCCCGATCTTGCAGTTCATTAGTTCTTCACGCTTTTGGACTTTGCATAATGCATGGAAAACTTCTCCTACAAACCTAGCAAATTACAACACGTGCACCTAAATGAGTACTCCCTCTGTCACTAAGTGTAGGTAATGACATTCACAGTGTCTAAAGTATACTACTTTGTCCACTATTTCCTATTATAATACGATTTTATAAATAAAATTTTTCATAAAAGTATATTTCATAACGAATTTAGCAACACCAAATTCATATGATCAATCTAGATAATTATTTACATATCATCAAAACTAAAAATGGTTGACTGTTATGAATATTGTGTGTATATTCATGAGGCTCAATAGGCAATATATATAAGGAGTACAAAAGGGATATGCTATATACAGATAAGGAAATAGAAAAGGATCCATATTCTAACACCTCCCCCCATTCTCAAACTCATGGTGGATCACACACACTGAGTTTAGAGAGAAAATACAAATGTTGTACCTTAGTCTGTGGCTTCGTGAAGAAGTCAGCAATCTGTAACTCTGAGGTCACAAACTGTAAAGCAAGTACTCTCTCCTATACCTATGAGTGAGTGTATGAAGCATCTACACCAATATGTTTGGTAAGCTCATGTTTCACTAGGTCACAGGCACTATTGATAGCATTTGTACTGTCAAACAAAAGAGTCGTAGGTCCCATCACAGGTACTCCAAAATCTGCAAGTAGCCACCTCAACCAAGTAACCTCTGCTATCACTGCTGCCATAGCTCTCAAATCAGCATCTGCACTCGAACGGAAAACTGCAGTCTACTTCTTTGTCTTCTAGGCAATCAGGGAGGAGTCAAGAAAAACACAGTAAGCAGAAAAGGAACGACGATCAGAAGGATCACTAGCCTAGGTCGCATCGGAGTACTCCTGAAGCTGTAGTGAGGTGGAGCTAGGGAAAAACAAACGACGAGAGATAGTCCCACGCAAGTAGCAAAGAACACGAAGAAGGCGACTGCAGTGAAGATGGGTAAAACGAGCTATAAACTGACTCAAGATATGAAAAGCATAAGCAATATCAGGGAAAGTGTTCACAAGATACACTAAACTCCTAACAAGATGGTGATAGCGAGTAGGATCCTCAAGAAGATCACCATTAGTGGTACGAAGCTGTAGAGATAGCTCCATGGGAGTCTCAGCGGTGCGAGTGTTAGTCACACCAGATCGATCAAGAAGATCCTGGACATACTTCTGCTGGGAGAGGTAGTAGCTCTCAGGCATATAAGAGACCTCAATCCCAAGGAAGTGCGTAAGATAACCAAGACCTGTCATCAAAAACTGCTCATTGAGATGCTTCTTCACATACTTGATGAATGAGGAATCATCATCAGGGATAAGCATATCATCAACATATAGAAGAAGTGTCCTACCCCAAGATGAGACATGGACAAAAAGAGCAGGATCGTGGGAACTAGCAGTGAAACCAACAATAGTAATCACTGAGGTAAAACATGCAAACCAAGCACGAGGAGCCTGTTTGAGACTATAAAGAGCACGACGAAGACGACAGACGTGCTCATCAGGAACAGAATACCAAGGTGGTGGCTGCATGTAGACCTCCTCATGCAAAACACCATTAAGAAAAGTATTTTTAACATCCAGCTGAGAGATAGACCACCGGCGAACAGAAGCAACCGCAACAAAAGTGTAAACAGTGATTATATGGGCAACAGGGGCAAAAGCCTCATCGTAGTCACGACCATACTCCTGCTGAAAGCCGCGAGCCACAAGACGAGCCTTGTAGCGCTTAATAGTACCATCAGACCAGGTCTTAATTTTATACACCCACTTACACGTGATAGGGCGAGCATGCATAGGTGTTGGTACAATATCCCAACTCTCCATACGCCGAAGAGCATCAAGCTCCTCTACCGTAGCAAGCTGCCACTCAGAATGAGAAGCAGCCTCATGATAAGAACTAGACTTAGTGACAGAGAGAGCACAAGCTATTGGAGTAAATCCAAGATGATTAGGAGGTCAAAGGGATGTCCGATCACGAAGGGCATAACGAGGATCATCATCAGGAGGATCAGATGTGGGTGTCAGCAAGATACTAGGAGAGGATACTGGTGAAGGACAAGGACGCCTGAAGTAGTGAAAACTAGAGAAACGAGATGGTGCTGCTGTAGGAACAAGAAACGATGCTGCAGGAGGCAGTACCAGAGGCGGAGGTACAGAAGGAACCACTGGAAACAGGCCAGGGGAAGACTGTGATAGTGGAGAAACGGGTGAAGAGTCAGAAAGAGACAACCATGAAATCGACTCAATGGTAGAAACAGGATAAGGAGTTGAATTTTGATAGAAGAAAGGTCGAGATTCGTTAAAGACAACGTCTCATGAAATCCTGATCCGTCGAGCAGAAGGATCCCAGCAACGATAGCCCTTATGCTCAGAACTATAACCAAGAAACACGCACTCAACTGACTGGGCCGATAGTTTAGTGCGTTCACGAGGCTGCAGCAGAACAAAACAAGTACAGCCAAAAACACGAAGGTTAGTGTACTGGGGGGCTCGAGAGTAGAGACGCTCTATAGGACTAACACTATTAAAAGCAGTGAAAGGCTGCATATTGATAAGATATGCGGCCGTAGAAACAGCCTCAGCCCAAAACTGTGGTGGAACGTGAGAGGCAAGGAGAAGAGTGCAGGCAGTCTCAATCAGATGATGATGTTTGCGCTCAGCAACCCTATTCAGAGCATGAGCACCAGGACAAGAAGACTGGTAAAGAGTGTCCTGCTCAGAAAGAAACTGTCTAAAAGCGCCAGAACAATACTCGCTAGCAGAATCACAGCGAAAAGTACGGATGAGAGAATCAAACTAAGTACGAACCATCGTTGCAAAGCTACGATAGATCGCAAGAAACTGACCACGATTAGACATAGGGAAAATTCATGTAAAACGTGAATAATCATCAATGAAGATCACATAAAGTTTATGCCCGTCTTTAGAGATAATAGGCACAGGTTCCCACATATCTGAATGAACTAAGTCAAAAGGATGAGAAGACAAGGACTCACTAGAATGATAAGGAAGTTGTAGCTGCTTGTCCAGCTTACAACCCTAACAAAACATGGCCGTGTCAACAGTAACACATCCAATAACACCCTGAAGAACTAATGAAGAAAGATGGGACCCACACAAGTGACCTAAACGGTGATGCCACTGCGCAAAAATGCCAGAGGTGGTGGCAGCAGTGGCGGTGGAAGAAGACGTAGAGGTGACAAGAGCAACTAAAGTAGACAGAAGGTGTAGGCGATCAAGGATGTAGAGACCCTGACAATCCCTACGGCGCCGACCAGTCCCAAGTACCGTCCCTGTCTGTCGATCATAGACGAAACATGTGTGAGAGTTAAAACTAACCCTACAACCGAGATCGGTGAGCTGACCCACCGAGAGAAGCTGCATGGTAAGCTGGGGAACATGGGAAACAGCTGGAACAAAAAAGTCTGTGGACAAAAGAGTGCCCTGACAACTGACAGACAGAGGAGTACCGTCAGCTGTCTGAACAGAGATAGGAAAAATAGGAGGTCCTACTGAAGTGAGAGATGTGGAGTCTGGTGTCATGTGGAAAGAGGCACCAGAATCCAGAACCCAAGAAGTACCTGGAGGAGACGTCTGAGCTACTGGCAGAACCTGCTGAGCTGTGGGAGAGCTGCTGAAGTAGAGCCTGGCAGAACTGCTGAACAGAGTCACCTCGCTGAGAAGGTCCTGACATGCTGGTCTATCCTCCCATTGAGGAAGGGCGTCCCTGCCCCTCCTTGGATCGTCCAGCCCCACGCGCCTTCTTCTACTTTTTCCGCACCGCACAACGCTGGTAGCCGTGCCCGAAGTTCTTGCAATAATTGCACTGAACCTCAGTTGGTGCAAAAATAGGAGTAGAAACAGACACTTCAAGAGGGACTGCAGTTGAAGAAGAAACCATCGATGTAGTCGAAAATGAAAGGGTAGCTAGCACGGTCGGAACAAACTGTGTTGCTAACCCGCATGGAAGCTTCGAGACGGCATCGAAGAGCCTCGGCGATCGTCGGCCGTGGTGGCGGCTCGATGAGTTGAGCCCTGACAGGCTCAAACTCTGGGCGAAGATGGCAGACGAATTCATAAAGGAGAAGGCGATCACGATCTGCATTCTACACTTGATGACACTCTTGGCAGAGCGGAGAAGCCAGCTCGTCCAGCTAGCGCCAGAGACTGGCTAGGGCTCGGAAGAAGTCGTCGATGGAGGAGTCCTCCTGGCGATGCATCTCCAACTCACGCTGAAGTTAAAAAAACTGAGCATCGCTGCTCTATTGGTATCGCTCACGCAAGTACTCCCAAATCTGACAAGTGGCACGCAGACCAACAATGTCTAACTGGATGAAGTCGTCGACGCTGACCACCTGGATGGCTCGAACACGGGTCTCATCAGCACACCAGCGCTCAAAAGCGTCTATGACACACTGAAAGGCCTCATCAGCAGCATCAATAGCGGCCTCTGCCTCCTTCTTAGCGGCGTCATCTTCTGCAGGAGGTGCAAAAGTAGGCTGTCTGGAGAAGGCTGAACGGGCGACGGCGGACAAGGTCGGGCACCAATAACATGTCCCCAGAGACGGAGACCATCGAGCGTAATCTTCATGAGTGAAGGCCACAACCTGTAGTTCATCCCATGAAGCTTGGTTCCCAATAATGGGATCACAGCTAATGGAACGGAAGCCATCGATAGGTGGCGCTGGACAGCGCGGCGACCAAGGCAACGAAGTCTAACACTTCTTTTTTCTTTTTCTTTTTTTCTATTTCTTTCTTTCTTTCTTTTTTTTTCTCTTGCGGGCCAAGCCGGCTCACGCTTAAAAGAAACCAGCCTACTGGCATGCCTGTCTCCAACGCGACGGCACGCGCGAGGGGGGAATCTAGGGTTCCCCCTTGTTGGCGACGGCGACGGCGGCTGCTGCAGCAAGCGGGCTCCGGTGACTAGCTCGATGTAGCAAGCCCCGTGCAACGGCCTCAATGTTGGAGACCAAGCGAGCACAGTAGCTTGATGTCCGAGGTGGCGCGGCTAACGAGCGGTGGGCTCTCGGTCGACAGAGCAGCGGCGGTGTCCGGTCGGTGGGCGGCTCGAGTGGCATCGTCCTCACCTCGGGCTCTCGATCAGTGGAAGTGTCGGGCGGCCCATGCGCTGTGGCCGAGCGTGGCGGTGCGACTCGACTCGAACAATGACTTCATGGCAAGACTTCGAGCGAGCGGCGGCGGGTGAAGATGGCGATAGCGTCGGCGGCGGAGGGCACGACGTCGGTAGGAACAGCGGCGGCGACTAGGGATGGCAGCGGAAGGGAACGAGCTAGGTTAGAACCTTATGCTCTGATACCATGTTATGCTCGGATTCGAATAAATGCCGGGTGATGAAACCTATGGAAGCGGAAGGTGTTGATTGACTTCAGCTAGTCTGGGTATCTTGAGAATCAAGAGGCTGGCTAGGTTAAGTTGATATGAAAATCCTACTGAGGTTTGAGAAAATCTGACGACCATTTCCTATATTCTAACACTCACATATATGTGCTGCTTTCGGTTGTACTAATCATTTTATGTGCTTTTGGCCGTCTATGGAGGTGTGGATCGGGAAGGGTGGAAGATAATTGGATGAAATGACAAGGAGGGCTTCGGCGATGAGCATGCAAGTATTTAGATTGGTCTTCAAATTAAATGATGTAATTTATATTTTGATTGGTTGCAAAACATTCTTGTAAGTAATGCTTAGATTGTAACCTTTTACTTTTGCTTAAGATGGACTCTTTGTAAAGACTATGAGATTATAATGTTGAGTGTGATCCTGTGTTTATAAATTCTTTTGTAACTTATGTTTGATGAATTCTTAATATTACTATTTTGTATGAAATGGATTAACAATGTGTTCAATAAAACTGTATAATTACGCTTTGTTTTTGTTTAGATATTTTTGATTAACTACTAATTACGGATTAACATTGCTTAGCTTATTTTCATTTGTCGGGTTCTAAAAAAAAGTATACAGTACGCATGAAAAACGATCGTCCACTAGCCATATTGTATCTCAAAAAAAAAATCACAAGCTGATAATAAAATACTAGTATAGTTGGTAGTAAAATGTTCCCAAAAGCATATACAAACTAATAAGGAAGAGCTGACTTTCCATCTCGTACGAAAAGCTTGTTTTTTTTATCGGAAACTTTCTGCTTTGAGTTGAGATATATATGTAGTCCCTTCCCTTGAAATTATCGTATAAATAGCAGTTTATAGCACACATATTTAATTTTGTTTAATTCCTAATCATAATACTACTCTAACATCACAAAACAAATACCGTGTGGGAATTGAATCGGTTGGCTTTTATTTGTTTATAATCAAAGCCTGTATTCTGTTATATGTATATTACTAGCTGTGTATTTTTCTCATTATATAAGGGGTTACCTGCATAAATGGCATACCTATACTTGTATATATTGGTCTATTGGTCTCATGATGAATACAATCACTATTCATAATATGGTATCAAAGCAAAGTTAGGGTTAGAGTTTCCTCACGTGTTTTCTCACATGGCCGACGCCGGCCTCCTCAGTCACTGGGTCTTCCTCTGCCGGGGCTACCGCCTCCGCCTCTTCGCCCGGGAGCCGCTCGGGGCCGCCCGCCGAAGAGCCGTTCGCGGCGGCCGCCGCTTGTCTCTGGCTCGATCCACTCCACCGCCGCTTTCTCCAGCTCGATCCGCTCCGCCGCCGCATTGTTCATTGCCTTGGTTGCCACGCCGTCCAGTGCCGCTTACCAATGGGCACTATTTCTGTTCGTCGCTACCCGGTGATCTTCAATGGTCTCAATTATCGGGACTGGTTTCAGTATATGTGCCTCCACATGCGTGGTCAGCGCCTTTGAGAGTTTCTTACTGGTGAGTTGTCTTGTCCGCCTCGCCCTACTCCGCCTGCTGAGCCTATACTCCCAAAGGATGCTTCCGAAGACGCTTATACAAAGGCATTTGAGGTTTTTGAGGATGCCATGGAGACTTTTCAGACTCAGTATGTTGCCTACAAGACATGGATTGGTGAGGATGCTCATGCCTCTACTATTCTGGTTGCTAGCATGGAGGTGCAATTCACTAGGGAAGTGGTTGGTTTGGCTTCAGCACAGTTGATGTGGACACATCTGTGCAACCACTACGAGCTGTTTGGCGATTCATTGTATCTTCCTGTTGTGTATCAGGAGTAGTCATTGCAGCAGGGAGATGCCACTGTGGACGAGTTCTATGCCCAATTGTCTGCGGTATGGCGTCAGATTGACTCTTTGGGCCCGGATGTTTGCCACACATGTTAGTGCTGTCAACGCCAGTAGTCTCACCTGGAGCTTCTTCGTATCTATGACTTCTTGACCCGTCTCCGGGCTGAGTATGAATAGACTCGGGGTCAGTTGCTGGCACGCCACCCTCGTGTGACCTTGTTGAAGGCCCTTGCCGCTGTTTGTGCTGAGGAGATTCGCCTTCATGTTGCGGGTCTGCTGTCGTCACCGCCGTTTCCTTCGATTCTGGTAGCTCCTCTAGTTTCTACACCCGCTACGTCTTTAGCTACTCCTTCACCAGTGGTGCCTTCACCAGTGACAACTGCTGTTGGTAGGGGACTACACTGCACTTACTGCAACAAGGATGGACATGTACAATAGACCTGCTACAAGAAGAAGAATTTACGTCGTGGTAACCGTCCTCCACAGGGAACTGGTGGTTTCTCCTCTCAGAGGAGCTCTGGTGCTTCTGATTCTCAGGAGTTTCTCACACTACTGCATCGCATGGCTACTCTTGCATCGTCCGGTTCTGTTGATTCTGCTGCACAGTCTTCTAGTGAGAGGCCACCTTCTACTTCTTCCTCAGGTATATCATCTTGGATTCTTGACTCTGGTGCTTCCTTTCATATGACATCTGATTCCATCAGTCTCACTTCCATTCGTCCTTTAGCTGCTCCTATCACTGTTCAGACAGCAGATGGTACCCCTCTTTCTGTCGCAAGATGAGGTACTCTTTCGAATTCCTCTTTTCATATTCTTGTCGTTTCTCATGTTCCCAAACTAACCATGCAGCTCATATCTGCCGGTCGACTCCGATCATGGTTGTCGTGTTATTCTTGATTCGATTCTTGTTGTGTTCGGGATAGACGACGGGGACTCGGTTGGTCTTGGCCCTCGCCGCCGTGACTCACAAAGATCTCTGGGAGCTTGGTAACTTCGTCTTCATTCCGCTGCCTCGCCATTTTGTCGCCTCCACCGTCAGCTTTGCTTGCTGCATCCACCATCGCGTCTTTTGCTCAGTGGCATCATCGTTTGAGACATCTTTATGGGCCGTGTCTATCTTCTTTACTTCATCGTGGTCTTTAAGGGTCTGTGTCTGGTGATGTTTCTCTAAATTGTCAGGGTTGTAAGCTTGGTAAACAGCTTCAATTTCCTTATCCTTCCAGTCAGTTAGTGTCACAGCGTCCTTTTGATCTTGTTCATTCTGATGTATGGGGTCCGGCTCCTTTTGTTTCGAAAAGAGATCATCGATATTATATAATTTTTATTGATGATTTCTCTCACCACACATGGATATACTTTATATCATCTCGTAGTGAGGTTTTATCCATCTACAAGACTTTTGACCCTATGATCCGTACTCAGTTTGATTCTCCTATTCGTGTCTTTCGCGCTGACTCATCTAGGGAATACTTGTCAGGAGTCCTTCGTAGTTTTCTTGCTTAGCAGGGCACTCTTTCTCAGTTTTCTTGCCCTGGTGCTCATGCCCAGAACGGTGTGGCTGAACGGAAGCATCGTCATCTTCTTGAGACAGCCTGTGCTCTTATGCTTGCTTCTGCTGTCCCACCACACTTCTGGGCTGAGAGTGTTTCTACTGCCACTTTCCTAATTAATATTCAGCCTTTTTCTGCTCTTCAGGGTGGGATCCCAGTTGAGCGTCTCTGTGGCAAAACTCCTGACTATTCTAGTCTTCGCCTCTTTGGGTGTGTGCGCTATGTTCTTCTTGCCCCTCGTGAGCGCACCAAGATGACCGCTCAGTCCGTGGAGTGCGTTTTTCTGGGCTATAGCGCTGAATATAAGGGATATCGTTGTTGGGATCCTGTTGGCCGACGGATGCGGGTTTCTCAGGACGTCACTTTTGATGAGTCTCGTCCTTTCTATCCTCGTTCTTCTCCTTCCACCACTCCAGCATCTCTTGTCGAGCCGCTTTGTTTCCTGACTTTTCCTGCCACCTTTATAGTCACCACACCTCCATCACAGCCTTTGGCCTCTTCGATTCCTCCTTCACCGTCTCCTTCGCCACCGTCACCCTCTCCATAGGCTCCTCCCGGCCCTCGTCCTTCTTATCCTCTCTACTACACTCGTCGTCCGCGAGTTGAGGATTCTTCTGATGTGCCATCTTCTTCTGATGGTTCATCTTCTTCGGCCTCTCCTCGATATGCTCTTCGTGATCGTCAGTCTATTCGGCCTCCTATGCGCTTTTGTTTAGCGGCTCTTGCCGAACCGACTTTTTATCGTGATGCTGCTATTCATCAGGAGTGACAACATGCGATGGTAGAGGAGATTGCTACCCTTGAGCGTACTGGCACGTGGGATCTTGTCCCTCTTCCCACGTGTGTTACTCCTATCACGTGCAAGTGGGTCTACAAGATTAAGATCCGCTTTGATGGTTTTTCTTAAGCGCTACAAGACTCGTCTTGTGGCACGTGGTTTTCAGCAGGAGCATGGTCGTGATTATGATAAGACATTTGCTCCTGTGGCTCATATGACCACTGTTCGCACTCTTCTTGCTGTGGCGTCTGTTCGGGCATGGTCCATCTCTCAGCTTGATGTCAAAAATATCTTTCTCAATGGTGAGCTACGTGAAGAGGTTTATATGCAGCCACCACTGGGGTACTCTGTTCCTAAGGGTATGGTTTGTCGCCTTCGCCGATCTCTTTACGGCCTCAAGCAAGCTCCTCATGTCTGGTTTGATCGTTTCTCTTCTGTTGTCACTGCAGCTGGTTTCTCTGCCAGTGCTCATGATCCTGCTCTCTTTGTTCACACTTCGCCTCGTGGTCAGACGCTTCTCCTTTTATATGTTGATGATATGATCATTACTGGAGATGATTCTCAGTACATCACCTTTGTGAAGGAGCGTCGTAATGAGCAGTTTCTTACTTCTGATCTAGGTCCTTTTCGCTACTTTCTTGGGGTTGAGGTTATTTCTACTCCTGAGGACTTCTATCTGTCCCAAGAAAAGTATATTCGGGATCTTCTTGATCGTGCTTCTCTTACTGATCAACACACTGCTGAGACTCCTATGGAGCTTAATGTTCATTTTCGGTCCACTGATGGTGAGCCTCTTGCTGACTCTACTCGCTATCGTCACCTCGTTGGGAGTCTTGTTTATCTGGGTGTCACTCGTCTTAACATTTCATACCCTGTGTATATCTTGAGTCAGTTTGTTTCTACTCCCACTCAGCTCCACTATAGTCATCTTCTTCGTGTTCTACGATATCTTCGTAGAACCATCACTCGTTGTCTGTTTTTCCCTCGCTCTAACTCTTTACAGCTCTAGGCATATTCTGATGCCACCTAGGCTAGTGATCACTCTGATCGTCAGTCTCTCTCTGCATATTGTGTTTTTCTTGATGGTTCTCTCATTGCTTGGAAGACTAAGAAGCAGATAGCAGTTTCTCGTTCGAGTGTTGAGGCTGAGTTGCGAGCTACGACGTTATTGACAGCGAAGGTTACTTAGCTACGGTGGTTACTTGAGGATTTTGGTGTTTTAGTTTCAGCATCCATTTCTCTTTTGTCTGACAGTACATGGGCTATTAGCATTGCTACAAATCCAGTGAAGCATGAGCTTACTAAGTATATTGGTGTTGATGCTTCCTACACACGGACACATGTGCAGGACCAGGTTGTTGCTCTTCAGTATGTGCCTTCAGAATTTCAGTTAGCAGACTTCTTCACAAAGGCACAGATCAGAACCCAGCACAACTTCCATCTCTTTAAATTTCATGTTGGTTATCCACCATAAATTTGAAGGGAGTATTAGATGTATATTACTAGCTGTGTATTTTTTTTATTGTATAAGAGACTACCTACATATATGTTATATATGTACTAATATATATATATTGACCATTAGCCTTACGATAAATACAATCGCTATTCAGAACATATTCCATTTCCACGAAGCTCCGATATGAGCCGGTCTTTCTCTGGCTCTGCAGGCCGCAGAGAGCGTCTTGGTCAACATAAGATAAGACATGTGACATAAGCTAATGGGAATGTGTTCCTTTTTCTTCTGGTCTCTGCACATTTTCAGCCTAGTATTGTGAGGGTGCGCACGTCTCTGCCCTTGGTGCAGCACTTTCTCTCAAGTTTCTCTGAAGACCAGTGGAGAGTGCTGGTGGTGTTTTATATGTCACCGGCAAGAGATGGCGCATCGGAGGATCAGGCCGCCGACGCCGACGCCGACGCCAAAAAGCCGGCGACCATCGGCGTTGAGGGAGGGAAAGGCACGTGGAGGCACGCGGCGTTCCATGTGGTCACGACGATCGCCACGCCGGCGGCCTATGCTCCCTTGCCCTTCGCTCTTGCCTCCCTTGGCTGGCCTCTTGGTTAGTAGTATCATTCTACTTCTTTCAATACACTATTTGCTTCTCTTTGGTTCAGTGATTGACAGTTTCTTTTACCACAGGCGTTTGCAGCTTGGTTATAGGGACACTAGTTACATGGTGTTCTAGCTTGGTTGTCGCCTCACTGTGGCAGTGGAATGGAGAGAAGCACACCAGCTACCGGCTACTCGCAAAGAGCATATTTGGTCAGTACTATTTCCCCCCATGAAACTGTTCTTCTACCTGACTATATTGTAACAGCAGAAACTTTCTTAATTACTGATAATGTTACTGGAAGTGCAATGAGGCTACTAATTTCTCACAGAAATGTTCATTTGATGATTAGTTGTGATTTCTCATCAATGAGTCTAAAAGTAGCTTCTGAAAATTTACCTTAAGTAATGACAAAAAGTCTGTAATTTATTGAAGGTCCCTGGGGCTACTGGTACGTGTCATTCTTCCAGCAGGTGGCATCAGTTGGCAACAACATTGCAATCCAGATTGCAGCTGGCAGCAGCCTCAAGGCTGTGTACAAGCACTACCACACCGCTGAGGATGGCGCGATGACGCTGCAGCACTTCATCCTTCTCTTCGGCGCATTCGAGCTGTTCCTCTCCCAGCTTCCTGATATCCATTCACTCCGGTGGGTCAATGCTACCTGCACTGCTAGCACCATTGGATTTGCCGGGACAGCCATTGGTGTCACCATTTATGACGGTAACTTGATCCTATTTTCAGTCTGCACAAGGTACTGAAATCACTGGAAATCTGGAAGAATGAGCAGCATTTTCCACTGCAGGATATCGGATTGATCGAAAGGAAGTTGACTACAGTCTGCAAGGAAGCACTGCACCTAAGATCTTCAGAGCTTTCAATGCATTGGGCACAATAGCGTTCTCATTTGGGGATGCAATGCTGCCAGAAATTCAGGTGCACACCTGACACAGTTGAGATTCTTGCAGTTAGCATCCAGTCATTCTCAACAAACTTGACTGAAATTCAGAGCACTGTGCGAGAACCGGTGAGGACGAACATGTACAAGGGCGTATCGACGGTGTACACGGTCATCGTCGTGTCCTACTGGACCCTAGCATTCAGTGGCTACTGGGCATTTGGCTCTGATGTGCAGCCCTACATCCTGTCCTCCCTGACTGTTCCAAGATGGGCAACTGTAATGGCAAACCTGTTTGCAGCCATTCAGATCACAGGTTGCTTTCAGGTAACAACTCTTACTTCCTACAGAAATTTCACAGTAACCCATCCAGTAACTGTGCTTCTTCACCAAGATATACTGCAGGCCGACATATGCGCACTTTGAAGAGCGCATTCAGGCCAAGAACACGAGGTACAAAGCACGGCTGTGGCGGCTGATGTATACTTCTGCATACATGGCAGTGATCACCCTCATCTCCGCGGCAATGCCATTCTTTGGGGACTTTGTGTCAGTTTGTGGAGCAGTTGGCTTCACTCCTCTGGACTTTGTGCTGCCTGCACTGGCATTTCTGAAGGCTGGCAAGCTGCCTGAAAACCCGGGATTGCGGTATGCTGTGAAGGCGCTCTGCTCCACCGTCGCCGCTTTGTTCTCCATTGTCGGAGCTCTTGCATGCATCGGCACCATCAGAGCAATCGTGCTCGACGTGAAAACCTACAAGCTCTTCCATGACATGTGATGGACTGATAGTAGTTTGGTAGTATCAGGTTGCTTTGCACATCAGTTCACTTAGATGTAGGTTTGTTTGTGCCAGTAGTAGATGCCTGGTAATTTGCAATGTTATATACAGTACATGGAGACAAACAATAACTGATAAGCTTTAGGGGGTGTGTGTTTATAAGGTGCCACATTTTTTAACTATTACAATCAGAATCAAACAAACACATATCTCGAAAGTATTCCAAAGGCCAAGAAAATCAACTTAGAGTTTACAAAAACCAGGCAAGTTACAAATAGCAACAATACTGTAACAGAAGCATTTTCAGTAAAAAAAAAAAAACAGGATGGATGCTGTCAGATAAATACTATACCAAACAAGAATACAATTCCTTCTTAAACAATAATACTTAAATACGTAGGACACATCAAATTTCCTCAGACCTGATTCTCATATTGATCAGAACACAAGCAGTTATGTATTCTGGTCTTGGACAGATATTTATCCCCCTTCATGGATACTAGTGTCATCGGAGGTCATAATTTAACATGAAGAGAACGAAAGTACTGCTCATCAAAATAGTAAAAAAATGACCTATACATACCATTAAAACTACATTAGCTCCATTCCGAAGAGCAGGACAAAGGAGATTAAAAAGGGGAAGGAATGAAAAGTAATTTAAAACACATAAGACCAACACTGAAGCAGCTATCTTCTCAGGGAGAGTACTAGCTTATTTTTAGATGCAACATAGCTAATCTCAGCTAAAATCCTTCAACCTTCTCTTCAATACATCCAATGACTTCTTTCGAGCACTCTGCACCGTGTTTCGGCTTGAAAGGCTCCCAAACAAACTGTCTGGAGCATCCCTGAACTTGTCACAAATGATGGCTACCTTCTTGTGGTCCAAGGATCCAAAATTCTTCTCCCTGATTACAGGATTCATGAAGTTCTCAGGCTGGTTGCTGAGCAGAAGATTGGTGAGCTGCCTAATTTCGACCAGGCAATCTTTGAAATTCGTTTCTTTTCTCAGGTCTGACAACCCAGTGCTGTGAAATGTGTCATCTGCAAACTCCTCTAGCATTTTCAGGTCAATGTCAATACCTGCAACAGCATTGGTGTTGAACCTTTTCACCCTGTCGCTAAGAAAAACTGTCATTATAGAGTCGGAGATGTGACTGAGTGCACCAGAAACAACCTTGTAGAGGGCCTCTCTTGGCAAAATCTTCTGTGCAGTCGACACTAGCGAGTTAAGATAGATGAGGACCTCATTCATGTAGTCATTTGCATGTTCTGGAGTTTCCTCTGCTGTCCAATTGATGCTGGTCAAGAGCAACATAAACTCATCAATCTTGGAATTGGCCATGGCTATTAATCCGTTATACGCTGCATTTTGGGAGGCTTTGAGCACAGCTCTAGCAGTCAAACCAGAATGAGGCTTTTCAAGAAGTCGTCTAGGAACACCACAAAGTCGGGCAGCATGCGCAAGGAACATATCACAGGACCGCTCAAGAATGGCAATATTTCCTACAATCTGCACCATCTGTTCAATGTCCAGACAATTGCCATGTATCAAGTTCAGAAGACCATCATTTAGTACCTCAATTAAGAGCTTGTCTAGGTATCTTTTCACCACATCATAGAAGTTCATGATACCACCGTATGACAAGTAGCTCACTGAATCCTCAATAAAAGAACACACGATACGGCATGCACTGGGAACAGAAGAGGAAAATGGCGCGGCATATGGCAAATCTGGGACTGCGTCAATGGGATCAAGTTGAAATGCTGCAACATTCATTTTGTAATCGCTTTCCTTCGTTATAACCATCTGGCCATACAAGTCCTTGGCAAAGATGCCTTCTATCTGCTTCCGGCAATCAGAAAGAAGCAGCTCATGATATTTGTCCCTGTTTTTGTCAAGAACGTCAAGCAATGATGTGGCTTGATATATGTACTTCTTCATGATTGCACACAAAAGAGCAACACGATCTTTTACAAGGAGGTGGTTAGCAGCATCCATGAGAGAGAACTGTTCCTCTAAGATAGATGTGACCTTAGAAATAGCTGTTTCCCACATTGTCTCAACCTGGCTCTCAGATAGAAGTCCATCTGCAGTTCGAAGGACACGGTCCTCAATAATAAAAAATCCAGCTACCTGAGCAAGGAAGTGCTGAATGGACTCGAGGAAGGGTTGTGTTGTGCAAATTTGCATGTCCAAATTGAGTTGCATAAGTCTGTTATTGTAGTAATATTCTCGAAACTTTTCCCCATGACCAAGGCATATGTGAATGTGGTGTGTCCGGTATACTGGTGTAAGATCAAATTCCAGTATTGCTTCCTCGTCTATGTCCTCCAAATCCAAGGCATACGCGTGCTCATCAAACCCAATACGGCTACATTGCTCTGCTTCCCTCTGCCAGGAACGCATTCTTTCATCTTTCTGACGAGCCAAAGAGGCCTGGTCTATCGAGGCCTGTCCAATCTCCTTTGCCATCCTCCTGATATACACAAGCCACTCATTAAACTCACTGCAAACTTTCTTCTCGATGTACAGCTTTATCATTGGTATTTGTTTCTGAACAACCTTTTTAAGAAGCTTCAAAGGAATATTTTGCAAGTAGTCCTTCTCGATCAGCTCCAAAGTTTTCAATGCAGCATTAAATTTGGCTTCTGCAATGTCCCTGTTGCATATCTGGCATAGACTGGTGACTTGCACACAGATCTTCAATGTTGCTAGCGCTTCCCCAACATTCTTATTTACTGAATACAACTCGAGAAGTTCATCAAGCTTCAACAGCAGGGTGCTAGCAACCTCTTGCAAGCGTAGGTTCTCACCAGACAACGTGCCCTTAAGCTCATTGGCATCAACCAACACGCCGCGTAGTTCATCAACTGCAAGGATGAATTCCTCATAGTGAAGTCTACAAAGCTCTTCAATCTCAACCTCCTTCGTCTTCACGATGCTCCTGAGGCTGTGCAAGAGAGCTTCAGGCTTCCCAGACTCGAAAGCATGCTGAACAATGGGACCCAAATCCTCGTCATTTGCAATGAAGGCAGCAAGGCCCAAACCCATACCACCATCTCCATTCTCCACAGCACCCCTCTTCTTTGTCTGAGCGGTCATGGTTCAACTGCAAAACAAAAGGAAAGAGATGTTGCACACAGTAAGCTATGTTTCAACTTTTGAGAACATTCAGATGCTAGCTACAAATGCTGAGCATAGGAACAACACAGAAGTAGAAGCCATGAAATCATTTCTTGGAGAAGCCAAAATACCGAATAAGATTGACATTACAGGTTGCTAAATATCGTTCTTTCCCTTCCAACAGTCACATTAAGTGATAAAAAGCCCCGAGCAAACATTAAATTTGCATGACTCCACAGTCGAATATTAAGGAAATCGAAGGCAATCCCACATAAAGATGCATACTAAACAAGCAGTAGCACTCTATCAAGAACCTCTTCAGACACACGCACAAGAAAACACGAAAAGAGCACCACCATCCATGACAAGTTGTTCTCAATTTCCTCCTAAAAATCTCAAATTGTTCGCGCTCTGGTCACTATTCGACGAACGGTCGCAGTGGGTGAATCACACACGGGACCAAATCTCATCACAAGCTTACAGGGATCCACACTACCGGCAGATAGCGAATCGACGCAAGAACTAATGGTTCCATTCCACCCTTTTTATTGTCCTGATAGAAATTAGAGTGTTTTGGAAGATCACAATTCACAGGCCACTGCTACTGTCTCCTCGGAAAGCCCCAAAATCCGTTTCCCGGATGAAGAAGAAAAGGAGCCGACGGTACGAGGCGCCCAGTTCGCCTCATTTACACAAGGCAATCGGCTCACGCCTCGCGAGAACTCCAGCAAAATAGAGTCGCTGAGCGCCAAGAAATGCTCATCTCGGCAAAGCGGCAGCTCCCCCCGAATCCATCCCTCGAGCACATCTCTCCCCTAACCCCCAAGAATCACTGAAAAAGAAAGGGGGGAAAGAGAAGAAAACGCACCGGAGCACCGAATGGAAGGAAGACGAACACAATCACGCGCTAGGGGTGGGTGCGGCGGGGGGCACGGCTCGAACCTGGGTCGCCGGAGGCCGGCGGCGGCTGGAGAGCAGAGAGAGGGGGGAGTCGAGTCGAGGCGCTTGGAATGGTACTCTGGGTTATTCTGGATTTTAGCGGCTTCAGGAGGGCATGGTTCGGTTTGGTTTGGTTTAGTTTGAGGATGTTTCAAGAAAACGACTTGGATTCGCTTCGCGACGATCACGACTATATGACCCCATCAAAGCGTGTGCTTTGCCTGCATACGGACGAGCACCCTCCCTTGGATCCATCACGGGTAAAGAGCAGCCTGCGGACGGCAGCGACGACAGATTTTATGAAGCTTTACCAGCCCAACCCGCAGGAATGCAGGATAGCGACCTGAACTTGCGGATCGATCCCTCCTGATTGATGGAGCCCGGGCTTTGCACAACACGCCACCTTTCGTGTTGATCTGCAGCGTAGTCCGTCGTTGCGCTATATGCATCTGAGACAAAATATATTTGTTTCCCCGACAAACCTCTACTCCAAGGTCCAAGTAACCAGCCAAAGCTGCAAACCTGAACTATTGGAGCGTGCATGCACCTCGACAGATGGAAATGGATCCTCGTATTAAATGGCTTCAACGAAGACGATCTACAGTTCAACGTATAAGAGCATGTACAATGAGCTTATATCAGCCGTCTACAACTATTGCCGCGTAGGATTTTTACCGACGTGGATGAAAGAGAATGAAGAGAGAGAAAGATGCTGTCTACAATCCTGTAGTCGACTATAGTACAAGAAACAAGAAAAACATTAAAAGATTATGTGTTCTATAAAGACAACTAAAAGATTATCTGTATTACAACAGAGGATCCGGATCCTCGACAGAGTCTCCTCTCTCTCTCTCTCTCTCGGGCAAAAAAAGGGGAATTTTTTTAAAAGATATTTACAAAAATAAAAAGTTGCCCCAAAAAATTACAAAAATAACTCCCTGTCGCCAGTTCAATAGCTACCTGAACTGGCGACAGGGATCCTCTTGCCCACTGTCCCCAATTCAAATGGCGACAGGTACCTAAAACCCTAAACTGATTGGTCTATTTGTGATTTTCATAGATTTTTAACGGTACAAAATCTGTTAGACTCGCAATAACATTTTGTAATCGTTGTATGTTGTTCTAGTGCGGTGAATTTCTGAAGAATTTTGCGACGACGATTGAGGTATCAATGATTCGTAAGTAGGAAGGTAAGTGATATTGTGATGCGCCCGGGAATTCATACACGGTGGAGAGAGAAGATAGAGAAGGGGGCTGGTTGACTAAGCACTTACATATCCATTTTGAAAGACAAGAGCATCTGTTCATCCTCTTCTCATTTATGCTAGCTCAGCTCAGTAGCTCATCAAACCTTTCATTCAATTAGCTCGCTTTTCTACTATTGCTACGTTCCACGTGTCATTCCATTCACCAGCGAGTTCATCTTTTCAACCCCTCGGTACCTTCTTGACGGCCAGGCTCTCAAAAATGGTAAGGAAACAAATGTGAATTTGTCATTACTATCAAAACTACGACAAATCACACTGATATTATATAACATTCAACAAAACGTCATAACGCTTAATTTGTTTCAAATCAAAATGATAATTCAGAACATTGGCAATAACATATTACTAATGTCCGTGTTTTCTCATGGTCGCGACCTCAACGTCCCCCATGTGGACTGCCTCGAGTCAGGTGACCGAATGAGATCCCCGCGGCGACGTCCAGAGTGTCGATGTCTCCTTCGTCCTGAGGATTTCTCGTGGGGCATTTCTTGAAGGTGTGCCTAGACTCTCTGCAAATGGAGCACTTCTTCGTACGACGTTCGGCTTATACTTCGTCCATGTCGTTTCTGATGCACTGTACCAGTCGTCAGCCAACCTTTCCCTTGAGCATATCAATGTCCGCGGCCCAAATTAGTTGCTCCCAGGTCGGATAGCTAGTGAAATGGCCAACCACAGTGTAACCATATATCTCTCCACTCCAGGTTTGCATCATCGCCTCCTTGGTGAAATACTCAGAGAGGCACTGACCGGGATGCTGTGCCACCGTCGAACATGCGGCTATGACGTGAGAGCAGGGCCTATGCAAAAGAAGGGGCTTATTGCAAGTGCATATGCAACTACTGTGGCGTAGCGTGCACTCGTGGGTGACCCTCTCGCGGTTTGTTCCGCGGCATCCTTTATCCATGTACATTATCTCGAAGCGAAGCTCCCTTGTGTCCATCTTGAATGCCCGGTGCATCTCACCCTTCTTGCTCTTCTCCTCAATGTACTTGGTGACCATGGTGGAGTAGAGTACTCTGTCATTTGCTATGGCGAGCGACGTGTTATTGCTTCCGTCAACAAAGTAGCTCGTTGTACCGCGGAGAATTGCCTCCACAATACCAACCAAAGGAAGGCACCTTGCGCCGTGCATGACCCAGTTATACACCTTGGCTAGATTGGTTGTCATACCACCATATCGAGCATCACCCCTGCCATGTAGCAGCGGCCACTTCTCCTTAGGCTCATGCTTAATCTAGTCCGAGAAGCATTTCACCCGTGCCCCCGTCCTTCTCGTCAATTTGGGAGCATCTGTGGGTAGCTGTGGCAATGCTTCGGGGGCCTGGTCAGCACTTGGGGCAGCCCTTCTCGCTGCCTCCCTTCTGTGCATCTGGGTCCGCTCATCTAGAATCTTTTAGATTGCTTCGAAGTTCCACTGCTGATTCTGATTGCATAGCCGCTTGAACAGATTCATCAAGTCCTTGTTGCAGAACTGCTTGTAGAAGTTTGCACCCAAGTGCCTCATGCACCACCTTCTCTGTAGATCCGGTCATGGAAGTGGTACGTTCTCTCCTTGTTGCAGTTGGGTTATTGCACGCAGCAAGTCTGCATGCCGATCATGTATGAGGCATACATTGGGACGGCCTTGCACAACAGAAATCCCCACATTCTTTAGGAACCACAACCAGCTATCTGTGTTCTCACTTTCAACGAAAGCGAATGCCACAGGAAGAACTTGATTGTTCCTATCCATCGATATTGCAGTTAGTATCTGGCCCTTATACGTTCCAGTCAGGAATATGTCATCTACGCACAAGATTGGACGGCAATGCCTTAATGCATTGATGCATGGACCAAAGGCGAAGAATGCTCACTACAGTACCCTCTTATTGGCCCACTTCAGATGCGTGGTGTCTTAAATGTCGATATGAGTGTCGGGATTCCTGTCTTGTATGACTCGGAGTTGCCCGGGAAGGTTGTGGTAGTAATCCTCGAATTTGCCTAACCTTGATTCCAATGCCTTTTGATTTGCCCTCCAAGCCTTGGCATAGTTGATTGTGTACTAGAACCTTGCCTCAATCGCCCGAATGATAGATTGTGGCTCAAAATCTAGATTATCCACGATCTCACTGTACATGAGGTTGGCGATGAAGGCTGATAACAGGTTCCGATGGGACTGCACTGGCTCAGAAATGACGCATGTGTGAGGGACTACTATAGAGCACTTCCAGTAGGTGTCCCACTTAGGCTGAAATACGTGCACTCGCTAAGGGCATCCCTCTATACCTCACTTCACGTCGTAGCATCTTGCGGCAGACTTGACGACTGTGAATATGCGCCGCACCAACAAAGCCTAGAATTTGACCGCCTCTTGCACGGCCTTCTTGCATTTGTACATAGCTCCTTGCCTAACCTCGCTTTGGTCGTACTCTCACGGCGCACGGGAGCCTTCGTTGACGACGAGGTTATCGAACTGGCATGTGTTCCAGTCGGATGGAACTGCCTGCTGGTCCACATCATCCTCGTCATCAGAACCTTCATCTTCAGACAATGCCATGTAGTCCTGGTCTTCAAGATCCATCCTTTGCACTACGGCTTTCACCTCCTCACCCTCGTCAGCAAGACCACTAGCTTGCCTGACCGAAGGAGCTACTTTCGCAGGGTTTTCATCGACAACATTAGCAACTCCGGGAGCTTTAGCCATTGTGTGCCGCGCTGTGGCTGGAGTCCCCGACTTCTTCTTCAGTGTCAGCACCCCCTTCTTGTTCAGCCGCGGATGGAGGAGTGGGTTTGGCATATGTCTGGGCTAGAAGGACCAATTTTCACCCTCCCTCCCTCACCATGCATACATATGACTATCATGAATTTGTTCTCTTCAGCTACACTAACTCTCAATATGTGGGTTATGTTGTCCACAGGGCAAGGCAACTCAGTCTTAGATCGTACACATCACGGTCTACTTGGAATGTGTGGCACAACCACCACATCACAGCGCCCCATGTACGCTGCTCTAGTCTTGGTAGGGGCACGGTCACCGATTGGAAATAACGCAAAGCAATCCCTCAGGACCCTCCATACTAGGCCTCTGACCATAGTTAATTTTGAAATTGGCGATGTTGAACATATTTGACGCACTGCACCATAAAGAACATTTTCATGATTAACCACATATCTAAAACTAGACTACACACCGAAAAGTTTATGTAAAACATACTGCACTACATAACCGTACATCTAAAACTATATAATCCATTCGGTTAAAAACAATTACCCGAGCAGTGGGTAACCGGACGGGCAGCGCTTCGCTAGCTTCTCTCCTCCCTCTACTCCTCTCTCTTCTCCCCTTCTCTTTTTTCTAAATAAAAGCAAGTCATGTGCCAAATTTTAGGGTTTCAAGAGGTATTTATAGAGTCACTCTTCCCTGTTGTCATTTGAACTGGCGACAGCTACCTGTCGCCATTTAAACTGGCGACAGCTACCTGTCGCCATTTCAAATGGTGACAGGGAGATGTCGCTAGTTGAACTGGCGACAAGACCCTATGCTGGTTGGTTTATTTGTGATTTTCGTAGATTCTGAACAGTACGAAATATGTTAGCGATGCGCCAGCTGGAAGGTAAGTTAAAGTGCGATGCGCTAGAGAATTTTGTGAGGACGATTGAGGTATTAATGATTTGTAAGTAGGAAGGTAAGTTATACTGCGATGCGCCAGAGAATTCACACACGGTGCACAATATTGGAGAAATAGCGCAACGATAACAATACGACAGTTGATCCGACAAGAGGGGTTACATGGTACATAGGCTAACGATCTAAGGACGGTACATGCATGCCTTTAGGGAATTAGAAATACATGGGACATATGGACGAAGAGCGTCGGACTACTGCGTGGACCGGGGTCATTTGCCCTTCCTTGCGATCTCGGTGTTGTACTCCTCGCCGGCCGCCTTGGCCTCGACCGCCATTTTCCTCTTTTTCTCATGCTCCCTCTCGCGAGCCTCGCACTCCCGCGCCTACACGCCTCGAGATGGGCCTGCGTCTCCCACCGGATACGCTGGTTGTGCTCTTCGGTGCAGCGCTCCTCCTCCCTCCTCTCACGGTCCCTGTTGGCATCCCACTCCTTGCAGTCAAGAGTCCACTGGTCGTGTGGGTGGATCTCTAGGTCGATCCACTTGCGGTAGACACATAGCGGATCCGACGACTACGAGTAGACGGGAGAGGTTGTTAGTGCGGACTTTCAAAGAGAAATGGTAGGGGAACATACTGCTACCTATCCGTACTGGTTGCCGATAGCGACTCGTGTCCCAACGGTGGTCGGGATAGTCACAGGAATAGTTCGTGCAACCCCAGTAATGCATGCCCAGGCTGAGTCGATGTTTGGACTTAAAGAACTTGCATCTGTCCCTACAACAAAGGGGCAGTGTCTCCCCCTCTGGTGGGTGTTGCGGTGAATGCTCGGTTGGGATGTTCTGGTAGGGGTTGCTGCTACGGGGGGCGGCGTCATTATGGGGAGGTGGCCTCCTAGCACGCTCCCTTTGTTCCTCTTGGGCCGCAGACTCCCTTTGCATTTCGCGGATCTCCTCTCAGTGCTTGTCTATCTGAGCGAGATTGTATTAAAGTCTGGATGCAGGAGAAACCCGGTGTGAAAGGGGTAGTACTTATATATGAAATTTGGCAGCGTACACAATCAATTGTAGTTCGGCTAAGGAAATTAGGCGTCCATGAGCAATGCCCTGACTCGTCTGGTGACGTCACTACGTAAAGCTATCTCGTTCGGTCATGTCGCTACGCAAAGTAAGGGGGAGTGAAGGTGTAGAGAGAGGGTGGTGTGGGGTGTCTCGATGCAGAATCGTACATGTGGTCGTGGTTTTCAAGCAAAAAAAGAGATATCGAAACACGAGACTAGCATAATAATAGTTGTACAGAAATTAATATTTACATGACATGACTGATATTTGGAGGAACAAATATCTACTGGCATCCCCCCTTGGGGCGCACCCCGTGTGTCGCCCCTGGCCTCGCCCGGGGATGGTCCGAGTACGTCAGAGGATCAGGTTGCCTTACTACCCGACCAGAGCGAGTATCCTCAGGTGGTGTCGCGAGGGGAGGGGGGGTCCTGCGTCGGTTGGGTCGATCCTGGCGCATCGTGCAGCTGAGAAGCCCCCACGAAGAACTGGGTGTCACGCTGGTCCATGAAGAAGTCCTCGAGGTGTGCCCCGTCGTGCTACGATGAATCGTCCTCCCAAGTCGGTTCTGTGAAGCATTACGTTACACATGTAATTATGGTGAAAACCATGAAAAAGGATGTTACGCAAGCAAGCAAAGTGGTCATACCTGGTGGCCCGAAGGTGTGCCTCGATGACTCTGCGTGCTCCTGCCCCGTGTACGGGTGGAGATCAGGACCTGCAAGAGAAGATTATCGTTAGTAACTAGTGGAGTTCAAAATAAAGAAGCATTACGTTACGCACGTAATCATGGCGAAAACCACGAAAAAGGACACTACGCAAGCAATCAGGGTGGTCATACCTGGTGGCATGAAGTCGTGCCCCGATGACTCCGCGTACTCCTGCCCCACGTGTTGGTGGAGCTCAGGACCCGCAATGCAAGAGAAGATTGCCGTTAGTAACTTGTGCGGTTCGAAATAAAGAAGCGAAAGTGAATGTCTCATGCTCACCTCCAAAATATCCCGCGGTGCTCCCACCACGGTGCCACGATGACACGCCCGCCATGCCTGGGGTAGGAGCCCGTGGCCGTGAACCACCTAGGCTAACCCCTCATCCTCGCACTGGTCCGTCCATCGGGTCCCTCGCCGTGTGACAAGGATATGGATACCTCATCTCGCGGCCTCCATGACCCGCTGTAGGACCCCTCTGGTGTCCCCCAATGTTATCTACTGCGCGGAGGCTGCCAACTCAAGAACCTCCTGGTGTAGATCCATCTGCACAAGTAATGAACAAGTTGAAAACCTAAATCTGGCAAATTAAATATGAATTAAGGATCATTCAATACGTACGGAGCGGTGGAAAGCGGAGTCCGGCTGGGTGGGGTACGTGTCGGACGTCGCAGCCTCGTGTCATGGTGGGTCGACCACGACCCGGACGCAGCGAAGCCTCGTTCGACTAACGTACCACTCCATGTGCTCCTCGTACGTCTCGGGGTCGTAGGGAGCATCCGTACACTGGATGAGATCTTCGTACGCGTCGCTCTAAGCCTCAACCCAAGAGGACATCTTGTCCAACCAGGACATCGTGCCACGTACTCCCTTCCTAGTGTACTTGTGGACGGCAAGACAATTATTTGGTCGGCACGTAACGCACATTGTACGAAAGAAGTAAAGCGTAAACTTACATGTGAACGTGCGCCAGCACCCGCGTCCCCCCTCAAGGGGCTGGGACCTCTTGTCGCAGACCAAACTGGTGCATGACCCGCTACACCTGGTACTCCTCCACGAAGACATCATGCACCAAGACCCTCCGCGTGTACTAGTACATGTAGTCTCACGTGCACATGCTCGATAGTCCTTCGGGCACGCGCGCGTTCACCCTCTCCTAAGTGTACAGTGTCCAGATGACGCGATCATCCGTCAGCTGATCAAACATTGCAACGTACTCTGAGTAGGACCCCTGCGAAGTGATCGGCGTGTAGGTGACTTGTGGAATAGAACACTACAAACTTAGCACACGAAATTGTGATTACAATACAAAAAATAATAAATAATCATGAAACTAACCCGTCGGCAGCACCACACTGTGCCCATGGTCGGTCGGTCCACGTCGTCATCCTGGGCGTACAAGCTGACCGCGTACTCTCTCAAGTCTAGCTGTGGTCGTCCGATCTGGAAGCGCTCGAAGGACCACAGCTGCAGAAGTAGCAGGCATCCAAAGAGGATGGAGTTGTCCTGGGCACGGTGGCACGCGTCGCACAGTGTGCGGTACGTCATGCACATCACGGCCGAACCCTAGGAGTAGGGCTGGATATCGGCCACCGGCGAGTCCGCCAACTCATGTGTGTATCGAACGTAGTGCTTATCGACGCTGTCACCGTGGGACCCTAGAAACATGACCCACCCAAACAGCCACAGCAAGTAGGCCTCGAAGTGCCTCCTAACAATGACGTACCCTGCGTTCTCTGTCATACGCTCGGGCTACAAGAAGACATGTACACGTCAGCAAGGTTCACATATGAATTGATGCAAGAGGACAATAGTTACGAAGACTTACGTAGAACTGGCAGATCCACCTTAACGTCGGCCCATGCGGGCTACTGAACTCCGTGTACCCGCTACCCGGTGGCAGCACATCGTGGAACCTCGCTAGGAGGTCTGTGCGCCACGTGGCCAAGATGTCGTACGCCGCCATGGGGGAGCCTGTGTAGGGCAACCCCATCAGGAAACTCACGTCCTGCAGCGTCGGCGCCATCTCCACGCACGGAAGGTGGAACGTGTGCGTCTCTAGCCTCCAGCGGTCAACCAGTGTTGTCAGTAGGGCCCGGTCGTATGGAAAATGCCTAGATGTACGACCAGGACTGTGGTCCTGGTCGTCCTCCCACGTCGCCTCCACCACCCTCTCTAGTAGAAGAATGCATGCCGCTCTCAACCTACGTCGAAACGATTAAGAACAAATGTGACTGCAAGCAAACTAGTTAGACCACGATTGAGTGTATGAAGGTCAAAACTACACATACCTCGGAGCCTAGTCTGGGTGTAGCCTCCATGCCCTGATGGGCGTGCTCAGTCGCAACGCGCCAAGCTCAATCAGCGCCTCGCCCTCTAGGGGAGCATGGTACTGAGACGGCTACGGTGATGCGCATCAATCATTGGGTCAAGCAACTTGTAGTGGCCTGCGTCCGCCATACCTATAAATTAAGTGCATGCATTGTAAAAGACTACGAAACTTGTACAAAAACTAAAATTCCTACTTTAAAAATAATTTTCAGCATTAACAGAATAATTACCACACACAAATGCAAACCAAATTTAGGCTACTCAGCAATTTAAACAGATTTGTAATAGGGTCTTCTAATTTAGAGGATATTTTTAAATATGTTCCAAGTGCAAATATAAACAATAAACAAAGTTCTTCCTATTTTCCTAGTTTCGTAGTTTAAAATTAATTTTCGACATTAACAATATAATTACCACGCACAAATGGGAAGCTAAATAAAGCTAGGATTATTTTTTACATATTTTTAATAGGTATCTTTCTATTTCTGCTGATTTATCCTAAATCGTTCGATTGTTGTAATATTCATAACATGTGTACGACGAACTACACTATACATGCGGCATATCAGGTACACAGGAGCACTTTGGTGCACATATGCACAAAACCAATTTGAGTCGTCCGATCTTATTCTAGCGGCCTAGATCTGAGCGCCCCCACCTCGTCTCACTTTTGGAAATTTGCAGTAAACCCCCCACCCGACATCGGCTTCGCTCCTCCCGATCCCCAATCCATCGCGCCGCCACCCCCGCATCGCACCGCCACTGTGCCGCCCGCTGAGCCCTGCGCTGCCCCCTTCATCCACATCCGCCCCTGCATCCGTCCCGCCGTCGCCCCCGCGTCACGCCACCGCTATGCTGCCCGCCGAGCCCTATGTCACCCCCTGCATCTGTCCAACAGCGAGGAGGTGAAGGTGGAGGACTTGACGAGTCGGTGCTCAACTTTGACGGCGGAGGCGAGGAGAGCGACGGGGGGCAGGAGCCAACGGCGGCGGAGGTGACCACGGAATACAAGTCCAAGGACCTGGAGGCCGAGAGGAGGTGGAGGGGCAGGCTCAACAATAACATTTTCAATGCCTTGATAAATGCAAAAATTGCATGAGGAGAACCAGAAGCTCTTCGACAGACTTACAAAGAAGTCAGGATTAGGAAGCTCACCTCGGGTTGTTCCGGGATATTCTTCACTTTATTCTATTATTGGGCCCTGTGTGCTAAGCTCATTCATGTTCATTTTTATCTTGTTGATTTGCTAGATTCCTTTACTGCTTGTGAAAACTGAAAAGGCCTAAGTTTTTGTGGCACTTTGTGCTGAATGTGCCCGAGTATTGTATGGCATTTTCACGCAACCTTACCCTGCACTTATATCAAGGAAAACAACTAAAATTATACTTTCTTAAATCTGCAAGTGAGGCTTTGCTAAGAGTGATGATCAGTATCTTCCATTCCTAGGTGTCTGATGAAATCTTTTATTCATGTAATGATCTAGGAACACCACTTTATGTTTATATCTTAGTTTGCCTATTGCTCCTTGTTCCCATTTTCAAATTCGAATGAAAATAAATTTATAACTGAACATCTATCATCCTATCCTCACTAACTTTATAAAAAATCTTATTCAATGTGTAAGTATTGCAATTTAACACTAACATGGGAGTTGTTGTTTTAACATTGAGTATTCTTTTTTTTTGTCAATGTTTTTCTTCCAGATGTATTTCCATCACCATTGTCTCATGAAAAAACTGGAAATAGTGGAGCTATTGTTAAATCGAGTAATGAGATTACAAAAACTACACCTGTTGGGGAGTACCTTACCTCCGCACTAATGGATTTTGATCCTAACCGGTTTGAGGATTTCTTTGCAATAGTGATGGTGCAAATAAGCTTTTGATCTTTGGTTAGTATTGCCAATTTAATATAATATATTCACATTGTACTTATAAGATTTGTGTTCTTCACTTGCTACACTGGTTTTGCATATTCCATTTCATTGTTGTTTTTTTTCTATTATGGTCACCAACCTTCTACTGAAGCTATGACTCATAGTGAAACTACACTTCCAAAAATTTTGTGCTAACTATATATGTTATATTGTATAACAGGTTGGCAAAGATGCTGATTTGACAAAAGGAACAATTCATCAATCTAGAGTAGTGAACGACGTGCTTCCATTATATGAAGAAGTTATCTTTATGTATATGGTGTTGCAATTGAAATTGTACATCCCAACAAAAAATTATGATTATCATGTACAGTGTGAAATTCTCACTCAGAAATGAATAAAAAAGTGTGATTTCTTTGATGTATACGTCTCTGAAATATGAGGTTTTAAATTCCCAATGCTAAATATGTATGAATCATAAATTGGTGCAGGGGTATTGTGCTGTTGGTTCTTGTTTTGTTTCACAGGAGCTGAAATGTTCAGTGAATCAATACATAATGTTTGACTGTTGAATTGAGTGTTCAATTTCTGACTTGTATGACTTGGGCCCTCTGCACCACAAAAACTTGACAAGGAAAACTTGTGAAATTTGGCATTAGCTGCTCCAGATCTCATGGAACTCTGATCCAGCTTTGAGGACACAACATCACTGCCAGCTAGAGATACTACATCAAGATTTCTCAAAAACTTCCTTATCTGACCAAATATAGAAGGATTAACATGCAGATCAACATCAATTAAGTTTAGCTGGTACACCTGATGAACTTGATCATTATATTTATGAGTTCTGTAATACAACTTTAAGCAAGCCTCGTGGCGAGAACTTTCGAGGGCATCTGTTAAGTTTACACAAGTGCTAGTTTTGTAGTTTCCTGATAAACATAGCACGTGTGAGTTTGATTCATCATTCAGATTAGTGGAAGTAATTTTAACCATCTTGGTGATGACCCAAAGTTCTGACAATTCCTGAATAGCACACCTCATCATTGTCTCCATTATTGGAATGAAACACACTGTATGAGTTGTATCAGGCACACACTTCCATTGCCTCCATTACTACAGTATCAGGATGCGGCTCATTATTTGGCATTCATTCATGCAAACCAAAACATGCACATACATTTAGATCATTCATACGACACAAAACTCCCAGCTATTCACTCATACAAGAATTGAAATCATACATTACTTGTTCATCAATACATTTAATGTTCATCAATACATGGAAACTCCAAGACCTCACACAGGCTTTCACTTTTTCATTGTGTCATGTATGAAAGAGACCATTATAAACAGTATTAGGTGCTTTGTCTTTGCAGATTTTTGCTGCCAAGCATGTTTATTTTGCAAGCTATATTATTACACCATCACCAAGGAGTTCATTACATCAAGGAACCCTAAGCAGATTCATTACACAATCAAAGATTACATATTGCATGGACCGAGAGACCCTTCTTCAAATGTCACTCACCATCCTGCACACACTACAAATACAAAAGCACTATGCTGCATCTAAAATGTTTACTCCTTTGTATCTGTTAACTTGCTGACTGCATGTTTTTTCAGTCCAACACGGTGTTTTTCATTGTTTGCATTCAAGACCATCCTCACCATCGAGACCGAGCAAGTCTTGGATAACTTCGAGTTCGATCAGAGGAGCAAACCTCCCAATCAAGGTGGTTGAGTGCGGTTTAGTATTCATCAATATAGATATCATGCACTCCAAATATGGCGATTCTTTCGACTTTATTGGAGGAAAGCGTCGATCCCTTAGAACACTTTGCAAAAGAGAGTATTTTAGATTGGTATAATTCAATCAATACAAGGTGTGCAACATTGCCTTGGTACCATTATAGTACAAGAAAATCTTCGATAATATTGATCTCGATCACAGTATTGTATTTGATGAAATTACGCATGGAAATCAATGTTCATACAATAGTTACCTAATCGGTGAGTAGTCCTTAAAGCCACTAGCAATCGGCGTGCCTCCAAGGTTCCTATGCATCCCCAAGGGGCTTAGCGTGCCACAAGAAGCTGGCTCGTCCCTCCACTCCTGGCCGCCCTGCGTGGAGGCCGCCTGCATGGAGGCAACCCTAGCACGGCGGCAGCGGCGTAGTGGCGGCGGCGAACCCTAGCGGAAGAGAAGGAGCTCTGCGAACGGAGGACTGGGGAATCTGGAAACTGTGCTGGCTCGTTCGTTTGGGCGGGGAAGGGGAGACTTGGTAGGAGGGAGGCGGCGCCGCCGACGGAGCACAAGGGGAGGCGAAGAGGCGCTCGTGGGCGCTCGCCATGGTCGCCTCAGGCAATTTGGCCTGAGGGATTGGAAAACGCAAATGATTCGGTGCTAACTGTGCGTGGGGTGAAAACGCAAAAATCGCCGGCGCTCACTCGGCGTGGGCCGTCGATTCCGCAATGAAGAGCCCGGATGGCTTATGTTCATATGTGCATGGAATAGTGTATGTTCACCAGAAATGTCGCCCACTATACACAGCTCAAATAATGTAGTACATAATTTAACTACAATTATCTAATCTACTAAATTCTACTCACTATTCTACTTAATTCTATGTCGCTATTCTACTTAATTCTATATACTTAATTCTACTTGTTATTCTATTTGCTACAGCTCAAATGATATACTTAATTCTACATAATTTGACATAATATACAAAGTTGCAAAAAAAAAACCCTACAAGATGGCCGACCGATCGGATCTGATGCTCTATCAATCTCTCTCCTCCGCGACGAACTAGCAAAACTTCGCTACCTTTCTTCTCTCCCTCTCCTCCTCTCTTTTGTTTTTTCTGGAATTAAAAAGAGTTTTAGAGAATTTTTTTAGGGGATTTTATAGTGGCATCCTATCGCCAGTTAAACTGGCGATAGGAAGCTATTGCCTGTTCAAATGGTGATAGGAAGCTACTAGCGACAGATAGCTGGACCGGCAACGAGGGTTAACAGGGTCCCTGTCGTCAGTTCAACTAGCAACAGTTACCTATCGTCAGTTGAACTGGTGACAGAGAGCCATTTTTGTAATTTTGGGGGCGGTTATTTATTTTTGTAAATATCTTTTAAAATAATATTATCTTAAAAAAATCAAAAAGAGAGACTTGAATTGAATGCAACAGAAATGGAAGACGTCAAATTTACTGACTTCCAAGAAGAGCAAGCTATACCTAGATGCAAACCAGCTCATACGGAAGACTTAGGGATTAGTACTTGTATTACGGTCTAATAGTGGCGCTCATACATGTCTCAGAACCTCCATCCCAGAAATTGGACAATCTAATGTAAATTTCGGAACCCCGTCTTAAAATCCTGGCTCTGTCGCTGGCGCATATCAAACCTTCGCCCTCAGGCAGATAAGTGCTCCTTGTGCATGTGTCCATGCTGCTCAATTGCTCACGCTCGAGGGATGATCAGATCCTGGGTGCCCAGTCGCCATAGCAGATGAGCCTGCAGCACTTCCCTCCATGGTCAGACCTCAAATGCAGCACAAGTCTCCTAGTTCAAGAATGGCAAAAGATATGATTCCTCTCGCTATGAATGATAAGGCCATAAAAACAATAGATCCATACCTGTGCACTAGAAGCCACCTTTCCCCAGCTTTTTCTGGCTGAAATTAGCCTAGCTTTTGACTGCGCTCCTCTGTGCTTTAAAATACACTAGAACACGAGTCATTGCGGCAAAGGGATCATAAAGCACGAAAGCAACATCAAAAGAATCAAAAGCCTCATTCGCTGAACGGCCCTAAAAGGAGAAATAATGTAGCAACCATAAAAATAATGTTACAACCATATTTCATATTCAGACAGCCCAGATAATCACTTCTGCCTTGAAGAAAAATAAATGGGCGCAAGGGCCATGTATTGTGCACATATAAACCAGTTAGTACTCAGTACAACTGTAAGTCTGGGGAGCTGGTAAGAAAATTCTTCTGTTTTACTCCAAAATTCCTGTGCTGTAATATCGAAATCTCAGCATTTATTTCAACAGGTTGCAAAAGACTGAAAATAACTCTACTGCTATTTTCTATAGACTAAAAAACAATGCAATATGAGATGGTCGGTCATTGCTGTAATACATCCTCATCCTTCACTGGTCACCATCGTGGATTACTCAAATGCTGCTCTAAATACTGTTATCTGCCCGTTGTTTCAGAGTTAGGTGTTGACTCGGTGTGGGTATACTTCCTCTGATCGAGAATGCCTGAAATTCAAACTGAATCAGAGTAAGATAACAATGACAAAACTTGTAATTAATTTCTTTGAGTTGTGAAAGACATTAAAAGAAGTTATTTCCTGTGCCTTTGTAATCGAACAATGAAAATGGCAGATCCAAATTTTGAACCAGAAACACCTCATTGCAAATCCCAAAGATCAAAGACATCAATTGGACAAAGTATTCATATACCTCCAGTTCATAAAATTTTAATGCAAAAGAACTTCTCAGTTCTCTGGGAGCTCATATGTTAATCAACCAAAAATACCTAGTTCTAACACATATCGGAAGGTTGTTAGTGAGGCAGAAGATTATAATGAACAGCACTTCCATTGTCCTCTCTCTAAAAAATTGTCAATAAACCATTGCTCCACGACACTGTAGGTTCAAATTTCAAAGAAATTCCACGTTCGAAATGCTTAGTTTGCTTACTTCATTATGCAAAATAAGCATATCTACTTCTGACTTACAGCCCCATCTTTAGTTTTTTCCTGAAACTGTAAGATGAAAAGGTAAGAAACAAACACTGCAAAACATAGTGGAAACAACAGACATTTCTAAAGCTGAAGAGCATCTGCTTTCCTCATTTCCCCACAAAGTATATCAATGAAAGAATAGATCTAGATGGCGGAATCAAGAGACCTCAGCTGCAGTATCTCTCCGGACCTTCCTAGTTGGGTTCCTCATTGTGACAAATTCTTCCGCAGTTGTTGGGTGAACACCAACAGTGGCATCAAAATTTTGCTTCGTCAACCCAGCCTTGACAGCAATTGCAATACCCTGTCAAATAATTTTACATCCACAGATATATTAATTTAAGCACAAACAGAAATACGAGAATAAATATAAAGCACACATACCTGAATAATCTCAGGTGCATCTTCACCACACATGTGCACTCCTAAGACTTTGCTTGATTTAGCACACACAATAACCTTCATGTATACACGATCAGGTAGACCAGAAAGGGTGGCCTTTAGAGGTCTGAAGTTTGCCGTGTAGACATCAACATCTCCATACTTTTCGACAGCCTACAGAAGTGTATGGTTTTACTCAAAATTGTTCATGCATGGCAAAACTTACCAGTATGCAATTTTTTATTACCTTCTCTTCAGTAAGGCCAACTTGTCCAATTGGAGGTTGAGAAAACACGGCAGACGGCACAGCACTGTTAAAAATGCATAGTACACAACATTAGAAAATTTAATACATCAGCTATACCCGAAAGGTTTTTTACATGACTGAACTCCAATACGAAGTACTAAGTGTTGGGAATTGGGGCATGTTAGGCTGCTTCAAGAATTAACATGGAGATGAACAAGACCAGGAGAACTACGTACGAACTGAAAGATTTCAATATGGCAGGTTAATTTGAATTGGGGAAGAGAAATGGGAAGGGAGAAATATGGACAGGAAAGTAAGTTAATGTGTTAAAATATACACTACTGCCACAGCATAAATGCATGTACGGTGGCATGAAATTCAGAAATTGTTTCCTGCAAAAAAAAAATGTTATATGTAATGAACAAGGTTCAAGATAGCACTAGACGCTCGCCCGACACCTAGGCGCCGACTAGCCGAAGTGCAAAGAGCAGGAAAAACATCACATGATACTATTGTTAATGGGCTTAAAATCCAACCCTTAGCCCATCTCAGTGACAGGCCGGCCAGCCCAACCCGAGCCACCTACCACCTCCCGAAACCTAACCTAACCTAACCTTTCTTGCTCTCCCTCTCACAGCTCTCTCTCTCTCGCTCTCCCTCTCTCTCGCCGAACGCCGCAGCCCAGATCCGCTGCCTCCCTTGCCTCCACCCTCCACCCCAAACCCCACTTCCACCACCCGCAGCAGGCGGCGCTCTCGCCGCCGCACCATGTCAACCTCTCTTCCCCGCCGCCGCTGCGCCAACCCCACGACCTCGATTCGGCAGCGGCAAACTCTATTTGGCAGCGGCGAGCTCAATTCAACGGCGGGGATGGCCGAAACCCCTCGACGCCTGCCTCGCCGAGCGTCAACCTAGCGGCGGCGGCAAGATCTAGCGGTGACTACGACCTAGCGACGGCGATGAAGGTGCCAGCTTCCTTCCCCCTTCCTCTCCCTCCTCCCTCTCGTCGCCGCCTCACGCCGCCTTGGACCGGCTTTGACCACCTAGCCGGTCCTAAGCGGCCAGCCCGCCTAGCCGGCCGACTACATGGAAGTCGCGGTGGCCGCCGACCGTCTAGGCGGCGCCTAGGACCGACTTCTCGAACCTTGGTAATGAATAAGCAACAAGGCTATGCTCATCCATGAGCATCCAATCAAATAAATAGATAACGAAGGAACAAATTTTAAGTAAAATAAAGGAAGCCATTTGTACGTCTTAATCAAGTGCAGTTCAGGACAACTGATATGGATCTTATACAAATGCATACCTGTAATCTGGTTTAGTAGGTTCATTGCCAAAAATGGTATTTGCAACTGCCCCACCTTCCATTAATGCAACTGGCGTCAGGTTCACCCTATTAGTAACATCCCCCACAGCCCAAATTGAGTCAACTGAAGTTCGAGAATATTCATCAACCTAACATCACAAATTATTGCAAGAATTTCAAATATCACTTAATGATCATCAACAGTGGAGAAAATTGAAGTCCATAAAGGATGCATGAAACCTGGTATTAGTACACATACCATAATTGCCCCATGCTTATCCATTTTGACTGCAACCTCTTCCAATCCCAAATTCTACAAGTACATTGTTTGTATAAGGATGCATGTATCTAAATTTTTTACAGCAGCACAAAATCTGATTAAGAAAAGTGGAAACGACATAGTCATATAATATTAACCTTTGTATTTGGTTTTCGACCTGTGGCAAACATTACATGTGAGAACCCACTCATAGTTCCTTTGTTCGTCTTCAGGGACAGCAAACCATCATCGGATTTAGTTACTGCTTGAGGAGCCTGTTCTGTATGAAATGTGATACCCCTCAAAGACATTTGTTCAGCAACAAAATCTCTGACCTACAAATAAACAAGAAGTACGAAAAATAACTCAAGCCATGAAGTATTCTAAAAGAACTCAAGGCATGAAGAACTCAAGGCACCTCTTCATCAAAGCCTCTTAACACTTTCTTCTGACGGATAAAAACATGAACCTCACTCTTTAAGCCATTGAAAATACCAGCAAACTCCAAAGCAATATAACCACCTCCTACTATTGCAATCTTCTCAGGTCTTGAAGGCAAGTCCAATGCTGCATCTGAATTGATAACATGCTCTATTCCCGGGATGTCTGGCATGGACGGTCGACCACCAACAGCTATAAGTATGTTTTTGGCAGTGTAAAGCTTGCCATCCACACTGACAGTATGTGGATCAACAATCTGCATTAGTTTAAACATATACGACATCATTACTGCATGAATCCTTTCAACAAAGTTACTTATCCAAACTATAACCTGATTTACAAGCTTCACCCAACCTGTCCACGGCCTTCAATTATAGTGACTTCTGAATTCTTCAGCATGTTTGTCTGAATACCCACTAGACGCTGCAACTCTAAATTCTTGTTGGTTATCAGAGTGCTCCAGTCATGCTTTGGATCAGTCTCATACATCCACCCAAAGCCATGACTCCCTTCAAACTCATGAGAGTACTTGGATGCATATACCAGCAATTTCTTTGGAACACAGCCACGAAGCACACATCTGAAATACAGACAAATAAACATCTTACATGCACAGTTTTGACACTGAAACGAGGCAAGAAAAGTTCAAATAAAAACCAATAAGTACAACACGATTATGAACGCTGGTTGTATGGTAACTGCTGCTAGGCGGCCCATTTTCATGAATCATGGATATGAAATAAGGCTCGGTAAAACATTCAATCTACAGGATGTTAATAGCAAAATATAGATATACACTAACTGGGCGATACTCGATAAGTCCATAAGTTCATAACCAGGTACCAAAATGCATCATGACAGAGCTCTCTGCCACTTCTAAGCTAATTTTGATCTCATATCAGCAGGTACACATGTTGCTTTGCAGTTTGTAGCAGTGGCGGAGCTAATATAGGAGCATGGAGGTACAGCTGTACCCCCAAATTTTTGGGGAAAATACCTGTTATATATAGTGTGTATATATACATGTAATAAGGTTAGATTGTATGTTAGTGTATAGAATTGTATAGATTATGTATCATGTAGAAGTAGAACAGTTAGTAGTAAGTTAGTCACAAGTCAATAGAACTATGCGTTACTTAATTTTGCACCCCATCGTGAAAATCCTTGCTCCGCCACTGGTTTGTAGCTCTACATGCTAACATGCAACAACACTATGATGATAACGGCCCCTCCGAAGGCATGAGCTCCATGAATGTAAGGTAAGAACTGTTCACATTCATAGTGATCAGTGATCAGTACGCATAGAGGCACGAAATTGTGCGTGAATTGTTCAATATCCTCATCTCCGTTGATCCTAAACTAGAGATCGGAAGCAAACCATGCACGCAGCGAAGCGTGTTGGCTACAAACACGGAATCCAAATTCCGAACAAACATTCCCGCGGATCAAAAGTTGCGACTGGACATACGAAGAGTAAATTCGGGGGCGGAGGCGGGAGGTTCGCTTACGTGCCGCCGACGCCGCCGAGGCCGTCGGACGCGACGGTGGCGAAGGGCATCTCGCAGACGGCAGCGCGGGCGCCGTAGAGGGAGGAGGCGGCGCGCGAGGCCCGCATGCCGCCGCTCCCCGCGCCGATGGTGAAGAGGTCGTAGTCGTACCTCCTCCCCCCATCGCCCGCGGCTGCACCCGGGGCCCCGCTGTCCCCGGAAGTAGCGGAAACGGAGAGCGCGCGGCAGGAGCGGAGGCGGCGGGGTGGCGGGAGGAGGTGGTGGAGGCACCGGGAGGCCGCGGCGGCTAAGGCGAGGGGACGGTGGTGGAGGCGACCACCGCGCGCGCAGAGGGCGCGGGCTAGGGTTCGGACGCCGGCGGCGGAGGTGGAGGAGAATGGGAGGGTCGTCGTGGTCGTCGCCGCCATGGTTCCCTCCCCGGCGGCGTAGCAAGCAGTAGTAAAATCAAATCGAAATGCTCTGTTCGCGTCCTCTTGGCATTTTGTAGCTTCTTCGAGTAGGAGGCGCCTACAGGGCTGAGGTCCAGTAGGCGAACACGATGCTTGCTTCGGTAAGCCATGAGCCAGGTGGCCTCCGTGGGCAGCGCCCAGTGTGGTTCTTTCTTATTCGGATTACCCTTTGCCAGTAGGGAGGCGTACTTCGATATTCAAAAGCGGCTTCTCCAGTTTGAGAAGCGTATGCTAGGGATGGAGGCCCAGATATTGAGAACAATCTAGAAAAGGCCAGGATCTCGAGACTCCGCACAGACAAATATGTGTCATTATCAGACAGCCCACAGCTCACTTTTGGTATAGAAGCCGACCTACGAACAGTCTTCGTTCAGGCCCATCTCCAGGCTGCTCCCTCCGCTCTCACTTCCTTCCAAACGACGCTGCCGTCCTCTCCTCCTCCCTCGAGTGGTCGTGCCTGCCCTCCCCTTCGAGTCATCGTCGTCGTCGGTTTTTAATTTTATTTTTGTTTGTTCATTTTTTCTTTTTCCTGTTGTAAATGAATTATTTATGTAATAAATGTTTATTATAATAACCATTTATATAACAATTATTTATTACAATAATTATTTATGTAATAATTATTTATTAAAATAATTGTCAATTGTCGTTATTTGCGTCAACTGCGGTCAATTGCGTTAATTATCGTTAATTTTGATCAATTGCGTTAATTGTCTTTAATTGTAGTAGTTGTCATTAATTACGGTAATTCTCGTGAAATGCGTTAGTTGTCATCTTTTGCGTTAATTGTCGTAAAGTGGTGTCAATTGTCGTTAGTTGTTGTTAAACGGCATCAAACAAATCATCATTTGCCTCAGAGATATTTCAAATATTTTTCAACTAAGAAGCTTTAGCCAGCTAACCTAAAAACCAAACTGTCAAACATTAAAAGCCTTCAGCTTAACCGTTCAGTTGTTCAGCCTTTCAACCTAACCAAAAACTGCTTTTTAGAAAAGCTACACCCATCCCAGACCCTAAGTCCAACCCAAGCCTCCTCTTTTCTCTTTCCCTCCTCCCATGCAATCGCTCTCACGTTCCAAAGGAGGCCTAGTTCCATCCCAATGCAATGCAAAGGAGAACGAGTACACGACACCTAATGGGTCCCATAGGCACCTCCCGCGAGTCAAGGCCTACATGTCAGTCGGTGTCAACAAAAAACTTCTGTGCACCCTTTTAGTTGGTCGCACAGCAGCAGCAGCACCACACTTCATATAGCTGTGATTCAGGTCTAGGCAAGAGCTGTTCAGTGCGAGTGTGACATGTCGGCCTTGGCAGCGAAAGACAAACAGGATTCAGACACAGGAAGCTGAGATCCATGGCAAAGAAATTCAATTAGTCGGAAGATGCAGGCTGTAACTCCATGGAGCAACCTGAACAGCCAATAGCAAAATGATGCAGAAAGGATCCTTTCCAATTTATAAAATAGTCTAAGACCACCGAAAGAAGCTACTGCCCCTTGTCAAGCACAAACCACACTACTAAACCACACCACCAGAAATTAACAGCCACGCGAGGCGTCACATGGGGATCAGATCGGCAATTAGCAGATTGAGTACAGTTCACTTTGCCATAGTACAACCTTGCAATCACAATGCACCCTCCAAACCAGAGCATAACATAACAAAATCAACCCGGTCAACAAAAGCGAGAGTTGAAAAGGGCAAACAAAAGAAGAGATAAGAGATGCTTAAATTAGCTAGGTATCACCAGTGCTCTTCCAGGATGGAGAAGCGAAGAGAGAGAAGAGATGCTTAAATTAGCTAGGTATCACCAGTGCTCTTCCAGGAAGGAGAAGCGCCGATGAGTTCATCCGCATTTGGCAGGAGAACGGTTTGCAGGAGTGGTCGATGGGCACGTGCAGAATCAGACCTCGTCTTACGAGGCGTCACTACGCTGGGGCTTGGCCTGGAAGGCCATAGATGGGCAGGCCATGGTGGCTATGCCTGGGAGGCAAGCAGCGGAGACAAGGGTCCACATCCCTGCAGCAAGATATCCTTCCATCTGCTTGCATTGCTGTTCCCTACCATCGCCGATCTTGATTTCACCCACCAGTAGCGATGCCTTCCCCTGCAAGAACGAAAATCGACAATATGACATCTTCGCAGAGATTGTAACAAATTCTAGTACCAAAATAAGTACGAAATGTTCATAATTGAGGCTGTGTATGCCAAAAAAAGGAAAAGAGGAACATAATATATTGAAAAGCTAGTGGTTTGGTATCATGTTCTGTAGGTAGTAACTTCAAAATTATATAAACATATCCAAGATCGATTTGGATAAACAAGTAGGGACCAGTAGACACCATTGATTCACATGCAAGGAATTGACCGGGAGATCTGGAGATCTCTTCTGCTGGCAGAAAGGAGGAAACAGTCAAAAAGGTTCCATATTAGGATAGACCGCAGTAGGACAGCCTATAAGGAAAATGTCTTGTATCCAATGCAAATAACCAAATGCACTCAAAGAACTAATAACATGTGCAAGTGTGAAGTGCCAACCAATCTGGTGGTACAGAAAGTCTTTGGCTACTGTTGCAACACTCTACAAAGTCTGTATATAATGGCATCAAACTCAGCCCAAATATAGGGGAGAAAGCTACAGCCTTGCTCCTTCTCTGTACCTTCACCTCAACAAGATCATCAGGGGAACCCAAGTAGTGATCTCATGTTGTAACTGTTGTACTATATAATATCAACATGTTGTCTATCAGGTTAGTGCACAACATGCATTTACATTTTTCATTGTTTTCCCCAATGTTCTTCATTCATTTGGCAATAGGAAGAGAACATATATATACACCGTGAATCACTTGGTTAGATCAAAATGCAGATTCAATAGGCAAGCACCCCCTCTTTACATGTTGAACATGACACATATATGGAGACACCTCAGTGAAACCTGATTAAGAGCATATACATGTGATAGTGCATCCATGGCATCATTACAACCTCAATACTTGCAAGAAACCAATCATAAAACTAAAGCATTAGCAGTCATCACATCAATCTCTGTGATATGGTCATATGACTCTACTTAGCAGATTCGATTCAAAGGGTAATTTAAGATCATCCGCATATGTCAATCCCATATCAGTTTTGGCTGTTTCCACCCTTAACAGGTATTGGAGCTTGGAGGTCAAACTCGGACAATGGCACGCAAAGGTGAAACTAACAGAGGCACGTAGACTATTTGAAAATTGAGTTGAGAATCAGAATATCAGATGACATTCGATTTCAACATTTATTTATTACTTGGATTCTTTCAGTTCATGAATGTACAATAAGAAACAGCCCATTTACTTAGGGTACTTACCATTTGTTCATACATATTGCACGGCAAATGAGTAAAAAAATCTCTGATCACATGTGCACTAACTTTAGGGCAATCCATTTTTTGTGTATTAATTTAGTTCAAAGTTTTATGATTACTGGGTTAGCAAAAGGAAAGTGCAAGGAACTTAAACAAGCAACATTCTGATGTGGCAAATCACAAAATGCTGACTATTGTGAAGATCTTTTGTTTGTCTAGTTACTCACCACAGAACTAAAATTTCTGATTTATTGCTGTACAAGATGACCAAAATCACAATAGTATTTTTGTAGTAAATGTCTTGGCATTTGGAAATTTAAGAGAAATGTACGGCTGTACGCAATAAAGAGAATGTGGATTTTCACCTCATGCAGTTACATCAATAATCAATTACTATGTTTACTTGGTCTAGCATGAAACACCCTTGGAAATTTGCAGATAGTACTTGTTATGTGCACAATCATATGCGCAAGGTCATGGCTGGTCAGCCGTGTGAGCCCAAGGGACTGGTGCAAGGAAGGCTAGCAGCAGCAATGAATTGGCGATCAATTAGGATTTGTTTAGTTTGTTAGGTTATCTCTATCCTTTAGCTGTTACCTTATTAAGTAAGTTTCCACATTATTAGATGCTATGTTTGTTAGGGGAGACCTTCTATAAGAAGGGAGCTTTGTTATCCTGAGGCAAGCAAGGTTATTAAAGCGATAAGGCGAGGTGAAGCGACTCACCATCTATTTACCGTTGAAGCGCTTAAGGTGTGTGGCGAGGCAACGCTGTACACAAATCCTAGTCGGAGATGGGGAATACCTCTTAAATCCAACAAATAGCCACAAAAGATCTTAGCTCAGTAGCAAATAGCAATGCAGAGCACATCAGCACAGTAGCAAATAGCACTTGCACTTGCACTTGCTATTTTTTTTTGTGCTTCTGCGCATTAGAAAGAATAAGTGTAGCACAGTAGCAATGCCATCTTGCGAGTCCAGCACAGCTTGGAGCATAAATGCAGTAGAGCAGAGTTCAGAGCGCATTCTCCTTTCTTTGTTCTTTTCGTTTTAGTTTGGTTTCCCTAGACCTTCAGTCCGGCCCGCCGGGGCCTCTGTCCCTTGTATGTTGTTGTGACCCCTTGCATGTATCTCTGTTCTTCTTCTTCTTAATGGAATGACGTACAAGGCTTTTGCGCGTTCTTGAAAAAAAAAGAGTGCAGCCACTGCATTTTCCCGGCTCGGGCTCCCTCCCGGTCGGCGACACAGCCTCCCCTTCCCGGCGGTGACCCGGCCTACCCCTCCCTCTCTGCCACGAGGGGAGGCATGGAAGGAGGGGGAGATGCGTGGAGAGGGAGGGGGAGGCGCAGCAAAGAGGGAGGGGGGCTGGGAGGTTGGGGGGAGGCGTAGCGAAGAGGGAAGGGGAGCCGCGACGGGGGCGATGGCACAGCAGCAGATGGCCGCCGTGTCGGGGATGGAGGCGGCGCTAGGGCACGGCTTTAAGTTCACGCGACAGGTTCGACTCCTCTCTCTCAATTTTGCCCCGCAAGCCCCCATCTCCTTATCCCTGCTCGAGGCTGCATATGGCGTCCACCTCAGCCGTCCCCGACGCCAAACACCGTCTCAGCGACGCCACGGCGGCGCCTTGGCCGTGAGGCAGACACCATAGACATGCTTGGCAAGGCGAGGCCGTGGCGAGCCACCCCCAACCGCCTTACCGCCTAAGCATCGCTTAAGCGACACTTAGGCGAAGCTTTCATAACCTTGGAGGCAAGCAACAAGAATAAACAAGTTCATCCTCATCTCTGGTCTCCTCTCTCCACAAAGCAAGTCGTCAACACCCGGCCATCTTCTTGTCGGTATTTACCCCCGTAATGTACTAAAGTTCATTATGCTACTGTTTGTGGTTGCAAAGAAGAAAACTTAAACTTGTACCTAGGTTAATGCCATATTTCCAAAAGTTTACCACCAGTCATGTACGGTAAAACCTACAGGTCAGGACAGAGGTTAGAAAATATCCAGATAGCTGATCTTGGCAAGTATTAGAAAAGATTTACAGCCTTGTGTTTCAAGACATTAGGTAAACGGATAGTACATAAGACGAAGTGAAGTGTATATCTCTATTTAGGAAATTGATCCAAATATTAAGATGTGCATATCATCAGTTCATGAGAGAAGTGGAGTGGAGTGCAATCATTTTTGATCTGATATCTAACTTTTAGAAGCATATCAGTTGGCATAGAGCCTAAATTCTACCAATATTGGATTAAACTTGGAGCTCTGACAAGCAATATTTGAGGAAAACATCATGAAACTAAGGCCAACTGGCTCCTTGCTTTGGAGTACAAGTTGATCCAACCATCAAGACAGGCATATAGAAAAATAGGGCAATTACTCCAAGCTTCACCCCCAGCATGATATCATCAAACCAAGGCTTGAGGCAGCATTCCTCAACAGTGTAAGCATTCGAATCTTATTCAACTTTAGCCATTAAAATTAGAATCCTACCAGCTATGAATTATATTAGGTCAACCAATCATAGTTGGCTAGTTGCTAAAGACTGCTAACAGGAAAATCATCAAAATGCTAAGAACAACTAGCACACAGCTGGACATAAACTGAAAGCAGCTTTAGTCCATTGAATTGCCTTCACCAAGACTAAGGGAGAACTTTGTTTCTATTGTCCAGCTAGATACATGAAGCATCATAAAGTTAACTTGATCTTAGCAATTTCAGTGAGCTGTCTAAACAGACATAACACTAAATCTCAAAGGTAATTGCCCTTCTTAGTCCCTACTCCCTAGTCAACCATTTTCGTTTTTTAAGATACGATTATTCAATTAAATTAAGAGCTCTGATTTTTCTAGCTTCATAGTGCTTTTTGTGGAACTTCTAACAGCATACAAGAGCAAAAACTCCCTTACCCAAGTTGTGACAATTGAAAACAACACTATAAGCTCAAACAGCCCAAAACAATGGCACAAGTATTGTCAAAACAACCATAAATAAGCTCACTCGAAATTAGTCCAAATTCCAAAATGAAGTTTAATAAGCCTACACCCTAAGAATTCACAAATGTCACTTGCCAAAATTAAATTTCAAGATGGTGCTTTATAAATACCTTGATTGGTCCAAGAGTAGTACTGAAATCCTCCCATGATGCCATATTTGATATATACATTGGAACCATGGTTAGAAGCTGCAAAAGTGAAAAAGGAAATATTTAAACTACGATAAAATGTAGAGAATTGAACTCGAAATTAGCCAAATGTGCTAAATTATGAATCTTCTGGTTTCAGGGTGAAAGCATATGTTTAGAGATTTTTTTTCTAAAAGTGAGAACAAAAACACAAACTCACTAGCGAAGATATTCTGGACGAAAATGACCAGTATAGCTAAATGTAATCAATCATATTGAGTTGAGAATAGGAATGCTAAATCTTGAAATCAATGACTGATAAAAGAGATGCTACACAATGTATCACACTATAGGGTAATGCCACACATAACTTGCATGACCTCACAGAGGTCCAGTCTCCCAACTCCCAAGGATCTGAAACCACCCCTTATATAGGAAAACAAGTAGGCTTCAGGATCTAACAGTAGCTTGTACAACCCCGCCACTATGAAACAATGACACAACCGACCTTGTTAGTGGAGTTGGTTACATGCCTGCTTTTAATGTGGACTTATGCAAAGACATGGATGTTGCATACTTGCATTGCTTAGCAATTGAACACTGCTGTTTAAGTAAAATTACAAAGAGATGGAGTGAATTCGTCAGTCATAAAGACTCCTGCAAGACTATGATGACGGAAAATTCCCATGAGAACACATGCAAGTCAGTACAAAGCAGGTGAAAGTTGTTGAGCTGGCAGGTGTGAGTTGATTAAATCATAGGGTAATTGAGACTGACATAATTTGCAATTCGGAGCATATTTTCAGTTGTTAGCATATAGGACTATAACAACTCAAAGCAAAGCAACTGAAATGAATAAAAAGATAGTAATGATTTGATGCCATGACATAAGATGCAATATAAGCATAGCTGTTTGCACACATTCTGTAAAATACACTAACTGACAACTATTGATGAAAGTGAATTTTGGGGGACGTGTGAACATTTGTATGGTATTGCGAGGTTCAACAACCATGTTACAATATATTATATTGTTAACATGGTAAAGATAACAAACAGCACTTACATATGCATTTGAATATAGATCAAAGAAATGGTCCAAAAGTGGTGCACACAAACTTATGCAGTCTAAAGTAAATTAGGTGCAAGTGCAACGTACATATGAAATTTAAGGTCCATCAGTGTTCTATGTAGGGAATGCAGGTGTGATTGAACTAGAGTTCTTTAGATAATTAGATTTTTGCTGGTTGGATGGCAGTGGCACAATGTGTACATCTCTGTTTGCCATTCAGGTTAGCGGTGAAGAATTGTTGAAAAGAATAACATAGCACAACACATCTGGAACTTAATTAGCAAAAACATGAAACACATTGAAGCCAAGGCATTACGGTACAGCATAAACATCCCATCCGCATGTTGCACAATTCCATCTAAAAATACTAGACCACCGTAGGAGAATACAGACCTTGCTCGGCCTAGGTCCAGTCTATTTAATTTTGTCCAATCTTCATGGACCCCAACATCACAACTAACACTGATTCATTTACCTAATCCCCAAAGCCGGGTGACAAAACTGCGATGTTGATGTGCTTTTAGATAAAGCGACACCTCCATATAACAAATTTGAGGATCATCGTGGAAATGGTAGCATTTTATATCCATATTTCTGATGCTAGGCTTTTAGAGAGTAAACAAAATTTAAGACTGCGTCCATTTTTCAGTAGTGCAATCTCTGCAAGTACAAACACATTGGGCATTTCCAGAGCTCAGTCCAAGAAATACACCACTAAAGGATAATTCACTAGACACCATGTACTGTGTGTCTCGTTTTGATCCTAAACTAGTTTGGTAGCCACACTCAAGCCATTAATTTCGAGCCCAATCACGGCCCAGCCTGAGTTTGAGTTTGGTTCTGCTACACCGTAACAAGGCGACACCAACCGGCCTTCGATTCACTGATTCAGACACATCACAGGGTCAACCTCAGCCAAACTTCTACGCGCACAAGAACACTCGATTTTAGAGGCTACACCAAACCCAAACATCGACGCGGCCCCCAAAATCACACCAAACCTGAAGATTTGAGATGTTGCCAGACGCCCCAATGCCACCAACACAGAGTACCTGACGCCACGCACCGCCGCGGGGAAGAGGAGAGTGGGAGGCGAGCACGGAACACTAGCCCCCCCACCCCCAGGAAAACACAACCATGTACAGTACTGGGGAGGGGCGGGCGGCTCCGGGTTTCCCGCGCGAGTTTACCGTTTTGCCCCTCCCCTCCCTTCCCTACCACCCCAACCGACACAGTGAACGGCTCCCTCACCTCGTGCTCGTGGGCGGCGCCGCGCGTGGGAGAGAACCGCAACCCCTCGCGGCTGCCGGCCGCCGGCGGATCACCTTCCCGGCCGCGAGCGCTTGTTCCTCCCCCGGCGCCGGCGGCGGCGGCGAAATGGGAGGCGGGGTTGGTGGGGATTCGAGGAGGGAAGAAGAAGAAGAAGAAGGGTTTCTGTGGCGCGGGGTTCGAGGCGCCGGGGAGGTCTTTGATTGATGCGCGTTACAGGCGCAGGGTCTCGGCGCGGCAGAGGGAGCTGACAGTCGAGGGATTTCAGATTTTTTTTGGCGGTGGGGGAATGGATCCCCTGCATCTATGTATCGGATCTATAATATCTGTGTATTAGAAGGTAATCCCCGCCGTAACGGTCCAGATTAATGGCTACAACACTGTTTGTATAGTATTTTTATTAGAGTAAATATTCTACCAAGGCCCCCACCCTAAGGCAGCCCAAAAAAAACCGTTCACTATTCACTGACACTGTGCGCGTGATTTTTTCGGTGTCGTGCGGTGGGCACACGATAAGGGAGATCCGGGCGGTGGGGGCGCAGCAGGGGGGCAGGTGTCATCCACTGGCGCGTCTGCGGTGTTAGTTTTTGCCAATTCGCTTTGCTATTTCGTCGTGGAACATTGTTATTTTAGCTAGGGGTGAAAACGGTTCGGATAGTTTCCGACTGATCTGAACGAAAACGAATTCGGATTGTCTCGGATCGGATTTTTCTCGGATAATTCTCAGACCGGAAACGAATACGGATTTTTTTTGTCAGAAACGAATACAGATACAGTAGCCCTAGAATCCGTCGAATACGAATACGGATTATCCAGATTATGCCAAGGCCAGATATCCGGCTTGGTCTGAGGGGCAAAAGCGAAGGGAAAAAACGCGAGGGAAAGAAAAGAAGACACCTCGATAGGGCGCGTCCATGGCAACGACGAAAGAGCTAGCCCATCCACCTAATGACGAGTGAGCCAGCGATGCGTACCTATGGTGGGAGTGGGTGTTGCAGCCATGGTGCACATCTCCGGCACTGCCGCCGCCGCGCGCTAAGAGGAACGAGCTGACCCTGAGGTCGGACCCACAGGGGTAACTCGGTGGCGGCATCAACTTCCCCGCTGACACTGACGAGCACAACACAAATTGCAGCAGCAGCAACAAGGAGAAGGGATTGGGGATTCCAGGCATACATCATCATGTCCAATGCCGACGGGGGTTTCGATGAGCTCGACGACACGACGTCCCGAGCAACCGTGACGGGCTCCACACAGCCACGCATCAAATTGTTGGTGATATGCCCTAAAGGCAATCATAGAGATGATTGTATTACGTCTATGTTTATGAGTTATTGAATAAATGTTATTCTGTTCATTGAATGGATCATTGGTTATAAAGATTAACAAGTATGTAGCTTGTTGGTGAAGCTCTTTTTAACTTATATGATGTCGTTCTAAAAGTATCCCTAGTCGGATGTCACTGGTCGGAATATTAGTGACTTATCAACCAGCACATGTATTAATTGATGACCATGTTTCACCGGTTATGGATATAAGGATATCGAATCAATAATGTGAACTCATGTTAGAGAACATGGGGTTGGATTGACCCACCTTGAGACACTGTTGAAATTGTTATGATTTCATGTGTCATCAGTTGGTCTCAAGTAATGATGATGTATAATCATTAGACCTGAGATCAGCATGTTTTCCTACATATGTAATAGTGCACTTAGGGGTTGCCAAATGCTACTCCATAACTGGGTAGTTATAAAGGAAGCTTTCGGGTATGCTATGAAACATGCGGAAGAATGTGACTGGTCGGATATGGGATTTGCCCCTCCTAATATAATAGGAGAAGATAACTCTGGGCCCCTCGATATGGTTGGATAAAGAAAGTGCATGGCCCTACCACTAGTGGTCAAAGAGTTCGACCACGTAAAGTTATCCAACACTTGATCGAGAAAGTATTGAACAGTCCATGGATGACATAATATCTCACCCGGAGTTCAACCAGATATCGTGAGACAAAGAGAGAATACATGAGCAGGTCTTTCAGTTTGATCAGATACGGATTACTCGTATGGAGATACAAGCTGGTCGTAGGCTGGTCGAACATGATCACTAAGTGGTCGAAACTTGATCGTAAGGAGTTACGAACTGGTCGAGACCAAATATGAACTGGTCGTATAGGGATACGAGCTGGTCGTAAGTGATAAGGACTTACTCGTAGATTATATTGCATTAAGGTTCGTCCGATATAATTCATGTATATTCGGAAATCATTATGTCCTGCTAGGAGCCGCTAACGACTCGTGATCGGAAAGGAGTTTCTGAGTCACAACCGATTACGCGTGAACCTAACGGGTTGGAACAAACGTGTTCGGATATGATCTATCATAGGCACTATATAAGGAGATGCTTGAGGCTATTGGAAGATATGCGACACACGTGAGTTGATCCATCGAAACCCTAGCCGCCATCTTCTTGAGAGAGCCCTGCCGTGCGAGTTGGTGCTAGCACACTGGCGTACGGTGTTCCTTCCCTGAACGTACGGATACCGTAGATGCGCTATTGCGGTTATTGTTGCGTTTGAGGACGATCCCCGATCTTCACAAGGAACTGTAGAGGTTGCTGGAGGAGATGATCGACTTACGAGGACGCTAGACGATCGACTACGACCACTGCATCGACGTACTCGATGTAGGACGATCGATTACGACCACTTCATTGACACGCTCTACGTTGGATCAGGCTACTCCAACTCTTCTTCCGTTGCACTGCACGTCTGGTGGTAACGATCTGTGATCTTCTACTTGCATGGCTTCCTGGTTTACGTGGTAGAATTTTTGAATTGTCAGCTAGTGTAGCCTACTCGTATTCCTTCTGTGGTATCAGAGCCATCCTGCATAGTTTTTTATCTAGATCGATCTCATATACTTGATATGTGGTAGTAGTGGATTGGATCTATTACTAGTTTGGTCTGGTAACCCAGATCGCTCTATATGGATGGAACGGTCTAGGCACTGGTCGATAAGATCAATCGAGTTTTCGGCGGTAGTAGATGGTTTTACGAGGAGGTACGAGCTAATAGTATCAGATGGTCTTCTGCGCTTGTTCACGACCACAATGCATGACACTCCTATCGGTCGGGATTTCGCCATCGGAGTATGCCGCAGTGTGTGGTCGTATCAAGGCAGTGATAAGATTGGTTTGGAATAGGGTTAATATGATTAATCTGATTATTTTCGAGGCACGATTACGTGAATAAGATTCATGTCTCGGGAAAAATTTCCGAGCACCCTGCCCTCGACCAGTGAGGGGCGTTGCCCCTTCGAACCCTGCCCGCTAACCGGCTAGTGGGACCGCCGTGGTCATAGCCGCGTTATATATTATTATGTGTTCATGTCACTCGATAGAATTGGATTCTATGTGTCGGTGTTTTAGAACCGATTTTACGTAAAGATTGTTTGATTCAAGGAGTCTCCAAGACTCAAATCACGCAGAGAGAATGACATAGGGATTTTTATATAGGTTCAGGCCTTCTCTGGAGAGAATAACAACCCTACTTCTGTATGGATATATTGAGTATGCTGGTTACAAATCAAGAGAAAGACTCGAGTGTAATGTCTTGTGCTCCTGATTGCGCTCCCGATCGCCCTCTCCTCCTTCTCCTGATGACTCCGCCTTTTATACAGTACTCGAAGTAGGCTGCCTTTTCTCCCGTCCAAAGGGCGCCTCAACGCTCCAGATGTTTAAGCCGTTACTGGAGATTATTTTGGGAGTAGTAACGTTCCCACATCGCCTGGCAGTTATCACCAAGACAGAGAGTTAAATCATGCCATTATTCTAGAGAATAACAGCGTAATTAACTGCCCATATCTTTAGATATGGTGTAGAAGATTCCCTGATCAACTAGGCCCACATGTCTGTAAGCCCCATCGATTAGGGACTGGTCGTAGAATAGCTTACGACCAGGTGGTGGTCGTAGTAAAGTTTACGACCACAGACTGATCGTAGGATAACTTACGATCAGAGGATAGTCGTAGAAAAGCTTACGACTAGGGGATAGTCGTAGAATAACTTACGACCATGAGCGGGTCGTAGAAAGACTTACGACTATGGGGTAGTCGTAGAATGACCTACAACCTCCAGCTTCTCCCTTATGAATATTAAGGGGTATACTCAAGAACCATTTGACGGTATTATTATCCATAATAATAATTACAGGTAAATAATTAAATGAGGATTATTAGATCCTCGTCACTATGCATAACTCATTTTTGCAGGATTGACGCGAATAGTATGACCCATTGTGTATGTGATGCATGTATGGATTTCACATGGCCTACGTGTCATGCTGTGTGATAGCCATCGAGCTACATATTATTTTATAACGGTCTGTGTACCGACATATGATACTTGATATTGTCCTATGTAATTCATTACTAATTTTTAGGAGTAATTGCTTAGTAGATGAATGCGGTCAGAGATTTCAAGCATGATGGTCGGAGGACAGGAAGCATGGTGATGGGGATCGTCATGTTGAGGGTCATACTATTTCACAGTTTAATATGATTATCTGTGAATGTTTGTGTTTATTCCTGTCTTGCTATTGATCATGTTTTATGATTAGATGTTTTAACATGGTAGAATAGCCTTCCTCAAGAAAAATTAAGTAAATTGATGTCTTTCCAATTACTGCGCCTATCACGATTTTGATCGTTAATTGGTAGGTCTACTAAAGTAGGATGCATTAACTATCTTAATAAGATAAGATGGGTATCGGACACCCACATGCATAGTATTGGTTTGACTTGACAAGGCTATCAAAACAGTTTTGGGCCTTGGGGCATAATGTTGGTCGTCGGGGCATAGAGATGCCGCCCAACAAACAAGAGTCATATGTGATATGATTGGCAAGAGGTTGCCTATCTAAAATCACTAGGTTCTAGCAGTGATGCCAAAGCTCACTAGGACTTAATGATTTTTGGATCTTGAACTCACTATATGATGTTAGAGGGAAACATGGTTTAGAACATATAGTGAGAGTATCTTTTATTGACTGTTGATGATTAAGTTCGACCAGGTATGGACTAGTCGTATGGAGATACAACCAGGTTCACACCAGTCGTATGGAGATACAAGCTGGTCGTAGACTGGTCGAACATAACCACCAACATGAGTGTCTAATAGAAGATCTTACATAAATATAGTGCTGAATTATTGCATATTCTGTTATAGATCATGTCACCTACTACTTCTTCTGCACCTACCTTTAATTTACGATCTATTCTTGAGAAAGAAAACCAACTTTATTGACTTGGTTTCGTAATCTGAGAACTGTTCTCAAACAAGAAAAAAAGGAATATGTTCCAGAGAATCCCTATCCCGAGGAACCAATTGCCGATGCCACTCGCACTTAAAAGAATGCTTATGAGAAGCATTGCAATAACACAGTCGATGTGCACTGCCTTATGCTTGCAACGATGAACTCTGAGCTTCAGAAGCAATATGAGACGACAGACACTTACAATATGATTGTGGGTCTGAAAGGTATGTTTCAAGATCAAGCAAGGGTAGAGAGGTTCAATACCTCCAAGGCATTGTTTTCTTGTAGGCTGTTGGAGGGCGACCCTGTCAATCCTCATATGATCAAGATGATTGGTTATATTAAGAGCTTAGAAAAGCTTAGTTTTCCCCTTAGCCAAGAGTTGGCTACTGATATGATTCTCTAATCGCTCCCTGCGAGTTTTGAGTCAGTCATATTGAATTTTCATATGAACGACATGGAGAAATCAATGACCGAGTTGCATGGCATGCTTAAAGGTGCTGAGGAGAGCATTAAGAAAAATTCCAATCATATGATGATGGTTCAAAAGACTACAACCTTCAAGAAGAAGGGTAAGTCGGGAAAGGGAAAGGGCAAAGGAAAGAGTCAAGATGAGATTGAGAGTCTCAAGGCTAAGCTTAAGAAGCTCAAGCTGGGTCCTAAGCCTGACACAGAATGTTACTATTGTCATGAGACTGGGCATTGGAAGAGAAACTACAAGAAGTACTTAGCAGAAATGAAAAAGAACAAAGGAATTAAGACTTCCAGTTCAGGTATAAATGTTATACAAATTAATCTTGCTACTTCTCCGACCAGTTCTTGGGTATTAGATACCAGATCGGTTGCTCATATTTGCAATTCGATGCAGGGACTGATAAGGAGTAGAAGTTTGGCAAGAGAAGATGTTGATCTTCGCGTGGGCAATGGAGTAAGAGTTGCTGCATTAGCTATTGACACTTTACCATTAGCTTTACCCTCAGGATTAGTTATGAAACTAAATAATTGTTATTATGTTCCAGCCTTAAACAAAAAAATTATTTCTGCTTCTTGTTTAGGAGCAGAAGGTTATGAGTTCAGAATAAAGAACAATTGTTGTTCAATTTATTTTAAAGATATGCTTTATGGCCATACTCCATTGGTGAATGGATTGCATGTTTTGAATCTTGAGGATATGCCTGTCTATAACATAAATGCTAAGAGACTTCGACATAATGATATGAATCCTATTTTTATTTGGCATTGTCGTCTAGGTCATATAAATGAGAAGCGTATGATGAAGCTCCATATAGATGGTCTTCTAAACTCATTTGATTTCAAATCATTTGAAACATGTGAATCTTGTTTACTTGGCAAGATGACAAAGACGCCCTTCGTGACTAGAGGTGAGAGGACGAGTGATCTACTGGTCGTAATACATTCGGATGTATGTGGACCAATGAGCACTCCAACCAGAGGTGGTTTTCAGTACTTCATAAACTTTTACTGATGATTTCAGTAGATATGGCTATGTTTATTTGATGAGGCATAAGTCGGAATAGTTTGAAAAGTTCAAAGAATTTCAAAATAAAGTGCAGAATCAACTTGGCAAGACAATCAAATGTCTACGATCAGATCGTAGAAGTGAATATTTGAGCCATTAGTTTGGTGATCATCTTAAGGAGTGTGGAATTGTTCCACAACTCACTCCGTCGGGAACGCCTCAATGGAATGGGGTGTCGAAACGACAGAATCGAACATTGTTGGACATGGTTCGATTAATGATGAGCCAATCTGACCTTCCATTGCAATTCTAGGGATACACTACAGAAACAACGGCTTTCATTTTAAATAGGATTCCATCAAAAACTGTAGAGATGACATCATATGAGATATGGACCGAGAAGAGTCCTAGATTGTCTTTTCTCAGGGTATGGGGTTGTGAGGTATATGTCAAACGTTTGACGTCTGATAAACTCACACCCAAGTCCGATAAGTGCTTCTTTGTGGAGTATCCTAAGGAAACTAAAGGATATTATTTTTATAATCCGGTTGATAACAAAGTGTTTGTTGCCTGTAATAGTATCTTTCTTCGAGAAAGAGTTTCTTTCAAAAGGAATCAGTGGGAGCAAGGTGCAACTCGAAGAAATTCGGGAACCATCTGAAAATGTTTCAACTCTTACTGAATGTCTACAGGATGAACAAAATATTGTTGAACATGTAGATAAGGCATCTGCCCCAGGAAGATCTAAGAGGCCACATCAATTGCCTATAAGGTATGAGCATGACGTTTATTATTGAATAATGATGAGCCTAAAACTTATGTGGAAGCAATGGCAGACCCAGACTCTGAGTCATGGCTTGAAGCCATGAGATCCGAGATAAAGTCCATGCATGATAATCAAGTTTGAAACTTGGTTGATGCACCTAATGGTGTTAAAACTATTGAGTGCAAATGGATTTTTAAGAAAAAGATAGATATGGATGGAAATATTCACATTCATAAGGCATGACTGGTTGCGAATAGGGCTGGAAACGAGCCGAGCTCGACTCGGCTCGGCTCGTTCGGGCTCGTTTCCAAAGTAGGCTCGGCTCGGCTCGGCTCATTTGTAAAACGAGCTCGAGAGCCGGCTTGGCTCGGCTCGAAAAAAAGCTCGAGCCGGCTCGAAAAGCTCGTTCAAGCCAATGACCCCCAAGTCCAGAAACAGAGGCAGAATGTGATTATGTGAACCATTCATCCTAAATTTATAATCCAATCATCATAAACAATAAAACAAAGCCAGAAACATAACAGTCCATAATCCATACAAGCATTCACCATAGATTCATTCATTCATAATTCATTCAATTGAAAGACCGCCGAAACATAACATCCATAATCCATACAAGCATTCACCATAGATTCATAATCCATTCAATTGAAAGACTAACACTTAATATTTAACAAATCCATAACTCCATATATATAACGACCCATAACTCCATTGTCCATATAACATAACATCCATCCATTGAACCATCATCCATATAATAGTCCATGGATCTATGCTAAGTAGTAAGCACTAAGCACTTAATGTACAAGAGTTCAACATAACAACTAAAGTCTAAACTCCAAAATAAAAGGTCCTCTTGGCCCGATGTCATGGCGTATTGGTGCCATCTTGTTATCCAAAGCATCCAATGATCCTACAAAAACAAAGTCAACATTGGTTCATTGTCAGTTGCCTAAAGTGAGCTTAACACCAGCAAAGAATCCATTTAAGTGGCCAAGTTTAGGTTGTTCATTAACATGCTATTGTCAACAATTCTCCATGTCAAGTTCTCGCCACTTTGCTTCTCTACTAGCAATAATACTCATTTGGTTTCAAGAAGCCTTGAATATACACTCATCGCACCAATTAAACCGAATCGTATGAGTATGACATGACGAAGTGGGTGGAGCCAAGCGAGGGGAGGCGGCGTGGAGGAGGTGGAGGCAGCCGGTGGACTCCTGAAGCATGTTCGGCTAGTGGTCTGTGGATAAGGCAAGGAAGAGATTGGGAGCGGAGGAGGATGGAAGAAGAAATGAAATGGGGAAGAACTAATAGAGGAGGCAACAAAATGAAATGGGAAGAATTAGAAGTCAAGGACTCGGGAGAAATAACAGAGGAGGCAACGAGCCAAAGCGAGCCAAGCGAAGCGCCATGAAGCTGGCCGAGCTTGGCTTGAAAAAATTGCAAGCCAGAAGCAAGGCTTGGCTTGGCTTGAACAATTGCGAGCCCGAGCCGAGTCGAGCCGAGCTTGATTCGAGCCGAGCTGGCTCGTGAGCCTCGAGCTATTTTTCCAGCTCTAGTTGCGAAGGGTTTTAGACAAATTCAAGGTGTTGATTATGATGAAACCTTTTATCCTGTCATGATGCTTAAGTATATCCGAATCATTCTAGCTACTGCTGCATATTTCAATTATGAGATATGACAAAGGGATGTCAAAACGGCTTTCCTAAATGGAAATCTAAGTGAGGATGTGTTCATGACACAGCCTGAGGGTTTTGTCTATCCAAAGGAAGCTAGAAAGGTATGCAAGCTTCAGAAATCTATCTACTAAAGCAAGCATCTCGGAGTTAGAACATTCGTTTTGATGAATTAGTCAAAGGGTTTGACTTCATCAAGAACGAAGAAGAACGTTGTGTTTATAAGAAGGTTAGTGGGAGCAAGCTTGTGTTTCTGATATTGTATGTGAATGACATACTAATGGTCGAAAATGATATTATAATGCTTGAATTTGTTAAAATTTTATTAAGAAATAGTTTCTCAATGAAAGATTTAGGTGTTGCAACATATATTCTTGGTATAAGGATATATAGAGATATATCTAAAAGGATAATTAGATTAAGCCAATATATGTACATAGACAAGGAGTTAAAACGGCTCAACATGCAAAATTCTAATAAAGGTTTCTTGCCCATAGCACATGACATTAATCTTAGCAAGAGTTAGTTCCTACAACCACTGATGAGCGAGACAAAATGAGTAGAATCTCATATGCTTCGGCTATAGGATCTATCATGTATGCTATGCTATGTACACGACCAGATATGTCGTATGTTCTAAGTGTTATGAGCAGATATTAGCCAGATCCAGGAGAAGGTCACTGGATAGCAGTCAAGAATATTCTTAAGTACTTGAGAAGGACTAAGGGTGCATTCCTTGTTTTTGAAGTTGTGAGAACCCTGACAATCTAATTAAACTAAGCAACGGTAAACAGTATTGCACAGTAAAATAAACTAATCAACATAGAATTTACCAACGAAGTGAACACAGAACAAACTCAAATTTCATCATCATTACAAACTCAGATTCATGAACTCGAAAATTTTGACTAAACTAAAACAACGCTAATCATAATTAGCAGTAAAGAAAATTCACCTAAATAAAAACAAAACATAAGCTCACTTGATATCAACCGCGTGACCAAACAATTTCATATAAAAATATATTATCAAGAATTCATTAGCAAAATTTACAAAAGGAATTCTCACAGTAAAAATAAAAACCTCAATGCAAGCTCAGAATCAGTTACAAGATTTCATTGCCCAGAAAAGTAATACAAGAATTCATTTCCAGAGGTTGCAATGCGAATTCATTCCAAAAGGACATACCACATTAATACCATCTCCAAGTTAATTAAATAATCCATTGTAAGCGGAAGTAAAAGATTACTACAACAATATTATAGCATCAAGACAACCTAAAGTCTTCTACAAGAACCCATACCAGCCCCATGTACAGAGAACCAAAACAACACCAAAACCATCCACCATGCTACGAAAGCCCTAACCAGTCAAGCCACCCCAAAGACGCAAGCTCATCTTGCGTGTAGCCTGCTCAAAATGTTAATAACCAAAAGGTATTCATTGATTTCATCTGACCTGTGTTGTTCTCGAAATTCCTAAATCAACAAATTGTACGTCATTGTGCTTTGGTTGCAACCTTTCCTCTCCATGTCCCTTAGAACCTTAGTAGCCAAAGAAGTCTTTCCCTGCTTACAATACCCGTGAATAAAAGTAACATTTATAACCAAATCAGGAGAAATATCTTTTCTTGTCACCCCAAACAATTTCTTCTTTGCGTCATCAAATCCTCCTTCTTTGCAATGCACTGATTAGAGTAGAGTAGGTGTTTCGGTCAGAAAGGCAATTCTTGCTGCTGGAAGAATCGCTAACTAAAACTTAGGAACAAAGAACCCAATCTGCCAAGAGCCAAGCTTCCTTCGTTCCACATACCGTATACAATATCCATATCCATATCTAAGGTACCATTTCTACATAGTCCATCAATAATGATATTGTAGCTAGCAGTATCCAAGCTACATCCCTTCTCATTCATCATCTCCAATAACTGTTCTGTATCGGTAGTCCTACCAGCTTTCCACAAACTCTATAGCAGAACATCGTAGATAAGCAAATTCAGGGCACAACCAATTCGTGCCATCTCACCAGGAATCCTATTAACTGCATCTGCATTACCCTTTGAGCAATATGAATTTTAAAGTAATAATACTACATTGTTACACCCACAAATTAATTACATGAATTATTACAACATCGGTATAACACAGAATCATTCCCAAGAACTCGTTGCAATAAGAGGTAACACATTAAAAATAAACTCGGAATTAATTACAACAAATAATTCCCTAACAATTTATACTAATCTAAACAACGCTAAGCGATGCTAAGCAGTAGATTAAAACTCATCTAAGCAAAGAGCATAACCTAATCTCAGATCGTTAACGCACACCTCGTCAAGCAAATTCATGCACGAGTATGTTATCAAGAGTCAATCATCGATTTAATCTCAGAATTATTTATAGAAATCCATCGCAATCAAAGATAAAACATTGCATACAAGCTCGGGATTAAAATACCATCATCCATCACATCAAAGCAACATACAAGAATAAATTACAAGTTAGAGTAGAGTATTCATGCACGCTCAGAATTAATTACAAGAATGTTTTACAACAGATCAAAGTATAAAGTACAACATTTAATTAAATTACAATCAAAATTCTTGTATGCATATCGCTGAAGCCCTCCTTGTATCATTGTCCACCTATCGCCGTCTAGTTGAACCATTTCCGCGGCCAAATCCAAAACCCTATCCACAAAGCCATTTCCCGCAAAGACCAATAGACCAGTAATAAACCAAAAGCGATAAAATAGAGTTAGAGTAAAGAGAGGTTGCCATCAGATTTCACGAAGCTCAGCCGGATTCCCAGACCAACCTAAGTTAGTCGGCATCGTTCACTTCCGTGGATTTCCTCACCTGGTGTTTAATTAAAACCCAACACCCACGTTATACCGACTTAACTGAACCGCAGAAAATCCAGCGATCACTATTCTTTTAACCATTGGATAATGGTCAAATAGTTCCATGTGAGGGGGAAAAGGATAGGGGCAATGCATAGTGCAAGAGAGAGGTCCTTAGCTGAAACCTCCCCCACATAAACCCACCTCCCATCTCACAGCCACCTCAAAACACCACATTGCCTCATTTCACAAGACATCACAAAGCCAGAGTTGCCACTCTCAAGCCCTCCACCTCACACAACACCTTCACATCCAAGAGAGAAAGCAGAACTCCATCAAACCAAGCCCAAACAGAGAGCAAACCAAAGAAAGCAAGCCACTGCCTTCCCAAGCCATCCAAAATATCAAGCACAGGAGGCCAGCTCACTGCCAGTCAAAAGCCACCCCCAGCCAGCCTCAGAAGTTCATCCCCTCTGTCACAACATCCCAAACCCCCACTTCTTCACCAGCCAGCCGAGGCCACCCCTTTTTCTCCTCCACAAGAAGCCAGTCAAAGCAAAGACCCCCCCAGAGGAGCCACTGGTGGAGAAGAGCCAAGGAAGGCATCCACAACACCTCCATCCAGGAGCGACCACCCAGTCCAGCAATAGACCGACAGCAGGGGACCATCAGCACGAAGGAAGCACCAACCGAACCATCGCCATCAACTCTTTGCCTTTGCCATTTCCAAATCAAACCCGACAAAGTTAACCCACTTTTGTAGCCATTCCCATTTTCGCCCAAGGCCGAACCCACGGTGATATCACTAGTTTTTGCATCACAGAGCAAGGGGAGGGATCAGAGAGGAGAGGGGAATGGGGGAGTATTACCTCAATATAGCAATGAGCCAATACCATCAGTAGCATCCACCTCTCTCGGCATACAGAGCACCAAGAACCCCACAACCAGTGGCTTTGCCCCCTTTTCATGCATAGACCAAACCACATCTAGCAATCTCAAAAGCTTACATCAAAAGATAAATCATGCTCAACATGAAACAAAAACTGAAGTAACAGAAAAGGGAAGGAGGGGAGCAGAGGGAGGACCGAGCCGGGTAGCCGGGTAGTGCTCAAGCCAGGAGCACACGGTGCCGGGAGGGGCGAGCCGGAGCCAGGCCATCATGCGGGCCAAGCGGCACCGGGGTTGGGCCGAGGAAGGAGCGGAGAGAGAGAGAGGCCGAGAGGGAGCCGGCGGCAGGGAAAAGCGGTCGGGGAGGAGCCTGAGAAGGTGCTGGCGGTGGGCGCAACCGGCGGCGGCGGCACTAGGGGCCGGGCCAGCCGATTGGAGAGAGCCAAGGCGCAAACTCCCTGGAGGAGCAATGGGGGGAGAAGTAGAGAAATAGAATGGGGAAAGAAAGAAAGCATTCCTGTGTGTGTGTCGGTCGGGGTAGAGAGAGAGAGATTAGAAAGGGGATTGGGTAGAGGGATTAGGGAAATAAAGCTAGGAATTAGTAACCAAGAAGAAGGAGAATAAATAAAATCTAGCCAGGATTTATGGTAGTAATTTACCAGTAGAATAAACGCTAATAATAGATCGTGTGGACAATGTTGGATATATATATATGTGTGTGTGTGTGTGTATATATATATATATATATATATATATATATATATATATATATATATATATATATATATATATATATATATATATATATATATATATATATGTGTGTGTGTGTGTGTGTGTACATCTTTACGTTATAAATCGCCATAAATATATACTTTAAAAATATATTATACTTCTTTATCATTTTCAATATGACTTGATTGAAAATTTTCATTAGAGCCCTTTATTTTTGCTATATACCATTTTTCATATATAAAAGAAGTATATACACAAATTTTGGTATAAAAAGTGGATTTTCATGAAATTTTTCATGGAACTCATTTTCGGGTATCTTATAATCATTATTGGAGTATGCTCAAATTGATAAAGAGGTATCATCTTATGATTTAGGTGGTATATGAGACGTGGAATCACGTATTTCAAGAGAACAATACCATTTTCCTATATATATATATATATATATATATATATATATATATATATATATATATATATATATATATATATATATATATATGTATGTATGTGTATGTGTATGTGTATATATATCTATGTATATGTGTGTATATATATATGTATATGTGTGTATATATATATATATATGTGTGTGTATGTACATATACATATATGTATATATGTACACACATATGTATGTATATACACATATATATATACATACATACATACATATATATATATATATATATATATATATATATATATATATATATATATATATATATATATATATATATATATATATATGGTTATGTACATATGTGTATATGTACATATGTACATATATATGTGTATATGTATATATACAGTTCCTTTTATATGTATATGTATATGTGTATATGTACATACATATATACATATGTGTACATACATATATGTACATATGTGTACACACACACATATATAAAGAAAAGCGAGAAAAAAGAGGTAGAATAAATCTAGTAAAATCGCCTTTGCGTTAGAAATACTTTAACCATGATAGGTTAATTATAATAAACAAACCAAGTCTTTTTAGCAAATTAAATAATTGCATATGCACTTAAGTAAAATCAATTAAGCCATTTTTGCATGAATAAATTTTAATAGCCTTAGTTGCATGCGAATGCGAGTAGTATTTTATTTTCGTGCGTAAAAAGCGAGATTTGGCAACCTCGATCCCAGAGCCATTAGACCATAGAACCACCGCGGTTAGGGAGTGCTAACATATCGGGGATCCGCAAAATGTTATTAAATTAAAATCTGCCAACTAAAGGAACCAACTGACCCATATACTCATACTAGCACCAAAAGCAATCAAGTATTTATCTATGTACTATGTGTATCTGTCGTATAATCGTAGAGGCTGATCCGACGCAGGCAGGATTCGTTGATCCGGAGTACGTCGACGCCACTTTTTACTACAACGATGAAGGCAAGCTATTCTCTTGAACATAAATTTAGTTATATTAAATGTATATCGTATATTGCTGTATCATATATGTATTGCATGAAAAACTATGTCTCAAAATCAAATCGGTTAAAGAAGGCAAGAAGAAGAAAAGATAAGAAGAAGGTAAGAGCCGTACAACTGGAGGAGAGCCGTGTACTGGAAGAGAGTTGTTAAGGTGGGTAAAAGGAACCCTGAGCAAGGAAGAGGAGTGGCAAGAGGTGGGATCCTTTTACATATGGTTATAATATAAGGACAAACAAAACTCTTACTCGGATAAGTGGCCGTATTTAAGTACCAACCATTTTCCCGTTCCGGCGGACAGAAAAGGTTACCTTGTTACGTAATTATGTACTCCACAACAGGTCATGTTGGAGTGTTGGGAGCAGGAAGTGAGCCGTACCAAGGTGGAGTGTTGGGCACAGGGGTAGAGAGCCGCACCAACCAACATTTCTGGAACTCGATGGAGGTAAGCCACCGATGGAAAGTAATGAGTGGAGGCATAAATACTTAACCTGAAAAACATTCTGTATTATGATCTCGAAACCGCATCAAAGGAAATGCGGGAGGCCCAGAGTCATTAAAGCTCAGAGTAACTATGGGTAAAGTGGTACAAGCCTATGCAGTGCTAAATAAAATCATGAATTCATGCTTGTCTCATGGATTGGAGTCTACAGTAATCCTCTGGGGGTTTATCTTCTTACCGGGTAACAAGTAGTCTTTTCAGAAGTAAAACTTGCAACCTAAATCTTGATAATTATTTTTTGAGAAAGAGAAGAGGTAGAAATTATGATAAGGACAAGAGGTAGTCATCAGGGGCATTTTGTTATTACATGCTTGCTGAGTATACTAGTACTCACTCTTGCCATCTCTCCCCTTGCTTAGATCCTAGTCCGGTCGGGAGTTATCTCGAGTAGGATGAGGGATTTGTAGGTACCGAGGAGGCCACCGGTGATGAAGGCGCTGGTTACGAGGAGCAGGGTGAGGTGGACACCCTACTCGACTCGTGGGACGAGTAGACTGCCGGAGGGACCTAGCAGGCAAGCGCATGAAGTGTATTCCCCTTTGTAATTAAATAATTGTATTCAAAACCTTAGTCTTGTGTGGCTAGTGTTGTAACAAACAGTAGCTTCTATCTTATTGTTCTGTTGTGCTAACTCTAGTAAAGGCTTACTATTCGTTGGAACAGTGCTCTACTGAGCAAACAAATAGTAATCCATATGCCTAAGTGTGATTACCCCTAGGGCAATGACACGGGGTGCTGCACAAGGCTTTATCGGCTCCACGGAGGTTCCTCTGCTGAATGGAGAGGGGGAATGGTGGAGGACGCTTGGAAATGCGAGATGACGCATATGGCTTGAAAAAATCCTCACCGGAGAGAGAGATCGGGATGGGGTGGGGTGGGGTGGTGGCCGACGGCGGTAAAGATTACTCGGTGGCGGTGGCTCGACTCTAGAGGTGGTGGGAGTTGGGGGAATGTGCGGGGTGAAGAACTACGGTGCTAGTGCTCTCCTTTTATAGGCGTGGGCGGCGGCAACCGAGCGGGCATGGCATGACGGGGAGGCCGGTGGTACTCGGCTGAACCGAGCAAGCGTCGGGAGGAAGAAGAAGAAGAAAGGAAGACAAATGAAAGAAAGAAGAAAGAGGGAAGATGGGCCAGTGGGTCGGAAAAGAATGGGCTCCGCCCAAAGTAAAGTGAATTTTTGGCCCAGAACTGATATTGAAATTCGGATATTTGTATTTGGTTTTTGGAGGGAATTTGATATGGAATTTGATATTTGAATTGCAGTTTAGAAGTTTTATTCAACAGTGAATAAACTTCAAATAAAAATCAAAAAATTAAATTAGTTAATTTAAATTAATTTTTCTTTTTAAACTAAACAATATTTTGGTTGTTACAATATATGATGAACTAAGTGTACTGCTATGCATATTTTTTTACATGTATCTACTTATTATCAAACTATGTATGCCATTAATGAACTAGGTATGATGAACTAAGTGTAAACTAAGTTTTATGTATATGATGAACTAAGTGTTAATGTGTGATGACTTATGAGTTATGAGCTAAATGTGGTAAACTAAGTGTCATGGCTGTGATGAACTAATTAATGCAGCTTGCAAGTACCAATGTTATATGAGGTTACTGAAAATGTGAACAATTCATGAATGTTTGGATCAAATAAATTGGTTATATGTTTACATTAATTTCTGGTGTACAATTTAAGGGCTTCCCTCCCACATTCCATGTGCCTACAAACATCCTGCAAAATTGTCACCAATATCATCAACTTTTTCCTTCAACAAAACAATCAGCATTAAGCTTCAAATGGTAATATTCTTGTTACCGGTATTCCTGCATCGACGTTACGCCTATTGGGTGAATCCACGCAGCTTAGAGTCGGGCTTTCAATTCGTGCGGTGCAATGCCGATCTGAAACCGAAACGCAAACTCAGCAACTAGCAGGAAATCAAACTCAGGTGCGTGATTAGCAAACCGGTTTGAGGAGAACTATATCAGTTTGTATTTTCATTTTATTTGTTGAACTTGATTAGTTGTCTTTGTCGAACTTGATGTGTGAATTGTGATGAATTTTATTAGTTGTTAAATGTGTGATGCACTATTGATGTGTAAATTGTGATGAATTTCATGTGTGCATTGTTTATGTGTGATGAGTATGCCCGCGGGCGATGGGTACCCACGAGCGGCGGTGCATTATTCGTGGGTAAACGGGCATGCCCGCGGGCTATGGGTATGGACGAGATTCTTTGCCCGTCGTTCTTCGCGGGCATGCCCGTGGGGAGAAATTAGGGTCGCGGGTATGGGTATGGGCAAGCAATACCCGTACCCGCCGCGCCCGATTGCCATCCCTAACCGCAGCGCAAGACGATGCATGGAGGAGCGGTTTAGGTCAAGAGAAGATGAAGACGACGTTTTAAGATGCGTGCGTGTGTCCTGTTTGTATTGGGCCTTAACAGGAGCCCATTAGGGTTAACTCTTCTAGAAGCTAAGCCTCACTATAAATAGGAAGGGGTGCTGTCATTCAGCCCCCAAGCATTTCATTTGCAAAACCCTAGTGTGTCTTAGGGCTTAGAGAGGAAAAGAGAGGCTTAGGGTTTTAGAGAGTTGGATTGATTTGAGTGCTCATGTTGTGAGTTTTGTCCTCCACAAGGGAGTGGCTGTAATCCAGCAACAAACACGAATCAATCTATGCATGATTTCTCAAAGATGAGTTCTCTTTGTGTTCTTCCTCCTTATTTTGTGATTTTGAGTTCATCTTTGATCTTTTGGTCTTTGGTTGATTTCTTGCCCTCATCTACCTTGCTGTGACGTGTGGGAATACATCTAGGATCATCTTGATCATCAATCTCCCACGAGCAAGTTTTGGATCAAGTTTTTCGTTTTTGCCTGGTTTTATAACCACCTTCGTTCAAATGGAAAAAGGTCAGGACTTTGACGTAGATCTGGACGATCGTTGCTTGCAATAGGTTCCTGATATCCTTAGAAAGGTGTGTCTCAAGTTTGGTCAAGTTTCATCGTGTAGATCAAAAGTTAGACCGATTTTCGTTTTGGATTTCAAGCTGTCGCACTGTTTCTGGTCAAGGCCGATCAGACCGCCCGTATAACGCCGGTAGACCGACCTCTGGTTTGACTGCTCATATGCCGCCAGTCTGACCGCTCCACCAGAACACTTTGAGCCTTTTGTGTTTTGCTTAGGGGTTTTTGATTTGGATTCAACACAAGTCCTCTGTAGTACTTGCTGATCGATCTTCATAGCTTCATAGCTATTGAAGTAAAAGTCGTGTTGAATTCAAACTTTGTGAAAAAGGATTTGTGCTCCTATTCACCCCCCCTCTAGTCGCCTATTCGGTCCTACACACTTCTACTGAGCCTTCAAAGTCATAGTTGCTTATCTATCTAGACAAAGCAAATGAGAATTTAGATAACAAGGGCTTCAAATTGCTTGAGTGGTGGAACTTGAATGCACATAGATTCCCGGTAGTGTCAAAGATGGCTAAGAATTTATTGACTATACCAGCTAGTAGTGTATCTTCAGAATCAATTTTTAGTGTTAGAGGTAGAGTACTAGACGTCTATCGGAGTTCTCTACGTCCGGCTATAGTTTAGTATTTGGTGTATGCCTCTAGCTGGATAAGAGGTGCACTTGATAACATGAGACCTCCTATATTTGTGATAGGTTCTTGCATACTTTAATATGTCTTTTCTAATCTTTTTTGTTCATATCATGGCTAACTCGATTATTATTGCTGTTTTAAGGAAGAAGATGATGACGATGATGCTGAAACCATTCTATTTCCTCAAAGCATCGTAGAGAGCAACTAGTGAGTGCTACTACTTCTAAGTGCTCTTTTACTTCGTTGGTGCATAACAAATATTCAATATTCTGTAAGATGGACTGTTAAAATATGTACATTAGCATAACAAATATACAATGTTTTTGGTTGACAACTTGTTCCGTAACAAATATACAACGTTTTTTCAATAGGCATAATATTCTGTAAGATGTCATTACCAAATGCTTACATGCTTCGCTTTGTTTCCACTTACTAGGTCATTGCAGAAACAAAGGCAGAAGCGAAGCTAAAGGATGGCAGATTGCTCAAAGCTGATTTTGTTGTTGGGGCCAGACCGCTCATGAGGACCTTTTGTTTTGTTTGGACTGTTAATCTGTTATATGGACTATTATTTTGGACTATGGACTGTTATGTTGATTTAGATGGACTGTTATGTTGACATAGATGGATTGTTAAATATTAAGTGCCAAGTCTTTCTATTGAATGGATTATGCTGACATGGATGTTGACATGGATGATGGATGAACCATTGTATAATTTGTATATGGATTGTTAATTTGTATATGGACTGTTATGTTGGCAATGACATGGATGGTCTGTTAAATATCAAGTGTTATGTTGAATTAAATGGATTATGTTGAATGAATAGATGTAAACTTGTGATTTTGTCATGTATTTCTTTAAGAAAATGTATCTGGAGAGCTGTTCCTGGTCCTGGACTCCTGCATTTCTGTCATTCATTGCATTTTGTGTTCTCTGCCTGGTTTGTAGCTCTGAGCCGCGAGCCGAGCCGAGTCGAGCCGCGCGCAGACCCACCCTTCCTGGCTCGCGAGCCAGCTCGAGCCGCCTTCTGAGCCAAGCCAAGCCACCCTCCTGGCTCGTGCTCAAAACGAGCCAAGCCGAGCCCCCTGTTGAAACGAGCTTGAGCGAGCCTGGTTCGGCTCGGCTCGTTTCCAACCCTAATGGCAGGGTAGGTTTGGGTGCCATGTGATTTGTCTACTAATCTTCAACTCAGGGAAACCAATGGGCATAACAAAACAAATTTAATGATATCTAAAAACAATGAATGAACCTAATTAAGTATATCTTTAATTAGGAGATCTCTATTAACATTTTCTTCATTCATCTATTATATATTAAAACAAGAGAAAATTGCACCGTAGGTCCCTGAACTTGCTAGGTTATACCATTTAGCTCCCTGAACTTGTATTTTACTTTCTCAGCCACGTGAACTTGCGAGGTTGTGTCACTTAGCTCTCTGAACCTGCATTAAAATGAAGTTCGTTGGATGTGATGTCGGCGACATCGTCCCCTCCGAGTTCGATGAACTCGTCGTCGTCCCGTTCCGACCGTGTTCATCGTTCCCGTCACCTCACGTCGACATAGCCAGAACGGGGCGGCGACGAGTCCACCGGACTCGAAGGGGACGAAGTCGCCGGCATCGCATTCGACTAACTTCGCTTTAACGCAAGTTCAGGGAGCTAAATAGCACAACCTTGCAAGTTCAAGAGGCTGAGAAAGTAAAATGCAAGTACAGAGAGCTAAATGACATAACCTCGCAAGTTCAGGGACCTACGGTTCAATTTTATCTTAAAACAATGTTAAAATAACCTTCCATATTCGCTTTGAGATGGTAGAGATTCCCACATTAGTAGGAGAAATAAAGAGAAAGATCTATATTTCTTACTTTGGTGCATCCGGATTATACTGGTACATAGTTAATCAGATCTACACGAAAGCTGTTACAATTTATAAGAAATACAACTAAATTTTTAATCATAATTAAGCATCAGCAATGTCTTACAAATACACTCTACTTTCAAACATAAACATATGTATTTTAGTACCTACTACGCGGGAATTTCAGGCTAGTTTCATTTTATAAGATGAATAATTTTTTAGTCTTGCTGCAAAATACAAGGCATACATATGATTTAATGATGTTCTGTCTCGTTTGCCCTTAAATATCTCCCAAACATTCTCGTTATCTATATCTCTTGTTCGCAAGACATTTATATTAAGATTATCAGTCATATTCTTTTTACCATTTTCTTCTCTCTTATAGGCCTTCTTAATATGTATGCTTGATCCTAACACGCCTTAAGAAAGGGGTCAGATGGACTACACAATGAAAAGTTTGATAAAAATGGTTTTGAAACACAAATTTGATTAACAAAACTAGGGATTTTTGGTACTAAAAGATTTTCTAAACCTTTTCAGCTTCATTTTTTTCTCCACCCCACCACTTGTAGGATGAGTGCGTGAGTGGTGATAGCGAAAAAACGTGAAGCGCATAAACTACAAACACATATGTACCAAGAAAGGGATCCTCTCGATTAGCACATACTAATGCAGAGGAGCACAGTGACATGCATTAAGGCATTGTCTTCACCACACAATCCAAAACGAATAATCTAGATCAAGTGCTACAGTGCAATGGGCATAGAAAACCACTACAATATTTTCACTACAGTGCCTTGCACTTTTCCACAGCGCTACTATATAGTACTGTTCACACGCCCAGTCGTTGGAACTAAATGCTCATGAAATTAAGAAAACATGACTTTTGATGAAAGACAACGGCAATGCTGCACACAATCTCTGAAGGACAGGAAATAAGTAATTTTGGCGTTTGGACCAAAACTGCAGTGACATTGACTTCACACTGCACTGAATCCTAAAATTTAGGATAGAGGTGGAGTAATTGACAGCACCAAACATGACAATACAAGTCAGCTACAATCAAAATTCGGAATACATTTAATTCAGCAGTAGGATTCTTTTTCTCACCTCACCGATGCATCAAACATCAACTGAACACTCGGGTTCAAAGCTTATATACGGCAATGCTGCAATAATGCACTTGCAGCATCTGCATTCTGACAACCATGAAGCACTTAGCAGTTATTGTACCGCGTATCTTGTCTACAACAACACTGGTGCTGGAATCCTGTATGTGCTACAAAAATCTGGGAGATTTAACTCAACTCTCTGAAGCTCAGGCATCTTACCGAACCAATATAATGTTGAAATCGTGTGCACACTCGCATCAACAGCTTCAACATTCTATTGCTGATTCAACTTGACCAAACTCAAGAATTTTCATCAGTATACTGACATTTAATCGGCGCTGGCAGTGTAGCTTTGTGAATTCTTCACAATTTGACCTAGAATCTTTTCTCAAGTTCTTCACATGCCAATGTGCAAAGCAAGGAGGTCAGCGCACCTACTTGTGGAGGATCATGAAATCTGCACCTGCAAGCAACATCTACTGGCAGAACAAGAACCTCAGCCGATGAAACTTGCACACCTCAACCTCCATGTGTTTGTGCTTCAACATGCTCCAATACAGTGCAAATCTCAGCATGCCGTGGATGCTGACTGCCACCAGCGACAAACTCATGCACCTCACCGTCGAGCTCGATTGAGCTGCATCCAGGAGTTTTCTTCATCTGCAGGCTGTTTATCTCCCTCCTCTCCCTGGCGAGACCGCTCCAATCCTGGGCTTTTGCGTACATGCTGGACAGCATCACCCTTGCCCAGGGGTCATCTGGATCCAACCTGGTTACTTCTGCTGCCGCAATCTCGCCAAGTTCCACATTGTTATGAACTTTGCAAGCACTCAAGAATGCACCCCATATTACTGCATTAGGCTTCATTGGCATAGTTCTGATCATCTTGTATGCTTCTAGCAAATGTCCCACACGGCCAAGAAGATCGATCATACATCCGTAGTGTTCAATCTTGGGTGTGATTCCGTATTTCTCCATGGAGTAGAAGTAGCGAAAACCTTCGTCTACCAGCCCTCCATGTGCACATGCATTTAGGACCCCAACAAGTGTAACATCGTCAGGGCATATACCACTATCCTGCATCATGTCAAACATCCGCAAAGCATCAGCGGCCCGACCATGCATGGCCAGTCCACAAATCACCGTTGTCCATGAGTACAGGTCCCTCTTCCCAGGTGCCTTCTCAAACACCTGTAAGGCCTTGTCAATGCTTCCACATTTGGCATACATGTCTATCAAGCTCTGATCCAATGAGCCATCATCATTCATCCGGTTCTTGTCAATATTCACATGGACCCAAATCCCAGTTTCCAAACAACCTGCGCCCGCACAAGCACCAAGGACAGTGCTCATTGTAGGCCCATTTGGGTTCACTGGACACGACGATGGTGAGACCATCTGACGGAACAACCCTAATGCCTCCCTGCACCGGCCGACCAGGCAGTAGCCGGCAATCAGTGTGTTCCATGACACCACATCCCTCCTTGGCATTGCGAGGAACAGCTCATACGCAGCATCAACACTCCCATGCCTGACATACTGATGCACCATGGCGTTCCAGGTCACAGTACTCCTCGACAGCATGTCATCGAACACCCTCCTGGAAACCGTCAGCTCACCGCACTCACCGTAGACCCTTATCAGTTCGGTGGAGACGAACACGTCTGGCACAATGCCGCTGGTCACGATGAGGGCATGGACCATCTTGCCCGGGTTCCCCCTGGCCGCGCAAGAACCGGCGCCGTGGCACGCCGCGAGCGCCACCGCCAGGGCGACGTTGTCCGGGAGGACGCCGTCCGCGACCATGCCCCGGAAAACGGCGAGCGCCTGAGCCGCCTGCCCGGACACCGCGTGCGCCCGCGCCATGGCGGTGCGCGCGACGAGTCCCGGGTCGGGCATTTCGTCGAATAGGCCCCGCGCGTGGCCAGGGCGGCCGAGCGCAGCGTACGAGGAGAGGAGGGCCGTAGGGAGGTACTCCCCGGCGTGGAGGAGCCCCGCCTTGAGGAGTAGGCAGTGGATCGCCGACGCCGACAGGTTGGCCCCGGGCCCTGCCGCCGGCGAGAGCGTCTTGAGGAGGCGGAGGAGCGCGGTGGAGGAGAGGGTGAGCGGGTGCATCGGCGGCGCATAGGACGGCTGCGATGCGATCTGGTCGCGTCCACGACTTACGAGCGCCTGATAGTGCTCCCTCACAAGGGGGCGGAATATAACTTGCAAACAAACCCAGGGCTGCGATGGACAAATAAGAAGGGAGATGCTAGCCCACGTGTTTCCAAAGGTGTAGCGCTTTTACGCAATTTCATGAGGTTTAAGTTGCTTAGAGCATCTATAACAATCCACCTCAGCTGTTACTAAGAGGTTGCCACATCAGCTTTTAGATGATGTGGAGAAAAAAAGATGAAGAGAGAAGGTGAAGTTGCTTTACACGAAGAAACTATCGATTATTAATACCAAGACATAAGAAACAACAAAAACTCTATTAGAGGCTTAGTTGTTACCTAAACACTCATTTTGTGAGTCCCATCGCCACCAACAAGCTTGAAGAATTAAAGCCTTAGATACAAGCTTAAGAAACAATCCATTGGAATGGTTGTTTCTTTTATTAGATTGAGTACTCTCTCTCCTCTTAGTAACAAGCTAAGAAATAAACTATTGTAGATGCTCTTACAAGTTTCAGATTCTGAGTTTGAAGTTTCGACTAGGTTTAAACGTGTTTCGTAAAAAGTTTCAAACAGGTTGCAGGTCACGAGTTTGTTGTTTCAAGCATGTTTCAATGTGTTTTTGTGAAAGTTTCAAAATACTTTTACTGCTTTTTATGAAGTTTGAGAAATGTTTCAAATAAGTTTCATAAAAAATGCAAGTTTCAAGAAGTTAAAAAAAAAGGTTTCAAGGAAATTTCAATCATAAACGAGACAGGATGAAACTTCCGACTTTCAAGCATGAAAACATTTTAAAAGTTTCAGGTTTCAGTGAGTTTCGCGTATTTCTAAAAGTTTTTAAAAAATTCCAAGGAAGTTTCAAGTCCAAGTTTAAATAAGTTTCAAATTTTGGAACTCAAGTTTCAGACAAAAGAGTTTTAAGAAGTTTCAGCAAGTTTCATGAAGTTTCAAGAAGTCTCGTTAAAGCATTTTAAAAGTTCCAGGTTTCAGTGAGTTTCGCGCATTTCTAGAAGTTTTCAAAAGATTGCAAGAAAGTTTCAAGGCCAAGTTTCAGATTTAGAAAAGTTTCGTGTTTTGTTCTTCCCCATGTATGTAACTTGGTAATATGAAAAAGTTTTCATGAAGTTTCAAGAAGTCTTGTGCAAATATTTTAAAAGTTTCAGGTTTCAGTGAGTTTCGCGTATTTCTAGAAGTTTCCAGAAAATTCCAAAAAAGTTTCAAGCCCATGTTTCAACAAGTTTCAAACAAAAAGTTTTAATCAATTTTAGCAAGTTTTATGAAGTTTCAAGACGTCTCGTGAAAATATGTTAAAAGTTTCAACAAGTTTTAGGTTTAAGCCCAAACATAAAGTTTTATGAAGTTTCGTGTCACGACCCATACCTCAGGGAGGTCGCGGGCAGTTCCAGAAGCACCCCGAAGGGAGGTCCAGTGATGGCCCGGACCTCAGAGAGGTCCCAAAGTCACGACCGAACCCGGATCACCCAAAGGCACGACCACACTGGCCGGACCCGGGGGTCCCAACCTCTCAGACACAACCGAGCTAGTCCCAAGGACCAACAGCTAGCTCACACAGTTAACAAGAGTAGTAACATCCATCAATGCAACTTTATTAAAATAACAACAGAGTTGATTACAAAAGGAGGCATACAACCAATAAGAACAAAATACAGCGGAAGCAAAAGCGAGAAGGCCACACGACTTGCCACAGGCAGTCGTCTGGAGGTCGCAGCCTAGACGTCTTGGAGGTCCTCTCCTGCTCATCGAAGACGTCCTCTCCTGCTCAAACATGTCAAGCAAGAGTGAGCACAACAACCGTGCTCGCAAGTCACACCAGTCAAGTAACAGATTGAATGCATGCATACAAGGATGTCCCAAAGGAGGTCTTATAGGGTTGTCTTTGCATAAAGCCAAGTTTCTTTCCAAATACATGTACTAAGTTCCAAAGTAATTATACAATAACTAAAATTCATTTTATAAATCAATTTTATAGTTTGGTAACATCCATCAACAGGTGGTGAAGGATACTCTCCTATCACAAGGCTCCCAGCCCGAAACCCATTTGGATAGACATCCAAAACAAGTTCAAAGAAGTCTTTTGAAAGCAAAACCAAAGATCTAACTTGGAGCAGCTTTGCCAGCATATCCATGACCGTGGACACGACTATTTGAATAGTTTTACACTCTGTAGAGGTGTGCAACTTTACTCACAAGACACGACTTCTCTAGTTTGTTTGGCATCCGTCGATACCACCACTCACTACCAAAGGTAAGCAGTCTAGAGCTCGTGACAAGGCCTTTACAATGCGCCATTCCACCGCAGTCCCCCCTCGCTAAGGTTTTGCCCCCTGCGGATAGAAACCCGCAGAGTTCATAGCCCCCTCTTACGCTAGGTGGGAATAAATAAAAGTAGGTCGTCAAGACACACACACAACCGGATGAAACGACCACGGTGGAATATTGCAAATTAGTTGGCTAGGTCTACCCCACCCTGGACATGTGGTTGCACAGTAAGGTATAGCAAAATACACTTGAAGACCGGTCCTTAACTAACCTGGGCGACTCCCACAGAACCCTGAGCATCTGTAGGATCGGAAAGGTGACTAGAGGGGGAGGGGGTGAATAGGAGCACGAACTCTTTTTCACCTAGTTTGAATCCAACACAATTTTCACTTCAATAGCTATGAAAGCTATGAAGATCAAAGAACAAGTACAGCAGAAGACTTGTGTTGAATCCAACCTAAAACCCCAAAGCAAAAGACAAAAAAAACTCAAACCCTAAATGAGTCTAGCGGTCTGACCGGCGTGCACTGAGCGATCTGACCGTCCAGCGGTCTAACCGGTGCGCACTAAGCTGGCTCGACTGGCCCAGTGGTCTGGACCGGCGGCACCGAAAGCCGATCAAGACTTTTGATGATGAACAGGGAAAATAGCCCAACGCCCAAAGCACAAAATGATCTAACTTTTGATCTACGATTCCAAACTCGACCAAACTTGAGGCACACCTTCCCAAGGATGTGAGAAACCTATTTCAAGCAACGATCGTCAAGATCTTTGCCAAAGTTCTGACCTTTTTCCATCTGAGTGAAGGGCGTTCAAAAACCAAGTCAAAACGAAAAACGCGATCTAAACCTTGCTCGTGAGTAAAGGATATTCAAGATGATCCTAGAAGGGTTTCTACACATCACAGCAAGCTAGAACACCACAAAGATTCAAGAAAAAAAGCGATGGATCAAGAAATACTCCAAATCATCAAAATAGAAGGCAAGAACAAAAAGAGAGTCATCTTTGAGAACTTGCTTGGATTGATTTGAGGTTGAGGATTGATGTTTACAGCCACTCCAACTTGGAGGACAAAACTCAATACATGAGCACATGATCAATCAATCCCTAGAACCCTAACCTCTCTTTCCTTCTCTCCAAAGCCCTAAAACAAACTAGAATTTTTCTCAATGAAGTGCTTGGGGGCTGCTGGACAGCAACCACCCCTATTTATAGTGGAGGCTAGTTTCTAGAAAACTATACCCATTTGGCACCTGTTAAGCCCACTAACAAACGGGTTTTAACTCACGCACGCATATTAAAGCGCCGTCTTCATCTTCACTTGACCTAAACTGCTTCGCCTTGCGTCGTCTTGCGCCGTGGTTTAGCCCAAGGTCACCAAGGCAATATTTGGTGAAATTACCAAAATACCCCTTCTTGATCTTTCTCCGAAGACCAAGTCCAATGTTGGTGAAGCACTCGCCTGCTTCGCCACGTGTAGGTTGATCAACGACTCTCACCATGTCGGCAAGTTTCTCCCGTCCAGCTCCTGCCGAAACCACCAAGGCACTTGCATCGACCCCCGCGCCGCTTGATCCAATCCGTCGCACCGAACTGCCCGTTCGGTCATCCTTGTCCAATCTGCGCCATACTTGAGTCCATTGACCTCACTCGGCATCCTTGATCGTTCTGAACCTCAGCTCTCCAAGCTTAGTCCCGATCATCCTCGCCGTTGACCGTCATTGACCTCCAAGCAACCTGCACATCAATAGACAAAGAAATCGATTCCGGGAACAAGTTCTTCATAACTTGACCCACGTTAGTCAAAACATGCATCATGCAACACGTATGCACTAAAACCTATGAACTTGACCTAACCAAACAATCATCGCCACCGAGTTGGCCAATGAACAAGCCAAATCGGGTCGATCGCCACTTTGGCTTGCCTCGATCACCTCGCCGGCCTCGATCACACTGCTGGTTTGGCCCGACCGCCACCGACTTACAAAAAATCCACCCTTGGAAATTCGAAACTCTCTGGAATTTTTAAACCAATAGAACTTTTACTTGGAAGCTCCAAAAATAATAAGACCAAGAGTAGTAGGACCTCCTCTCTTGCCTACACCTTCTATTTTTGGCCTAGCTCAAAAATCCAAAAACATTTATGGCCGATCTGACCGCCACTCAAAGGCCAGTCAGATCGCCGATTTGGCCGGTCGGACCGCCAACACTTTCTTAGCAAAAACCAATTTAGGCATGGCCGATCTGACCGCCAAAATGGCCGGTCAGACCGCCAGTGACCTAACAGTCTGAATCTTTTCCGAAAACGTCAATTTCAATAAGACTTCAAAGCTATTGCCAATTGTCTCATCATCCTAAGATCATAAGCATATCCCCATGATATCCACAATCTCCCCCTTGATGAGCACATTGGCAATTTTCCAGAAAATGTGAATTGAAGGTTTGAAATTGTAATTACTCAACGTTTTCGCACAAAAAGCACAACTTGGTCCATGAGCAAGAGAAAGCAATGGAAAAGGACCAAGCTGGCATCAGAATAGTATAGGCAAGTGAGATAAGGCAAGAGAAAGCAAGAAAGCTTCAAATTCCAGAAAAGAGTAAAAATCTCACTTGAGGTCCATAAGAAAGAACAATTGTTCAATTTGACCTTTGATTAAGGTGAGGAACCAAGAGATGCAATTCAAGTTCAGAATTGGCAATAAGATCACAAAAATGCATAAGAGATGCTTCCCCTCGCTTTGATCATCATTTTTCATGAAAATTTCATTTTCTCCAAAAAGCTTTAAAACACAAACATTTTTACCAATCTTTCTCCCCCTTTAACAATGGATTCATCAAGGTGCATGGAAGAAGATAGAGTATGAATGAAATGGAATAGCTGCAATTTATTCATTTTTAGCACAGAGAGCCATGAAAATTATCTAAGAGGACTCTACAAGTATTACACCAAGCCATATTATGTGAAGAAGCTATTGTAAATCATGGCAAATCATATATAGCAAAGCGAAAGCCAGATGAACAATAATCTGAGATTAAATGATCGTTTAGTATGACTAGGTGTTCAAGATCATAGTTTAGCCAAAGGTATCAAAAAATGAGTCAAGCCATGTCAATAAACTGAATGGAACCAAGAAGCTATAAAAGAGTCAATTTAGAGCGCCATGAGTTCAATGTTGAATCAATTTGTTCAAGCACTTTGAAATTTAGCACATTAAGCACTTGCTAAAATTTTAATTGGTTTTATCTTAGCAAAGCAAGTCCTGGACTAGGAGCCATCCACAACTACCTTCTAAGCTTCAACCAATTTTCACAATTTGTTTTGTTTTTAGCCAATTGCTAGATCTCAAGCCTGCCGCGACCATCCCAAGCAAGAAACTTAAAAGAGTGGTCTAGGTCATCCAAAACTCCCCCTGAGTTCATGCCTAGTGCAATGGCAAGCCGTCTCATGAGAAAGCATTGGTGAGATCAGTTTTTTTCACACAAAAGAACTCATTTTTTATTTGCTTGACTTAGGAAATAGCATAGCTCAATCTAAAACTCAAATTAGATTCAAGACTCAACTTAGCTTATTTGACATGTCATGAATCATGAGAAGATCACTATGGCAAAACTAGTCACAAGATCCAACAAGTCATGTTTTAATTCATGTTTTTCACAATTAATAGAGCTAGCATGGCAAAAGCTAAGCTACACATGAAAAGTCATGATAAACCTAGCAAACTAGCATAAGACATGGCAAGGTATAAAGCATGAAAGCATGTCACACAAGGATAATAATCAAGGCTCCGTGAAATTATATTACAATGCAAGTTGCCGATTTAAAATGCAAAATGGAATAATGAAAGCAAAAGAGCCAACTCCCCCTCAAAACAGGCCAAGAGGACTAATAACTCCCAACTCTCCCCGTAAAGAAGCAAAATGAGAAGAATCAAGAGCCTTAGTGAAAATATCCGCAATCTGCTGCTCAGACTCTACAAAGTGAAGTACAACATCACCCTTCTCTACATGGTTTCTAAGTAAATGTTATCGAATGTCAATGTGCTTGGTCTTAGAGTGTTGCACTGGGTTTTTGGCAATGTTTATGGGACTAGTATTGTCACAGAAAAGAGGGACACTATCCAAAAACAACCCATAATCCTGCAGAGTAGACAAGATCCAAAGAACCTAAGAGCAACCATCGGTCAGAGATACATACTCGCTTCAAAGAAGGATCAGGCAACAGAGGACTGCTTCCTAGAAGACCAAGAGATAAGAGAAGTGCCTAAGAAATGACAAGTGCCAGAAGTACTCTTCCTATCCACTTTACACCCCGTAAAATCAGCATCAGAAAAAGCCCGAATGGAGAGAGCAGTAATCAAGAAAACTAGAGTCCAAAATCAAGAGTGTCCTCGAGGTACCAAGATGCGACGACCGCTTGACGATGTGAGGCACGAGGGAAGCTCAAATCGAGCGCATGATACATAGCAAATCAGATGTCCTACTCAACGCCGTGAGGTAGAGGAGGAGCCAATCATGTCGCAGTACTTCTTCCGTCCACAGGCTCTCCATCCTCATCAGGATCTAGTACGATAGAAGTGGCAATGGGAGTAGACATTGGCTTGCTGCTTCCCATGTCAAAGCGCCGAAGGAGGACCTTTGTGTACTTGCTTTGATGAATGAAAGTACCTTCTTTCAGTTGCTTGACTTGAAGACCAAGGAAGAAAGTCAGCTCGCCCATCATACTCATCTCGAAATTCTCTGCTCATAGATTCTGAAAATATGGACACCAAAGCACGAGAATAACCACCGAATATGATATCATCCACATAAATCAACCAAGAAGAACATCACTGCCGATTTATTGAATCGTCGATCTTATGAAAATAAAAGGAGAAAATGACGAGAGTATCCCGGAAGAGAATGGGGCCGCTTTATTAATATGAACTGGTTTACAAGACTTGACTAGGGACTATCTCCAATTACATCAATGTATTGAATACTACCGCTTCGCTTCGTGTTGCCTTCGTTGTTATTCGGGCCGTTGTGTGTGCGTGTCTCCCTCGCCTTCAAGGCTTCACCATTAAATAACTCCCGAAGAGGCGGCAAGCATTCTCGGAGAAGACGCCCTCGATGAAACGCTACAACCGGTCGGAGGTTTAAGGTAGTTAACAATGTGCTAATCGCCTTGCGGTTATATTTGTGAGACACTTAACCGTAAGGTGGTTTATAGTCGATGTCTTGTATATTATCGTAAGGTATGGAATGTTTCGCACGTGTTCCATTCATCATACTGCTATGATGCCTGTTTTAGCATTTCCGAAGCGCCTACCGGTCGGAACCTAATCCGACCAGGTATCCATCGTAACCTCCGAATCCTTACGACCAGTGAGGTCGTTAGCCTTAGGGGTTACGACCATGAAGACATATGGTCTTCTATGTATTTAAATTAATACATAGAGGTTTTAATCCTCGTCAGCTAGCCCCCAAACTTTAAATGAACAAGACGTGTGAACGCCTTCTCCCGATGAATTCGTATTGGGCAAACCACCATTTATTGTCGTGACATCCGAGGTGGTTTGTGTTCATTTTAAAGTTGAGAACTTGCCTTGGGAACTGAAGAGTTTCTCTGTCTGTTGGGCAAAAAAGAAGCTTTTTGCCGTTCAGACTTTAATGGATAACCTTCGATCGTAATTTGAAAGACCCGAGGCTATAAAATCCCCATTGCTAGACCTTTTGGATTCTTTGTGCTTCCAGATCCCCTTTTCTGATCTCTTTTACCTAGACAAAAAATCTTCGTCCTTCTTTTCTTGTTCTTTCGACCACAAAAATCTCCTGCGAGTTTTACTCATCCTCAAGGGTTTTCATCATGTCGGAGCAAATCACCAAGTGGTTGCCGTCGGATTTGAGCAAGAAAAAGCTTGAAGCTTTGGAGAAGATTGGGATGCTTCCGGACAAGAATTTGATCAGATGGAGATTGGCATTTGGAGAGCATTTCCCAAGTCGCGAAGATGAGGAAATTCCTGTTTTCCTCGCCTACATCGAATGTGGGCTGAGATTGCCGGTATACAAATTCCTTCTCCGCGTTCTTGAATTCCACGGGGTGGAATTTGTGAATTTGGCTCCAAACTCCATTGCCAATATCAGCATCTTCACATATTTGTGTGAAGCATACCTGGGATTGCCTCCGAGTTTGAGACTCTTCAGGTATTTCACCGTATGGTAATGGGGAAAACCACAGATACTCCCGGGGAATGTACATTGCGTCTTCACGATGGGAAGGCCAATGAGTACATCCATATGTACTCGAAGTCCTCATGGTCGCTATGGAAGAAGAACTGGTCTATATGACTAAGCGAGGATGACTACTCTATTTCACGGATGAGAGCAACTAAAATCCCAAATGGAGAAAGACCGTGGAGAAGACAGAGTGGTTTCAGGCGATGGGCGGATGCCATCTACGACCATGAGTCAAGGGCTTGACCTCTTGGCACGTGGTGAGGATTTCACTAAGCGCCAAATTAGTCCACTAAAGCTTCTGACTCACTCCTGATTTGGTCCATTGGTCGTGATGAAGCTATCTCAGAGGCTGTAAGTCTTGAGATAACTCCCACCAAGATTTTCATTTGATTAATGTACTACCTTAAAACATGTTCATGTCTTATTGCAGGAGCCTCGAGATCTTGGCCATAGCCCCGCCAAGAGAGAACAACAAGGCTTAAGGTAAAAAATCTCTTTTATCATGCATATATATATATATATATATATATATATATATATATATATATATATATATATATATATATATATATATATATTGATCATGCTCGCTCGATTTTTGATCATGCTCGCTTTTGTAGTATGGTCGGGTTCTAAGTAATCACACAAACCGTGAGGCTAAACATCCCACCATTGTTCCCACCGATTCGTGCCTGATGCACTCGGAAGAGGATGAATCTCCCGAGGTAATGTAACATTTCATAAGAATATATATATGTAATTTAGATAACAGATTTCATCACCTAACCAAATTCATTTGTTGGTTTAGGTGGAGAAGGTCAAGGCCACCGGCAGGCGCGACCACGGAGGTTGTCGATTCTGCACCGGCCGTTGATTTAACGGACAGCTTGTTATCGAACGATCGGTATGGAGGCCGGTGAAACCACCCCTACCACGCAGCACGATCAAGGACGAACTTTTGACGATCCGATCGAGAACATCGCTCCGACATTCTCGTTGATAATGCAATGATTTGGTTAATCTGCCGTTCGAACCCAAGGTCAAGAAAAGAAAAGGAAAGGCGACGATGCAGATTTTACTCTTCATAGCTTTGAGTCAAATCTCGAAATTAACTAGGTACGCTCAAATGAAAGTGGTCGATAAGCGCATACCTTTAATAATTTCTTGATGATTTGATGCCTCTCTTTTTTTAACTTCCTTATTTGCTTGGTATAGGTCCTCTGGCTCCGATCGCTTCCACTGCATTCCTTCTAAGGACCGTGTACTTGAAGAGGTCCATGAGTAGACCACTTCCCGTGATAAAGTTCCCGAGGAAAGGGTGGTCGGAGAAGCCCCGAGCAAAGCGCCAAGGCCAACAAATGAGTTGGAACCATTGGTGGTTCTAACTCCTTCCATGAGGTAGATGCCCCTAAAGGCCCTCAAGAAGTTCCGACCATTGTTGGTAATTCTCCTCAACCCGACAAGTTCCTTTTCGCCTCGATTCATCGAGGATAAGGAGCTTGACGAGGCATGGGAAAGATATCGATCATCAAATCAAAATGCATCCCGATTCCATATTTGGCGGATATAACGATTTGGCGATCCTTAAGTATCTACGACCGGCTTCATAATCTCTCCTAAAAAGTCTTTTAAAGAGAATTTTAAAGAGAAAAATGCTATTTGAACAAAGATATGGTTAAGAACTTTGTCAGGGTCGGAGGACTCCACCCAATGATAAAAGACTTGGAGCAAAAAGACTAATTAGAAAGTAAGAACTTTCCCTTAGCCTTTTTCTTTCTTCAATGCTTCGCCTTTGCTAATTATTCTCCTTATCGATTTGATAGATTTGGAAAAATAAAAGAAGAGATCCCGGCCGAGAAAGCCAAGACACCGCTTGAAGAAGAGATCAAAGCTAAAGACCTACGATCACCGGGTTACTACCAAAGAAGGAAGATCTTAACAAGAAAATCGAAGGTAATAGGTCGAAACTTGACTTATTATTTCCTCTAATTATTTTTGTGCTTATCACTGCTTTTACTCTTGCAGAGCAAAAACAAGTTTTAAACAGAGTAGAAAAGACTCAAATTTGAGCAAGACAAGGAGGCGCTCGCTCAAAGCTTAGATGAAAAGATCAGTATTTTTGAACAAGATGATCTTTGATATGGGATCGATCAAGCCCCGCCTACCTTAAAAGATCCAAGAGAGAAAATGAACTACTTTGGTCAACTTCTAGAGGATCTTAATACTCGCTCAAGACTACTCTAAGAACTATGCCCAAAGTTATGAAAACAAAGGTTGCTAGTGGAGTTAGTTTTGCTTTAGCAAACCGAAAGCTTCCGACCCTCCATTGATTTTCAAGTTGTTGAAGACGACTTCAATCGCCCACCGAGGAGGCAACCAAGTTCATGGAAGAACTCAAGCCACTCTGAGATAAAGTAGTAGAGGAGATGGAGGTCGGATTCCTTTAAGCAAAGAATTAGTCCGGGAATATTTCTAGAGTAGACTCTGCAAAAAGTGTAAAAATATTGAATATGTGTAAACTTACCTTTTATGTCATTAATAATGCCTTTGTTTTATCCTGCTTGACTCTTTTTTAAATTCTCACACACCTCCTAGCCTCGATCGCTTTATAGTAGAAGAACTTTACTATACAAGCAAGTAGCCAAGAAAGAGAATAAAAGTCGAAACCATCATTTTGAAGGTATGTGCCGATATGAAGTCAAAAGCGATCGTAGTAATACTAGGAAATCATTGTGGTCGAACCAATTTATGACTTCACTTAGTTATAGATCCTTGTTTGTCATGATCGAAATACCAATCAAAAGTTATACATGGCCGGATAAAAGACCTTGTTGTTTGACATAAGAAGAAATACAAAATGAATGCAAAGAAATTATAAGTGAACTTTGTTTATATCTATTATCCTAAAGTCCAGTCGGAAGGAATGCTTAAATCTGAAATCATATATCATATTTCATGAAACGTGTTCGCACTCTCTATCCGATCGTAGCGAGGATCGAAGAAAAGAACCGTCGCTAGGAAGCTCCTTCCAGCAAGGTGACCACGTGCGAAAAAGGAGAGACTTCGACTAGGAGGCTTTCCGTGTCCCACCAATAGCCGGACAAGAGCGAAATGTAATCTTGAAATAATGAAATATAACCTTCAAAATCTTAGGCATATCGTTCAGTATGGAAAGTTATTTGTACGATGCTCTAATTACTCGTATATTTCCTTAAGAAAAAAAAATGTGGTCGCGCGTGGTAAAATGCTCACGACTAGGACCAATACGGCGTATGACTTAGAAGTCGTTGCCAGAGAGTAATAGAGATCCTTAGAAAGGATATCGGAGGGAAAATTGTTCATCCGGCAGCTTGAAATTAACAATCATGAACGCATCATATATATATATATATATATATATATATATATATATATATATATATATATATATATATATATAAAGGTTACTTATTATTTTTAGAGAATAAATGAATTTATTGAAATTGAAAGAAATGAAAGAAAGTAAACAATAATTAAACATAGAACTTACGAATTGATCAATGTTCCAAGAATTTGACAAAATTTGCCGCCGACATAGCCAACAGATTTAAACCTCGGCTCTGTAACTTCGACCACGCAGTGTAAGGACCTTCGTGACTTGGGGAAAGTTTATTGCGATTTGCCTCTCAATTTTTCTCGAGAACCGATCACCTACAAAGAAGGCTACGAGGTTGCACCTTACGACTATGGTACCTTCGTATGGCTTGTTGGTAGACCGCCGATCGCATAAGGGCTTGATTTCGCTGTTTTCAAGGAAATCGACGCCGCCGAAGTCTTCGCTCATTCCGATCGCTTTGGTGCGATCAATTCGAAAGCGTAACCAATTTTGAGTTCGAGGAAGCATGGCTTCAGCCAGAAACCAAAAAGAATGGTGTTTCACCGGTCGCACGATCGGGTCGTGGTTCGAACGCCCATAATACGATGGGAGTTCTTGAACCCAAGCTCCTCGACCGCTTGATTAACTCGTTGAATACTCGGCGCTTGATCCCTTGCATAATGATACCATTGGCTCGCTTAATCGCTCCGCTGCTCTGCGGATGAGCAATGTAAACAAAATGAACTTTTACACCAAGTTGATCGCAGAATTCTTGAAATTGACTGCTAGTGAACTGGGCGCCATTATCTGTGATTATACGACTAGGTACACCAAATCGTGTGATCACATTTTTCATTAGGAATCTCTTAGTGGCCTCGCTTGTTATTTTAACAACCGGCCGGCCTCAATCCATTTTGTAAACGATCAATCATGACAAAGGAATTGAAGCCCCGGTGCTCTTGGGAAAGGTCCCAGAATGTCCAGTCCCCAGGTTGCAAAAGGCCAAGAAAGAGGAATTGTTTGTAAGGCTTGTGCCTGCTGATGTACTTGTCTGCTATGAAACTGACATTGTACGCACTTCGTCACAAGTTCTTTTGCATCATGAAGGCGCTTGGCAAGAGTATCCTTGCTCAAGGCTTTACCGACCGAGTTCTCAGAGGAATGATGTGCTCCATGACTCCTTCATGGATTTTGGTTAGCAACTTAATGCCATCCGCTTGAGATATACATCTCATCAACACTCCATGAGATGCTCGCTTGTACAAGGTACGCTCGATTAGAGTGTATGATTTGGCTTTTCGTGCTATACGATCGGCCTCTACATTATCTTCCTAATTATGTCATGTCAAGATAATTGTACATCGATGTCATCCAATCTCTACCTTGATCGTGATAAATACCAACCGTCAACGACACGTGGAGCATCCATGTTCCTTTGATTGGTTTGTTCGACCAGAAGAATCATGTATGTTCTCAAGGCTCGACTACCGAGGGTGAATCGAGTTGCTTGAGAAAAACTCCGGGCGGGACGGCTGACCTCGTGGAGGCCATCCGTACAACTAGTCTCGCCAGAAAGTTTTCTTTTCTAGGAATATGTTGATCCGAAACCAAGAAGTGCTTTTTGAGTTTTCGTATTCCGCCAGATAAGATGACATCTTGGTACTTGAGCATTGATACTCTTTCCCTACTTGATTCGCTACCGCTTGAGAATCGCTTTCACTAGTAATCATGAATCCCGAGCTTAACGAGCCGCCGAGTCCCGCCAAGAAACCTTCATATTCTCGCCATATTATTTGTGGTAGAAAAATTTAACCGATGGCGATTTGATGTGTTCGCTAGTAGGGGATATCAGGATCACTCCAGCCGCCGACCCTTTTAACATCAAAGAACCGTCAAAGTACATTATCCACTCCTCATGGTGTTCGTATGCGGGTCCTTGGGTGGGTTCAGGGTTTGTCTATTCGGCAATGAATTCTGCTACTGCCTGGGACTTTATCGCTGTTCGTGAAATGAAATGGAGGTCGAACGCCCCTAGCTCAACTGCCCATTTTGCTATTCGTCCTGATGATTCCCTGTTTCCGAGGACTTGACCAAGGGGATATCCCGTCGGTACGACCACTTTGTGGGCCTGAAAGTAATGCCTTAGCTTTCTTGAAGACATAAGCAGACCATAGAGCAATTTTTGTACCTGTGGGTATCTTTCCTTTGGTCCATGTAAGACCTCGCTTACGTAATAAACTGGTCGTTGGATGTTATCCCTTTGCACCACCAAAGACATCGCCATCGCTTGTGGTGTTGTCGCCACGCACATTAGCAAGAGCTCTCCGGTCTCGAGAGACTAAAACCGGCACTTGCAAGGTACTTTTTAAGTTCTTCAAAGGCATCGCTTGCCTCTCTAGTCCATTCAAAACTCCCATATTTTCGAAGAAGTTTAAAGAAAGGTAACCCTTTTTCTCCTAACCTTGCTATGAAACGACTTACTTAGCGCCGCCATACAACGGTTAGTTTTGGACTTCCTTCTTCGTGGTCGGAGGTCGCATCTGGTCGATGGCTGCTATCTTTACTGGATTTGCTTCAATACCTCTAGCCGAGACTAGGAAACCAAGCAATTTTCCAGCAGAAACTCCAAACACACTTTTCCGGATTCAATTTGAGGTTATGCCTTCTCAAGTTGCTGAAAGTTTCTTGTAAGTCAGAGATGTGATTGCTAGCGTTGGTGGTCTTTACGACCAGATCATCAACGTAAGCTTCTAAATTCCGACCTATTTGCGGACTAAAAGTTTTTTGCATCAACCTTTGAAAAGTTGCACCAGCGTTTTTGAGACCAAATGGCATCTTAACATAACAATAAGTGCCATATGGAGTGATGAAGGAAGTTTTCTCCTCATCCTCTTTACACATACTAACTGGTGGTACCACGAATACGGATCTAAAAACTTAGTAATTCGCACCTGAGGTAGAATCTACCACTTGATCAATGCGGAAGAGGAAAATCGCCCTTCTGACAAGCTTTATTAAGATATGTAAAGTCGATACACATTCGCCATTTCCCATTATTCTTCCTAACCATTACAGGTTGGCGAGCCACGAGGGTGGTTGACTTCACGGATGAATGCGACCTTGAGAAGCTTGTCAATCTCATCGATTGATTACTGCTTCGATCAGCGCAAAACGCCGCAGCTTCGCTTGATCGATTTCTTATCAGGCTGGAGAGCTAGCCTATGCTCGATCACCTCCCGGGGGGACTCCGGGCATATCGGACGCCTGCCAGGCGAATACGTCCTGATTTGCTCGAAGGAAGGAGACGAGCGACTCTTCCTATTTAGGATCTAGTCTTGTTCACCGTAACCTTGCGGCAGTGGGCGTGGTCTTCGTCCGTAGCGACTTGGCGCTGTCCGGAGAAGTGCCTTTGTCGAGGGATACCTCTTTTGATTGGTCGGAGGGTTTTGGTTTCATCTTCGGTCTTTGTGTGCTTGGCCTGCATGGCAGATGGATTAGCCTCTCTGGTTGGGAGTTCATCGACCAGTTCTAAGGATTTTCGGTCGCATGCATAAGCCATTTTACGATCACCCCGAATAGTGATGACTCCCTTCGGCCCCAACATTTTCAAACTTTGATAACCGTAATGCGTGGCTATCAAGAATTTTGCTAATGCCGGTCGACCAAGAATCCGGTTGTATGCAGATTCAAAGTTTACCACATCAAACGAAATTTTCTCCGTTCGAAAGTTATCGGCCTTCCTAACGAATCGTAAGGAAACTTGCCCTATTGGCTTAGCGGTGGAGCCAGAACTATGCCATGAAAAGCATATTTCACCGGTTTCACCTTTGACATGGGGACTGTGATTTCTTCTAAAGCTCCCAAAATAATATATTCAAAGAACTACCTCCATCTACCAGACTCGATTAACCCTACAATTATTAATGGTTGGTTCAACAACAATAGGGAACCTACCGGTCGAAGTCGAAGGAATGGGGCGATCGTCCTTCTCAAGGAAATTGCGATGTCCGACCACTTCGATTGCTTGATAGTGTTCGGAGGTTCGACGAGGTTGACCTCCCGCCCATGGCTTTCGATGACATTTGATTCGTATGAAGAAGATCCTCCAAAGATCATGTTGATCGTATGTTGGGGATCCCGGTACTCCAACTCTTCGCTGCCATCCTTGTCCTTTTGGAACTCGCTTTCTCCGGGTTCTTGTATTGCGGAATGGTCCTTCACCGCATAATAATCTTCCAGCTTTTTTGCCAAACTCGACAAAGTCGAGATCATGCCCTCGTCACCGTGAAGTGGACACCACTTCTTCTTTTTTTGGAATCCTTCTCGGAGCTTTCTTCTTGCCCCGACCGTGTAGTCCTTCTTACCCTTCATGAATTTATCAGATTGGCTAGGACCTCCTTGTCGCTGGTCTCAGCTTCTTCTTCTTCTTGAGAGACTTCTTGTTCTTTTTTCTCGGTTTTATTCAGGCCGGGCCGAGGAATTTTGTCTTTCCGATCAATGGCTTCAAGACCACTCGATTGCTTCGCTTAGCGGTGGCATACTTGTCGGCCATGTCAAAAAGCTCAACGGTTGTTCTTGGAGGGTTCATTGCTATGTCCTCTCAGAAACCGCCGATTTCTCGCACTGCTTTTGAAAGCTCAATAACTCGATGACTCTGCGACCTCGGGTATAGAGTTGCGAACCTGGCTAAACCTCTTGATGTACTGACGTAGAGTCTCATCAGAGCCCTACCGGATTCGGTGGAGATCGTCCTCCTTTCTAGGGCGGTCGTACGTACCCTGGAAATTTGCAATTAGAAGGTCACAGAGTTGCTCCTAAGTATAGATCGCTCGACCTGCTGGTTCAATAACCACGACCAAGCAGACCCTTCGAGCACAAGGGCGGATAGTTGGCCATCACATTTTCATCGCCTCCAGCAGCCTCGATGGCGGTGGTATAGATTTGGAGAAATTCCAATGGATTTTGAGTTCCATTAAACTTGTCCAAATTGGCTTGGCCGGAACCTAAGAGGCTAACGCACGCCTTGGAGCCCCGCAGAGAAGGCTCGATAACTCGTGATTGATTCATGGCGCCTTCTCCGAGAAGGTGCCGGATTGTAATCGGCCTGAGACCGGTTCCTAAGATTGGAACGCCGAACTCGGTGTCGATCCGGCCGTGGACATTGGTATGATGTCTTCGATCGCCTACTTGATTCAGACGATGTCAAGATCGTCAAGTTCAAGCGATGGTTCTTCTTGACGTGATGGGGGAGTGGCTTCATGAAATAACCTTCTCCCCTCGTGATTCCTTGGTCGGAATCGCCGAGGAGACCTTGGTATCGATCGTTCTCGAGTATGACCATGCCGTCCCTCGAGAGGAGGAACGCTGGGATGAAGTCATAGTTTGACTCCCTGAAACCCTTTGTTCCCGATATGCTTCAGTGCGCTGCATGGTCTGTTGGAGAATTTCGGATACTTGACCTACAAGCTGTGCAAAACCTGGAGTTCCCGCTAGAGCAGGATCAGAATTATTTAACATATCTTGAATACGTCGCAAGTTTTGTACAGTTACCGAAGGTCTCGGGAGGTTCAGACTGGTCGTAGGTGTACGCAGACCCGAACCCTCCCCCGAACCTCGGATTTGATCTGCCCTATCAACTATTCTAAGGGCAACGCCAGCGAATTAGTTGATGGACGCCGATCGCCCGTGGCCTCCGGTTGGTGCTCGATGGTCTTGATCATCTCTAACAACACGTGATGGTGCGGTAGAGAATGTAGGACCGTGCAGGGCATCCTGATTTTCATCTCCGATCGTGTTGACTTTGTGCCTCCAACATCGATCTTCTGATGAGCTTCCATCGTAACTAATGGAGAGCTTATCGCTGCTTCGCCAAGTTTCCAACGGAGAGCGGCCGGAAATGAGCACCTCTCGAGGTCTCTCACCGATTCGGCAGATCGCCGATCGTATCTCGAAGCGTGATCATCCCCACACGGCCTATGACCGATGGAGGCTTCATCGACATCGTTACGGATGTCGGTTGACTCTGGAATTGCCGTGTCGAGGAGAATATCTTTCAGCCATGATTTCATCGAGGGTATAGAGATTTTCGAGTGGTGGTGCTGAAATTTCTTCACCTGTTTTGCCAGTCGAAAAGGCCGAGCTTGAAGAGATCCCCTGACATTCCGAGCTTATCGGAATGGTCGGTTCTCCGATTGCGCCACCGTAATGGTGGCGATCCTCGCCCATCCGGTCGATCTCGCTATCGTCGGCGACGTGCGAGCCGGCGGAGGAGGAAGATGAGGATGATCTGTCATTTTCCTCCATGGCACGAATGCATCCTTCCATATCGAGGTTGGCGTAGTCCGCCAAGTCGAACCAATTTTCCTCATTCCAAACTCCGGGCATATTCGCATTAGCGATTGCAGGAACTTGGGTGAGGATTTGTATGAGCGAAGAGTTTCTTCAGGAAACTTACGTCTTCTTCCCCACGGACGGCGCCACCGCCGACGATCGAATCGCCGATCTTATGAAAATAAAAGGAGGAAAATGACGAGAGTATCCTCGAAGAGAATGGGGCCTCTTTATTAATATGAACTGGGTTTACAAGACTTGACTAGGGACTATCTCCAATTACATCAATGTATTGAATACTACCGCTTCGCTTCGTTTGCCTTACGTTGTTCGCCGTTGTGTGTGCGTGTCTCCCCTCGTCTTCTGCGCTTCACCATTAAATAACTCCCGAAGAGGCGGCAGTTACTCCTGGAGAAGACGTCCCTGATGAAACGCTACAACTGGTCGGAGGTTTAAGATAGTTAACAATGTGCTAATTGCCTTGCGGTTAAGTATTTGTGAGACACTTAACCGTAAGGTGGTTTATAGTCAGAGTCTTGTATATTATCGTAAGGTATGGAACGTTTCGCACGTGTTCCATTCATCATACTGCTATGATGCCTGTTCATAGCATTTCGAAGCGACTACCGGTCGAACCTAATCCGACGTGGTACCCATCGTAACTTTTGGAATCCTTACGACCAAGGAGGTCGTTAGCCTTAAGGGTTACGACCATGAAGACATATGGTCTTCTATGTATTTAAATTAATACATAGAGGTTTTAATCCTCGTCAACTGCCATGCCTGAGAGTGAACAAGGTTTTGTCTACCATTCCTATTTTGAATTCATTTTTAAGCAAGAAACTTTTAAGCCTATCATACCAAGCTCTAGGGGCTTACTTCAATCCATACAAGGCTTTGGAGAGCTTAAACACATGGTTTGGGAATTTGGGATTTTCAAAATCAGGGGGTTGCTTGACATAAACCTCTTCTTCTATGAAACCATTAAGGAAAGCACTCTTGACATCCATTTGAAAAAGCTTAAAGCCCTTAGATGTCGCAAAAGCTAGCAATATACGAATGGCTTCTAATCTAGCGACAGGAGCAAAGGTCTCTTCAAAGTCTAAGCCTTCTACCTGGAAAAAACCTTGAGCTACAAGCCTAGCCTTGTTGCGAACTACCAACCCATCCTCACTTTGCTTATTTTTGAAAACCCATTTTGTTCCAATAACATTTTGATTAGATAGAGGTTCAACTAAGGTCCAGACTTGGTTTCTTTTAAAATTTTCAAGCTCTTCATGTATGGCATTGACCCAAGAGGAATCAGATAAAGCATGGGTGATATCTTGGGGTTCAAAAGACGCAACAAACTGGAGAGATAAACCTGGAGCGAGTAACTCGCTCATGAAGATCCCTAATTATCCGCTCAGTTGGGTGTTGTTGCTGAATATGAGAAGGTCCTGGTGCAGATGTGACCTCTACCTCAAGGGCTGTGGAGGTAGGAGCAGAGCCACTCGAATCACCGGTGAACATAGGAGGAGGCTGCTCAGCTGAATCTGGAGAAGTAGAAGCAGGCTCGCCAACCATCTCAGAGATGACTGAAGGATGGATTGGACCTTCATCCTCTATGTCAGAGTCATCGTTGACGAAGATGCTTTCTCGAATATCAGGAACCTATGTACCTGCAGCATCAGGTCTAGTATCAGGACTAGCCTCATCAAAAGTGACTTCACAAGTCTCAACAATTTTGTTAGTATCTAAGTTAAATACACGATAGTCACGAGAATGAGTAGGATATCCAAGAAAAATACCATCATAACATCTTGATTCAAATTTGTCCAAGTTGCCATGTTTAAGAATGAAGCACTTGCAACCAAAAATCTTAAAATGAGAGACTTTAGGCCTATGACCAAATCTAAGTTCAAAAGAAGTCTTTCCTATGACAGATCTCAAGAACACCCTGTTGGACACATAACAAGCAGTAGAGATCGCCTCAGCCCAAAACCTCCTAGGTGTACTATGCTCATCTAGCATGGTTCTAGCCATCTCTACAAGGGTCCTGTTCTTTCTCTCTACAACCCCATTCTGCTGGGGAACTCTAGGTAAAGAGAACTGGTGCTCAAGTCCTCTCTCAGTGCAGAAAGTGGCAAAGGAAGAGTTCTTGGATTCTGTGCCATTGTCACTTCTAATGGTCCTCAAAGCTCCAGGAAGGTTAACAGCTAGTCTAAGAGCCAACTCTCTAAAACAGCCAAAAGCCTCATCCTTAGAAACTAGAAAATATACCCATAAATACCTGGAGAAATCATCCACAATCACAAGCACATAACACTTCCCTCCTGCAGACTGAACTCTAGAGGGTCCAACCATGTCTAAGTGCAAGAGCTGACCAGGTCCATCAGTCATCACTAAAGTAAGAGGTGGACGAGAAGTAGAAACCATCTTACCATGTCTACAGGGAGTGCACACAAGGTCTCTAACGTTCTTAAGCTTAGGCAAACCTCTAATCAAGTCCTTGCTACTGATTCTAGTCAAATGGTCGAAGCCTATATGTCGAAGCCTACGGTGCCACAACACTAGATCATGAGAGTCTGAAGCCACAAGACACCTAGGGCTGGAAGAAGAAGAGATACTGAAATCAGCACTAAAGATCCTCTCAAACCTAGAGACCCCAAAGACATCTCACCCGAGGAGTCTAGTACTCTACACTCACCACTCTTGAACCTCACTTCCAGACCCTCATCAAGAAGCTGAGAAACAGATAGCAAATTATACCTCAGCTTACTTATCAAAGCGACGTTCTTAAGCATGAAGTTGTTGTTGACACGCACTGTGCCCTTGGCTGTGACGGTCCTGGTAGAAGCATCTCCAAACGTGATCTACTCGTTGCTGGATGCATGTGTGAGGGAGGAGAACCATCTAGAATCTCCAGTCATGTGTCGAGAACACCCAGAGTCAACAAGCCATATGTCCTCCTTCCTCGCACGATGAACCTATAGGGCATAAGCAGGGAATATCTGTGCCTCAGTACTGGGGTTAGTGATAAAGGACTTGGGAATCTAGTACTGAGCCACACGATGCTTAGGAATAGCAGAAGAAGCAGCAATAAAATGGTTAGAGGGATAATCATAAGAATACACACGAGAACCACCTAGACCTCTTCGAATCGACATGCCAAAAGATCGGTACTCCCCCTGTCTAGATGCTACCCGTGGTATCTCCTCACGATATCCTAACCCAAAATGCTACCTAGAGTCACCAAAAGAGTCAAAGAAGTTATCTACGAACCTAGGCCTTTGTCTAGCAGGAAAGACAGGTTGCCTGGCTCTAGAGACAGTAGAAGGTGAAGGAACTCCTCTAATGGACCTCAAAGCACGCACTCTCTTTTTCCTCTCACTCTTAGCTCTACGGAAGCAGAACTCAACTATATGGCCATCCTTCTTGCAGAAGATGTAATGATACTTGACCTTTTGAGAGGTCTGATCTGTCGACTTAGAAGCATCTGTCTTGCTAGAAGGGGTTTGGACAAAACCTGCAGATCTAAAGACTATCTTAGATGGCTCAAGGGGTTCTATCTCAAACAATCCACTCTTAACAGCTCTCACAACCTTAGGTGGGTGATTATTAGAATTCTCTAAAGAATTAAATCCTAGGCCACTATTTTTCATACTCACCTTAGATTGATCAAGGATCATGTTAAGATTATTCTTCCCACTAGAAAATCTCTCAAGAGTCTTTTTGAGGCAGTCATTTTCTTTAGCTAGGTCCTTACAGGTGACACACTTATTCGACTTGATTGTCCTAGCAAGCTTTTCTTTAACAAGAGCTACCTCAACCTTTAAAGCCTCACAAGACACACAAGAAGCACTCTTAATCCTACTCACTTGCTCTTTGAATTTGACTCTAAACGCCTCTTGTATCTCATCTAAATTTGTTCCAATTTCAGTACAAAAAGCACAAGAAGCGGAATCAACAACTTTCTTGGAAGCAGTCATGGACATGGATTGTTCAATTTTAGATTTCTCCTCTAGAGTCTTATTCAAAGCATCATTCTCAACTGTGAGTTTATAACAATTTTCACATGAAGCAGCCTTAGAATGAAGAACTATTTCAGTCATTTCTTTTATTTTAATTTTATTATCCTCACAATGGGAACAAGTGTGACTAACATCAAATTTCAGCAATTCTTTTGTAGCACTATCTAACTTTAATTAAAGCAAAGCACAATTTGAGCAAGGTGAAGGAATAGCATCTACAATAGTCACATCTAGAGCAATAGCATCCATGCAAGCAGGACTAGATTTGAGAGACTCTAGTGTTGGAGATATGCCCTAGAGGCAATCATAGAGATGATGATATTTCATTGTATCCATGATTTAATAAATGTTCCTTGAATATTACCTTTGTGTTGATTAACAAGTATGTGACTTGTTTGTGAAACTCTTTACTTATATGGTTATTCTAAAGTTGTCCCTAGTCGGAGTTCATGTGAGGACACACGTGAATGATGGATTAGCACATGTATCGGTTGATGACCATGTTTCACAGGTCATAGACATAGAGATGTCAAACCAATAATGTGGACACATGTTTAGAACATGGGGTTGGACCGACCCAACATGAGACATAACAATTATACTTATGGTTCTCTCTACACAATGTGTACGCCTTTGTCCTTAGACACGAGATTGTCGCATGTACTTGAGATGTGAATCGACCTACTTAGGGGCTATCAAACGCTACTCAAATCGGGTAGTTATAAAGGTAGCTTTGGGTTTGTCATGAAGCATGTCATGAGGCATGGTCACGAGATGGGATTTGCCCTCTCTACCCGAGAGAGATATCTCTGGGCCCTCGAGTGATCGGATCCGAAATGCATGGCCATGCTACTTAAGGTTAAGAGTTAACCTAGTAAGGGATTCCTGATCATAGGATCGAGATAGAGTGGTCGACTTGGAGCTCGGCCAATATCGTGAGGCAAAGGGATTGGCATGTACATAACGCTGTGATGGTTCGTCAATATGATCTTTGTGTATCGCTTAGGAGTTGGCACGCCTTGCTAGAGGCCGCTACCAACTATTGACCAAGTATGTATACTCGCGTCATGTCTAAACATACGTGAACCTATAGGGTCACACACTTAAGGGTGAAGCCTAATTCGGATTAGATCCGATTAGATCGGGCATTGGTCCTAATGGGCCTCTATTAGTAGAAGCCCATTGTAAGGATCGCCTATAAAAGGAGGGCATGGGCGCATGTGATTAATGATGAGTTTTTCGTGACATCCTCAAACCACGCCGCCACCCTCCCACGCCCTAGTCGCCGCGCGGATCTAGTAGTCCAACGTCGCCGCTTCCTCCCAGCGTGTGGATACCTTTGGGCGCGCATCTGTGGCGCTTTGGACGAACCGCAAGAGAGGAGTCAGACGGGGCGCCGCGACGAGGACGAGGAAGTAGTACGACTACTCTACTCGACGTCTTGCATCAACTTAGTACGACTACTCGCCTTGACGTCTTGCATCAATTCCACTTTCTGCGTCTAGTGGTAAGACCGTGATCTATAACTGCAGTGATCTTGGTTTACGGGTAGAATTTTTATTAATTTGCGCTAGTGTAGCCTACCCGTAGCCCTTCATCTAGTTCATCTAGAGCATCTTTAAGTTGATTTGCAATAGAGGAATGAGCAGATTTTAGTTTGGTCAATTCATCATGAAAGCTAGAGCAAGAATCACAATCATCAGCAGGATTAGTGGATTTGAGCCTAACCACTTCTAGGTTCAAGTTATCAATCATGATATCACGTTTCTTAATCATTTTAGCTTGCCTTTTTAGATTTCGTTTAGTAACAACTAAAACACGTTTCATCTCATCCGGTGAGGGGCATACTTCATCGGGATCGCTAAAAAGCTCATCATCGTTGGAGGAGTCGATGTCGTGGCTGTTCTTGGCCATGAAGCACATGCCGGTGAAGTCCTGAGCCTTCTTCTTGCCATGGGGAATCATCATCACCGTCCTCTGTCCCCGAGTCCACATCGCTCATATCAACATTCTCAAGAGCGGCAAGGACCCGGTTGACGAACTTCCTGTAGTTGGGCTTCTTGGCTTTCGCATCCCGAGCTTGAGGACACCTCCGGAAGTCCTTCTCCTCCTTGCCCTTTAGCTTGGGGCATTTAGCTCAAATGTGGCTTGACTCACCACACTCAAAGCAGGTAACAGGGCCACCTCTCCTTCTACTCCTCACCTTGTTGTAGACTCTTGTGAATTTTGTGGATAGGAGGGCTAAATCATCCTCAGGTAGTTTCTTTAGCTACTCATTGCTCAAGCAGTGTAAAGCGAACAATGAAAACCCAGATGGCCCAAAATTCAAAGAATCGGAAGAACTACCCTTAGATGGGTCAACCACTAAAGCCATCGACTCTGTCTTGGGGAGATGCGAGATGAAGTCAATCTCATGTGTCTTCAACCTCGAGTAGAGCTTATCCATGGTAAGCTCATTCATGACAGTGTTGTCATTGATGGAAGTGATCTTCATCCCCCAGACTTTCACATCAAGAGCACCCAAGAGCTGACGTGCATTTTCAGATTCAAAGGAACACAAGATCCACAACACGAAGTCATGAAGGATTTTGAGAATCTTCCCACAACTCATCCAAAGATTCATCGGGCCTTTGTTAGATCTTTGAGTATTCTTTCTTGAGTTGGTTCTGTCTCACTTCCTTGATCGCAGTAGAGCCCTCGTGGTAATCACAGAGAGTCTTCCAGATCTCATGAGTAGACCTCAAATGAGCGACACGCTTAAACTCAGATCGACTAAGCCCTTGAATCAAGAAGCTTCGAGCCTTGCTATTTGCCTCCACATCTAGAGTGATCACATCATCATTGGCTGGCACAACATAAGGATTTTTGACCTTAAGCCAAATTGCGTGCCCTTGAGCCTCGATGTAGGCATGCATGCGAGCCTTCCAGTAAGCAAAATCGACTCCATCAAACACAGGTGGTTTGGTTGAATACTTGTCAGTTGCCATGGCTCCAAAGACCGGTTAAGATCTATGAGAAGAGCTAACCGGGCTCTGATACCAATTGTAGGACCGGAAAGGCGACTAGAGGGGGGGTGAATAGGAGCATAAATCCTTTTTCACCTAGTTTGAATCCAACACGATTTTCACTTCAATAGCTATGAGAGCTATGAAGATCAAAGAACAAGTACAACAGGAGATTTGTGTTGAATCCAACCTAAAACCTCAAAGCAAAAGACAAAAACTCAAACCCTAAATGAGTCTGACGGTCTGACCGGCATGCACCGAGCGGTCTGACTGTCCAATGGTTCGACCGGCGTGCAAGCGGTCTCGACCAAGACCTTAAGATGCACAGGAAAACAAATTGACGCCCAAAGCACACAAAATGATCTAACTTTTGATCTACGATTCCAAACTCGACCAAACTTGAGACACACATTCCCAAGGATAGCAGAAACCTATTCCAAGCAACGATCGTCATGATCTTTGCCAAAGTTCTAACCTTTTTCCATTTGACTGAAGGGCGTTCAAAAACTGAGTTAAAACGAAAAACGCGATCTAAACCTTGCTCGTGAGTAAAGGATGTTCAAGATGATCCTAGAAGGGTTTCTACACATCACAGCAAGCTAGAACACCACAAAGATTCAAGAGAAAAGTGATGGATCAACAAAAACTCCAAATCATCAAAATAGAAGGCAAGAACAAAAAGATACTCATCTTTGAGATCTTTCTTGGATTGATTTGAGGTTGAGGATTGATGTTTACAGCCACTCCAACTTGGAGGGCAAAACTCAATACATGAGCACACGATCAATCAATCCCTAGAACCCTAACCTCTCTTCCCTTCTCTCCAAAGCCCTAAAACAAACTAGGGTTTTTCTCAATGAAGCGCTTGGGGGTTGCTGGACAGCAACCACCCCTATTTATAGTGGAGGCTAGTTTCTAGAAAACTATACCCATTTGGCACCCGTTAAACACACTAACAAACGGGTTTAACTCACGCACGCATATTAAAGTGCCGTCTTCATTTTCACTTGACCTAAACTGCTTCTCCTTGCGTCGTCTTGTGCCGCGGTTTAGCCCAAGGTCACCAAGGCGGTATTTGATGAAATTACCAAAATACCCCTTCTTGATCTTTCTCCGAAGACCAAGTCCAATCTTGGTGAAGCACTCGCCTGCTTCGCCACGTGTAGGTTGATCAACGGCTCTTAACATGTCGGCAAGTCTCTCCCGTCCGGCTCCCGCCGAAACCACCAAGGCACTTGCACCGACCCCCACACATCTTGATCCAACCCGTCGCACCGAACTACCCGTTTGGTCATCCTTGTCCAATTTGCGTGATGCTTGAGTCCATTGACCTCACCCGGCATCCTTGATCGTTCTGAACCTCAGCTCTCCAAGCTTAGTCCCAATCATTCTCGCCGTTGACCTCCAAGCAACCTGCACATCAATAGACAGAGAAATCGATTCCGGGAACAAGTTCTTCACAACTTGACCCACGTTAGTCAAAACATGCATCATGCAACACGTATGCACTAAAATCCATGAACTTGATCTAACCAAACAATCATCGCCACCGAGTTGGCTGATAAACAAGCCAAAACCGGTCAGACCACCACTTTGGCCGGTCTGACCGCCCAGCTGGGACTTGGTCAAAAATCCACCCCTAGAAATTTGAAACTCTCCGGAATTTTCAAACCAATAGAACTTTTACTTGGAAGCTCTAAAAATAATGAGACCAAGAGTAGTAGAACCTCCTCTCTTGCCTACACCTTCTATTTTTGGCCCAGCTCAAAAATCCAAAAACATTTATGGCCGGTCTGACCAATTTCACAAAGCTAGTCTGACCGCCACTCAAAGGCCAGTCAGACCGCCAACACTTTCTCAGCAAAAACCAATTTAGGCATGGCTGGTCTGACCACCAAAATGGTCGGTCAGACCGCCAATAACCTGACAGTCTGAATCTTTTTCGAAAACATCAATTTCAACAAGACTTTAAAGCTATTGCCAATTGTCTCATCATTCTAAGATCATGAGCATATCCCTATGATATCCACAGCATCAACCATAGAAATGAATCGATCCCGTGCATGAACATGCACCCATCCAAACAACCAGTTCACCCAGTCCAAACCAGTTTTCCTTTTCTCTGCTTTTCAAAAATATTTTCAAAACCTCCATGATAACCCAATGTCATGGTTAAAATATTTTGACAACATTGGTCTTTTGGTATAAACTTCCCAAATCAAGATCTTTGGTCTAAGCATTGACTAAGCATAGAGTTTTGCAACATGCTAGTTCGTACTAATGTACCAACTAGCTCTCTACTATGGTGACAAGAGGTGATTGAATCAATAATCAAGTTTGGATGTACAAAGGAATTAGGAATAACTATAAAGTTAAAATAGGGATTTAAATTACTTGAATTGAAATAAGCATGCAGTAGTAATTTGAAACAAAACTTAAATAATTTGAAATAATGGGTCCAATATGATCAAGGGTGTAACTTGCCTTGCTCGACAGCTTGAGGGTCTTCTTCGCAGAACTCGGGCTCCCCGGAGTCGTTGAAATCTACACGTGAAAGTGAAGCAAATCAAATAAAGACCAAATAAAAATCCAAATAAACTCCAAACAAACCAAACTAAAACCAACAACGAGGAACTAAAAAGCTCAAAGGAGGAGGTCCAACGAGGAGGTCCTGTGGAGGTCCAACGAGGAGATCCTGAGGAGGAAGGACTGAGTAGAGCAAGAAAGTTGGAGAAGGCTAAAGGAGATATAAGAGGGCTGCTCAGGCTTTTATAGCCGGGGAGGACAGGAAGAGCAGCTGAGAAACTTTGAAGCACACGAGATCAAGGGTAGGTGGCGATAGGACGAGCACCAGTACATCGTGCATAGAAAGTCGCCTTCGGGGATAAGACGGGCATGCTCATGCGGCGGCAAGATTTAATGTGATCTGATGGCATTTAATGAGAAAGAACTCCGGTGAGAGCAACGCCGCGATGAGCGGGAGAAGAAGGTGAGCAAGGCTGACTGGTGGGGCCGGTCAAAAGGGAGGTCGTGACCAAAGAGGAGGTCGCACTATCAAAGGGGGAGGTCGCGGTCAAAGGGGAAGTCGCGGCCTAAGGGATGTCACGTGACCAAGGGGAGGTCGTGACAAAACGACAAAAGGGGAGGTCACGACAAAATGACAAAAGGGGATGTTGTGACTCCAAGGGGAGGTTGCGACTAAAGGACAAAAGGGGAGGTCGTGACTCCAAGGGAAGGTCACGACTAAAGGACAAAAGGGGAGGTCATGACTCCAAGGGGAGGTCGTGACTAAAGGACAAAAGGGGAGGTCGTGACCAAAGGGGTGTCACATGACCAAGGGGTGGTCTTTGCAAAAAAAAAAGACCAGGAGGGTGGTCTTTGCAAGAAGACCAAGAGGGTGGTCTTTGCAAGTCTCCAGGACCACCCGGAGGTCTTGGACAAAGGGGGAGGTCCAAACATAAGGGAGGTCTGGACAGAAGGGGAGGTCCAAACACAAGGGAGGTTTGGACAGAGGGAGAGGTCCAAACACAAGGGAGGTCTAGACAGAAGGGGAGGTCCAAACATAAGGGAGGTCTGGATAGAGGGAGTGGTCCAAACACAAGTGAGGTCTAAACCGAGAGGGAGATCTAAACCACAAGGTAGGTCTAAACCACAAGGAAGGTCTAAACTGAGAGGCTGGTTTGGACTGAGGGAGAGGTTTGGACCCTCGGATCTAAACGAAAGGAGGTCTGGACCCTTGGATCCAAATGAAGGGAGGTCTGGACCCTCAGATCCAAACAAAGGAAGGTTTGGACCCTCAGATCCAAACGAAGGGAGGTCCAAAGAAGAAAGAACTGGGCCGAGGGGAACACGGAGCGAACAGAGAAAGGGAAACAACACGAGAGAATGCCAACGAACTCCAAAAGAAACCAACTATGGATTAGTTGAAGTTTGATTTAGTCATTTTAAACACCTTAATTCCAAAATCTCAAGTTAAGCTTTAGAACTCTCATCAAAACCAAATGGTTCTTTTTATTTTGAAAATTTTCAAAAAGACCTGAAAATCGGGATGTTACATTTTGCAAAATGATTTTTTTTTTAAATTTGAAATCTGAAACTTGGTCTTTTGATGAGTCTTAGCTGAAACATAAAATTTAGTGAAGTTCCAAAAATGAATTTCAAGTTTCAAATATGAAACTTGGTATGTCAACGAGTTTCACGCGTAAAAACTTGATGTTTCATGAAGTTTTAAAAAACAAATTTCCATTTACAATTTTGTTTTGAAGGGGAGCTACTAGCCCATTGCATTCCAAGGATATAGCAAGTTACGTAAAGTTTCAGTTTCACTCAGGTTTTAGAGAGTTACACCATGTTTTGTAGAATTTCGGTGTGTTTCAGATAGTTTTAAAAAAAATAAAATTCAAATTTTAGAAAAATTGAAATGAGTTTAAAAAACAAACTTTAAGTTTCAAAGAGTTTCACCAAAAGTTAGAAAATTCGAGCGAGTTTCAAGAGAATTCCACTAAAGTTTCACAACAAAACAAACAAGTTTCATAACAAAACGAACAAGTTTCAATGAAGTTTCACAAAAAAAAATCAGCAAAAATTCATAAAAATTTGGAGGGACTACTAACATCTTCTTAGCTTCCACGAGAAGCTGCCCGGAGCCATCTTGAGCTCAGCCATGATGTGGACACCGGTGGCTGCACGGTGGTAAGCACTCGCATCACCGCCATGGCCACTCACCTTGCTATGCATGATCAAGCTAGCCCATAGATGTCTCGTCGCGTCTACTACCCGTCGCCCCTCTCACCTTCACAAGCGAGCTATGCCCATGCATACCATCACCATCGTCGAGCAACCAAATCGGGTGAGATAACCAAAGGGACATGAACAATGGTGAGGTACGTAGTGGTGCGAATTAGGCCTACCAACGGCTTGATTCGCCGTTGCCCCTGCCTAATCAGCTCCGTGTTATTAAATTTTGGAGAGGAAATAGGGATTAGAGAGAGAGGAGAATGTGGGCAACAACTTTGACCATTAGAGTTGGAAACAAAGGAGTCCACTTGCCTCCTATGGGTGTACGTGGAGATGATTAAAAGCATCGGCTCAAAAAATCTAACAGCTGAAATGTATACCATCGGGATTGGGTTCAACGGTGTAGCGTTTTCTAGTTTTTCTCAAATAATAAAGGGGTTGCCAACAATAAAAACAAATGCAACCAATGGTGGTGGTTTTCGTGGCCACAACTCTCACTTGCTCGCGATTCCACTGCCACTTCTCCACTACCGTCGCAAATTTATTCCTCTCAGCCTCCTCTTCTCACGCACGTGCTCCAACATGCGGATCCTTACTATGGGTGTAACATCCCAATTTTTTGTTTTCAAAATCCCTTTTGAGTAGTTTAGCCCTTTGAAAAATTTCACCAAATTTTATTTGAATTTAAAAGGTTTAATTTGGAATTCAAGAAGATAAAATGATTTAATGTGAATAATACGACCATCAATTAATTCAAAAACTATTTTATTTGGGTTCTTTGTGCTTGGAAATATTTTACATATTTTTCTAGAATTTTTCCTAATTCATTTGTTATTTTTCTTTGCCTTTTCTATTTTCTGGTATTTTCTAAAAAGGAAAACTAATTTAAAAATCATTGGAAGGCTTTGGGCCCAAACCCATTTCCATCAGCCCATTCCTCTCTCTCTCTCTCTCTCTCTCTCTCTCTCTCTGGCCTAACCCCTTGCGCGCGCAAGCCCAACCCATCTCGACACCATGTCGCACCCATGTCCGCCACACGTCCTACGCTCGCTAGTTGCCACTAACCGATGGGGCCCACCTGTCAGGCGTCGTCACTGCCTCCATCCCAAATTCCCCTTTCCTTCGCCGCACCACCGTTGTGCTCATTCTAGAATCTGCCTCCTGAGCATATTTAAAGCCCCGCTGCACCTCGCATCTCGTCGCACCTGAAAACCCTAGCTGTCACCTCGTGGTCGTCAGAATCGCGGGAAGAAGCTGAGTGATGAAGTCACCTTCATCGTCGTGTTCTGCCGCAGTAGGTGAGCCCTCGCCGCTGTTGTCGCCACTACCAGGATCGCATTGACGAGGTCTACCTCGCCCTCATCTCGATGTCGTCGTAGCTAGGGGTGACAATTTCCCTGTGGGGGTAGGGCCCGAGGGAAATCCCCATGGGGGCAGGCGGTGTGTCTCCCCTATGGGTTTGTGGGGCTGGTGCCCCATTACTGTGCTAGGGCAAGGCTGGGGGCAATCTCACCACACAGGGGCCCGTGGGGGCCTGACATGTGTAGTGCTTCTTTGATTTGATCATATTTATACTTTTAAGACCTTATATTTGTGCTTTGGGGTGAACTTTTATATCATATTTGTACTCCTATCTTTAAGTAATGTATTATGTATGGTTGATTATCTGGGATTTTAAACTTTTGCAAATCTTGTATGAAATTTTGGCCTTGCTAGATTTCAAATTTGTAGCCCCCGTGGGGATTGGGGTCGCGAGGGTGGGGGGGGGTGGGGAGGTTCTTGCCCCGGCATGCATAACGGGGCGGGGTGGGGTAGCGGAGGAGCCCCCTGCCCCGTTGCCATCCCTAGTCGTAGCGCTGCCGTAGCCCGCCGTCATCGAAGACCGTAGAATCGTTGCCGCTTAAACCTCACCGTCAGTCAACCCAATTGTTCCCTTGCGTTCGCACACCACCCGATGTGATCCCCGTTCCGAAGTCACCGCCGTCATCGAGCCAACGTGGCTGCCACGTGTCTGCCATGTCACCATCACCTCAGCCTCGTGCTTGCATGTCAGCTGTGTTAGCGCTGAGTCAGTCACCACCCACATCCACACCCAGATCCCATCCTACGTGGACCCAGTCCATGGTGCACCGAGCCACTGATATGTGGACCCCACATGTCAGAATCATGTTCCATAGACCCAGTCTACCATAGACTGTGAACCGCGCCTGTGAACCTGGTCCATAGACCGTGGGTCCCACTTGTTAGTGACTTATTCGATTTTTGAAAATTATTTTAATTTCCAAAAATTCTTTTTCCAGTGGGTCCCACTTGTCAGTTTTCTCTCTCCTTTTTCTTTTTTCCCGAATTTATGAGCCGATCAACTTCCAAGAGTCCGTTCTTTCTCATACGATCTCCAAGTGAGCTCATTCAAGTTTCTAAATTCATTTAAAATTGAGCCCTACCTTCTAGTGTTTTAATTAAAAAAAATTGAGTTTGTTTTCTCTATTTTTTTTATATTTATTCGTGTTTCTTCTCTCTCATTGCGTTAGACGTCGATACTTCGGGAGTGTTCGAGAAAGGGGGATTTGCTCAAGATCAAGAACAAGGCCAAGATCAAGAGTTGTACTCAAGCAAGTTGTGCTTTGATCATGTTGTACCCATTTTTACAAAACTATTTGGATTCAAATTATTGCATTCCTAATTCAATTATGAAATGCTTTATTATTTTGGTATTAGTTTTGCAACCCACTTGCCTATGTCACCCTTGTGAATTGTATTTCCATAATCATTTGTTACCCTAACTTGGTTAAATTACTAGTTGGTATTATCATAACACCAACTTGGTTTGGTTAGACACAATTAGTATGTTTAGCCTTGCAACGGGTCATTGATACCATTTTGAAAATGTTAATATGATACTTGACTAAGAGATTATGGATCATCTTTGTGAAAAGCTGTGTGTTGTATGTTGTCACCTGTTGATGACATGTGTTGCATTTAATCAATAAGGCGAGAAAAGATTTAGACTAAGGCGAGTGGAAAGGTCTGTGTGACATGGTGGACTTTGTTACTAGGAAATGCAAATCTTTTTGACTTAGTGTAGTTTGGCAGTCTCGCTGTGGTCAATTAAGGACTTAACTTTGTGTGTCATTGAACTGAGCCATATCATACTATACCACAAGCCTAGTATGGGACATGTCTAGCTTAGTGAGTTATGGAGTCTTGACATTGACTACTTAGGAAGTAGGTTAAGTGCTTTGTGATGGGTGGAGGTGTGGAGTTTTTCTTAGTGATGGGCCACATCTATGGACGGTTCGCTGTTTACGTGTCCAACGATGTGTGTCGAACCAACAAGCTCAGTGAAGTTTGGTGTCGGCTATATGTGCATCGGGAGGGTTAATTGTCGAGATGAAGTTTCTGAAAGGTTTTGTTATGATTGGTGTTGACTGCACTAGTTATATCTTATGGGTAAAGTTGTACAACCTCTTCAGAGTGTTAATAACTTATTTGAATAGTCACGTCCTCGGTCATGGACATGCTTGGTGATTTACCTAAAGGGTAGATTTTATAAAACAATGTGGATGGGAAGTTGTGTGCAAGAATTGAATTAAGTTTTGTGAACTTTATGGAAACTCGTGTTCCTATTTAGTATTATTGTTTTAACTTACGCTTTCAATCTATTATTCATATTCAATTGCAACCGTTGTTTTTTTGCAAAATAACCATATAAGCCACTTCTTTTGAAATAAACCATCATCTATAATTACATTCTGTGGTATAACTTGATGAGTACTAGATGTGCTCACTCTTACTATAATCATCATTCAGAGGAAGGATTGGAGGAGTCAACTTTTGCTCTAGAGGATGAGTTTTTTTTAACGAGGTTGATTGTTAGGTCTTGTTCCCAGTCGGTTGCCTGTGGCAAGTGATAGGTTTCGTTGAAGTTGATTTTCGTTCCGCTGTTGTTATTTCTCTTTATTTGTCTAAGCCATGTGTGACTGAATAAGTGTAAGCTCAACCATAAGATCAAAACCTTTATTTGCTTATCAAATTTAGTTGTTTATTCCTTTTAATCACTTGTATGGATTGATGTTCGTCGATGTTGCCGCTATGTGCACTAACGTGATTATGGACTAGTGCAGTATATACAGAGGGTCCGGATTTACGCAGGTGAGCTCTCTGAAATTCTACCATTTTTTCGGGATTTTCTGAGGGGTGGGGGTGAGGTCAGGTGTGTTCTTGGATTGCTGTCTATTTGAGCAATTCTTGGTCTGGTAGTAACTGAAGTGTGCGAGTGAGCTTTCTGCAGTCTGTTTATATATACTAGGTGGCAATGCGCGCGATGCCGTGCCGCCGGTGACCATAGATCGTTATGACCAGAATCAAATGTTTGGAATCTTACATGACTTTTGTTTTGCCTGTGTATAGGATCTAGTAGGTTCTAACAATGTGCAAAACCAAGCAGATGGTATCAACATGAAATCGAGAAAGATGATGTTGCCGAATGAAAAGCTGAACAAGAAATTCCATGATGGTTATATACAGTCAGCAAGAAATTCCATGATAGTTATATACAGTCAGCAGTTTTGGTTATTCCTGTTCTCAATAATACTATCGAAGGAAAGAAAGTGGGGGAAAAAACACTTGTTGTTGACAAACTGACACACAAACAAAAGGAAGATTCATGTTTCAATGGTCGAGTGTGTAGCTAGCACAATGTAACAAACGACCATACTACAAAAAGAGTTTATTGCTTTGTTATCTTCAGCGTCTGTATCCTTGCTTTCTGTTTCAGTTTTATCAGATTCTGAAAGTGCCCTCTGCATAAGGTCCTCAACTGAATCTGCAAGAAACTGCGTACCAGAATTTTAATTCTAACAATAGCAAGCAGCTAAAAAAAGTGGCTGGAATGCCACCAAATATGAACTGTTTGACCTGAATTATTATGATCTGTCTGATCCAAATAGGTAACTATCTAATACAGTAGAAAATGGGGAACAAATAGAATGAACTGATGAGTATCATAATTCATACCTACATATGCTGGTTCTATGCACAAATAAGAAGTCTGTAGCTCAAACACATTCGTTCTGTTCTGTCCTATTTCGTTTTTTTTAACAATTTTGTGATAAACATGATGATTAGTATCCATTGACGTAAGCTATCTAATGGCCACCAATTTCCAATAGATCCATTCTCCATCAGTGGCATCTATTATATAATAAAAGTTAATGGTGTGTTCTACAAGTACTAAGAGAGAGAAACATGCTACAAATTCTCACAAAAAACAAAAACATATATCCCTTTGTTAGATGGACCCTAACTAAAGCTGAGTAATAGTAGACAGAGGATGTTATTTCAAAAGGAGAGAGAAATATGTTACAAACTTTTTTAAAATAAAAAAAGCAAAACATCGAGCCCTTAATATGTTCGAACATGATTAAATTTAAGCTATAGCGACCATTGGATGCTACATATTACTATAGAGGGCTTTCTATATATTTTTTGTCATAACTTCTTAGGCATGTCTTTTTTTCCCATTAGCTGTTCTATAATTTGGCATGCAGATTGTAAGCAAATTATATGAAGCCATACGGAATGAGTGAATTAACTGTCATGATAAGAAGCACTGAGGTAGAACATATTTGCTAGGTTCGAGGCCTGCGAATTCTTAGTAAGAGAGAGCATTGAACTGTCAAAATATATAGAAAGAAGATGTGCACAGAAAGAAACATCTCCGGACTTACATGAGATGAATTCTAGAAATCATTTAAATCGGCTCGCATTTGTTTACCTCAGCCTCTGAAACACCCAAAAATAAATGGTGATTTGCCCTGTCAGTTACGAAATGCAAATTTTGTGAAGGAGGTTGGCACATGATTGTTTACAACAAGATAATTATTCGCGAACATCTAATTGGCTGACTTTGCCTCACAAACACTCACAAATCTTCTTACAGTTTTTTACATATTTTGTCACAAAATGGGCAATGCCATGGTAAGTTAAACAAGTTTCACTTTCTCTATATATTGAACTTGGGAGAAAGAAAACAACATCAACTCATCTAGCCCTGCTTATGAGGTAATCGGCATTGGACAATTTGTGAGGATGAGGAGGTCCTTCCGTAGTAAGCGTTGTTATGGTGTGGTGAAAGTTTTAAGGGCTAATTATGGCGCAGAGAGTGACATCTATCTCGAGAAAGAGTGTGGGAGCAATCTTAACTTAAGTATCTGTAGAGTGACATTTATAATGTTTTCATTTTAATGAGAAAAAGGCATGCAAGAAACAAAACTATCCTATTCATGCATGCACATTGCATCATTAAGTGATATCGACTATGAGAGTTATATATATATATATATATATATATATATATATATATATATATATATGTGTGTGTGTGTGTGTGTGTGTGTGTGTGTGTGTGTGTGTGTGTGTGTGTGTGTGTGTTTATGCAAATGTAGTACCTATATGTTGACATGTAGTTTTTATGCAAGCACATTCGGTGAGAAGAACTGACAGAGAGGGTACACAAAATGTAGGACAAACTGAATAAGCATGGAAATGTTGACATACATTTTAATTGGGACCCCCAAAAATAGTCGAAAATCATTCCTCGACAACACCTAACAAGTTATTAAGGCACTATCCTCTCAAAACTCATATCTCTAAAACATGCTTCTATAATATCGAAACCCGAGTATGGTGCGGATTTATTCCTTTACTATCTGACAACATTTGCAAAAACATCTACAAACAGATGCACCAAACCTAGGGCGTAACATATAAGGTCTCTGAGAATAAATATGAAGTCATGCAAGACTTCTTGCAACACGGCATAAGCTTACTAAAGGTGAAAAAAGGAGCATCATCCACAAAATTTTAGAGGAAAACGGTTCTACATTTCACTTTGCAAATTATGGCGAGATGCAATCTATTCACCGACTTGAAAGCAATCAAAACAACAAAACATCTCATGGAGGAAGGATAAGGTAACCATGTAGTCTAAAATCACCTCAGATTTAACCCACACAAACACATAAGCGATTATTCTTGACCTATCATGTGAGAGATAAGATAAGGTATTTATAGACTAAAAATTACTCTGACCTACCATGTGAGATAACAAATAAAGTATGTATCATGTGAGCAATACATGAAAATAATTGTACTCTGATCTATCAGGTGAGAGATAACAGATAAAGTATTTTGCATGTCCTATGGTAGCTCTTACCTGCCGAGCCTCAAGATTGGAAACTACCCTTGCACCAACATAAGGCAAAGCTTTCGATAAAGACATCATCAAGATCCTGAAATGAATGTGGGTTGACAACCTAATCTTTGCCGAAGTCGTCCCCAATGCCTAATATCGATTCTAAAGACAACTCCTTGTACTCTACATTGATTTCTTAAAAGTTTCAATATGTTGTTGACAAAACCAAGGAGAAGACCGAACAAAAGATGAGGATGATCGACTAAAATTGACAGAGGAGGAAAAAGTCCAAAGAAATCGCTAAACAACATGAAGGTTATAAGCATCATAACGCGCACAGAGTACAATTTTAATGATGACAGCAGAAGCCAAGTTAATAGAAGTAATACCTAATGGGAACTGCTAGAAGGCTCTTTACTTCTCTGCCCAAGCTCAATAATTGTCTCATCAGTGTAGGGCTACATTCAACATTCATTTTCATGGAAATCCTGTTGGCCGTGAAATCTCATTGGTTAAGGCATCATAGCAAGAGTCATACAAACATCCTTGAACTAACTGAACTCACTTTTTGTGTGGTATGCTCAAGAAGCTATTCGCTATTGCACAAAAGCGAAATGCAGACAACCCGAATCCTCAACAAAGTAAGCAAACAAAAGAAACCGCTGCAGCACCGATCTCGGGATAGGTGCTCTAAGCGATAAGTTCTCTGTTCCTTAATGTACAAAGAACATTTGCGAAAACTTCTACAAGCAGATGCACGAAACCTAGGGCGTAATATATAAGGCCTACAGAGGAAATATGAAATCTGTGCGTGACTTCTTTGCATCATTGCATAAGCTTAGTAAAGATGAAAAAAGGAGCATCATCCGAGAAAATTTAAGAGGAAAAATGGTTCTACACTTCATCGCAAATTATGGCGGATGTAATCTATTCACCGGTTTGAAAGCAATCAAAACACAAAACATCTCACAAGCAATTTTTAAGGTGCAAAATATGGACAAAGGATAAGGTAACCATGTAGTATAAAAGCACCACAAAGTTAACCCACACAAACACATAAGCGATTAATACTGACCTATCATGTGAGAGATAACAGATAAGGTATTTATAGACTAAATTTTTTTACTCCGACCTACCATGTGAGAGATAACAGATAAAGTACGTATCATGTGAGCAATACATGGAAATAATTTTACTTTGACAAATATGCTGAACAACATGAAGGTTATAAGCAGAATAACGCGTACAGAGTACAATTTTAATCACGACGGCAGAAGCCATGTTAAGAGAAGTAATACCTAATGGGAACAGCTAGAAGGCTCTTTACCCCTCTCTGCCGAAGCTCAATAATTGTCTCATCAGTGTAGGGCTACATTCAACATTCATTTTCATGGAAATCCTGTTGACCATGGATTCTCATTGGTTAAGGCATTATAGCAAGAGTCATACAAACATCCTTGGACCAATTGAACTCATTTTTTGTGTGGTATGCTCATGAGGTACGACAATGGAAGCATTAGATCGAGAGAATTCCTTGGCTTGGGCTTGGGAGGTTGTCAAATGCAGCAATAGCAATTTACTCAATCTGCACAGGTAACAATTAGAACATGGTACTTTGGCAATGGTAAATATGGAGAATTCCGATATACCAATCCTACAACTCACCATAGGGTTGTAAACACCGTAAATAACCCTTGGGTGCAACCATCTTGCAATATTGCCATCAACCCTTATGGCAGAGAGGCTCATCCATTGCTTATTATGGGACTGCAAGAACAACTAATGGATAAGCACTAAAACTCGCTGAGGTACGACAATAGAAGTATTCGATAGATCAATCACATTAAAATCCAATAAACCTAACAACGTCCAAGCATATACAAATCTACTTACAGGCAATATGAACTAAGCAATAATGGATAAGCATTAAAACTCGCTGAGGTACGACAATAGAATTATTCGATAGATCACTCACATTAAAATTCAATAAACCTAACAACTTCCAAGCATATCAAAATCTACCTACAGGCAATTTGAACTAAGCAACAACTGCTAGAGCAGGAACGAAATCGATGAGTAGAATGAACGCATGACTTGGTATATGCGACGACGACAATCGAATGCATGAATACCTATAGCTAATGAGGTGGTCAATCCATCAGTAGATCACCAAAAAAATAGCACACCATGATAAAGCGATATCACCGGCAGATGCGACGACGACAACGATAGGCAGAGGCCAAGGGGTGACCGAGATCTGATCTCGATTGGTGGGTACTTCGCAGATCCCAGAGGTGAACGATAGCAGATGGCAACGCTGTGATGATGGTCATGAGGTCACATCCCGCAAAGGGAGGAGGGACAACGGAGGGGGCGAGGGCGAGGTCGCATCCCTGCAAAGGGAGGAGGGACAACGGAGGGGGCGGCGAAGGTGAGGAGGAGGCGAGCAAGGGTCGTGGCGGTCGGCGTGGGCAAAGGAGAGGAGGAGCGGCGGGTGCATCGGGGGGGTGAACGGGAGTGATGATGGCTGCGAGGTCACATCCCGGGCAAAGGGGAGGAGGGGACGACGGAGGGGGGCACTGAGGGCGAAGGGGAGGAGGCAAGCGGCGAGGGAGAGGCGGCGGAGGAAGGGGAGGAGGAGCAAGTGGGTCGGGGTGGGTCAGGCAGTAAAGCGGGAGGAGGAACGCCAAGCGCTTGGGGCGAACGGGAGGAGGGAGGAGGGCGATGACTACAGAAAGGGAGGAGGAGGGTGGCGCGGAGGTGGCGGTGAAGGGTGGAAGGGGAGGAGGCAAAGGGGAGGAGGGGACGATGGAGGGAGGCACCGAGGGCGAAGGGGAGGAGGCGAGCGGCGAGGGGGAGGCGGCGCTGGCGAAGGGGAAGAGGGAGCAGTGGGGTCAGCGGGGCCGGTGCGAGCAAAGGGGAGGAGGAGCGGCGGCGGGTGTGTCGGGGGCGAACGGGAGGAAGGGAGCGGCGATGAAGGGGAGCTGGCGAAGGGGGCGGCGCGCACGGGAGGAAAGGAATCGAGGCGACGGGAAGAATCGCGAACCTGGCGACGTGGGATGCGCGAGCGCCGTTCCTTTCCACCACGCGTATCAGGCGGAATCGGGCGGCCCGGAGGCAATCGCGTCATGATCCGACGGCCGGTGTTCTGCAGATGACGTGGACATGCGAGGGAGCTGCGATTCTACGGGCTTTAAAAGAAGTAGATAGATATATATAAGAGGTGCTATGAAATTAGTATGGGTTTTGTTTGGTTCCTGGGTGATGGGAGCAATCAGATTAATATGAATCACTAGATAGAAGTTTAACATGTCGCGAATCAGTGGATGCTTTTAGTATTTAGATCATCTCTTCAGTCCACCTATCTGATTGTTTTTTTTTCTTCTGTTTTTTGAGTAGCATGATTGGTAGTTGTTGTTGCTGCTTTTGTTGTGATGCCAGTTTTGTTCAATTCTCAACTTGCCCTTATTTCTTGTAGTATAGTACAACAGAAAGAATCTTGTGCATGATTGCTATAGTCATGTTGGTGCTAAAACAATGACTCAGGTTTGTCTAAAATTAGTCCTGCATGATAGGGACAGGGCAGATGGCAAGCCTTAGAAATTAGTTGTCATGCTGTATGACTACTGCCTTTTCCTGTAGTAGAGATGACATTTTTGTGTTGTCTGATAGTGACCAACTCAATAGTCTTCCACTTGAAGGTCTCAGTTTGCTAAATCTCTTTCGTTCCTCGTTGATTGCCTTTAGGGATGGACGCCTCCATGGTGGACGAATATGCTTCCCAGTCCAAGTTGCTGCAAGAATAATATCAAAAAAAAAAAAAAAACCCAGTATTGGCGAGGCTTGGATCTTCAATTCCAAGAATGTAATGCACTACTGTTGCTATCCAGTTTTGCTGAATTTGAAGGCCCTTACTGTTATTTTGGTGGTCTGCACAAAACACATCCAGGGCAATGGTTTCCATGGGCCAATCAGATCTTTGTCCAACAAAAGGAGAAAATTCCTTTTAAATTCCCACGAATCAAAAAGTGCCTCAAAGTCTGTGGATTTCCCCTGGCCTCCTTTCCCAATTGAAATGAGTGGAGCGTTGGGGACCTGGATTTACATCCAGACTATATTATAACATGGACTCATAATTAGTAGTTAGCTTATACAGTATAAATATCGGCGAATATCACATCCACACAACATATACGTAAACAGTACTTAAATATTATTACAGAATATAGAAAATGACTCTTAAGGCCAAAATTTACAAAACGAGCCGACATACCAAACAGTTCAAGTAGCAGTGAAAGAAATCATAGTAGCATCGGAAAGATGTCAAAAGAGTGTGGCCTCCATGTATTGTTACAGGCAACCGACTCGGGCTAGGACCTAGTTAACGCCGTCTCCATCATCTCTATAGTCGGATGCATAGAAGTATCCATACACCGGTCTTCAGCTTCATAGTCCGAATCCACATGGCTGAGCAACCATGAGTACAAAAGTACTCAATAAGCCCTAACCGCAAATACAATTATATAAATACAAGGCTTCCAAGGGAGGGGTTTTAGGTGGTGATATGCCCTAGAGGCAATCATAGAGATGATTGTATCATGTCTATGTTTATGAGTTATTGAATAAATTTTATTATATTCCTTAAATGAATCATTGGTTATAAAGGTTAACAAGTATGTGACTTGTTGGTGAAGCTCTTTTAACTTAAATAATGTCATTCTAAAAGTATCTCTGGTCGGATGTCACTAGTCGGAATACTAGTGACTTATCCACCAGCACATATATTGATTGATGATCATGTTTCATCGATCATGGATATAAGGATATCGAATCAATAATGTGAACACATGTTAGAGAACATGTGGTTGGATTGACCCACCTTGAGACACTGTTGAGATTGTTATGATTTTATGTGTTGTTAGTTGGTCTCAAGCAATGATGATGTATAATCCTTAGACCTGAGATCAGCATGGATTCCTACATGTCTAATAGTACACTTAGGGGCTGACAAACGCTACTCCGTAACTTGGTAGTTATAAAGGTAGTTTTCGGGTATGTTATGAAACATGCGGAGGAATGTGACTGGTCGGATATGGGATTTGCCCCTCCCAATATAACAGGAGAGATATCTCTGGGCCCCTAGATGTGATCAGATAAAGAAACTGCATGGCCATGCCACTAGTGGTCAAAGTATTCGACCACGTAAAGCTATCCGTCACTTGATCGAGAAAGTATTGAACAGTCCATGGATGGCATAATATCTCACATAGAGTTCAACTAGATATCGTGAGGCAAAGGGAGGATACTCGAGCAGGTCTTTTAGTTTGATCAGATACTTACTAATTGTATGGAGATACGAGCTGGTCGTAGGCTGGTCGAACATGATCACTATCTGGTCGTAAACTAGTCGTAAGGGGTTACGAACTGGTCAAGACTAAATATGAGCTAGTCGTATAGAGATACGAGCTGGTTGTTGGTGATAAGAACCTGATCGTAGATGATATTGCATTAAGGTTCATCCGATATAATTCGTGTGTATTCGGGAATCGTTATGTCCTACTAGGAGCCGCTAATGACTCGTGATCAAAAAGGAATTTCGAGTCACAACTGATTACACATGAACCTACAAGGTCACACACTTAACGGGTTGAAACAAACTTGTTGAATAGGATCTGTCATGGGCACTATATAAGGAGATGCTTGAGGCTATGGGATACATATACGACGGAACGTGAGTTCTACCGAAACCCTAGCCGCCATCTTCTCGAGAGAGCCCTACCATGCGAGTTGGTGCTAGCACACCGGTGTACGGTGTTCCTTCTCCAGACGTGTGGATACCATGGATGCGCTACTGTGGTTGCTGTTGCGCTTGAGGACGATCCACGACTTCGCAAGGAACACGATTGGTTGCTAGAGGAGACGATCGACATCGAGGAACACTGGACGATCGTCTACGACCACTACATCGATGCGCTCTTCATTGGATCAGGTTGCTCCAACTCTTTTTCTGCTACACTGCGCGTCTGGTGGTAACGATCTATGATATCTTGCTTGCATGACGTCCTGGTTTACGTGGTAGAATTTTTGATTTGCCAGCTAATGTAGTCCACTCGTATCCCTTCAGTGGTATCAGAACCATCCTGCATAGTTTTTTTTTATCTAGATCGATCGCATATACTTGATATGTGGCAGTAGTAGATTGGATCTATTACTAGTTTGGTCTGGTAACCCAGATCGCTCCATATGGATGGAACGGTCTAGTGTAAGATCGAGGAGGCCGACTAGAGGGGGGGGTGAATAGATGGTTTTTAAAATCTTTTGGCTAAAACTGAGTTTTATGCGAAATTGTAAATTAGTTCGGTTTTGCACAATTAAAGCCTAAATCAACTAGTCTTTACTAAGGGCACCAACAATATGAGACTATATAAACGATAGCAATTATACACATACAAGTAAGCAATTTAATATAAGGAATGTAAATTGCAATATAGTAAAGCACAAGAAATCAAACCACAATGACACGATGATGTTTTACCGTGGTATTCGAAGACTTGCCGGTCTCCCCTAATCCACATTGAGGTAAGCCCAAACCAATTGGACCAGCTTTACAAATTAAACCAACACCTCCGAGGTAAGTCCAACCACTTGGACCGGTTCCAAACCGAACCAACACCTCGCTCCACTAGGGTTGCTCTTTCCTCCACTTCGGAGATGGCGAGCACCACACCACTCACAAACCGCCGGGCCTTCTCACAAGCTTTTTTGAGAAGATCACCGGACCACGACGCCTCCACGCCATCTAAGTCTCGGCAAACACTAAGAGTAACAAGTCTTAGACTCTCACTTGAACTAATCAAGTGTCTAAGCTCAAGTGGATACACAATCCACTACCTAAGGCAACACATGCACTTAGGGTTTGCCTCTCAAAGCTCACTAAGTGCAACACATGCACAAATGAGTGTAGAGGGCTTGCTCTTTGCTCAAAAGAATGTCTAGGGCACCAACCACTATCCCACAACCGGCCAAGGTGGGTATTTATAGCCCACACACAAAAACTAGCCGTTGGGACAAAGTCTGCTGAAAAATCAGCTCGAGCGGTAGTACCGCCAACTAATGGCTGGTATTACCGCACCTCCGTTGACACACAGCAACGGCTGGAAAACTAGCCGTTGAAAAGGTGGTGCGGTACTACCGCCAACAAACATGCGGTACTACCGCTGAGGCCGGTCGTACCGCTCACGGAGCGCGGTACCACTGTTCACTGGATTTCCAACTCAAGCCGAAAAGACGCTTCTTTGGAAATTACGTACTGCCTAGTAAGAAATGGTACAATGCGGAGCGGTACTACCGCCACGAAAACGCGGTACTACCGCTTGACATGGGACCAAACTTGCCACGTGGATGGCTCAGATGAATTGGGATTTCAGACGATCCGATCGGCACACGGTAGTTCCGCTCAAGAGTGTCAGTACTACCGCAGCGCGGTCGTACCATTTAGTACATGCCGGTACTACCGATGTTCCTGAGAAAACACAGATTGCAATCGCTTCAACTCAATTTGCAAAACACATTTGCCAAATTGATGCGTGATGCAATCAAGGCATGAATGCAAGATTCTCAACAAGTTGCAAAACACATTTACCAACTTTTAGAATCAAAGCTACAACTAAATGGTACATGGACTTAAGATATTTGCAAACTAAAGTCCCATGCTACAAGGATTAACCATGAGCCTCACTATTTGCAAAACACATTTGCAAACAAATAGCATCATGCCAAGATGAGCTAGAGCAAATACAATGAGCTATAAACACATGACTAACTCAAGATACTAGTCAAGACCCCTTGCGGCGCCCCGTGTCATTATCCCAAGGGGTAATCACACTTAGGCATGCGGATTACTATTCGTTTGCTCAGTAGAACACTGCTCCAACGAATAGTAAGCCTTTACCAGAGTTAGCACAACAGAACAATAAGAAAGAAACCGTACCTTTTTATTACAGTAGTAGCCACGCAAGGCTATGTTCTTTATTACAAGTAATTTACAGCTACAAAAGTGAACTACTCCTCCCTTGCCTGCCCTTTAGTACCGGTCGCCTACTCGTCCCACTCATCATATATGGAGTCCATCTCACCCTGCTCCTCGTAGCAAGTACCCTCGTCACCGATGGTCTCATCTCTGTACCTGCGTGTCCTTTGTCCCACTCGGGATAGCTCCCGACCGGACTAGGATCTAACAAAGGAAAATAATAACAAGGTTGAGTATACGAATGTACTCAGCAAGCATTAATAGCAAAATGCACTTTACGACTCATCTCTGTTCTTTACTTCTTTTTCTAGATCATCTCTATTTTTGAAAATAAGTCATTAAAACATTAAGTGACAGATTTTAATTCTGAAAAGACTACTAGTCACTCGGAGAGAAGATAGACCCCTAGCGGTTCCCGTAGACTCCAATCCTGGAGACTGGCATGAATTCATGATTTGTATAGCACTGCACAGGCTTGTACCACTTTTCCCAAAGCTATTCTGTACTTTCTTTAAGCTAGGTCTCCCGCATTTCCTTTGATGCGAGTTCGAGTTCAGAATACAGAACGTTTCCAAGTTATGTGATTAAATCTCCACCCATTATCTTCTGTCGGTGTCCTGAGCGCACCCAGTCCTCTACCGAGTTCCAACAATGTTGGTTGGGCCGATCCCCCCGGTCCCAACACTCCATCGCACGGTAGTATATCGCCCTGGGTCCCCCATTTTTTGGGTTCCTCCCCGTATTACTTACCCAATGTGGAGAGTATAATTACGTAATAGGTAACATTTTTTGCCCGTCGAAACGGAAAAATGGTTGGCACTGAATTTACGGCCTCTGACCGAGTAAGAGTTTTGTTGGTCCTTATATTTTAACCATATGTAAAGGGTCCCACTTCTTGCCTCTCTCTTCCTTGCCTCGGGCCCCCTTTACCAGCCATAAGATTAACCGTGCTTTCACTTCATTTCTCATTTCTCAACTCTTTTCATCGTTTTCATCTTTCTTATCCATTTCATCCTCATTTCAATTTATTCGATTTAATCTTTAGAAATAGTTTTGATGCAAATACATATATAATAGAGCAATGTACTGTTTACATTTAATATAACTATATTCATGTTCAAGAGAGTAGCTTGCCTTCAGAATTGTAGAAAAGATCGTCGCCGTTGAAGTCTGTTTCATCTACTGTGGTCTGCGTCGGTTTGTCTGCTGCAAATACGCGGCAGAGCGAATAATAAATAATTTAAGCAAATACTTAGTGGTACTTTGCGTGCTATTAGAGTACAATAGTTAGTTGAGCATTCTTTTTAGCAGATTAAATAATAACAATTTTTCGGGTTCGTCGCTGTGTTAGCACTCCCTGCTATGGTCATTCTCGTATATCAGTTCTAGGGTTAGAGTTGTCGATATTCACATTTTACGTACGCGAAGAATATACTATACGTGATTGCATCTTAATAGGTCTATCAAATTTTATTCGCACAAAACTAAGTCTATCAAATTTACGTGGGCAATTAAACGATTAACTTGGTTTTATGCCGGTGCTAAATAAATGAACCTAGTTGAATAAATTATCTCTAACGCTCCAAATCACCTATTTACTTAACTTGAGAATTTCTATCGACGACCAACTCAAATATGAAGTTTCAATTTAATTTATACACATTTTTGCCCCTAATTCCTACCGTTCGATTTACTGCTAATATTCTGACGTAGATTAAATAGCCTACCTTACTGGTGATTCAAACGAAGATCGTATTTATACTACTAATTCAATCTATCTACTAATTTGAATTTTAAAACAATTTCTACCAAGTTTTCTTCTATCTTTAATTTTTCTCACCTTCTTCTATTTTCTTTCTCCCATTTTCTACCTTATCTCCACTCGGCCGACATCCCCCAACCGGCTCCTTTCCCCTTCTTCCCCAATCTCCAACTCCTCACCTCACCTCTCTCTCTCTCTCTTCCTAGCACCACCGCCCTGCTCCCTGGCCCTCCTCCGACCGCCGGATCCTGATGCCACCATTGCGCCAGCCCGGTCCTCCGCCGCCTACGCCGCTCGGCCCCGCGTTAGCTCTTGACGGCGCCTCCACCCGTCGGCCGTTTCGGTGCTTGGCGCTGCCGCCGCCGCTGCTTCCACTCCCAGTCCGGCCTCCTCTCGGCTCTCTTGGCGACCAGCTCAACTCGGCCTCCCTTCTGGCTCGGCTTGGCTCGGCACTTGCCTTTTGCCGCTTTCGCCGCCTTGCTTCCCCCGTGGCTCCTAAAACCGCCGCCCCCTCTGGCCTCCGGTCTCCCCGGCGCGGCCAGGAGGCCAGCGTCGGCTCGACTCCCTCTCTGGCTCGTCTCTACCTCCTAGCCTTCCCTGGCTCGGCCCTAAGTTCAACCCGCCGCCTACTGACTTCCCTTCTACACTTGACCTGCTAACTAGTGTTGATTCATTAAGTTGATTTATGTTGTTGCTTACTGAGATTGATTCATTTAATTGATTGTTGGTGGGTTGCTTACTGATGCATGCTATTTCACTATTATGCATGGTATGGTGATGAGATGGACTACTGAAGGCTGGGTTCTGGTGATGCTTGATGGTTGCAGATAGAGGTGGGGGATGGTTCATCCTGGTTCCCTAAGGTACCTCCCTTTCCTCCCTAATCCCTTGCTCTGTGATGTGATGAACTGGGAGCTACATGTTAGTTCTGCTGTGAGATTTTTCTACTTGTGAATGAGGTGTATGTGTAATGCAAACCGAAGGGTAACTGAGGTTACCTTAGGTTGGGATTTGAGGTGGGGGAAAGAGGATGACAAAGGTCTTGGCTTTCTTCTTCTTCTTCTCTCTCTCGCCGGGGTGGCTTGCAAGCTGTGTTGACGGGGGTGCTGAGCTTGCCTTGCTTCACTTGCTGCCTTGTTGCCTTGCTTTCGGCTGTTCTGAGTAATGGAGGGACTGGGTGGTCTGGGGAAGCTTGTGAAGGGCAGTGGCTATTATGGGGGAGATAAGCATGCTGGGGAGAGCCTTCGGCTGGGTTATCCTTTGCCTGTACGGCTGGGTTATCTTCTACCTATGCACTGGCTTATCCCTATCGCTTACATGTGCATTGCCCTAGTTACCACTCTACTGTTCATTTTTACCATGCCCTTATCTCTTTTGATGTTGCTGCTGCCCTCACTGTGAGTTGTTGGGTTACCTGCCCAGAGGTTATTTGGCTAACCATTTTCTAATGTTTTGGTTGCACGAACTGGGGAGGCAGGAAAAGATTGAACGAGATAACAAGGAGAGCTTTGAAGGGATGAATGCAAGAACTGAATTGTAGTTTAATTCGCTCTTGTAAATGTGCTACAGATTAGTTGTAGAATTAATATTGTATCTATTCTCAGTTTATCTTCGACTTACAATTAAGTTGTTAAAATGTAATCAAGGTTGTAACTTTGATATATTTTGAGATATACTGGGATGATGTTATACTGTTATTATAATGCTTCATATTGTCAAATGTGTGAATTGAGAGTTGGATGTCCCACTTGGGATTAAACCTTGTTACGAATTAAAGAATTTTAATTACCACTAATTACTGATTAATATTGATTAGCTTAGTCTAATTGTGAGGGTTCTCACACCACTCTTAATAGTACGGCAACCTATACTAGCAATCCGGTCTCAAACCAAACACCAAGACCGGTAAAAGACTAGGAACATATCCTTAGCCCTAGCTAGTCATACCTTTGCCTTGCACAACCTCTTGAAGCTTGATGACGCACATCCTTACTTCAAGTCTGGGTTCTTGACTAGATAATCATCAACACATGATGATTTCCTTCTTCTTGAACATCATCAACACATGATGATTTCCTCTTCTTCAAGAAACTTGATATGATGCTCATCAACACATGATGACATCCTTTTCTTGAACTTGGTTTGATGATCATCAACACATGATGCTTTTCTTCTCTTTAGGATCTTGATACGCATCAACACATGATGCATCTTTTACTTCAAGCTCTTGACTTGATGACGATCAACTCATGATGTCATCCAAAGTCTTCATTATCATGGAACATAACCTATTTCACCAACTCATGAAAAATGTTAGTTCCACAATATGATTATCATTAATTACCATGACATACCATTAACTCATAATGGTGGGACAAGATACCACAATCTTTCCCTCTTTGGTAATCGATGATAATCACTTCAATTTGCAAATAATTGAATGTAGATTGGTATGAGTATATACGAACTACACAAGTTGCATATACTTAAAGAATATATGAGCATATATGAACTACACAAGTCTCATATACTCATATGAATATATTAACTACACAAGTTATATATACTCAAGGATATGTTTCAAAGTAAAGATCCCAAATATATGTAGACAAAGGAATATGGATCAATACTAATGAAACCACAAAACATAGAGTGAACTCCCCCTAAATGTGTAATGGGAATATATGCACATATTCAAGTTAACCTTTTGGTGGAGTTCATCTTATATTTTGGATTCGAGGAATGCAACAAGATATAAGAATATGATGTCGAATGCATACCTCTTTGATTTTCACCTTTATATCCAAATAAGATTAAGCAATAGGTAATAAATAGAAGTGTTAGTCTCAAAAGTAGATTTGTCATTAATAACCAAAATACTCCATTAACATATAATGGCGGGTCTAGATTCTTCATCTAGGCACTGGACGATAAGATCGATCGGTTTTCGACGGTAGTAGATGGGTTTGCGGGAGGTATGAGTTGAAAGTACCACATGGTCTTCTGCGCCTGTTCCCGACCACATTGCATGATACTCCTATCGGTCGAAATTCCGCAATCGGAGTATGACGCAGTGCGTGGTAGTATCAAGGCAGTAATCAGATTGGTTTGGAATAGGGTTAATATGATTAATCCGATGATTTCTGAGGCTTGGTTACGTGAATAGAGGGAGCACCGTGGTCGTAGCCGCATTATATAGTATTATGTGTTCTTGTTGTCCGATAGAATTGGATTCTATGCATAACTCGTTTTTGTAGGGATTGATGTGAAATAGTATGGCCCATTGTGTATATGATGCATGTATGGATTTCACATAGCCTGCGTGTCATGCTGTGTGATAGTCATCGAGCTACATATTATTGTATAATGATCAGCATACCGATATGTGATGCTTGATATTGTCCTATGTAATTCATTACTAGCTTTTAGGAGTAATTGCTTAGTAGATGATTGCGGTCGGAACTTTCAAGCATGATGGTCGAAGGACAGGAAGCGTGGTGATGAAGATCATCATGATAAGGGTCATACTATTTCACAGTTTAATTTGATTATCTGTGAATGTTTATTCCTGTCATGCTATTAATCATGTTTTATCATTAGATGTTTTAACATGGTAGAATAGCATCCCTCAAGAAAAATTAAGTAAATCGATGCATTTCCAATTGATGCACCTATCACGATTTTGGTCGTTAATTAGTAGGTCTACCAAAGTAGAGTGCCATTGACTATCTTAATAAGATGAGGTGGGTGTCAGACACCCACATGCATAGTGTTAGTTTAACTTGACAAGGCTATGTTGATCTTCGTGTGGGCAATGGAGCAAGAGTTGCTGTATTAGCTATTAACACTTTACTATTAGCTTTACCCTCAGGATTAGTTATGGAACTAAATAATTGTTATTATGTTCCAGTCTTAAACAAAAACATTATTGCTCCTTCTTGTTTAGGAGCAGAAGTTTATGAGTTCAGAATAAAGAACAATTGTTGTTCAATTTATTTTGAAGATATGCTTTATGGCCATGCTCCATTAGTGAATATATTATATGTTTTGAATCTTGAGGATATGCCTGTCTATAACATAAATGCTAAGAGACTTCAATCTAATGATATAAATCACACTTTTATTTGGCATTGTCGTTTAGGTCATATAAATGAGAAGTGCATGATGAAGCTCCATAAAGATGATCTTCTAAACTCATTTGATTTCGAATCATTTGAAACATATGAATCTTGTTTACTTAGCAAGATGACAAAGGCACCCATCACGACCAGAGGTGAGATGGCGAGTGATCTACTGGTCGTAATACATTTAGATGTATGTGGACCAATGAGCACTCCGACCAGAGGTGGTTTTTAGTACTTCATAACTTTTACTGATGACTTCAGTAGATATGACTATGTCTATTTAATGAGGCATAAGTTGGAATCATTTGAAAAGTTCAAAGAATTTCAGAATGAAGAGAATCAACTTGGCAAGACAATCAAATGTCTACGATCTGATCGTGGAGGTGAATATTTGAGCCATGAGTTTGGTGATCATCTAAAGAGATGTGGAATTGTTCCATAGCTTACTCCGCCGGGAACGCCTCAATGGAATGGGGTGTCTGAACAACGGAACCGAACATTGTTGGACATGGTTCGGTCAAAGATGAGCCAATCTGATCTTCCATTGCAATTCTGGGGAAACGCTCTAGAAACAACGGCTTTCACTTTAAATAGGGTTCCATCAAAAACTATAGAGAAGACACCATATGAGATATGGACCGAGAAGAGCCCCGAATTGTCTTTTCCCAGGATATGGGGTTGTGAGGTATATGTCAAACATTTGATGTCTGATACACTCACATCTAAGTCCGATAAGTGCTTTTTTGTGGGGGTATCCTAAGGAAACTAAATGATATTATTTTTATAATCGGGTTGATAACAAAATGTTTGTTGCCTGTAATGGTGTCTTTCTTGGAGAAAGAGGTTCTTTCCAAAGGAATCAGTGGGAGCAAGGTGCAACTCAAAGAAATTCGGGAACTATTTGAAAATATTTTAACTCCTACTGAATCTCTACAGGATGAACAAAATATTGTTGAACCTGTAGATAAGGCATCAGCCCCACGAAGATCTAAGAAGCCACGTCAATTGCCTATAAGGTATGGGCAATATGTTTTATTATTGAATAATGATGAGTCTAAAACTTATGTGAAAGCGATGGTGGACCTAGACTCTGAGTCATGGCATGAAGCCATGAGATCCGAAATAAAGTCCATGAATGATAATCAAGTTTGGAACTTGGTTGATGCACCTGATGGTGTTAAAACCATTGAGTGCATTTGGATTTTTAAGAAAAAAGATAGATATGGATGGAAATGTTCACATTCATAAGACACGAGTGGTTGCGAAGGGTTTCAGACAAATTCAAGGTGTTTGTTATGATGAAATCTTCTCTCCTATCGTGATGCTTAAGTCTATCTGGATCATTCTAGCTATTGTTGCATATTTCGATTATGAGATATGGGAAATGGATGTCAAAATGACTTCCCTAAATGGAAACCTAAGTGAGGATGTGTACATGACACAGCCTGAGGGTTTTGTCGATCCAAAGGAAGCTAGAAAGATATGCAAGCTTCAGAAAATCCATCTATGGACTAGATCAAGCATCTCGGAGTTGGAACATTCATTTTGATGAAGTGGTCAAAGGGTTTGACTTCATCAAGAACGAAGAAGAACCTTGTGTTTACAAGAAGGTTAGTGGGAGCAAGATTGTGTTTCTGATATTGTATGTGGATGACATACTACTGGTCGGAAATGATATTCCTACTTGAATATGTTAAAACTTCATTAAGAAATAGTTTCTCAATGAAAGATTTAGGAGATGCAGCATATATCTTGGGTATAAGGTGTTAGATATGTATATTGTGCAGGGTGTTATTTGCTATTGTTCCAACCTTGTACATGTTATATATTGGCCTTTGGCCCATTGGAATAGATAAGATACTTTATTCTAAACATGGTATCAGAGCCATGGAAACCCTAGCCATAGAAACCCTACCTCTTGACCAACAGCCACCATCGCCACCACTGTAGCCGCCGCCGCCGTCGTCCCCGGGCCAAGCTTCTTCTTCCTCGGATCCGGCCTGTGCGAGCAGCTGAGGCCGTGTGGTGCCGCCGCCCGAGCACCACCTCCACGCCAGCCTCCAGCTCTGGATCCGGTTGTGCGGAGCCTCCAGTGCCGCACCTCGCCGATGCTGCCTCTAGCCACCTCATCCACGCACTTGCAGCTCTCGGTCGTGCGGAGCTTCCAGTGCCACACCTCGCCGACGCCGCCTTCGGCCGCCTCATCCACACGCTCACAGCCCTCTACGCTTGCGTGCACCTCACCGACACTGGCCTTCTCCTCCACTGGCTCGCGCGCCCGAGCTTCACACGTCGGCTCACATGCTCGAGCTTCCATGCCGAACCGAAGCACAGAGCGAAGCTCTGTTTTATTTTGGTTAGGTGGAGTGGCGGCTCTGGCTTCTAGCTCCGGCTCTGGTTTCCTCCTCACCGACTCCACCGATCTACTCGGAGCCGGCGGCTTTTAGCTCTGGCTTCTCCTTGCTCCAGCTTCTCTGGTAAAAAAATAGAGAGAAAACACTAGAGGCTGATATCTTCTACCGGAGGCTCCTTTGCCATCCCGCTCCCCCTAGTTCAATTCGATGGGACTAACTTCCGAGAGTGGGCTGTTCACCTAAGGATCCACATCAACAACCAGCGTCTCTGGGGTCATCTCACTGGTGAGCATCCCTGTTCGCCTCACCCTACACCGCCAGTTCTGCCTGCTCTCTCTGCTGGTGCAGATGAGGCGGTTCAGGAGGCCGCCAATGCTGCACTAGAAGAGGCCTTGGAGCTGTACTAGTCTGAGTTGCACGCCTATGAGCGCTGGTAGGAGGCCGAGGCTCGTGCTGCCATCATCCTTGTGGGTAGCATGCCCATGACCATCTCCATGGATGTGGCAGAGCTGCCGATGACACAGCTTATATGGGAGCGCCTCTGAGCTCACCACCAGTCGACGAGTGATGCCATGTATCTCTCAGTCATGCATCAGGCGCATTCTCTTCAGCAACTCGATGCCACCGTGGATGATTTCTACCAGAAGCTATTTGAGGTGTGGCGCCAGCTCGACTCTCTGGGCCCGGATGTCTACCGGACTTGTCCCTGCTGTGTACGGCTCCGCGTTCACTAGGAGACTCACCATCTCTACGACTTCCTGACACGTCTCTGGCCTGAGTTCAAGACTGTGCGCGCTCAGCTCCTGACTCGCCACCCGCGCTCGAGCTTGGTGGAGGCCCTCATGGGTGTGTGCGCTGAGGAGACTCGTCACCGTGGTATGGCTCGGATGTAGTCTGTCTTGTCTGCTTTAGCACCTGCTCCTTCGCCATTTTCTTAAGCACCGATCGTGATACCTCCCCTAGCTCCTCCGGTGGTTGTTGCTTCTACTGCAGGTCTCCACTGCACCTACTGTCAGTGTGATGGCCACATGTATCAGGATTTCTACAAGCGGAGGAGGGACCAGGGCCGTCGGGGTGTACGTCCCCCAAAGGGCTCTGGAGGTTCCTCTCACTCAGGAGCTGGCCCCTCTCGCCAGGGCTCCTCTGTTGACACCACACAGTAGCTCCTCTCACTGCTTCAGCGCCTTGGTGTCGGCTCGTCCTCAAACTCCTCGGGTTGTGCTCGTTTGGCTCTTGCTTCTCAGCAGTCTTCCTCGCCTCCGCCTCCTCCCTCGTTAGGTATCTTATCTCCGTAGATCTTGGACTTTGGTGCTTCTTTTCACATGACACCAGTTTCTACCCACCTTACTTATGTGCAGTCCATAGATTTTTCTTCCACTGTTTAGACTGTAGATGGTACCTCTCTTCCTGTTACAGGCTGAGGCACTCTTTCCACTTCTTCTTTTTTATGTTCCTGCAGTCTCTCATATTCCTCAGCTTATTATGTAGCTTATGTCGGCTGGTCAGATCACTGATCACGACTGTCGTGTTGTTCTTGACTCTTACTCTTGTTGTGTTCAGGACTGCCGCGCGGGGACTCTACTTGGTACTGGCCCTCAGCGCCATGATTTGTAGCGTTTCTGGGAGCTCGACTGGCTTCATCTTCCTTCCGTTGTCTCCACCAGCCAGTCAGCCACTACCACTACCTCTAGTCTTGCTACGTCCTCCACTACCTCTTTCGCTTAGTGGTACCATCGTCTCGGTCATCTCTGTGGCTCGCGTCTATCATCTTTAGTCGGTCGTGGTGTTCTTGGGTCTATTTCTGGGAACACCTCGTTACATTGTATGGGTTGCAAGCTTGGCAAGCAGCTGCAGCTCCCCTATCCCACTAGTGATTCTATTTCTACTTGTCCTTTTGATCTTGTTCACTCTGATGTTTGGGGTCCGGTTCCCTTCGTTTCGAAAGGGGGTCATCGCTATTATGTGATCTTTATTGATGATTATTCTCGTCATAGTTGGATCTACTTCATGTCTGAGCGCAGCCAGGTTCTCTCTATTTATCAGATGTTCGCCACCATGGTTCGCACTCAGTTTGATTCAGCCATTCGTGTATTTCGTGCCGACTTTGCTGGTGAATATCTCTCTGCTACTTTGCATCACTTTCTTGCTAAGCAGGACACTCTTCCTTAGTACTCTTGTCCTGGTGCTCACGCTCAAAATAGTGTCACTGAGCGTAAGCATTGTCACTTGCTTAAGACCGCTCGCGCTCTCATGCTTGCCTCTTCTGTTCCCCCTCACTTCTGGGCTGAGGTTGTTTCTACTGCTTTTCTCATCAACCTGTAGCCTTCTACTACTCTTCAGGGTTCTACTCCTGTCGAGCGTCTCTTTGGTTGAGCTCCATAGTACAGTCATATTCGTAGTTTTGGCTGTGTCTGTTTCGTCCTTCTTCCACCTCGTGAGCACACTAAGCTGACTGCTCAGTCAATTGAGTGTGTTTTTCTTAGCTACAGTCTTGAGTATAAGGGTTATCGTTGCTATGACCCTATTGCTCATAGGATGAGGATTTCTCGGGATGTCACTTTTGACGAGTCCCGCTCTTACTACCCTCGTTCCCCCACTGTCAACCCAGATTCTATTGCTGAGTTGATCTCCTTTATGATTTTTCCTGACTCTCAGCTTTCCACCACTGTTTCGCCTCATCCTCCATCTACTCTGCCTCTGGCTCCTCCGGCTCTATCTGTTTCGCCTTCGCTAGATTTTCCTTCCTACTCCTTTGCTGAGGCTCCACCTTTTCCCTTGCACTACTCTCGCCGTCCTCGGCCTACTACTTCCTCTCTTGAGCCTCCGTCTCTACTGGGCCCTGTTCCCAGTCCTCTCTCTCCATCCTTGCTGGGTCCAGCTCCGCCTTCTCCTTCCAAATACGATCTTCATGATCGTCACATTGTTAGGCCGTCTGAGTGCTAAGGCTTTGCAGCAGCTGCTCTTTCTGAGCCTACGACCTACCATGAGGCCATTGCTCACCCTGAGTGACAGCTCGCGATGTCTGAGGAGATTGCTGCTTTGGAGCATACTAGCACTTGAGATCTTGTTCCCTTGCCTACATGTGTTACTTCTATCACGTGTAAGTGGGTGTACAAGATCAACACCCGCTCGGATGGTTCCCTTGAGCGCTATAAGGCTCGTCTTGTGGTGCATGGTTTTCAGCAGGAGCATGGTCGTGACTACAATGAGACTTTCGCCCCTATTGCTCACATGACCACTGTCCGCACTCTCCTTGTTGTGGCCTCTGTTCGACAATGGCACATCTCTCAGTTAGATGTTAAGAATGTCTTTCTCAATGGCCAGCTGCGTGAGGAGGTCTACATGTAGCCGCCCCTGGGTATTCTGTCCCTGATGGTATGGTTGTCGCCTTCGTTGTTCTCTCTATGGGCTCAAACAAGCCCCTCGTGCTTGGTTTGACTGCTTCTCCTCTGTTGTCACTGTCGCCGGCTTCTCCGCCAGTGATCACGACCCTGCTATCTTTGTTCACACCGCTCCTCGGGGTCGGACGCTCCTCCTTCTATATGTGGATGCCATGATCATTACTGGAGACGACTCTCAGTACATTGCCTTTGTGAAGGAGCATCTTAGTAAGCAGTTCTTGATATCTGATTTGGGTCCTCTTCGTTACTTCCTTGGGATTGAGATCACTTCTACGCCCGAGGGCTACTATCTCTCCCAGGAGAAGTACATTCAGGATATCCTTACTCACGCTTGTCTCATTGATCAGCGCGTAGTGGATACTCCTTTGGAGCTAGGTGTTCACCTTCGGCCTACTGACGGTGAGCCTCTTGAGGATCCCACTCGCAATCACCATATTATCGGGAGCCTCATCTACCTTGCGATTACTCAACCTGACATTTCTCACCCAGTTCACATCCTAAGTCAGTTTGTCTCTGCTCCCACTAAGCTCCACTATAGTCACATTCTTCATGTTCTTCGATATCTTCGTGGAACCATCACTCGACGTCTTTTCTTTCCTTGCTCCAGTTCTTTACAGCTTCAGACGTACTCTGATGCGACCTGAGCTAGCGATCATTCTAATTGCCGGTCTCTTTCTGCCTATTGTGTTTTCTTTGGTTCCTCCTTGATTGCCTGGAAGATTAAGAAGCAGATTGCAATTTCTCGTTCGAGCGCTAAGGCTGAGTTGAGAGCCATGGCACTGTTGACAGCTGAGATCACATGGCTTCGGTGGCTTCTTGCAGATTTTGGTGTTTCTGTTTCTACACCGACTCTGCTTTTATCAGATAGTACTGGTACGATCAGCATTGCTTGAGATCCCGTGAAGCATGAGCTTACCAAGCACATTAGAGTGGATGCTTCGTACATGCGATCGCAGGTGCAAGACCAAGTTATTGCTCTTTAGTATGTGCTTTCAGAGCTTCAGTTAGCAGATTTCTTCACCATGGCACAGACTCGAGCTCAGCATAACTTCTACCTCTCCAAACTCAGTGTTGTTGATCCATCATGAGTTTGAGGGGAGTGTTAGATATGTATGTTGTGTAGGGTGTTATTTTCTATTGTTCCAACCTTATACATGTTATATATTGGCCTTTGGCCCATTGGAACAAATAAGATGCTTTATTCCAAACATAAGGATCTATAGAGATCGATCTAAGAGGTTAATTAGATTAAGCCAGGATATGTACATAGACAAGATGTTGAAGCGGTTCAACATGCAAGATTGGCACATGGCATTAATTTTAGCAAGAGTCAGTGTCCTATGACCACTGATGAGCGAGACAAAATGAGTAGAATCACATATGCTTCGGCTATAGGATCTATCATGTATGCCATGCTATGTACACGACCAAATGTATCGTATGCTCTAAGTGTTATGAGCAGATATCAGTTGGATCCAAGTGAAGGTCACTGGATAGCAGTCAACAATATCCTTAAGTATTTGATAAGGACTAAGGATGCCTTCCTTGTTTGTAGAGGTGAGAAAGAGCTGGTCGTAAATGGTCACACCGATGCTAGCTTCCAAATTGACAAGGATGATTTCAGATCGCAATCTGGGTTTGTGTTTTATCTTAATGGAGGAGCAGTAAGCTAGAAAAGTTCCAAACAAGGAACTGTTGCCGATTCTACAACAGAGGCTGGGTACATTGCTGCTTCGGAAGCTGTAAAAGAGGTCGTATAGATAAGGAAGTTCATTTGTGAACAGGGTGTGGTTTCTAGTGCTTCCAGTCTAATGGATCTCTATTGTGATAATAGTGGAGCCATTGCACAAGCTAAGGAGCCTAGATCGCATAAAAACTCCAAGCGCATACTTCAGCGATATCACATCATTCATGAGATCATTGAGAGAGGTGATGTGAAGATATCCAAAGTGCACACGAATTTGAATATTTCTGATCCATTGACAAAGCCCCTCACGCAACCTAAGCATGAGGCGCACACAAGAGCAATAGGTATAAGATACCTATATGATTGACTCCAGTGCAAGTGGGAGACTGTTGGTGATATGCCCTAGAGGCAATCATAGAGATTATTGTATCACTGTCGAACCCGGGAGCGAAGGATCCCGAATTCTCTGTGTTCATACACTAGTCCAAGATAGCTAGTGTACACAGTCAAACAAAAGTGATAACACAAACATATCACGCGTTTTATTAATAATAACTCAGAGTTTATTACAAAGGGCCTTAGGCCAAATAAAGTAAAACACAACGGAAGCAAAGCAGAAGTAGTAGGCCACATGACTTGACACAGGCAATTGTCTAGGGGCGTAACCTAAGCGTCTAGGTCCTCACCGTCTTGATAGAGGCCTTCTCCTGAATAAAGATTATTCAGCAAGAGTAAGCACTACTACCATGCTCGTAAGTTACACCCAATATGGAATTATGATGCATGCATAAAGTAAACAAAGGAGATTGGCAGGGTTTATTTGCATAAACAGCGTTTCCAGTTTAAATACTCATATTAATTTCCAAGGCAGTTTAGTTTAATTAAAAATAAATTCTTATTTTAATTCATCAATCTCAAGTGTAGGATGAACTTCCATACACAAATGGTGAAGGACTACCCCCCTTACACCAGGCTTTCTGCCCAACAAACCCATCTGGATGAAATATCCAAAACCATTGAGTTTGAAAATAAAACCAAAACTAATTCGCAAAAGACTTTGCTCAGCATGTCCATGATTGCGGACGCGGCTATTCGAATAGATTAATACTCTACAGAGTTTGTACAGCTTTACCCACAAGAGATAGTTTGCTTAACATGTCGGCCAATACACGCTTCCGAAGGCGTGCGACTAAGCATCTATCACGATGCCTTTACCCTACATTACTTCAACATAATTATGCCCGCTAAGGTTTCGTAATCGTAGGCTTCGCACCAAACGATTACCCCCTCTTGCGCCATTTGGGAATTAACAACAAGTCTTCACGACACCCACATCTTTCTATGACATAACATGGTGAAATAATATAGCTTAATCAGCCAAGTCTGTCCCATTCCAGACTTGTGGTGGTACGAGTTTGGCTTAACAATCCGCAACTTGCAGACCAGTCTTTATATGACTGGGCGACTTCCAAACAACCCCTGAGCCTCAAACATTCACTGATTTGAGCCTGTGCATAAACTTGCACCCACCAACAGTCCAATTTGCCCAAGTCTAAACTAGTTTTATTTTATTTTTCCTTGTTAAAACATTTTTCAATAATCTATGGTAAAGACAATACCATAGCATCATTTGTAAATCAATTTTGCATTTTGGCCAAATTCCCCAAATCAACTTTTTGGTCTAAGCAATTGCTAAGCATAATTCTCTTAATTATTTTACTAAGGTGACAAGGGCATGGCAAACAATATTCAAATTGGCTATACCAAAGGGATTGGAGTAACTAAGCATTTAAACAGGGAATTAAAATAATTGACAAAAATATGCATGCATTAATAATTTAAAAACTGAATTAAATAACTTTAAAATATTGGGAAAAATATTGTTAATGGTATAACTTTCCTTCCTTGAAGTCTTGGAACTCTAAGTCCTCTAAAGGATTTACCTCTCCGGAGTCGTCGAAGTCTAAATGCGAAAATACGATAAATTCAATTGAAATTCAAATAAATTCAAAAAGACAAAACAAACTAACTCCAAATCAAAATATTTTAGTTTAGTTAGCTATATAACGATTTTATACAAATTTAGAAATTTCAATCACCCAATTTGGAGTTTGGATGCAAAATATATGGATTTTAGAAGTTTAAACCCTAAAAACCCTAATTCAGATTTTCATACGAATTAACGAATTATTTTCTTAGTGGAAAATCCAGATTTCGACGTCAGCGCACGGGGTTGGTCACTGACGGGTGGGCCTGTGTTTAATGGACCACGCCCACAACCGGTCAATGGTCCATGATGGACCCGGCGCACCGCACAGTGAACGCAAGGGTGCTGCGCGGCTTGAGAGAGGTGATGTGGCGCCACGTGGGCAGCCACGTAGGCGCTGTCTTTGTGAAAATGCGCACGTGGCGCTGAGGTGGTGGTGATGTGGCTGTGCCATGCGGGCGCGAGGCCGACGAAGCTCTGGTGACCTCCTCGCCGGTGCTACACGCCACGGCGAGGGATGCGGATGTGCGCAAAAGATAGAATAGAGGATGCTGGTCGCGATGCTCACTGGAATTGCGAGGATGCACGGCGGGAAGGTTGTCGGCGACGGGGTTAAGCGGCGGCAGTTTTAGGTCGACGGCGAAGTAGTGGTTCCCGGGGTCCTCCGGCGATGCGGGTGCGTGCACCAGCTTCGCGGCGTTGTGGCGATGCCGACGGTGGCAGAGTCGAGGGCGGAGTGTCGACGGGGGCACTGGAATCATAGATGAACCGGAGTTTAGCCGCCGGCGAAGAACTTCAAAATCCGGGCTCTAGAGACAGATTGGAGGGAGAAGGTTTGGGGCGCTGGGATGAGAAGAGAAGGGCGCACCCGAGGCTCTATTTATAGGGGCGCGGGCGGGGTTGAATCGCCTTGGAGAGCATGAAGGTCACGCGAAGCCGCCGGCGATAATTAGGGGATTCGGGGCAAGCTTAAGGAAGGAGAGCGCCGTGTCGGAGGCGGGAGAATCCAGGGTTTAAATACGCACATCAATTAGGGAGATGCGGCCGGATTCGAACGTGCAAGGAAGGTTTTCGAATCCACGTCAATGGCGGACGCGACGGGAAAGGAAAGGGCGCGCGGGGAAGAAGGAAAGGTAGGAGACGATGCACAGTGACGGCGGTCCCACTTGTCAGCGACGACACTAAATAGGAAAGAATTGAGCGAAGCGATGGTCAAGTGAATTAGATCGAATGGTCATCATTTGGTGGGATGTTCGGACCATCCGAAGATCACAACGAGATCAGATCGTTCGTTGAAGATCCAACGGATGAGATTGGTTTGAGGTTTAAACGCGCGGGGAGGCTGGGTTGGTTGGGCCATGCGCGCGGGGAAAAGACTTGGGCCGAGAGAGTTTCAGCCCAGCGATTGTTTGAGGATTTCTTTTGACTTTCTAATTGATTTAATTCTGATAATTCAAAATAGCTTTGGAAAATAGCAAATAAAATCCAAAAATTATGAGAATATTCACAGAAATTCTCAAAGATATTTTGGACTTAAATAAAATATTTCCAACTATTATTTGGTAATAGATTTTGCAAATAAATTTGTTTAGCTTTAAAATAATTAAGTAGAAGCTTTTAAAATTTCAGAAAATCCACAAAAATAATTAAGTTTTAAATTTCTCTGAAATTTGAAAATTTGGGCTGTTACAATCACGTCTATGTTTATGAGTTATTGAATAAATGTTATTATGTTCCTTGAATGAATCATTGGTTATAAAGATTAACAAGTATGTGACTTGTTGGTGAAGCTCTTTTAACTTATATGATGTCATTCTAAAAGTATCCTTGGTTGGATGTCACTTGTCGGAACATTAGTGACTTATCGACCAACACATGTATTGATTGATGACCATATTTCACCGGTCATGAATATAGGGATATCGAATCAATAATGTGAACACATGTTAGAGAACATGGGGTTGGATTGACCCACCTTGAGACACTGTTGAGATTGTTATGATTTTATGTGTCATCAGTTGGTCTCAAGCAATGATGATGTATAATCCTTAGACCTGATATCAGCATAGATTTCTATATGTCTAATAGTACACTTAGGGGCTGCCAAACGCTGCTCCATAACTTGTGTCACGACCCGGACCCGGGATCAGCCAAAGGCACGACCACACGGTCGGACCCAGGAGGTCCTGAACCCTCTGTGCACAACCGAGCTAGTCCCAAGGACCAACAGCTAGCTCACACAGTTAACAAGAGTGGTAACATCTATCAACGCAACTTTATTAAAATAACAACAGAGTTGATTACAAAAGGGGGCATACAACCAATAAGAACAAAATATAGCGGAAGCAAAAGCGAGAAGGCCACACGACTCGCCACAGGCAGTCGTCTGGAGGTCTCAGCCTAGATGTCCTGGTCTTCAGGGTCCTCGAAGACGTCCTCTCCTGCTCAAACAGGTCAAGCAAGAGTGAGCACAACAATCGTGCTCGCAAGTCACACCCGTCAAGTAACAGATTGAATGCATGCATACAAGGATGTCCCAAAGGAGGTCTTATAGGGTTGTCTTTGCATAAAGCCAAGTTTCTTTCCAATTACATGTACTAAGTTCCAAAGCAGTTATATAATAACTAAAATTCATTTTCTAAATCAATTTTATAGTTGGATAACATTCATCAACAAGTGGTGAAGGACACCCTCCTATCACAAGGCTCCCTGCCCGAACCCATTTGGATAGACATCCAAAACCATTTCAAAGAGGTCTTTTGAAAACAAAACCAACATCTAACTTAGAGCAGCTCTGCCAGCATGTCCTTGACCATGGACACGGCTATCCGAATAGTTTTACACTCTGTAGAGGTGTACAGCTTTACCCACAAGACATGACTTCTCTAGTTTATTTGGCATCCGTCGATACCACCACTCACTACCGTAGGTAAGTGGTCTAGTGCACGTGACAAGGTCTTTACAATGCGCCATTCCACCGCAGTCCCCCCTCGCTAAGGTTTCGCCCCCGACAGATGGAAACCCACCGAGTTCATAGCCCCCTCTTATGCCAGGCGGGAGTAAATAAAAGTAGGTCGTCAAGACAACCACACAACTGGATGAAACAACCATGGTGGAACATTGCAAATTAGTTAGCCAGGTCCCGCCCAAACGAGACATGTGGTTGCACGGTGAGGCATGGCAAAATACACTCGAAGACCGGTCCTTAACTGACTTGGGCGACTTCCACAAAACCTTGGGCATCGATCATAGAAATGACTTGATCCCGTGCATCAACATGCACCCATCCAAACAACCAGTTCGCCCAAGTCCAAATCAATTTTCCTTTTTTGCTTTGCTTTTTAAAAACATTTGCAAACTACCATGACAACCCAATGTCATGGATTAAAACATTTAGACAAACATTGGTCTTTTGGCAGTAAAACTCTCAAATCAAGATTTTGGTCTAAGCTTGACTGAGCAAAGAGTTTTGAAACCTGCTAGTTCATACTAATGTACCAACTAGCTCTTTACTATGGTGACAAGGGGTGATTGAATCAATAATCAAGTTTGGATGTATAAAGGAATTAGGAATAACTATAAAGTTAAAACATGGATTTAAATTACTTGAATTAAAATAAGCATGCAGTAGTAATTTGAAAGAGAACTTAAATAATTTGAGATACTGGGTTCAATATTGTCAAGGGTGTAACTTGCCTTGCTCGAAAGCTTGAGGGTCTTCTTCGCAGAACTCGGGCTCCCCGGAGTTGTCGAAATCTACACGTGAAAACGAAGCAAATCAAATAAAGACCAAATAAACTCCAAACAAACCAAACTAAAAGCAACAGCGAGGAACTAAAAAGCTCAAAGGAGGAGGTCCAATGAGGAGGTCCTGAGGAGGAAGGCCTGAGCAGAGAAAGAAAGTTGGAGAGGGCTAAAGGAGATATAAGAGGGTTGCTCAGGCTTTTATAGCTAGGGGAGAGTCACTGGAGGACTCAGAGGTGCACCCAATCAAAGGTAGGTGCAACAGGACAAGGCACAACCGAGCATGTGAAGGAGAAGATGGGGGCAGGTACTGCAAAAGCAACAACATTTAATGCGACACAACAGCATTAAATATGCGAGGACAATGCATCAGCAGCGACGCGACGAGAGGAAGAAGAAGGTGAGCAGGACTGACAAGTGGGGCTAGTCAAAAGGGAGGTCGCGCGGTCAAAAGGGGAGCTCACGGTCAAAGGGGAGGTCGCAGCCTAAGGGACGTCACGTGACCAAGGGGAGGTCGCGGCAAAATGACAAAAGGGGATGTCGTGACTCCAAGGGGAGGTCACGACTAAAGGACAAAAGGAGAGGTCGCGGCAAAACGACAAAAGGGGGGTTCGTGGTCCAAGGGGTGGTCTTTGCAAAAAGACCAAGACCACCCGGAGGTCTCCACTGAGAGGGAGGTCTGGACAGAGGGAGAGGTCCAAACGCAAGGGAGGTCTGGACCCTCAGATCCAAACAAAGGGAGGTCTTCGACAGAGGGAGAGGTCTAAATGCAAGGGAGGTCTGGACCCTTAGATCCAAATGAAGGGAGGTCTGGACCCTCATATCCAAACGAAGGGAGGTTTGGAGAAGAAAGAACTGGGCTGAGGGGAACACGGAGCGAACATAGAAATGGGAGAACTCCAACAAACTCAAAAGAAACCGAACTTTGGATTAGTTGAAATTTGATTTGGTCATTTAAAGCTCTTTTTAAAATCTCAAGTTAAACTTTGAACTCTCATCAAAACCAAATGGTTCTCTTTATTTAAAAAACTTCAAAAATACTCAGAAAAACCGGGATGTTACAAACCTACCCCCCCTTAAGGGAATCTCGACCCCGAGATTCAGACGTAGGCTAGCAAAGAAGTGGGGATACTCCACTTTGAGATCTTCTTTTCGCTCCCAGGTTGCTTCTTCTTTTGAGTGGTTGCTCCACTGGACCTTGCACGAATGGATGACCCTGCTCCTGGTAACACGCTCTGCGACATTTAGGATCTTGATCGACTACTCGTGACCACTCTGGCCACTTCCCAGACCACTCACGACCACCCTGGTTGCTGCCTAGATCACATGAAACCAACCACGACCACCCATTTTTGAGAAAATCTACCCCTTACATGAAATCACCAGGCATGTCCATAACTGAGGATGCGGATATTCAAATAGATTTACACTCTGCAGAGGTGTACATCTTTACCCACAAGACACGACTTCTCTAGTTGGTTGGACATCTGTCGATGCCCTTGCTCACTATCTTAGGTAAGTAGTCTAGAGCACGTGCCAAGGCCTTTACAAAGCTCTGTCTTGACTCAGTTTTGCTTCGCTAAGGATTCGCTGTTCTGGCCCCCTCTTGCGCCATTTCCAACCCTAAAAGAACTGACTCAAAACATTGCTAATTAGTTGGCCAGGTCCACCCCATCATGAACTTGTGGTTGCACGGTATGGCCTAGGTCAATAGCGTACAGGGTTAAATCTTTAGTTTGCTACTCAGGCGAGATATCCTCATCCTAATGTGCTTTCTGCACCCCCTTTACTGCACGATCACTCGCCCGAGTATAAATCATTTTGGGTTCAACCTGGCCAAATGACCACCCTGGCCATGGCACAACAAATTTTAGCAATAGTGGCCATGCCATAATTTCATATATCAATAAGTCAAGTTTATCATCAAAGAGACATGTGATCGAGAGACGTCGCATATCTAAAGAAGGTCTAAGCAATATACGCACCCATGTTGGTTATCTCAATAAGAATGTCCAACTAAAATTACCCACCTATGGTGGTCCAAAGGTACATGTCAACATGTCGAACACAAGTATTCAAGAAGTCATAACATCAAGCAGGTGATTAGTTAATTCCCAAACCATTTTTATACAAATAGCTATGCATGTTGTTATAAATCGAAGTAATTTTGCAAACTGGGTTCAATATGATCAAAGGTCTACGACTTGCCTTCGACTCCTGGGATGGCCCGCGACCTCCCTGAGGTCCGGGTCATGACAACTTGGTAGTTATAAAGATAGTCTTCAGGTATGCTATGAAACATGTGGAGGAATGTGACTGGTTGGATATGGGATTTGCCCCTCCTAACATAACAGGAGAGATATCTTTGGGCCCCTCGATGTGGTTGGATAAAGAAAGTGCATGGCCATGCCACTAGTGGTCGAAGTACCGTCACTTGATCGAGAAAGTATTGAACAGTCCATGGATGACATAATATCTCACATGGAGTTCAACCAGATATCGTGAGACAAAGGGAGAATACTCGAGCAGGTCTTTTAGTTTGATCAGATACTGACTAGTCGTATGGAGATACGAGCTGGTCATAAGCTAGTCGAACATGATCACTAACTGGTCGCAAACTAGTTGTAAGGGGTTATGAACTAATTGAGACTAAATATGAGCTGATTGTATAGAGATGTGAGCTAATCGTTAGTGATAAGGACCTGATCGTAGATCATATTGCATTAAGGTTCATCCGATATAATTCGTGTGTATTCGAAAATTGTTATGTCCTGCTAGGAGCCGCTAACAACTTGTGATCGGAAAGGAGTTTCCGAGTCACAACCGATTACGCATGAACCTACAGGGTCACACACTTAACGGGTTGGAACAGATATGTTCGGATAGGATCCATCATGGGCACTATATAAGGAGATGCTTGAGGCTATGGGATACATATACGACAGAGCGTGAGTTCCACTGAAACCCTAAACACCATCTTCTCGAGAGAGCACTACCGTGCGAGTTGGTGCTAGCACACTAGCGTGCGGTGTTCCTTCCCCGGACGTGTGGATACCGTGGAGGCGCTACTGCGGTTATTGTTGCGCTTGAGGATGATCCATGACTTCGCAAGGAACGCGATTGGTTGCTGGAGGAGACATTCGACATCGAGGAATGCTGGACGATGGTCTACGACCACTACATCGATGCGCTCTTCGTTGGATCAAGCTACTCCAACTCTTCTTCTGCTGCACTGCGCGTTTGGTGATAACGATCTATGATCTCTTGCTTGCATGGCGTCCTGGTTTACGTGGTAGAATTTTTGAATTGCCAGCTAGTGTAGCCTACTCGTATCCCTTCAGTTTTATGTTTATTTTAGCATGAAGCTAATTTGTTCAAATACTATAGCTATTTCCCAACCCTATTATTTAACATATTTGACTTTAAAACCAAGATTCATATTGTGTAAGCAATTATCATGTCGACCATGTTTACCCAACATGATCACGTTCCCGGCGACCATGCTTTACCAGCATGTCGCAAATCCATCCAATAATGTCGTATAATACCAGCGACCATGCTTTACTAGCATGTCCTGTACACAGCGCCCATGCTTTACTAGCATGTCGCAACCACAACCATCGTGCTTTACCAGCATGCCCAAAATCTGGCAACCATGCTTTAATAGCATGTCGTCGTTCCCAACATATTTTAGTTCAATTTTTAATTTAATAAAACTAACCAGCGGTGGCGAACTTCACATATTTACCCATAACCAGGGGCACAACTATCCGAATAGGTTTAAAAACACTTTGCAGAGGTTATACAACTTTACCTACAAGATACGATCGATTTCATAATGTTGGCCATGATATGCTTCCTTGGGCATGCGACGAAGATGATCATAACAAAACTTTTCCTATCCCTACCTTCGACACTAAACCCGCTCCGTCGGGTTAAACCCCTCGACTACTGAGATAGCTCCCGATTACATGTCACTTCCCGTCATGCCCTTGTTTAAGCAGGACACTTCTATGAGGAACCTGCTGTTGTTGAGGAGTCACGACCTTTCTCGGCTTAATATAATATAAGGTCACGGTTCTTTGCATCGAAGATAAGTAGTGTAATAGGCCAGGTCTATCTCATACTAGACTTGTAGTTGTGCGGCTTAGTATGTGTGAATGGAACACATGATTTGGTCCTTAATTGACTCAGACGAGGCAATCAATCCACCAACTCACTGTGTGCACATAGCACCAATCTCAATCATCTACTCGCTCAATTCTCGACTATTTATAAATCCATTTTCTTGTTTCCAATGGTAACCCATGTCACCATACTACGGTTCAAAAATATCCAAGTTCTCGTTGTAGCAATATTTGTGTCATATTCATATTTAATTACTGAGCAGTATCTAAGCACAACCAATAGTCAGTTCATTTAAATCAATGGGTGTTTTACTCATGTAATAGATATCCTCAAGGTGACGAGGTATATTGGAGTCAATAAACAAGGAAGAGATTCATAATGATAACCAACTTTGGTATAACTAGGCATCAACATTTAACATAGCATTTCATAAAATAATATTAAGCATGCAAGTAATAATTTAAATTGAAATACTTTACATTTGAAATGTAGTTTCAACATTGTCAATGGTAAGGACTTGCCTTGCTTTGAAGGAGAGGGGAGTTTAAACCAAAGTTATTGTCTTCCTATAAGATATTCATGGACTTGACAAGTTAGTTTATGTTTCAATTTTTTTTACCATGATTACTACACAATGTCTCATAACATTTCATTAGATCAAACCTCTCTCTCTACAGGCTAGTCTGATTTCGAGAGCTTCCTCAACATAGGGGTTTGGTTCAAGAAGCACAAGAGCAAATAAACATTAGGCCTCTCCTACCACTACAATCCCCTTGTACTTTATTTTGGTTAATAAATGCTTGTAATTTGGGGGCCAAAGCAGCCCAAAGGAAAACGTGGTTCCATTGGCAATTCTGATAAATTATATCTAAATGCTTGTAATTTGGGTCAAAGCAGTCCCAAGGAAAACGTGGTTCCATTGGCAATTAAGATAATTATATGTCTTGTGGTGTTGCTGCGCTGGAATAATTCTTGACAATGCAATTACATTTTGGTCATAACATTTTGCTCCTACTGGCATGGGTTAAACTTATTATGGCTAAAACAGCTGATGCTTTTCCTACTCCTAATTCACCTTGTAATGTCTGGATAACTGCACAGGTTGCAAAGGTGCTAATCTGTAGGGCATTTTGTAACACTCGGCCCAACATGGAGCCCAGAATGCTATAAACTAACCTAGCTATTAATTTTAACAACAATTAACACTAAATTACAGCAAACATATCAAAGATATCATGGATAATTAATTCAAAGGAAGAATGCCAAAATAATAAACCAAGATCAACGCAAAACCAAACCAATCAAGTCTATTTAATGAATAATCAACTAAGGCTAAGCAATAATGTCTATTCCTAATTATAACTTATCACACTAATAAACTGTCTCATGATCAATAGTTCTTGTAATTAAGTGAATGATGTGATTCCAAGTGTGTGCTAGCCCTTCCCAGGAGCAACGCCGTCAACGGTCACCTAAAAACAACAATAGAGCAAAGGTGAGTCCACGACTCAACAAACACAATAATAAACAATGAGCAATGCTTAATCAACGGTAAACGTATCATCATCAACATTGTTTCTCTTTTCTTCATTCTTATACTCAATCATTCAATTCTCTTTTCACTTTGTGCATCCCTATGCTATATGTTCGCATGCACTTCTTTCGCGTATACCAGTATAGCGTGAGTGAACACTCGTAACAATGTCCACTCTTAAACCCATCCTCCTCAAGGATCGAGCACCGCATCCACTCTTGTGGAGTTGTCATCACCATGATCACCTTCTCATATGTAATGATGTTTATGAATGCACAATTATTCATAGATTCATCATTATTAACATTATCCAACATTCTCATATCCATCAATACGAATAAAATCATGACCATTCACATTGCTTGCAATTAAATAAAGTAAAAGCACAAACAATGTGATGATAATGAGTGGTAAAGAATATAGTGATCAACCAATGAACACTGTCTACCATGCACTTACCTCTTTATCCCTGTGAAGTTGGATAGCGAAACGGCGGCAAAGCACAAGAGACCACACTCTCTGGACAAATAATTCAAAACACATCTCAAAATCATACATTACAACACTGGCACTTTATTCTAACCGTCATCGCACTTCTACGCCAAACCGACCCATTTAACCCAAACTATCGGACGCACTATCCGCTGTCCCAGTATTAAAACACTCTAACGTATTCATCTGAACTTCAATTTCGACCATCCAAGACTTTCTGGAATCCTCATGCAAAACCTACAACTTTCTAGCTATGACGAACATCTGATTCTACCGTTTTCTGCCCCATTTCGTTCCCCGAAGACCATCTCAAAATTTGTCAGGACAGTCCGCTTCATAATTTTATATCTTTAATTCTAAAACTTAAAAATATATGAACGATACCAGTTCTGAAAACTACACAAAATTTCCTAATTTATTCAAATTATCACTATATTTTAATTTTGTCATCTACTATATGAAACTGACTACTTACGCAATGTCTGCCAGTTACGTCTAAAATCTGGACAGCGACATTCTCGAGGCCGTATCTTTTTGTTCATTAGTCCGATTCTAATGATCTAGACTTTCCTGAAAAGCTAACAAGATTATCTAAGTTTTATCTAATTGGACCAACCTATGAATCCGACCTTAAATACCTCCAATTGCCCTGTAATATTCTACATCGCAACTCGACGAACTAGGCTTACCAAAAACTATTCCCCCATTAACCAAATAATCTACAAATTAAGCAACGATTGATCTAGGTCCAATTAAAGGCTGTCAGATCGTTACCCCTAAAAATTGAGTAAATGATCGCCAGAACCCTAAATCTTCCTCCTTCTCTTCCATTCTCCTCCTTTCTTGCTTCTCCCTGGAATCGGCAGCAGCATCCTCTCTCTCTCTCTGTTGCAAACTTGATAAGCACATGCAAAGCAGAAGGCTAAATAACTAGTGGCAAGACTAGCTAGCTGGCTGCACAGTTTGCATGTGCATGCAGCGACTGTGGCGGACTGATGGCAGCCGTGCAGGGCATAGCACCGGCTGCGCAGGCAAGATGCAGGCGGCGCTGGAGAAGCAGGGGCACAGCCAGGAGGCGCACGGGAAAAAGGGCAGGGGCGGCTAGGGTTTTGGGGAGGCCGCCCCCTCCCTGGCTCGTCTTATGGGCTGGCCGGCCCCTTCTTGGACCAAGGAAAACCGTGGTCTTCCGCCCAAGTTCTATCTCCCCTCCAAAAAATCTGGAATTACCTCTTTAATTCTATATAATTTATCTTTTTAGTTCATTTAATTTTTCAAGGTTAAATGGGATGTTACACATTCGTTTTGAGTTTTAATGAGAAAGAATTACGTGACTCAGTTCATTACTGTTCAGACACGTGGAAATGCTGTAAGATCACCTGTGTAAATTCTGCTTGTCTATATATAGATGTCTGAGATAATACCCAAGTAAAGGTGCATCGATATCCCTTGAAGTTGTCCTTGATCATCTGGTTCTCAATATCTAGCAAAATGACATGAACAACCGACAACGTGCTATGTTATTATAAACTGCATTACTCATGTAAAGAAAAGGGCAATAACATAAAGTGTTGAAAAAGCATTAGGCATATTGTGCTGTTCGGTGCATTCTTCATGATTGGTGGATGCAGATTTGACGCAACCTTATTGTTTGATTCCCTTTGTCTCATTGCCTGTGGTGGTATGTATGATCATTAAGACCTTTAAGCTTCCTTTTGTTATTTTTAACTAATTTTTTTTAAGACCACGGTGGCAAGCTGACACAAAAGGAAACAAAATTTGGTGCCATCTGATCAAATGCTTGCTGCTAGGTTGTTATTGAGTCTTGGACTCAATCATTGGACTTGCCGTTGCTACTCCACTGCAAAGCAGCAAAACTCTGTAAGTATTCTCCCTCTTTTTATCTCCCTCAATGGCTGCTACATTTGATGCTCTGATTTTGTGTTTTGAGGGAGGCATCAAAAGCAGCTTCCAAACATCCTCTTTTTTAGATGATCCAGTCTTTTTTTCTTCTTGAATTTGGTGCATTAGCGATGCCAATTTGTCAATGGATTGTGTGAAGAACAAGAACAACTGAGGCTATTGTTTTTGGATTGTTAAGAACAAGTGAAACTACTGTTTGTGGCAGAAACTATATTCAATTATATTGTATCTGAATCTCAATGCATCAAAGTTTTCCATGGGTGACTGTAATTGGAATCACACAAGAATTGAGGTGATATTGATTGAGTAGTGTGCTCTAGGCACTTATAACTGCAGATTATACCTCTTGATGTTCAAGTTAGGGTTCTCATTCTTCATATCTTGTCAGTGGAATCAACTACAAAATATACTCGAGCTTCCCTATGGCATGCTTAACATGTTTATCTTTGTGAAAAATGCAGATTTAGTTTAGCTCAGTAGATTGTGTCCCTCCTGTCAGACATGCAAGTCTCTGAGTCTGCTTTAAAGAAAGAAAATCCATTGGGAATGGACGCAATGCCATCTGAAGAGTACGCTTCGCAGTTATTTCAAGAATTCACCAATGTCCCAAGCATTGAAGGTGCTTGGGTTTTCAAAACCAACAATGGTAGGACTCTGAACTTTTCATCTATACCTTGTTCACAATCAATAATCATCATTAGTTTTTTTTGTCAAAAGCTATATCAAGCTGATATAAAGCGATCCGTGCTTCATAATTGCAGAAGACAAATCCACAGCAATGTTTTCCATTATCCAACCAAACCTACTGGCTAACAACAAGAGGAAATATATTTTGTATTCACATATTATGAGACATGGAAATAACCCTCTGGAGTGTCAATGGTCTCCTTTCCCTATTGAAATGACTGGAGTGTCCGTTGTTGTTCCATCCCCTTCGGGATCGAAGCTTCTTGTGGTGCAGAACAGAGAGAAAGGTTCCCCTACAAAGCTTGAAATTGTCGATCAATCACATGTGGAGAAAGAGATACATGTAGATCAGTCTATTCATGGTCCACTTTATACCGATGAGAGGTAAAAGTACAGCATAATGCTGCATTTTTCAGCTTATTCACCTTTATCTGTATAGTACGACTACTGGGACAAGACAATATTTTGTTGGTACAGGTTTCATGGGATTTCCTGGAACCAAGAAGAGACCTTCATAGCGTACATTGCTGAAGAGTCACCTCAACCAAAACCAGCTTTCAATGGTTCCGGATATAGAAAGGAAGGTTCTTCTGAAGAAGACTGTAATAGCTGGAAAGGACAGGGGGATTGGGAAGAGGACTGGGGTGAAACTTACTCCAAAAAAGGGAGACCTTTGTTGTTTGTTCTTGACATTGCTAGGTCTTTTAGCACCTTCTAATGAAAACAGCAATTCTAGACCCTAGATCCAACAGTATGACTTACTAAAGCAAACATGTATTGTTGTACTTTGGTGTATGCAGTGGAGAAGTACGAGCTGCTAAAGGCATTGCAAAATCATTGAGTGTTGGTCAAGTTGTTTGGGCTCCACCATCTTCAAGTGGCTGTCAAAAGTATTTGGTTTTCGTCGGATGGTTAGAGCACAACGGGTTTCAGAACACTGCTAGAAAACTAGGTATCAAGTACTGTTCTAACAGGCCATGTTCTCTCTATGCAATTCATTGCCCTTTTGAAGAACCGAATGCCGATAATGCATCAGTTAGGTGAGCATCCACCTTTCAAATCATGCTGTAACTAAGAGTTTTTACATAATCTACTTATCACTGTAGTTTTTCCAGTGATGGTAAATCAGACTGTGCTTCAATAGCGATGAACTTAACCCCAAGCATAAGCAGTGCTTTCTTTCCACGGTTCAGGTATGCTTGTATTAGTATTCTTGCACGTTCTTGAAGAGTTTCAAACCATGCTAGACAATGTTTCACTGAATAGATCAAATTATTGCCATCAGTAAGGATGGAAAACTTCTGGTGTTTCTATCTGCCAAACGTGCAGTAGATACTGGAGCACATAATGCAACAGATTCGCTGCATAAAATCAACTGGCATTCTGATTGGAAAATGGATGAACATCTTGATTTCACTGATGTGGTATGTCCATCTATTTATCTCGACTAGTACGGTACTATCTTCTGCACTCTGCAGCATTTAGTTTTTGAATTGTGCCAGGTTCCTATTGTAATGTGCCCTCAAGATGGCTGTTTTCCGGGTCTGTACTGCTCATCCATGCTATCTGATCCCTGGCTTTCTGATCAATGTACAATAATATTAACATCTGCTTGGAGAAGCACTGAAGTGATACTATCAATAGATGTTTTAAGGTAAATAAAAAGTTGCTCGCATATTCCTGTTCTAGAGCTTAAAAGATCACTCTGATATCCTATTTCATTTCCTTCTGCAGTGGGAAAGTAACAAGAATAAGTCCAGAAGATTCAGATTACTCATGGTGTGCTCTTGCAATAAATGGAAATAATGTTCTCTCTGGTACGGAAGTATATTTATGTATATTTTTTTCTTATTTTGAGTATAATAGTTTTTATTTCTTTCCTTATGGTATCTAGCATCAAGTAGTCCCATCGACCCTCCTCAAATTAGGTATGGCCGTCAAGTGTCACGAGAGTATAAAACACGAGGATGGGTGTGGGACGAAGTTACTAGTCCGTTGATGACAGCAAGTAATAAGGTTAGCTGCTGACTGCTCTAAATTTTGAAGTATACATATTTTCTTTGATGCTATTAACGATGCAATTTACTCAAATCATGTGTTATCATTTCTCATGTCATGTTGCTATCTGTTGCAGGTAAAGGCTTTGTTATCGCACCACAAGTTCAGTATACTCAAAATTCCAGTCATTAACCCCTCTGATGACCCCTCTGATGGTATAGTCATGAAAACAAATATTCTGAGCTAGTATATGTTAGTTTATCATTTTTCTCCAGGTAATATTTTTCCTATCCTGTAGGTGGTAAGCTTCCATTTGAGGCCATCTTTGTGTCCTGCAAGGATAGTTCGCAGAAACCAACTGTTGTAATCCTTCATGGTGGCCCACACTCAGTATCTGTATCAAGCTATTCAAAATCGTCAGCGTTTCTTGCTTCACTTGGATTTAACCTGCTTATTGTTAATTATCGGTAAGTTTCTTGAAACTTCTCTGCATTTCTGTTAATGATGCATGTCAATATGTCATCATCTCACTGAAATCTTAAAGAGGTACACCGGGTTTTGGAGAGGAGGCCTTGCAATCACTTCCTGGAAAAGTTGGATCTCAGGTATGTACTCCAATTAAATACTTCTTCTTTGTTCCTCATGAGCCAATCTAATTTCTGATCTGTGTTGATCAGGATGTCCAAGATTGTATTACAACGCTAGATTACGTCATCAAGGAAGGACTGATAGATGCATCTAAAGTAGCTGTTGTTGGGATTTCACATGGTGGATTCTTGACAACTCATTTAATCGGTCAGGTTAGCATCCTAACAGATTTCAGAACCAACAGTTGGTGGCTTGCCACTTCTGTTTCTTGTTCCTAGTGTAATTTGTTATTTGGCTGCAGGCTTCAGATAGATTTGCCGTGGCAGCTGCTCGAAATCCTGTCTGCAGCCTGTCACTGATGATTGGCACCACTGACATCCCAGATTGGTGTTACACAGTGGCATGTGGAACTGAAGGGAAACAACATGCCTCTGAATCCCCCTCACTTGATCATCTTCGCCTCTTCTATCAGAAATCGCCAATTGCCCATATTTCAAAAGTATGTTTTTCCTGCCTCATTGATCAGGTTAATTATCGTCATTTTATATCATGTGATGAACTGGAGTAACCAAATAATTAGTTACTAAAAATACTCTTAGAACAACAGTACGTAGCATCTTACGATCAACACTCATCACTGGATGGTTCATGAAACTTTGCTGATTCTTCAGGTGAAAGCGCCCCTACTTATGCTTCTTGGAGGCGCAGATCTTCGGGTACCCATTTCTAATGGCCTACAGGTACATCAATAGCTGTTGAGATTAGCCTCAGCTGTTTTAACTCGTCACAGAAATAATTCGTAACAGATCTAACAAGTCTATAATTTCCCAGTGATCACATGTTTCACGCTGCTGTGAAAAATATTTTTAGCAAGTTACCAAGTGCTGAAATTCACCACCCTTGGCTATCAAATATCAATTTATTTCTGCATAGCTTGCCTCATTTGAGATCTGCTTATGTCCAATACTTATATTCTGATGATTTCAGTACGCGAGAGCCCTGAGGGAAAGGGGTGGCGAGGTCAAAATTATGTTGTTCCCAGAGGACATACATGAAATCAACATGTAAGCCAATGACTAAACTGATCATTTCAGTTCATCTGCCTCCCATTATAGGATGCGTTTACTTCATCGTTTCACTTCGGAATCCATGGTTTGGATTTGGTTCTCTGCAGACCGCGATCGGATTTCGAGAGCTTCCTCAACATTGGAGTATGGTTCAAGAAGCATCTGAAATAGATCCAAGAGGCAGCAGCATGATGCATTAGGCAGCAACAAGCGGTTCATTTGGTCGAATAAATGCAGGAGTCCCATTCAAGAAGGATCTGAAATAGATCAGAGGCAGCAGCAAGCACGATGTATGAAGCAACGAGGGGTTGTTTTACTGTTCTGTATGCTCTCTCTAATGTAATCGCTACGTAATATTATTTACACTTGGTTTGTTGGAATTTATTGTGTTTGATGGTAGACAGAAAAAATACGTATGGTGACGTTATTTGTTTTACTGTTCCGTATAAACGACACGTAATATTACTGTCGCTTGTCCTATTAGAATTTACATAAACAACCTAGCCCATCCTTTGGGCCTAGAATGCTACCATTACGTTATAATCATCACAAACTTTGCGCAGCTAATTTAATAACTACACATATTACAACAAAAGTGGTTATCTAGAGAAATCGGTTTGCAGTAATGACAGCATGTGACGTGGATGTGCTATTCTCCTTTCCCGATGCATGCCATCATAGTCGTTCACCTAAACACCAAAATAAACAAGGGTGAGTCCGAAGACTCAGCAAGCAAACAATAGAAACGATAAACTCTTGTCGGACCTCAATTTTAGAGCTTGGGATCTACTGTGTGCAACATGTCATTCCCGGTATCAATAGCTGACACCCACAGTTACATCGTCGGTTCATTCACCCAACTACGACATCTCAAGCAAACACATAGTTTGGTACACCCTTACGTCCACTATTGGACGGAAAAAGGATATCAGGGGAGGTCTTGAAGAGGTTCTGGGAGAGTTCTAGAGTAAACCCGAGGAGGTCCAGGAGTGATCTTGAAGAGGTCCTGGAGTGATCCTTTCGCTGGTCACTGTTCCTTTCGAGTACTGTTCTTGGAGTGGTCTTGAGTAGTCAAAGGGGGTCCTACGGGAACACTGTAGAGTCGTCTGGAGGAGGTCCTGAGGTGTACTGGGAAGACGTCCTGGGGAGGTCTTGAAGAGGTCATGAGGATATGACAGCAACAGAGGTACAGGAGGTCCTGAGGAGTTCCGGAGGAGGAGGTCCTAAAGATACGACAAAAAGGGTGGAGGAGGTCCTGAGAAGAAGGACCTGAGGAGGTCCGGTAATCAAGGGAGGTACTGAGGATGTTGAAGGGGTCCTGAGGGGAGGACCTGAGGTGGTCGAGAGAGGTCCTACGGAAATCCTATAGCTCATAGGGAGGTCCTAGGAGGTCTTAAGGAGATCCTGGAGGTCCTGAGGAGGTTCTAGACCCACTAGAGCTAGTTATAATTCCTACGAGGGTGGTTGTGAGACATGTGGTAGTGGTCCTGTGTTGGCTAAGGGTGATCGAGGGTTATCTGGTAAAGGCCCTCGACTAGCTAAGGGAGATCCTAGGTTACTTAGTAGCGGCTCTAGACCATCAAAAAGGGTGGTCGTAGTACATCCACTTAGAGTCGGTAAACACACTGATCGTGAACTTCGCTCAATGTAAATGATACTCAAAATGAACAGTGCAAGCCCATAATATATTACATAAATATCCGGCCATGCGGCCTACTGTTTTACAAAAGCGCCACTTAGGCGAGAGCTTAACAAAAGCCAAAACTATAGAGTAGAAAGCAAGTGCGGAAGTAAAACAAGTTGCAGTGGATCCATTCACTCTGCCCACAGGCAAGCGACTGGAGGTCCCGGCCTAAGCTTCATTATCATCACCGCCGTTTGGTTCATCCTCCGTGAAGTACTAGTAGGGGTCTTGGTCATTTGGGTCTGAAAAGATTATATTGGCAGAGCCTGAGTATACAACCGTACTCGCGAGCCAACCCACAATGTAGTTCTTGTAGATGCAGGGCTAACCAAGGGAGGTCACGAGTTCTTTTATTTGCACAAGGCCAAGTTTGAATTAGACTTAATAAAAAATCCTGAGACTTCGCATTTTTGCAAAAGGGGTTTTGTAAATGAGTTTTCATTTTACAAATACTAGTGGAGGTCCCACCTCCTATACCATTGAGTGGCTCCATCCACCCAATGCTCTGCTATTCCAGATTTACCATCGGTCCCCACTGTGCCTTTCTTAAATCCCTGGGGTCCCACCCCATCTTTCTTTTCCAGCACAAATGGTTTTATAAAAACGAAAGCTATATCAAGCAAGTTCTCAGCACCGCTCTTGACCGTGAGCACGGCTAGCATGATAGTTTTCTTACTCTGCAGAGTTCGCACACTTTACCCACAAGAGGTAATCGCCTTGATATATTCACACGTTTCCTTGGACATGCGTATCAAGGGGAGATTACCATAAGGCTTTTACAATGCTCATTCCTCGACGCAGCCCCTCCCGCTAAGGTTTCCACCGCCCGGTGCCAAGCACTTCCAGGAGGCCCCCTCTTGCGCCATGTGGTTTCACTGTGGCTCCCTTTCCCCTTTACCCACGCCACATTCCTCTGATGGTGAGACCACACCGAGATTAGCAAATTAGTTGGCCAGGTCGTATCCATTATAGACTTGTGGTTGCACATCCACATACCATCATCTTCTCGTGCCCCCAGCATCAGCCATTCTTTCCAACCGCTCCAGTCGAAAGCAGTTTTTCAGATTTTGTTGTTTTTGGAAAATAATCATTTACTTCAACATACCAGCCAGGCTCCTAGCCTCAATTGCCCCAAATCATTTTCCAAAGTTTTTAAGGATTGTGGTCGGGCAATTTATGCCCGCATGACATTGTATCTAAGCAAGGCTAAGCATGACACTTAGATATCGACTTAGTAACTAGTATGTAATCCATTAAGTCTAGGGTGACAAAGGATAGTGTCCAAGTTCAAGGATTGGAAGTTTATACACAAGTATTTGTTAAGGCATTAACTATGACCTAGACCAATTTAGTTTGATAAAACATAGCAATGCAGTTTCATAATTTAAAGCAACATAATTTGCAAAAGGCAGGTGCAACATAATCAAAGGATTGACTCGCCTTGTTCGGAGTGCTGCTAGTCGGGATCCTATTCAACGAACGGTTCTTTAGTCACCTCGGCTTCTATAATCGCAAAACAACCGACAAGGCAAATAAGCATATATCCAAACTCAAATTGTTTTCAAATATGCAAAGAACTCCAAATAATGCAAACTCGTAGACTAGAAATGTGAGACCAGCATAGTTGAACATTCAGTGGTCGACGGATCTGTGGTGGTCATAGGAGTTACTGTGTTTCTAGAAAGATACGACAGGGAGGTCGTGGAAGTACTATGACTTGGGGTGGTCCTGGTGGTGCTATGACCAAGGGAGGTCCTGGAATTACTATACCAGGGGAGGTCCTGGAATTCCTGTAGCCAAGAGAGGTCCTGGATTCACTATAGCTAGGGTGGTCTTTGCAAAAAGACCAGGAGGGTGGTCTTTGAAAAAAGAACGAGAGGGAGATCTAACGAGGGGGAGGTCTGGACCGTTAAATCTAAACGAAGAGTGGTCTGGACAATTAGATCTAAACGAAGGGAGGTCTGGACCGTTAGATCCGAACGAAGAGAGGTCTGGACCATTAGATTTAAACGAAGAGAGGTCTGGAACGTTAGATCTAAGCGAAGAGAGGTCTGGACCGTTAGATCCAAACAAAAGGAGGTCTGGACCGTTCGATCTAAACGAAGAGATGTCTGGAACGTTAGATCTAAGCGAAGAGAGGTCTAGACCCTTAGATCTAAGCGATGGAAGGTCTGGTCCCTTAGATCTAAGCGAGGGGATGTCTGGACCTTTAAGATGAACGCAAAGGAGGTCCTGATGGTTAAGATAAACGCCAAGGAGATACCGACGGTCAAGATGAAATGCAAAGGAGGTCCTGACGGTTAAGAAGGAACCAAAGGAGGTCCTGACAGTCGATATGAACGCAAAAGAGGTCCTGGAGATACCAGGACCAGGGAAGGTCCTATGAGTGTTGCGACTAGGGGAGGTCGTGTGAGCGTTACGACCCGGGGAGGTCGTGAAGGTGCTATGGCCTGGGAGGTCATGGAGGCGCTATGTCCGGGGGAGGTCTTTACGGTAAGACCAAGAGGGTGGTCTTTGCAAAAGACCAAGAAGGTGGCCTTTGCAAAAGAGGAAGGTTACGATTAAGAGGGTGGTCTTTGTAAAATGGGAGGTCACGACTAAGAGGGCGGTCTTGGGAATGCTAACCGCGTGTAGTCGAATGAGAGAAGTGTTCAACTACATAGCAGAGGTCGAAAGAAGCAAGGATTCGACTGTATTGATGCAATCGAATGAACCAGCGGAAAAGCCAAAGGAAGAACCGGAGAACATTAGAGGGAGAAACAAGGTAGCTCGAACTAGGAATAGTTTCTGTCCCCTAGGAACTTACCAGTATGGAATCTGGGGAATGGTTAGCCGAAGCTGAGCTGGCGATGGTGGATCACAGCAATGGAAGAAGCTCCGTGCTGCAAGTAGCTTGAGGGAATGGAGGGTGGTCTTCGGTCTTCAAGGTTGCTCTCTGGAAGCTAGTGATTGGCCTACTCGGATGTCTTGGAATGTCCTGGTCGGAGGTGAAAGGAGAGTGGTCTCCAAGGCGATGGTTGCCTGCGGCAAGGTGGTGGTTGTGAGGGCGCTCAACAGGGACGAGTGCTTGAGCTTGACTGGAGCTCGAGCTCTCTTGGAGGAAGAAGAGAATGGGATTAGCCCTAGAATGGCTAAGAAAAGCAACAAGGAGGCAACAAGGACTTGGGCAAACATATATATAGGCACAACTTGTCCAGGGGGAGTGGTCGGAGTGGTTGGGGCTATTGTTGGAGTGGTTGCACAGTGTAGTTGAGGGACATCTTAGGTGATGGCTATTAATGGCCGATGGAAAGCTCCACGCCGTGACTCTGCCTTGGCACACGTTGTGCACGAGTGGAAGTCATGGCTGCCTAGTTGGACCACTGCAGGTCAGATGCACAGGAAAAGTGGGAGGTATGGGAGCAAGGGAGCCGGATCAGACACTGGGTGATCAACCCTTTAACCAAAGGATATAGGGAATGAAGGAAGGAAAATTAAAAAGACAAAATGACAGGATGGCAGGATGGCAGATAAAATCATGAGAGCAGAAAAGATGCAAAAAGTCCTTAAGTAAATCTCAAAGATGCAAGCAAATGCACGATAATAGTCATTATCCAAAAAAATTTAAAAATCCCTCATTTTTACAATTATGAATTTTTGGGCTGTTACAAACCCTACCCCTCTTAAAAGAATCTCGACCCCGAGATTTAGTTAAGGTTACAATTTCCCTAAAAGATCTGATCAATAAAGCTATAGGCACCATTGATCGAGGACTGGTCATAAGAGAGGAGGTCCTATGACTAAGGGGCTGGTCGTGGGAGGTCTTGTGACCAAAAGTGGTCACAGGAGGTCTTACGACCAAGGGAGGTCGTAAGAATTACAGTGGTCACAAAAGACTTTTGAGATCGCCAAGGTTCTTCTACCTCCAACCCGAGATGTAGACATCCGAAGAAGACGAGGTCTATCAGGTCCTTATCAGTTATCAAACAGTTGGGGGTATTTAGCTTTTAGCAAATCTTCACACTCCCAAGTAGCTTCGCCTTCGGTGTGGTTGCTATCTAACCTTACACAAGCAATATGTCTGGTTCCTTGTCTGCTTCTCAGCTACCTCTAAGATTTCCACTGGATGTTCGGCGTACACCAAATCCTTGCCTAGTTCAATGTCCTCTAATCGAGTTTGCTCTTCAGGCACACAGATGCATTTCTTGAGCTGTGATACGTGGAAAATGTTGTGTATGTTGGACAACTGCCTGGGCAGCTCCAGTTGATAAGCCACTTTTCCCATCTTGGCGACAATCTGATATGGTCCTATATATCTCGGTGCCAGCTTTCCTTTGACCTTGAACCTCCTGGTTCCCCTGAGAGGAGAGACCTTTCGGTAGACAAAGTCTCCTACGTTGAACTCCAACTCTTTGCGACGACAGTCGGCGCAGCTCTTCTGTCTTGATTGTACTGCTAGTAGGCGATCTCTAATAAGACGTACCTTGTCTTCAGTCTCCTTTAAGCAATTTGGTCTGAAAAGGTAAACTTCCCGAGCTTCTGACCACAATAGAGCTGTTCAGCATTGTCTTCCATAAAGGGCTTCAAAGGGGGGACATCTTCAGGTTGGACTGGTAGCTATTGTTGTAGGCAAATTCAGCATATGACAAACACTTCTCCTAGTTAGCGGCAAACTCTATTGCACAAGCTCTAAGCATGTCTTTAAGGACCTAGTTCACCATTTCAGTTTGACCATCGGTCTGAGGGTGGTATGCTATGCTGAAGGCCAGATAAGTGCCCAAGGCCTCATGAAGGCTATCCCAGAAATGGGAGGTGAACTTGGAACCTCTATCTGAGACAATTCGCTTAGGCACACCATACAAAATGACTATCCGAGCCATGTACACTCTGCTAGCTTATCACCTTTATAGGTGGTCTTAACTGGTATGAAATGGGCAGTCTTAGTTAACCTATCAACTATGACCCAGACCGAATCATGCCCTGACCTGGTCTTGGGCAGACTAGTGACAAAATCCATGTTGATCTCTTTCCATTTCCATTCAGGTACTTGTAGGGGCTGCAACAGGCCGGCAGGCTTCTGGTGTTCGGCCTTGATCCGTTGGCACACATCACAGCGTGCTACGTACTCTACAATGTCCCTCTTTATTCGTGGCCACTAGTATCGTTGCTTCAAGTCTTGGTACATTTTGGTGCCTCCCGGATGAATAGAGTATGCTGATTCATGAGCCTCTTTGAGGATCAACTCTTTCAGATCCTGCTGATGGGGCACAAAAAGGCGCTTCCCATAATGTAGGATGCTCTGATCATCCTTCATCATTTTGGAGGCCTTTCCTTGCTCCATAAGTTGTCGAGCCTTTTTGTGCCTGAGTTCCCTACTTGTGTAGCTTTGATTCTTTCCTCCAAGGTCGAGTGGACTTCCAATGCAGAGAGACTTCCTTGTGGTACTATTTCTAGATTGAGCTTCTCAAGTTCTTCAGTTAGGGAAGGCTGCCACTTATGAGTCCCAATGTGGTTGCAATATGACTTCCTGCTTAGTGCATCATCCACCACATTGGCCTTGCGTGATAGTGGAGATCCAAATCATAGTCCTTGATGAGCTCCAGCCATCTTCGCTGCCTTAGGTTAAGATCTGGCTAGGTGAATATGTATTTGAGGCTCTTATGATCCATGTATATGTTGCAATGGTTTCCAATGAGGTAGTGGCGCCATATCTTCAAGGCATGTACTACTGACGCCAACTCCAGGTCATGAGTAGGATAGTTCTCTTCATGTGGTCGAAGCTGTCGAGATGCATAAGCTATCACCTTCTTGTCTTGCATCAGCACACTTCCTAGGCCTTGACGAGAGGCATCACAATATACCTCAAAGTCCTTATGGATATCAGGGAGGACCAAAACCGGGGCAGAGGTCAAGTGAGTTTTTAATGCTTGAAAACTCTTCTCACACCCTTCGGTCCATTCGAATTTTCTTTCTTTCTTCAGTAGTTGGGTGAGAGGTCGGGCAATTTTGGAGAATCCCTCAATGAATCAGCAGTAGTATCCCACCAATCCGAGGAAGCTCCGAACCTCAGTCACTGAGGTAGGTGATTGCCACTCAAGGATAGCTTCCACCTTGGTTGGATCCATGGCCACTCCATTGGCAGATATGACATGGCCCAATAAACTAACATCGGATAGCCAGAACTCGCACTTACTGTACTTGGCATATAGTTGGTGCTCCCTGAGGGTATCTAGCACCAATCTCAGATGTTGTGCGTGCTCTTCGGCATCCTTGGAGTAGACCAAAATGTCATCAATGAAGACTACTACAAATCTGTCTAAGTACTCCATGAACACCTTGTTCAGTAAATTCATGAAATAGGCTGGAGCATTAGTTAGTCCGAATGGCATAACAGTGAACTCATAGAGGCCATATCAGGTAGAGAAGGCTATCTTGGGGATGTCTTCAGACCTAATCTTCAACTGGTGGTACCCTGAACGCAGATCTATCTTGGAAAACTTGGTTACCCCCTTGAGCTGATCGAACAAGTCATTAATCCTGGGCAATGGGTACTTATTCTTGATAGTCACTTCGTTCAGAGGCCGATAATCTACACACATCCTCATGCTGCCATCCTTCTTCTTCATGAATAGCACTGGAGATCCCCATGGAGATGAGCTCGGTCTAACAAACCCTTTGTCCTACTGCTCACGAATTTGCTTCTTCAGCTCTTCAAGTTCATTCACCGGCATCCTATAGGGCCTCTTGGATATAGGTGCTATCCCAGGCATTAGCTCTATGATGAACTCTATGTCACGATCTGGTGGTCCTCCTGGCAATTCTTCCGGGAAGACGTCCGGGTAGTTTTGTACCATTGGCATTCCTTCTAAAGGGACACCTATGGCATAGCAGACTACCCTTTTCCATTGGAATGGGTGGTCCATCTTGACTACGACCACCATGCTAGGTCCTTTGGTAAGGCTCACTGTCCTATTGGTGCAGTCTATTACCCCTTGATACCTGGCTAGCCAATCCATTCCGAGGATGACGTCCAGGGTCTGGGCTTCTAGCACCATTAAGTCTGCTGGAAATATTATCTCCTCAAACTGAATTTCCACCCCAAGGCTTACTAACTTGGCCCATAATAGTCCCCCAGGTGAGCTAAGCTCTAAAGGTCTCTTAAGAACAAAGGTTGGCAATTGCCAACGATCCACAAATCTGCGGAAAATGAAGGAATGTGATGCGCCAGAATCAAAGAGAACACGAGCTGGTGAGGAGTTAACTAAGAACGTACCCATCTATGCCTCCTGTGCTCCCTCTGTGGTGGTGTGGTTTACTCGACCTTGACCTGGTGATGAAGTGGTTCTGGTTGCTGGGGCAGTCACAGGCCTTCCTCTTGTTGTTGTCCTAAGGGTGTGCGGCACTCGGGCTGGGGTACTCCCCACGTTAAACTTCACAGGGATGAAGGTCTTGCGTGGGCAGTTGCGGGTGAAGTGCCCAGGTTCATTGCAATTGAAACACAAGTGGCCGGCAGACTGTGTGCTAGTCTGTTGAGATTGGCTTGGTCGGAATGGGGTGGTATATGTGGCACTACCAGGCCGACTTGTTGGAGCTGATGGCCATGGCAGAGTGGTAGGTCAGGAGCCACTGCCGGAAGGTGCACCATAGGATGGTTGAGCACTAAACGACAGGCCCGTGAAGTGCCCATCTTTCGCTTACGAGTGGCTTCAAATGTCTTGCACTCATTCTCTAGGAGCAGTGCCTTGTCGATCAATTGTTGAAAATCTTGAAAGTCATGTACTATCAACTGCACTCTCAGACCATCACACAGCCCTTCTCTGAAACGATCTATCTTCTCTTCCTCCTCTGTGATATCACTCTATGCATAGCGAGCCAGCGATTGAACTTGGTGAGGTACTCAGTAACTGAAGAGTTTCCTTGCTTCAAGGCCCTAAACTTGTTTCTCTTCATGCGTATGACACTAGCGGGTATGAAATTGCTCCTGAAAGCTTCCTGAAACTCAGCCTACCCTACTTCTGCTGTAACTCCTTCATTATCAGTCACATGTTCTTCTTCGACTCTGGCAGCCATGTAGTTGTCCCACGAGTCAGCTGCTGGTCCCGAGAGTTGGTGTGTTGCATACACCACTTTGTCTTCCTCTCAGCAACGAGCTAGTGTCAACTTTTTCTCCATAGTTTGCATAAAGCCAAGTTTATTTCAATTACAAGTACTAAGTTCAAGGCAATTACAATAAGTAAAGTTCATTTTGCAAATCTCAGTGTTTAGTTGGATAACATTCATCACAAGTGGTGAAGGATACACTCCTGTCACAAGGCTTCCTGCCCAACCCATTTGGATAGAAATCCAAAAACCATTTTCACAAGTCTTTTGAAAACAAAACCAACATCTAACTTTGAGCAGTTTTGCTAGCATGTCCATAACCGCGGACACGGCTATTCGAATAGTTTTACACTCTGCAGAGGTGTGCAACTTTACCCACAAGACACATTTTCTCTAGTTTGTTTGGCACCCGACTGTACCACCACTCACTGCTGAAGGTAAGTGGTCTAGAGCACGTGACAAGGCCTTTACAATGCATCATTTCACCGCAGTCCATCCACTCTAAGGTTTCACCCTTCCCCAGGGTCCCCATTATAGGCTTAGCAAGATACGACTCAAAGACCGGTCCTTAACCGACCCAGGCGGCCACCACAAACCCTGGAGCATCGGATCACACGACCTCCATACATAGACTTGCACCAACCAAACAACCAATGCCGCCCAAGTCCAAATCCATTTTCCATTTCTTTGCTTTTCAAACCTCCATGACACACCAATGCCATGGTCATTTGTAAACCCCCATGACACACCAATGCCATGGTTCAAATCATTTAGACAAGTGATAGGTTTGGTCAAAACTTTCCAAATCAAGATTCTTTATCTATGCATGACTAAGCTTTACTTTGTAAAAGGGTCCTGGTCCACATTATTGCGTAAAACCAGGTTTTGCCTAGGGTGACAATATGTTCGGTTTAGGATCAACAGAGGTCATACAAAGGAATTAGGCATAACTATGAATTTAAAGACAGGTATTGAAATAACTTAGTAAAGTAAGCATGCATTAACATTTAAAATGCAACATATATAGGGTGAAATAATGGGTGCAATATGATCAAGAGTGTAACTTGCCTCCTGCCCGAAAGCTTTACAGGTCTTCCCCTTCACAAAGGTCAGGCTCTCCAGCGACGTCGAGGTCTACACGTTAAAATAGCGCCAATCAAACCAAAGCCAAGTAAAAACCAATAGAACTCCAAAGGAACATAAAACTAGAGCCAACAGAGAGGTTTGATGGTCAGGAGGATATCCAAAGAGCTGACTAGAGGAGGTCCAACGGCTTGGGAGAGGATCCCGAGAGCTAGCCAAATGAGGCTCAATGGTTAGAGGGAGGTCCAGAGAGCAAACTGAGTGAGCCAAGAGCTAAAATGAAGAAAAGGGCAAAGGAAGAGTGCTGGCCCAAGCTTATATTGCCAGAGCTGCTGGTGTTGGAAATATGCCCTAGAGGCAATCATAGTGATGATTATATTTCCTTATGTTCATAATATTGGATAAAATGTTATCTTGTTCCAAGAATTATATTGTTAATATTGATTATCAAGTATGTGACTTGATTGTGAAACTCTATATTTCTGCGATAATTATTCTTATACGATCCCTGGTCGGAAACATATGAGGACCCATATGAATAGACTAGCATATGTATTGGTTGATGACTATGTTTCACGTGTCATGGATATGGAGATATCAAACCAATAATATGGACACATGTTAGAGAATATGATGTTGGATTAGACCCACCTTGAGACACTATTGAGATTGTTATGATTCTATGTGTCGTTAGTTGGTCTCAAGCAATGTTGATGTATAATCCTTAGACTGCGATCAACATGGTTTTCTACATATGTAATAGCACTCTTAGGGGTTGCCAAACGCTACAAATGTGAATCGGGTAGTTATAAAGGTAGCTTTGAGTATTCTATGAAACATGCAGAGGAATGAGACTGGTCGGATATGGGATTTGCCCTCCTAACATAACAGAGAGATGTCTCGACCCTCGTTGTGGTCGGATAAAGAAAGTGCATGGCCATGCCACTAGTAGTCGAAGTGTTCGACCACGTGAAGTAATCCGACACTCAATCGAGAAAGTATTGAACAGTCCATGGATGAATAACATCTCACCTGGAGTTCAACCAGACATTATGAGGCAAAGGGAGTATACACGAGTAGGTCGCTTAGTTCGAACAGTTACAGACTGGTCGTATGGGGATACGAGCTGGTCATAGACTGGTCGAACGTAGTCACAGGGTGGTCGTAACCTGGTTGTAAGGAATTACGAACTGGTCGTGACCAAATACGAACTGGTCGTATAGAGATAGGACCTGGTCATAAGTGATGAGGACCTGGTCATAGATCATATTGCATTAAGGTTCGTCCGATATAATTTGTGTGTATTCGGGAATCGTTATGTTCTGCTAGGAGCCGCTACAACTCGTGATCAGAAAGGGTTTTCGAGTCACAACTGATTATGCATGAACCTATAGGGTCACACACTTAACGGGTTGGAGCAAACTAGTACGAATACGATTCGACAAACGTGTTCGGATAGGATCCGTCACGAGCACTATATAAGGAGATGCATGAGGCTATTGGGCTGGACACGTGAATCACCACCAAAACCCTAGCCGCCATCTTTCTGAGAGCTCTACCATGCGACTTGGTGCTAGAACACCTTTGCATGGTTGTTCCTTCCCTCCACGTGTGGATACCGTAGAGGCACTACTGTGACTGTTGTGCTTGAGGACGATCCGCGATCTTCACAAGGAACTGCAGAAGTTGCTGGAGGAGGCGATCGACTTGCAAGGACGCTGGACGATCGACTACGACCACTGCATCAACGTGCTCGACGTTGGACGATCGACTATGACCACTGCATCAACGTGCTCGACGTTGGACGATCGACTATGACCACTATATCGACGCGCTCTACGTTGGACCAGGCTGCTCCAACCCTTCTTCCGCTACTCTGCGCGTCTAGTGGTAACGATCTGTGATCATCTACTTGCTTGGCTTCCTGGTTTGCGTGGTAGAAATTTTGATTTGTAGCTATCGTAGCCTACCCCGTGGCTCAACAGTGAGCCATCCTGCGTAGTTTTTGATCTGGATCGATCACATGTACTTGATATGTTGTAACGAACGTTTTAGGACTCACCTCCAGGCCCCCCCTGCCTTTCTCCCCTCCCTCTTCCCGTACGCGCCTGCACACCAACCCGTCCTCTCCTCGACGTAGCTACAGTGGTCGTCGCTGCAGCAGCAGCAGCAGCAGCAGCCGCAGCTACCAACTCCCGCAGCGCCTGGTCTTGTCGCCGCTCTGTCTGCAGACGCTCACAAGACGCCGCCACAAGACGCCGCTCAAGACGCGACGCCGCCGCCAAGCAGCCGCCCGGCCGGGCCCCTCCTCCTCCGCGCCATGGCCCCTATAAAACTCCTCCTCCCTTGCTTGAGCCCCCACGCCGCCCGAGCTCCGTGAAGGGCCCGAACAAGCCGCCGCCTCGCTCGTTGCCATTGTGGTGAGTCCCGAGCCACTCCACCCGCCACGCCTCCTCCACGCCTCCCCGGCATGCACGCCGCCTCCTCGAAGCCGCTCCACCCGCCGTCGTCCATCCCGCCGCCCATCCACGCCGCCATGCCTTCGCCTGCCGCCGCCGCCTCCTTGTGGCCGCCACGCCACCATGCCTGGCCGCCATGCCTGACCCGCCTTGCCGCACGCCGGCCGCGCCTTCGCTGCCCAAGCACTCCTCTGCCTCCCCGCTCATTCTCAAAGAAGAACAAAGAAGTTTAGAAATGGGGATTTGGTGTTGATTTGGGCTGATTTGGGGATTTTAGTGGGAGTGGTGGGCCCCACCTGTCAATTGCTAGACATCCTCACTTTGGCTGCCTTGTGGGCCCCACCTTGCCACCCATTTCTCCCTTTTTCTTTTTTCTCGGTTTTTCTTTTTGGGTTTAACTCAAAAGGAACTTCAAAAATTCATATCTTCTCCATCTCAACTCCAAAAATTATGAAATAAATTTCTAAAATTTGTTAAATCAGGATCTTGCTAATGGCATAGGACTTGATTAATTTGGAGTTTATTTATTGTCCCTTATTTATTTATTTGCTCTCTTTGCCGTTGTGTCTTTTCCGTATTGACGCCGATTAGGATTTGAAGACGCCACGACCGCAAGTGATCAAGATCAAGATCCTCTAGCCTTTAACCAAGGCGAGTCAATACTTTGATCATTTTGCCCCTACATTTTATGCAAATTATGTTCTTTTAAATTAGCAAAATGCATGCTTTAATTCTTAATCAAATGTATGTTAAAGCTTAAGGTAGTTAAATGCCCACTTGACGTTTAAATAATTATTATGCCATCCTTGATAATTTGAATCCATTATTCTTGTCACCCTAGTAACTATATGGTAATACTAGTTATAGGTTGTACTTGCGACATGCTAGTCTTGCTTAAATACCGATATTAAAATATCCCAATCATCATTTCCTAAAACATAAAATGGTTTGGGTAGTCATTGGTGGTCCATTGACTAAAAGATTGTGAAAATAAATTGGTTTCTCCTCAAAACCCTAATGCTAGCTTTGTGCAGGCGGATGGTGAGGTGGTGGGTGCTCGAGAGCACATGGTTGGTTGGCTTGTGGAATGAACCGCCCGAGATAACCCTAAGGACTTAATCTTGTCACGACCTCTGTGTTAAACAAGTACAACCGCAAGTCTGCAAAGTGCAACTTGGCTTAGTAAAGTTATTAAACCTTGATGTCATCTCACCGAGGGGAACGAAGAACGCATAAGTCTTGCGAGATACTCCGCTTGGAAGGACACCAAAAGGTGAAGTTACAACAAGCGCTAGACGTTGTGGTTGGCCAGTGCGCTTAGTCGTTGTGGTGAACATCCCGCACAACATATGGGCGAACCCGTATGGGTGGATTGACGGAAAGGGCGAGATAGCTAGAAAGGTTATCTGTGATTTGCCGCCCAACCACATGACTACGAATCATGTGGGTAACGGTAGACTATCTCTTGTGGGTAAAGTGTGCAACCTCTGCAGAGTCTAAAAGCTGTTTAAACAAAGTGCCCTTTACGGTCAAAGGGACATGGGAATCATAACTTGAGTTAGTTCTATTTCAAAACAACTTTGTGGGTGGTATGGAAAATGGTGGAAGGGCTCACCTAGCCCTGCTTTTGATTTTGCCCGAGTCGCCGAGCTCGGTGGTTGTGGTTATTGGAGGCCGCCCAATTAAAAGGATGCATTGGTAGAGTTTCCGCCGGATGGATTCTCTACTAAAATAATTATTGCACATGCTCTCTTTATAAAAATGCAATTTGTTAAAAATGCTAAGTGATAGGACTTGTAATTATGATATTTGAAAAGTTGCTTTCGCAAATAAAAGAACCCGAGCCATCCTTGTTAAGCCTTGCATGTATATAATTGCATTGTGTGTTGGCTCGCGAGCACGGTAGTAGTGCTCATTCTCGCTTCTCCCCCAACCCTTCAGAAAATGAAGACGATGGAGATTACGCCTTCTACGACGGCCCGGAAGATGATGGACAAGGCTATGACGAGGAGTAGTATAGTCTGTAGTCTAGGTCTCGCCCGACCTAAGTAGACTCATATATTCACAGCATAACCGATATTATCCAAACCATGGTTAATATCCGTCAGACACGGGTTACCCCATCGCTGTTCGTGTGAGATGAGCCCTACTCGCCTTTTTGCTTCCGCTATAGTTCACGCACTCTTTTGTGATGTAATCCATTTGGCCGCTTCGCCCCTTTTGTAAACTTCGACCCGACGTGGTCTATGTTACTCGCTTGGTTGTAATATTTTAATATTTCAATTTACGCCAGTATGAATGATTCAAAAATGTGTACTGTGAAGTGCTAGCTACTGATCCAGGGAATAGCACAGTAATTTCACAGAGGATTTGGATTCACGAAATCCGGGTCCGACAGAGCTGGTATCAGAGCATACGACTGTAGGACCCTAGTTAGATTGGTCGATTGCCTTAAGGACTTGGATCTTATTTTTAAAACCTAAGAAAAAATTTTTATCAAAATATAGAGTATTTATTGCTTCTACTCATCATTCCTAGTTCCTTACTCATCTCTATTCTCATTAAGTATTACTAACCTCTTCTCTTGTTTCAAAATTTGTAGATGGCTTCTTCTGCAGCTGCCGGCCCATGGGACCATAGCTCACATGGAGAGCATGACGGCGGATTCGCCGAGCTCCTTCGCCAACTAATGGTGGAACTTGGTTTCATCCACCCTCCGATCTACAGAGGCCGAAGGACGAGGGTCATGGCTCACGAGTCCTGGGAGATGGAGGTCTTCCTCTATCCTAGGACGGGCGAGTTCAGAGCTCACACCTTCCAGGCCGAGGCCCTCGTCGCAAAGATCCCCGACGCCATCCAGATGCAGCCCGTAGCCATCACCCGCCTATGTTGGATACACGAGACCTCTCGCGGATCACCGCTCAGCTTCTTTCCGCACCTCCCCGACGGACAAGCTTCGAGTCCTTCGTCGCCATCGACAACGAGCCCCGCCGACCCACCAGCGGTGACCCAGCGATGGTTTACAAAGATCCACTCCTTCACGACGAGGTCCGCCACCGGACGCTTCGCCGGCGGCGGCTTCCACTCCGACACCCTCCGCGCTAACCGACCGTAGTGATGAAGCCTCTTTTTGCCGCCAGATGGGAGAGACACCGTCACTACGGAGAGAGATGCCGCTTTTCAAGCGGTGGCACGCCTCACCGCCGCCCTTGCGAAGCGCCGGCTCGGCTCCACTCGGCCCGACTCGGCTCGGTTCCTTCCGGCCTTCCCTTCCAAAGAATGGGGCCGCGCAACCAACCTCTTCGCCCCGTGGAGCTCTTTTGGATGATCATACAGAAGAGCGTCTGGACGCCTGATCCGCGCCCTTCGACGACCTTCAAGCGTTCAGCGTGGGCGCAGCCTCACCCTTCTCCGCCGCGTCGGCCGAGTCATTCTGCTCGCCGAGCCAAACAGAGCCGCCTCCCGCCCGAGTCCCGTTGGAGTAGTTAGGATGGTCTAGGTTAGCCTGTAGTGCTTGCTAGGCAGTATTTTGGGTTGCAAGCACTTTTTTTTTTCTTTTGTAGACGAGGTGCATGTATCCTGTGTCATGACTTAGCCTAGCATATAAGCTTTGTATGAAAGTTATGTAACACTTAACCCCCATAATATAATGCAGCCATTCTAGGCTTTGTATTGTACTTATTTGATCTTCTCGTTTGGTTTATGTTCTTCTGTGTGTGCCTTAGAGGGCTAGTGAACCCTCATATACCCCTCCCTGGTTCTCGCTAGTTCTAAACCTCAGTTTTTCCTCAGGATGCCGCCAAGAAGAGCCGCCCCACCCGTGGAGCCTTTGTAATCGGTCGAGGCCGTGGTCGTGGCCGTGGTCGTGGACAAGGACAAGAGCTACCTCCCCCACCACCACTCACCCGACCATGGCACAAGTAATGCCGCAACAGACTCAGATTCTCCGTGCTTTGCTCAACAATCAAGATTCAGACTGCCGCCGCCACTCCAAACTCGTGACTTCCTAAGAACAAGACCTCTCACTTTTGAAGCAATTTAATGAACCTCTTGAAGTCAAGATTGGCTCGGGGATACCGAAAAGAAGCTTAGACTTGCCCGCTGTTCGATGCGGATAAGGTGGACTTTGCTACCCACCACCGAAAGGTGCCGCCACGCATGGTGGGAGAATTATCTCCGCTAGAAGTGATGAAGGACCAGAGGATGAAGAAGAAGATGCAACAATGTAACTGTATAGTAGGATCCATTTATGGAGAACCAAGACCTCCGCCATGAGCCGTGGAAGAGGAAGTTGTTGAAACACCTCTTGTTGAAAATGAACCACAGGCATCCAATTCCTTGGTTAGAATTCAAAACCGCCTTCGTAACCAATTTTGTGCTCGCCGCACCATGAGATCAAGAAGAACGAGTTCGTAACTCTTAAACAAGGACATATGACGGCCAACGAGTATGTCACTAAGTTTACCCAGCTTTGCCCGCCACGCCCCCAATGACGAGGTGATGAGGAAGAAAAGATAGACCGCTTTGTGGAAGGTATGCGAGTGACATGCGTGGAAAGCTTATCCTCCATGACTATGCAAACTTCCATCGCTTGATCAACAAGGCCCTACTGTTGGAAAATGAGAATAAGTTAGCAGAAACTAGCCGCAAGAGGAAGGTGCCTTTCCAGAAGCCGCAAGGCAACTTTTCCCAGAAGTCAACATTCCAGGGTAGCTCCTCCTTTAGATCTTCTACCGCCACACCCCAGAAAAGTTCCTCTCCAAGGCCCCAAGGAAGTGGTTTCCGCACTCTCCGCCCTCTTCGACACCTCACAGTCCAACCCCGCAGCCAATCTCCATTGTTTTGCTTATGGAGAAAAAGGACACTTTGCTAATCAAGGTGCCCTCATCGCAGCAACCCCGCCCCAAAGAACAACCCAGAGCCGCTGCAATTCAAGGTCGGACCTCGGCCAAGTAAGAGCCACCAGACTTCAAGCTTCAAGGTCTACCCCATCGCAAAGTCGTGGCCGTGTGAATCATGTCACACGAGGAGGCACAAGATGCCGCAGAGTGCTAATGGGCACGTTCTCTGTTAATTCAAGACCAGACAAGTTTTGTTTGATTCGGAGCTTCGCACTCTTTTGTTTCAAGGAAGTTTGTTGAAAGGCTTAAGTTGCCAACCTATAAGTTAAAGAAACCCGTGGTACTTAGTTCGCCCGGGACCCCTATATGCTACCTCGCTTAGTCCCGAGTAGAGATTGCTTTGAAGACTCGATTCCTAGCCTCCTTCTTGTGCTAGAATCTCAAACATTGGATATCATCCTAGGGATGGATTGGTTGGCACAGATCATGGACTAATAGATTGCGCCAACAGAAAGTGGTACTTGCCAAAGACCCCGAAACCACAATAGGATTAGTGTGGATCGCTCTCTCCTTTGGTTCGAACAATCCACCATCTTGGAGAGATGTCCCTAGAGACGACGCCTTTGTAGTCCAAGCTACCCCGAGGTTTTCCTGAAGAATTGCTGTGCATGCCCCCGACCGAGATATCGAGTTCGTGATCAACTTGAAGCCGTGGACGGCCCCAATTGCCAAGAGACCGTGCATGATGGCGCCGATTTAACTTGAAGAGTTGAAGACACAACTTGAAGATTTACAAGAAAAAGGATTCATTAGACCTAGTTCTTCTCCCCGGGTTCGCCATTCTCTTTGTGAAGAAGAAAGATGGTTCCGCCAGATTGTGTGTGGATTACAGAGCCCTCAACGGTGACCATCAAGAACAAGTATCCCTTGCCCCGCATTGATGACCTGCTCGATCGGTTGACAGAGCTTCAGCTTTTCTCCAAGATAGACCTACGGTCAGATACCACCACTCAAGATCGAGGTGAGGATATTCCCAAGACAAATTTACCACTCGGTATGGCTTGTTTGAGTTCACAAATATGTCGCTTTGGCTTAACCAATGCACCAAATTACTTCATGAATCGATGAACAAGGTATTTATGGAATACTGGACAAGTTTGTTGTCGTGTTCATAGACGACATCTTGATATATTCCAAGACCAAGAAAGAACATGTTTGAACACCTACAATTGGTCCCGAAAAGCTTAAAGAGCATGAGCTCTATGCCAAGTACAGTAAATGTGAATTTTGGCTTCAGGAAATCAGTTTCCTCGGACATATTGTATCCGCAGGAGGAATAGCAGTTGATCCGGCCAAGGTAGAAGCCGTGATGGATTGGAAACAGCCTACATCAAGAATGTTTCGTAGTTTTCTCGCTTAGCCGGATACTATAGACGCTTCATAGAAGGATTCTCAAAGCTCTCTAAACCAATGACCCATTTGCTTAAAAAGGAAAAGAAGTATGAATGGACCGAGGCTTGTGAGAAAAGTTTCCAGGAATTGAAGAAGAAATTAACTTCTGCACCAGTTTTGACCCTGCCGGACATTCATCAAGACTTTGAAGTCTATTGCGATGCATCACGCCAAGGTTTAGGATGTGTGCTTATGCAAGGAGGAAAAGTTGTAGCTTATGCATCCGCATAACTTCGCCTCATGAAGACAACTATCCAACTCATGACTTGGAGTTAGCAGCAGTAGTGCACGCCCTCAAGATTTGGCGGCATTATTTGATTGGAAATCATTGTAATATCTACACGGACCACAAGAGTCTCAAGTACATCTTTACCCAATCTGATCTCAACCTTCGGCAAAGAAGATGGTTAGAGTTAATAAAGGATTACCATTTGGATGTCCATTATCATCCCTAAAGGCTAATGTAGTCGCCGATGCATTAAGCCGCAAGTCATACTGCAATAATGTTATGATTCAAGAACACCAACCTGAGCTCTATAAGGAATTCGAAGCCCTCAACCTCTGTTTGATAGAGCAAGGTAACCCAGACGCCATGGAAGCACATCCAACTTTGGAAGAGCAAATCAAGACTGCTCAAAAGGAACATCCGGAGTCCAAAGATTCAAGCGCCTCATGGCTAAAGGAAAAGCCCCAAGATGATCGAAGACCAAAGAAGGAATTCTATGGTATGGGACACGCCTCTTTGTTCCCCACCAAAAGGAACTCAAGGATTTAATTTCGAAGAAGCCCACAACAAAGATATACCCTACATCCAGCAAAGACAAAGATGTATCAAGACATGAAGATTTTGTACCGTGGCCACGCATGAAAAGAGATATCGCCGAGTATGTAGCCTGTTGTGATGTATGTCAACGAATCAAGGCCGAACATCAGAAGCCAGCAGGATTGCTTCAACCCCCGCAAATTCCCGAAGGAAATGGGAAGAAATTGAATGGATTTCATTATCGGTCTACCCCTAACCAAGTCCGGATGTGACTCAAGATGGGTTATAGTTGATAGACTCCACCAAAGTAGCCCATTTTATCCCAAAGAAAGACAACCTACAAGGAGACAAGTTAGCCGAGCTATACATGGCTCGTATCGTGTGTCTACATGGAGTACCCAAGAGGATAGTCTCCGATCGAGGATCCCAATTCACCTCACATTTTTGGGCTAGTTTGCATGATGCCCTTGGGACACACCTTGATTTCAGCACAGCATACCATCCGCAGACCGATGGTCAGACAGAAAGGACAAATCAGATTCTAGAAGACATGCTTCGAGCTTGTGCTTTGGAATTTACAGTAGACTGGGAGAAATGTCTGCCGTATGCCGAGTTTGCATACAATAACAGCTACCAGTCGAGTTTGAAAATGTCCCCATTTGAAGCACTTTATGGTAGAAAATGCGTAACCCTCTGCATTGGTCGAATCAGTGAAGGATATATATTTGGACCGATACCCTCAAGCAAGTCAAGAGAAAGTTCGACTAATCGAGATCGCCTTCAAGCCGCTCACCAAGGCAAAGAGTTATGCCGACAACCGTCAAGGAAATTAACTTTTGAAGTTGGAGACGCCAGATACCTCAAGGTATCCTCACTTCGTGGAACTCAAGATTCAAAGTAAAGGGCAAGCTCGCCTAAGATATATAGGACCATTCCCGACACGCCAAGCGTGGGAAGTGGCCTATCAACTAGAGCTACCGAACATCTGCCGAGGTTCACAACGTGTTTCACGCCTCCCACTCAAGAAGTGTCTCAGAGTACCAAGAGCGACGCCTGCTGAAGCCATCGCCTTCAAAGAAGATCTAACCTACCCAGAGCACCGATCAAGATCCTCGACGCCATCGAGAAGCTTAACGAGACGCCAAGTCTTCCGCTTTTGCAAGGTCCAAAGGAGTCACCACTCACCAAGGAAGCCACCGGGAACGCTAAGATCAATCAAGCAAGACTACCTGCCTCGTTTTCGAGCGGTCCAATCTCGGGTCGAGATTCCGCTTAAGGTGGGTAGGATTTGTAACGAACGCTTTAGGACTCACCTCCGTGCCCCCCGCCTTTCTCCTCCCTCTTCCCAGACGCTACCAAGACACCAACCCGCCCTCTCCTCGACGAGCTTCTATGGTGGTCGCCAAGCAGAAGAAGCAGCAGCCTCGCAGCCTACCAACTCCCCGCAGGCGCTGGTCTTGTCGCCGCTCCTCAGTCAAGACGCTCACAAGACGCCGCCACCAAGACGCCGCCGCCCTTACGCCGCCGCTGCAGCAGCCGCCCGGGCCGGCCCCCTCCTCCCGCGCCATGGCCCCTATAAAACTCCTCCTCCCTTGCTTGAGCCCCCACGCCGCCCGAGCTCCGTGCTGAGCGCCCCAATCGGCCGCCGCGCGCCTCGTCTCTCGTTGCCATTGTGGTGAGTCCCGAGCCCTCCACCGCGCCACGCCTCCTCCACGCCTCCCCTCATGGGGTGCCGCCCTCCCACCCCATCGCCCATGCCATCATCCCGCCATCCACGCCGCCATCGCCCTTGCCCGCCGCCCGCCTCCCTTGTGGCCGCATGGCCCATGCCAAACCCGCCACGCCCGCCGTTGACACACGGCCCGCCCGCCACCTTGCTGCCCTGCCCACCCCGCCCTTCGATCTTGCCCCAAGCACTCCCCGCCTCATTCTCAAAGAAGAACAAAGAAGTTTAGAAATGGGGATTTGGTGTTGATTTGGGCTGATTTGGGGATTTTAGTGGGAGTGGTGGGCCCCACCTGTCAATTGCTAGACATCCTCACTTTGGCTGCCTTGTGGGCCCCACCTTGCCACCCATTTCTCCTTTTTTCTTTTTTCTCGGTTTTTCTTTTTGGGTTTAACTCAAAAGGAACTTCAAAATTCATATCTTCTCCATCTCAACTCCAAAAATTATGAAATAAATTTCTAAAATTTGTTAAATCAGGATCTTGCTAATGGCATAGGACTTGATTAATTTGGAGTTTATTTATTGTCCCTTATTTATTTATTTGCTCTCTTTGCCGTTGTGTCTTTTCCCAGATTGACGCCGATTAGGATTTGAAGACGCCACGACCAATAAGTCGATCAAGATCAAGATCCTCTAGCCTTTAACCAAGGCGAGTCAATACTTTGATCATTTTGCCCCTACATTTTATGCAAATTATGTTCTTTTAAATTAGCAAAATGCATGCTTTAATTCTTAATCAAATGTATGTTAAAGCTTAAGGTAGTTAAATGCCCACTTGATGTTTAAATAATTATTATGCCATCCTTGATAATTTGAATCCATTATTCTTGTCACCCTAGTAACTATATGGTAATACTAGTTATAGGTTGTACTTTGCTTACATGCTAGTCTTGCTTAAATACCGGATATTAAAATATCCCAATCATCATTTCCTAAAACATAAAATGGTTTGGGTAGTCATTGGTGGTCCATTGACTAAAAGATTGTGAAAATAAATTGGTTTCTCCTCAAAACCCTAATGCTAGCTTTGTGCAGGCGGATGGTGAGGTGGTGGGTGCTCAGGGAGCACATGGTTGGTTGGCTTGTGGAATGAACCGCCCAGATAACCCTAAGGACTTAATCTTGTCACGACCTCCTGTGTTAAATAAGTACAACCACAAGTCTGCAAAGTGCAACTTGGCTTAGTAAAGTTATTAAACCTTGGATGTCATCTCACTGGAGGGGAACGAAGAACGTACAAGTGCGGAGATACTCCGGCTTGGAAGGACACCAAAAGGTGAAGTTACAACAAGGCTAGACGTTGTGGTTGGGGCACCAAGGCTAGTCGTTGTGGTGAACATCCCGCACAACATATGGGCGAACCCGTATGGGTGGATTGACGGAAAGGGCGAGATAGCTAGAAAGGTTATTGTGATTTGCCGCCCAACCACATGACTACTAAATCATGTGGGGTAACGGTAGACTATCTCTTGTGGGTAAAGTGTGCAACCTCTGCAGAGTCTAAAATCTGCTTAAACAAATTGTGCCTACTGGTCAAAGGCGGACATGGGAATCATAACTTGAGTTAGTTCTATTTCAAAACAACTTTGTGGGTGGTATGGAAAATGGTGGAAGGGCTCACCTAGCCCTGTTTTTGGATTTTGCCCGAGTCGCCGAGCTCGATGGTTGTGGTTATTGGAGGCCGCCCAATTAAAAGGATGCATTGGTAGAGTTTCCACGGATGGATTCTCTACTAAAATAATTATTGCACATGCTCTCTTTATAAAAATGCAATTTGTTAAAAATGCTAAGTGATAGGACTTGTAATTATGATATTTGAAAAGTTGCTTTGCAAATAAAAGAACCCGAGCCATCCTTGTTAAGCCTTGCATGTATATAATTGCATTGTGTGTTGGCTCATGAGCACGGTAGTAGTGCTCATTCTCGCTTCTCCCCAACCCTTCGTAAAATGAAGACGATGGAGATTACGCCTTCTACGACGGCCCTAAGATGATGGACAAGGCTATGACGAGGAGTAGTATAGTCGTAGTCTAGGTCTCGCCCGATCTAAGTAGACTCGTTGGTATTCACAGACAACCGATATTATCCAAACCATGGTTAATATCCGTCAGACACGGGTTACCCCATCGCTTGCCTCGTGAGATGAGCCCTACTCGCCTTTTTGCTTCCGCTTATAGTTCACGCACTCTTTTGTGATGTAATCCATTTGGCCTGCTTTCGCCCTTTTGTAAACTCGACCCGACGTGGTCTATGTTACTCGCTTGGTTGTAATATTTTAATATTTCAGTTTACGCTTGTATGAATGATTCAAAAATGTGTACCGTGAAGTGCTAGCTATTGATCCAGGAATAGCACGAGAATTTCACAGAGGATTTGGATTCACGAAATCCGGGTCCCACATAGCCGTATCGAGCATACTGATCTGTAGGACCCTAGTTAGATTGGTCGATTGCCTTAAGGACTTGGATCTTATTTTTAAAACCTAAGAAAAATTTTATCAAAATATAGAGTATTTATTGCTTCTACTCATCATTCCTAGTTCCTTACTCATCTCTATTCTCATTAAGTATTACTAACCTCTTCTCTTGTTTCAAAATTTGTAGATGGCTTCTTCTGCATTTGCCGCCCATGGGACCATAGCTCACATGGAGAGCATGACCGGCGGATCGCCGAGCTCCTTCGCCAACTAATGGTGGAACTTGGTTTCATCCACCCTCCGATCTCTGAGGTCGAAGGACGAGGGTCATGGCTCACGAGTCCCGGGAGATGGAGGTCTTCCTCTATCCTAGGATGGCGAGTTCGTAGCTCACACCTTCCAAGCCGAGGCCCCTCGTCGCAGCATCCCCGACGCCATCCAGGATGCAGCCCGTAGCCATCACCCGCCTATGTTGGATACACGAGGACCTCCTGCGCGGATCACCGTTCGGCTTCTTCCGTACCTCCCAAGACGGATAGCGCTTTCCGGAGTCCTTCGTCGCCATCGACAACGAGCCCCGCCTGACCCACCAGGTGCAGCTGACCCAGGCGATGGTTTACAGCATCCACTCCTTCGCTGACGAGGTCAGCCAGCTCCGGACGCTTCTCGCCGGGCGAAGCCCACTCCGACACCCTCCGTGCCAACTGGACCAGAAGTGATGAAGCCCTCTTTGCTGCCAGATGGGAGAGAGACACCGTCACTACGGAGAGAGATGCCGACTTTTCGCGAGGTAGCACGCCTCACCGCCGCCCTTGCGAGCGCCCACTGCTCCAGCTCGGCTCGGCCCGACTCGGCTCGGTTCCTTCCCGGCCTTCCTTCCAAAGCGGGACGCCAAGAACCAACCTCTTCGCCCCGTGGAGCTCAGACCGGATATTGCAGAAGAGCGTCTGACGCCCATCGCGCTTCCGACGACGACCTCGGCGTTCAGCGTGACGCAGCCCCCACCGTTCTCCGCCGTCGGCCGAGTCATTCGGCTCGTCGAGCTTGCCAGAGCCGCTCCCGCTCCGAGTCCCCGTTGGAGTAGTTAGGATGGTCTAGGTTAGCCGGTAGTGCTTGCTAGGCAGTATTTTGGGTTGCAAGCACTTTTTTTTTCTTTTGTAGACGAGGTGCATGTATCCTGTGTCATGACTTAGCTTAGCATATAAGCTTTGTATGAAAGTTATGTAACACTTAACCCCCCATAATATAATGCAGCCATTCTAGGCTTTGTATTGTACTTATTTGATCTTCTCGTTTGGTTTATGTTCTTGATTGTGTGCCTTAGAGGGCTAGTGAACCCTCATATACCCCTCCCCTGGTTCTCGCTAGTTCTAAACCTCGCTTTTCCTCAGATGCCGCCAAGAAGAGCCGCCGCCCAGCCCGTGGAGCCTTTACAGAATCGGTCGAGGCCGTGGTCGTGGCCGTGGTCGTGGACAAGGACAAGAGCTACCTCCCCACCACCAAATTTCACCCGACCATGGCACAAGTAATCTTTGCATGAGACTCAGATTCTCGTGCTTTGCTCAACAATCGGATTCGGGACTGCGGCCCGCCACTCCAAACTCGTGACTTCCTAAGAACAAGACCTCTCACTTTTGAAGCAACTAATGAACCTCTTGAAGCGAAGATTGGCTCGGGGATCTTGAAAAAAGCTTAGACTTGCCCGCTTGCTCGATCTTGGATAAGGTGGACTTTGCTACCCACCGGTGAAAGGTGCCGCTTGTTGCATGGTGGGAGAATTATCTCATTGCTAGAAGTGATGAAGGACGGAGGATGAAGAAGAAGATCGAGAACGAGAATCCGTAAGTAGTAGGATCCACGAATGGAGAACCGGCTGACCTCATGCCAAGAAGCGCGGAAGAGGAAGTTGTTGAAACACCTCTTGTTGAAAATGAACCACTTGCATCCAATTCCTTGGTTAGAATTCAAAACCGCCTTGAGAACCAATTTTGTGCTGCGGTACCATGAGATCAAGAAGAACGAGTTCGTAACTCTTAAACAAGGACATATGACGGTCAACGAGTATGTCACTAAGTTTACCAGCTTGCCCTTCGCCCCCAATGACGTGGTGATGAGGAAGAAAAGATAGACCGCTTTGTGGAAGGTATGCGTAGTGACATGCGTGAAAGCTTATCCTCCATGACTATGCAAACTTCCATCAGTTGATCAACAAGGCCCTACTGTTGGAAAATGAGAATAAGTTAGCAGAAACTAGCCGCAAGAGGAAGGTGCCTTTCCAGAAGCCGCAAGGCAACTTTTCCCAGAAGTCAACATTCCAGGGTAGCTCCTCCTTTAGATCTTCTACCGCCACACCCCAGAAAAGTTCCTCTCCAAGGCCCCAAGGAAGTGGTTTCCGCACTCTCCGCCCTACTGGACACCATGCCACAGTCAACCCCGCAGCCAATCTCCATTGTTTTGCTTGCGGAGAAAAAGGACACTTTGCCAATCAGTGCCCTCATCGCAGCAACCCTGCCCCAAAGAACAACCCAGGAGCCGCTGCAATTCAAGGTCGGACCTCAGCTCCAAGTAAGAGCCACCAGACTTCGCAAGCTTCAAGGTCTACCCCATCGCAAAGTCGTGGCCGTGTGAATCATGTCACCGCTGAGGAGGCACAAGATGCCGCAGAGTGCTAATGGATGCGTTCTCTGTTAATTCAAGACCAAGCTTTAAGTTTTGTTTGATTACGAGCTTCGCACTCTTTTGTTTCAAGGAAGTTTGTTGAAAGGCTTAAGTTGCCGACCTATAAGTTAAAGAAACCCGTGGTACTTAGTTCGCCTCGGGACCCCTATATGCTACCTCGCTTAGTCCCGAGTAGAGATTGCTTTGGAAGACTCTGGATTCCTAGCCTCCTTCTTGTGCTAGAATCTCAAACATTGGATATCATCCTAGGGATGGATTGGTTGGCAGCAGATCATGGACTAATAGATTGCGCCAACAGAAAGTGGTACTTGCCAAAGACCTGAAACCACAATAAGGATTAGTGTGGATCGTTCCTCTCCTTTGGTTCGAACAATCCACCATCTTGGAGAGATGTCCCTAGAGACGGCCTTTGTAGTCCAAGCTACCCCGAGGTTTTCCCGTAAGAATTGCGGGCATGCCCCCGATCGAGATATCGAGTTCGTGATCAACTTGAAGCGAGGGGCGGCCCCAATTGCCAAGAGACCGTGACAGGATGGCATTGATTTAACTTGAAGAGTTGAAGACACAACGAAGATTTACAAGAAAAAGGATTCATTAGACCTAGTTCTTCTCCACAGGGTTAGCCAGTTCTCTTTGTGAAGAAGAAAGATGGTTCCGCCAGATTGTGTGTGGATTTACAAGCAAAATGCATGCTTTAATTCTTAATCAAATGTATGTTAAAGCTTAAGGTAGTTAAATGCCCACTTGACGTTTAAATAATTATTATGCCATCCTTGATAATTTGAATCCATTATTCTTTGTCACCCTAGTAACTATATGGTAATACTAGTTATAGGTTGTACTTAAGCGACATGCTAGTCTTGCTTAAATACCGGGATATTAAAATATCCCAATCATCATTTCCTAAAACATAAAATGGTTTGGGTAGTCATTGGTGGTCCATTGACTAAAAGATTGTGAAAATAAATTGGTTTCCCTCCTCAAAACCCTAATGCTAGCTTTGTCTGGGCGGATGGTGAGGTGGTGGGTGCTCAGGGAGCACATGGTTGGTTGGCTTGTGGAATGAACCGCCCAGATAACCCTAAGGACTTAATCTTGTCACGACCTCCTGTGTTAAACAAGTACAACCGCAAGTCTGCAAAGTGCAACTTGGCTTAGTAAAGTTATTAAACCTTGGATGTCATCTCACTTTGGAGGAACGAAGAACGTACAAGTCTTGGAGATACTCGGCTTGGAAGGACACCAAAAGGTGAAGTTACAAATTGCGCTAGACGTTGTGGTTTGGGCAGTGCGCTAGTCGTTGTGGTGAACATCCCGCACAACATATGGGCGAACCCGTATGGGTGGATTGACTGAAAGGGCGAGATAGCTAGAAAGGTTACTTGTGTGATTTGCCGCCCAACTACATGACTACTAATCATGTGGGGTAACGGGTAGACTATCTCTTGTGGGTAAAGTGTGCAACCTCTGCAGAGTCTAAAAGCTGTTTAAACAGTAGTGCCTCTGGTCAAAGGCGGACATGGGAATCATAACTTGAGTTAGTTCTATTTCAAAACAACTTTGTGGGTGGTATGGAAAATGGTGGAAGGGCTCACCTAGCCTGTTTTGGATTTTGCCCGAGTCGCCGAGCTCGATGGTTGTGGTTATTGGAGGCGCTCCAATTAAAAGGATGCATTGGTAGAGTTTCCGCGGATGGATTCTCTACTAAAATAATTATTGCACATGCTCTCTTTATAAAAATGCAATTTGTTAAAAATGCTAAGTGATAGGACTTGTAATTATGATATTTGAAAAGTTGCTTTCGCAAATAAAAGAACCCGAGCCATCCTTGTTAAGCCTTGCATGTATATAATTGCATTGTGTGTTGGCTCATGAAAGCACGTAGTAGTGCTCATTCTCGCTTCTCCCCAACCCTTCGAAAAATGAAGACGATGGAGATTACGCCTTCTCTGACGGCCCTAAGATGATGGACAAGGCTATGACGAGGAGTAGTATAGTCTCGTAGTCTAGGTCTCGCCATCTAAGTAGACTTCGTATGGTATTAGCGCACAACCGATATTATCCAAACCATGGTTAATATCCGTCAGACACTGGTTACCCCATCGCTTGCCTCGTGAGATGAGCCCTACCTCGCCTTTTGCTTCCGCTTATAGTTCACGTTACTCTTTTGTGATGTAATCCATTTGGCCTCGCTTCGGCCCCTTTTGTAAAACTTCGACCCGACGTGGTCTATGTTACTCGATTGGTTGTAATATTTTAATATTTCAGTTTACGCTTGTATGAATGATTCAAAGAATGTGTACCGTGAAGTGCTAGCTATCTTGATCCAGTGAATAGCACAAGAATTTCACGAGGATTTGGATTCACGAAATCCGGGTCCGACATATGTGGTAGTAGTATATTGGATCTATTACTAGTCGGGTCTGATAGCCTAGATCGGTTAATATAGATGGAACGATTTATCGATCGGTTTTTCGGTGGTAGTAGATGGGTTTACAAGGAGGTAAGAGCTAATGAGGACCAGATGGTTTATTGCGCTTGTTCACGACCACTCTGCATAACACTCCTACCGGTCGGAATTCCGCCATCGGAGTATGCCGCAGTGCGTAGTCGAATCAAGGCAATGATCGGATGGTTCGGAATAGGGTTAATATGATTAATCCGATGATTTCCAAGGCTTGGATACGTGAATAGTGGGACCGTCGTGCTGGCTAATCGTACCGCATGTTTTAGGTGGTATGTGCTCATGTCGTCCGATAGAATTGGATTCTGTGCATAACTTGTTTTTGCAGGGATTGATGTGAATAGTATGACCCATAATGGTTCATGTATGAGATGCATGTATGTATGTAATTTTCATGACCTGTGTGTCATGCTTATTGCAGCCCAAAGCTGTCTATATTTTTTTATAACAGCCTGTGTGTCGACTTGTGATGCTTCTTTACTCCTTGTAATTCATTACTAGCGCTATTAGGAGTAATGGCTTAGTGGGAGTGCTTGGAAGAGTCGACCACTCGAGACACTGCTGAACAGAGGATGCATGGCGATGGGGATCACCATGGAGAAGGGTCATACTATATCACAATGCAATTTGATTGTCTCAGGAATGCCTTTATATTCTGCTCATTTATTTCTATACATGTTTTTGCTTTAAATGCTTTTGACATGGTAGAGGTAAAATTCCCTCACATAATATTAAGTTAAATTGATACCCTCCCAAATATGCTGCACCATCCAAAGTCATGTATTTTAATGGTAGGTCTTGCCAAAGCAGAGTGCCATTAACTCTACTTAACTAGATGGGTTTGTGTTAGACACTTACACGCTGGCATTGGTTTAACTTAACAAGGTTATCATAACAGTTGTGGATCTTGGGGCATAAAGGTTGGGTGCCGAAGCATAAAGATGCTGCCCAACAACAAGAGTCATATAGATATATGATTAGCAAAGGTTGCTTACCATTTTCACTAGTCTTCTAGCAATGATGCCAAAGCTCACTAGTAGATTAAATGATTACGGATCTTGAATCATTAAATGTCATAAGAGGGATATGGTATTTAGTGGGAGTATCTTTGTTAAATTGTTTAATAGAAGTTACTTTGGTTGAACATATGTCTTAGTTTTGCATAATTTATGTTGTAGATCATGGCACCTCTTCGCAGACCTACATCCAGCTTTTGCTCACGCTCGATACTTGAAAAGGAAAAACTGAATGGAGCAAACTGAGTGAGCCAAGGGCTAAAATGAAGAAAAGGGCAAAGGAAGAGAGCTGGCCCAAGCTTACATTGCTAGAGCTGCTGGGAGGTCCAAGGGCACGCGAGGTCAAGAGCAGGTATGGGAAGAGATGGGAGCAGGTAAAAGATGAGACAAAGTATGGCTCGGTGTTGCAAAAAGGTGGTAACATTTAATGCGACACAACAGGCATTAAATGCTTGTAGACTTCCAAGTGCTAAGGACATGGTCAAAGGATAGAGAAAAGTGAGGGTGACTAACAAATAGGGCCAGTCAAAGCCCGAAGGGGAGGTCCTGCGGAGACCTTGAGGAGGTCCCGCAGAGGTCAAGGGAGGTCCTCTCCCACGGGGGAGGTCCGAGCACAACACCGGAGGTCCTGACCGCAAGGTGGTCTCAACCCGCAAGGGAAGCCCTTGCAAAAAGATTGAGAGAGAGGTCCAGAGGACTAAGAGGTTCAAGGGACGGGGAGGTCTTGATGGTCAAATCCACATAGGGGAGGTCCTAACGGTAAGATCCATAGAGGAGAGGTCCTGACGGTCAGATCCACAGAGGGGAGGTCCTGATGGTCAGATCCACAAGGGGAGGTCTTAACGGCCAAGATCTAATCAAAGGAGGTCCTGACGGCTAAGATCTCCAAAGGGGAGGTCTTAACGGTAATATACATTACTGTTTTGAGTCCTTTGGCGAATAAATAGCAATCTCCATTTGTTTCTTTCATTCTTTTTGTTTGTTCTGTGACGAGAGTCCCAGACATCGACAGCTGGCGCCGATCGTGGGGATCGCTATCATCATTTTCACCTACTCAGTTCTAGTAATGTATCCTGTGCTTTGCTCATGAATCAAAACTTGCCTTCGTGGAGAGAAGAAAGTATCATCGACATTTTTTGACTGCGATGATATCATGGAGGAAAACTCTGTCCTCGTATCCGGGAACGCCCATGATTCCTCCGGGGCCATTGCTGAGGCACTGAGTCCGCATCCGTTGGCTCCACAAGTGCCGCTGTGGACGAGTACTATCCCGAGCCTGTCTCCCTTAGAGCAGGAGACTCGAAAGGTCCTTGGAGCCCAACGTACCATGATGATCTCGCTGGCAGCCTCCACACTGAAGGCCTGGAGAGAACATCTAGGGAAAATCTTCTCTTCACCCTGCAATATAGCTCGTCCTCTTCCTCAGAGGACAATGGCATGTTCACCCCTTCGGCCTATCGCAGCGGTCGTCAGGTCACCGCGGTCGGTGGCAATCAACCCAATCCTGACGATAATCCCGAAGCATCAGGGCAACGCTAAGAACGGGAAGAGCGGAAACGCCTCCAACAAGAGTAAGAGGCCTGACAAGCCGAGATACGTGCTGCCACACAAGCGCATTTCTCGCAGGTTCGCGACCACTACTACTGAGACGCCCCTAGCTCCTCAGCGAGGGCGCCGCCACAGGCGATGCATACGCCACCGCTGCGGGCAACGATGGTAAGAGATCCAAATGCCTTACCAACCCCCATGTAGGAGGATTCCCCTGCAAAGCGTATTTGCTACCTAGCAAGCGCCATCGCACGCCCTCCGGAAGGATTAACTCTGGAGCAAGGAGTGCAAGTAATGCGTGCTATCGCACAAGAGCTACAGGATGCGGCAGAGAATATTTTCACCCGATCGCCCACTGTGCTTTCCCAAACGGACTCACACCTAGAAAGGTCCTCGATTGGACGCCGAAGGCAAAGCCGAAATTATGGTGCTTCTGGCTGTTACGTTCAAGGCCAAGGTGAGCACGATAACTATTTTTCGGGGCATGATAGACGTCCCAGATCTCCTGCTGGACAAAATAATCATCGTAATGTACGACAATGTGTTGGACCTTATGCAGGTTGCAAGGCCTTCTCTCTCGGACTAAGAGATGTTATCTGGTCGGAGAAGTTCAAGCCAGGAAATATAGAAAATTTTGATGGAACGCAAAACCCGTCAGAGTTCCTCCAAATCTATACTGCTGCCATTCAGACTGCTAGAGGCGATGATAAGGTAATGGCTAATTATTTGCCTACGGTTCTAAAGGGTTATGCTAGGACCTGGTTGTTCAACCAGCCCGAGGGATCCATACATAATTGGGAGATGATTTGTAATACATTACAAAGTAACTTCAAAAGTTGTTATGCAAAACTGAGGAAGGAGGATGATTTGCATCGGCTTCGCCAAACCCCCGACGAAAATTTACGACAGTTTGTAAAGCATTTCATAGAAGTCTGTAATACTATCCCAAATATTTCTAATGATTCCATGATTCGAGCCTTTAAACAAGCGGTGAGATATCGAAAGTTTACAGAGGACCTCAACATCAACCCGCCTAGGTCTATGTCAGAACTTTTCGACATAGCCGATCGATACTCTGATGCCAATGAGGCAGTAGAGTGGAACCGAATGGTGGACAAGGGGACCACCCTTCCTCAGCCAGGCCATGAGGATGTCAAAGAAAAGAAATCGAAGAGGTCCGAAGGCGCTACGAGCGGCAGAGGAACACCCAAGAAGAAGAATAAGGGGAGATCCAAGAAGTCCACCAGGGAGGTCGCAGTAGTTGACCAGCGACCACCCTACGACAAAAACAAAGGTCCTTGGACCAAAAGGAGGCAAGGAAATTGTTCAAATGACCATACTGCCCCACAATCTGCGAATACGTCTAGGAGTAATGAGCGCTGGTGCCCATTTCATAAAGTCCTTGGTCATGACCTCCACAATTGCCGTACTTGGCAGAAGCAGATGGAGGCATACTACAATGGAAAAGGTCTAATGCCTGTCCCACCAGAAGACAACAGACCCTTTGTCTTGAAGAAGGACCAAAAGGAGAGAGGGGCCAAAGACTAAATGAGTATGTGTATTGCTTCTGTATGAATGAGAGAGATCCCTTTGTTACATGCCCATGGGGCTTTACTTATAGGGGGCAAGAAGGGACATTTACCTTCTTGCCCCCATAGGCGAGAGAGAGAGAGGGAGGGCATTTTAGGTACATTTGCCTAAAATACACTATACAAACTAGGTTTATACATGTACAGCATCCCTGACGGTACACCGGTATTCCTGACGACTCTAGGGTGCGGGGCACCCCTAGGTGCCCTACTACGACAACTCCCTCGTCTGCGTGGACCGAGGTCACGAGGATAGATCCCGTGATCCCGAGGGGGCGAGCGGATGCAATCCTGTCGCCCCCGGCCCCTCGGGAGCTGGGATACTCCAAGAGACGTAGGTGAACCGACGAAGGGGCCCCAGAGCCAGTCGAAGGCGGAGCCCCGAGGGGGCTCCAGAGGCGGCCGGTGGCGGGGCGCCGATGGTGTTCTAGAGGAAGATCCATGTCAGGGTTGCCCTGTCGAGGCCATAGCCTCGAGGCGAGCGGCGAGCAGTGGCGAGCCCGTGCGGGCGAAGTCTGCGTGGAGTCGCCCCACCGAGGCATGGGCCTCGAGGCGGGCGACGCGCTAGGGCCACCCCACTGAGGCTATAGCCTCGAGGTGGGCGACGAGTGAAGTCAGCGCGGAGCCGCCCCACCGAGGTATGGGCCTCGAGGCGGGCGGCGCGTCTGGGCCTCCCCGCCGAGGCTATAGCCTCGAGGCGGGCCACAGGCGAATTTGGCACGGAGCCACCCCACAGAGGCATGGGCCTTGAGGCGGGTGGCACGTCAGGGCCACCCTGCCGAGGCTATAGCCTCGAGGCATGGACCTCGAGGCGGGTGGCGCGTCGGGGCAGAGCCGCCCCACCGAGGCATGGGCCTCAAGGCGGTGCTGGCCGTGGTCGAGCTCAGGCGCCCTAGCGAGCATTCTTGCCTTCGAATTTGATCGCTTCTTTGGTGTGACCGTTTGAGATGCTCCTGTTAGGGACATGGTACCGTCCCCCTTTGGCCGCTCCTAGTCAAGCGTCCCTGTGACTTGGAGGGGTGCAAAGGGGTTTTGCCCTCTTGCCTGAGGAGTAACCCCTAGGCTCGTTTGAGAGGCGAGAGGCCAGAAGCTAGCGAGGGGGAGACGAAGCCGATCGCTGTCCCCTAACTTTCCTTGCTTGGGCTCGTTTGAGAGCCAGAAGCTAGCGAGGGGGCGGCGAAGCCGATCACCATCCCCCAACTTTCTTTTCTTGGGCTCGTTTGAGAGCCCAGAAGCTAGCGAGGGGGAGGCGAAGCCAATCGCCATCCCCCAACTTTCTTTGCTTGGGCTCGTTTGAGAGCCCAGAAGTTAATGAGGGGGAGGCGAAGCCGATCGCTGTCTTCCAACTTTCCTTGCTTGGCCTCGTTTAAGAACCCAGAAGCTAGCGAGGGGGAGGCGAAGCCGATCGCCGTCCCCCAACTTTTCTTGCTTGGGCTCGTTTGAGAGCCCAGAAGCTAGCGAGGGGGAGGCGAAGCCGATCGCCGTCCCCCAACTTTCTTTTCTTGGGCTTATTTGAGAGCCTGAGGCTAGCGAGGAGAGACGGCCAATCGCCGCCCCCAACTTTCTTTTTGGGGCTCGTTTGAGAGCCCCGAGTTAGCGAGGGGAGGCGAAGCCGATCGCCGTCCCCCAACTTTCTTTTCTTGTGCTTGTTTGAGAGCTCAGAAGCTAGCGAGGGGGAGGCGAAGCCGATCGCCGTCCCCCAACTTTCTTTTCTTGGGCTCGCTTGAGAGCCCGAGAGCGAGGGGAGGCGAAGCCGATCGCCGTCCCCCGACTTTCCTTGCTTGGGCTCGTTTGAGAGCCCAGAAGCTAGCGAGGGGGAGGCGAAGCCGATCGCCTTCCCCCGACGTTCCTTGCTTGGGCTCGTATGAGAGCCTGTGGCTAGCGAGGGGAGGCGAGCTGATCGCCGTCCCCCAACCTTCTTTCTTGGGCTCGTTTGAGAGCCCAGAAGCTAGCGAGGGGGAGGCAAAGCTGATCGTCGTCCCCCAACTTTCTTTACTTGGGTTCGTTTGAGAGCCCGTATAGGTGTGGGGGAGCAGAGCCGATCACCGTCTCCCAACTTTTTTTTCTTGGGCTCGTTTGAGAGCCCAGAAGCTAACGAGGGGGAGGCGAAGCCGATCGCCGTCCCCCAACTTTCTTTGCTTGGGCTCGTTTGAGAGCCCAGAAGCTAGCGAGGGGGAGGCGAGGCCGATCACCGTCCCCCAACTTTTCTTGCTTGGGCTCATTTGAGAGCCCAGAAGCTAGCGAGGGGGAGGCGAAGCCGATCGCCGTCCCCCAACCTTCTTTTCCTGGGCTCGCTTGAGAGCCTAGAAGCTAGTGAGGGGAGACGAAGCCGATCGCCGTCCCCCAACTTTCCTTGCTTGGGCTCGTTTGAGAGCCCAGAAGCTAGTGAGGGGGAGGCGAAGCCGATCGCCGTCCCTCCACTTTCAACCTCGGGCTTTCACTCTGCGTGCGCGCAGTGGTATGAAATGGGGTTTTTAGTGGTTTTGGAAGCTCCTAGATAGGCGTGCAGGGGAGAGGGTCCTATTGTGATGCACGCTTGTCGAACCCGGGAGCAAAGGATCCCGAATTCTTTGTATTCATACACTAGTCCAGGATTTCTAGTGTACACAGTCAAATAAAAGTGATAATCAAAACATATCACGCACTTTATTAATAATTATTCATAGTTTATTACAAAAGAGGCTTACATGCCAACAATAAATAACACAGCGGAAGACGAAGAAGTAGTGGAGTCCAGCTGATCTGCCACAGGCAATCGACTGGGGTAGCGGCCTAGTCGTCAAGATCCACACCGATGGTAAAGTCTTTCTCCTCTGAAATTTGTTTGCATAAAGCAAGTATGAGCACAACTACCGTGCTCGCAAGTTACACCCGTCAAGTAACAGATTGAATGCATGCATAAAGTAAACAAGGGGTATTGTCTGGGTTTATTTGCATAAAGCAGCATTTTCAAGTTTAAATAATCATAATAATTTCCAAGGCTATTTTTATTCTATATCTAAAATCAGATTTTAAATGACAATTTTATAGTGTGGATAACCTCCATATTTGAATGGTGAAGGATACCTTCCTATCACAATGGCTAACCGCCCAATTTTCCCACAGGACTAACCATCCTGAAAACATCTGTTGAAATCACTTTTAAAAACCAAAAACAAGTCTAACTCAGAGTGGTTTTGCTAGCATGTCCATGACCGTGGACACAGCTATTCGAATAGTTTCTACTCTGCTGAGTTTGTACAGCTTTACCCACAAGACACGAATTCTCTAGTTTATCTGGCATATATCTATGCTACCGCTCACTACCTTAGGTAAGCAGTCTAGAGCACGTGACAAGGCCTTTACAAAGTTCTACCTCAAAGTACTCATGCCCGCTAAGGTTTCGCTTCCATTTGACTAACCATCCTCCGGAAGCCCCCTCTTGTGCTAGGTGGGACTACTGTCTAACCAACACACACACATACAACATGGCACGAATATCTATGAGGTATCCCAAATTATTAAGCTGTGTCCCGCCCATACAGCCATGTGGTGGTACGGTAAGGCATAGCAAAGGAACGCCAAAGGCCGGTCCTTAATTGACTTGGGCGTTTTCAAATCAAACCACGGTTTTAATCCTAACCAGATTAAACCCGCATAAACTCGCACCCACCATTCATCCGCTTTACCAAGTCCAAACCATTTTTGATTTTATTTGCAAACACCACCTTTATAAACTCTCTATGGTAAAACAATACCATAGATTTAATTTTAAACAAATTTGTAATGTTTTGGCTAAATCCTCCCAAAATCAAATCATGGTCTAAGCATTTGCTAAGTATTTTCAAACAATTTATCTATGGTGACAAAGGGATGACATTTCAATATTCGAAATTGGCCATACAATAACAATTGGAATACCTAAGCTTTTAAACAGGGCATTAAAATAATTGACTAAAAAATATGTATGCAATAATAATTTTAAAAACTGAATTAAATAACTTTAAAATACTGGGGGCAATATGGTCAAGGGTATAACTTGCCTTCGTTGAAGTCTTGAAATTCTAATTCCTCGGAAGGATCTACCTCTCCGGAATCGTCGAAGTCTATACACGAAAGTAAGCCGAATTCAAACAAAATTCAAATTAAGATTCAAATAAACTCCAAATTAAATAATTTTAGTTTAGTTAGCTAGATCTTGAATTTATATGAATTTAGAAATTTGAATTGGCGAAATCGGAGTTCGTATGAAGGAGAACGAACCCTGGGAAGTTTACAATTCACATGAAATGATATAATTCCGAAAATTATACTATTCATCGGGAATTGCGGTTTCGGATGACTGGAAACAAAGAAAGAGCTTTATGGCCATGGAGAGGAAGTACGACGTAGAATGCGTCGAGGCGAACTCGACGGTGTTGACGGCTCGGCGAGATGACCTTCGATGGTGACGTTGATCGACGGAGAAGACCTTCGCATGCAAGGCGGGGACGTGGGCGTTATGAGCAAACGGAGATGAGTTAGTGGATGAGGTTTGCGGCGAACGAAGAGGGAACCGTGGGGAACACAACGCCGCGGTTGGGGTGGAAGCGCGGTCGTCCGTGGCGGCGCACGCATTTACGTGCAAAATGGACTAATTAAATAACGGAAAATAAATAAAATCTAAAAATTATGAAATAAATACTAAAAATAGAAGATGAATTTAGATGAATTTAGGAGAAGGAATCAATGGATTTGGAATTTGCATTTGAGAGAACGGATTTTTGGAATGATTAAAAGGTGTGTGTACAAAGCAAACACGTGGCTAGCAAATTGATTTACTGTTCATCTTCCTTGCATGCCGAACAGCAACAGAGCATGGAGAAAGGAAAAGGCGGCCATGGAGGGTGGTGCTCTGGTGATTTCCCGGCGACACGGAGGTGAGCAACACGTAGAACACGAAGCCGCGATGTCGGGGAAGTAGACAACATGGCCGGAGCTAGCTCAACGGCGACGCAATTCGCAAAGAAAGGAGCTTCAGTCTATGGTTCGGATGGCGATATTGCCGGCGAGCGACGGCGTTCCGACGGCCGACGAGGGGTGGAATGGAGAGAGGGGATGACGGGGATGCCGGTGCTCACCTCGGTTGTGGAGGAACGTGTACGGGTGGCCGGAGGCGAGGACGATGATGTTGGCGCGGCTTGGGTTCACGGTGGCGCGGCTCTCCGGCGATGAGAGGGTGAGCACGGCGTCGGCGTCGGTACGGCGATGCGGGGGAAGGGGGTCGGCGACGACGAGATGGCTTGGATGGCGCCGGAGACGAGGAAGAACGGGCGTTCGACCGTGCTTCTTCAAACACGAAATGCGGCCAAACCAAGAGGGGAGAGGAGTAGTTTGAGGGGTTTGGATGAGATGGAGGAGGCGCACCCGGTGCTCCCTTTTATAGGGCGAGGGGAGGCCGGGGTGGGGAGATCGTGCGACGCGGGATCGTGGCGGTGATGGCGCGGTTTTGGCGTTTACGTGCGTGATGAGAGGGGGTAACGAGCGGGAGTGGGGGAGGTGAGGAGTGGCGGTTCGAATGCCAAAATTTTCGTGGAGAAATAGGGAGGAAATCCCGGGTTTTCAAAGCTTTAGATGGCTCATTCATGGCGTCGGCGCTGTTTGCGTGTAATGAGCAGCCTTGAAGAAGAAAGGCAAGAGGAGAGAGGGAATAAAAGGAAATAAAGAAATAATATATTGATTGAAAGCAAATAAGGCAAGTGGTAGTGCAAACTTGAAGAATCTGCACGTTAAGCGTGCTAAGCAAATAAGGCAAGGGGCAGACTGTGGATGGGTGACCAGCCGGGAAGTTGGCTGCCCATGCGGAAAAAATATATATATTTTATTATTTTTTTTTAATTCGAAATTCAGATTTGAGCAATAAACAAATATAATTTTAGAAGATAGCAAATAGAGTCCAAAAATTCTAGAAAAATCTCAAAAATTCCTAGAATTATTTTGGACTTAATAAAATTATTTCCAACTTAAAGTTGGCTCTTAATTATGCAAATAAATTATTTTGTCTTTAAAATAATTAGGAAAAGCTTTTTTAAAAAAATTCTAGAAAATAATTAAAATTTTATTTTTAACTTGTAAAACTTCAGAAATCCAAATAAAGCAATTAAACTCTTTCACATTTCAGAAAGTCCAACAAAATAATAACTTTATTAATTTTATTTTGGTAACAGAACTTTGGGATGTTACAATGCTCACCCGGAGCGAGAGGAACGCATGGGTGCGTACAAGCCGGGCTCTGTTCCAATGAATTGTCTGAACCCGTTCACCCTCCCTACCCCTAGCAGCAATCATTCCTAGCTAGGCTAGCTTCTAAGTGCCGCCTGACCTTTGCTGACCTAGACGTTGCTCGCGAGTAGGGTTGCTTGCTAGGCGCGATACGAGATCTCTCTGCTAGGGCGAGGCCCTCATGGCAGGAGACTCCCTAGTCACCGGGACGGGGCCTTTGGAACGACTGGGGGTGCGCATTGGAGCGCGATTTGAGATCTCTCTCCACCAGGGTGAGGCCCTTGCAGCGGAAGACTCCCTAGTCGCCGAGGCGGGGCCTCCGGAACGACTAGGGATGCGTGTTGAAGTGTGATTTGAGATGTCTCTCCGCCGAGGCGAGGCCCTCGCGGCGGGAGACTCCCTAGTCACCAAGGCGGGGCCTCCGGAACGACTAGGGGTGCGTGTTGGAGCGTGATTTGAGATGTCTGTCCGCCGAGGCGAGGCCCTCGCGGTGGGAGACTCCCTAGTCGCCAAGGCGGCGCCTCCGGAACGACTAGGGTTGCGCGTTGACTGGACCGTGGGCGTGGTCCATTGACCACGGGCCCACATGTCGCTGACCCAAAGAAGTTTCTTTTTAAAATAAATCAGCCTAATTTCAAATTCGAGGGTCAAGGCGTATAAACCGGATTTTCCTTTAGGAAAATAAATCGGTAAATTCTTTTAAATCCAAATTAGGGTTTAAAATGTCCCGGGGTTCGTTCTCCTTCATACGAACTCCGATTTCGTCGATTCAAATTTCTAAATTCATATAAATTCATTATCTAGCTAACTAAACTAAAATTATTTAATTTTGAGTTCATTTGAATCTTCATTTGAATTTAGTTTAATTTCACGTATAGATTTAATTTACTTTCGAGAGTCGATTTACGTACGCTGTTTGAGAGCAACCAATTGAGCAAGGCAAGTTACATTCTTGATCATATTTGCACCCATTATTTAAAATTATTTAATTCTATTTTAAATTATTACTACATGCTTATTTATATTCAATAATTTAAATTCCTGTTTTAAATTTATAGATATGCCCAAATCCTTTGTACTGCCAATTTTGACATTGAACTAAACCTACCTTGTCACCCTAGATAAAACCTAGTTGATACGATAGTATGAACTAGGATCATTTGAAAAAATTATGCTTAGCGATGCTTAGACCCAAAAATATTGATTTGGGGAATTTTAGCCAAAAATCAAATATTGTTTAAATTGTATCCATAACACTAGTGTGTTATGGAAGTTTATAAATGAATTTGGAAAAATAAAATAAATTGATGGTTTGTACTTGGGCGAAATGGTTGTTTGGATGGTGCATGTTTATGCACGGGCTCAATCTGGTTATGGTTGAGGCCCAGGGTTTATTTGGAAAGTTGCCCAAGTCAGTTAAGGACCGGCCTTCGAGTGTATTTTGCTAAGCCACATCATACTACCACATGTCCTCAGTATGGGGAGTAGGACCTGGCCAACTAATTTGTAAAGTTCCATCGCGGTTGATCCTGTTTGTACGTGGGCGGTCTTTCATAGCCATTTCTTTTGACAAAGTCTTTCATGACTATTGTTCCCACCTGGCATAAGAGGGGGCACCCATTAACCCGGCGGGTTTCTATCCAATGGGGGGATTTGCGAAACCTTAATGAGGGTAGACTGCAGTGGAATGGTGCATTCTAAAGGCCTTGGCACGTGCTCTAGACCGCTTACCTAAGGTAGTGAGCGGTGGCATAGATATATGTCAGACAAACTAGAGAATTCTTGTCATGTGGGTAAAGCTGTACAACCTCTGCAGAGTGTAAAACTATTCGAATAGCCATGTCCACGGTCATGGACATCCCTAACAAAGCTGCTCCAAGTTAGATCTTTGGTTTTGATTTCAAAATGATTTGACATAAATGATTTTGGATTTCTATCCAAATGGGAATTGGGCGGGAAGCCATGTGATAGGAGGGTATTCTTCACCATTCTTGTGTAAATGTTATCTGACTATAAAATTGATTTAGCAAATGAATTTTAGTTATAGAATAACTGCTTTGGAACTTAGTACAAGTATTTAAAGAAAATGCTACTTTATGCAAATTCAACCAATAAGCCTTCCTTTGAGATACCCATGTATGCATGTCATTCTGTTATTTGACGGGTGTAACTTGCGAGCACGGTAGTTGTGCTAATTCTTGCTTAATGCAAATAATTTCAGAGGAGAAGGACTTCGCTATCGGTGTGGATCTCGATGACTAGGCCGCTACCCCAGTCGATTGCCTGTGGCAGATTAACTGGACTCTACTACGTCTTCTTCGTCTTCCACTGTGTTATTTCCTGTTCGCTCGTAAGACTCTTTTGTAATTAACTCTATTGATTATTATTAATATATTTGTGCGATTTATGGATATTACCATATCTGTTTACTGCGTGAACTAGCTACTAATCATTGGACTAGTTCAGAAATGCACAGAGGATTTGAGGTGTTAATCCCGAGTCCGACAGAAGTGGTATCAGAGCCATATCGACTGTAGGTCGTGACCTAGTTAGAATAGCCGTTAGTTGAAAAATTCAAAACTTATTTTATATAACAAGCAAAATAAATTGTTCTCTCCTCATCTTGGTCATCTATCTATAGCTTCTTTATAGCAATTCTTTCTTACCCAAATTCTCTCTTCACTATTTTATTAAGTTAAATGGTCGGGTCTGCACAAAGGCGAGGGGGCCCAAAGGTGTCATCGGGAGGCTCCGGAGGCTTCTCGCTGATGGGCCGCGCGAACACCATAGGAGGCTCACCGAGGACCGCATGCGGATGCCCCGGAGGGGACCCGGAGGAGAGGAGGGTGAATCCGGGTGAGTGGTGACGTCCTTAGCAAAAGAGGTGGGTGCGCCCGAGGGGGCTCTTGGTGTTGATGTCCCTCTTTGCTTCGCCACGGAGGACCCGAGGGGCCTCACTGCCACCGGAGGAGGACCCGAGGGCTCATTGGGCTTCTGCCACTGGCCGGGAGGAGGACCCGAGGGGGTGGGGCCTCGCTGGGCCTCGCTGCTATCACCGGAGGAGGACCCGAGGGGGGTTCGCTGGGCCTCGCTGCCGTGCCGGAGGAGGACCCGAGGGGTGGGGCCTCGCTGGGCCTCGCTGCCGTCGCCGAAGGAGGACCCGAGGGTGGGTTCGCTGGGCCTCGCTACTGTGCCGGAGGAGGACCCAAGGGGGTGGGGCCTCGCTGCCGTCGCCGGAGGAGGACCCTAGGGGTGGGGTCTCGCTGCCGTGCCGGAGGAGGACCCGAGGGGTGGGGCTCACTGGCCTCGGCCAGCAGCGGAGGAGGACCCGAGGGGGGGTGGTTCGCTGGTGGCCGCTTCGGGCGAGGGTGCCGAGGGCGGGCGAGGGGCGGGAGGCCAGCGCTGTTGGCTTTGGGTGGCCTTCGGAGGTAGCGGTGGAGCACCCGAGGGAGCCGGAGGTGCAGCTCCGCAAGTGGTAAGGGGTGGTCTTCGGAGGCGGCCCGAAGGCACGGACGGAGCTAGCGAAGGGGCCCGAGGAAGCGGGTGCTCCAGGGTGGTGGCTGGCGGGGGCCTTCGGCGGTGGCCCAAAGGCGCTTCGAAGATCGATGGTGGTGTGCCTGGTTGAGGTGGCTTCAGCTAAAGGGGAGGCCGGATGGGACCGAAGATGGACCGAGGTCCATTTAGGCCTTCGGCTCCTCCTTCCTTTTGTAGCCGAAGATGGGTCGAGGGCAATTTGGGCCTTCGGCTCCTCTCTCTCTCTCTTTTGTAGCCTTTTGTTCGGTCCGCACGGACGGTGCCAATTGTCGTAGCTAAAAGACTAGACAGTGGGTACGGAGTACCCTCCGTACCCTCTGTCTTGAAGAAGGACCGAAAGGAGAGAGGGGCCAAAGACTAAATGAGTATGTGTATTGCTTGTGTATGAATGAGAGAGATCCCTTTGTTACATGCCCATGGGGCTTTACTTATAGGGGCAAGAAGGGACATTTACCTTCTTACCCCCACAGGCGAGAGAGAGAGAGAGAGGGTATTTTAGGTATATTTGCCTAAAATACACTATACAGACTAGGTTTATACATGTACATCATCCCTGACGGCACACCAGTATTCCTAACGACTCTAGGGTGCGGGGCACCCCTAGGTGCCCTGCTACGACAGCGCACATCCTCACTTCAAGTCTGGGTTCTTGACTTGAATGCTCATCAACACATGATGAGTTCCTTTACTTCGGGATCTTGACTTGATGCTCATCAACACATGATGACATCCATCATCCCGAGTCTTGAAATGCATCAACACATGATTGCATCCTTCACTTGCCCTCCATCAAGATCAACTCATGATCATCTCTTCTTCTTGAACTTGATACGCATCAACAAATGATGCATCCTTTACTCCAAACTCTTGACTTGATGACGATTAACTCATGATGTCATCCAAAGTCTCCAACTATGGAACTCAACCTATTTCACCAACTCATGGAAAATGTTAGTTCCACAATATGATTATCATAAATTACCATACCATACCATTAACTCATAATGGTGGGACAAGATACTACAATCTTTCCCTCTTTGGTAATTGATGATAATCACTTCAATTGCAAGTAATTGAATGTAGATAAATATGAGTATATATGAACTACACAAGTTTATATACTCAAAGATTTGTTTCAAGGTAAAGATCCCAAATATATGTGGAAAAAGGAATATGGATCAATACTAATGAAACCACAAAACATAGAATGAACTCCCCCTAAAAGTGTGCATACACAAATGTGTAATAGAACCATATGCACATATTCAAGTTAAACTTTTGGTGGAGTTCAACCTATATTTTGGATCCAAGGAATGCAACAAGATATAGGAATATAATATCAAATGCATACCTCTTTGATTTTCACCTTTATATCCAATTGAGACTAAACAATAGGTATAACAATAGAAGTGTTAGTCTCACAAATAGATTTGTCATTAATAACCAAAATACTCCATTAACTCATAATGGCGGGTCTAGATTCTTCAACCACTCAGCCCTGAAGACCAATACAAGACAATCTAGATTGGCACGAGGTTAAGTGAGAAATAGGAAGACGAGCTCCTCACCTTCCTCCGAGCCAACTTGAATGTCTTTGCGTGGAAGCCATCTAATATGCCTGGAGTCCCAAGGGAGGTGATTGAGCATAGGCAAGCCATTCAGCCTGAGAAAAAACCAGTCAAACAAAGACTGAGATGCTTCGCCCTGGATCGACAAGAAGCCATCAGAGCAGAGCTCGATAAGCTCCTTGAAGCTGGCTTCATTCGGGAGGTGGATCACCTCGAATGGCTTGCAAATCTGGTCCTGGTCAAGAAATCTAATGGTAAGTGACACATGTGCATAAATTTTACTAGTTTAAATATTGCTTGCCCAAAGAATGACTTCTGTTAGCCTCGCATTGATCAGTTAGTTGATTCTACCGCGGGTTGCGAACTGATGAGTTCTCTTGATGCTTATTCTGGATACCATCAGATCAGCATGGCGAAACAAGATGAAGAAAAGACAGCCTTTATCACACCCTTCGGTGTCTATTGCTATGTCAAGATGTTGTTTGGGTTAAAAATGTCGGAGTCGCGTGCATCAATTTGATGCGTAAAACCTTCAAAGCTAGTCATGGCGTAATTTAGAGGCCTATGTAGATGACCTCGTTGTAAAAAGTAGTAGTAAGTATGACCATTTGAAGGATCTCGCAGAGACCTTTGAAAATGTAAACAAACATGGAATAAAGCTTAATCCTAAAAAGTGTACTTTTGGAGTTAATTATGGCAAGTTGCTTGGTTTCCCTATTTGTTCTTGTTGGATTGAAGTTAATCCCAAGAAAATTCGAGCCATTGAACAATTACGACCACCTTTCACTGTGAAGGAGGTCCAAGCCTTAATTGGTCAAATGGCGGCTCTTAATCGTTTCATTTCTCGATTAGGAGAACATGGTTTACCTTCCTTTAAGATGATCCGCAAGAGTAATAAAAAGTTTCAATGGTCCAAAGAAGCTAACAAAGCCTTTGAAAGCTTAAAAGCTTATCTTTGAAGTCCTCCAGTATTGGTTTCACCTTTAAATGGTGAACCTTTACTAGTTTACTTGGAAGCAACGCCAAATGTGGTCAGTGCAGTACTTATCGCAGAAAGGGAAGGGTCTCAACGACCCATCTACTGTGTACATGAGGTCTTACATGGACCGAAGGAAAGATATCCTGAGGTTCAAAAGCTAATTTATGCTCTTCTGATGACTTCCAGAAAACTGAGACATTATTTTCAATGTCACAAAATCACAGTACCTTCATCTTTTCCTCTTGGAAATATACTTCATAACTAAGAAGTGACTGGTCGCATAGCCAACTAGGCAGTAGAACTTGGAGAATTTGATGTTCATTTTACTGCCCAAACGGCCATAAAAAGCCAAGTCCTAGATGACTTTGTGGCTGAATGGACGAACACTGAGGATCAATCTCAAATAAGTCTAGTGCCAGACGACCATTGGACATTGTATTTTGATGGTTCCCGCGAGCTTAAAGGCTCGGGGGGTAGGATTTTGTTGATAACACCACAAGGTGATCAACTTCAGTATGTCATACAGTTTCTGTTCCCTGCCACTAACAATGTGGCAGAGTATGACGGACTTCTAGCTGGGCTTCGAGCAGCCAAATCCCTCGGAGTCTGTCAGCTTTTAGCAAAGGGAGATTCGCAATTAGTCGTAAACTAGGTAGCAAAGGAATGTAGATGTTCTGATGAGATAATGACTCAATACCTGGGTGAAGTGAGGAAGTTGGAAAAACACTTTAGGGACTTCGAAGTCCAACATATACCGCGCAAGGAAAACTCCTTAGCGGACCAGTTATCAAAATTGGGTTCCTCACGAACACCTATTTCAACAGGTGTTTTTCTCTAATACCTTACAAAACCTTCAATAGAAATAGGTTCAACCAACCTTCAATAGAAATAGGTTCGACCACCTCAGAGGTCGAAGTCATCAAGCAAGATGTGGAGTGGATAAAACCATTGACCACTTATCTCGCATCAGGGACATTGCTTGATGATCCTCAACAGAAGGATAGGTTAATTCGAAGAGCACGCATGTACAAGCTAGTCGAAGGATCATTGTGCAGGAAGGGAGCACATGGTGTTCTTATGCATTGCATATCCCAAGACTCCGGGGCTTGTGTGTTGCACATGCATCCTATAGAACCTTGGTTGGCAAAGCTTTTCAGCAAGGATATTACTGGCCCACCACTCTACAAGATGCTATGCACCTTGTTAAGATCTGTGAGCAGTGTCAGTTCCATGCTAGGCAAGTGCACCAGCCATCTTATCAATTACATACCATTCCCTTATCATAGCCTTTTTCGACTTGGAGCATTGATATAGTAGGACCACTACTGCAAACACCCAATAGGTATAAATTCTTGTTTATGGCCATTGATACATTCAATAAGTGGATAGAAGTTGAGCAAGTCGTTCGTATAACGGCTGCGGCAGCAAAGAAATTCCTTGTACGAAGCATTGTTACAAGGTTTGGAGTACCCAGTCGTCTTATCACAGACAACGGGAGCTAGTTTATTAGTGACGTGTTTCAAGATTATTGCGATAAAATTGGCACTAAAATCTGATTTGCTTCTGTGGCACATCCACGGAGCAATGGAGTAGTAGAAAGGGCCAATGGTCAGATTATGCAAGGTATAAAAAAGGGAGTTTTCAATCGCCTTAAGGCATACTCGAAGAATTGGATGGAAGAGCTCTTCTCTGTCCTATGGCCCAGTAGAGCAACTGGTGAAACACCATTTGCACTAGTCTACGATGCAGAAACAGTGCTACCTAGCGAGATTCAGCTAGGTTCAACACGTATAGACCTCCTAGATCAAATAAACTAGGGAGATTTGTGTGAAGACGATGTCAATATGCTGGAAGAAAGACGTGATCGAGCACTATTAAAATCGGTTGCCTATCTACAAGTCTAAGACTAGGGATGGCAATTGTGCCCGATTACCCGTGTACCTACGGGTAAATACCCTAATAGAGCCGGGCATGAGGGGCTTTTTTTTGCCATGGGTATGGAAATGGGGGCAATCCTCTGCCCATCGGGTAAACGGGCGTGGGCATGGGTGAGCTCCACCCGTACCCGCCACGCCCATTTACCCGCCAAACTACACTGACAAGTAGGCCCAAAAACAACCCAGTTCACGATGCCTAATACCCATTCGGCCATCACTCGGTCACTCCATCAGCCGCCCTCTCCCCTCCTACTCCCACCCTCCCGCAGTCACCCCTTCCCCTCCACTGTTACTCCTCCTCCTCCACTGCCACCTCCTCGCCCCTCTCCCTCGCATTCCTCTCCTCATCCATCGCCCCGTACAGCTCCCTCTTCCCTCACCTCCTCCCTCTCCAGCTCCGCGTACCCCCTCCTCGCCCAACTCCACCTCCCGGCCAGCCGCTGCCCCCGCTCCTCCCCCATTACTCTAGATCCAGATCCTCAACCCCCATTACTCCAGATCCAGATCCGCCTGGGCTTTGCTTTCCCTCTGTGACGTGTGCTCTAAAGATGGGCGTGGTGGTGGTGGAGTGGTCGGGGGAGAGAGTGGTGCGGCGGGGAAGGAGGATGAGGAGAGGAGGCGTGGTGGGGAAGGACTGGGAAAAGGTGATGGGGCCTCTCTTCCCCAGGCTCCATGTGAACGACACCATTAGGAGCGGTCCCTGCATGCCGCCTAGGAACAAGATGGCGCTCTACAAGTAGTTCAGCGTGCCCTCACACCGCTTCAGCTCCGCCTCCGCTACCACCACGGCAGCCGCACTGCGCCAGTGGGGCCAGCACCGCCATGCCCTCCATGTCGGCCAGCCAGTTGAGGAACCCGAGCTCTGTGTCATGAATTCATGCCGCTTTGAGGGCGTGCGTGTCGTTGTTTGGCTCTAGCTCGTCAGGTGGATTAGATGATAGCAACCACCATGGTGGATTAGTGAGTATGGTATGATATGTTTTATGACAATAGTTAGGCCAGGGAGAGGTTGATCTGGTCGATATACATAATTTGCAAGCTCCATTGGAAAGACTGAGTTACTAAATGTGTTTGTGTGCTTAATATCCTTGTGGTCTGGGTTCATGGATGGCCAGATATTTGGACTGTGAAGCAGAAACATTTCGCGAGTCCACGGGCATTCCCGTGGGCGACGAGTACCCGCGGGCGACGGGTATGGGTGAGGTTCTTTGCCCATCATCCTTCACGGGCATGCCCGTGGGGGAAAATCAGGGTCACGGGCATGGGTATGGGCGAGCACTACCTGTGCTCGCCGCACCCGATTGCCATCCCTATCTAAGACGCTACTATAATAGAAGGGTTTGTCCAAGAACACTTCATGTGGGTGATCTGGTCCTGAGATGAATCTAGAACTAAGCCAACTTGAACAAGTTGTCCTCTAGATGGGAGGGTCCATATATTGTAGTCTCTGTCACTAGGCCCGGATCAGTTAGATTAGCCATGGAAGATGATCGTGTTTTATCTAACACATGGAACATTGAACATCTTTGAAAATTCTATGTGTAAGTATCTTTTTTCCATATTATATAAATTCAATTGTCGTTTTACTGTCAGTATCATTTTTTTTTTGGTATAAATTTTTTCGTATCATGTCGTATACATGATAATCATCTTTTCTATCATTTACTTAAGTGCCTATGGTTGATCAATTTAACTAATGGGTCATAGTGTCTTTACTTATCAAATGGCCATCGGTATACATTTGGGAAATGATAACTATTTAGGACCTCTTCTATAAGCCAATTCTCATTGCATAAGAACCCAACAGTTTGACTTCATCTTCCTGAATACATACTGGTCCAGATCATTGTGAATTGAGTTTTTGGTAATTTTGGTTGTTTTGCTTCGGGGTTTTGATTGGATTTAATACAAGTCTTCTACTGTGCTTGTATATTGATCTTCATAGCTATTGGAGTGAAATTGGTATTGAATTCAATTAAGGTGAAAAAGTTATCGTGCTCCTATTCACCCCCCCCCTCTAGTCGCCTTTCCGGTCCAACAAGTGGTATCAGAGCCAAGTTTGCTCTTTTGTGAGCTTCACCGATCTTTGAGCATGGCGACTAGTATGTGGTCTTGTGAGCGCTTCTTTGCATCTTGTCGTGATTCTTTTGCCGTTGATGTCCGTCGTGACAAGAAGCTTGAACGTACGATATTTATGTTGTCGATTGAGGAGGAATTCTCCTGCGATATTTGTGGCGATCTCTTTTGTTTTGATTGTCCTAGCTTCATGAATGAGATATGCATGGAGCCCAAGGAGAAGGAGCCTGAGGAGAAGGAGCCCATTGCCATATGTTGTGTAGCGATTGAGGATGAGCATGATGGAGAGCTTTTCGAGGATGATCATGATGACTCTTCCGAGGATGATCCCCTACTCAAGCTAAGTAAGGTGAGCAAAGAAAAACTCATTGATGGCTTGTTGTCATATGATCTTAAATTGCATGCTCTTAGAAAGGAAATAAAATTGCTAGAAAGAGAAAATGGTGATTTGCCTAATAAGCTTGTCAAATTAAAAACATCCATGTATACTTTTGATTCCTTACTTGTAGACATGGATAACTTGAATAATTCTCTTGCATGCCTAAAATCTGAGAATGAATTATTGAAATCAAATGCTTCTATGCCATGTGATTCTTGTATTGCCTTACATCATAAGCTTGATAATGCTAAGTTACAAATAGGCAATTTTAGATCCATGACTAGAAATGATTGTGATTCTTGTGTAGGCATGCTTGCTGAATTTGAAAAGTTAAAATTAACTAATTCCATTCACCTTGAGCAATTAGAGAATGCTAGGGCTGAAATTGTTGAAATTGAAGCTAGCCCTTGTAGCTTGTGCTTAGAGTATGAAAAATTGCTTAAGGATGGTTTAGTCTCTTGCAAGAATTGTGCTCATTTAGAAAATAAAATTGATGCTTTGAATTGCATGCTTAATACGAAAGCATCATTAATTTCTTGCACATCTTGCATTGCTTGAAGAGCGAGGTTGAGTCTTTGAAGAAATTACGTGATGATATGAGCACCAAGTCATGTGACTCTTGTATTTGCCTTCACTCCGAGATTGATGTTTTCAAGATTTCTCTTGCTTCTTTGCATTCGGAGTTAGAGTCTTCTCGTGCTAAACGTGAGTCATTTGATGTTGGTTTTTGTGCCATCGCTTTGAGTAGCTCTTCTTTGGCTAGTGCGACTCTTTCTGACTCTTCTTGTGTTGTCCAAGAGATTTCTAAAGACAAGGGTGCTTCTTCCTCAAATGGTACTACTTCTTCAAAAGAGAAGTATCATTGCACCTTTTGTAAGAAAGATGGACACATTATTGAGTTTTGCTTCCGTTGTGTCAAACACCAGCGTCGAATGTGCCGTCGAGCTTTTAGGGACACACATTTCCCATCTCATGGCTTGTGTGAGCCTAGTGTCGACACGAGGGCGAGTTATGATGTTGGTTCTTCCAGCTTGTCCCATGGGACTTCTTCTTTGAGCGATAATGGTGCCTCGTCCTCGCGGACCGTGTCTCCTAGTAGACCTTTACACCATTGCTTATTTTGTGAGAAGGATGGACATCTTGTGGATTTCTGTTTTCAACGTGCAAAACACATGCGTCGAGCTCATGCTTCTAAGTCTCCTAGTGGGCATAGTCTTTCTCATGGCATGCACACTAAAGAGCCTAGCATAAGGACTCGCTCTGTTGATGACGTCTTGGACACCTTTTCTAGTGGTGTTGGACAACATCGTGGACTTGGTTTCTGTGGTTTTGGTTTTGGTTTTGGTCCACGAGCTGCCCCGAGACAGGTTTTTCACCATTTCCCGAGAGGTGGACCTCGTTTTATTCATCGAGGTACACACCCACAACGAGGATGTGTGAGTTCCGTTGGTGTTTTTGTTGGTTCTCATCATGGTGCTTTCAAGCAAGGCTATTGCCGCTTTTTTAGAGATGGACCTCGTTTTCCTCATCGAGTTGTCCACTCGCGGCGTGCCTCCAAGGATAGTGTTGGATCTTCTTGCATGAACCATTATTTGCATCATGCTAACTCACATAATGGTTCAATTGCTTCTAGTGGCCGTGTGTCCAAGGTTTGGGTTCCCAAGTATTTGCTCTCTAACCCTTCGGGATCCAAGACTTGGACATCTTGTTTTTCTCATGTATAGGTATCGAGGACGCGGGTTGGAGAATATGGACTTAAAAGGTTCTGGTCTTTTGCTTCTTCACGTGATCTGGACACTTGATGGTTCTCCATCTCCATGATGGCCTCCAAGAGGCATGTGCTTTCATAATCAGTGTCTTCACCTGTTTTATGAGCTATCTTACATCTTCATGCCTTTGCCTTCATGATTATTCATTCTTGGCGTGTTGTGCTTTTCTTTGTGCTCACTTGTATCATATCGGCATGTGTTAATTTTATAATATGTTTTATCATGCCTTTGCTAGTACCTTGCTTATGTATCCATGGGCTAGATTGTTATTCTTTATTTCCATAGGTGTATAAGTTTGGTTTTGTCAACATGAGCTTGTGCTGTCTTGTACCTTTATTATCTTGCTCTTGTTCATTCTTGCTTATGTATCCATGTATTAGATTGTTTTTCATTACTTTCATGGTTATATGAGCTTGGTTTTGTCATTATGAGCTTGTGTTGTTTTGTACATGATTTATCTTGCTTTTGTTGATTTTTGCTTTATGTATCCACATGCTTACTTAATATCCATGTTAGCATACATTATTCATGAATTGTTCTATAATATGCTTTATTATTACATGGTTATTGTGCCTTATTGTTAAGTGTGAATACATGAGCTTTGCCATAACTTCACTAGCATGTTTTATCTTTGACTAGATGTATGTTATGTGATTTGCTATGTGCTTGCTTGATTGCTCCTATGCCTTATTGTGAACTAAGGATTTTTTTTTGAGCTTTATCATATCTTGGATATCATGTGTTGCGATTGATATGTCTATCTTCATGCTCATGCCCTGAATTGTTGATTATATGCTTTTATGAGCTTTGGATCATCTACTGCTATCCTTGCTAGTCATGTGTCTTGGTACTGTTTCCCTAGACAATGTCTTACTAACCCAATACCAAGGCATAGACTTCTTCTGTCTCTTTAGTGTAGTCTTTTCAGTTGAGAAGAAGAACATTTGGTTCATGACTCCAGCTGTTGGTTCTTCTTCATATGTGCGTTCGATGATGGCTATCACTTCTTGGAGACGAAGGAATTTGAGATGAGGATGATGGGTGAGCGCAACTACTTTCTGAAGCTTCAAACCAAACAATAGATCTTCATCCGTCATGACTACATCTCACTGCCAAGCAGTGCGACTCAGGTTCGAGCTTCTATACCTTATATTTGTGTATGGTATCCCTAGTCTACCTTGCATAGCGTCTGGTTTGTGTCAAGTGTTGGGCTTGTTGTGTTCAGGGTAGATAGGAGGCTCTGTCTAGCACGTGTCCTTTCTAGACACTCTTCTTATCCCATGGTTTTCTAGGATGCACTCTTCTCACAGCCTAGGTCGAGCTTGTTTCCCAGTCACTAGGACTTAGCAGGTTTTGAGCTGCCTGCAAGCTTTTTAGTGTAGGTGTTTCGCTCTCTAGCTTTTCGAGTCGCTTTCCCTAGAGATCTTATGGAGTAGGAAGTCTTGGTGTTAGTTTGTGGAGTCCAAGGCACTTTTGGCAGATTTCCTCTCAAAGCTTTTTGACCCAACAAAGTTTGTCACCTTGAGAAGTGAGTTAGGGATAATTTATCCCTATGGGTTGGTTTTAGGGGGAGTTGGTTCTTTTCTGAACTTTCCTTGTTCATCTGAACTTTCCTTATTCATTTGAATTTTTTCTGGATCTTTTCTGATACCTTCTTCAAGTGGTATCTTCTTTGGATCCGTTTGATCTTTTTAGGCTTCTAAGTCTTTTGTGCATCTCATTGTGTCATATTGCATTCATATGAAAATCCAAAAAGATGCATTGTAATATAAGCTTTACTGCTTCTGTCTTTTAAATTGATGAAGCTTTGCTTATTACCCTTTGGAGCTTTAGTGTTTCAATTCTTGCTCAATGCCATGTCTAGTTCTTTGACTTGCTAGAATTATCATGCTTTCACATGTGTAGCTAAGTCTTTGCTGAATGAGCTAGAACTCTAAAACAACTAGAATCTAAAAACTACAATTTGTGGATGTTTTAGCTAGTTGCGCAATTAGTGCTCCTTTTTGTGACATTGGCCCTGTCAAAATTGCTTTGTTAGCTCTTGAATCTAGCTTTGATCATTACTTGAGCTTCTTGTGTTCTTGAGAATCTAAAACTGCTTTTGTGAAAAATGAAAAATCAAATTTCAATATTGTCTTTTGCTTAAATTGTGCCAAACTACTCTTACGAGACTGCATATCATAGACATGAACTTGGAGATAGTTTGATGATCCAGACGATCTCATGGGGACTGCTTATCAAAACTGACATGAACCTCAAGATTTGTCGCCCTGGTAGAAGCTTAGGAAGAGTTTGTGGATGGTTCCTAGTCTAGGATCTTCTTCACTAAGATATACCTTTAATCAACTTTTGGTCGAAGTTTAGGAAGAGTTTGTGGATGGCTCCTAGTCCAGGATCTTCTTCACTAAGTTAGACCATTAGTCAACTTCAAAATTCATTGCAAATGAAAAATTGTTGAAAAATGGGCGTTTGAGAAAATTGAGCAAAATGATTCAATTCAGGACCTGTTTGTCTCTTAATGTGGTCATTGTTAGCTTTTTTTGATCTCACATTGATATTTTGACATGGCCATTATCATTTTAGGATCTCTGTTGATGAACTTGCTAAATTTGAAGCTTTGCTTAAATTGTTACAATTCATTACTTTACATTGAGCCTTCGAGCTTAGCATTGATATATATGTCTTAATATGATCTTGCTAGCGCTTTCAGGCTTGATAGGTCTTGTGCAATGTTAGAAATGCTAGCTTGTTCTTTTGGGTAATCTCCAAAGCTTCTTGTAATCAAAATTAAAAATTTCAAAAAAATGAAGCCACTCCATTGCATTTCATGCATGCTCCTGCTTATGCTTTTTCCTTATTCTGCATTTGTCATCCCTGGACGAGAGGAAGGCGTGATTCCTTGATGACTCCATTATCAAAGGGGGAGAAGATATTTCAAAAATGTATAACAGGGAGAAGTTTTAAAAATGTTAAAAGGGGAGCTTTTTGGAGAAAAAGGGAGAAAATGAGATTTGTTGAAAATGGTGATCATAGTGAGGGGGAGTATCTTATTTGCATTCATTTGATCTTATTGTCATTTCTGAAACTTGAATTGCAATTCTTGGATCCTCACAATGATCAAAGGTCAATTTGAACAATTGTTCTTTCATATGGACCTTAAGTGAGATTTTTGTCTCCTTTATGGAATTTGAAGCTTTCTTGCTTTCTTTTGCTCGATCTCACTTGCCTAGGCTATTTTGAAGCCAGCTTGGTCATTTTCATTGATTTTTCTTGTATTTGGACCAAGTTGTGCCTTTGCGCGAAAACGAAAGTATTTTACCTCTCAAACCTCAAAACTTACATTTTTAGGAGATTGCCAATGTGTTCATCATGGGGGAGATTGTGGATATCATGGGGATATGCTCATGATCTTAGAATGATGTTACAATTGGCAATGGTGTTGAAGGTTTGTCGAATCACGTGTTTTCGGCAAAGTTCAAAAGGCTGTCAGGCAAGTGGCGGTCTGACCGGCCCAAGCGACGGTCTGACCGGCCCAAGCGGCGGTCTGACTGGCCATGAGTGGCGATCAGATCGTCTTTGGGAAATCGGTCAGATCGGCCTTAATGAGATTTTGAGTTTTGGAACTGAGCCAAAAATAGAGGGTGTAAGCAAGAGAGGGGATTCTCCTACACTTGGTTTCATAATTTTTGGAGCTTCTAGGCAAAAGTTCTATTGGTTTGAAAATTCCAGTTGGTTTCAGATTTCCAGGGAGGAAATTTGGCTACGTCTCAGCTGGGCGGTCGGGCCAAGCCTACCAAAGTGGCGGTCGACCAAAGTGGCGGTCGACCGCCACTTGTCTCATTGGCCAACTGGTGGCGATGATTGCTTGGTTAGGTCAAGTTCATAGGTTTCATGGCATATGTGTTGCATGATACATGTTTTGACTAACATGGGTCAAGTTGCGAGTACTTGTTCTCGGAAACGATTTCTTGGTCTATTGTTGTGCAGGTTGCTTGAAGGTCAATGACAGTCAACGGCGAGGATGATCGAGACTAAGCTTGGAGAGCTGAGGTCTAGAACGATCGGGGATGCCGGGTGAGGTCAATGGATTCAAGCATGGCGCAAAAAGAACAAGGATGACCGAACGGGCAGTTCGGTGCGACGGGTTGGATCAAGCGGCGCGGGGGTCGGTGCAAGTGCCATGGTGGTCTCCGTGGGAGCCGGATGGGAGAGACTTGCCGACATGATGAGAGCCGTTGATCAACCTACACGTGGCAAAGCATGAGAAGTGTTTCACAAAAATGGGACTCGGTCTTTGTAAAAAGATCGAGAAGAGGTATTTTGGTAATTTTACCTAAATACCGCCTTGGTGACCTTTTGCTAACCCGCGGCGCAAGATGGTGCAAGGAGAAGCGGATTAGGTCAAGAGGAGATGAAGACGATGCTTTAAAATGCGTACGTGTGTGACCCGTTTGTGTGTGGGCCTTAACGGGAGCCCATTAGGGTTTTGCTTCTAGAAGGTCTAAGCCTCCACTATAAATAGATGAGGGAGGTGGCTGCACCCCCTAAACCCTTTGGATTTGGAAACCCTAGCTTTTGGTGTTAGGGCTTGGAGAGATTAGTGGGAACTTAGGGTTCTAGAGAGATGGATTGATTTGGGTGCTCATGTGTTGAGCTTTGTCCTCCATGTTGGAGTGGCTGTAAACATACCATCTATCAAATCAATCTATGCAAGATTCCTCAAATATTAGTCTCTATTTGTTCTTGCTCTCTATTTGGTGATTTTGGGTCTTTCTTGATCCGCGAGTTTTCTATTGGTTTCTTCTCTTGATCTAGCTTGCTGTGATATGTGGGAACCTATCTAGGATCATATAGATCATCAATCAACCACGAGCAAGCTATTGGATCTAAGTTTTGTTTTTGCTCCGTTCTTGTGAAAGAAAGGGTGATTTTAGGGGGTTTTGCTCTTAAGAGCTTTTGGCTTGATTCTTTCCGTAATTGAGGATGTTAGGATGTATGGGAGACTATCCTTAGCCATCTTGGATTGATTCCTCCCACGAAATCATCTCAATCACCGTTTTTGTATTTGACTCGGTTTTGAAGCAACCTTCACTAAAACGGATAAAGGTCGGAACTTTGGCAACGATCTTCATGATCGTTGATTGGAATAGGTTCCTGACAACCTAAGGAAGGTATGTTTCAAGTTTCGTGAAGTTTGGAGTCACGAATCAAAAGTTAGACATTTTTGTGTTTTGGAAGTTCGGGCTGATTTCACTGTTCATCAGGCTGGAGGTCAGACCGCCGTTTACAGAGGTCAGACCGCCCCATGGAGCGGTCAAACCGCTAGGCTGAGAGGCCGGACCGCCCAACTCATTGTGAATTGAGTTTTTGGTAATTTTGGTTGTTTTTCTTCGGGGTTTTGATTGGATTCAATACAAGTCTTCCACTGTGCTTGTATATTGATCTTCATAGCTTTCATAGCTATTGGAGTGAAATTGGTATTGAATTCAATTAAGGTGAAAAAGTTATCGTGCTCCTATTCACCCCCCTCTAGTCGCCTTTCTGATCCAACACTTTTCAAGTTCTTGGACAACAGTGTGACTTCGTCTTTCCACTTCCTTCAAGTCTCGAATCTGAAGATCTTTGTTAGAAGAGGTCTTCTAAAGATCCTCTTTTGCATTTTTTAGTTCTAAGAAAGAACGAAAAAAGAGAATATAATTCACACATTGCAAATAATGACAAGGTCAAATGCCCTGTAAGAAACAAAGAGAGGTTCTTTACCTTTCTTCTCCTTAATGAGCTCCTTGTTCTGTTCAAAGAGGTTGTGGCCTTCTTCAGATTGCCCGCCCAAGATCTCGTGTAACTTTTCATTCTTCTGAGTCAAGAGGCGGACCTCTTTGGTTTTCTCTGCTATGGCCACTGCACTCCTCTCAGATCTTTTTTCTGCCTCAGACAATTTTAATCTAAGAGCGTGAAGTACAAACTCAGCATTTTCTTGTCCAGCATTTGCCAGTAAAGACTCCCTATAATGTAAGCAAAGGCATAAGTTCATTATTCAGTTAGAATCTTACGATTGAATAATAACTTTATATACTTACTTCTCTTTCTCCTCTACAAAAGCTTTGATATCCCCAATCATGTCAACATTGACTTTCTAGCACCTTTTGACAGATGTTTTGAGGTCTTAGAGGTTCTTCTTTTTGGTTATAGAAGGAGAACTTTCAAGAGGAACTTCATTCTTGAATTGATCCAATTGAACCAAACAAAAAAAATCCTCTGGTTGGATCAGACCCGATATCTTGCAACTCCTGAGACATTCTATGAGTCAGGTCTATACTGGTATATTCAAAGTAAAATTACCAAGATAAAAAGTTTACCAAAGATATGATCATCTTCATCTTGAGTTTCAATGGTCTCATGGACCACCTCTTCCGTATGATCCTCTAGGGAGGTACTTTCAGTTTGGACCTCCATCTCCTGTGGCATCCCCTTCGATGTCCTAGTAGTTGTTGTTAGAACATCCTGGACCACTTCATCAGTGGTCCTAGGAGGTATTTCCATTTGCAGAATCTCTTCTACTGAAGATTCCTCTGTTGCTAGTACAATTGGTGGCGAAGTTTGTTCCTAAACTGTCAGTTGTCCTCTTTTCGGGTCCGACGGCAAAGAAAGGCTAAAAACAAAAGAGATGATTAGTCATTTTAGGTCGAAATTATAAAGTTATTATCGAAGAACTTACTCGATCTCAAAACCACTTTTGCTAAAGAGTGACATAAAATCCTTAGTCACAATGAAAGAAGGTTCTCTCGTTTGCTCTGATGAGGAGGGAACCAAGGCCATAGAGGTCCTTAACCATGAAACCCTCTGAAGAGGAACCTCCTCTTCGGACTCTTCTGACGATCCTTCACCCTAGACCACCCCAGCCAAGAAAGTTGGTATAGAAGACATTGGTCGGGGGTTAGAGACATATTGAGAAACTGAAGTCTTAACTTTTGTTTTCAATACCTCACGTGTAGAAGGTCTTGAAGGAGTAGGAATTGAAGCAAGAGGTCTTGGAGGAACTGAAACTGAAGCCGGTGTGGATTTCGTTTTCTTTGGCGCGATAGGAGGTCTGGAAGTAATCCTTGCACTCTTTGCCAAAGGAGGGGAAGAGCTCGCACTAATATCTGAGATGAGACTTTTTTGGTGTCGTCTGTCCAGAAACATACAAATTAGACATTGATAGATTTACTTCTTATATCTAGTTATTTCTATGAATGCTTACCACTCTGTGATCTTTCCTAAGTGATAACACTACTGCAAAAAGGCTAATACTGGACGCCTCGTCACAGACGATTGACTAAAATCGTCTATATTAAATACAATCACAGACGGTTTTGGTTTAGCGACCATCTGTGTTACTGGCTGCGCTAAAAACTGTATGTGAAGAAGTAATATTACAGACGGTTCGTGTTGAAACCGTCTGTGAAGTATCACAGACGGTTCTTGAATGACTTTCCGTCCTCATCACAGACAGTTTGTATTAAAAATTGTCTGTGATAAGTATTTCTGATTTTACCATGGCTTGAAATCACTAACTGTCTGTGAAGTATTGCGGTCATCACAGACGGTTTTTGTATGAAACCGTCTGTGAAGTATTACGGTCATCACAGATGGTTTTGTATGAAACCGTCTGTGATTCACAACGCGGGAAGGCAAAAATTTTTGAACGCGTGCACAGGAGCCAAAACGTTTTGGCGCTGTCCTTATATATTATAGCCACCCCAGCCTTGTCTTCCATTAGGCTCTCCCCTCCCCACGCCGAGCTCCGGCGACCACCCTCGATTCCCCGTCACGATTCAGCGAGGTGACACAGCCGATGTGTCGGACCCGGGATTAACACCCCAAATCCTCTGTGCATTTCTGAACTAGTCCCATGATCAGTAGCTAGTTCACACAGTAAATAGATATGGTAGCATCCATAAATCGCATAACTTTATTAATAATCAATAGAGTTTATTACAAAAGAGGCTTACAAGCCAACAATAAAGAACACAGCGGAAGACGAAGAAGTAGTGGAGTCCAGCTGATCTGCCACAGGCAATCGACTGGGGTAGCGGCCTAGTCGTCAAGATCCACACCGGTAGCGAAGTCCTTCTTCTCTGAAATTTGTTTGCATAAAGCAAGTATGAGCACAACTACCATGCTCGCAAATTACACTCGTCAAATAACAGAATGACATGCATACATGGATGTAACAAAGGATGGCTTATAGGGTTATTTGCGCAAAAGCAATATTTGACAATTTAAATACAATACTACGTTCAAAGGCTCAATTTTTACAATAATTAAAATTGAGTTTTAAATGAATTGATAAAGCTAGTGTAGGCACCAACCTAACACCAACATAAACACGGGCACCAACTCGGGGCTTCAACCCATAACTTTTCTCATGGACACCCATCCATGTCAAAACTTGTTTTACAAAATTATTTTGAAATCAAAACCAAAGTCTAACTTTGAGTAGCTTTGCTAGCATGTCCATGACCGTAGACATGGCTATTCGAATAGATTAACACTCTGTAGAGGTTGTAAAGCTTTACCCACATGACATGAATTCTCTAGTTTGTCCGGCATCCATCGATACCACTGCTCACTACCTTAGGTAAGCAGTCTAGAGCACGTGTCAAGGCCTTTACAAAGCGCTATTCCATCGCAGTCTCCCCTCGCTAAGGTTTCGCTCCCTTTGGGCAATTGGGCTACAACCCGCAAGATCTGAGCCCCCTCTTGCGCTAGGTGGGACTAGCGTAGGTCATAACATGACTACCCACCGCATCTGAAGGAAACGACCACGATGGAACATTGCAAATTAATCAGCCAGGTCCCCTCCCCATTCTCAGGACATGTGGTTGCACGATGAGGTATAGCCCATTATAGGCATAGCAAAGAAACGCTCAGAGGCTGGTCCTTAACTGACTTGGGCAACTATCCACAAAACCCCTAGGCCTCAACCCTACCCGGATTGAGCCCGTGCATAAACCTACACCCACCAACCATCCATTTCGCCCAAGTACAAACCAACTTTTCCTTTTTTTCTTTTCAAAAATATTTGCAAAATCTTCCATGACAAACCAATGCCATAGACTTTTAAACATCATTTGATTTTTGGCTGAAATTCCCAAATCAAATATTTTTTGTCTAAGCATGGCTAAGCATCAATTTTTCCAAAGTGTTCTAGTTCATACTATTGCATGAACTAGATTTTCATCTAAGGTGACAAGGTATGAATATTTCAATATCAAGATTGGCAGTACAAAGGATTTAGGCATAACTACAAATTTAAAACGGGAATTTAAATTACTGTATAAAAATAAGCATGCAATAATAATTTAAAATAGAATTTAAATAACTTTAATTGCTGAGCTCAATATGATCAAGGGTATAACTTGCCTTGCTTGATCAATTGCTCTCAAACGGCGTCGAAATCTGACTCTCCGTAGTCGTTGAAATCTATATGCGAAGATAAGCCAAATTCAAACAAAAATTCAAATGAAGATTCAAATAAACTCCAAACTAAATAATTTTAGTTTAGTAGCTAGATCTTGAATTTATATGAATTTAGAAATTCGAATCACCTAAATCGAAGTTCGTATGAAGGAGAACGAACCCCGGGAAGTTTCAAAATCACATGAAATGATGAATAATAGGATTTTTCCGAATTACTGGAATTATTTTTAAGAAGGAAAATCAGATTAATGTGTCACGTTGACATCATCAATTGGTTTTCCCCTCTGTTGACAAAGCGGCCACGTCAGCGCCATGTGGGCGGACACATCAGCTTAGGGCTGAGGTGGTGATGACATGGCTCCGAGGTGGCAGCCACATCAGTGTGCCACGCAAGCACAGAGCAGGCGGCGCTCGGGTTCCAAGGAACCGGCGAACAGCGGCGTTTCACCGGCGGCGAGGGGTACCATCGGGTAGAGGAAGGTGCGGGGATCTCAGGGCTCACTTCGGATGTACAAATACGTGAAGGATTCGCCAGCGGTGAGGTCAAAAGCGGCGGCGGTGTTCGGGTCGTGGTGGCGAGGTGATTCGAGCGGCGCTCCGGTGAATCTAGCGCGCGCACGGGGTCGGCGGGTTTGCTGCGATGTCGAAACCGTGGGGTCCTCGTCGACGATGGGTCTTCACTGGTGCTGGAAACGAAGCTTTATCGAGCTTCAGTTGCACGAAGAAAATCTTGAAATCCGACCGCTTAGGAGGGAGAGGAGATGGGGGAATCGGGGGCTTGGGATGAGATGGAGGAGGCACTCCCCATGCTCCTATTTATAGGCCGAGGGCGGCACGGTTCATCGTAACGCGCAAGAAGGTCGTGCGCGTCTCCAGCAGAGATTAGGAGATTTGGGCAAAGAAGGAAAGGGGAGAGACAGGATCGGGTGCGGTTTTGAAAGGCAAATTGAATGCGCCCCAAAGATCAGGGATTTGATTGGGGTTTTGCCGGGCGTCGAAGCTTCCCGATTTGCATCCATGGCAGACAGCGTGGCTGAGAATGGAAAGGAGCCACGGGGAAGAAAGGAAAGAAAGAGACGCACTGCAGCGGTGGCCCCACCTGTCGGCGATGGAGAGACTAGGAAACAAACGGGTGCATAGGAGCCATTAGATATAGATCGGGCGGCCCTTGTTGATTGAAGCGTTCGAACGTCCGAACATTCCATCGAAATCAGACCGTTTGTTTTTTATCCGATGGCTGGAATTGGTTTGAGGAGAAAACGCGTGGGGAAAATGGGCCAACAGGCTGCACGCACGTGTGAAAGAACTTCGGCCGTGATAGATTCGGCCCACGCACTGTTTAAAGAATTTCTTTTGATTTACCCATTAAAATAAACCAAATAATTAAAAGGGCTTTAGAAAATAGCAAATAAAATCCAAAAATTCTAGAAAATTTCACAGAAATTCCTAGAGTTATTTTGGACTTAATAAAATTATTTCCAACTTAAATTTGGCTTTTTTAATTTTGCAAATAAATTATTTTGGCTTTAAAATAATTAGGGAAAAGCTTCTAAAATTCCAGAAAATAATTTAATTTTTATTTTTCAACTTTAACTTCAAAAACTTTAATAAATTTTATTTTTGACTTTTAAAACTTCAGAAATTCAAATAAAGCAAACAAACTCTTTCAAATTTTAGGAAATCCAATAAAATAGTAACTTTATTATTTTTAATTTGGTAACAACACTTTGGGATGTTACACGATGACGATGAGGAGGAGGGATGCGGAGGAGCTCCTTGTCTGCCGTGGGAGGTAGACTGTCAGAAGGTATGTGTACATCCCGTAAAACATACACAATTTGTTGGTTGTTTGTTGTAAGAAAATGATCTTAATTTTGTGCTACCTAAGGTCGGAGCGCCACCGCAGGTTTTTAGTCGTATCTCCTTGCCGACGAGCTTGAGTCGAACTCGACGATATGTAAGAACATCTTGTGATATGCTGGTGAGGTACAGAGAGGAGCTCACAAGACCAATCCAAGAAGCTAATGACGTCTTCAAGAGCTTGAAGGCATAGATGGTTTCTAGCTAGTTTAACTTTGTAACTTTATTCTTTTTTTCCCATTCGAATGGGACGTTGTGAAACCTTTTGGTTTCCCTTTCCTATAATATGTTTGCCATCAGAATTTTAATTGGATTTTAGTTGTCTTGCTAGAGGTTGCATATGGAATCTACTGTCCAGCAATTGATTGGTTTGACTCAAAATCTGATTTTTTTACAATAGAAAAAACTATCACAGACTGTTCTTGTTTAAAACCGTCGGTGATAGATTTTTTCACAAACGGTTAAAAAACTGTCTGTGATGACCTCATGTCATTACTAACCCATATATTTAGACGGCTCACGAAACCGTCTGTGATGATGTTTTTGAACCGTCTGTGAAGACCTTTTCTGTAGTAGTGTAAGGAAGCCCCAATCAAGCTTGGGGGCTGCACTTCTATATCAATCGGTTCCTTTTCTGGAACCTGATCCTTTAATAAGACTGAGGCCCTAGCAAGGACCTCATCATTTGAAAGAGCTGTGGTATAATGAAAAATTACTTTACTTTAACTATGAAATTTAGTTTGAGTAAAAAAGATAAATGGGTTGTTACCATTTTCAAGAACATCATAATTGCACGATAGTATTTCCCTCTTTTGGAGGGGAAAGATCTTGTTCTTGAGAAAGTCATGGATAATCTTTTGTCCAGTTAGACCTCTCTCTACCAGGTTGTTAATCACCAGGACTAGTCTCTTCTCATCATCTGAGAGCTTGATCTCCTTGTCAGTAACTCGGCTTTTTGAGGACCACTCCGGTGGTGCATTACAACTGTAAGTAATCCTACTCTCTTTTGGAACTTTGAATAAAACCATTCATTGCTCCATGTTTGGCTGGCATCTTTGGTAGCCAAGAAGGAAAACAGTTTCTTGTTGGCATCTTGAAATTTAAAATAAAAAGAGCCCAAGGCACCAGTACCTTTCTTGTTGCGAATGATTTGGTAATAAAATCTAAATAGACGTAGACTAGGGTCTATCCCTAAAAACACCTCAAACATGTGGGCAAAGACGCTAAGTACCAGAATTGAACTCGATACGAGATGCACTAATTCTATTCCATAATGATTAAGAACTTCAATAAAAAAATCACTCTCGGGCAAACGGAGGCTTGCCCGACGATAGGGCATGAAAATTAATGTAAAATCAGCCAAAGGGCATGGCTCAATCTCCCTCTCTGGCACACGCCACTCGATAAGGGCCTTCTCCGGCAGATGCCCTTCTTGCTCTAGTCCTTTGAGCTTTTCCGCGAACAACATCGACGATTTCCATCCTGCCATTGTCCCGGCTCAATGGTGGGCTGAAGGATTCTTTTCTTTGAAGGGTTGAGGAATACGGAGAGCTCTCGGCGAATGAGAAAAGTAAAAACGACTATGATAAATCGTGCCTAAGGAAGGGTAAAAATCCATGTATATACCTTTGGTACATTTAAAACCCACTAACTCCATGGCGAGATGGCTGCACCTCAATCAATGGTGACATGATAGCTCGTACTCAGTCAAAGAAGTTTTTCTGTATGTCAGAGATGTGCAAGAAAAAACAGTTGAAAATTATAACACCTTTAAAGCAGAAACTGCTTCGACATGTGCTCCAAGAAGTATTCACTTGATCATCGGGATTTTCTTTTTAACAATCCCTTGAAGACTTTAATCCATAGAGCAAACTGACTGTTCGACCACCTTAAAATAAAGGTGGTCAAAAAGTCAATTTGGTCTGTGGATATCGTCTATTGTAAGAAATGCCAAAGCAATATGAGTTCGTACTCATGAGAAACTTTGAGGATAAAAATTTGATGGAAGTCTCTAAAGGAATATTTCTTATTCTTGCCCTTCTGGTGGTTATTTATAGACCAGTAACCTGTAGTGGAATTAAATAAACCAAACGAAACTTTAACATATAAGATTTTATTAGAGTTTGTTCCTAATAAATCACTGGAAACTAAGGCATAACCGCCTCTTCGAGAATTGTTTTCATAAATGAAGACGATTGACTCTCCCCTTCCCGGGAAAAGTAGTTGTAATTTTACAACTCAAGTGAAATTACCTTCTTGACCAAGTCTTTTTTTCTGGTCAAATGAAATACCAGTCAGAAAAGTTTTACTTCCGATCATCGTACTACAACCACCTTGTAGTCGTAAGATTTTCTACGACCCTCTTCCCAAGTAAGCTATTTTCACTTGAAGTTGAGGGGCTAGCTGATGAAGATTGTTCAATTATCTAGATATACCTTTATTCGAAAGTAATCTAGATCCTCTATTGGGCCCAAATTAGCTTGCTGAGCCCAGGATTAATTACGCAGTCAGAAGGTGGGCTCAAGAACCTTCCCTTTAGACTATTCCGGGACCTCTCCCATAGAGGTCTTTTTGAACCACTCCAGGACCTCGCTGCTGGAGATGTCTCTTCAGACCATCCTAGGACCTCTCCCCAAAAGAGGCGGCCCTCAAAGGCGGTTACCCATGTGTGATTAATTACAACCCACGTGGAGAAGATATTGGCCGTTACATCCGGAGGCACAACGGTCACCATGAAGGGACGCGATCATTGGCTTAAAGGGACGCGACCATTGACGTGAAGAGGTGCTACAACAATCAACTATCGACGCTAGTAGAACTAGAAAAGCCCGACCTATGTGCCTTTGTATGATAGAGCCTGATCCAAGCCCTAATCCACGTGTATTCACAGTCATTTTTCCTGTAATAAGAGCACACTCTTTGCAATATACATCATTATTTTGAGTCCTTTAGCGAATAAATAGCAATCTCCATTTTTATTTATATTTTTGTTTGTCCGTTCTGTGACGAGAGTCCCAAACGTCGACAGGCGCCGCCTCCAGCCACCAGCGCTCGGCCCGGTGCTTGGCCACAGGTGCGCACGTGCCCGCGTGACTTGGTGTGGCTCCTGGTGGTGGCTGTGATGGCTGGGGGGTATAAGGTGGGTTACCTCGAATGCTGGCTTGGTGTGGCTCCTGGTGGTGGCTGTCGGCTCTAGTCGTCGCTATTGCTGTCCACGCTCTGTCGGTCCTCCCCAACTCCTTTGCTCTTCTTCTCCTTTACTACTCGTTGTGTGTTGTTTATGGTGGTGATACTGGTGGGTTATGGGTTGCTTGCTTGCTAGCTAGTTAGCAGTGGGGGAGAAGGGCATGTGTTGACTTGCTCTTGGCTGGCTTGGCTTTGGTGTCGCCTTCGGTTGGCTGAGGCTTTGACTCTCTGGTGGTGTTTACTTAAGGAGAGAGTAAGAAGATGGCCTCTTTGTTGTGTAGTGGCTTGGTCTTATCCCTTGCCCCTTCCCTTTCTCTCTCCCCCCTGTTGGCTTTTCTACTGTAGAAGGTAAGATGGTAAAAATTGTGGGCGATAATTTATTCAGCATTTCTAAAGCCGAAGGGTTCTGACGACAAAACCCTTTTATCCCTTGGATGGTTCTCAATTTTTTTTCTTTCCTTCTCTTTTCATTTCTACTGGCATTACATTGTACCCCTCCCCCCCCCTAGCAGAATTCGACCCCGAATTCTGGCGTTCAACCATCCACATGAGAGAACACAATGAAACAAACTGTACATAAACAATAACTCTAACTTGTACCCGTGAGAACAACTCTGGGTACTTCTCTCACATGCGAGACTCCAATTCCCAGATCGCTTCTCGTTCGAACTGATGCAACCAAAGCACCTTAACATACTTTATTGTTATGTGCCTCAGCACCCTCTCTGATTCCTCCAAAATCTGAACTGGGCGGGACTCGAAGGTGAGGTCTTGCTTAAGGGTCAACGGTTCTAGCACGATCTCATGCTCTAGATCCCTTAGGTACTTTCTCAACATAGAAATATGAAACACATTGTGCACTCCTCGCATGGACTCTGGAAGGTCCAGACGATATGCCAACTTTCCAATTCGTGCTAGAATCAGAAATGGCACAATGTACAGCGGGCTAAGCTTCCCTTTGGTACCAATTCGCACAACTCCTTTAGTGGGAGACACTCTCAGGAGCACCTGATCCTCCACTTCGAACTCTAAGTCACGTCTCCTCACATCCACATAGCTTTTCTGCCTACTCTAGGCAGCTAGCAAATTCTGTCTAATCTCTGTCACTCGTTCCACTGTTTGCTGGACCCAATCTAGACCCAGAACAACCTTCTCACTTACAGCATCCCAACAAAGTGGCGATCTATACTTCCGTCCATACATAACCTCGAATGGTGCTGCCCGGACACTGGAGTGGTAGCTGTTGTTGTAGGCAAACTCCACGAGTGCCAAATGATCCTCTCAGCCACCTTTCCAGGACAGAACACAGGACCTCAGCATGTCCTCTAGTGTTTGAATGGTGCATTCGACCGCCCATCCGCTCAGGTGGAAAGCGGTGTAATCGAAGCTTCGTGCCCAGAGCGCCCTGCAAACTCTTCCAAAACATGGAGATAAACTTGGCATCTCTGTCAGAAACTATCATCTTGGTCACACCATGCAATCTTACTATCTCATGTACATAGATGGGTGCCAAATCACTTGCCGAATTCGTTGAACGAATAAGGATGAAGTGTGTGGACTTAATAAATCGATCCACCACTACCCAAATTGCGTCCTTACCTTGCTGGGTACGAGGTAGGCCAACTACGAAATCCATGGTAATGTCATCCCATGGCCACTATGGAACATCCAAAGGCTGCAATAGCCCAGCGGGACACTTATGCTAGCCTTCACTCGCTGGCAAACCCCGCAAGACACCATATAATGAGCGACATCCACCTTCATTCTCTTCCACCAAAAACTCTTTTTCAAATCCCGATACATCTTGGTCTCACCAGGATGTACCATATACGGGGTACGATGAGTCTCTCTCAATATATCATCCTTGACCTGAGCCTTTTGTGGCACGCAAAGGTGGTCCTTAAACCGCAATGCGCCCAACTCATCAAGGCTAAAGTCCCTATTTTTTTCCTTCATCAAGGCGCTTCCTCACTTGTTGAAGCAATCGATCATGTTGTTGCGCTTCTCTCACTCGCTCTCCTAATCGACAATTCCAAAGAGAAATACTACATCTCGGTGATCTTGTCAAAGATAATAATAAGAAATACCCATTCAATCGACGTCAGCAATAAGACAACCTAGAGTGGAGGGTGTCGCCTTGCGACTAAGGGCATCAGCAACCATATTTGCCTTGCCTGGATGGTACTGGATAGTGAGATGATAGTTCTTGATCAGTTCTAGCCACCTTCTTTGCCTCAAATTCAACTCCTTCTGAGTGAAGATGTACTTAAGGCTCTTGTGGTCAGTAAAAATATCATAGGACTCTCCATACAAGTAATGCCTCCAAATCTTTAGAGCAAAAACCACTACGGCTAGCTCTAAATCGTGAGTATGGTAATTCTGCTCATGGTTCTTCAATTGTCGTGATGCATACACAATCACTTGGCTGTCTTGCATGACCACACAACCTAGACCCACTCGTGAAGCGTCCGAGTAGACTGTGAAACGCTTCCCTGGTTCAGGGAGGATGAGAACAGGTGCAGTAACTAACTTTTCTTTCAAAGTACAGAAACTACGCTCGCATTCATCAGTCCACTAGAATTTCGTGCCCTTTAGCGTGAGCTGAGACATTGGCTTAGCAATAATTGAGAAGTCCTTTATGAAGCGTCGGTAGTAACCAGCTAAGCACAGTAAACTTCTCACTTCTTTGACATTAGTTGGCCTCTTCCAGTTTACTACAGTTGAAATCTTGGATGGATCTACTGAAATACCTTCCTGGTTAATCACATGACCCAGGAAACCCAGTTCAGAAATCTAGAACTCGTACTTCTTTAATTTGGCAAAGAACTGCTTCTCCCTCAGTGTCTCAAGCACGAGCCTCAAATGCCGCTCATGCTCTCCCTCCGTCTTAGAATAGATCAGGATATCGTCGATGAACACAACCATAAAGTCATCAAGATACTTATGCAGCATATTGTTCATCGTCTCCATAAAGACAGCAGGGGCATTCGTTAGTCTAAAGGACATAACTTTATACTCATAGTGCCCATACCATGTAGAGAAAGCGGTCTTTTCTATATCTTATTCCCGCACTTGAATCTGATTATATCTAGATTGCATATCAATCTTGGAGAACACCTTGGCTCCCTTCAATTGATCAAACAAATCCTCAATATGAGGCAAAGGGTACTTATTCTTGATGGTCACCTGATTAAGAACACGATAGTCTATGCACATGTGCCAACTCCCATCCTTCTTCTTAGTGAATAGGACAGGGGCTCCCCAAGGTGACACACTACGACGAATCTGTAACGTCCCGTTTGTCCTAGAGTTTTTGCTAGATTTCAAAACTAAAAAGGAACCATTCGGTTTATTTGCTTGCTCAAGCTTAACTTGGAAACTTTGGAAATATTGGAGGTTTAACTTGAACTAACCAAACTTCAACTAAGTCCAGTTGGTTGGTGCTCTCTATTGGTTGAAGTTCTTTGGTGTTCCTTGGCTTTTGTTTTCCTTTCTTTGTTTCCTCTGTGTGCCTTTAGGCCTAGTTTCCCCTTTCGAGGACCCCTTTTGTGTCTGGACCTCTCTCTCTCGGTCCAAATCTCCCTTGTGTTGGACCTCCCCTTGTTCAAGACCTCTTTGTAGGTCTAAGACCTCCCCTTTTGGGTCTTAGACCAGCTCGGATTTGTGTTTCAAACCTTTTTGGTTTCTGAGGGTCAAGTTTGAGTGGTTTTCCTCTCTCTGGACCACCCTCTTATTTGACCTCCTCTCCTTCTTCTTCTCTTTAGACCTCCCTTGAGTTTCTTCTTTGTACCTCTTTCCTTGGACCTCCTTGTGTTTAATTGAATCTCTGTGTGTCCCTCTGGACCTCCTCTGTGTTCATTTGGACCTCCCTTAGTTCATTTGAACCTTCCTCAGCTCTTTTGGGATCTTCCTCGCGTCCGATCAGTCATTCCGCTTGATGGATCGGACCTTCCGTTTGATTTGACCGTTGAGACCTCCCCTTTGGAGATCTTAACCGTCAGGACCTCCCTGGATTAGATCTTGACTGTTGAGACCTCCCCTTTGGAGATCTTGACCATCAGGACCTCCTCTTGTGGATCTGACCGCCAGGACCTCCCCTTGTAGATCTTGACCGTCAGGACCTCTCCTTTGAGTTTTCTTCTCTTTGGACCTCCCCGTGGTCTTTTTGCAAAGATTACCTTTGCGGATTAAGACCTCCTCTTTGAGGTCAAGACCTGTGGTCTTTTGTGAAGACCTCCTTTGTGGGTCAAGACCTCCCTGTCTGTAGGACCTCTTTATCCTTTGGACCTCCTCGTCCTCTGGACTTTCGCATGGTCTTTTTGCAAAGACCACCCTTGTGGTCTTTTTGTGAAGACCATCCTCCTGGTCATGACCACCCCTTGTGGTTAGGACCTCCCTCTTGGCCGCGACCCTCTCTCTTTTGTCCTTTAGCCGCGACCTCCTCTCTTTTGTCCTTTAGCCGCGACCTCCCTTTGAGGCCGTGACCCCCTCTCTTTTGTCCTTTAGCCGTGACCTCCTCTCTTTTGTCCTTGGAGCCGCGACCTCCTCTTTTGTCGTTTTGCTGTGACCTCCTTTGGTCAGGACCACCCCTTATGGTCACGACCTCCTGGTCTTTTTGCAAAGACCACCCTTGCGGCTGAGACCACCTCTTTGACTGATCTGTCCACCCGAGTTTGACTGGCCCCGCTTGTCAGTCCGGCTCGCTTTCTCAATTCCTCCGCCACTAAAGTCTTAAGCGCATTTAATGCTTGTTGCATCACATTAAATGCGGTCACGTCTGAGGTACTCGTTTATCCTTTAGATGGCATACCCTGTCTTATCATTGCCTTGTTTTTCACCTACCTTTGACCAATGCGTCTCTAAGCCTCCCTGTGGCTGTCTCCTCCTCTTTCTTTTTATCTAGCTATATATAGCCCATGTATGCCTTCCTTTGTCACCTTTTTCCTCATTTCCTAATTTCCCTGCTCTTTCCTAGTTTTCCCCGAGCTTGTGCTTGAAGCTTCACCAAGAAGTGCCCGAGGAAGCTGTGCCACCACCTTTTCATCACCAAGAAGATCATCGGAGCCGGCGCCGCCGTTTTGCTGCCCTAGGAGTCCACCAGAGTGCCCGTGCCGTCCTCATCCATCGTAGCTATCCCTCTGATCTCCTCCTTTTTCCTTCTCTTTCTTGGTTTTGGTGAGTTTCCTTGTGTCTATTCTTTCCTTGTTCATACGAGCACTTTGTGTGATCGTATTCTTCTCACAACTACGTTACATGGTTGTGTTCTTTTTATGACCACGTGGAATAGTCGTGTCTTCCTCAGGACCTCCCCCTCGGGTTCCCCTCAGGATCTCCTTTGGCAAAGACCACCTACATGGTCTTTGTCGACTCTTTTGCAAAGACCACCTTAGTGGTCCTTGCTAGTATTTTTGCAAAGACCACCCTCTTTCGGGTTGGACCTCCCCTCTTGCTGGGACCTCTTGCTTTTCTAGTTTTTGGTTGAGATTTGCTTAAGTTTTTTTGAGTCTTTTGGGTTCTTTTGTCGAGAGTTGTCTTGTTTATTTGGTTCTTTGTGTGCGAATAGATCCTGAGTTCGAGGAGGAGTACTTAGACCCGGCAGTCTCTACTGAAGGCTCACCCCTGCTCAATGAAGGCAAGTCGCAGACCTTTGATCATGTTGAACCCAACATTTCAAAAATATGTTGTTTTACATTATCATGCATGGCTACTTTTATAAGAAATGTTTTGGGCAGTAGCTATATCCCACTTGATATTATGCCTCCTTGGATGATTGTACTCAACATGTTGACATGATTACCTTGAACACCTTAGAATGGGTAATTTTAGTTGGTATCGCTTGATATTGCCAACATGGGACCGTATGTTTTGCTTAGCCATTGCTTTAGAACTGTGGGTCTTGAGAATCATGCTTCATCATTAATAATCCTGACTAATTGAACTATGGAATTGTGGTTGGTGCCACTATTGAGTAGCTGTGGTGTTGATGCCGCAGCTATATTGATTGTGGTGCGATGCCACTCTTATTAAAATTTGTTGTGCCAAGACCAGGGTGGTCTTTTGGTCGGGTTGAACCCAAATGTTTTCACACTCGGGCAAGTGATCGTGCAGTAAAGGGGGTGACATGCACACACTGGGATGAGGTTGTCTTGCCTAAGTGGATTAAGGACTTAACTTTGTGATCCTTTTGAACCGGGTATTACTGTGCAACCACAAGACCACTTTATGGGGGTGGTCTGGGCCAAATAATTAGCAATGGTTTGGTCTGGTTCTGTTGTGGTGGAAGTGTGTGCTGATTCACATTTGGTGCAAGAGGGGGCACGAATCCAGGGGGTTTGCAGCCCAACGGAAGCAAAACCTTAGCGGGCAGAACCAAGCCAAATTAGAGCTTTGTAAAGGCCTTGTCATGCTCTCTAGACTGCTCACCTTCGAAAGTGAGCAAGGGTTCCGACGGGAACCCGACACGCTTGAGAGGTCGTGAATTGTGGGTAAAGTGGTGCACCTTTGCGGAGTGAAAAATCTATTCGAATAGCCAAGTCCTTGGTCATGGACATTGCCTGGTGAAAATTGCGCAAGGGGTAGACTTTTATAAAATAGGTGGTCCACGGTTGGCCGTGGGTATCTGCGAGTGTTCTGGGTGGCTCCGAATGCTCGTGGTGTCCATGGTTGGTCGTGGTGGTCTTTTGAACCCTAGGGTGGTCCAAGATGCTCCTGAGTGGGTGCTCAGAGGAGGTCTTGGGGCCCTAGGGAGGTCTTTGGGAGCTCTGGAGTTGGTGCTCCAGAGTGGCTGTGGGTGAGGTCTTGGACGTGGGTGTGGCCAGACCTCCCACAAGTGATCTTGGGAGTGAGTTGGTGCTCACCTCCCTCCTTTTCAAACAAATATATTTATGTATTATTATTTTAACTTGAGCCTTGCAATCTATTTATGTTTATTTCCTGTTAAATCTTGCTTTCTGCAAACTAACCTTATAGCTCTCCTTGGCCAAGCCATTGTATGAATATTATGTGCATAATTGTTCCCTGCGATTTGCTGAGTACATTCAAACGTACTCATGGCTTTAAGCCCTTTGTTTGAGTAGTGGCAGAAGAAGATCAAGGGTGCTCAGACCTCTTCAAGGAGGAGTTCTTTGATGACCCAGTGTGCTAGGACGTCCTCTACTCAATAGCCTGTGGGCTTGCCGGGTGGCTCCTTGCGTTATGTGTTTCTGCTGTAAAGGTTTCCTTATGTCAGTTTTTTTTGTAAGCGCTAGTTGGCAGCCCTCTATAAGCAACCTTGACCATAAGGTCTTTGTTTAATATATGTTAATTTGCCTGCTTCATCTTTTGTCCAGTATCGTGTGGTTGTGATTACACCTTGGGAGTTTCTGTGCGAGCTAGCTCTTGTTCCTGGGACTAGCTCAATGCACAAAGGCTAGACCTCCAGGAGGTCTTTGAGATCCCCTTGGAGGTCCTGGCAGACCTCCTCTCAGGACATACCGAGCGGTACTATCGGACCTCCGGGCGGTCCTACCGGACCACCCTAAGAGGTCCTGTCGTGACCTTTCCTAGTGTATCCCGAGAGGGTCCTCACAGAATCAACCCTTTGGACAACAAATCATCCAATTGCTTCTTCAATGCTTCTTGAAAAGGTCATGCCAAATGGTACGGGGATAGAGAAATAGGTCATGTGCCAGGAACAAGATCAATCCTAAACTCCACATCCCTTTCGGGTGGCATACCCGGAAGCTCTTTGAGAAATACATCGGGATACTCACATATCAGTGGAATATCCCCAATGCGCAATGATGCGCTCGGCTTCTCCGCAAGTGCTAGAAGCGAGCCAGACTTCACCGTTCGTCAGCCACGGAACAGGCTAGCCAACACAAAAAGAGAACATGGAGGTGCATTCCCCTAAAAGATTATCTCCTCCCCAGAAGGAGCTTGCAAAGTGATTGTCCTTCAGAAGCAGGAAATCACGGCTCGGTAGCAATGCAACCAGTCTATGCCAAGAATAACATCAAAAGATTCTATCTGAATAACCATTAGGTTGGCAACAAAATCCTCACCATCTAATGAGACCATGCATCCAGGACATAACGTGGAGCTAGCAATGATACCTCCTGGAAAACTAACTATAACCGACTGCGAGATCTGCTGCATACTCAACTTTGCTTTTCTAGCGAACTCGTAGGACACAAAGGAATAAGTATCACTGGAGTCGAAAAGAACAAGAGCATCACACGAATCCACTAACAGGGTATCTGTCACCACGTCCGGTCGACCCGCGGACTCAGCGGCAGGCAAAATGTAGACTCTGGGTGGCGCCGGGGCGACGAGAGCCCCTACACTCTACTGAGGCGGCAACATAAATGGAGGCGGTGCAGCGTGCTGAACTGGAGCAACTGGTCCAGGGTGCTAGTAATACCCAGTGGGTGGTGCCCTGGAAGGAGGAGGCTGCGGTGCAGGGGTAGCCACCAACATCTGGACAAACCCCCCGAGGCAAAGCATTTAACGATGACGCAGGTATCGGCTCCCACTTGATAATACTAGACGGGTTCTGATAACAAACCAGCTCCATGTGGCCCGACCGACCACACTGCCGACACTCTCCCGTCCAAGAACATTTAGCAGCACGGTGCCCACTGCCGCACTTAAAACAGATCATGGCCTACCCTGGGACAGGACGATAGGCTGGGGTCACGGACAAAGAACAAGGCGCAGAAGAAGACGGCCTCGAAGATTTGGACTTGGACTACTGCAGGGGGCGCTGGACCCACTTGAACTTCTTAGGAGTAGGTCGCTGAGATGACCCCCCCCCCCGGCTAAAACCCCTCTTCTGGTCACCTCTAGAAGCGCTTGGACCACCAGAGGGTTGTAGTCCTTTAGTGAGCTGCATTTCTATCTCCATCCCTCTAGCCTGTTCTACCACTAACCTAAAGTAACGTGGCACAATGGCTCCCATAACATGCCGAAACTCAGAGTTGAGCCCTCGGTGAAACCTTTTGGCCTTCTCCAGATCATTGCTCGCAACTGATGGTACAAAACGGATCAGATCATTGAACCCTGCTTCGTACTCAGCTACGTTCATCTTCTCCTGCACGAGGTCGACAAGGCGACCTCCATACTCTCCACAAAATATTCTGGGTAGTACTTCACCTTGAACTGCTCGACGAAGATCTCCCGGGTAGCGGGACCCTAGGCAGGGGTCTAGCTGAAAGGACTCCCTCCCACCAGATGTTCGCCTGACCCTTTAACTGGAATGCCACATAGCGAGCTCTCAGCTGTGAGCTCATCTCTAGGGTTTCAAATTGCCTTCCCATATAGCGCAACCCCTCCCTTCACTACTCTATCTCTATCTCTCTCTTTCTTGCCTTGCAGCCTCGCCTCCCTCTCGCCGAACCGCCTCATTGGAGCCGCCGCCTCCCGGCCGCCCCAAGAAGCAGCCCAGACAGTGCCTCCTCCTCTGGTCCTCCTCTCTCCGGTGCCCGCTTACCCACCTGGCGCCGCCTCACCACCGACGCTTAGCAGGTGCTTGGCCTGAGTCTTGCGTCCGCGTGGCTCCTCTTCGCCTCGCCTGCCCTGCCACCGACTTGGTCCACAAGGCCCTAGCTTGCTCTGCAGACTGGCTCGACCTCCACCGCCGTCTGGCATCATTGCCTCCTACAAGCTTTAACCAGGGAAGTCTTCCCTTACCTTCCCCCGTATTCTACACATGCTAGTGTTGTGCCATGGTTGCTCGACTGTGATGGATGGGGGGTATAAGGTAGGTTACCTCGGATGCTGGCTTGGTGTAGTTCCTGGTGGTGGCTGTCAACTCTAGTCGTGGCTATTGCCGTCCACGCTCCGTCGGTCCTCCCCAACTCCTTTGTTCGTTTTCTCCTTTACTACTCTTTGTGGGTTGTTTATGGTTGTGATACTAGTGGGTTATGGTTTGCTTTCTTGCTAGCTAGTTAGCAGTGGGGGAGAAGGGCTGGTGTTGACTTGCTCTTGGCTGGCTTGGCTTTGGTGTCGCCTTCGGTTGGCTAAGGCTTTGCCTCTCTAGTGGTGTTTACTTAAGGACAGAGGAAGGAGATGGCATCTTGTGGCTTGGTCCTATCCCTTGCCCCTTCCTTTTCTCTCTCCCTCTTGTTGGCTTTTCTACTGCAGAAGGTAAGATGGTAAAAAGCATGGGCGCTAATTTATTCAGAATTTCTAAAGCCAAAGGGTTAAAAACCCTTTTTATCCCTTGGATGGTTCTCAATTTTCACTTTCCTTCTCTTTTCATTTCTAGTGGCATTACATTTACTGTATATGACAAGATTTTACTACATGACAGGATTTTACTGCTTTGGGAATTGTCTTTTACCAGAAAACCGGCCACGATTACTGTTTTTAATGGTAGACAAAAAAATTCATCCGCCTCCCATTATAGGATGCGTTTACTTCATCGTTTCACCTCGGAATCCATGGTTTGGATTTCGGTTCTCTGCAGACCGCGATCGGATTTAGAGTGCTTCCTCAACATTGGAGTACGGTTCAAGAAGCATCTGAAATAGAACAAGAGGCAGCAGCATGATGCATGAAGCAGCAACAAGCGGTTCATTTGGTTGTAGGAATCTCATTCAAGAAGGATCTGAAATAGATCAGAGGCAGCAGCAAGCATGATGTATGAAGCAGCAACAAGGGGTTCATTTGGTCGAATAGATGCACATCAAGGCTCTGTCCATGGACGTGGAGGGCTCCAAAGCTTTTCTTTTTTCTTCTTTTGCGAGGAGACTTCAAAGCATTTGCGAACAAGTGCTCTAAATAATGAGCCTGGAGATGAGACTATGCATTCTTAGAAACTTAATATAATTTTTACTAAAACTGATCCATTAGCTTGAGGCACGGCTAAATCACCGGCCACCAGGGCATGAACAGAAGCGGAACCGAATCCTGTCAAAGATGATCGAGTTGTTCCCCTGTTCCAGACTACAAGTTAGAACCATGCGCTGTCATCCCTTTTTGTGGAATACTCAGCACAAGTGCACAATCCAACTCATCCCTAAATATGTCAAACTAACTATAAGCGATTATATTGGCATACATTAAACTTGTATCGGAATTACAATCATGGGTAGATGCTACATTAATAATACATCGCTGGAAGCGACAACCAGCGAGGTAGCGACTATAACAATTTTACAACAAGCGACAACATCCAATGCACCGCACGTCAGTCTAGTTCTTGGTTGAGGCTTGGGCAAGCTGAGATTGGATTTTGTTTGTGAAGAAGTTCTCGAGCCTGCACGACCAAAAGGAATAAAAACCAATCAGCATTTTGTTAGACAGCTCAATCTTGGAAACAGCATGCTGGGTTCCAGACACTGACAAATTTCCCAGTCCCAGCTGGTATGTACAATACCAGCAAGATTTAAGGCGAATTTTGTGCTATTTACAAGGTAGGAAATTACTGATTGTACTAGGTAGAGGAATGCAAATAGAAAGCATAACAGAATCAAGTGATCAGAAAAAAAAAACTTTGGAAACCACTTGATAACCGCCCAGTTTCCAACTTACCGGCCAGAACCGATATTTTCAAAGAAACATAAATAGATCCCTGACTGGGAGACCAAAGAACTTACAAAGACAACGTCCGAAGTTCATCACTCACCGTGAGGCGCATTTGTAATAGATTGTATCAGGAGAGTTGTAGGTTTTCGCATTGTGTAACATTCTCTTCATGTCGGCTACAAACATCTCTAAGGTCACATAATACTGCTCTGACTCAACTCTTCTTGACATTGTCCTCAGATCTGCAGACAGGCTTGTGTTCAGTAACCGATCGACTTAAAATAGCATGCAACATTGCTTTGACAAGGTGGGGTATGAAAGGAAAGTAGAGCCCATAAATCATTTAAGCTCACCAATAGGATCTTTAATAATGTCGTAATAGTCTGGGACATCACGTGAATCCACCGGCTCTTTGAAAGGCCAAGCATCAGGATGCTCATTCATATTCTGCATCACGAGAAGTCCGTATTAAAAAGGACAGGCTATGTGATATCTCTTTAATTTTATACCAGTAGGCATTGGCTTATTGCAGATTTGCCACGTCTTTTGCCACATCTTTGGAACAGGAAGGTGCATAAAGTCCTATGGTGGGCAAAATAAGCTACAGGCTTATCCAATGCAATCGAGTACTAAGCAACAAACAGGTCAAATACTCAAATGAAAAGATTAGTGAAGATAAAAGACTTGCCTTCAGCAACAATCGCATAAGGCTAGTAAGATGCTGTCTGTAAGTATTGTAATCCGAGGAAAAGGCTGAACGTGATTTGGAATGCCCCCACTGATCAGGAGTCCACCCAGCTTCCCCTGCATCACATTAATGGCTCTGATTAGTCTTGCATGATTATTAAATCAACAAGAAAGGAAAAACTAAAATGCCAGAGCTAGAAAAGATATAGGCACCTCTGTTTTGAAACATTACTGAATATGTGTCAGTCTCCTGTTGCTATAAGTTCTGTTGTACACTTGTACCCAAGTTTGTTTGGTCAATAGTGAACGGTGCTGATGTTATTTGTGTGAGATTTGCAAAACTAGCTACCGGCCTAACACTAGTACAATTGAAACACCTTTCGAATAGAACAGCTGCAGCAGATGGTTTAAGACAGCCAGGTGTAGCAAGTTTAGAAAAGGGAGAATTAAGCAAACAGTATTCATGACAGATAGAGACTATCAAACATAGTTATAGAGAGTGAAAAAGGTCAAATAGGTTTGCATAGAATAGTTACTTACTCAGACCAGGAATGTCTTCTGGTTTCACCGATCTTCTTGGAATACCAGCATCTTTCTAAAAAAAATGAAATGGACTTGTTACACCATGTTCGTACCAACCTGACTAATCAAAATTGCGTGCAGCAGGGTAAGGCAAAAATTCTGAAAAGTAAATTATATATCTTGCCTTTGTTTTCGTCCTATCTAGTATAAACCCCAAAAGAATAAAATAAAATGAGACAAACTACTAGCAGTACACTAAAAATCTCATATTTCCCCAAAAGACGCCATTACTTAACAAGATGCATAGTGCAGGGATGACTCATTCAGAACAAGACATGCCTCAAACTTTAGTCACCAGAAAAGTAGTTATTCCGTTTTTTTAATGTAAAGATAATAAACCAAATCATTCCTGTAATGCATTCCTAGCAGAATACAGGATTATCTACGTCAACAGTGTACGATAGAGATGAGACATATTTTCCAAAGATCGAAACTAAATAGTCCCTTTTTACCTAGCACCTGTTGGAATGAACCTTTATGTATTCCAGATGGCCAAAAGGCCAATATATCATGTACAGGATAAGTCAATATGCAAAGAACACCCTAAGCTATATACATATCTAACATCACCCTAGCAGTTTTCCCCACCACCAATTTCCTCTACAGCACAAACCTGAAAAGAGGTTATTTCAATGAAACACATTCCATAAGGGAAAAACTAACCTTTTGAAAGTCAATTCCTGAATAAACAATGTGGCAATTAGAAAGCTCTCTGATCTTCTCATCAATTGCCTGCAGGGTAGAGATACAGTCAATTGTCAAAACAAACAAAAGACCCGTATAGACCTACTTTATTCATAGTTAAATGCATTGCATGGAGAATTGGTAAAGCACTAAAGACAGCTGAAAAGGTATGAGTTGATTGCTTCCAGTTCATGATTAGGGCAACTATTAGCTTGTCACTACACCTGTCTTTGACGCCGAATCATCGTTGCAAGATCAACATACGGCAGCTTTTGATCAATTTTGCACTCCATCAATATTCCTCCATCATAGTCCTTGATGTACCTAAAACCAGCAAACTGTTAAAACCAGCGTTGGCAAGGTAACAATTAGATAGACCCTATCATAGTCTTTGATCACATTGAACATGCAAAATACTTAGCTGCTAGCCTGCTACCCAAACAGCAAGTACTTTTAGCCTATTATCATAGATACTTGTTTTTCAAGTGTAACTGCCAATTTATACTTTTCAAGGAACATGATAAGTCAACACAATTTACGAAGATATGCTGCATAACATGCTTACCCTTGCCATCTTTCTTTGTCCAACGTTATCTCCTTTGTGAAACCCTGCAAATTACCAATAACAAGTTAATATAAAATAAAACCAGATTTTTTTGGAAAAGAAGTTTTTACCCGTAAGTTAAACTTATTTGTTCTCTTCTGTCTGAAATCTCAAGAGGCCTTATCATCGAGAACCTATTGCTAAGCAAAAAACTACTTCCAGACATGATGCCTAAGAGAACTGGTCTATATCTGACAGCTAGACAGCAAACAGGTAAATTAAGATATTAAAGCTGTCGCCTGATGCAAAGATTGTTACAATGCTGGGCACAATATTGCTTATGAAGAACTTTCAATCCAACCTGTCAAATAAGTGAATAACTTTCTAAACCGTCAAAGCATTTCTTGTTACTAACTCCCTCTATCTGTAAGACATTATAGCATCTCTGCAGATCTAACCAACGCAGGAACCTTTTTTAGTTTTCATGAACTATATTATTTGTATGTATTTTGTGAGGTTGAGGAGTATTTCATACATGTCGCTTCAGAAGCTTTCAGTACTACTACTAACACATAATAAATGTAATTTTAAGAAACAAGAATACAAATGCAAGGTCAGATAGCCTAACCTGCTTTACAAAATAGCCAACAGCATTGTTATCTGCGTAAGTTAAGAAATGAGTGAGCCCATCAGCATCTCGCGCATGTTGCTTCAGATGATTCATTAACCTTGTTCCGTAGCCTTTAACTTGCTCATCAGCTGTAATTGCACAAAATGCTATTTCTCCAAACCTCTGGCTACAGTTTTCAAGAGCAGAATCAGGGCATTAACTTATGCAGCAGAAAAGGAACATCACTGACATGGTGCACAACATAACATAATAGAAACAAATCAATTGCCAGAGAAACAAAAGTAAACATATCTCTATCATACAATGTAACCAGGCAACTGCTTTGAGATCATTGAACAATGGAATTGTATGAGACAAGCTCATCATTACAAGTCAATGTTAACTCAGATAAATTGAATTAATAGCTGCCGGCTGCCATTTGCTTTCAATTGTCAAGAACTATCAAATCTTTAAACAGAAAAAGTAGCACATACGAAATTTGATGAATTGACCATGCAAGTGCAAACACAAATGTATAAATATCATCACAGTAAATGCTAGCACTGAAGTGGCAACATTACCTTGCATAAGGGCGGTAAGTAATGCCTCCTACAACAATATTATTCCTGATAACCATCATTGACTTGTGAGTTCTGCAAAACAAATTAGTTACCTTGTATAAGTACCATTCAAGAGATTTAATAATCTTATAAGCAACTTCCGAAAAATAGCCATGTTGACTATATCTAAATTATAATACATAGGCACATTACACTGGGCATTACCTATCCATAACGAGACGGACAATATACTCTTTGGGCATATTAGGAAGCTGCCGAGCGAAGATATTCTTCAAACCTACCAACCTGGGGGAAGGCATAGCAGTTGATAACAACTCCCAGGTTGTTAGCAAAATGAACTAGCATACGCACCAAATCATGTGTTCATCAACTCCATCGTTAGAATAGCACAGAAATTTCAGCCTCCCCGCATCTTCCTGCAGAACAAATTCACCGACCTCAGCAAATTTGCATTCTAATTATCACTTGATTGCTCTAAACCCTAACAAACGGTCGAGCATAATCAAACCAAGTAACTAAATACTAAGTCTTCACCTCGCGCTTGAGGCCCTCCTCGCGGGCGCTGTACGCGCCGCTTGTCTGGATGTTGTCTGTGAACAGCCCCTTGGAGTCATCCTTCCCGTCGCCGGCCGCCGCGGACGCAGCGTCTGCCTTGGGAGCCGCCGCCACCGCTGCAGCGGCGGCAGTGACGGACGAGGAGTCGGGCTTGGGGGGGCGGCCGGAGGAGGAGGCCGGCGCGCCGTCGAGGCGGGCGGCGGTGAAGGTGCGGAGGGAGTCGTCGTCGTCCTCGTCGGAGTGGGAGGAGGACGGAGACGACGGGCGGGAGGGCGAGGAGGGGGAGGTGGAGGGGGACGACGGTGCGGTGGTGTCGTCGTCCTCGTCCGCGGTGGCGTCGGAGAGGGACGGCGGCGGGAGCTTCCGCTTGCGGTGGGAGGCGCCGCCGCCGGAGGTCGCGCCGGAGTGGGAGGGCGAGGGCGCCGCGAGGCCGTCCATGGGGGGTTCTAGAAGTTTCCAGGGGCTAGGGTTTTGAGGAGATCTGGGAGTCGGAAGCTTCCGAGGCCTTCTGTACGCGATGCAGTTCGAATCGGGACGGGAGGAAGAGGCGAAGCCCGAGTGATTCTGTGTTGTCTCACTGCCGGTGGGACCGCAGAATTTTCGGTGCCCACCTGTCAGTGAAGCGTACTGGAATCTCACTGCAGCTGGGACCGAACAACACTAGGCCCATTTGTCAGTGGCACTCTTCGTGCTTTAGGCGGGGTCCATAAATTTACGTAGGCTGATCAGGAGAGTGGGAACGAAATAATCCGTAAACGCAAGAGACAAGGTCTGAACTCTGTCGCCGGCAGAGCAGGTTAAACAGGCAGCGTAACCCGGCACCATAGATCTATGTTGGTACGACCCGTTTAGATCTATGAACTATTTGTGTTGTGTTAGATCGATTCACATGTTAGAGTGGTGGCTTAGAGACGATTCGTTAGCTATTCGTGTTGTGCCGGCCAGGTACGAACCTGTTTAGCCCATCAGGCCAAAAGTGGTCTGTTTGGCCCGACAGAATAAAAAAAATCAAAAAAAACATAAAAGTTAGAAAAATACGTAGAATTCAGAAGTAAACATGAAAATTGAAAAATATGATAAAATCGTATTGAAAATGTAATAAAGAGCTTTATTAATGTCCAACTGATTGCCTCGTTAAAACCTTCGCCAAGTAAAAACTAAAAATGAGAAAACCTGGGCAAAGGAAAAAGAATACAACCTACAGCTCTACATACATAATACATCATTGTTCTACGTGTCGGTATTACTGTCATTGTCTAAGTACATATTTTCAAACATCTCCGACCACTCCGGATTTTCCACAGAGTGTTGTATTCGTGATTTAGCTTATTCTCAGTCCTTCACAGTTAGAAGGATCTCCACCATCTCACTTGCGAGACTTGTTCTTCTCTCCTTCAATATTCTTCCATAAAGACCTAAAGCAGACTCAGAGGAAACCGTAGAGATAGGAACAGTTAACATATCACGTGCAAGAATGGATAGCACGAGACATGCTAACTTATAGGCTTGCCACAATTGCAAGATGTCGAAGCCTTCCGAGTTAAAATCCATCGTATCGTTGTCCAGATAGGTGAATAGTTTCCCGCTCCTTGTGGGTCTTAGCTGAGCAGGCAATGGTGTAGAAGAAGAAGAAGACCTGGATCTGAACCTGGAGGAAGAGGCACCGAAGATCGTGCCCACATATTTATCTTCCCACTTGAGGTAGGGGCTACTGGAGATCATTGCGAGCGGACTCCCTGGAATTTATTTTCATACCTTTGGTAAACCTTGTATAACCAAGAACGAACTTCTGCAAAATAGCCAGTATAGTCTAGCCCCGTAGCATCACTAAGAAGACCAAGTACAGTACCAAATGCATCAATTTTAGCCTTAGGATCTAAAAGAAATGCAAATGCATGTAGGTAAGGGATTTCTCTCCAATATTTAAAGTATTTAGATTTTATGGAAACAAATAGGATCGCGTAAAATTAAGTCATTTTCATACATTTTCAATTGAGTAGCAATCCGTAAAATAGTATACACAATGATAGGCGATGTTGGATAGTAGACAGCGGACAAAGTAACAATTGCCTCATAAAAAATTTCTAAAAACGACAGTATCTTCTCAGCAATGAACCAATGTTGCTTAGTTAATAGTATACTACTGTTAGTGTTATGATAGTGTAACATCCCAAATATATAAATGGGTGTGTGTTTCAAATGTAAGAAAATGTGTAGAAATTAAAACTTTTTCTCACATCTTGAAACTCTTGAACTCTTCTATAATTCCTGTCAAGAGTTGTGGAATTCAAAAACACAAAGCTCTGGTTGACTAAAGTCAAACCCTTATTCAACTTGTCACAAATCCTGTGCAAAACTTCAGGAAATATTTTTTTCTTGGTTCTAGGAATGATGTGTGACCCCTCTGAATTATTTCATAATTTTTAGAAATTATTTGATAATTTTTGGAGGCAGTCAAACCAATTTTTCAATCGGTCAAACCCTATAACAGCCTTGATGAATTTCTTGAGAAAAATGCAGTACATAAAAACCTCTGGAAATTTTATGTAAGGTTAATCCTGGAGTGAGGAAGCTCCAGTTAAAATTTCGGAATTTTTGGAGTTAGTTTGCTACCTCTAAAAATTCCTCCAACCTCAGCCTTTAAATTTAAATTCAAATCTGGCACTGTTCCTCGGGTCCGAGCCACTTCAAGTGGGTCGAACCCAACCAACTCCCTAGCTCAGCCGAGCTCCTCTCCAGCGTGCGAGGTCGTGCCCCATTGGATCGAGATCCAATGGCCACGACCTCCCCTCTCATCTCATCGCCGTCAGATGAAGATCTCACGGCCATGACCTCCCCTCCCTTTGCAGTGTCGTGCCTAACTCCCACGACCTCCCCTCTTTGTTGTGTGTCGTTGGATCAAAATCCAACAGCCACGACCTCCTACCTCTATTCGTAGCCGTTGGATCAAAATCCAACAGCCACGACCTCCCATCGCGTTATGCACAACAGCCAGACCTCCCCGCTATGTAGTGCACCGTTGGATCAAAATCCAACAGCAACGACCTCACCGCCATGTTGTGCGTCGTTGGATCAAAATCCAACAGCCACGACCTCCCATCACGTTATGCGCAACAGCCAGACCTCCCCGCTATGTTGTGCGCCGTTGGATCAAAATCCAACAGCCACGACCTCACCGCCATGTTGTGCGCCGTTGGATCAAAATCCAACAGCCACAACCCCCCCTTCTGTTGTGTGCCCTTGGATGTAAATCCAACGGCCACGACCTCCTATCGCGTCGTGCGCAATGCACACGACCTCCCTCCTCTGTTCAGCGCCATTGGATGCAAATCCAACGATCCTGACCTCCCATCTCTGTTGTGTGCCCTTGGATTGAAATCCAATGGCCACGACCTCCCATCGCGTCGTGTGCAAAGGCCACGACCTCCCCTTTAGTTGTGCGCCCTTGGATGTAAATCCAACGGTTACGACCTCCTATCTCCTTTTAGCGGTCATGACCTCCCCATTTCTTTCACAACCGTCCGATGTAAATCTAAAGGCTGTGACCTCCCCTTCCTTGTCAGGACCGTGCGATGAAGATCTAATGGTCGCGACCTCCTCCTTTCCTTTCAGACCTTACCGTTTCAGATCCGAGGGTCACGACCTTCCCCTTTGATTATCCAACGGTTGATATCAGCTCCTGTTCTTCTCCTTCCACGGTCACGCGCGCGTGCGCCATGACAGAGGGAGAGCAGGGCCTTGTCACCTCCCAACAGCTCTTTTGCTGCAAGCATTAAATGCGGGTCAGTGCTTTTCGCCCCAAAGTCGCGCGCAGACCTGCCCCCATCACCTCCACGTCCTTGTGGAGCCATGGACTGAGCTGTGGGCTAAACTCACCATGGAGCTTAACCCTAGCTCATGGCCCCTGCTCCCCGGCTTTATAAGGTCCCTCAGTACCTCCTTGGCACTCTTTAAACACCACTTAAGCTCTCCTCTGCTCTAGTGAGCTCCAGCACCCGTGAGCCCCCAACCGCCATTGTTGCACCTTGGAGCTCTCGGTGAAGGCAGTGCCCCAGGGGCTTTCCTCTCCCTCTCTGTGCTTCAATTTGAGCCTCTCCCCTCTGTGGTCAAAACCCCTAACTTAATTGGTTTGGACATTTTCAGAGGCGGCCTAATTTGGAGTTCTCCCCTTTTCGGCCGTGGAGCACCATTTTCCCCTCGCCGCCGGTAAGGACCTCCTCCTTTCAATTCCTTGCTCTGGGAGCATCTCCTAGCTTTATGGGAGCCAATGTGATGACCCGGTGCTGTTAATTTTGCCCAGGTTCTCTTCTCCACATTGTCCTCCTTGGCGCCGACAAGGTCCTCCGCCGCCTGAGCTCCTCCGTCCTCCTCTGTCCCTCCGCGACTTCCAGGTAACCTCCTGGTAGTCCCTAGATGCGTGGGCACCCGCTTGTATGGCTGTTGCGGAGTTTTCCTTCATTATTACTTTTGGTCGTGTGCTACCGTGCCGCCCCTCTCTGGCTCGCCGGCGTTCTGGACCACCTCCGGCAGTGTGAGTGGTACCATCAGGTGCGCATCTCTATTGTGGACCTGGTGGTACTCTTTGTTTGTGCTGCCGTGGTCCCAATCGCCGGTGGTGACCATTTCTTCGCCGTCGGTTTCGTTGTCGGACGAAACCGACAATTGTAGCAGCTCGTTAGGGCCGTCCATGTTCAGATCTGGGGCTCAGATTGCCCAGGTGTTCGCGTGTGCGCTGTGTACGTTGATTGTGAGCCGTCCATCCCGCGATCAACGGTCCACGACCTCCGCCCCGTTCGCGCGTGCGTGAATCAACCTGGACCGTCGGATGCAGCATCGACGGCCCACGGTTGTTGATCCCGCGTGGACGAGCGCGCGTTGCCGGCAGGTCTTGGGCCGTTGGATTCAAGATCAACGGCCCAGGTTCGTCCACGTCGTTTTGGTTTTAGAAAATTTCCGATGAATTTATTTGCAAACTGAAAAAGGTAATAAACTTTGAAAATGCATAACTATTTCATTTTAGCTCTTATTGAGTTGATTCAAATTTTGGTAGTTCTGGTTTGAACTAAAATTTAATCTAAAAATAGTTGTAAGTTGAGTTCGGCTCCAGAAAATGGATTGCTAAATTGGTTTCAAAACTAACTTTAAATGTTGCTCCAAAACTTGTAAAATGCATAAGTAATTCTCTATAGATCCTTTTTGAGTGAATCCAACTTTGTTGGCTTCCTCTATCAGTGTACTAAATGGTAGAATAGGATTTAGGTATGTCACTATTTTCAAAAGAGTTGTGGGTGCATTTTATTTGTGCTCTTTTGCATGTCTTTGAAAAATCATAAAACATGCATCATAGCTCCAAATGAGGTGAACTCAATTGTGTTATTCATCTCATGAGGTGCTTTACTTACCATAAAAATCCCAGGTGCAACACCTCTTTGGAAAATTGTGCTAGGAATTTAATTCGGATGAACGAGAATCGATTTGAATTTTCCAAAGAATTTCAGTGAGCAGAATTGTTTTGGCCATAACTTTTGCATTGAGAATCCAAATCAATTGATTCTTATTGCTAAATTTTTTAAAAAACATGCTCTTGCTGCTGTAAAAATTTTAAAGCATTTGGAGAAAGTTTGCTGTGGAGTCTTTTCGTTTTTCTTCGTTCTTATCGGTTCTTTATCACTTTTTCGTTAGGTGCCGACGAGTGCGTTGATCACGTGAGCGAACCTTTGCAGCATAGTGAGCAGCTCCAGCAAGGCAAGCAGTTTGATCATATCCCATTAATCCCATTACTTTCAAAGTCTAATACTTTGTTTAACTTGTATGTATGCATGCTTACTTTGTGTTAAATTATCGATTAGTTGAGCCTATAGATGCATACTCTGTAAGTAAATGTTCATTCTTCACTACTAAGCCTAGGATTATTTTGCTGTGATTTAGAGTTCGATGGATGGACTCTTATCACTTAGTAGTTTACGTGATGATGCCTAGAAATGCTTAGATAACGGTAGAAATGGGCGGTTGTCGACTTATGTCGATGACCTTGATCACATACAAAAAATTATTATTCCATTAAGTCCAGCACTTGTGCTTTGTTAATTTGTAAAGAAACAAAAATGAAAACAAAATTGTTATTGACTTGGGCATAATTAATGTTGGTGTGATCTGTTGGGTGTGAATGGAATGGTGCCTAGATCCCCAAGGACCGAGTTACTTGTGTCACTAAGCCAAGCGCTTTTGCGTGCTAACCACGCGAGGGGGATATGGGACCTCTCTTGGCTAAGTACTTTGGGAGGTGTTAATTGTGGGTCGCAGGTGGTTAAAACTGTTTTTATAAGGGGAAGAGCACCCGTAGTTGCTTAGGCTGGGCCGGTGTCTCCTATCCTTCGGGTTATCGTGACTCTTAATTAGCATCATTCATTGGAAATGACTCATAGGACTTAGCCGTGCCGGCATACCAAAGGAAGTGTGCTAAATAGCTTGGCGAAAAGGCGGTCTAACGTGTGGGTACATTGGTACACCCCTGTAGGGTTAAAACTATTCGAATAGCCTCGTCCTAGGTTATGGACATGCTTGGTAAGGTCGTGCAAGAACTAGACTAAACATTTAATTAAAACTTGTTGGGTGGTATGAATTGGGTGATTCATTTTATTGTTGTGGTGGCTATTGGATTAGTCACTTCCAGGTTGTTCTTGCTGTTGTATTATTATTGTATCGTTGTTACTTCAACAATTAAAAATGCTTTGTCAAAATTGCTTTCAATCTATTATATTATTGCAAAGGAAAACTTGATTTATGCTAAAATGAGCCTAAAGCCTTCCACTTAAATGAAGCTTGTATGTAGCTAACTATAGGTCTGTTATACTACACGTCAGTCTTGCGAGTACATTTTTGTACTCATTTGCTTTGCTTAATAACTTTGTTGTAGAGGAGGTGGAGCCCCAAGGGCCTCACTTTTGTGAGATGTGCTGTGGTTGGGGCGACTAGCTTGGCGGCCCGGTCGGTTGCCTTGTGGGCTTGAGGCAAACCGTATGGCTTTTGTTTATCGCCATCTTATAGCCTTTTTGCTTCCGCTGTTGTTGATCTTTCTTAGTTGTTATTTAGCCGGTCGGCTCTTTTGTAATAACTCTCTCTCTACTATGTATGTCTTTTATTTTAATCTAGTTCGTGCTTTGGTTCTATGTCTTGAATGGATTTGATGCATGATTTTGTAAAGTGGTGTGTATACTGCATTTCTGGGAAGTATACATATCTCGAAGATACGAGTTATTTTGTTTGTGATGCCAGGGTCAATGGATGACTAAGCATTACAAGCCAAATAAGCCGGGGTCCTCACAGATAGTGCGTTTGAATAAAAACAGAAAAATTTCTCTTATATGGTAAAAGATTCTTAAGCATGAGGTAAGTAGAGTTCCACCTTACCTCCATGTCCAAACCGAACTTTCTTGGACGTATACCCATCGCACTACAGAAGTTCTTATATTGTGCTATTCTTACGTTAGAATTATTCAAGAAAGAAATCGCATCGCAAAAAGTTTTAATATACGGACTCAACCTCTTCAAACCATAATTTACTATAAGGTTGATAATATGACAAGCGCGTCGTTGATGTAGCAAGAAGGAATCGGCATATGTACTCAACATTGGAGTAAGAATGTCCATGACCCTAGAGTTTGAAGCGGCATTGTCTAAAGTAATTGCTAATATTTTATCTATAAGACCAAAATTTTCCACGACTTTGATAATACAGTTCGCAATATTCTCACCCGTGTATGCTACATCAATTAATTTCAAAGCTACAATCATTTTCTCTATTACCCAGTCGTCATTAACATAATGCGTAACTACACTAAGGTAATCCTCCCTAGCCCGATCACTCCATATGTCCGAGGTCAGGGCCACTGACAGAAAGATTGGCAGGCTACATGAGGATCGTAGTCCCAGCTACATACCGACCGTCAAAGTTGTATTGTAGCTGTACCTACTTTATCACCAATCCTTGCTTGGCTTGACATCTTGTAGCATGTCGTAAGGACTGTCTATAACGAAAACTACAAACCGAAACTAATACTATTACTACTTTCATCTTAGCATAACAAGAACTAACAATAAAAGTATGGAAAAAATAGTATTGTACCTCTTTCGCTGACTTGCTGCCGAAAATTGAATTTCCCAAATTTTGACACAATTTTTTTGAATTTTGCCAAATTAGCTCAACACGGGTTTGAATTTGCACAACAGAATTTCAAAAAGAGAATGAAGAATGAAAGGGGTGCTGAATGAGGGGGGTATGGTGGCTATTTATAGAAAAAATTCAGGATTTTTTGATTTTTTTTTCCTATTTTTAAAGACCTCAACGATAAAAAAACAGCCAAAATCCCCCAACAGGTGGATTTTTAGGGCCCACCGCCTCGCCCCCGCCTGCCTGCCTGTCCCTTGGCCTTCTTGGCTTCTTCTCCTCTCGCTTTGGCCTCATGCGTCTTGCGAACAGTCTTGCCTGACGCACGAGATTGCCACCTCACCACATGCACTGCCTCCTCACCTCCTTCCGCTAAGCCGCCTCACCAGACCGCCCTTGCAACCTCAAGACTCATCCTCGTCCGCACGGACCGCACCACTGAGCCGCCTCTCCTCACCTCCTCGTCTGCAACGCCGAGTCACCTCCTCGTCTCGTTCGCACCGCCCACAGCCCCGTACCGCCTCCTCGTCCGCACGGACCACACCGCCGAGCTGCCTCTCCTCGCCTCCTCGTTTGCAACGCCAAGTCACCAACGCTGAGCGCCTCCTCGTCTTGTCCGTACCACCGACACCGCATAGCCTCCTCGCCTCCCCGACCCTCCCTCTTCTCTCTCTGCTCCGGCCTCCTCCCGTGCTGCCCCCGCCTTTCTTCGTCTGCTACGGCATGCATTTGCTAGCGTTAGCTCTCCATTTGCTTTCGGGCGTCTTGTGTACTCTTTGGGCTCGTGTCGTGTTTAGCACGGCCCGAAACCTTTGTTAAAGCAGTGTCGGGCTAACCCATCGTGTCGAGGTGGTGGCCTGAGCACGCCCATGAACAATGTGGGCGTGTCGGTGCTGGGCCAAGACCTACGAGTCAGTGCCTCGGTCGGCCCGATGAGACACGACCCATCTGGCTAGCACTAGTCGCCGAAGCCTAGAGGAGGAGGAGGAGGAGGAGAAATTTGGTAATGAGTTCTTCTTTCTTCTCCATTCAGGTCAAAAATATTCCACAGATGTAGTGTCTAGCAAAATTTAGGTCCGCATCTGTGAAATTCTATCCAAATTCCCAAGAAAATGCGGTTGTCTTGTACTCAAATGGAGGAAAGATCCATTTCTCCTCCATTTGTTTTCCTGCTGTTTCTGATCCAATGTTGCAAGAAGTTTGCATCCTTTGTTTTGTTTACGTTTCAATTCCTCAGTTTTACACGAAATTAGGTAGGAGCTGTCAAAAATTTGCCTTTTGGGGGTAAAATTTAACAAAAAAATAGCTTGAGAAATAAATAGTGTTTGGATTGTGACACTAGGTAGTCATACTAAAATTTTGATAATACCAAAAACTGGGCAAAAAAAATAGTGTTTGGATCGTAACCATACCAATTCACGGGCAATACCGAAATTGATGTATTTGAGTTGCAGCCATGCCAAAATTGTGAATATGTTTACGTGGGTCCCGCATGACATTTTTTTGTACCAAAATATGTCAACATGGATCTTGTTTTGTTGATAAAATGATAAGGAATACAACGGTTCAAACGAATCACAAATAAGATACTTGGTTTAGGAAATATGATTGTTTCAAACTTATTAATCAAACTAATTTTGCAATTAATGCACTTTGCCATAGCCAATCATCATTTGCCACCTGTCGCTTTGAACTACTACTGCCAAACCAAAATTTGGGCGCTCCTTTTAGGTGCTCGCGTGACACGAGCAACATAGGAAGAAAAAAATTGGTGTGACCAAAATTTTGAGGGTAACGTCAAATATTGAAAGGGAATCAAACACTAGCCAAATTTTCAAAGCAATACCAAAATTTTGGTTTAACTTGATTTGGCCGTGAACCAAACAGACCTAATATCTTTCTGAATCTTTGGCTGCAACCGCTGTTCCCTACCACATTTCACCTAGGAAGCATGTGGTGGCAGTGGTGTTGAGTGTTATTCTGTCCCTTGCAACATAGCGATAGGGGCCAATTGATACATCGACTTGGAGTAGCAGCCTTGGTGGGTTTTTCTTTGTCTCTTTTAGATCTATTCAGCGTTGCCAATCCACATACTTCCTGTCCTGATGCATCAGAATCACCTCAAGTTTGTGTTTTGGTGAGGAAGTCTCGTTCAGTTTCGACGATGCAGCTGTGCTTGTTCGCTGTCTCAATGGACATCAGTGCTACTTTCCAGTATATTTGTGGACAAGATGCTCCAATTGCAGGCAGTGTCCAACTGCATGGATGAAGTCCCAAACAACGACAAATTTAGGATACAACTTGGTGGGAAGTTATCACCATGTGGGCTGCTTACAGTGGGAGGCTCACTGAACTCAAGATGCCTGTATCGAATAATCCAACCATGGTTACTTTCTATTATAAACGGTCTTCAAAAATTCCAATCCAGTGGGACTTTTTGGCTTTCTAGTTTGTCACCTTTGCTGAGAAACTTCTTATCTGGTCTGTGGAACCTTATTTGTTTTGAATTGGTAAATCATGGTTGTAAAAAGCATTTTAGTAAGTGTACCTAGTATGCTGAATATACTGCCTGATAGTATACTGGCTTTAAGGCCATGTGCAAGTGTAACTTAGAAAAAATAGTGTCAAATTCAAGGCATCTTCAAAGTTGACAAATTAGCCAATGTAGATACTGAATATCAGACAAATATCCATGCTTACCGCAACATATTTAGCAATTCCCATGCCACCTTAAGGTTTCTCGAGGCCAAGGATGTTTCCTATTATGTGTAGTGCAGCCTGATGAAAGAAGTGCTACTTTGTTGCTTTCCTGGGAACTTATGCAGTGGTTGTGGGCTTTAATCCCAAAAAAATGCAGTGCTAATGGGCAGGGTTGGTGGCAATGTCATTGGCTGATGATGACAACTACAACAATATAGATCAATTTTCAGAATGGATCTGCTCTTGATGAACCATCATGAGGGCCCTTTTCAAGCAAGTGCTGTTTCTGCGTTGCAATCAGTAGCCGCTGCATCCAATTGCCATTTAATGCATGGCTTCTCAAGTCTTTACGGAACATGTATTGTTTAGCTGAATAATGTCCACATATCCTTTTCAGCATATCGTTATTTCATATTCTGAGTCAAAATTGGTAGCCTCAAAACAGAATATCTATCCAATGGCAGGCCTAACTTTCAGACCTGCTCTTATATCTTAGTTCAGGGGTGGTTCATTCAGCAGCAGTCCAACTTAGCAGCTGTTCTTTCCTTCTCTCCTTTCACAGTAACTAACAAGAGCAAACAAAGTGAATGATTTAGCCCCCACACCCGCAAACTGCGCAACTAGACTCGAAAAGAACAATCTTTTTTTCGCTGGTAGCTTTGCTAAAATCCAAAGTAAGATAGCGATGTAATTGACCTCTGCATTCAACCATAAGTTGGGCTGTGTACCTAGTCATGCCTGCTATTGGATCTTCTGAAGTGCTCCAGCAAATTTTGTTTGCAAGATAAAAGTCATTTTTGTGGACCTCTTGCCGGATTTTTAATAACACTTTAAGTAGATGTCATGTCAACAGTTGGACTTTTCTTGACCGATGAGTTGGACTTTTCTTGACCGATGAGTTGGATGATCAAGACAGCAGCACAGATAATATTCAGAATATCGTCAATTTTAGCTATGTATTCTCTTTAACTCATCTTTTATATTGCCGTCCTCCATATCCATTGACCACATGGCCAATCAAGAGTCAGCTATTGAGGAGCACTACTTTGAGCTTTCTCCAATCAAAGCAGCTGATAACTTTGACCTGATCTCACAAATTCAGACATGGCAGAAAAGTCTCTTCCCTCCAGCACCATTTATTTCCTGTTTGAAAAAAAAACAGATTTGCCGGCCGCAAAAACAAATTATTAATACAACCTTCTGCAGGTGCACTTCAAACCAAGCATTGCAAACCAATTCTCCTCCACAAAAGCTACCATGGCTTCCTCAAAGCTCATTGCAGCCGCCCTTCTCCCTGCTCTTCTCGCCCTCCCAATGGCCACCGCGGCAAATTCCAACCTCTTCCGCGACTACATCGGCGCCATCTTCAACGGCGTCAAGTTCACCGACGTGCCCATCAACCCGAAGGTCCGGTTCGACTTCATCCTCGCCTTCGTCATCGATTACACCACCGCGACGGAGCCCCCGTCCCCGACCAACGGCCAGTTCAACATCTTCTGGCAGAACTCCGTCCTCACCCCGTCCGCGGTCGCCGCGATCAAGCAGGCCAACCCGAACGTAAGGGTGGCCGTCAGCATCGGCGGCGCCACCGTGAACAACAGGCCCGTGTTCTTCAACATCACCTCCGTCGACTCCTGGGTCAGCAACGCCGTCGCTTCCCTCACCGGCATCATCCAGCAGTACAACCTCGACGGCATCGACATCGACTACGAGCAGTTCCAGGTCGACCCGGCCACCTTCGCCAAGTGCGTGGGCCGCCTCGTGACGACCCTCAAGGGCAACGGCGTGATCAAGTTCGCGTCCATCGCGCCGTACGACAACTCCGACGTTCAGCGCCATTACCAGGCGCTGTGGGCGGCTTACGGGAGCGCCATTGACTACATCAACTTCCAGTTCTACGCCTACGGCCCGAGCACGACGGCGTCGCAGTACGTGAGCTTCTTCGACAACCAGATCGTCAACTACCCGGGAGGGAACATCCTGGCCAGCTTCACCACCGCGGCGACGACGAACTCGGTGCCGATTGATACAGCGTTCAGTGCTTGCCAGACCCTGCAGTCGCAGGGCAAGCTCTATGGCGTCTTCATCTGGGCTGCAGATCATTCTAGGAACCAAGGATTCAAGTATGACACACAAGCGCAAGCACTGTTGGCTAATGCCACTACTAGCTACTATTGAGCTTCATTTCTGTCCGGTCAGATTTTTCAAGCGCAATATTATGGAATAAGTGTACTACATCTATGCTCTCTTTTTTTGTGTATTTTTGAAACATTGCGTCATGCTGGATTCGCTAACGGGGACGTCGGTTTCCATAGGCACGAAGCAATTTCTGTATGGAATAAAATGTGATATTGTTGTAGCAAGAATGAAGAATAAAGTCTCAAATCGTAATACAGCCATGGCTGTGATCTTTATGCTCTCTTGATTTTTTCCTGTTTTCAGAGATTTATCACTATCTAGTGCTCTAGCGATTATCTTTTATATGCTAAATTTTATTGTTACCTGTTGGAGCCAGTGAAAAAAATCTCGTCAAAATTTTGGTAGTTACCGGCAGTAACCGGTGTTACCGATGACCGCTGGTAAAATTCAAACCAGCTCCGAAAATTTCGGTTTTGTTGAATTTTGTCCCAAAAAAATCGAATTTGCTTGAATTTTGTTCGAATTTGATTTTTAAAAATTTAAAATCCGAAAATTTGATTAAAAAAAAAATTCGGCCGAAATTTTACCGAAATTTCCGGTTACCGGCGGTAACCGGAGTTATCGCTACCCTCCGATTTTTTTTTTCAACCGGTGGCCTAATCCCTGGTTGGAGCAGATACACTGATCTAAGTTTGGGCAGATAAACTATTCTAGTCTATATGATTTTTCTTTCTATTTTTCTGTCAGACCATGGTTGTAAGGCTAGGTTTGTGTTTGTTATGTAGTTAGGCTAGCTGTCCATCTGGTTGGCCAATGCATGCACATGCACGTATAATAAGTCTAAAGCAAACCAAGCTGTAATAGCTTTTCCATCCACGGCCTTACAATTAATAGGATCAAATGTTTCCCCATGGATCTCCATCCAACAGCACCAAGGAGATGGATCAAATTCCTTGCAAGTTCATCAAGATTTACATGACAAATTAATCATGGCATATAATTAATACCCAAAGTCCTAAGGCCTATATAAGCCTGGCAATGGTGAAGGATGATTGAGGCATGCATGCAGGAGCTCCTAGCCTAGTTTGGGATCTGATACGAGCTCTCATCGATGAGCACCACCTTGGGCACATCGACCGGGAACATGTCAACCTCCCTGATCCACGGGTTCTCGCCGACGCCGTCGCCGTCGATCGTCCTGAGCGCCTTCCAGACGGCGCTGTTGCACTTGAAGCCGGAGCCGAAGGCGATCTGCCACACCCGGTCGCCCCTCTTGATCCTGCCCTTGGCCTCGCAGTAGGTGAGCTCGTACCAGAGCGAGCTGCTGGACGTGTTGCCGAACCTGTAGAGCGTCATCCTGGACGGCTCCATGTGCCATGGGCTGAGCTTGAGGCTCTTCTCGAGCTCGTCGAGCACGCCACGGCCGCCGGCGTGGATGCAGAAGTGCTCGAAGGCGAGCTTGAAGTCGGGGAGGTAGGCCTTGACGTTGGCCCGGAAGACCTTCTTGAGGACGACGGTGGCGAGGAACCGGAGCTGCTCGGACATGGGCAGGACGAGCGGGCCGAGCGTGGTGATGTTGGTCTTGAGGGCCTCGCCGGCGACCACCATGAGTTCCTTGGAGAGGGAGACGCCGACCTCCCCGACCTCGTCCTCCTCCTGGGTGACGCAGCCGAAGCTCTGGTCGTGCGCGCCCCGGTGGGTGCGAACCGTGTGGATGAGCTGGTACTTGGCGCGGCCCCGGTCGGCCCGGCGGTTGGAGAGGAGGATCGCCGCGCCGCCCATCCGGAACAGCGTGTTGGTCACCAGCATGGGACGGTTGTTGCCCATGTACGCGTTGAGGGTGATGTTCTCCGTGCTCACCACCAGCGCGTACGTGTTCCGGTGGACCTGCACCCATTAACAAGCCTCACAACAGTTCAGCATGCATGTGTCTGTCAACAACAGCTAGCAACAACAATGCAGTATCATTCTCTCTCAAAACTTACAACAATGTTGCCCATGGTCTAACAATGATCTACCTTACCTATATATGTTCGTATAAACTGTTTAATCAGCATGCATGTGTCAACAACAATTAATCTGACATGCCTATATAAAGGAACACAGCAATGCTAGCTAGTCGTTAGGACAGCAAGCCTTGATAGGGCAATGACCTATGTTAAATGATACTAATGTGCATCAAATAAATGCGTTGCTGAAATGACCAGATTTGCTGTTTCTTTCCTGGATCCAGCACCGCTGCTGAATGAACCGAGCTCTGCGAGGAGACGAGCCCCACACATTGAGGGCAGTGTGCACTGTGCAGGCCTTAAAGCTCCAAGATATTTGGTGGGTCGTATCGCGCGAATTAACTCCATGGATATCCTCCTAGGGTGCGTGCATGCGTGGCCTCTGCATGGACCGCGGTGCAGTGCCCATCAAGGAGAGATCCGGAGGTACGTTTGGAAGAAAAATCCTACGAGACATCATCACTTTTAGACCCATATTAGACCCTTTCGATCTCATGATACATAGCAGAATAAATCAACCACCTCTTTGCATGTCTATATGTCATGATTTGAAAGGATTCAAACAAAGATCTAAAGATAAGGAGGTCTCGTAGGTTTTATCTCTGTTACGTACGCCGTGTGCAATATGCCATCCATCCATCTGTACAACGTGGGTTGTTCTAGCTATCTCATCAGCCATCACTGAGTGCCATAACCTCTAAAGTGTTCTTGGCTGAATGATGAATGGGCCGGGCTAGCTGCATGCCAAGGATTCGATCGGCCATTCTCTAGATAGATAGATGGATGGATGGATGGAACCTCTAAAGTCTTCTTAGCACTAATGAATGGAATTACTCGTTTTACTGCGTAGTAACTTGTACATCTACAACTACAAGAGATCGATGAGCTGGTGAAGCAACTGTTACTGATCGACCATGCGTGATACTAGTACGTTGGGGAAAAAAGGATCTTGCTGAATGGACAAGTACTGGTTGTGAATTGCATTCTGCATTGTGGAGCAGTTATTGCTGTCCCTGCGGCGATCGTGGGGGAGCTGGCTTCTGGAGTTCCATTTCCCGGTTTCACGTGCTTTTGTTTTGACCAGAGCTGCTAGTACCTCAAAAAAAAAAAAAGGCAGCAGGGCGGGTAAAAATCTTACTAACTTCCACCCAACCACATGGCCAATAAGGTCTGGGCAGGCAACAGCACATGGCTGTAAAAATGCAGTGTGCTGCTTTCTCAAGATCAATGCAAGGTTTGGGATGCATGTGGTGTTTTGCCTAAGAAAATGGTGGCTGCCTGGAATGAGTACTTTTTGAATCTTAGGTCCTTGCCACTATACTGTGGCTTCTTGGATACATTTAACCTCATGCTGAGAAATTTGAACTCCCAAAACCTCTTACATATAATACTTGTGTGTAAGTTCAATCTCAAGTCTATAATGCCTCTTTCTTAAAAAAAAAAAACAAGCCTATATCTTCTGCAGGGGCCTCGGCGAAGGCCCCCGCATCCGCCGTCCATCTCTGGAGGAGAGAAGATAGGCCTACTAGTCTACTACTACTTCAAACTGTGACAGTGTATTCAGAGGCACAAACAAGTATGTTCAGTACGAGTTATGGTCAACAAGTTAAAATTAGAACCAAAAATCATGCTACATAACAAGGGAGGGACTAGAGTTCTGAACAACGGCAATAAATTAGTACCTGCCCTAGGAGTAAATTCTGCAATGTGCATGACTACGCCTGAATATTTAAGATTAAGACACAGGCTGTTCCCTGGCTGAAACACAGAGGCGGTCCTACTCAATGCAGCTCTTGTCTGGAATCTCATGTTTTCTTGGCATAGTAGCAGTCAGCTACCATATTTATGAATTTCTACAAGCATTAAATCGAGCTAGACAGGCATTTAGAAGTTAAGGGCCTGAATAATCACTCAGATCGTCCATCCAACACTGCTGCACACTGTATTGTATTTTTAGACATACCCAAGAATGACCAGCTTATGTATTCGCAGAAAAAAAGGAAGATGATAACAAAATGTTCATCAAATCAATCATCTGCAATTTTACCTACTTCAGAAGCTCATATATACTAGTATACTACTCGAGAGTGAGATTAAATTATTCTAATTTCTAAATGGAGTATATGATTATAGTTTTTGGCAGGTCAGTAATAACCATGAATTGTTTCTACAGGATTCTAGCTAGCTAGGGTCACAGTCATGCATACAGCAAGATGCTCTCATTTATTCCATCCGTCTGTAAAGAAAATGCATGGGTCGCCCAGTGGCGCCAGCCATTGGCTACGGACGCAGTACGCCATTACTGCCTCGGTTTTCGTGCATGCATGAGCCTTTAAGATGGTGTCAGTGACTCAGTGTCAGTAGTGTGCGTACCTGGAGCAGGCGCTTGGCGAGGTCGATGGCGATGATGCCGGCGCTGCAGCCCATGCCGCTGAGGTTGTGGGTGACGACGTCGTCGCGGAACTTGTAGCGGTTGACGATGAGCGAGGTGAAGGACGGCGTGGGGCTGAGGAGGCTGGAGTTGAAGATGAGCACGCCGACGTCGCCGGGCGCCACGCCGGCCTTGCGGAGGATCTCGTCGACGACGCCGAAGATGACGGCGTCGGACTCCTCCTTGGCCGTCCGGAGGCACATGTCGACGGGGAGGGTGATGAGCGACATGGGGAAGTACGTGGCCTCGCCCAGCCCCGACCGCTCCAGCATCCGCTTCTGGAACGCCATGCTCTCCTCGCTGAACCGGCCGCACCGGCTGAAGTGGACGATGGTTTTGGCGCGGGATGCCTCGTGCGACGCCGGCGCCTTGTACCCGGCCAGGTCGACCAGGTACACCGGCCGCGGCCGCGATGCGGCGTACGCGTACCCCGCGACCGCCGCGGCCCAGCAGGCCGTCAACAGCGCGGGCACGTTCACGTTCGCCTCCCTCCAGAGGCTGCGCACCTTATCCGGCGTCAGCGTCAAGAGCCGCAGCGCGACGAACACGAGCAGGGTGACGGCGAGGAGGTGGGGGAGGTGGCTGACGAACCGGTGGTACAGCAGCCTCGCGTGGTTCTTGGTCGCTTGCTTCAGCGTCCTGAACATCTCCCTATCCATGGTGATATCAAACAACTCTCTCTCCCCCCTTCCCTCTATCTCTACTATGAAACTACGAATCTTTCACCGAATGCCAAGAAGGAGGTATGGGGGTGTGAACAATGGTGAGACTGATTTATAGGGTTGGAGAGAAGGAGAGAGGAGGGCTTAATGCCAAGCTGCTGGTAGCTGATGAGCGGGCAGTGTTAATGGCTTTAATGCATTAATAACTGTGGCGTGCTAGCAGCTCTGCATGTACATGGATTTTTTAAAAATAATATTAATTTAAAAAATAATTATAAAAATAAATAATCAATTTTTTTTTACAAAAATAGATTCCTGTCGTCCCTGTCGCCAATTGAAACAGTGATGCCGGTCGCCAGTTCAATTGACGATAGGAACCTTTTTTTTGTAATTTTGTTAATTTATGTGTAGAGAATTAAGTCTAAAGATTTAGTGTATTTCATGAAGTTTTTTGGTAATACCTTGAAGTGTCCGCGTAGTTCGGAATCCGAAATAGGAGAAGATAACGAAATATGAAGTAGACAATGCGACATCGGCGGTGCAATTTGGAACACAAGTTTGGCGGCGCAATAACAGAAACAGACCCCTTCAGAGAGAAATAAAAAAAATTGGGTTTAGAGTTGCCATGTGCGCTGTTGTCCTTGTATTGTTCGTGGAACTGATTCCAAATGGGTGTACGAGCTGTGAAATAGTACATTATGCATGTAAACATGACGGAAATGATGAAATAGTATGTTATGCATGCAAACAAGATAGACATACCTCGTCGCACGAGGGCAGCGGACGGCTCCGCGTACTCCTGCCCTTTGTGTGGGTGGAACTCAGGACCTATCAAAGAAAATTACTGTTAGCACTAGTGGAGTTTGAAATAAACAACTAGACGTGAATGTTTCTTGCTGACCTACGAACTGTGCCAGGGTACTTCCAGCACGGTGTCACGAGGACCTGCCTGTCACGTCCGAGTGAGGAGCCGTGAGGTGTGACACACCATGGCTCACCCCCCGTCCACGCACAGGTGGGTCCACCACCTCCCTCGGCCTACGGCAAGACGCCAGCTGGATGCCTCGCCTCGTCTTCTCGACAAACTGGTCCATGACCTCTCTAATCTACTGCATTGTCATGCTGAATCTCTCCCCGAGTGTCATACGACGCACGGAGGTCGCCAACTCGTGCATCTCCTGTTGTGAATCGACCTGTACACATAATTAACAAGTTAGAAACTGAAAACTTGCAAAGCAAAAAAGATGTACGGGCCATTCAATATGTACCACACGATGGAATATAGAGTTCGGCTGGGTGGGGTACGTGTCGAACGTCACGGCCTCGTGTCGTGGTGGGTCGTCCATGACCCTGATGCAACGAAACCTCGTCCGTCGGGGGTACCACTCGATGTTCTCCTCTACGTCCCGGGGTCGCGGGGAGCATCCTCTTGGACGACATCCTCCAAGGCGACGTCCTCCAAGGCGTGGAGCCAGCCCTGAACCCAAGGGAGCATCCTGTCCACCCAAGAAGTCGTAGCAGGTACTCCCTTCCTAGTGTACCTGTGGAAGACAAAAATGATTATTTAATAGGTACATAAGGTAAATGGTATGACAGAAATAAAACGTGAACTTTCCCATAGACATTTGGAGCCAACCGCTGCCCCCAAGGGACTGGGACCACCTGTCACAGACCGAACTGGTGCATCACCGATGCACGTGGTACTCCTCCACGAAGACAACAGAAACTTAGCACAAGAAATAGAATTATATTACGAAAAAGAATAAATGTTCAGAAAACTTACCCGTCGGCGAAACCACATTGCACCCATGGTCGGTCAGTCCACGTTGTCGTCATCAACGTACATGGCGGTGGTGTAGGCTCCCAGGTCCAGTTGCGATTGTCTGATCTGGAAACGCTCGAAGGATCACAACTGAAGAACCAGCGCGCATCCAAAGAGGATGGAGCTGTCTCGAACCCAGTGGGATGCATCACACAGGGCGCGGTACGTCACACACAGCACCACCGGGCCCTAGGCGTACGGCTGGATCACCTCTACCCCCAAGTCCGCCAGCTCGCATGCGTACCGGATCATGGCTTTGTTGACGCTGTCGCCGTTGGACCCTAGGAACATTACCCACCCGAAAAGCTACAACAAGTAGGCATCGAAGTGCCTCCTCACGGTGTACTCAAGTGCGTCCTCTACCATACGCTTTGGTTGTAAGAAGACATAGACACATCACTAAGTTGCACAAAGCAATTGAAGTGGAAGGACAAGAGTGACAAAAACTTACGTAGAACTAGTAGATCCACTTTAGCGACGACCCGTGGGTGCTGTTGAACTCCCTGTAGCCAGTGTTGGGTGGCAGCACCCCCTGGAACCTCACGAGGAACTCCGTGCGCCATGTGGCCGGGACGTCGTGTACTGCCAAGGGGAAGCCTGCACAGGGCAACCCGGTCAGGAAGGTCACGTCTTGAAGCGTTGGTGCCATCTCCTCACACGGGAGGTAAAACGTGTGCGTCTCCGGCCTCCACCGGTCAACTAGTGCCGTCAGGAGGCACTAGTCGTACACAAAGTGCCTCAACGTACGACCACCGCCAACGCGATCCTGGTCGTCTTCACACATCGCCTCCACCATCCTTGCTAGTGGAAGGAGGCATGCCGCTCTCAACCTACGTTGAAAGGATTAAGAACAAATATGAGTATACCCAAAGTAGTCAGACTGCAATTAAGTACACAAATATCACAACTACACATACCTCAAAATTCAACGTGGGTCCACCCTCTATACCCTGATGGGCGTGCGCAACCGCAACACGCCAAGCTCAATCGCCACCCTCGCCCTCCTAGGGGAGGATGGTACTAAGGTAGCTTCGGTGATACGCGTCAATGGTCTGGTCAAGCAAATTGTACGGCCACTACGCAACATCTCTTGGGTTCGCCATACTTGAAAATTCAGTGTATACATTGTAAATACTACGAAACATATACAAAAAGTAATAAGAAGCGACATTAACAGAATATTTACCATGCACAAATGAAAACCAAAATTAAGTTGGGATTATTTTGATTAAGCTCTACATACCCTATTTAGCTACTCTGCAATTTTTATAGGTATCTTGCTACTTTCCTTGTTTGAAAATTGTCTGCAGCATTTACTAAATATTTACCGTGTACAAATGGAAATAAAAATTAGGTTCATAACGTTTTAGTTTAGCTCTACATGCCCTATGTAGCAACTCTAGATTTTTTTTTTACAATATTTAGAGGTGTCTTGCTATTTTCCTAGTTTTAAAAGTATTTTTGGCATTAACAGAATATTTGCCGTGCACAAATAGAAACCAAAATTAAGTTGAGATTATTTTGATTAAGCTCTACATACCATATTTAGCTACTCTGCAATTTTTATAGATTTTTAATAGGTATCTTTCTATTTTTCTTTTTTAAAAGTGTCTCTAGCATTTATAAAATATTTACCGTATACAAATGGAAACAAAAGTTAAGTTTACAATATTTTAATTTAGCTTTACATACCCTATGTACCTACTCTGCATTTCTTATCAAATTTTTAGAGGTGTCTTTCTATTTTCCTGGTTTAAAAAGTATTTTTGGCATTAACAAAATATTTACCATGTAAAAATGAAAACCTACAAAGTTTTCTTAGTATTTTAGTGGATTTATTCTAAATTGTTCGAGTACCGCAGCATAAATAATATCTATACGATGAACTAAACTATACATAGCTAAAATGATGTACTACATCAAACAAGAATACAACTAAAATTATCTAATCTATTGAATTCTATGTCGCTATTTTTATTTGCTAACCTATAAGGTTCAGAATTTATGTACAAAGTTACAAGAACATTTACCTATAAAATGAGCGATCAGATCTGCTGCTCTGTCTTTCTCTCTCTCCTCTAGGAACCGGCAAGGCTTCGCTGCGTCTCTTCTCCCCTCCCCTCCTCTCTCCTCTATCTTTTCTATTTTCATAAATTAAAATAACTTTTTCACCGAATTTTGGGTATATATAGCCAGCCTCTGTCGCTAGTCAACGGGTTCCTGTCGCTATTTCAACTGACGATATGCACACTCTTCAATGCAAATCGTCAGTTGAAATAGCGACCGGTAGTAAATAGGTTCCCGTCGCTATTTGAAATGACGACAGGAGCCTGTTGCTAGGTCAAATAATGACATGAACCTATTTTGTAAAAAAAAAAAGAAATATTTCATGTACATGCACAGAATAGTTTAACACTGGTCTGCTACATTGCTATGCGTAGCATGTACTCCCGCCACTTCACTAAAATACGTGTAGTTAAATTTAAAAGCCTTAGTTATTGATATCTTTTTAAATATTTATATTAGATACATAAAAATTATATGTGTAGATTTGTTTTGAAAAGTACTCTTGCAACATTATAATTTTATTAAGTTTTATAAATATATTATAATAGTAATTAGTGGTTAAAATTATATTTTAGAATCGTGTTCATAGCCGAAACAGCTTGTTTTGTCAACCGAAGGAAGAGTAGTATGTATGTACCATTTGTGCTATGTATACATGTGTTTTTATTGCAAGTATGCAAGCAATGTACACAGGACAGCCAAGAGTTGGTGGCGGTGCATTGATTGCTCAGTAAAAGTACTATAGGCTGGAATTTACTTTTGTCCTTTTTATGGATTAAATTCACACTGCTGAATATGCTGATCTTGGTTTCCAGGTTTTGCAAAGGGCTATGTTTGCTTTTGGCTTTGACAGCCCCTGCTTCAGCATTTCCATTTGTGTTCAGAGTGAAGTGTGTAATTCCATCTCCCATTGCTGCCAACATGTTTAGCTTTGGATGTGAGCGTTGGATGAGACTTGCATGGACCAGATTTTAGGCTGCTAGACTTTGTGGCCATACACATCGAATTTTTTATATTAATTAACCTCTTTTTAAATTTAACCTCTGGCGCACTTTATTTCTAATACTGATCCCTTTGGTCATGCCATCACCCGTGACGTGACAAAACAATATTGCCTCACCATAGGATAAGTCCGCTAAATAGTACTTTTTGTCACGCCACTGGTCGTGACGTGACGAAACAACATTATCACACCGGGTAGTGGCGTGACAAGAGTTTATCTAGATATGGACTGGTGTGACAACGTTGTTTTATCACGGTATGAGTGATAGCATGACTAAAAAGATTAGAATTGGAAATAAAATGTGTTGAGAATTAACTTTAAAATAAAATTTAAAAAATAATTAATTAATAAAAAAAGTTCATGCACATCACATTCATATGTATGTGCATGGAAAGCCGTAATTCAAAATGGAGGCTTGCTTCAGGAAGTCTTCTTAAACCTTCAAGGCCGGTGTTCCACCGTTAATGGAGTACAGTAGCACATGCACCGCATTCCAGGCCTTCAATGTGAGTTGCAGACCTTGTAACCCACTGACCTAGCTAGCTTTTCTCCCCTTCTCTCTTTGGACTTTCTCTCTGTTCTTTTGTTGAAGCCGCTGACATTAATGAGATACAATTTTGATATACCCTGATACACTTCTTTATGTGCAACAGTCTCTCGATCGGATCACAGTTGTGAGGTATGGCACGTACGTTCGCGATTTAAAAAAAAACAAAGTAGATGAATATTATAGAGAGAACCAAAATGACGGCGACAAAGCAATCACAACGAGAGAGAAAGATTTGGTGAAGCCGGCCGTAAATTCCTTAGGCACAACCTCAAAAGAGTATGAAGGATTATCACTTTGTCACAATCCTCTTGAACCTCTTAGGACCCTCAAATTCTTGCCCTATAAAAGAATCTAGTGCTAACTAATAACTTGGTCTCCAATCCTCTCGTGTTCTATGCTTTGGATGAGTTTCTCTTGCTTGGCGTGCTTCTTGTGTTCCTATGGCCACCCCTCATGGGTTTATATAGATCCCTAGTTCTCCTCAAAAATAAAGTAGAAATCCTACTCTAAAGAGAAATCCCAAAGGAATATGATATGAATCACTTTATCTCAACAATCTCCACATTGACTCTTATCAGCTGAAGTAATCATGCTTCATCAAGAACTCACTCCCAGTCGGCTCCGATTTTTGTTTTTTTTTTCATCCCACCTTGGGAGTGCCCCCACCACAAGGGCTCATGCACATCACCACAATGTGCATGTCGGTATCCGAGCTTGGCCGTCTGGATTATCTACCTAAGAGTTCTTTCTTTGTATACTTTGGTTAGCCATACCTCATGTTCCAACAACCCTGCATGCCATAGGTTTGTACCGCCTCCAAGCTTCTCCTGCTCGTTGGTACTGCGTGGTTGGTCCCACCACGTTTTTCTTCTTCCAGCATTTTGCACCTTCGCCTCTACGACTGCTAGAGTTTGCAACCATCCTTGTAGCTTCACACATAACTGTAGATGAGATCTGAGTACCTACTGCTGACGACACTGTTTCTTTCTCCTGACTATTATTTATACCAGATCTCCCATTGGTTGCCTTCCTTTAGGTTTACCTATAAATTGAGTATCCTCCACTACTCCATATACTTTTCATGATTACCCATCCTTTGCAAATAACTCGCATGACTCCACCTCGAAGTAATACCTCACAACTTTTGAGTTTAAGCGACCTCAAAAATATTAGATTCTTCTTTAAGCCAGCAACATGCTGACCTCCCGCCGATGTGCGATGTGCTCCATTATACATATCCAATGTAATCGTTCTCACCTCAATGACTGCGTACTCCTTGCAATCTCCTAAGTGAACAGTTCTATCTAACAGGCGTGGAGATCCTTTGTCATACATCTCCCTCGCTGAACACATGTGGAAGCAACAACCTAGCTAAATCTAATATCCATCCATGAGAAATACCTGATTGATTGACGGTCGGAAGCATCTTTCTCTACCGCCACTGAGCATGCACCCCTCATTTGCTTCGAACTTGGACACTCTTTTATCATATGACCTTCCTCGCCACATAGATACCATACATGTGCACCCTTGATCTTGCCCTTCTTCTTCCTGTGACTTATGTATTTGTATGCAACACTTATGACAACCAATTCTTGATCACTTGAGGATGAAGATTCTGATGGCTTCTTTAAGGACTCCGTCTCCAATAGATATGCAACTATCTCATTGAAGTTGAGAGTGTTTTTCTGGACAAGAATATTCATCACCAATTGCTCCCACGATAGTGATATAGATGATACCAGTATGACAACATTGTCGTTCTCCTCAATTTTCTCATCCGCACTAATCAATTGCAAGACAAGCTTTTTGAAGACATTGATATAGTCAACGAACTGTGTGGCTTCCTCCATGCGCATCGATTAACACTTGTTGGACAAGAACATCCTTCACCATGCATTTCCACACGACATCGATATTAATTATGTGCTTCCTAACGCTTTGCCGACCTTCTCACAAATCATATTAATCTGGTATTGGCTCTGATACCACTTGTTACACTCTGCTACCCCTCCTTATGCACAGCAACCCCCGGATCGGATCAGAGTTGTGAGATACGGCACGAGCGGGCACGGTATCAAGAACGAAGTAGATGAATCTCGCAGAGAACCAAAATAATGGAGACAAAGCAACCACGACGAGAGAGAAAGATTTGGCGAAGCCGACCGCAAATTTCTTAAGCACGATCTTCAAAAGAGTACTGGGGATCATTGCTCTCTTACAATTCTCTCGAACCGTTTAGGACCATCGGATCCTTGCCCTATACAAGAATCTAGTGCTAAAGAATAACCTAGCATCTAATCTTCTCATGCGCCCTCTGCTTTGGATGAGTTACTCTTGCCTGGTATGCTTCTTGGGTTCCTATGGCTACCCGTGGTGGGTTTATATAGTCCCTTAATTATCCTCTAGAGTGAAGTAGGAATCCTACTCTGAAGAGAAGTAGGAATCTTAATCATATTAGGATTCATCTAGGAATTCATATAGCATACCTCTCCAAATCCTAAAGGAATAGGATATGGGTCACCCTGTCTCAACAAATTTAGATCTTAACTTCAACGTAAGAACAATATGTATGTTTGTATGTATATACATTAGTACTCGTTGCACAACAATTGAGTATTTGGCCGTATTAGCACTTTTTCGGCGCGTATTGGCAAAAATGGTAGTTGTCGCGTGAAAATTGCAGAAATAGCGCCTCCACCGCACAGCCACTGTGCGAGACCACCAGCAAGCTGACACGTACCGCAAAACCGCACGACCACTGTGTGATAGAGCAAAGACTGCATGGCCACCGCGTGGTGGTGCTAACTGCACGACCACCGTGTGACGCTGCCCTCTGCCGCACGGCCATCGTGCGGTGATGCCCTCTGCCACACGGCCACTGTGCGGTGGAGGCTAATTCCGGCACGGCCACCGTGCGATGCTTCCCTGTTGCGCCACGCGGCAGGCAGAACTGACGGTCTGGTTCTCCGGAGATACAAAAAATCGCCAGTCTCTTGCCATCTCATGCCATCTGTCCTTCGGACAAGCCAGGCCCTCCCTTCGGTCGTTCGGACTAGCTCACCCGTGGACGCTCCTTTTCCACCGAAAAACATGTCACCTCCTCCCGTCACCTCCCATCACCTCCATCGGTCCCCGTCTAATTGTTGTCTCCTACATGTGCATGCATTCATGCATGTGAGAGAGAAACACCCACCTCGCAGGTGCTATAAATAGCGAGCAAGAGCGATTAAGTTTCGTCGTCTCTCTCTCTCTCTCTCTCTCTCTCTCTGGGTCTCGGTTCTTTGTTGATTTTATATTCGGGGATGTTTTAGCGTTATTAACCGCTGTCATTTGCAGCCATATTAGCAGGTAATTTTATCCTTGTCACTAAATTCTTTATTAACTGTGTTGTTGGTAAATCAGTAGTAGTATTATTTTCGTATTTAATTAGTTGCCATTTTCCATGCTTACTTATTTAAGTCGTTTTGGAATTTTCATAGTTAAATTAATGTTACGCAATTAATTAGTTCTAATTCTTTAGTGCCAATTAAAAAAATTAGATGTTAATTAGTTACCATATAATTAGTCGTAATTAATTAGTTTTACTGAAATAATTAGTTGTAAACAATTAGTTCAAATTAAGTCTTAATTAACTAGCCATCATTACTTAGTGCCAACTAAGTAGTCACAACAGTTTCAGCAATCTGATGGGCAAGCTCGTAGTTCTAACATATCACATCAACAACTAGGAGCAACAACAATATGACTATCATGTTGTAGTAACAAAAGTAAGCTTGGTTGGTCAAAATTCAGAAGGATTTCCCAAATACGCTTGAAGCAACCAAATCATGTAGTACAAATTGACTGCTTGAATCGTATAATTCAAAAGTAACACCCCTTAAGTAGGGATATTGTGCGACTCTTAAGCTGCCTGTATGCTTACCTAAATACAAGCTCCCAATATTTGGTTAGACTGAACAACAAAACAATAGAAAAAATAAAGGTAGGATCAAGTGTGTTATAGATTATTTTGCTGCAGAAATTAGTTTTAGCCCTAATTAATTTAGTCATAACTAATTTATTCATGTTTAAGTAGCCGTATTTAATTTTGTACTAGTAAATTAGTGTACATTAATTTGTTATCTTCATTTGGTTGTAATTTTTAATTTGCAGGATTTTATTATCATTATCAACAATATTTCGTCTATTCCATCTGTTGCAAGGCATGTCTCTACTGGAGCTTCTGGAACACTTCTACGATGAGAACCACTGGTGCAAGTTGTGGATCTCCAGTGACGCGAATGGCCCTTCGCCCCTAGATGCTTCGGTCGGGGAGGGATTATTGGGAGCTGGACACTCGCTACGTCCCAATCCTCCGGGACAAGGGCTGTTGCCCCTTGCAAGGCTACTCTCCGTCAGATGTCGGGTGAGGCACTTGTTCCAAGCCGTCCGCCGGCGGACTGGAAGGCCAAGCTGGCGTATCGGTTCGGCCTAGCTGTCCTGAAGCGTGCACATGGCGTCCCCCGAACTTGGCTGACGCATTTCAATTAATGCCCGCAGGATGCACCTGGTCGTTAGGACACACCTCATTACTTACCTTTTTCAGCTCTTTGGTTGGGTCCTGTTTCCAACCACACAAGGGCGATTGATGCTACCCCAGTTTCGTCTATGTTGCCGAGTCTTTGGTTGATGTGGAGGCTGGGCCGATGTCTCAGTATAGCTAGGGATCAGCCGTCCTTTGCGCCACATACCGAGGGTTGTGTGACGCTTCATGGCGTGGTACCGGTGCTACCCCAACCTAACTATCTGCTACATGCTCCTGTAGTTGTGGAGTTAGGAGCACTTCTCTGTTGGGCAGTCGGCCTTCGAGAGAGTGGTGCACCCGTAAGCCCAGTCGGACGTCCTGATAAACAGGCCCACTATGGGCTTTCGGTGGACTGCTGCCCATCTACGCTGGGCCAAGGACAGACCGGCGAGGTGCTACTCATTGTTCCACAACGAGTTCGAGTCGTTGCACGACAACAACATCATCTGGGCTCCATGGACTCCATATTTCATGCAGACGGCAGCGCCACACAGGCTGTCTCTACTATGCACCCAGGATGCTGGGTTATGGGCGACGACCTGCCATCTGGTGTTCGCACATATGGTGAAGCCTTACGTGCTGTAGCGCGTAATTCAATAATTTTCTTTGTACCAGGTCGTACCCCCTCTGGACGGCAGGGTCCTGAAGTGAGCCTTACGCCTGTGAGTTAAACTTCATCCAAGTAATGTTTACACTTCTTATATCTTCTTTTGTAACATCAATCCTTCTGGAAATGCAAGCAATCGAGGACGGGCCAGGGGACTGAGGACTGGCAAGTAGTCCAGCACGAGTGGATTGCGCAATAGACGAAGATGGTGCACTTAGAGGTCTTGCAGGAGCAGCGTCAGTACGACGTTCAGACATACGATAAGTACTCAGAGTGGTACGTACCACGGTCGCGCGCCCAGAGTAGGTGACGTACCATGAGAGCCTCTGCCACTCGTTTGATTGTCACAACACTTCACGGCGTGATGACACCGTAAGACACTTACAACCTTTGGTCGTTTCATTGAAGATATTTGTACTCTTCGTTACTGAACCTATTATGTATGTCACTTCAGTTGGAGCTGGTGCAATGCATTGCAAACACATTGGAGACTGTCATCCGTAGCCCAGACACAACACTGGGGCTGCTGAAAACTTCGAAGTACACCTTCGCGGAGTCGAAGAACATAATAAAGAACTTGAGCTACGGTCATTTGACGGACGGCGTCCTGCGCATCGGGCATCAAGTGGGGGGACCATGCTCACCCGCTAGGTCATCACAACCCAGTGAGACCGGTCGGCATCGTAGCACTACCCGTCGGTCATCCGCGGGCTAGATCGGCGGGGAGGTAATTTATGTACAAATCTATGTTCTGTTTTTTGGTTATGCCTTATGTTCCGCTAGCAACATGTCGTTCTCCCACCGCAGGTCTGTCGGGATGGATCACTTCTACCGTCCACGTTCGGTACACACACTAGCACCCCCCTCGGTCATCTGTACTCCACATCCGGGAGGTACAAGATTCTTAGTTTACATCCAGAGTGTTTATTTTGACTAACATCGTTCCGTCTTGCAGCCTTCAGTTGACCGTGAGGGTGATGGCCAGTTCACATCCACTGATAATGAGGATACGACCCTCCCAGCTCCTGCCAGGGAGCAGTACACGACGCTAGAGTTTGGACCATGGCAGCCAGGGTTTGGAGCGTACGCAGGGAAGAGCTCCTCCGGGTTGGCTGACACACCATACGTTCAAGGCTAGTGTCGGTGTAACACCCCAGCTCGATAATGGGCCTAGAATACTACTAAACTACCTTAACAATCTACTTTACATCTACTTACACTAAAATTTCAGCAAACTACTCTGTAATACCCTAGCCCAGCATGAGCCTGAAATGTTACTAAAACAACAAATCAACATATTAAAGGCCTAAGACATTACCCTAAATTTTTGGCAGAGTCTCCTTTGAATAAACAACCATACAAGGGATTCTAACATTTACCAATATCACAATCAATTATATCAAGTATCCAACTTAAATCATAACTATAGAAACTTCCATGAAAACACCAGTCGACTCTATTACAAAGTAACTAATGCATGAGGTCAACCATAAATATCATTTTATGCTCAATTATCAAATCATGTTTCAAAATTAGCATTCATGGAGTTGTTCGTGGTAGAGTGCATCAATCTTTATTTCTAGCCCTTCCCATGCATGACATTTGTGTAAAAGGTACCTAAAAGATAAACGAAACAACAAGTGTGAGTCCACGACTCAGCAAAGTACAAATAAGACAATAATCCAAAATTCATCTCTCACACAATAAATCATTTACAATATTTCATATCAAATCAGCTCTTATGATCATGCAATGCAAATGCCACAAATGCACCTTTTCTTTACTCTTTGCATTTACCGGTAATGCGGAGTATGCATCCGTCAATGCATACCCATGCATGTGCCTTTTAGCACAGGGACCTTAAGCCCACACTCCACGAGTGTGGGGACCTCATGCCCACCTAATACATGACGGAGACCTCAAATAACAATACTTGGCCACTACATGGCCAAGACTTAAGGATGATGATATGATGCAAATGAGCCTATCTGTTTATTCGTCATGGGAATACAATGACCAACAGCCAAAAGCATGAGTAAAGATCATAATCATAATTCAAAACATTCATGAATATCCTCTTTAGATTCTATCCACTAATTGCACTTGCCTGAACTGTGTGAAGCTTAATGATGCGAAGAGGGCACTGCCCCCGGATTCACACCACTACCTGAACATTCAATAACCATACCAAGGTGACATTTCAAAGCATACAACATCATATAAACTATTATATAATTAACTACGCTCCCTAGCGCAACCCAAAACATCATTTCCCAAGAACATCGTTTTGTCCCAATACAGGGCAGTCCTCTTATAAAAATCATATCTTTTCTTCTGTTCACTAAAAAAATGGTGTTCTTAGACTTTCTGGAAATCTTACAGAATGACCCACATTAATCTAGTTGGTCATCTTCCTTAATTTTGTCATTTACTATTTTACTAAATAGCTTATTATGACTGCCAGAATCTGGCAGATATTCTGGACAGAAGAACTAAAATATTCATATCTTTCAGTACGTTTATCCAAAAATTATGTTCGTTAGCTCTCTGGAAACCTTGTGAAATAACCTACAGTATTCATGTTGGTGAGATCCTCTAATTATTTCGTTAACTAATTCTTATCATCCAACTAATACAACCAGCTAGAATCATGACAGAACTACGGGACAACAGTGTTGTAAAATCCATAACTCAAGATCCATTCATCCAAACGATGAGATCTAGGATTCTATGGAAAGATAAAGACATTATCTACAAATCTCTAGGAGGTGATGAATCCAAAATTTGCCATTTTGGATCTCAAACCTACAGCGCACTACAGACTATACACAATCGATCTACTACCCGGTATTACCCGAATCGCAAAAGTAAAAGACTTAGGCAAAGGGAATTCGATAGTCACCCTTGAAGAACACGCTAAAGGTTGCAGGAACACCCACGAGATCTCTCTCCTTTCTTCTTTTCCCCTTCCTTCTCCTTTCCTCCTCCCTTTCTTCTTCTTCCTTCCTCTCCTTCCTTTCTCCACTTGGCATAGCAGTAGGGAAGGGAGTGCTACAGCACTCGCATGCTACAATGCGTCGGTGATATAGTGCCAGGTGCGGTGGTACTGTAGCAGGTGCTAGGGTTTGGTCTCCCCCTCCTTCTTAAGTTGGGCTCCCCCACTTGGGTTATGGCCCGGCGGCTCACTACTCTCCTCAACTCATTAAATTCTGAAATTTCACTCTTAAATACATCTTCTAATCCCTCAATTATTTATTTAATTAAATGGGATATTACAGTCGGACCCTCGGGCATGGAATACCTGAAGACACTATGTATATACTGTACTAGTTTTAGGATTAGTGGATAGCACGCACATTCACAACATTTGGCAATCACATCCATACATTCACATGGTAAAGTAAGTAAAAGGATATTCTACTTAAGCTATTACAAGATTATTACATGAATGGCTGACTGGCTAAATAAAAGCAGACATCAGAGTAAAACAAATAGCAGCGGAAGACATATAGTAGTAGCAAAACTCCAGTGGCATGCCCATCCGATCCCGTAGGAAACCAACAAGGAACAAGGCCTAGGTAGACCCGTCACCGAACCCTCTGGTGCCAGGAGCAAAGAACGAGTCATCTGGCATCGGCTCATCTTCGATCTCTGAACAACAGTATTAGCAAGATTGAGTACTTGCGTACTCAGCAAGACTTGTAGTGTATCACAAAAATTAAATTAAATGCAAGGCTATCCAAATATGTGGCTCTACTCTACAAGTTATTTTGCTCAAAGCCATTTTTATTTGCAGTATTCATACATAGTAATTTGCAACGGAATCTAAAAGAGTAGTTTAAATAAGCACATGATAGTAAATAAGAAATTGAATCAAATAATAACAACACTCGCAACCCTACTCGGTTGCAAGCAAAAATATATTCATTTTTAACCATAGACATGGCACTGACAAATTCATGTTCAACCATAGAAATGGCAGCCCTGCTGTAGACATAGCAGTCCAGCCATAGACATGGCAATTAACTCAACAATGAAAACCCTATGTCATTACCCCAAGTTTTGTGACAAATGGTTTTCGAAAATCAAAACTATAGCCATACCAGCAGCACTAAGCATGCTCATGACCACGAGCACAGCTATTTAAATAGATTTTTCACTCTGCAGAGGTGTACAACTTTACCCATAGTACGCGAATATTCTAGTTAACCTGGAATTCTCTATATCACTGCTCACTATTGTAGGTGAGCAATCTAGAGCTCACGACGCAGCCTTTACATCATCTAGTCCTAACCCTGCACTAGACCAATAAATGTTCACCCACTCGCCCGAATACCCTCCGTTGAGTGAGGCCCTTACTTAACCGGATACCCTCTGTTAAGTGAGGGATCCTCACTTACCCAGATAACCTCCGCTAAGTGGGGCATTCGCAGTTGTGATGGCAATAGAAATTGCTCGCACTACTCCTGCCTACTCATCATGCAAGGCTATGATTCGATAACTTAGTTAGCTACGACTACCTCATACTAGCACATACGGTTGTACAATTAGTTCATAGTTCCAGAGTTGCTAGCTTCAATCCTTAATTGACCACGGGCGAGAATCTCCACCTTTGCTACTAGTGAGTCAAAATCCTCACTTTTTTAGAATACAATATAACTCGCTCGCGTCTAAAAACTAAATTTTATTTTCATACAAAATAACAGAGGTACCCCCTCTGGAAATTTTTCAAAATAACCCAAATTCACAAATTAACATATTGTCCTTTTATCAGTTTTTCGAAAAATCTATTGTTCTAGTAGCATTTGTGCGATAATCGCACTCAAAAATTTTCAGATGACACTACATATTGTCTAACCCATATTCTAATGGCTACAACAGTAAGGGATCAATATTACAAGAAGATATGTGCAATAATTAGGATTACAACTACCAATTTCCCAATAATAGCATTTTCATACAAACATACACGTATGCATAATAGATTTTACAAAACAAAGTACAACAAGTAAAATACTAGAATCAACATGATAAAAGGTGGTGCTTTCCTTGCTCTTGCTGTTCTAGGAATATGGTGGATTGGTCATCGAAATATTTACTCAGATAATCAACGTCTAAATAAAAAAGAGCCGGAAACGAATTAAATAACACCATTGAATCTAACAGTGACCAAAATTAAATATTTTTACATATTCTGGTATATTATGATTTTAGACAAATTTAGAGAAAAATTTTATTCAATTTGGAGTTTTGTAGCAAAATTTATTATGGTTTCATTTATGTTCTATTTAGAAAGTCAAAGAAAATTGAGAAATACACTTTCCAACAGAGAAAGCGTAATCCCGCGTATGTTCTAATGAGGTTTACGCTTTCTAGTAAGGGAAAGCGTATTCTCCTCATAACTGAAATCATATTTTCTATTTTCATTTGATTTTTGTTAAGAAACTAACAAGTGGGGTCCACTGTCAGTGACATGATTCATAGCAATAGAGCATAGACCAATGGTCTATATCGCGACGATCTTGTGATCCACAGGACCAAATACCAGGCACTTAAGTGTCGTGGGTCCTACATGTCATAGACTCATTAGAAGATAACGTTTCGTTTAAGTTTTTCTTTAATAATTATTTTGGTCCCACATGTCAATGACTTACCTAATACTAATACGACAGCTAATTAATGTTTTGGTCTTAATGACCATGGTTAATGCGTTGATGACGAGCTACAATGCTCGTCCGGCAAAAACTGCACGGTGGCGCTCACACCCTCGCGTCTTGCTGGAGATGTGGTGCTCGACGGGGTCGGAGATGGCCCAAAATGGGATCTCCATGCTATTGCGCACCTACCAGCACCAACGGCGAGGCCAGAGGTGGCCTGACATGGCGGCACGCTGGTGTTAAGCGGCGAAGTAGCTACGACAAAGAGAAAGTGCTCGAATGAGCAATGCTCTCAACAAACTAAAACGCGCATAAGCATCTACGGACTACCAGGAGTATACCAAAGCAAGGAGAAGGGCTAAGGTGGTCGGAGACGGCTGGTCGACGGTGAGTAGTGGCGGCGCAACGGGGGCTTCACGTGGAGAAGGTGTTCGGCTGAAGGAGGGCTTCATCCGAAGGTCGGGGAAGCTCTAGGAGGTCTAGGCGATGCTTTAGGTACAACGAATCGGTCAGAGGTGCAGTGGATCTCTGGCGGTGCTTGAGGCGACGGTTCTGGTCGGAGACGAAGAAGAAGGAGGAATTCAGTGACTCCTGTGGATCATAAGTGAAATCAAGTGAAGGGAAAGACTTAGGAGTCTCTGGAACATGATATTACGCAAAGAGATCGATGAGGAACCCTTCACTGCATCGGGGATGAAGGTGGCGGCGCACGGCCAAAACTGAGCTTGTGCTCTTCGTGCTCTAGAGCTTGATTGAGTGGGGGAGAAGAAGAGGGGAGGTGCACACTGAGTTGGAAAAGAAGAAAGGAAGCTCAGGGGTTCATTTATATAGACGATGTGGCAGAGACGAACAAGGTGGAGCTCGGGCAAGGGCAGCGGAGCTCTCAGGTGTCTCGGGGGTGTACGAGCAGGGTTAGGCATGGTCGATAGGGGGACGGGTGCGGAGTGATGGCGAGGTGACGGGGTAGGTGTGGCCGGTGGAGAAAAATGGTGGGCGACGTGGAAACCACGAGTAGTGTGACGGAGGGTTCGTGGTGCCGCGCTGGCGTGCCCAGGCACAAGGTGGATGAAGGTCCCTGCACCTGGGGCCCACCGGTCAGTGAGAGGTAAGAGCAGATTAGGTTTTTGATATTTGACTTTTTTTGCTGAATTATTGACTGGATTTATTTACTAAGAAAAAGACCTTGGAAGTTTATGAAATTTTTTGTGTAGACTTCTGACCTAATTTAGTTTTTCTTGTAAATTGTTTAGATGTTTAAACCTTCTGTGAAATTCTCTAAAATTCGAACAATGTTCTGTTCTTATGAGTTTGTAATTATTTTTCTTAACAAGATTTTATATAAAAGTTTTGGTGAATTGTTCCTGGGATAATATGCCCAAAATAATTCTCTTATTAAACATTTTTTACTTTGTTTTATCTATTTCCTTTTTAGCACCTATTTGTTTGTAGATCAAGTTTTGCTTTTTAATTCAAAAATCAATTTCAACATGGTATATTTCATATGCAAATGATCAAAGTAATTTCTCTAATGCATTTATATTACATAATTCCATAATTCAGATTTTGCGATGTTACAGCGAGAGCTCCTCCGGGTTCGCTGGCACACTGTACGTCCAAGGCCAGAGCTCCTCCGCACGATCGAAGTTGAAAACATCGTAGCTTGGGGGCGAACAATTTGGCAGTGAAATTATACAGTCCCTTGTTCCCTCATTCATCCCTTGTTCCCTCATTCATGACTTCATTGCAGGTGGCCCCCAGTTCGGCATGTTTCAGCAGGACGACATCGACGCTTACCAGACTCAGCTTCCTCCAACTCAGCTTACTCGTGCACCTCCGCCCATTGAACAAACTCAACGGTCTCCATACCCCCTCCGATCCGACACGCGCTCTCCGGACCAGCTGATGGATCCCACTGGACATGCTCGACGCACAACAAGGTCCGCATACGATCGCAGACATAGCGAGTAGAGAGTAGTGGCTCAGACGAGTAAGCCATTTTGTATCCCGTGTTATGTGATTTTGTTTTGCTATATTTGTATGCATATTTTGTATGTTATGTGTGTACTTCTGCGCCATATTGTATATCGAAATTTTCAATGGAGTTGCATTGCAGCTTTTTTCCCTATAAAATTGATGACATTTTGGAATGGTTACAAGTATTATATGCTACGCGCGGTTCGGTTACAAGTAATACATGATACATGAGATCTGAACGAGAAGCTGTGTGCAATAGATGCGACCAAAAATAACTAGATCCAATTAAACCATTTTGTGTTAGATTGGTTAGGCTTTCACATTTATTCTATATTTTGAGATATTTGGAGTCTTCTGGTTACTCATCGCTAATTCTTTTGGCCCGTATTACTTGAGGATATGTACACAATATGTTTAATGTCTCCCAGAAGTTGGCAGCGCTTCATTGTATGGAAATTGATCATTAAATAGCTCTGTTGGTCCACACCATTTCCATACTTCTTGTCATTTACACTCTGATATAAGGACTTAAGCAGTAAGGATTACTGATGACTGATATGCCTTTTCCTGTGTTATTCAAGCTGGAATACTGAAACAATAAAATTAGTGCTGAATCAGATGATATTCAACAGTCATTTCTAGCTTTTGATTCTGTACTACATACAGAAACCAAATTCAGTGTCAAAAGCCAAAAGCCAAAAATGAAAACTAGCAGCTACAATGAGAGAAAAGCCAAAATCCGATCAGCTTCCAAAGAAACTGAGGATACTCGTTAAGTATTGAGTTGATCTTTTCAAAAGGAAAATAGTGAAGCTAAGCATATCTTACATGCAAAAATAATCAGAGACCTGTCGGGAATCAATTTAAAATTAGGTTTCATGAAAAGAAATAGCAATGGGTAAAAGCTTTACGGACTGGCTTTTAAATTTTGGAGAACTCTTCTGAACCAGTACTTAAAGTGATTATGAGTGTCAATCGGTTAATGGAACACTAAGATAAATTTTTTGCATGATTTGGCAGAACAGACACGGCCTCCCAACCCAAAACCCCTTCGAAACTGCACCCAAAACGCCCCCACCACCTCCACCGCATATTCACCGTGCGGTCACCCCTCCCACAATACGGCCATTGTGCGACAGTACCCTCACTGAACGGTTTATGGTACGTGTTAGCTGGCTGATCACCCCGCACGGTAAAAACGCTATTTCTATAATTTCATGCGACAACTACCTTTCTTTCCAATACCTTACGGTACGGCCAACTCCACCACAATTACCCTTCTCTTTAATTACGCAGGGCTTCCAGTGACCGCAAGAGCTAGCTGAAACAGTAGATATAGAGATCTGTCAAGCCACAGTCCAGGCTGCATAGGTCAATCTCTGTATGATTTGGCAGGTGTTACTGCGAACACTGCTCTCTGGAGACACGACTTGATAAGAAGAAATAAATGTATATATCAACCAATATTCTTCATGGAGTGCGTGTATCAGTGATTATATTCTTCAGATGGTGAATGGTGACATCCACTAATTAAGTACATCATCATATAATTTTGGAATTGAGAATTTGTTTCAGAAGAAATAACCAAAAACCACAATACTAGATTTTGTGCACAATGTATTAGGATTTCATGTAACTGTATGTTTCTGACCTAGATATTATGGCTGTTGCCTGTATACCACGATTTTTTATTTATTAATTAACCTTTTTTTGAATTTTATTTTAAAGTTAACCCTCGGCGTACTTTATTTCCAATTCTGACCCTTTTGGTCACGCCATCACCCGTGGCGTAACAAAACAATACTGTCACGCTAGCCCATTTCTGGTCAAACTTTTGTCACGCCACTAGAAGTGGCGTGACAGTGTTATTTGGTCACGCCACAACCAGTGGCGTGACAAAAAGTGCTATTTTGGGGATTTATCCTGACGCGTGACAGTCGTGGCGTAACCAAAGGGGTTAGAATTGGAAATAAAGTGCGCCGGAGGTTAACTTTAAAATAAAATTCAAAAAAAGGTTAATTAATAAAAAATGTACGTATACCACACATGGAAATGGGATATTCCTCTACTTGGTATGAGGTCTAAGAACGCGACATACATAAGGGAAATAAAAATATGTTTTCTAGCATCACAACACCTAAACCATATTGAAAAAAGGTTTCCTAAAGAAGGAAAAGGGATTTAAGACAAAAAAAAAACGTTGTCCATTGTCAGATATTGCTTGGAGAAAATACTAAGGCGATTCAGGTGCTTGTAGGTGGTCTCGCTTTTGTTGTCTCGGTGTTTAAATGGTGTCTGCCCTTTTTGGGGTTGGTGTTGTATTTTCTTCTTCCATCAATGGAACTAGTCACCAATCCATGCATGCAGACGCACGGACTACATGTGCTTTACTTTTAAAAGAATTTTAATTTCTAATTTTCATATATTTGCATAGCAAGTTTTTTTTATGTTGAAATTTTAGCTCTATATTTGGATGTTTTAAAATTTTAAATTCAAAACCCTCTTTCTAATTTTAATTTTGAATTTTTATATTTGCATTCCACAGTTATTGCCCGGAATTACTATTCATCAATTGAAACTCAAAATTCTAACAGTAAATTTAAAACTTTCCAAGACGATAATTTTAAACCAGTAAGGCCAGTAACCGACCGATATTTTTTTTACCAGTAAGGCCGGCAACCAGTCTGATATTTTTAACGTTGGATGTTAGCAAATGTAACTTCGCCAGGTCCATGATTAATCCAAGCCGTAGATTATATAGGTAGAAAATTTAGATGATCAAGATGTTCTATTTTTTATTAGCGTGGGAATATTGGGTGTTTTTCTTGGATTAATGTGAGAGTTTCTAGTGTTTTGCTTCCTAAGATTAACGTGGAGGCTAAAAAGAGCATCAAATAAGAAAGAAGGGAAGTAGTATAAATGCATGCGCGGAAGCAAGTCGACTCCAATTCGACATTTATTTTTGTGAGAAGTTCTGACAAGGAAAAAGAGAGGAGATTTCCGTGTATATATATACATGCACGTCAGCAATTGCAGTTCAATTCGGTTGCATGCATGTATGCAGCAATTCTCTTCATCAAAGAAATTGATTGTAGTACAAACTTGGGAGTGGGACAACACAAGATCCATATATTAGCAGTAGTATTGGGGCAAGCGCACCACATCAATATAGATAGATCAGGGCGCGCCTTAGGTTATAAGATGCACGGACGATATTTTTTTTTCATGATTAATGTTGGAATTTCTAGGCATTTCTCCTTTTATTTGATTAATGTAGAAATTTATAACCTTTTCGTTGAGGGATTAACGTGGGAGCCTACAGGAGAGCCTTCAATTAGTATAGACATTTTCTTTTTCATGATTAACATGGGAATTCCTAGGTCTTTTTCTTCAATTAATGTAGAAGTTTCTAGCTTTTTCGTTCATGGGATTAACGTGGAAGCCTATACGAGAGTATCCAACTAGTATAGAGATAGATAGATGAGGCAGCGCTATTGCCCTTGTTTCAAAAAAAAATACTACCACAAAAAAAACATTGTATATGTTTTTTTTAATAAAAATCACCTCATCCTAAATTTCATGTGGCTGCGAAGCAAACACCTGGTCACCATTTTGAAGAACCTACTGATCCCAACAAATCAGGGCGAATATGCTCACTCTTTTCCACATGAAAAAAATAGGTCTCCAACTTTCTTCATTCCCTAATAAATTCCTTGGACCGGGGCAGTTGCACATGAATGCAACGATCATCTACCCTCCATATCATGGGAAGGAATTACTCTCATTTCGAGACGCTCAGTCGATCAGTTGCGCTGCGTTGCCGCAACGAAAGCTGGAGGGGTTGGACGGTTTGGACCACGTACCCCCAAGTCCCAACCCCCACCTGTTTACACGCAGCTCCTCCGGCACACATAAATTTTCGCAAGCCGTGCAGTGTATGTGTATGCATGCTATGCGTACACACGAAATAGCGCCCTAATGAAAAATCCGTCAAATGACCCTGTAGGAGAATATATAATCATGTATCTGACCCTATGGGGCTGAAGTTCTGGCCGCGACACTGAGCGTAGGACTTTTTGACTTATTCAGCATGTTTTTAAAGTGAAATAGTAAAAATAGTTCATTCAAACATGAAATTGCAAAAAATGACACCTTTACTGTCCGAAAACGCCGCGATAGGGGCCTACCGCGCACCCATTACGCGGTAGGACATGTGGCAGCATCTCATTTGGCAGACGGGCTATCGCACATCCAGATCGCAATAGGTCACCTGCCGCTAACCCAGAGCGCGGCACACTCCAGATCGCAATAGGTCACCTGCCGCCAACCCAGAGCGAGGCAAGTGTGCGCGCTCTGCTGGTTAGCGGCAGTGACTGCCACGATCTGGGTGTACAGCAGGCCGCCTACCGCGGTTTGGGTGCGCGGGGGATTGCCGCACTCTGGGTTAGCGGCAGGTGACCTGCCACGATCTGGGTGTACGGCAGGCCGCCTACCGCGGTTTGGGTGCGCGGTAGGTCCTCCGCCGTGATATTTTCACGTGACAGGGGTGCTATTTTTGTCATTTTGCGTTTTGCGGCTATATTTGCTATTTTGATTTTAAAACGTGCTAAATGAGAGCAAAAAAAAAACTGAGCCTAGTGTACCTAGAATTCAGGTGGTAAAAAAGTAGCACACAAATCACTGTTTTAGAAAGAGCGCGTACAAATCTATTTGTACGCACATGGTCTTATGTAAACTAGTACTCCGGGCGTGCCGATGGGCACGCAGCAGCCGAGGCAAGCGCGTGCAAACGCGCATGACGCCGCAATAAAAGCGCACATGCACCAAGGCAAAAAAGATGCAGGCGAGCGCATCGCTCGGTTCGATCCAAGGGCGCCAAGCCGCACACGACCACATCGCTCGGTTCGATCCAAGGGCACGAAGCGAGCGCAAGAAAACGAACGGACAGCGAGGCAGGCGGGCGCTGGAGAGCAGGCGTGCAAAACGAAAAAGAAATCGAAGGGCCGAGAAGGCCAACGGCGCGGAATCGGACAGCGGACGAGAAAAGAGTGACGTAGCGTGTCTCTGGTCGCTCTAATTTTCGCTCGGTTTATACTAAGGATTCGCTGTCTAGAAAAAAAAACACTTATATTTACTATGCCCTTGTCACTCACCTCTTGATGATTACTGTATACACAGCCGCCTCATTAACGTTTCTGTCGTACTGACATGACCAACAACAGTATGCACCAGAAACACTTGCTTGCACCGGTAGCACCATGCGCCATTTCCTCCTGTCACCGACCATTTGTGCTGCCAAGGGACCAACCTAGGAGGGAGTGCTACAGTCTGAGGTTGGCTACTTGATAGCTGTAGATGTTTGCTGCTTGGAGATCACACCACATGTTTGGTTAGTGAGGTGTTTTGGTACTCTTCAAGTTACTTCAGCTTGGACCAAGTAGGAGTCTTATTATTGGGGAAGACTACCTACGTACCTTGTTTAATTCCATCATTAAGGGTTTGCACATTAGACACCTAGTATATGGTGAAGGTTTTTGTTATACTCTGATATCCCTCCTTGTGAGTAGTAGTCCCTCGGATCGGATCAGAGTTGTGAGATATGGTACGAGCGTGCACAGTATCGAGAACGAAGTGGATGAATTTTGTAGAGAACCAAAATAACGGTGACAAAACAACCACAACGAGAGATAAAGATTTGGTGAAGCTGAGCGCAAATTCCTTAAATACGACCTCAAAAGAGTACAATGGATTGTCACTCTCTCACGACCCTCTTGAACCATTTAGGACCATCAGATTCTTGTTCTATACAAGAATCCAATGCTAAATAATAACCTAACATCTAATCCTCTCATGCGTCCTTTGCTTTGGATGAGTTTCTCTTACTTGGCTTACTTGGTTGCTATGGTCACCTCTCATGAGTTTATATAGTCCCCTAGTTCTCCTCTAAAGTGAAGTAGCTAGAAATGCTACTCTAAAGAAAAGTAGAGGTCGTAATTCTGTTAAAATTAATCTAGCTTTCCTTGGAGCGCACATATTTAAGTCGTAGTAGATTAGGATATAAACTACCATACTCAACAGTTTTAAGATCAAACCCCACCGAAAGCTTTACGGTGGTTAGAGGTCTTTATCATTGACATTTCAAGGCGAAGTTAGGGTTTAGTTACCTCCATTAAGGCACTTCTGATAATTGTGCAACAACGAGCATGACCAATTTGTAATATCCGATGGTCGATATCAAGTTGAATTGATGCAAAAATTAGAAATTCCTATCATGAAAGTCAAGTCGAATTTTATCGTTATCAAGGTCCACGTACTCCACAATGTTACCTGTTGATTTTGCGACCGAACTATCGCTACCGTCGTGAAGTAGCACAGCCAATATGGAAATGCACAATATTGTAGTTAGTTCTTTAAACAAAATGTACAGTACAGTTAGGATTGCACTTGGGTAATCCTTAGTTTTGTACAGAGTAAAACCAATCATCTTTCAGTGAATAATGCAGAGCCAGTTCCATCGTAAGACCGATGTGAATCACGAATAGATACCTACTCTTAGGCATTTGAAGACAAAATTGAGTTCCAAAAATATAAACAACCATGAATCAGAGAACATGGAGCCTTCGTACCACGAATTCATATTTTGTCATGCCTTTAGTTGGGTTTTCAGAAAATACATCACTTCCCGATGTAATACATTTTTTGCCCACTCTCTTAGTCTATTTCTTCGTTTTTTGCCCTCTTTGTATTATTTTATTAATATCCAACCGTTTTCCCTGTTCTAGCCACGCGAAATGACATTTTTACTCCACCCTCGTCGGCCATCCATCCCCTCCTGTGCGTGCGAGATTGCCAAGGACAGACAGGCAACCATAGAAACACCAGATGCAAACTTCTCCATTAGGTATTCCTCAGTGAGGTCAAGAACCTCGGTGAATACTCAAGGTGGCGGCAGCAAGAAGGCGAGAGTCGACGCTAGCATCGGGCGAAGCGACGCAGGATCTGGAAAGATCCAGAAGAAGAGAGTCGGCCCGAGGTAAATCCGGCGGTGGCGACACGAGGCAGGGCCAACGACGGCAGCCCGATCGGGGTGGCGGTGCAGGCGTGGAAGCAAGCCCCACCGATGGCGGCCCTCCAAGGCTAGAGCTCGACGGCTGTCTTGAGGTAGAGAAGCCCGGTGGAGGCGCACTCATGGATGACATGCTTGGAGAAGACGAGATGACTGGCGATGATGGAGAAGGACAAATCTGATGCTGCAATCAAGCAGGGGAAGAAGACGGCTTGAGGACGACCGTGGAGAGCCGGCGGTGAAGTGAAGCCCTGGATCCGAGGATGCGCAGCAATGGGGAGGAGCCCTGGTCCCCCCCTTCTCCCGAGGATGGCGATCTCGCGCAGAGGAGGCGTGCGTGGATCGAGCTCGTCGGGCGACGGCAGAGGAGGATGGCCTGCCGGCCAAGCAGAAGTCTGGAGGGGAGGGGATGCAAGGATGGTCCGGAGCGGTGACCTCCAAGCTTCGGAGGGGAGGCGACTTCCTCCAGGTGAATCTGAAGGGGAGGCGTGGATCTCTTGGGCGGTTGGATGGCCGACGAGGGAGGAGGACGGGAGAGTGCGTAGACCCACCAGGGCGAGCCGGGGGTGTCGGGGATCGGGAGGATGTCGAGTAGGGTAGCGCCAATGATGCCGGTGGAGCCGACGATGAGGGCCACGCTCCCGCGGGAGGCCATCGCGGCGCGCGCGCTTCTTGAAGGTGCCTACCAACCACCACTTCATCATGGTGGCGCAGGTCGGGTTGGTGGCCGACGGGTGGGATCGAGGTAGGGGACGGAGGAGGTGAAGCGGCGTGGGGATCGGTGAGAGGAGCAGGTTGGGAGGTTGGGGTACTGGGTTTTGTGCGTCACCGTGTGTGCTCTTGCCTGCTGCGGTTGGGGTGAGGGGTAAAAATATCATTTCACATGGCTAGAACAGGGAAAACGGTTGGATATTAATAAAATAGTGCAAAGAGGGCAAAAAACGAAGAAATAGACTAAAAGGGGGGAAAAAATGTATTACAACGGGAAGAGGTGTATTTTCTGAAAATTCAACTAAGATGAGGGCAAAATATGAATTCACCCTATAAACTACATGATGTAAATTACCTTTTCGATTTCTCGTTGCCGGTAGGTTATCTACTCAGATTCCTGGGATCCAAATTCTTCCTATTTGCCATCATACCATGCTGGCTGTCATGATCTGCTGCTACATTCCATTCCATTTGCACCCGGGCAGGTTGTGCTGGCATGCTCCAGCACAACAGCGAAAGCTGAAGGAGTGCATCTCGACCATGATCTGAAATTCTGAATTGTAGGTTTACCACAGTGTGCTTCATGTACAATATCTGCCATCACCTCTGATCTATGGGCTGTTACGCCTAATGTGGTTTCCTGCTATATGATAGTGGCAGCATGCATGGACCATTTGCTTATGCCATGTACGACGGATGCAGGGTCGGATCCAGAAATGTAAGATGAGGGGATATTAGTGCGGTTGGAGTCGTTTCCTTTTCTTGCGAACCTCAGTACGAGTAGTTTGAGTGGACATCAATTGCCGGTTCCTATTAATAATCATAACATGGACCATTTGAAATCTGAGATGAGAGAGAGTTGTTGAGTTGTAATTGTGTTTTATGAGTATTTTATTGAAGTACTTGTTTCACTTTTTAGTTGAACTTAAGTACTTGTTTCACTTGATGTACCTACAGTGGCGTACGCAGGGCGAAAATAGAGGGGGTGCTGGTGAGACAAAATTACCATAAAGTAAGATAACAAACACACATTTAAATGCTATGTGTAATACAAATTGATACGTAAATTGTAAGGAACAAAATTTAAATAAAAAATACATTAAATGTAATATCTTAATTATGGATAGTATGTTTTAAAAGCCCAAAAATATACACAAGTACTAATCTTAAGGTCAAAATTAACTAACAAAATTAATTAGATTTATAATGCAATGGCAAAGGTTCTCTCGAGACTACCAAGGGTGAAGGGATAATTAGGTGTGCAGGGGAAGATTTGCATGATGTGAGCTTTTGGCCTCTCTGCCCGTGCTGCTAGACATGCATTTGATCTGCTCTCTCTCTGATTTGGGCCTCGAGCACATCGCTGTTCGCCTTAGAGTGCCTCTGCGGCTTTGCCTGGGTCAAGTCAGAGGCAGCAATGAAAAGGTTACAGTGGCAAAGGTGAACCAAAATATGTTTTTCTTTCTTTACCTCCTGCAAACGAGTTGTTGGGCAAGGAAGCTGTCTTCTCTTTCTTGTTTCTTGTGATCTAAGACTCAGAGTTTGAGACGACAGAAGCCAGCTCGGGCCTTGCCGTTCCACGGTAGCAGGGCGAGCAGAGTTTGCAAGACGCCTTACGCCAAGCACCTTTGCCTCCGCCATTGCAGTGTACCTAGTGACATATCAACAGGTGATCAACGATTAGAAACACCAATTGATGTTCTCTTTGCAAATAGAAAGATTTGTATTGAAAATTTTCTCTATGCAATTAGAAAGATTTGTATTCCCCATCCCCTAGTTTTTAACTTTCAAATATTATTGAAAATTTTCAATTCATATTTGAAAACTTTCAATTGAGGATAAAAAAACCTTTAAACTAGAAGAATTAAATCTTTCAAATGAAAAAGGGATGAGATTTTTGAACTTTCAAATCCAAAATTGAAACTTTTACTTCGAAAATTCAGCAAGGCGTGAGGTGGTGATGGTGGCAAAGCTGTGCCGGCGAGACCGTGGACACAACAACGTGCGGGCAACCGTAACAACCGGCCTAACACTGAGCTCGGAATGCACCCAAACCATTCTAACTGCCAATTTAAACCTTAATTAGCAATAATTTTAGCAAGGTATGCATAGAATACAACCTCACATCGGGTCACGGAACAACAACTAAACAATATAAATGCATAAAGGATTAACTTTCGCAGCTTGGTCACATGCGCCAAGAACGCTCAAGTCACATGCGCTCGAGAGATGCTCGGGATACACCGACCCGAGAAACGCTTGGGACACACGCGCCCAAAAAACGTCGGAACCATGCTCATGGTACATAGGATGACAACGTGCAATAATAATCAAACTAATATTAAATCAATGAAAGTCCCAATTATTTTAACTAAATAATAACCAAGTCAAATAATAAATCGTAAATGGAATAATCATGTCACTAGATTTAGAGAAAGTATCTAAGATAAATAATGTTTGTGTGATAATTGCATGTGACGCATATGTGCTACTCCATCTCATGCATGTCGACCTCAACGATCACCTAAAATCAACAACAAAGCAAGAGTGACTCCACGACTCAACAAAAACATAATAAAACAATAAACAAACATCTTATCATTCAATTTAATCGTTCTCATTGTCATGCTCATTCTCAATTAATCAAATCACCTCTTGACGAGGATTAAAATCTCTATGTATTACTTTAATACATAATAAAAGACCATATGTCTTCATGATCGTAACCCCTAAGGCTAACGACCCTTGTGGCCGTAAGGATTCCAGAGGTTACATAACAAGTATCTTAGTCGGATGAGATCCTGTACCCAGTCCCCGATCAGATAACTGCTCGTAGAAGTAATGAACCGGCATTCGGATCTAACCCCAAGTATATTCCTTACCGTGTGATGAATGGAACACATGTCATATTTGCTCCATACCACGCGATGTTTCATAGTCCTAAGACACTGTAACAACCACCATACGGTTAAGTGTCTCACAGACACACAACCGCCCAACGATTGGTACTTTATCAACCGATGCCTCGCTCCGACCAGTCGCGGTATTTCTAACAGGAGTCTTTTCAAGGAGCAACTGCCACCTCTTTGATGGTTACTTAAAGATGGGGCGCGGATGGGAATGGCATCAGATTGAAGCACGGCAATCGGCATTAGATTCATGTTTCAAGTCTGATTCAGCAATATAGCAAGTATTACGCTCAGTGTAATTAGGATTAGTCCACTACCTTGTTGATAGGGGTGTTCGTTCGGTTTTTTCGGTTCGGTATATACGGTAAATACGGTATTGTTAGTTCGGTAAATACGGTATTTTTAAAAATACTGTTCGGTTTTGGTAAATCTCAATTTTTTTCGATATGGTATCGGTAAATACCATATTTACCAAAGTTGACACGAATTGCGAATGATGATGTTACAAATTGCGAATAACAACGTTGTACATAGCAGGCGCACGGCCACCCGGACCGGCCCTACGTACGCGTGCGACGGAATCGCAGGTCGCGCCATGTACCGCTAAAGCGGGGACACCCGTAGCGCGGTGCAGATCACCGCTTTTGTAGTGTGCTGCTCTTTGGCTCGCTACTTGCAGCAGGGCGCAAATGGCCAACTGGGTCATTGGAGATCAAGCGCACGACCACTGGCCCACTACCAATTGCCCAATTGGGTGATGGGCCTGTGACTGTGACTGTGAGATGGGCTCATAGGCCTAGCGTGCCTGTGCTAGTGTGAGACGCGAGCTACCGAGCCAGCCAGAGCTACGCGCAGAAAAATCGGCAGTTCGGTTTTTTCAGTTTTTAGCCGGTTTTTTACCGAAAAAACCGAAAAACCAAGTTTTGGAAAACCGTACCGAATACCGAATATCGGTCAAATCGAGTTGACCGGTTCGGTTTGGTATTTTCGGTATGGTTTGTTCGGTTCGGTTCAAAAATGTAAAGCCCTACTTGTCGAGGGCACCCCCTGTAATAGCCAGTTCATAGCAATAAAGAGCAGTCCCATTCTATCCCAAGAACTTTTTGCCATTTTCCTCTATTTATTTTGTAAGATCGGCGACTCGATCGTAGACACCTCTCATGTAGTTAATTAACATAATTAATTTATCATGTATGAAATGCTCAATCACGCTTATGTTCATATGCATCTCAATTAGCTGATACCGGTATAGCGGAGCGTTCACCTATCGATGAACCACTCTTCCCCCGTCTTCGTTAGGACGGAGTCCCTACATCTGTAAGATTTTATTTAGAGCACTCTAGACTAGTCATGTAATATTACTCCTAATGTCCTACAATTTGTTAGTTATGCAAATCCTCTGATTTTGCCATCTAGTCCCCCGTTTTCAACCCCGAAAGTTATTTTGGAACTTCACTAACAGTCGACTTCACAATTTTATAGCTATTTTTTTACAACTTGGAAAATAGTAAACCATATCACTTATGGAAACTACAGAGAATTATCTAGTTAAACCTAGTTATTACCACAATTTAATTCTATCATCTATTGCACGTAATAAAGCAATCCATACAACTGTTGTTAACGGCGACAAAAATCTACAGTACCCCCGAGGTCATAACTTTTTAATTGCTTATTCAAATCTAATGATCTTGGACTCTTTGGAAATCTTAGAAAATTATCTACAACTTTCCTAACATGACAAAGTCATGAATCTGGATGAAGATAACCTAAAACTCCCTCGAAAGGTTGTGCAATACATTTAACCGAACTAGGGCATCCCAAAATGTCCAAATCCCACGACCAAACTAATCTAAATCTTGAATAAACATCAATATAGGATCAAAGAAAGGTTAACCATATCATTACCCATGAAAATTGGATGACGAATACGGATGGATCACCATCCCCTAACTTCTTCCATCCTCCTTCCTCTTCCTTTCTTCTCCCCCTTCCTTGCTGACCTTCCCTTGTTGACCTCTTCTTCTCCACAGCAGGGCAACAACAGTAGGCAGCTAGGGGCAAAGGGGAGGTGCGGCAGAGGGGCTGCGTGGGGACAACTAGGGCAAGGAGGGAGAGGTGGCAGGGGCTAGGTGCAGGGGAGTTGTGAGGGGTGGCTAGGGTGGTAGCCCCCTCCTAGCCGAGTCCACCTCGGACTCGGCTAGGGGGTTGGACCTTGGGCCTTGGCCCACCACTCTCTTCCCCCTCTTCTACCTATTGGGCCTAGATTTCAATTCTAAAAATATGAAATTTCAATTATCTTAGCCAAAAATTTTGAATTAAAAATGAGATTGCTGGAGGAGGGGCTCCACGCTACCTCGAGCCTGTGGTAACCTAGCAAAGGCATGACGTCCCTGATGGATCAACCCCAAGCGAGGTCCAGGGACCGACCCCAGACGGAGTCCAGGGGCCAACCTCGCTGAGGTACGGCACATCGGCGAACCCACTTCGGACGAGATCTAGGGACCAACCCTGGACAGGTTCTGAGGGCCAACCTCGCCGAGGCACGACACATCGATGAACCCACTCCGGACGGGGTCCGTGAGCCAACCTTGTTGAGGTGCGACATATCGGCAAGCCCACTCTAGACGAGGTCTGAGGACCAACCCCGGATGGGGTCCGGGGGCCAACCTCGCTAAGGTGCGATGGGGCCAATAACGCCGAGGTGCGACATATCGGTGAACTCACTCATGAAGAGGTTTGGAGACCAACCCTGGACGGTGTTCGGGGACCAACCTCGCTAAGGTGCGACACATCAGCAGACCCACTTGAAGGTGGTGAGACTCGCTCAACGAAACGAATGAAAGTACCCTCGGGATGAACTAGGTACCAAAGGCAATGATGTAACTTCGTATGCCTACCCCTCCCACTCTATAAATAGGCTTCATGTAAATGAGAGGGGGATGCCAATTATAACGTCTACCACCCATATGCAATACATTAGTACGACCTGCTTCACTACTACAAAACAGGCTATAGTAGACGCCCCATCATAGACGGTTCCTTTGGAACCGCCTCGTGTTAAATCTGTCTCGACCTGCGGTACGACGCTGCCAGGCCTATCACAGAGCGGTTCTTATTTAGAACCGCTCAGGATAGTCATTTATCACTGAGCGGTTCTAAATAAGAACTGCTTTGTGATAATCAGTTTAATCACGAGCGGTTACGAATAAGAACCGCTGCAGATAATTAGTTATCACTGAGCGGTTCTAATTAAGAACCATTTGTGATATCCTGCTATCCTCTCGCCAGACCGCCACGCCTCTACCGTCTTCGCTCTGAGGCCTCAGGTCATAGACGGTTCTTTAATAGAACTGCTCAGGAATCCTGACAGTTCTTAACAAGAACCGCTCTCGATTGTTAGGCGAAACGAAAATTTGAACATAATGGGCGGCTGCTTGAAACTCGCTTTATATAACCTCCATCTCCTCCTCTGCGGTCTCTCCTCCTCACAGCTCATACCTCCATCTCCTCCTCTGCCGTTTCTCCTCCTCACACCTTGTGCCCCGGCCTCCGCCGAGCTTGTCGCCGGCGGCCTCCTCCAACTCGTCCCGGCCTCATCGTCACCGGCCTCATCCGAACCATCACCCCCGGCCTCCTCCACCTCGCCCCGACCTCGTCACCGGCCTCCCACGACCTCGCCGCCTTGACCTCCACTGCCGCCTGGCCTCCCACGACCTCACTCTCTACTCCCCTTTGCTTTGTGATGTGGATTACTGAGTTGATGCTACTGTGATGTGGGTGATGCTACTGTGATGTGTGTAGTTCATGTTGAGTTATTTGGTTTGGGCAAAAATATAGATGGTAGATCGCGCACCGTTCGGTAAAATCATCATAACTTTTGCATACGAACTCCGATTGCGACGTTCTTTGGCTCGTTGGAAAGCTAATGAAAAGCTCAATCTCAAAATCCATAAGTTAAGGTCAGATTCTCTTCGCGAGGTCTCGAAAAAGTGAAAACCCCAAAAAAGGTCGTTTAGGGCCTCTAAACGGCCTCCGAAGGTCAGATTCTCTTCGTGAGGTCTCGAAAAAGTGAAAACCCCAAAAAAGGTCGTTTAGGGCCTCTAAACGGCCTCCGAAGGTCAGATTCTCTTCGTGAGGTCTCGAAAAAGTGAAAACCCCAAAAAAAGGTCGTTTAGGGCCTCTAAACGGCCTCTGAAGTTTTAGCAGTCGTTTTCGGTTTTTTTTGCCACAGAAAAGGCTATCACAGACGGTTCTAAACAAGAACCGCTCAGGAAATTCATCACGCGGTTACTCAACAAGAACCGCTCGTGAAAATGTCATCATAGACGGTTTGTAAATTAAACCGTCGGTGATATTCTTGGATCATAGACGGTTTTTGATGAAAACCGTATGTGATAATAGCCTTCACAGACAGTTTCAACAAAAAACCGTCTGTGATAGTGCGTATCACAGACGGTTTTAAACCATCTGTGATAACCGCTCATTATCACAGATCAACAAATATAGACGGTTCGAAAAATGCTCGTGATGACGGTTCCGAACCGTCTGTGATGAGGCTTCCTGTAGTAGTGTTAGTGTGTGATTCCCGTTGAGGTCTCCTTCGCAGCCTCGGCGGTCGACACGTCCATCCAGGGATGTCATAAGTTTATTGTCCGATCTCGTATCGACGACAGGGATATTATAGTAGCCACACGGTTAGGGTTTCATTTTGGCAGAGAAAGAAGAGAGGAAGGATGGGAGTTAGTGGTGGCAATGGAGCAAATCGGGGAAGGTAGAGGGGAGTGCGACTAGGGAGCCTAGAGAGGAAAGCGATCAATCTCCACACACAATAGTAGCAGACACTATGCATGCCGACATAAAAATGCAGAATGTGGGTGACTTATGAGGGTTAATTTATGGATTTTTTTTCTCCATGAACGAGCATTCTTGGGATAGCAATCCCGTGGACATCCGCAAATTAGATATTTTTTTCAGAAAAAAAAAACGCACGTTACATTCTCGAGTAATTGTGTTTGGACGGCACACTCTTCTCTTCTTGATCTAGCTAGCGTCATTGACCGCGTTGACTGGCCATGTATTGTGCACATATAGTGGCCCGCCCTTACGACGTCGGGCGGCCGGCAGGGCGGCAGGCTGCAGCTAGAGGCCGGCTGACATGAGCCACGCCGGCATTAATAGCCATGTGCCGTGCCATCGCCGAGGAGGAAACGCACGCGTTGCTGTCAGCGCAAGATGAAATGCGATTTAGGGCGGTGTTGTCTGCATACGCGCTGCCCGCGTGCTGGCTGGCTAGTGGCCGCCATTGACGACGACGACGACTTGTGGCTTCAATTCTCTCGTCAGGTCGATCAGCAATTCAGCATTGCAGTGTATATGTAGGGCAATTCAATGACCTGATTTCTGTTAATAATCTTTGTGCATATGATATATCAAGATTTTACGTAGAGTTTGTTTATATAGTCTTACAATATTTATATAGAATTCATTATGGATACTAAAGTTTGTTTAGTATCTCTTCATGATACGTAGAATCCTTTTTAGATACGAATAGTCGTTTGCTCTTAATAAAAGGGCACCCCAGTAATCAGTTTTAAGCGATAGAAGAAAAAAAATCAGAAAAGTTGTATTGGTTTCGGTAGCACAAAATTCTTCCTGGTCTATTCGTGTGCGTGTGGTTTTGTCCTTTGCGAGTGCGTGTGCTTCTGTCTTTTTCCATGGCCTGCAATGCGTGTGTTGCCATGGGTTTTCTCCGCATCTGCTTCTAGTCGATCGGTCTTGGCGTTCTTTGTCTCTACGAACTGCTCTCCTGCAGTGCGTCTCTTCATCTCCGGCCAGGCCAACAATTGGTATCAGAGACTGAGTTCTTGATCCGTGTATGTCCAAGAGCATGCCGCGCTCTCCGAGAAGTGGTATCACCGGTGACGAGGGGACGTCGGGTGCGATGGCGAAGGAGAGTTCCGCCATCTTGCTGCATTATCCGATGCTCACGAAGAGCAATTATGCAGTATAGATAATCAAGATGAAGGTGTACATGCGCGCTCAAGGAGTGTGGGACACGGTCGAGGACGACAACATTGATGTGCGCAAGGATCAGATGGCCTTGGCGGCCATCTATGGAGGCATTCCGGAGGAAACGCTCTTCCTACTAGCCGAAAAGAAGACGACCAAAGCTGCATGGGAGGCATTGAAGACGATGCATCTTGGCGCCAATCGTGTCAAGAAAGCACAAGTGCAGACCCTCACGAGAGAGTTCGAGAGGATGCGCATGAAAGAGATGGAGTCGATCGACGACTTCACCATAAGGTTGACGACTATTGTCAACCAGATCCGAGCCTTGGGGGACAAGATGGAAGAAAGCTATGTTGTGACAAAGTTCCTTCGGGCTATCCATGGGAAGTTTTTTCAAATTGTCTCCACTATTGAGCAGTTCGGTGACCTCGGTGATGACGGTTGAGGAGGTGATCAACCGGTTGAAGGCGCATAAGGAATGGATCCGAGGATCTGGTGGTAGCGAAGATGAGCACCTACTATTAATCTACTCCGAGTGGGAGGCCCAATCATCGAAAGGCGATGGCAAGAGCTCCTTCGGTGGCTCTAACAACAGTGGTGGTTGAGGCTGCAAGAATCAGAAATTCGACAAGACAAAGGTGTGGTTCTACAATTGTAAGGACTACGAGCACTTTGCTTCCGAATGTCGTAAGCCGAGGAAGGAGAAAGCGAAGGCACATTTAATTGAGGCTGATGCTGAAGACGACCTGGCATTGCTTTGATGCTGAGTTGGGTCCAAGACGTTGAGGAGATGTATTCTCCATCCCGAGTCGAGTCCGGGACGTTGAGAAGATGTGTTCGTCGTCCTGTATTGAGTAACAGTTGGGCAAGTCGTAGTTGAGACCGACTGCCTCAATAAGTAAGTGCACAAAGATTAGGGGGTGATTTGTTAGTAATCTTTATGCACATGATATATCTATATTTTACGTAGTCCTACAACATTTAGGCAGTATTCATTATGAATACTAGAGTTTGTTTGGTATCCCTTCAGGATACGTAGAATCCTTTTCGGATACGAATAGTCGTTTACTCTCAATAAAAGGGCACCTCTGTAATCATTTTAAGCTATAGAAGAAAAAAAAAAGAAAAGCTGCATTGGTTTCGGTAGCACAACATTCTTCCTGTTCAATTCGTGTGCATGTGGTTTTGTCCTTTGCGAGTGCGTGTGCTTCTGTCTTTTTCCATGGCCTGCAGTGCGTGTGTTGTCATGGGTCTCCGTGTTTGCTTCTAGTTGATCAGTCTTGGCATTCTCTATCTCTACGAATTGCTCTCTTGTAGTGCGTCTCTTCATCTCCGGTCAGGCCAACAATTTCTAAATTTCTGCTGGTATAGTACTGTCAGAATTTAGAACTACAAGGAGATGTGTATAGAGTTTCTTGCATGGCTAGGCGGCTAGCTGTGCAGATCGAGCTACTTTACCATATGTATCGATGTAGTGGTAGTGAGCTACACACGCTATTATACCCAATTTGCAGGGTATGCTACGTATATGAGTGTTGGCCAGGGGTGGACCCACCTGGGTTTATGGGTGTTCAGCTGAACACCCAAAAAATCTGAGCAAAAAATAAGGGAATTTTAGGTATAATACATATATAGATACACACAAGAAATTAGGTTAAATGATGATGTGATATCATCAAAAGCCCAATCTGGCCGCACCTCATTCATAGCCTACCAACCTCACTCGCAGCCCACCAAAACCAGCCCATCTGGGTCCCCCTTCCCTCACAATGGCTCGACCCATGGCCAATTTACGGAGCAAACCCTATCCTTTCCTGGCCTTCCTCTCGATCTCTCTCTTGATCTGATATCACCTCTCTCTCAGTCCCACACCTTTGCAGTGGCGGTGGTAGCTGGTAGGCCGCGGTGAGCGGGTGAGCGCGGAGGGTCGGCGTGGCGAGGCATGCAGCGCGCTGCTCCGAGCTCCGACTTTGAGCGGCGAGCACATTGGGGTGGGACGGCGGTGGACCGGAGCTAAGGGAGTGGGGCAGGATGGCGGGGCGAGGCAGCGGGTGCATCACGCGTGCCCATCTGGGCACGGCGGCGACCTGGGCTAAGGAGAGGAGCCCCGAACGACAAGCGTAGTGCCGCAACAGCCAGTGGGGTGACCCAGACGAGGGTGAGCGGGAGCATGCCAGCGTGGGCGCGGCGCTAGCCTGGGAGAAGGGGACGGCGAGCCAGCGAGGACAAGAAGAATACTGAGGTACCAAATTCTCATATCCCTAATTCTCAAACCTGTTTGAGAAATGAATTATGGTTGGTGAATCTTGTATTTAAGTCAATTGTAGATCTTAGAGCTTTGAAAAATGCACAGGGTAGTTCAGACTATTACATTAATGGCTGACACCAAAATGAAGCATTAGATTGCCCTCATGAAATTTAATATTGTATAAACACATTATACTTTGAAAACTTTCAAGTATCCATGTGGAGTTTTCATTGGATAGAAAGATTCTAAGCAATGCCAAGCTAATTGTAGCAGATAATGGAATATCTAGACCATTTTCGGCCAAAGCAACTAAATTTTCTGCTCAGCTGAGAGCGTAAGACTAATAGATAACTCTATATTTAAGTTAGATTACCAGGCTATAGCAAAGGACGGCGGGCATACTTCAGCAATATGAATATAAATTCTTCCAGACATGCCTATATAATTTATTGATGATCTCAACTTCTCAAGTTAGACAAGTTCATGTGACCAATGAAACCTACAAACTACAAATTCGTGGACCGACAAGTTAGACCGCACACGTCGATAGAAGCACATGTGCTTCCCCATTCATAAATTCCTCGGTCCCAAATCCCAAATTCCCATTCACTTTTGTTTTGTGATCATGGACCTTTAATTTTTTTGTTGAATAAGATTTTGTTAGCTCCGAATACCCATATGATAAATCCTGGGTCCGTCACTGGTGTTGACCAGCTCAATTATGTCTAGACTTGTTCATGGGCAGCCTAGCCGGAGACTAGCCCGATTTTTTTGGGCCCGGGCCTTGCTTTTTGGCTCGAAAGCCTGGCTTGAAGCCCAAAACAGCATGATGAAGGAAATAAAAATATTTTTTATTCTTGAAATAAATTAAATTTAAAATTTTATTCCAAAAATAATTAAAAAATATTATTTTGTTAGAAAAACTCAATTTCGGATTGGTCTTGGGCCTACCTGTTCAAGGCCAGGCTTTTCTAGGCCAGGCTCGACATAGGGTTTGAACAGGTCAAATTACGTCTAGGTAGTCTCCACTCTCCAGTATTTCGCTTCTTTACTGACACAATAACCACGAAAACAAAATCAGTAAAAATTATGGAGACGGGGAATACAACTCCACCACATCTAACAATTAAATTTTCTTACTCGAGATAGCTAATTTTTTATCTATAAATACTTTGTCAATCTTTCCCTCTCTTAACTTTATTCATTCACTTCCTCTACTGCCACTCGTAGGTTGTGCAACTGTTGAGTTTGAGTGTGATATGAATTTCGTTTCCTTCTCCAACTCATTGTTCTACTTTTACACAGAGTCTTTCATGTACCACTATAAATATATCACTTTAGTCCATAAGGAAGAAAAAGAACTCCACCGTAAACATCTCCTCATTTAGTGATATCGTCTTTGTGCGTCCGTGGTTTTTCCCGAAAGGTTTTTTTCACGTAAAATTCATGTCTCTTATTCCTATTTTTCTGTGCATTTACAATAAGTAGTATAAGAGCACAAACGACATCTAGTCAACATCGTTACAATGTCTTGTCGTGGTCTCGATGGCTTGGCAAATCGACGTATTGATCTACAGTCATTCATCAAATTTGAAGCGGAGACCACATGTTCCTTCGCGCCGAGTTCGAAGCCATGTTCTTGTCCAAGCCAAAGTTGAATCGGAGTCACGTAGAGCGCTGGGCCTTCCAACCATCAACAAAAGCTGTCACACAAGCGACCAGAGCAGAACCGAGAAATAAAATAGCAAAAAGTTGTCCAAAGATCAAACCCGAGGTGAACTTGTTGCTTTGGGATGTCATTCAACAAATTGGCCTCCTTTTTTCAAGTACACACGGTGTACTAGGTATCTTAACAAGCATTGCTATGTTCACACAAGATTGTACCAAGAAACTATAGTTTCTTTCACATGGCGATATTGAAGTATGATCTTTCGCCATCGGATCGAGACACAGGGTTTTTTTTATGGCAAATCAAGATGCGAGCTATTCTTACACAGCTCGATTCAGATGATGCTTTATTGGGGATCGACAAGATGCCCGCTGCATGGTCACTTGAGGAGAAGCAAAGAAAATATTGTAAGGCCTTATCTCAGATTCGTTTTCATCTATCAAATAATATTCTACAAGAGATTTTGAAGGAGAAGACCGTTGTCACATTATGGTTGAAACTAGAGCAAATTTGTATGACCAAAGATTTGACAAGTAAGATGCATTTGCTTTATTCGCACAAGATGACGGAAGGCAGGTCATTATTGAACCACCTGGCAACGTTCAAAGAAGTATTCTCGGATCTTGAGTCTATGGAGGTAAAATAAGATGATGAAGATTTGGATCTTATTCTTTTATGTTCGCTGCCTAGCTAATACTCTATATTCAGATATACTATTCTATATAGGTGAGATACTCTTACACCTAATGAAGTCTATGAAGCACTAAATGCAAAGAAAAAGATGAAACTCATGGTTCCAAACGAAGGTTCAAGTTCGCATGTAGAAGGCCTAGTTGTCCATGGAAGACAACAAGAGAGGAGTTTAAACGTCGATACAAGAGGCAAAAGCTCGAGTAGAAATTACAAACACAGATCGAAATCCAGAGGTAGATACAAGTCATGCAAGTATTGCAAGAAATATAGACACGACATATCTGAATGATGGTTGGTAAAGAGAGAGGAGAAAATGAACAATAATTTCAAGAATGATCAACAAGAGGATGATGCTAAAGCCACTATTGTTAATAAGCAAGATTTTGATGAAGATGTTCTCGTTGTCTTTGGAGGTAATTCTGAATCCGATGATGAGTGGATTCTTGATACGACTTGCACTTTCCACATGAGTCTGAACTGAGATTGGTTCGTGAATTATGAAGCTGCACCCAGTGGTTCTGTGTTGATGGGTGATAATTCACCATGCAAGATTGCAGACATTGGTTCTATCATGATCAAGATGTTTAATGGCATCATTAGAACTTTGTTGGATGTTCGACAAACTCTAGGTTTAAAGAGAAATCTTATATAGCTCAGTACTCTTGATGCTAAAGGGTACAAGTATTCAGATGGATGCGGGGCTTTGAAGATCTCCAAAGGCTATATTGTTGTGATGGAAGGTGATATGAAAGCTGACAGCTTATATCATATGCAAGGTACTACAATTTTAGGTACTGCTGTTGTTGCCCCAAATAAATCATCTGATTCGGATGCTACTAATCTTTGACATATGCATATGGAGCATGAGTGAAATTGGCATGATGAAGTTATGCAAAAGAGGACTCGTTGATAGTCAAAGCATCGACATGTTGATGTTTTGTTAACAATGTGTCTTCAGCCAGCAAAAGATGATGAAGTTCAACACAATAATTCACTCTACAAAAGGCATATTAGATTTATGTTCACTCTGATTTGTAGGAAGAATCCCATGTTACATCCCTTGGAGGTGCTGGCTACATATTGACCATCATTGATGATTATTTAAGAAGATCTTGGTCATATTTCGTGAAGCATAAGTCAGACGTATTCAAGACATTCAAGGGGTAGAAGATTATGATTGAAAAAGAAACTGACAAGTTTGCCAAGAAGCTACGTACTGATAATGACTTAGAGTTTTGTTATGGAGAATTTTAAGTTGTCTGTAGATCAGAGGGCATTGTGAGACATTACTCTCCTAGGTACTCCTTAGCAAAATGGTGTAGCCGAACGCAAAAACAGAACCATTGTGGAGATGGTATGTTGCTTGTTATCTAACTCCGGCTTATCTAGGTGTTATTGGGCTAAAGCTGTGTCCACTGCTTGTTATTTGATTTATCGGTCACCCAACTTGGCAATTGATAAGAAGTCTCCAATTGAGGTATGGTCTGGTTCTCTAGTAGATTATTCAAATTTAAGAATATTTGGTTGTCCTGCTTATGCTCATGTTAACAATGGTAAATTGGAGCATATAGCCACTAAGTGTATTTTCCTTAGTTATAAACCTGGTGTGAAAGAATATAAATCGTGGAATCCTGAAATTAGAAAGATGGTTATTAGCAGAAGTGTTACTTTTGGTGAATCTGTTATGTTGCATGATAAACCATCTGTTGATGTTCCCGTTGAGAAGCCGTGGAAATCAAGCGTGCAGGTACAACAAGTTATTGATTTAGGATCTATACTAGAAGCCGAAAAGGAAAACAAACATGATGTTCTTGTTATCTTTCAACCACCACAATGTTCTATTACAGGCGATAGACCTAAAAGGAATATTGAAGCTCTCAAGCGATTGATTGCAAAAGCTAGTGTCCTTGCTTATACTTTGAATGCGACAAAAGAAATTGAAGGTACCGCAGAACCTTTCACTTATTCAGAGGCTATCTCTCCTGGTGATTCAGAGAGATAGATGGTTGTCATGCATGATGAGATGCAATCTTTTGAGAAGAATGATACTTGGGAGCTGGTCAAGTTACCAATTGATAAGAAGGCTATTCGCTGTAAATGGATCTTTAAGAAGAAAGAAGGCATTTCACCAATCGAAGTTGTTAGCTACAAGGCAAGGTTCGTTGCTAAAGAATACAATCAAATTCCAGGTATTGATTTCATAGATATCTTTTCCCAAGTTGTGAAGCATAGTTCCATTCGTACTTTACTCAGTATAGTGGCTATGTATGATTGTGAGTTTGAACAATTGGACGTGAAAACTGGCTCTTACATTGTGAGGTCCTCAAAATCGAATCCGTTTCAGGTTAAGAGATTACACCAGAAGCATAACCCTTAACAAGAAATGAGCCCGATTTTGAGTTCCCGGATATGTGTCTCGCATTAGCTCCCAAGATCAATAGCTAATATGCACATATCCTGAACAACATTGCACACAGTCATACACAATTTATACATTATAAAAAGGTGATTTACAAGACTAGGATTTATGTCTAAAAGTTACGCAAATGACCGAGTGGTCTATTAAACATAAAAGTACGCAGCGGAAAACAAATATAATACACCAAAATGTTCATCCGAGTGTGCCCAAAACCTGCAGGCAACTGAGTGGAGGTAGAAAAAACATCACTCATTAGCGTCGCCGTAATCGGCATTAACGGACTGATCGAAAGCGTATTCTTCCTCACCTGAAACAAGTGGTTAATCCGTTTAAGTACAAAAGGTACTTGCAAGTCTTACACAAACTAATAAAAGAAAGTGTATGATAGAGCCTATCCAAAGGATTTGATAATATACATTTTAAAGGTTGTCCAAAGGAAGGCTGTATTGGCATAAGTTTTGCATAAAAGCGACATGTTTTATTCCTACACATTCTATTTTGCAAAGGCCATTTAGTAACCAAAATTTGGACAAAAGACATCAAGTAACTTTGATATAATCATAGATCACAACATATCATAGTGGTTGTCCACTTTGACAAACTAACACGCATGAACAACCATTCATGCCGATACCAAATTTATACCCATGTCAATTTTAGTTTGGAAAATCTAACAAATGCTGTCTCGAACCCAAGTGGTTGTCCATAACCATGGGCACAGCTATTCGAATAGTTTTAACCCTGCAGGGGTGTACATCTTTACCCACACGACTTGATTAGCTCGTAAGTCACCGGATAATGGCACACTTCCTTAGGTATGCTGGTCGGGGAAATCAAGACTCGGTATTTTTCAGCAAGACGATCTTATTGAGTTGAATCACCCTTGCAAGACGAGATCCCGCTTAGTACAAGCTACTGATAGAACCTGCTAAGCGGGGCATGCAAGTTGTGTTGGGAATGCCGACCAAATGAACATAAATTTAAAGCTGTGCTCACTCGCACATATTAAATTGCAATTGGATCCCTATGAACATATGATCAAACACATATGTCCTCACACCACCTATTTTCTAACTCAATAAAACCTTCCCCTTACTTAACTAAGTGGCTCCCACCCCGCGTATGGAAGTACGAGTGTTACTTGGATTAACGAAGGCACAAAGTTCGGTCCTTAGTGATCCAGACAAGACTACCACAATACCCAATTCTCATGCACGAAGGCACCCTCACTACCAATCACTTATCCAGATCTAAATCATTTTTAAATAGACAAATTTTTGACTCAAACCTCATATTCGAAGATCTGAACAAAGACATAAAACTAAAATTGGTTCAATGTTTCCCATGATTGACGAGATAACCCCGTCAACCAAACTAACGTATCTACTGACTTGCAGGGCTAAGCACTTACATAAAGACTATATATACCATCACATGATTTCTAACTTAAGCATAAGTGTATGGAATGATTAAGGGTAAGCCACAATGATTAGGACATAGCTAACTAGGCTCACAAATTATTGATACACCAAAATAGCATGCACACAATTATCATTGTATTTCAAAATACTAAATTAACCAAAACTGGGATCAAAATGATGCAAGAGGATGCTTGCCTTGTTGATACTCCACTTGTTCCACCTCAGGATTCTCAGATATATATTCACTCGCGTCAAGCAATTCCGAATTTAAAAATAATAATAACAAATAAACATCGAGAACATCTCGAAATGCTAAAATACTAAAAAATGCATGAAAATTTTACAGTAGTGAGGTTCTAATTTTAAGTGAATTCAGGTGAAAATTTTAGTTCATTTGAAGTTTCTATGAATTTTATAAGGTTAAAGTCCTTAATGTACAATTAATTTAATTATCAAATTTTTATGTAACAGAGACATGTTTCAAAGTTATTCCAGATTAAAGTACAGTAAAAATTAAAACTAACAAAATTTATTTCACTTGATTTGGAGTTAAAATTAATTACTTATGAATTTTTGAAGTTTAAGCTATTTTCAGTGTAAAAGTAATTTATTTCGGGATTTCAAAATGGTTTTAATACTTTTTATACACGGGTTAACCTAGCCACAACCGCTTACAAGTGGGGTCCAGTGCACATTATTTTCCTTTTCATTTAAAACCCGAATTAAGCTACTGACATGTGGGATCCACATGTCATCGACTTGGTCCACAACATAGTGCGTGGACCAAAAGTCCACGAACTTGGTCCACGGTTCGTGGCCGGATTTACTATGCACTCATATGCATGGGCCCGCAGGACAGCGACACAACTTCAACCGGTTTTATTAAATCAGCTAGATTTCTGTTCATGGCCCACTAGTCAGCGAAACAGGTGTTGATTAAAACGGAAACTAATCATTGCTTAGGGCTAAACTGACAGCGATTAACTCTAATCATCACTCTATAGTATTGTCGGTCGTTCCGACAACAGAGAACTTCACTGCCGCGAGCTTTCCCAGCGGCTAGCCGGCGTGGTGGTCCACGACCGTGCGAACTAAGGCCCAAAATGGATTCACAATAGTCTTGCGGTCCTAGTGGTGGCCGGAGTTTGGCTGGCGGTGAGCTCTAGCGGCGGCGCGACGTGGAGAAGTGGCGGCGCAACTACGGTGAATGTGCAAAGGACAACCCGATGCCATTTTAAACTAACTAACATGCGCATTAGCACCTACGAGAGGTAGTAGACCTACCAGAAGGTTAAAGATGGTCGAAGAGTCACGGTGGCTCGCCGCCGATGTTGATCGCAAAACGGCCAAGAGAGCTCCACATTGACACGACAACCTGAGCAAAGAATCAAGAAATGGGTGGTCGGGATAGGTTACATAGACCCATTATATGATAATACCGAAAGGAATCGAAAAATAGTCCACCAGGCCGGAGATGGAGACGAAGGAGACGATTTCGGCTAGAAATTGAGAAACTTCAAAACCCCAACAATCCCATGGACAATTTGTGAAATTAAATGAGAGGTTTTACTCCTTATACTCTATAATATGAGATGACGCACAAAAGATAGAAAGGAGATCACCGAACACAAAGATGGCGCAACGATGGCCTTCAGTGCACGCTCCGAAATGAAAAAGACAAGCCAACGTTCTCAATGCTTCACTGCAAAGCAAGGTTTCAACATTACAACATGAGAATGGCACGCCAAGAGAAGAACAAAGAAGCATGAGTGAGAGGATAAACCTTAGTGTGGACAAAGAAGTCGCTAAGCTTGTCTATATGGCCGAGAGGAAGTGAGGTGATTTTGATGGCATTTCACGATCACAGACAGCTCAGCATTGATACATGGCGTCAATAGGTTAGATGACAAGCTTGGTGGCGAAGTTGCATGGCCTTGCATGCACAGGAACGCCCGAGTGAGTGCCACCTCCTGCTCGGCCGCGCGGAGTTGCGTGGCACGGCGAAACAGTGGGGCGGCGTGAGGAAGAAGAGGCTGACGAGCGGGCCCGGCTCGTCAGCGAGTGAAGCAAAGCGGCACGCCGGAGTGGGCTCAGCGAATGGGTGCGGTACAGTCAAGTCTAGTGGCTTGGGTCAGAACAGTTAAAGTGGTTCAGGCTGAGTCTGATTAGTTGACCCAATTAAATTCAAAATCCTCTAGTTTGACTAGTGAGTTAAAAATAGCAAATAAATTTATAAAAAACTAAAATTTTTTAGAGATGATACTGGGATGGTATAGATCCCATATAAATTTTCAAACATCACTGTTCATGACATAAATACTTATTTTAAATTCCTTAACTGAATAGGTTTAAATAAGGAACACGAATTTTTCTTAGGGCCAAGATGAATTCTAAATTTTTTTAAAAAATTATATTTATTCATGATAATTAATCTAGTATTTGATTAAATTAATTTCCAGAGTTCTTTACAAGCATTAACTGTATTTGTTTCCTTTGAAGTTTCATTTCAAGTTTTAAATTTGACTTGAATTTGAGATTTTCAAATGCAACCATTTGTGCACATGTTCCAAAATGTCATGTATGCTCATGAGATGCATATAATTAGCATTTATACAACATGAGGCTGTGACATACATGGGTAATTGGAGGAAAACATTTATATAGAGCAATCGGAAGGTTTTGTTTTTCTGGGAAAGGAGAATTATGCTTGCAAGTTGAAAAAAATCTCTTTATGGTTTGAAGCAATCACTCAGACAGTGGTACAAAAGATTCGAATCCTTTATGAACTCTCAGGAATTCAAAAAATCTGATTATGATAGCTGTGTTTATTTGAAGACTGTTAATGACTCAACTATTTATTTGCTCCTATATGTTGATGATATGTTGATTGCTACAAAAGAATTGGCAGAAATTTCAGAGTTGAAGGCACAATTGAGTAGTGAATTTGAGATGAAGGATCTCATGCAGCAAAGAAGATTATTGGTATAGAAGTTACCAGAGATAGTCTGCTTAGAAAATTATACCGAAGTTAGAAAGGGTATATTGATAAAGTTATTCATCATTTCAACATGCATAAGGCCAAACCGGTGAATACTCCATTAGCTACACATTTTAAACTTTCTTTATTGCCATGTCCATAGTCAAATGACGACGTTGAGTACATGTCTAGAATTCCATATGCCAGTGTAGTTGGTTCACTTATGTATGTCATAGTATGTTCTCGTCCCGATTTATCTCAATAATTTAGTGTTTTTAGTAGATACATGCCTAATCCTGGCAAATAGCATTGGAAAATAGTTCAATAGATTTTCATATACTTGCGAGGCATATCTGATGCTTGTTTATAGTTTGGGAATGCTAAAGATGGAATCGTTGGTTATGTGGACTCAAATTTTGCTAGAGATTTGGATAAGAGAAAATCTCTTACGGGTTATGTGTTCACTGTTGGAGGATGTGTCGTTAGTTGGAAAACAAGTCTGTAAGCTACTGTTGCCTTGTCCACTAGAGAAACTGAATATATGACTATTTCTGAAGTTTGCAAAGCAATCGTTTGACTAAGATGTTTATTTACTGAGCTTTGTGAAGTACGTCTTGCACTACAATATTCTGCGATAGTCAAAGCGCTATTTATCTTACGAATGATCAAATGTTTCACAAGATAACGAAGCACATTTACATAAGATATCATTACATTCGGTGTGTCATTGCTCAATGTGACATTAAAGTCAACAAGATAAGTATTAATGACAATCCAGCTGATATGATGACAAAGTCAGTTCCTACCGCTAAGATTAAGCTTTGCTCAAACTTAGTTGGTATCATTCAGTAGTCATGTGGGCGTTCGATGCACAAGATGTTCATGCTAATATGTTTTGAGGAGATCACATTTTATTTTAGCTACAGGAGGAATTCGTTTGTCAACCTTTCCCTTTCTTAATTTTATTGATTCACTTCCTCCACTACACCACCCGTAGGATGTGCAACTGTTGAGTTTGAGTGTGATACGAATTGAGTTTGAGTGTGATACAAATTTTGTTTCCTACTCCAATTTATAGTTCTACTCCTATACGGAGTCTATCATTTATCATTATTAATATATCTCTATAGTTCTTAGGGAAGAAAAAGAACTTCATTGTAAACATCTTCCCATATAGTAGTACTGCCTTTATACGCCCGTGGTTTTTCGCGAAGGGTTTTTGACGTAAAATTTGTATATCTCATTCCTATTTTTGTGTGCATTATTTGCAACAGCAACAGACAGTGAGAAAAGTATATGTAAACCGTATAAAAAAAACAAGCACATGTAGTTGCATATATCTCTATGAAACAAAATGTGTGCAGTCACGTCTAATTAATTCATCAAGTAACCAATTTTAAAGTAATTGCATCGTTCGAAGAAGTTTATTTGAGAAACACCGTGCTCCAAACAGAAATTTACAAACATATATATCACTCCTGCAAGCATAAAGGACTATCACCATGCACGCAACTACGAACGTGCTTATTCTAAGCTAAGTGCGGAAATCAAGAGCCCCCTTGAGGTGCAAATTATTTGCGTGGTTAGCTTTGTAGAATCGGTGCTGAACAACGGCGAGATTGTGTCGAACGCTCAGCAGCTTGTGTGTGTAAGAGGAGGAAACACTACAACGCGGTGTTGTCAACACCTTCTTGTGCAACATCTTGTGGACTGTGTTGTAGCCAAACAAATCTGGTTTGAGACTCTTAGTGACAGATCACGGTGCACTCATGCCGCACAACGATGTCAGTTAGCTGACTGGTGGATGATGGCAAGAAAGACAGCCTCGAAGGAGCTATACAGGGGATTTGACATGTTGGTTATTCTGGTTCTCTAGTTGCTATGGAAAGAAAGGAATACGAGTCTCTCAATGCAAAATTCACCACCTTAACTGAATTGTTGGGAGTTGTCCTGCACGAAGGTTTGTTGTGGTGTGCGACAAGAGCTGTTTGTCTCCGTAGTTGGTTTCCGTAATTCTGTAGTTCTTTTGTGGTCTAGCATATGTTTTTTTTTTCTTTTCTTGTTTCATGTTTTTGTTTTCTTCGGCGGATACTTCTGTTCACTCCGTGTTGTATTGGGATTTTGTATGTTTTTTTAAAAAAAGATCAATGGTTGGCGACGATCTCCTGCGCCCTGGTCTCGTAGTCAAAACTAAACCCGTAGTTGCTCACCTTGGAGCTGTCCGCCGACCAGATCAACAGCCCCGGCAGCTTGCCCTGCCGTTGTAGCTCCTTCACCGCGCTGATGCCGAGCTCCAACGTGATCAGCCTAGTGACGTCGCCGGTCTTGAAGCTCGTGAGCACCTTCCCACCGGCCACCGGGGTAGTTCGCCGCCTGCTCGTCATATTGTCATAGAACCGCACGTACAGTGGGACGTCGATGTTGGCGCCATAGACGTAGAACTGGAAGTTGACGTGGTCGATCACGCCGGAGTACTTGCGCCACAGCGGCTGGTAGTAACTCTGCACCACCGGGTGCTCGAACGGCGCGATGGAGATGGTGGGAACGGGGCCTTGAGCTCGGTGAAGAGGCTGCCGATGCTCTCGACGAACGTGCCGACGTCGGCGCCGTCTGCAAGTGCTCGTAGTCGACATCCACGCCGTCGAGCCCGTAGAGGTTGATGATGCCCGCGAGGGACTCCAAGGCGTTGGCGACCCACGACTCGACGGACGCCGGCGTGAAGAAAACCTTGACGATGTCATGAACGCTGTCGCTGCCGGTGCCGACCATGACGCTGACGTTGGGGTGGGCCACCTTGATGGTGGCGACGGCGGCAGGGGAGAGGTTGTCCGTGTCCCAGAACTCGCAACTTGTAATGTGACTTTGCAGCAACTTTTGCACCTTTGATTATCGTATTTAGATATGTTCAAACATATCCGGCTCTAGAAAAGCCCAGTCTGAGATGGTCAGGCCCAAACCTGGTCCGACTCAATATAGGCAAAGCTTGAAGCCCAAGAAAGCCTGAAAAACCCTTTTTTGCGAATAAAAATAAAATTCGTTTTCGAAATAAACAATTGTTTTTAAATTATTTTCCTAAATAAAAAAATTATATATTTATTTTACTTGTTTTCTTAGGCTTTTTCTCGGCTTCGGACCGGGTCCGCGGGGCAAAAATCATGGCTTGAAAATTGAGCATAACAAGCTAGTCACGATGGATATAGTTAAACAATCTGCGAGGGGAAAAAAATCAGCTAGCATAATTAGGTTCTGGATTATGATTCTAGCTAGGTGGTACCTGAGTTGGATCGTTTTTAGGTTCGCATGGACACCGGGCTCGGATCATAAGATTGGAATGCAAACGGTAGCTTGCTACAAGTTTATGATCTTAATAAATTATTTAAGATCTACGTCACTTGTTTAGGAAATGTTGTTAGTTCGTAAACATTTTTTTATGGTGTAGTAATAGAATAGATTAGATAGTTTTAGATGTATAGTTATGTAGCATAGTTCGTTGTAGTACATCTTTTTAAGTGCGTGTAGTTTAGTTTTAGATATATGGTTAATTGTGCAGATATTTTTTATGGTGCAGTAATTGAATAGATTATATAGTTTTAGATATATGGTTTTGCAGTGTAGTTCGTTGTAGTACATCTTTTTAGGTGTGTAGTTTAGTTTTAGATACATCATTAATGATTCTTTTTTTAATAATACATTTTTAAAAGGATTACATAAATAAATGATCGTTTAATAAAATTACAAAAATATAATTATGTCGTCGTTTGAAATGGCGACATGCCCCTGTCATCGGTTGGATTGGTGATAGGAGCCATGTCTCCCACCAATTAGTATGAAATGTCTTTGTTGCTATTTGGAATGACGATTGGCTTTGAAGTAGGGTTAATATTGTTTATGTTTATTTTCTGTTTATGTTTCTTATTATTAATAATATAAGCACTGACTTTTCTCTTTCACATTATTTTAGGTATAACGTCCATAGGAGGTTATGTACAATGGTCATTCCGTTACTAGACATGGCCATTAACGCCGACTCACCGGCCGCCTTAGTACCGTTTAGCCCTAGCGTGGCGAGGCACTCACCACAGGACCTTATATAGACTTTTGTAAGATATATATGCCACGTCAACCATTTTTAATATTGTACGTCAAGATCCTCTTCGTGGTCAAACACAGTATTATAGCATGTGTCATGCATCAAATTAGATAATTATATATGTTGATCCTAGCATCAACCCATTCCTCGTCTCTCTTTTGTTTGTTTGTTTGTTTTGGTTTAGCTTGACAATCTGTAGGGTTTGAGTAACCCATGCGTATATCTTAGGATTAATTAATCATTCCTCATAGCCAATGGCGAATCCAGGCTGAAAAAGGAGGATAGGCCGAAGGCATCGACTAAACTAATTTATAACATACATAGTTTTGTATTTTTATACAATCAAATTCATATATGAATAAAAACAAAGCAAAAAAAAAAGAGAAATACAATGAAGATACCTCGCTAATGGAAAGTGCATCCTCAAAACATATAAATATGGTTCCAGTGGGTAACAACCTGTACATCAAAATTAGATAAATTAGTGATACAATAGTAAATTGTACTTGAATGATCATGAACATTCAAAATAAAAGAACCATACCACTAAGATGCCAGCTTGAATCATGACTTTCAAAATGATCATAAATTGCTTGTGAAATAATTACGCAAAGTTCATTTATCCATTGTTGCAAACCTACAAATTAATTGCTAATTGAATGTATATATATATACCACCATAGTACCACACTATATCAATTATCAAACTTACTAGTTACTAACAAATCGAGTAACATTGTAACAAGTATATAGTATATACCAACTGACCACCACATCAGACGCTAGCTCGGCCTTGGGACTTTGGTCTTCGGGGCTTTAGGCCGTCGGCACTTCAACAGCACTCGACGCCCCAAATCCCAAATCTCCCCACCTCCCACGCAGACGCAGTGACCTCTCGGTCCTCTCAGGCTCTCAGCAGAGCAGATTAGCGTCGGCAGCGTCACCTCCTGCCCTCCTCGGTGGCTTCCTCCTCCATCCTCCTCCCTCCACCTCATGACTCACGACCTCGTCTCCTCGGTGACTCCCGGCAGCGACGTGGCGTCCTCGTCCCATTAGCCTCCTCGGCATTGGCGGTCGGCCCGCCTCGCCTCCTCGGGCTCCTCCTCATGCTCACGCATGTGTGCCTCCTCCTCCTCCTCCGGGCTCCCACGGCCACGCCTAACTACTGGTGGCGGGGCGTGCGGTGGCTCACCCTAGTCCTCTAGCTGCCCGCCGCCTCGTGTCGATCGCTTTCGGTTTATTGGGGAAATGGGGAATGGATTGGGGATTTGGGGGTATCGATTGGGGATTTTGCCGATTTGGGGAATTTGGGGAACATGGTGGGGGAGTGCTTCACTGCCGTGTGGGACCGTGTGAGTTGGGCCTGGGCTTCGCTAGGCGCAAACCGCAAGTCCCACACGCGTAGTCCCGAGAGGGTTGCTCGTCTTCTTGTGTGCAACCGTAGCCATGGCAGCGCCGCTACGCACCTGCGCCGGAGCCGAAGGTTGGGGGCCTTGGGACCTTGGGGGGAAGGGTTTCGGGGCGCCGGTGGAGGTAGGCTTCAGCCTGATGAAGCCTACCCGGTGGATTTGCCCCTGCTCATAGCACACAAGCATATGCAAATAGAAAGACAAAGATTCGTCCAGTCTTCCGTAGGCGTCGTGTGTGTGAGTATATGTGTATGGTGGTGTGGGTGTGTGTGGACGTCTATGTATTGTACCGGGTGTTTCACAAAAAAAATATGATTTTCCATGGTAGAGTAGTAGATATCCAACGTATACAAGGCTTTAGCGATCCGTTCATCAAATCAAACACTCCATAAGTAGTATTTGACGGCTAGAGTTGGACCAACAAAAGCCGAAGCGGACTAAAGATCGACGTGATGCAGCGAATTACGCTTACACTCCGTTTGGATAATGGGAAATGAATGACTGGAATGGGATTGGGATATGAGTTGGGATAAATCTATCCCTCGATCGCAGGATGTAACAGCTAAATTTATCCCACATCACTAGCGTAACTAGCCACGGGCCACGTCTCGGACCAGTTCAGCTGATTTCGAGCTTAAATCATTATTTTATTGATTTTTTAAAAAATTAACATTATCTTTTAATCCTGAACCTCAAGCCATTATGTCTATGTCCCGCATCATATCCCAAAGCCATTCCCACCCCTCGTAGTTTTCACTATCCAAACGGCCCCTTAATTTGGGAGGAGGCACACTTTGAGCTGTGGCATTGGCGAGATCCAGCCGATGGGTTGGAATCAAGCTGGGGCCGTGGCTGGGTTCGCGCTCCGGCCATGCAAGCAAGCAAGCGTGCACCGAGAGGCCCACCTCCATCCCGGACAGCATGGAAGCGGCCCAGCATGCAACACGCTGCAACGCCCGGCTTGGGGGCATAATTTTCTCCCGATCGATCCAAGAAACCGTACAATCGTACTATGCATAGGCAGCCGAGGACCAGCGTAGCATGCCTGCGACAAATTCCTAGAATTTGTGTGAGTGGACAGTGTGAGCGTGATGTGTATAAGTGGATGGTGTGAGTGTGGTGTGCGTGAATGTATGTGTTCGTCTGTACTCTCTAAAAAAACATTGAGGGTGCTTGGATAATTTTGGAGGAATTCAGGTACTCTCATGACACTGTAACAAATTTGACCTTATATATGACAAACTATCAAGGTGGTTCGCGCATTTGCATGACTAGATTGCATCAATGTTTATAATATCAAATGACGTAACTTAGATGCTTGAGAACATATTTATGTATCTTGTAGGCTATTTAGTTTTTTTAGACATCATAAATAGAAGAAAATGACAATAAAAGCTTTAAGGAAAATACAACTCGAGAAACGTAATTCAAGTTTGAGCTTTGATGGAAGAAAATCATTGAGTATAATAAGTTGTTGGAGCTCTTAGAAATGTAAACACTCTTCATCATGCATGGATCATGTAGCTACATACCCCTATTCTTCCTCCATTAGTTACTCTTTTCCAAGATGTATGCATGCACATGTAACTCTATTTAATCTCAAGCAATACGTTGATTATGTATACGACAAATTATATTATTAGTTCACATGATATTAGAGTACATTGCTCATGCATACATCGATACATAATGGGCGACCTACCTTGACCTTATCTTCCCTTACACGCCAGTTGCCCTACCGAACCATGTGTCTTTTAACTCTTCTAGCCACCACAGCCTTTCTGCTTCAACCTCTAATAGCAAGCCCAATTCTTAATCAATCTCTCTCAGCTACTACCCCTTTCATTGCAATAGTTGGTGAACGGATGACAGGGAAGTCGACGACCGAAGCCTTAATATACTCTACCACATATTTATCTTCTACTTCTCTCTAATTATTGCTTAATACTGACCATCGCAACATCAACACATAGACACGTGCAACCGTCACTGATTCCTATCGGCGACACCCATCATGCTCTCTCTGGTGGCCCCGAGCCTATTCCTTGCGGCCGTGCTATCTCCACTCTAAGATCTTTGCTTATGTAAGTCTGTGCTTCTATTTGTATGTATGCATGCATGTATATACACATGCATGTTGTTATACATGCTCGATTTCCTCTTCTCCCGTATCAGTCGCTCCTCTTTTTTCAACGTTAGCCAACTCACGTTGTGGCTTCCTCAGTAACCGCGATGATCTCTCACCTTCATTGATGTCGGTATGTCCGTTTTAGTCGTTGTCTAACGATATGTAGAATATTCTAGCATTGATGGTGACGTTGTGCCCCTCACCAGTGATAGCACATTCCTAACTACCTAATGGCCCCCATATCGTTCATATTCTGTCTTCAATACAAAGATTCATCTAATTTCTGCCAGGGCTTTCCCATGATCGAGTTTCTTTGGTGACTGACTTCTTCAACAACGCCGATGCTCACTACTAGTCGTCGCGGTCATTAATTGACTCCTTCAAGTTTGGTATTTCTCTTCAATGGCTCCGACGAGCAACATGACATTGTCCTCGTGAAACGGCTAAGGTGAGTAGCATGACATTATCTTTATCTCAGCCTTTGCCGGCTTCGCTTCCCTATGGGTCAATGTCTTCTTATAGGACAGTTCGACGCTATTGTACTCTTTCGTGGTCTCCTCTGACACCATTCGTGCTATCCTCGTTATAACTTATATTTTTATTCAAAATTTCATAGTTTGCATAGAAATAAAATTGCTAATTTTATTTAATTTATTCTAAATTTTAGTTATTTAGGGATTTACTTTAGAATTCGCATGGAAATCAAATTACGAATTTTCTTATTTTTTTATTCTGATTTTTTTGTTGAAATTTGTATACAAATCTAATGACTAATTCTTATTTAAATTTTTTTATTCCAAATTAGAGTTATTTAGGGATTTTACTTTGAAATTTGTATATACCGTTATAATCTGGATCCACCACGATCAACGGTGTAGATCTTTCTTTTTTTTCTCCTTCAATTAATGTAAGAATTTCTAGCCCTTAAGAGCGAACATGTTGGCTTCTTTTTTCTTTGCTTCAATAAGATAATAATAAATAGCTTATGATGTTTCAAAATTACATCGTCAATTACCTGCTATGCGCGAAGAAAAATACAAAGATCTCATAACACAAACGAGGAACAAAATTGACCGAATCTTTGTGACGATAAAAAAAAATCGTGATGAACAACAACGACCGAGGCATTTTCGGTATTTCTCCACCCCTCCGGCTATTGCTTGCAATCCAAATCCATGGGTTGCTCTGGCTTCGCCGGCCGGAGAAGCTCGGATGGAGAGCCCGGGCGAACAATCTTTATGGCTTCCTTATCTGAAGGCTCAGAGAACTGGCCAGAGTGTCTGATTATGATAGTTGTGTTTATTTAAAGGCTGCTAATGGTTCAGCTATTTATTCTTCTCTATGTTGATGATATGTTGATTGCTGCAAAAAATAAGTCGGAAATAGCAAAACTGAAAGCACAATTGAGTAATGAATTTGATATGAAGAACCTAGGTGTAGCAAAGAAAATTCTTGGCATGGAGATTATTAGAGAGAGGAAATCTAGCAAGTTATACCTTAGTCAAAAAGGTTATATTGAGAAGGTCCTTCGTCGTTTTAATATGAATGATGCAAAACCAGTGAGTACTCCATTAGCTTCGCATTTCAAATTATCTTCAGCTTTATGTCGTGAGTCAGATTATGATATTAAGTACATGTCTAGAGTTCCATATTCCAATGCAGTTGGTTCTCTTATGCATGCCATGGTTTGTTCTCGTCTTGATTTATCTCATGCACTGAGTGTTGTTAGTAGATACATGGCTAATCCTGGAAAAGAGCATTGGAAAGCAATTCAGTGGATTTTCAGATATTTACATGGCACTTCTAATGCTTGTTTGCAGTTTGGGAATTCTAGAGATAATTCGTCTCAAGGTGCAGTTTGTTGATATTTGTGATCCATATGTGATCCAAATTTCTAATATGGTCGAATCCAAACATGCCATATGTCGACGATCAAGTCACGATCTTCTGAAAATGAACGAGGAAAATGGCGTGGAATATCCCGGAATGGAATGGGGTCGCTCTTTATTGATATGAACTGGGTTTTACAAGATGTGGCTAAGTACTACCTGAATTACACCGAATGGGGAATGTCTAATCGGGTAATCGACTTAGAATATGAGTCTAAGTCGATTATCTAGCTTCTAATTCCACCGCTTAGGCTTCGTATTCTTGTTGAACTGTCGTTGTTCTTGTCTTTGTTGGTCTTGGCCTTGTTGTCTCTCGTATCTGTGTGTCCTTCGTCTTCTGCGCTTCACCTTTAAATAACTTCCGAAGAGGTGGCGATTACTCTCGGAGAAGACGTCCTCGGTGAAACGTTACGACCGGTCGGAGCGGTGGAAGCGATTAACAACGTGCTAACTTCCTTGCGGTTACTGTGAAAAGCTTAACCGTAGGGTGGTTAATAGTCGATGTCTCGGGGTTGTACCATCGCATGGTTTGGAACGATAGCACGTGTTCCATTTATCATACGATAAGAAATACCGATCGATAATTTTACGGCGGTTATCGGTCGGTGAGATTAGGCACAAAGCCTCATCAGGCCAGTGGTACCCATTAAGTAACCTCTGGAATACTAACGACCAGGGAGGTCGTTAGTCTTAGGGGTCACGACCATGTAGACGTATGGTCTTTTATTATGTATTAAAATAATACATAGATGTTTTAATCCTCGTCAGCTAGCCCCCGAACTTTAAATGAACCGGTCGTGCATATACCTTTTTCCGATGAAATCGTATCGAGGCGAACCCATTTAATGTCGTGGTATACTGAAGTGGTGCATGTTCACTTTAAAGTTGAGAACTTGCCTTGGGAAACGAAGAGTTCCTCTGTCCGTTTGAACAAAAAGAAGCTTTTTTGTCAGTTGGACTTTTGTGGGAATCCTTCGAAAGTATCGGAAGTTTATAAAATCTTCTCTCGCTGGGCTCTTAGAATTTTTATGCTTCCAAAATCCCCTTTCGATCCCCTTTAGCTTCTCGCCAAGAAATCCTCCAGAGTTTTTTCCTGTTCTTCCGACCACGAAGTCTCCAACTTTCACTACTCATCCTTAAGGATTTTCGCCATGTCGGAGCAGATTACAAAGTGGTTGCCTTCGGAATTGGGCAAGAAAAAGCTTGAGGCTTTGGCGAAGATGGGAATGCTCCCAGATAGGAACCTGATTAATTGGAGACCGGTGACTAGAGCATTTTCCGAGCCGTGAAGATGAGGAAATCCCTGTTTTTCTTGCCTACATCGAATGTGGGCTGAGATTACCGGTACACAAATTCCTTCTCCGCATTCTTGAACATTACGGGGTGGAATTAGTGAATTTGGCCCCAAATTCGATCGCAAATATTAGTATTTTCGCATATTTATGTGAGGCATATCTGGGAATGCAACCGAACTTGAAGCTCTTTAGTTATTTCTACCGCATGGTGATGGGAAAATCTACGGCAAAATCTGAAGCAGCTCCTGGGGAATGCACATTGCGTCTTCATGACGGAAGGTCGATGAGTACATCCTCATGTACTGCGAAATCTTCGTGGTCGTCATGGAAAAATCTTGGTTTTACATGACGATTCTGAAGACGATGGCCTCTACTTGGCGGAACTAGAGCAAGTGAAAACCCCAAGTGGAAGGAGGCCGTAAAGAAGACATGGATAGTCAAAAGATGGGCGGATGCCATCTATGACTTCTTGTCGAGGGCCCGACTTCGTGGCATGTGGTGAGGATTTTACCTCTCGCCAGATTAGTCCATTGAAGCTCGGACTCATTCCCTACTCGGTGCCTTGATCGTGATGAAGTTGCTCGGAAGGTGGTAAGTCTTTGAGATACATTCCGATCGGTATTTTGATTTGATTAATGTGTTACCTTAAAATTTGTCTATTCTTCCTTCAGTTAAAGTTCTTTCCTATGGGGAAATTAGAGAACGAGTCAGGCTAATCTGTGCGGGGGAGCTGGAGAAAAGGCTGAATGCCCCAAGATCTTAGCCGTAACTCCTATTGAAGGGAGACTGGCAAGGCTTAAGGTAATTTAATCAAAAATTCCTTTTACCATGTATATACATATATTCCGACCAGATTTCCAATCGTGCTCTACATTTGCAGTCGGTCGGATTGCGAATCATACAATCTGGTGAGGATCAACATCCCACCTTAGTTCCGACCGAGTCGTGCCCTGAGGCACTTGAAGGAGATGAATCCCTCGAGGTAATAGAACATTTCGGAATCATATATGTACTAATTTTTTAGATAAAGGATTTCTTCACCCAATCAAATTTGTTCTTTGATTTAGGTGGATAAGCTCAAGGCCATGAGAATATAACTGCGAAGGTCAGACTCGAGTGGTGGTGCACGACCTTACGGTTATTCTTGAAACAAGCGATCCGGAGATTGATGAAACCACTCCCTCAGGCGGATAGTCGGGAATGTGGACCTTGATGAACCGGTCGAGGACATAACTTCCGACATCTTGTTGGAGGATGTGAGGTTCAACAAACCTTGCTTTGGTCGAGAACCGGCAAAATTGGAGGAGAAGAAAAGGAAGGCTAGCGGCACAGATTTCTCTCTTGCGGCGTTTGAGTGAAATCCGGAGATTAACAAGGTATGTACAAATGAAAGTGGTCGTATAAGTATGTACCTTTAATAATTCCTTGATGATTTGATACTTTGAACTTCCCATCTTCGGTTTGCATAGGTCTTACGGTGTTAGGTCGTTTCAGAGCCGTGTTCTTCTGAGGACTCGCACTGTGGAAGTTCAGGCAGAGCACTTCTCGGGACAAAGTTCCCGAGGAAGTAGTGGTCGAAGAAGCCCCGAGCGGTGACAAGGGCAACGGTTGAGTTGGATCCTTTGGTGATTGAAACCCCATACGTGGAGGTAGATGCCTCGAGAGGTCTCAACGAGCCCGATCCTTTGTTGATAACCCTTCCCAACCTAACAAGTTCCTTTTCGTCCCGATTTATCGAGGATAAGGAGCTTGATGAGGCGTGGCGAAAGTATCGGATACTCAACTCAAGATGCACCCCGATTTGATTTTCTTTGGTTATAATGATCGAACAATTCGGGTAAGTATTCTATGACCGACTTCATAGCTCTTCTTTAAAAGTTTATAAGAAACTTAAGAAAGAGAATGCTATTTGTGTAGCATTTGGTCGAGAACTTTCTTTGTGATCGGAGGACTGACCCAGCGAGTTAAGGACTTGGAGCAAAAGCACTCCGAGTTGGAAAGTAAGAACTTTTCCCTTTTGAACTTTTGTTTCTTCTTCAATACTTTGCTCCTCTACAATTATTCTCCGTTATCGTATTCGATAGATCTGGAGAAAATAAAAGAGGAGGTTGTGGTTGAAAGCCAAGACTCTTCTTGAAGAAGAAATAAAAGCTAAAGACCAGTCATTTGCTAAAGCAAGTTCACCAAAGACCGGTTGATCGTTGAAGCAACGACCAAATATGAAACACTTAGCAAAACAAATGAAGGTAATATGTCGCAAACTTGATTGTTCCTTCAATTATGCTTGTGTTCATTAAGCGATTTGCTTTTTGCAGAGCAAGCGCAAATCTTGAAACAGAGTAAAAAAACTACGAAATTTGAGCGAGGATAAGGAGGCGCTCTTGCTCAAAATATTGATGAAAAGATTCGTGCTTTGAACAAGATGATCTTTGATATGGGATCGAGGATCAAGCCTACCTTCCTTAGGAGATCCAATAGAAAAATGAACTATTTGGGTCAACTTCTAGAGGACCTTAAAGTTACGCTCAAAACTACTCGGACGAATTATGCCTGGCCCTAAAAGCAAGCGTTGCAAGTGGAGTTAGTTTTGCTTTGGCAAACCGAAAGCTTCCGACCCTCCATAGATCTCCAAGCTGTTAAAGATGACTTCAATCGCCCACTTGAAGAGGCGACCAAGTTCATGGAAGAACTCGGGCCACTCGGAGATATAGTTGTAGAGGAGATGGAGGTCGAATCTCCGACAAGCGAGTTAGGTGGGAATATTTCTTAGAGTAGGTTCTGCAAGTGTAAAAATATTTGAATATCTATGAAAACTTACCTTTTATGTCATTGACAAAGCTTTTGTTTATCTGTTTAACTTTTTAAAATTCTCGTATATTTCCTAGCCCCAGAACGCTTTATAGTAGAAGAACGTTCTTGTACAAGCGGTGAGCCAAGAAAGAGAATAAAAAGAGGTCATAACCATGTATGTGAGTTTTTGAAGGTATGTTTGGACATGTAAGACAAAAGCGATCGTTGCGATACTAGGAAATCAAATGTGGTCGACTAGCGTCGATTTCGACTAGTTATAGATCTTTGTTTGTCATAATGGAAATACCAATCAAAAACACTATATATGGTCGGAAAAAAGACTTTGTCAAACTTGACATAAGAAGAAATGCAAATATGTATGCAACAGATTATAAGTGAACTTTGTTTATATCTATTGTCCCATAGTGCGGTGGAACTAATGCTAAGACACGAAGGCATACGACATATATTTTTTGAGCGTGTTCAAATTCTATATCCGATCGTAGCGAGGATCGAAGAAAAGAACCGTCGCTAGGAAGCTCCTTCCAGTGGGCAGGACCACGTGCGAAAAAGGAGAGACTTCGACTAGGAGGCTTTCCGTGTCCCGACCAGTAGCCAGACAAGAATAGACCAGAATCTTGAAATAATGAAGCATAATCTTCAGAATCGTAAGCATATCATTCATGAGATAGTTAGTTGTGTGGCGCTCTGATTACTCATTTTCTTTGAGAAAAGAGTGTAGTCGCGCGTGGGAATCATTTGAAGAAAATGCTCACGACTAGGACCATAGAGTATCAGAGATCCTTAAAAAGGATATCGGAGAGAAAAATGTCTTCTCCGACCAGACTAACAATAATAAATGACCAGAATGTAGGTGTATATATATAAGCAAGGTTGCACTTCTTAATTAATTAATGAATTTAATGAAATTGAAATTGAAAGAAATGAAAGAATGAAAATTAAACATAGAACTTACGCAATTGATCGATGTTCCAAGAATTTGACAAAATTTGCCCATCGACATAGCTAGTCGTACGGAACTTGGTCGGGTGACTTCGACCACAGTGTAAGGACCTTCCTATTTAGGAGAAAGTTTATTGCGATTTGTTTGGCTCTGAATTTTTCTCGAGAACGGATCACCTCTGACAAAGGTCAGCGAGGTCGCACCTTACGACTATGGTACCTTCGCATGGCTTGTTGGTAGACTGCTGATCGTACAAGGGCTTGGTTTCATCGTTCTTCAAGGAAATCGACGTCGTCGAGTCGTCGTTCATTCTGATCATTGTCGTCAAAACGATCGGTTCGAAAGCGAGCCAATTTTGAGTTACGGAGGAAGCATGGCTTCAAAGACCATAAACCAAAAAGAATGGAGTTTCACCGGTCGCACGATCGTCGGGTTCGAACGCCCATAACACGAGGGAAGTTCTTTAACCAAGCTCGACCGCTTGATTAATCGGTCGAATACTCGGCGTTTGATCCTCGCATAAGGATACCATTAGCCGCTTAATCGCTCCGTTGTTCGTGGATGAGCAATGAAGCAAAATGAACTTTGACACCAAGTTCATCGCGAAATTCTGGAATTGATTGGCCGGAGAATCGGGAACCATTATGCGTGATGATACGATGGGTACACCAAATCGCGTGATCACATTTTTCAGAGAAATCTCTTAGCGGCCCGGTTGTTATTTTAACGATCGCTCTGCTTCAATCCATTTTGTAAACGTGTCAATCATGACGAAAGGAATTGAAGCCCCGGTGCTCTTGGGAAAGGTCCCGAGAATGTCCAATCCCAGTGTTGCAAAAGGCCAAGAAAGAGGAATTGTTTGTAAGGCTTGTCTTTGGTGGTGTACTTGTCGGCTATGAAACCGACATTGTACACACTTCATCACAAGCTCTTTTGCATCATGAAGGGCGCTTGGCAAGAATAGCCTTGCTTGGAAGGCTTTACCGACCAGGTTCTCAGAGGAATGGTGTGCTCCACGAGCGCCTTCATGGATTTCGCTAGCAATCTAATGCCATCCGTTTGAGATATGCATCTCATCAACACTCCATGAGATCCTCGTTTATACAAGATACGTTCGATTAGAGTGTATGATTTGGCTTTTCGTGCTATCGATCGGCCTCTACATCATCTTCTGGAATTGTGTCATCTTTGAAGATAATTGTAGATCGATGTCATCCGATCTCTACCGTGATCGTGACAAATACCAACCGTCAACGACTGTGGAGCATCCATGTTCCTTGATTAGTTTGTTCAACTTGCAAAGAATCATGTATGTTCTCGGAAGGCTCAACTACCGAGGGTGAATTGAGTTGCTCGAGAAAAACTCCGGGCGGGACGGCCGACCTCGTGGAGGCCATCCGTGCTAAGCGGATCCGCCAGAAAGTTTTCCTTTCTAGGAATATGTTGGATCTGAAACCAAGAAGTGCTTTTCGAGTTTTCGTACTTCCGCCAGATAAGATGACATCTTGGTATTCAAGCATTGATACTCTTTCCCCACTTGATTCCCTACTAGTTGAGAATCGCCTTTCACTAGTAATTTGCGAATCCCGAGCTTAACGAGCCGCTCGAGTCTGCCAATAAACCTTCATATTCTCGCCACATTATTGGTGGCGTGAAAATTCTTGGATGGCGTATTTGATGTGTTCGCCAAGAGGGATATCAAGACCACTCCAACCCTCGATCCTTGTAACATCAAGGAACCGTCGAAATACAATGTCCACTCGTCGTGGTGTTAGTACTCGGGTCCTTGGGTGGGTTCGGTTTGTCCATTCGCAATGAATTACGCTATTGCACGGACTTTATTGTTGTTTGTGAAATAAAATGGAATCGAACGCCTCTAGCTCGACCGCCCATTTGGCTATTAGATCTGATGATTCCTGTTTCAAGGACTTGACCAAGAGGATATCCGGTAGGTACGACCAACTTTGTGGGCACGAAAGTAGTGCCTTAGCTTTCTTGAAGACATAAGGAGGCCATAGAGCAACTTTTGTACTGTGGGTATCTTTCCTTTGGTCCATGTAAGACTTAAGCTACGTAATAGACCGGTCGTTGGATATTATCCTTTCTACAACCAAGACACCGCTAACTGCGTCGTGGTGTTGTTTGCCACGTAAATTAGCAATGTTTCTCCGATCTCGGAGAAACTAAAACCGGTACTTGTAAGGTACTTTTTAAGTTCCTCAAAGGCATCGCTTGCCTCTTTAGTCCACTCAAAACTCCCATGTTTCCGGAAGTTTAAAGAAAGGTAATCCTTTTTCCCTAACCTTGCTATGAAACGACTTAACGCCGCCATACACCTGTTAGTTTTGGACTTCCTTCTTCGTGGTCGGAGGGCACATCCGGTCGATGGTCGCAATTTTTCTTTGGATTTGCTTCAATACCTCTAGCGAAACTAGGAAACCGAGCGGTTTTCAAACAGAAACTCGAATACACACTTTTTCTCGATTTAACTTGAGGTTATGTCTTCTCAAGTTATTAAAAGTTTCTTGTAAGTCGGAATGTGGTCGCCATGGCGTTGGTGGTCTTTACGACGGATCGTCAACGTAAGCTTCTAGATTCCACCGATTTGTGGACTAAAGGTTTTTGCATCAACCTTTGAAAAGTTGCACCAAATTTTGAGACCAAATGGCATCTTAATATAACAAGAAGTGCCATATGGGGTGATGAAGGAAGTTTTCTCCTCATCTTCTTTACACATACTAATCTGGTGGTACCTCGAATACGATCTAAAAACTTAGTAACTCGCACCTGTAGTAGAGTCTACCATTGATCAATGCGAGGAAGGGAAAGTCATCCTTCGGACAAGCCTTATTAAGATCTCAGAAAGTCGATACACATTCGCCATTTCCCATTGTTTTTCTAACCATTACAGATTGGCAAGCCATTTGTGGGTGGTCGACTTCACGAATAAATCCAAATTTGAGAAGCTTGTCAATCTCCGATCGATTGCTTCCTTCCGATCAAAAGTAAACGTCGTAGTTTCGCTTGATCGGTTTTTGTCGCCGGAGAGCAAGCACGTGCTCGATCACCTCCCGGGACTCGGGCATATCGGACGCTTGCCGTGCAAACACGCCCCGATTCGCTCGGAGGAAGGAGACGAGCGACTCTTCCTATTTAGGGTCGAGTCTTACCCGACCGTAATCTTCGCGGGCGGTTGGGTCTGGATGTCCTGACCCATGTGAAGACTTGACGCTGTCCAGAGAAGCGCTTTTGTCGAGTGGTACCTCCTTTGTCTGGTCGGGTGGTTTGGGTGTCATCTTTGGCCTCGAGTGCTTGACCTGCATGGGAGTCGGGTTAACCTCTCTGGTCGGAAGTTCATCAACCAGTGCAAAGGATTTCCGATCGCATACATAAACTATTTTCTGATCTCCTCGAATAGTGATGACTCCCTTCGGCCCTGGCATTTTCAAACTTTGATAACCATAATGCGTGGCTATCAAGAATTTTGCTAATGTTGGTCGACCGAGAATTCCGTTGTATGCGGATTCGAAGTTTACTACATCAAACGGAATCCTCTCTGTTCGGAAGTTGTCAGGCTTTCCAAACGTAACTGGTAAGGAAACTTGTCCTATCGGTTTAGCGGTAGAACCGGAACTATGCCATGAAGAGCATATTTCACGTGTTTCACCTTTGACATGGGGACTGCATTTCTTCTAAAGCTCCCACAAATAATATATTCAAAGAACTACCCCATCTACTAAGACCCGATTAACCCGACAATTATTAATGGTTGGTTCAACAACGATAGGGAACCTACCGGTCGAGTCGATGGGATGGGGCGATCGTCTTTCTTTGAAGAAATTATGGTGTCCGACCACTTCGAGTGCTTGATTACGATCGGAGATTCGACTAGGTTGACCTCTCGCTCCATGGCCTTCGATGACGTCTGGACTCGTATGAAGAAGATCCTCCAAAATCATGTTGACGTGTGTTGGGGATCCCGGTACTCCATCTCTTCGCCGCCATCCTTGTCCTTTTTGGAGCTCGTTTCTCCATGTTCTGTATTGCGGAAATGGTCCTTTACTGCATAATAATCCTCCAGCTTCTTTTGCGAGACACGACAGTCGCAGATCATGCCACTGCTTTGGTGAAGTGGACACCACTTCTTGTTCGTCTCGAATCCTTGGTCGGAACTTTTGCCTTGCTTCGACCAAGCATAGTCCTTCTTGCCCTTCCCGAATTTTTACTCGAACAGCGAGGACTTGTTTGTCGTCGGTCTGCGGTTCTTTTTCTTCTTGAGAGACTTCTTGTTCTTTTCTCCTGTTTGTCGGTAGGGTGGGAATCTTGTCTTCCGATCAATGGCTTCACACCACTCGATTGCTTCGCTTAGCGGTGGCATACTTGTCGCCATATCAAAAAGCTCAACGGTTGTTCTTGGAGGGTTCATTGCTATGTCCTCCGTAAACCGCCGATTCCTCGATCTGCTTTTAAAAGCTTTGAATAATAGAGGATTCTGCGACTTGGGTATAGAGTTACGAACTGGCCGAACCTCTTGATATATTGGCGTAAAGTCTCATCGATCCTGCGGATTACTGTGGAGATCGTCCTCCTTCGAGGCGGTCGTCGTACACTCGAAGTTGGCAATCGAAGATCATAGAGTTGTTCCCAAGTATATATTGATCCGGCCGGTAAGTTTAACAACCACGGCCAAGGCGGACCCTTCGAGCACGCGTGGGTAAATAGTTGGCCATTACATTCTCATCGCCACCAAAGCCACGATGGCGGTGGTATATATTTGGAGAAATTCCAATGGGTTTTGAGTTCCATTGAATTTGTCCAAGTTGGCGGTCCGGAACCGGTTAGGCTAACGCACGACTTGGAGCCTGCAGAGAAGGCTCGACAACCTGTGATTGATTCATGGCGTCTTCTCCGGGAAGGTGCGGATTATGTCGGCCGGAGACCGATCCCTAGGATTGGGACGCTGGAACTCCGGTACTGCGATCCGGTCGTGACACTTGATATGATGCCTCCGACCGCCCACTTGGTTCAAACGATGTCGAGATCGTTAGGTCCTAGTGGTGGTTCCTCTCGACACAGTGGGGGAGTAGCTTCTTGGAATAACCTTCTCCTCTCGTGACTCCTTGGTCGGAATCGTCGAGGAGGTCTCGGTATCGACTGCTCTCTAGTATGACCGTGTTGTCCCTGGCCGAGGAGGAGCGTTGGGATGAAGTCATAGTCGACTTCTGAAACCCTCTGTTCCCGATCGCTTCCGTCATTGCATGGTGCATTGGAGAATTTCGGATACGACCTCACGAGTTGTACAAAACTAGGCGTTCTGCTAGAGCAGGATCGAATTATTTAACATGTTTTGAATCGCCGCAAGTTTTGTCAGATTCTGCAAGGTCTCGGGGGTTCATCTTGGTCGAGGTGTATGCTGTCTCAACCTTCCCCGACCTTCGGTTTGTTCGGTCCCATCACCACTCTGGGTGGGGCGATGCGAGCGAGTTAACCGATTGACATCGATTAGTTCCGTTGCCTTCTGAAGTTGGTGCTTGACGGCGGATCATCTCTAACAACACGTGATGGCGTGGTAAAGAGTGTAGGACCGTGCGAGGCATCTTGATTTTTATCTCCGATCGCGTTGACCGTGCTTCGGCATTGATCTTCCGATGAGCTTCCATTATAACTAATGGAGAGCTTGTCGATGCTTCGCCGAATCTTCCACGATGGAGATCGGTCGGAGATGAGCACTTCTGAGGTCTTCTCGGCTGATCCGACGAACCGCCGATCATTATCTCGAGTGTGATCATCCCCACATGGCCTCGACGATGGAGGTTTCATCGACACCGCTTACGGTGACGGTTGACTCTGGAATTGCCGTGCGAAGGAGAGTATCTTTGAGCCATGATTTCATCAATGGTATAGAGTTTTCGGGTGATGGGGCTGAAATTTCTTCACTGTTTAGCGGCCGAGAAGACCGGCTTGAAGAGATCCTCGGCATTCGGCTGGTCGGAACGGCGGTTCTCTGGTTCGCCACCAAGAGTGGCGGCGCATCTTCATCCATCCGGTCAACCTCGCTAACGCCGGCGGCGAGCTTGGCCGGAGGAGGAAGAGGAGGATGACTGCCATTTTCTTCCATGGCGCGGATACATCCTTCCATGTCGAGGTCGGCGTAGTCCGCCAAATCGAACCGATTTTCTCATCCCAAACTCGGGCATAGTCGCATGAGCGATTGCGAGATTTTGGGCGAGGATTTTCTTGAGCGAAGAATTTTCTTGAAACTTCGCCTTCTTCCCCACGGACGGCCGGTATCGGCGATCAAAGTCGCCGATCTTCTTAAAATGAGCGAGAAAATGGCGTGGAATATCACGGAATGGAATGGGGTCGCTCTTTATTGATATGAACTGGGTTTTACAAGATGTGGCTAAGTACTACCCTGAATTACACTGAATGGGGGAATGTCTAATCGGGTAATCAGACTTAGAATATGAGTCTAAGTCTGATTATCTAGCTTCTAATTCCACCGCTTAGGCTTCTGTGTATTCTTGTTGAACTATCGTTGTTCTTGTCTTTGTTGGTCTTGGCCTTGTTGTCTCTGTGTCTGTGTGTCCCTTCGTCTTCTGCGCTTCACCTTTAAATAACTTCCGAAGAGGTGGCAGTTACTCCTGGAGAAGACGTTCTGGTGAAACGTTACGATGGTGGAGCGGTGGAAGCGATTAACAACGTGCTAACTTCCTTGCGGTTGCTGTGAAAAGCTTAACCGTATGGTGGTTAATAGTCGTTGTCTCGTGGTTGTACCATCGCATGGTTTGGAACGATATACGTGTTCCATTTATCATACGATAAGAAATACCGATCCGATAATTTTATTTAGGCGGTTATCCGGTCGGGATTAGGCACAAAGCCTCATCAGGCTGTGGTACCCATTAAGTAACCTCACGGAATACTAACGACCGGGGAGGTCGTTAGTCTTAGGGTCACGACCATGTAGACGTATGGTCTTTTATTATGTATTAAAATAATACATAGAGGTTTTAATCCTCGTCACCATATTAGCGGATCAATTGCCATATTAGTGGATTAGTTTCTTACTTGGACTCCAAGTCATTTTACCCCTTTTATACACCTCTTGTAAGTTGCACGGGGAGAGTTGACATCTCATTATAATTCCTCTGTGTTTTGTAATCACTCATCATATAGTAATCATCGTCGGCTAACGTCTATAGTTTTTTCATGTAAGAATTTTCCACATAAAAAATTCATGCCTTTTTTGCCTCTATTTCCTAACAAAAGGATCGGCCAGGTTTGAACCACTCCAGCCCCTATTGTTGGCATGAGTGCTAGGTTGAATATGCACCACTTAATTACATACTAACAAACAAATATGAAAATGTCAAATGTGTGGTGTCTCCGTTTCAAGATATACGTTCGTGTAGCTGACGAAGATTGACCAACAATGACAAGTACGATGACACGTGCAATTGGAGCACCCGGTGATCCACAGGTACTACCAGCCGCTGTGGCGCAAGTACTCCGGCGTGATCGACTACGTCAGCTTCCAGTTCTACGTCTACGGCTCCAACACCGACGTCCCCATGTACGTGCAGTTCTACGACAAGCAGGCGGTGAACTACCCCGGCGGCAAGGTGCTCGCCAGCTTCGAGACCGGGAACGTCACCGGGCTGGTCACGCCGGACGTCGGCGTCGACGCGGCGAAGGAGCTGCAGCGGCAGGGGAAGCTGCCCGGCGTGTTCGTCTGGTCGGCGGACAGCTCCAAGCGGAGCAGCTACGGGTTCGTGTACGAGACCAGGGCGCAGGAGATCGTCGCCAACTATTGATCCATCTCATCCATCGGTCGCGTCTTGGTTTGCGGCGCTGCTTCGTGAGTGACGACTGCTTTGAACGGTCACGTCAAGGGCAAGACCAGTGGGTCTTGCGGAGGAAAGGACCGAGCGGTTTCTGGAACCAAGTAGTAAACAGAGCAAAGGACCAGGAAATATTCCAACAGACTCGTTCCAAGCACGCAAGCATCCGCGACGTCCCAGCGAAGGGAGTCACTATTAATTCGGCAAAATACCAGCAACCACCGCACCATTCGAGTGTCCAGCTAGCCGCCATGACGAACGGCTACGTGTTCCGCGAGTACATCGGTGCGCAGATCACCGGCGTGCGCTTCTCCGACGTGCCCATCAACCCAGGCCTCAGCTTCCACTTCCTCCTCGCCTTCGCCATCGACTACATGACGAGCCAGTCCTCCCAGCCGAAGCCGGCCAACGGCGTCTTCGCCCCGTTCTGGGACACGGCCACCCTCACCCCGGCCGCCGCGGCCGCGGCCAAGGCGGAGCACCCGAACATGAGCATCATGGTCGGCCTCGGCGGCGACATCGTGCAGAACCCCGGCGTCAACGCCACCTTCGAGCCGAAGTCCGTGGACTCGTGGGTGGCCAACGCCGTGGAGTCCATCTCGGGCATCATCAACCTCTACGGCCTCGACGGCGTGGACGTCGACTACGAGCACTTCGCGGCCGACGTGGACACGTTCGTCGAGTGCGTCGGTCGCCTGCTCACCCAGCTCAAGGCCCGGTTCCCCAACATCGTCACCTCCATCGCGCCGTACGAGGACCCGGTGATCCAGGAGTACTACCAGCCGCTGTGGCGCAAGTACTCCGGCGTGATCGACTACGTCAACTTCCAGTTCTACGGCTACGGCGCCAACACCGACGTCCCCATATACGTGCAGTTCTACGACAATCAGACGGCGAACTACCCCGGCGGCAAGGTGCTCGCCAGCTTCAAGACCGGGAACGTCACCGGGCTGGTCACGCCGGACGTCGGCGTCGACGCGGCGAAGGAGCTGCAGCGGCAGGGCAAGCTGCCCGGCGTGTTCGTCTGGTCGGCGGACAGCTCCAAGCAGAGCAGCTACGGGTTCGTGTACGAGACCAGGGCGCAGGAGATCGTCGCCAACCACTGATCCATCTCATCCATCAGTCGCGTCTCGGTTTGCGGCGCTATACGACTTGAATAAATAAGCGCGTTTGTTACGCTCGCATAACGTATATATGTACGTATACCCCCGTAAATATACGTACGGGGACTAAATAATTGCCACGGCTAATGTGCACTACACAGTCTTTGCCGTGTACTGTGGGAGTTGGACGGAGTGGATGATGTGTATGCCTACATGTCGTACTACCGTGTGTGTTTGTGCACGCATGACAATACTGCGCCCGCTCCACCGCCACCATGGCTGCCTGGGATCCGGTGGAGGAGATCGGTGCGATTGAGGACGACAGGGAGGCTGTCGCCCGACGGTGCGGGAGGAGGCAAAAGTCGGATGGCTGACCGGTGCGGAGGAGGCGGCGAAAATAGGATCTAGAGGCCGGTGAGTGGCGGCGGCTACTCTCTGGGCCGATCTGAAACCCCCGAGGAGCAAGCGCGAGAGAAGGGAAACTGGGCCAAGCCCAGATGGGATGCGGAATGCACGGGCGCCGAGCCGCGAGGGCAAGCGTAGACCACACCAGACGAGCGTTAGACGGTCAGCCTAGGCGAGAGGGCCGTGCACGGTGCTGCATCTGCGGGCTGGGTCATCTGACGGGGAAACTCTTGGCGGGAGGCGCGCGAGTAGAAACGTGCAGGCTGGTGCGTCTGGCGTCGGGTTGCTCGCTAGTTACCGAGAACCTGCACGACACACATGGAGGTGCTCCTGTACAGATTCTCAAGGAGATTAACGCCAAGGCGATATATTTGTTTGTCCAGGGATCTAGATCGAGTGTAGTCATTGCCAAGGCTTAAGAACCACGGCCATCACTCCACCCTAACAAAACAACCAAGAGACCATAAAAATGTGGTGGGTGAGGGAAGCGGCCCTCACCGACGACGACGATGGATGCCAAGCGACAAAAGAGAGACGATGGCTCTGGCTCCTTTCCTCCTCCCCAAGGATGCCGACGGAGGCATGCCTCCAGGTCTGCACCGGTATCATCGTGGGGCATCCACGACGGTAAACCCAGCACCTCACCTCAGGACAATGACCCAACCAACAAGTGCCCAAACTCTTTGGGCCTCTTTAACGACCAGCCTTCGACAATAGCAAGGTAGGACCTTCTCCATAAGCAGGCATGGGTAGCAGCCGACGGCGAATCCGGAGAGGAAGAAGGATGACAGGAAGGCCTCCGCTCCAGTGGTGTGGTAGGCCCTCGGGTGGCGACTAGCGTTGGCGTATCGGGAGGGGAAGAGGATGGCAACGGTTGCAGGGGTCCGACGTCATCGTGTCCAGATTATCGTCTTGGATGTGTGGTAGGTTTATCGACATCATCGTCGTCTTGAAAACGCTGCGGCCGGTAGCAACAACAAAAAATTGATGGCCAGGAGCTCTTCTCCTCTTCGTCAAATTCGGTGGTGCCATGCGTGTAACATGCCAAATTTTAGAGTATTTTTGAAGCATTAAAAATAAAATGAACCATTTGAATTTTATTGAATTAATTAAACCTTAAATTGAAATTTTAGAAAAATACAAACATTTTAAATGATTAAAATAAACTTCAATTAAATTCAAAATTGTTTTATACAAGTTCTTTAGGTTCCAAGGATTTTTGTCGAAATTTTCTTGGTTTTTCTCTTTATTTATTTTATTTTCTAAGTTTTCTAATTTCCTTTTCCTTTTTCTTCCTTTTTCCTTTTCTTTTTTCCTAGCACTTCTTTCTCCTAGCCTCTGCTGTCACCCTTGCCGGTTGACCGCGCCACCCTCGCCCCGCAAGCTGCCGCCGCCGCGGCGTCATCTTCCATCACCCGTAAGGTCGCAAGCACAATACACCATTTCCACTTACTTCAGAGGCACCACGTTCCCACCACCGCCGCCCACAACATGCTATCTTCAATTGCTCGCCACCATCACCCTCACATTCAAATTTTACTATTTCCCATCACATTCATTGTCATTTGAAATTGTCACCCATTTCCTGCGGGTGTTCCCCGTCGATTCGAGTACCACTTCCACCTTATAATGGGAGCACCGTGTGTCCTTTGCTACCCTCTTCGATTTGCCCCCAAATCACAACGTCCAACTCCCATCCATTTGGCCGAAACGCGTGACGCCATTCTTCTTCTTCCTCAAGTCTGGTCACATCGCCAACGTGTCGATCTCCTTCTCCGGTGGGTTCTGAGCCAAGTGAACCACGTCACGTCGTGTTCCCGGTCATCTTCTTTCTACCTCCTCCTCAATTTTGGAATTCCCGTCGTCGGAGCATGCCGCTGCCACCACCACCATCAACCCGCCGCCGGTCACTACCGCTGTGCCGCCTCAGCCATCCCCGCGCCACCCCAACTTTGTCGGCCGCTTCCCCTCGTTGTCGCGCAGCAGGTGCTTGCGCCGCCTCCGGGCCGCCACCACCACCAGCCCCCATCGCCGCCACCACCACCACCTCCTATCGCCTCCACAGGGTCTCGATGACCCATTTTACCTGTCGCCGCCCGCCGTCGCACTGTCGTCCGCCGCCATCTCGTGCGCCTGCGCCTCCTCTGCTTCCTGCTTTATTTCTTCATGCATTTGCTCATTGTATCACTTCCAAGTGGGGCCCATTTGTCAGCCATTTCTAAAAAAAAGTATTCGCTGGAATATCCCCCTTCTCATTTTCTAGGAATTTCCTTTCTGACATATCTTCCGAGTGTTCGTTCTCCTCCATACGAACTCTAATTTAGCTGATTCTAGTTCCTAAATTCATATAAATTAAATATATTTATTTTAGTTCTAATTTGATAACTTTTGGATTTTATTTGGAGTTTTGTATTTATTCATTTCGTTTTGTCCGTATAGAATCCGGCTTTTCCGAAGCCTTACTAGACTAGCCTACCGAAGCAACTCCAACCTTCAACGAAGGCAAGTCGTAGACATTTGATCATGTTGTAACTATTTTTATAAAATTATATTGTTTTATATCAACATGCATGCTAAGTTTATATTAATTGTTTTCGGGAACAGTTAAATACATATTTTGACAATATGCCACCTTGAATAACTGTGAATGGCATATATCCTTGGACACCATAGGAAGGGTTGATATTAGTTGGAAATATTAGTAATACCAACATTGGTGGCGTATTATGCTTATTCATGTGTAGTTGTATGATGGGCTCATCCTCACATAATCAGTTATTACATCAATTTGACTTAATGATATATGGAATTATGGTGTAGCCACTGTTGATAATTTTTTATTGTGGCATGGCAAGGGATGTCATTTGGCTGGGTTGAATAAAAATGGTTTCATACTCAGACGAATGATCGTATATTAAAGGGGTGCATTTGGGATGAGGATGCCTCGTCTGAGTAATCACTAAGGACTTAACTTGGTGCGCCATTGATCTGGGCCTTACCGTACAACCACATATCTAGTATGGGATGGACCTAGCTAATTAATTAGCAATGCCTTGATTATAATTCTATTTCGAAGCACTTGTTTACTTATGTATTTAATCTTTTCAATTATGCCTTTCAATCTATTTACTGTATTTAATGCCAATAATGCTTACTGCAAAATAACCATATAGCTATTCCTTGTTCAAGCCTTGCATGAATACTATTTGCATACCATTCCCTACGACTTGTTGAGTACTTTGTGTATGCCTTGTTGATCAATCACCGAGGAAGACCCAGTGAACACAGAGTTCTACGAGGAGGAGTACTTTGAAGACTTTGCGATCTAGGGTACGCTCTCCACTTGATTACCTATAGGCATATCGGATGGCTACCACAAGTTACTTTCTTCCGCTGTAAGTTTATTTATTTGTCTTTAAGCCTTGTGTGGCAAACTTTGTAAATTTTGACCATAAGATCTGTTGCTACTATTTAATAATAATTTGCTTACTTCTTAGATATTTTGTTGTATGGATACGATTTCATCAATGTTGTCACTGTGTGAACTAGCTACTGGTCTTGGGACTAGTTCAGAATATACAGAGGGTCCGTATTTGCAAGTTCGGGTCCCAAGAGAGATGGTATCAGAGCTATATCGACTGTAGGACGCGACCATAGTTAGCATGGTCATTTTAGTAAAAAATTTCAAAATTTATTTTACAAATTAAACCAACCAAGTGACAAAAATAGTTATTCTTCACTCGTTTTATTCTATTCTTTTCTCATCCTATTCTAATCTCTTCTCATGTCATTCTTAGGTTCTTATCTCTTGTCTTTTCTAAAGCTTTATTTTCAAAATTAAATTGACTTTTCTCTATAGGATCAAGTCTTCGGTGATCAAAGTGATGGATGGCCTGGAAGTTTCAAGATCTGTTGTTTGTGTCTAAGTTGACCATCCAACTAAGTTAGACTAGTTAGCATCGTATAGTTCGTGTGTTTTAGGCTTTTCTGTTGCTAGTGTTTATTGCTTCTCTTGTTGCCTTTTTGGCTATGCACTCTTTTGTTTTCTGTTTCTGAGTAGCCTGCTCTCCTAGAAGACTTTACCACTTATCTTTTATTTGTTCCCTCTTATCTTTTAACCATCGGTCCGCTCTATAGATGGTTCAGACCCGCAACACCGCAAGTCAATGTGAACCCATGGATTCCAACGCCAGTGCTAATCCCAATGTACCACCTCTACCGGCCGCAATAGCAGATCAGGGCTTCATTCAGTTAATGCAGCGTAGACGCAGATGATGAATGCCATGATGGAGAATATGAATAAGATGATGAATCAATAGAACCAGACTGCTGCTGCTCTAGTCACAATGCTGAACCAAAACAACCAAGCAACTGCCATGCCACTACCACTACCACCACCAGCTTTTCTGCAGTAAAAGTTGGCGGAGTTCATGAGGACACGTCCACCTACCTTCTCCAACTCTTCTGAACCCTTGGACGCGGATGACTGATTGCGCTCTATAGAGAAGAAGCTTGTCATTGCTCAGTGTGATGACCGTTAGAAAGTTCTTTACACCGCGCATCAGCTTGAGGGCACTGCTGTAGAATAGTGGAACAATTACTGTGCTGCCCATGAAAATCACTAGGCTATCAATTGGGCTAAGTTCTCAGAAGCTTTCCGCCACTCTCATATTCCAGATGGAAAGGTGGAGATGAAGAAGAACAAGTTTCGTGAGCTGCAATAGAGAAACATGTCGGTGAGTGAGTACCTCAATAAGTTCACTCAACTCTCCCACTATGCTCAAGAGGATGTTACCATGAAAGATGCACGTTAGAAGCGTTTCAGCGAGGATTCAACCCTAGTTTGAAGGTTCAAGTCGTTGGCAATGACTACGTGGATTTTCAACACCTGGTGGACAAGGCCATACTCATAGGAGTCTCGTCGTGAGCTTGAGGAATCCCGCAAGAGGAAGATGATGCAACATGGTGCTCATCAAAATCATCCGTAGAGTGCCAGAATGAATGTGCAGCATCCTATCCACTTCACTCCTGCTGCATTCAGGACGCATGCACCGGCACCTCGCCCAGCTGCTTCAGGATTCCGCAACTTCGGCAACAACAACAATCAGTCATCAAGAAACAACAATCCTACCGGAAGAATTATCTATTTCAACTATCATGAGACAGGTCACTACGCCAACACTTGTCCGTGGAAGCAAGCTCCAACGCCTGTTAGATTCAACTTGGGAGCTACTCTGACCAGAACCCCCATGTCAGGAGCAGGACGTGGAGCACCTCAGACCCCAAATACAGCCACTAGGACTCCACAGTCTTTTGGGAGAGGTCGCATGAACCATGCCATGGTAGAGGAAACCCAAACAACTCCGGACATTGTGTTGGGTAAGTTCCTAGTTAATTCAGCGACTACTACTGTTTTGTTTGATTCAGGAGCTTCGTATTCGTCTGTTTCTTGGAGTTCTGCTGCAAAACATCAACTAAAGGTTATGACTCTTAAATCTGCTTTATTGGTTCAATCACCTGGTTCATAGTTGAGTACGAACCTAGGTTGCCCAAAAGTTATTGACACCAAGTCCTTAGATGCGATTTTGGAAATGGATTGGTTTACTAATCATAAAGCAATTTTGGATTGTGGTGGTAGAAGCATCACTTTGGTCGGTCCGGTTGGAACTAAAGTAAAATTTAAAGCCTCCACGGAAAAGTGTGATGGAGCACTAGTTTGTAGTGTCAAGACTTTAGCTTTGGAGGATGTGCCCATGCTCAGAGATATTTCAGATGTCTTTCCTGATGATTTACCTGGGATGCCACAAGATAGGGACATAGAGTTCGTCATCAACATAGTTCCTGGAACCTCACCCATTTCTAAGAGACTCTACCATTTGCCTGTGGACGAGCTAGCTGAGATGAAGAAGCAGATCAAGGAGCTACAGGATAAAGGTTTTGTCCGACCAAGTTCTTCATCGTGGGGAGCCCCAGTGATTTTTGTTGAAAAGAAGGATGGCACCCAGCGTATGTGCGTAGATTATCTCTCGCTTAATGAAGTCACCATCAAGAACAAGTACCCTCTACCCAAGATTGATTATTTGTTTGATAATTTGAAGGGAGCCAGTGTGTTCTCAAAAATAGATTTGAGGTCAAGTTATCATCAGTTGAAAATTCGTGAGGAGGATATTCCCAAGATAGCTTTCTCCACGGTGTGAATTGTATGAGTATCGGTCATGTCTTTTGGATTGACCAACACTCCTGCCTACTTTATGAACTTGATGAATAAAGTATTCATGGAGTATTTGGATAAATTTGTCATTGTCTTCATTGACGATATACTAGTTTATTCCAAGAGTGAGGAAGAATATGAAGAGCATCTACGCTTGGTTCTTGAGAGGCTTAGAGATAATCAACTCTATGCTAAATTCAGTAAGTATGAGTTCTGAATGAAGGAAATTACCTTCTTGGGACACGTCATGTCTGCAGAAGGAGTCATCGTCAACCCTAGCAAAGTCAAGGATGTGCTCAATTGGGAGTCGCCTAAGATAGTGCCTCAGATTAGAAGTTTCCATGGTATGGTAGGATACTATCGTTAATTCATAAAAGGATTCTCCAGGATAGTAAGACCCCTCGCTCAATTGCTAAAGAAGGAGAAAAAATTTGCTTGGATGCCAGAATGTGAGCAGAGCTTTTAAGAATTAAAGAAGCGTTTGACCACCGCACCAGTGTTGATTTTGCCCGATGTTCGGAAGGATTTTGAGATTTTATGTGATGCATTACGACAAGGTCTCAGATGTGTCCTGATGCAAGAAAGGAAGGTAGTAGTGTATACTTCGCGACAACTGAAGCCTCATGAAGTGAACTACCCCACTCATGACTTAGAACTGGCTGCCGTAGTGTATGCTTTGAAGATATGACGTTATTATCTCATTGGTAATCGCTGTGAAGTTTACACTCGACCATAAGAGTTTGAACTATATTTTCACTCAAGTGATCTTAATATGAGGCGAGAAGATGGTTAGAGTTAATTAAAGATTACGATATTGGAATCCATTATCATCCGAGCAAAGCTAATGTAGTAGTCGATGCTTTAAGTAGAAAGATCTACTACAATACACTGATGATAAAGGAGAGTCAGCCAACACTACATGAAGAATTTCAAAAGCTCAAGCTTGAATTGGTTAAAGAAGGTTACTTAGCTACTTTGGAAGTACAACCTACTTTGCAAAATCAGATTAGAAAAGCTCAGGTTGAAGATGCAGATATCAAAGAGATAAAGAGAAACATGAAGAAGGGTAAATCCCTAAGATTTTTAGAAGACGAGCAAGGAATTATTTGGTTTGAGAAGCATATTTGCGTACCAGACTAGAAAGAGCTTAAGCAGTTGATACTCAAGAAAGTGCATGAAACATTATATTCTATTCACCCTAGAAGCACTAAGATGTATCAAGATCTCAAGGGGTTATATTGGCGGCCTAGCATGAAGCGCGAGATTGCTGAATACGTAGCACATTGTGATGTTTGTCAACGAGTTAAAGCCGAACATCAGAGACCTATTGGATTCTTGCAACCTTTAAAGGTACCTGAGTCAAAATGGGAGGAAATTGGTATGGACTTTATCACCGGTCTGCCATGAAAGAGATCGGGATATGATTCTATCTGGGTTGTTGTAGATCACCTAACAAAAGTTGCACACTTTATTCCAGTCAAGACTACCTACTTGAGAGACAGACTTGCAGAATTGTATATGACAAAGATAATATGTCTGCATGGTGTACCAAACAAGATCGTATCGGATTGAGGATCCTAGTTCACCTCAAGATTCTGGTAGAAACTGCATAGTATTTTTGGCACTAATGAATTTTAGAACAACATACAATCCACAGACAGATGGATAAACAGAAAGAGTAAATCAAATCCTAGATGATATGTTGAGAGACTGCGCTCTAACAAACAAGGCCACTTAGGATCAAAGTTTGCCTTATGCAAAGTTTTCATATAGTAACAGTTATCAATCAAGCTTGCAAATGTCTCCGTTTGAAACTCTTTATGGAATAAAACGCAGGACACCCTTGTATTGGACCGAAACAGGAGAAGGACAAGTGTTTAGGCCAGATGTCTTGAAGGAGGCCGAAGATCAAGTTCGGTCAATTCGGGAAAGGCTGAGAATAGCACAGACTAGGCAGAAAAGTTATGCTGATAACCGTCGCTGAGATTTAATTTTTGCACCTAGAGCTCACGTGTACTTGAAGGTTTCACCTCTAAGGGAATGAATCATTTTAGAGTGAGCAGAAAACTTGCACCAAGATACATTGGGCATTTTCAAGTTCTAGTCAGAAGGGGAGAAGTTGCTTACAAATTGGAGCTCCCACCTCAGCGTTAAATGTTCATGACGTCTTTCATGTGTCACAATTGAAGAAGTGTCTGCGAGTGCTAGAGGTGCAGATGTCATTATAAGCAATTGATCTGTAGGGGAAGATCTCACCTACAAGGAGCAACCCATCAAGATTTTGGAAGTAGTAGAGCGTGTGACGAGGAGCAAGATTATCTGTTTCGCAAAGTCTAGTAGAGCAATCACAATGAAGAGGAAGCCACCTGGGAGCATGAAAAGGACTCAAGACCGAGTTTTCACACCTATTCTCTGGTCACCAATCTCGTGGTCAATATTCCTTTTAGGGGGGGAGGGTAGGTTTGTAATATCCCAAATTTTAGAGTCTTTTTAAGATCTAAAAATAAAATGAACCATTTGAATTTTTTAATTAATTAAAGCTTAAATTGAAATTTCGGATAAGCTAAATCATTTTAAATGATTAAAATAAAATTCAATTCAATTCAATTTTTTATTCAAGTTCTTTAGGTTCCAAGGATTTTGTGGAAATTTCTTGGTTTTTCCCTGTATTTATTTTATCTTCGGAGTTTCCATATTTTCCTTTTCTTTTTTTCCCTGTTTCTTTCTTTCGTTCTTCCTGGCTCTTCTTTCTCCTGGCCTCTGTTGTCCCATCGGCGCTACCCTTGTTTCCCGACCTATAGCCCCCAATCCCGGTGCCACGCCACCTCAAGGCTGCGCTACCAAACCCGACGTGAGCCGTCAGAAGGCGCCGCTTGCATCATCACCGTCGTCGCGCACAATGCACCATTTCCACTTCCGTCAAAGGCACCACATTCCCAGCACCGTCGCCCACGACATGCTATCTTCAATTGCTCGCCATCATCACCCTCGCATTCAAATTTTACCATTTCCCGTCCGCATTCATTGCTATTTGAAACCGTCCTCCATTTCCCACGGGTGTTCCCCATCGATTCAAGTATCGCCTCCACCCTATAAAGGGAGCACTGTGTGTCCCTTACTCCCCTGTGCGATTTGCCCCAAACCACAACGTCTAACTAACGTCCATTTGGGCGGAACATGCGACGCTATTCTTCTTCTTCCTAAAGCCCGGTCATGTCACCAACGCATCGATCTCCTTCTTTGGTGGGTTTCGAGCCGAGTGAACTGTGTCAAGTCGTGTTCCCAGTCATCTTCTTTCTATCCCCCACCTCAATTTTGGAATTTCTGTCACCAGAGCATGTCACTGCCGCCACCACCATCAACCCGCCATCGTGCGCCTCCGTAGCCCGCACCCACCCCAACACCATCTAGCTTTCCCTTGCCGTCAGACACTGGTACTTGCGCCCGCTTCGCCCATTGCTACCTCCACACCGCCCATGCGCCTCTACCGTGCTGACGACTCTACCAGCCACCATCGCCGACGTTACCACCTCCTAGCGCCTCCATGAGGTCTCGACGACCCATTTTGATTCTGCTTGCGCCGCCGTCCTGTGTACCTGCGTCTCCTTTAGTTCCTACTCTATTTCTGCATGCATTTGCTCCTTGTCTCACTTCCAAGTGGGGTCCATTTGTCAACCATTTATTTTAATCTTTTATTTATGAAAAATAATATTCTCTCGAATATTCCCTTTTCATTTTCGAGGAATTCATTTTCCACCACTACTACAAAAGGCTATCTTCGACGCCATCATCATTTGCGGTTGACCAAAACCGTCAGATGATATGCAATCACTGCATTTATTTTGGTTTAGAGACCGCTCGTATTCTCGGCTTCGCTAAAAACCGTCTCGTGAAGAGGTAATATCATAGACGGTTCATGTTGAAAACCGTCAGGAAGTATCATGACGGTTCTTGTTAATAACCATCTCGTGATAATTCTACATATCACGCGGTTTTCAACAAAGAACCGTCAGTGAAACATCCTGCACGGTTCTTAACAATAACCGCTCGTGATATTACCACATATCACTGACGGTTTTTGTTATAACCGTCTGTGATAATATCGCTTCTGACTAATCGTTTTCTTCTTCGCCGCCATCCGCCGGCTCCCGATCGTCTCTTCGCTACATCGATCCGCTTCGCTCTCGATGCGTCTCTTCGCCTCACGCCCGAATTTATACCTTGTTTTATAAAAAGGATCATCGCCATTGAAGATGATCATCCCCACATACTTATAAAAAATAGAAATGGTGCCTCTTCCTTGTCGCCGGCATTGATGGCCTACTCAGCCGCACTGCAGACACACTCTCTCATGACGTTGAACCATGCTACGGAAGAACACTGTTTCAACAGTGTCTTCACTCCTACGTTGGCCGAGAATTTGCCGGAGCAGGTGACGGCCACCTTCCGCTGTCTTGACATCCTCCTTCGCCATGTCTTTCGGGTGATCTCCCACTTTCGAAGAGTTTACCGCATCATCGGCGTGGTTCTCCAAAAGCGATGTTGTGCGTCTCCGAGGCTTGCTGTCACTTGGATAACAGAATCGAGACTAAGAAGCGATCGAGTCAACCAGGCCGAGACCCCTCAAGCAAGGGAAGAGAGCCTATGGGCTCAATTCTTCTTGGTTCAACAGTCTGAGGGTCTTCGGGAGACACTCGAACGAGCGTGTCGTGGTGGACGATTTTAGACTTCGTTCGCTGATGATCAAGAACCGTCCGATGCCGACACCTTCGCCTATGAAGTATTGAAGACAGAGATAGCAGCCTACCTCCGCCACTAGAAAAACTTTGTTTAATTATAGGTTTCTACTTTTTTAATATTTTTAAGTTTAACGCCACATATTGTTTGGCCATATGAAAATTCCAAAATGAAAAAAAAGTTTGGAGGTGAAGTAAATTACTATATTAATTATATGTTGAATTATTACTATATATATATATATATATATATATATATATATATAAAATTTGCTCCACTAAACCGCCTCGATATAATTAATATTAATTAATGTAACTTCACCTCCAAACTAGATTTTTTTCCACAAAACCTATATATATATATATATATATATATATATATATATATATATATATATATATATATATATATATATATATATATATATATATATATATAGTTAAAGCAAATTTTCAAAGATATTTAAATGACAAAATTGACATATAAACATGTAATTTCTTCATATCATGTAAGTGTATATACAAGATAAATATACTTGAGAAAAATTATTTCTGCGGTTCCATTATGGAACCGTCGTGATATGACATATCACTATTGGTTCTATTATGGAACTGTCAGTGATAATTATCACTAACGGTTCCATAATAGAACCGTCGTGATAAGTCTCTTTATTAGTAGGAGCCCTAGCTAGGGTTTGCGCCGCCTAACTCGTCACTCCCCAACGCCACTAGGGTTTGCGCCGCCCTAACTCGTCACTCCCTAGCGATTTACTCTCATCTGTTCCCTCCCCCTCGACGCCACCGCCCCAACCCGTCCGCCGCCCTACCCCATCGGCCATCAGCCGTGGGTTGTGACACCACTCTACACCGCACAAGATCGCACGATAGTCGTAGTGTCTTGTGCAGGTCGTCGAGGTCGTCGCCACAACTACGGTGATCTGCCATCCCCACGCAGTCGCTTCATGTATGCCATGGCTTGGTTCTCTGCTCGGCCTCCCACGCTCGGAGCCTGGCCACTTTGCTTTCCCTATCCTCCTCTATTCTCCTCTAGATCTGTTAGCTTAATGTCTTTTGTTGAGTTTGATTTTTATGCTTGAGCCTTAAGTTGTGTCGATGTTTGTGTGATTTATGCAAGGTGAAGGAGATGGATGAGGTTGTCTTTGGTGGTGGGGTCGCCACCGTGATTGCGCCAGATCTTGAGGTATCACCCTACCTTACTCCCTCTCATCTCTACCCCCTTGCTCTGTGATGAAAATGGCTAGTGCTCTATGATGGATGCCGAGGGCTACTCTTTGGTGTGGTGGGTTTGGACACCCTTGGTCTTGTTGTCTTCTTGATGAACCGCTCAATAATGTTAATAGTCTTATGTTTGAAATTGAATTGATAGTTAGTTCATATTAATAGTCCCTTGCTCGTGATGTAATGATGTCAATAGTCTTATGTCAAATTGAATTGATAATTAGTTCACATTAATAGTCCCTTGCTCGTGATGTAATGATGTCAATAGTCTTATCTTTGAAATTGAATTGATAATTAGTTCATATTAATAGTCCTCTTGCTCTATGATGTAATGATGTTAATAGTCTTATGTTGTCTCTCGCCATTCATTTCACCTTGTCTGTAATGCTTGTGTTCATCTTGGGTCAAGTTCTCCTACCTCTTGCGTCCCGTACATCCTACCACTCCATTCATAATCTCTTCTCTATAAAGTCTCCAGCGTTGGTACTTGTGCCATTAAACCGATATATATATATATATATATATATATATATATATATATATATATATATATATATATATATATATATATTAGTCTGACCACTTTAGGAGGTCATCCATTGACATGAGAAGGATGAGGCAGTATCACGGGCAACCTCATTGAGCCCCCAAGTTTAAAAAGTATGGATGCAAGGAGAAGCGTCGGGACATCCAATTACCTAGATGTTGTCGATGGGTAATTGGGCGTCGCTATATTGAAAGTGGCGTTGATCTTGATACTCATAGGAAGTGGCATCATCTATCGACAACCAACAATTCTTGAGCATGTAATTATCTTTAAACCCAACAAGAACACCAAGCAACAAGTTGAGAATTCTTTTTGAAATATGAGAATGGTTGCTTGGTGTTCTTGTTAGGTTTAAAGACGATTACATGATCAAGAATGGTTAGTTGCGATACATGATGCTACTTCCCAAATGAATACCAAGAACTCTTTCGAACTCTAGGTCCAATTACCTATCGACAACATCTAGGTAATTGGATGTCTGTCGCCTCTTGGCATCCATATTTTTAAACTTGCAGGGCTCAATGAGGTTGCCCGTGGTTACCGCCTCATCCTTCTTATATCAAGCGGACGATCCCCAAAGTGGCCGTTAGAGACTACGAATAATATATATATATATATATATATATGATGTCGGATTTAATGGCACAAGTACCATCGCCGGGGCTTTATAGAGAAAATCATCACAAACGGTTTCAGCACAAACCGCGTGATAAGTACATATCACGACGGTTTGTGGTCAAACCGTCTGTAATAAGTACTTATCACAGACGGTTCTCGCTAATAACCGCTCAGGAAAGTATGCATCATGACGGTTGAAAACCCTCTATGATGACCTCATGTCATCATCGACCCATAAACTCGCAGCGGCTCATGAAACCGTGCATGATGATGTTTTTGAACCGTCTATGAATACCTTTTCTGTAGTAGTGCACCATATCTTCCGAGTGTTCATCCTCCTTCATACAAACTCCGATTTCATTAACTCTTGTTCATAAATTCATATTTATTTTGGTTCTAATTTTATAATTTTTGGATTTTATTTGGAGTTTTGTATTTATTCTCCTCGTTTTGTGCGTATAGGATCCGGCATTTTCAAATCCTTCCTAGACCAATCTGCCGAAGCAACTCCAACCTTCAACGAAGGCAAGTCGTGGACGTTTGATCATGTTGTACCTATTTTTACAAAATTATATTGTTTTTATATCAACATGCATGCTAATTTATATTAATTGTTTTCGAAATAGTTAAATACCTATTTTGACAATATGCTACCTTGAATAATTGTGAATGACATATATCCTTAGAAACCATAGGAAGGGTTGATATTAGTTGGAAATATTAGTAATACCAACATTGGTGGCGTATTATGCTTAGTCATGCGTAGTTGTACGATGGGCTCATCCTCACATGATCAGTTATTACATCAATTTGACTTAATGATATATAGAATTGTGGCGTAGCCACTGTTGATAAAATTTGTTGTGCCATAGCAAGGGATGTCATTTTGCCGGGTTGAATAAAAATGGTTTCAAACTCAGACGAATGATCGTGCAGTAAAGTGGGTGCATTTGGGAAGAGGATGTCTCGCCTGAGTTAGCACTAAGGACTTAACTCGGTGTGCCATTGATCTGGGCCTTACCGTACAACCACATATCTAGTATGAGATAGATCTCGCTAATTAATTAGCAATACCTTGATTTTAGTTCTGTTTTTGAAGAAAGTGTGAACTTTGGGTTGGACATTCACACTTGGTGCAAGAGGGGCCTCGAGCCACTCGGTGGCGAAATCTTAGCGAGCAGAACTGAGTTAAGACATAGCTTTGTAAAAGCCTTGTGATAATCACGTAATCACACGCCACTGAGCGTGTCTTGGCCAACATTATAAGTTGATTATCTCTTCTAGGTCAAGTTGTACAACCTCTCAGAGAGTGTTAAAAACTATTTGGACAAAGTGTCCCTGTTATGGACAATGCCGGTGATTTCACATGAGGTATATATAGAATTTTTCTTAAAATGTTGGATTGGTGGTTGGTTGGGAAGTGAGCGGGTAGTTCACTAGTTATTTCAAGCACTTGTTTACTTATTTATTTAATCTTTTCAATTATACTTTTCAATCTATTTATCAGATTTAATGCAATCGCTTCGCAAAATAACCATATAGCTATTTCTTGTTCAAGCCTTATATGAATACTATTTGCATACTATTCCCTACGACTTGTTGAATACTTTATGTACTCATTGCTTTATGCCTTGTTGATCAGTCACCGAGGAAGACCCAGTGAACACAGAGTTCTACGAAGAGAAGTACTTCGAAGACTATGCGATCTAGGGTGCGCTCCCCACTCGATTGCATATGGGCATGTCGGATGGCTACGACAAGTTGTTTTCTTCCGCTGCAAGTTTATTTATTTATCTTTAAACCCTGCGTGACAAACTTTGTAAACCTTGACCATAAGGTCTGTTGCTACTATTTAATAATAATTTACTTACTTCTTAGATATTTTGTTGTATGGATATGATTTCATCAATGTTGTTACTGTGTGATTTAGCTACTAATCTTGGGACTAGTTCAGAATACACAGAGGGTCTCGACAATACGGCTCACGTCTAGATCCAGCCGGCCTCCCGGTCGACACACCTCCAGATCCGACATCAAGGTCCCCAGTGTTGCTAGCCCTCTCGAAGCACCCCTCCCGGGGTTCCTCCCGGTGGACGCACCGTTGTGACCAGCCGTCGTGACAGTTTGACACACAAGGCCCCAGGCTAGGCCTGCTAGCGAGGTCCTCAGGGGTGGTAGAGCACCGCCTCGCCGACTAGGATGAGGGCACGGAGAACCGAGGCCAACGACGATGGTGACCTTGTCGTGGATGAAGGCACCCAGATTTGAGCCCCAAACGACGACTCCTTGCCGTGGACCATGGGACTCCCGATCCGCTGGGATCCAAGGCCAACGGCGCAGAGGGACCGGCAGAGACCGACGGTGCTACAAGAAGAGGAGAGGAGACCAACGGCAGTGCGACCACCATATCCGGCCGCGTAGGGGGTGTGCAGGGAGAGGGGAGGCTAGAGAAGGGGTAAGGGGAGTTGCAAGAAGAGGAGGAGGTCATCGCACGCCACGCAGACGGTCAAGGAGGCGGTGGCAGCGATAGGGTTGGGAGGGGGCTCTTCGCTGGGCCGGGGTCGCCGAGAGCGCGTTCAGAGACGTGTTTCAGTACCACTTCACTCCAAGCTTAGAGTCAAAGCTTTATTCATATGTTTCTTGGTGCTATTTCTCATACTTTATATCCGCCGAGTAGACAGAGTCCAACAGGAATAATATGGTATATAAAATTGCGGTTAAGGACTGCAATTCATGTTTGTCTTCCAAATTACGGTGATGTTGTGCAGCACATTAAACAGTTTTCTGTTTTTTCTGCTAGGGAAATTACTGAGGTTTCTCTCTTTTTTGCGGGAAATTAAAGAGGTTTATTGACATGTTGGCCTGCATATTCTCTTTTCTCTGTCTTTTTGTTTAAATTGATCATACCACAAGATTATTCTCTGCCGAAAGTGGATGTTTCCTACCTACAAAATTCGATAAACTACTGTTCCAAAAGGAGCTTGGCAAAAAGTTTTGTTTTTTTTTTCAAACTAAGATGATATTGGAGTTCATAGCTCTGTCGTATCTCTTTGCCGAACACTCTCACTCAAAAGTGCACTTAACTAAGGGCTAGTTTGTGGGTTACGGTGTTGTGCCGTGGAGTCTAGCTAGTTGGATCCGAATCCTATGACATCAAGAAGCAATGTCATGGTGAATAGTATCGTAACATTGTTTTTCAGCATTTGGATCAAAAATCAACGGATGAGACCGAGGATTGTACTATAGCGATCGATCTCATCCTTTGCTTTCCAATCCAACATCTCAAATTATAGAAATATCACGGTACTGTTCACCCTATGACTTTCCCATGGAATGTGAGAGGATGCCCATCCTAGTTTTAGTTACATGAATCTTTGTCAATTATAGTACTATTTTTTCTGCTACAGCTCCTAAAAATATGCTTTCAACTAACCGTTATATCCAATAGTAATAACAATGACAAACGGAGTTGAACACGCTTGATGATTTCATCCTTCATTGGACCAGTTGGCGAAACCCCCTTATAACTTTTGAAACCGACCGTGCGTTGCACTACCTACATTATAGTTGACCCAAAAAGCTCGTTTATAAGATAAATCTAACTAAATCTCACTGTACAACACTTCTCTCTCTAATGTTATTACCATATTTTTTTTACAATTTATTCCTAAATACGAATACAAATACCTCAGACACAGATACCGGCTGTCTCACTAATCAAGGGGAGTTAATTAAGGAAACTATTGGGACATGCATGAGAAAAGATGTCCACGAGCCATGGAACTCGAGTAGTACACATCATGCACAAGAAACTGAAGCAAGCATATGTAAATCGGTATCGGAGAAAGCATGGCTGAAGTTCTCAGAGATGTAGATCAATGTATTGAAGACAAGTCCGAGAAGAACTATATTGTCTCTAGACTTAATTGATCAGACTCACTACAGAATAGAAAGCTGGGCCATGAGATACCATTCAAAGTAGGCACTCATGTACTATGAAGTTGCAGGTGAGTCTATAACTAATCTTATGCTCAAAAGCTACAGGCAAGCATCACATTAAAATCTAAGTATTTTTAAAAGATAGTATATTTATGGAGATTACTATAAAAACACATTTGGTATTTTTCTTCATAGTCAATATAAAATTAAGACACGAGTTTAACGATTGGTTTTACCACAATATAAGTAGAGAAAATAATGACATGGAAGTATTGATTATAAGTTATAACTAATCTATGTACACTGTTTTTACCGGACTAACATAGATATAAAAAAATTACAAAAAAATAAAGTTTGATTGTAATCTTCCCGCAAAAAGAATTTGTGACTGAAAGGAGTAATAATATCCTCATATAATATGCCTACGCATAATCCATCATGTAAAAATATATCAAATGAAAATGTCATCTAAATTCTAAATAGTAATTATAATGGATATAGAAATGTAATAAAAGCATGGTAGGATCTGTGTCACTGTGTCACATCTGCATGTCTAAGATGAGGTAACTATGGTTCAAATTCAGATTTCCGCGTTTATCTTTTTACACACGCGAATGTATCTCAGCGAAATACGCAAGCCTATCCTCCATAAGGTCGTGAATTTATCTCCAATCTCCACAATTCTAAGCATGCACTTGAAAGCGCACTCACATGTGGCGTGTGTATTATGCGTCTACCTAACTTGTAGTCCAGGGCCTGTTTGAAATACACGAATTATTACATAACAATTTCACGTGAGGCATTGAATAATATTTTCTCTGCCTTCCTGCCTCGTCATATGGATCTGATCATGGTTCCTCTCACATCAATATAGTAGTAAATGCCTCCACGGCCTGTTACCCTTCTTAATTAAATTAATTCTGCCTTTTTTTATTCAATTGAAAATGGCAGCTCAATTTGCTACTAGTACACTTGTTAATTGTTTGGACCAACCAATTCAAGCAAAGTGTACGTTTCAATTGTCAAAGTAGCACGTGCATGATGCGTGGTGAGGTGTCAGATCATTTGATTGGAGATTTGGAGTTGGTGCTCACACATGTTTGCATTGCATCGTCGTGTCCCTTGATCTCCTATCTTTAACGGCGAGTAATTAAGGAAAATACAAATCTTTCCCCAAAATTAATTCCTCATAATCATTTATTAAAGATGATGGGAAACCGCAAACCCATTGCACTTGATTATATTGATTTGCCGCCTTTGAAATAGGGAATTTTTCAGATCCCTACTGGAATTGAACTATTTTATGCGAAATTTATATTAAATAGAAAAAAAAAATCTATTTTACAACCTTGAACTCTTCGAAAAGTCTGTATTTCAACCCTAAACTACAAAACCGGACATCCTACACCTCCAACTATCAAAACCGTTTATTTTACCCCCCTCAACCCAAACAGAGGCAGTTTTAAGTAACATGGCGCTGACTTGTCAATAAGGCCAACATATCATACATCTCATCCTCTCGTTCCTTTCTTCTTCCTCTCATTCTCACTCACCAACATATTGCACCAGTGCTCCTCCTATCACCAACATCTCTCAACACACACTGCTGGCTGACACGAACTGGATTGATCGAGCTTCAGCTCTGGCGGATCGACTCGGCGGGCTTGAGCGGCTGATCATCGGCCCACCGACGCAAGCGCGCCAAACCGAGCCATTGACCCCATGTCAGTAGTCGATGCGGTGGTGTTCTTGAACGAAGTCGAGAGGTACGGCACAAATGACCTCGGTCTTGGCGAGGTCCGAGTAGGATCTTGGCGGCGTCGCGATCGTCGCGATCGGCTTCGTTAGCAGAGTCTGGTGAGCTTCTCGCGCCAGAGGAAGGCGGGGTTGCTGTGGCAGGAGTTGTCTTGGGAGTGGAGGGTGTATTCAACAAGGCGAAGAGCGAGATGAGGTCGAGGAGCGTGTTGATGGCGGGGATTAGTGAGGGATGACATGGTCGGAGCTTGCGGTCATGGACGGAGCGAGAGCATGTGAAGAAGCCGAGGAAGTGGCGGCGTGGAGGAGGCGTGAAGCGGGCGATGTCGCTTGGGACGCGATGATGCAGTGCGGGGGCTGGAAGGCGGCGGCGGGCAAATGGGTTTCACCGGGAGGGCTGCAGGACCGGGAGAGGACGATGGCGGCGGTGTTGGTGGGGCGTTGACGGCGACAAGATGATGGGCGGTAGGCGGCGGCGGGGAGCCTGGACGACGCGTTCAGCGGCGTGGAAACGCTGCAGCTGGCACCACGTAGGGAGCGGCAGCGGGTGTGGTGGCGCAAGGGGCAAGGCGGGGAGGCGAGGAGGATGAGGTGGCTGAGGCGGTCGATTCGGGAGTTGGACATGGTCCGGTGGCGCTAAGGGCGATGGATCGGAGATGGGGAGTTCTGGGCGAGGAGGAAGAGAGAGATAGAGAGGATGAAAAGATGAGGAGGAAGAAGGTGATATTTGAGGATGACACATGGGCCCGTTAGCTCTTGTATTATTTTTGGCTCATCAAGATGCATGTATAACTGATGTGGATGGGATTCAACGCCCATGTGTGACTAAACTTGACTACGTAGGTGCCACGTCATCTAAAACCGGTTTCAAATGGCTTCGAGGGGGTAAAATACCCGGTATTGATACTTGAAGGGGGTTAGACATCCGGTTTTGCAGTTGGGGGTTGAAATCTAGACTTTTGCAATAGTTTAGGAGGGTTAAATAGACTTATTCCTATTAAATATGAGCTCCAAATATATGCTAACTAAGGTGGCATTTGCTACTTACAAGTTAAGCTGGTCGAGGAAGGTAGGTAGCCTAAATGGAGAGAACTAAGTCTTCAGGTATACAGACAACAATGGCTGTGACATTGTACTACTCTACAAAGAATCCGAATCAAGTTATACATATTAGTACTCCATCCTTTCATTATATTTGTCCACTGTCATCATGCGCACAGACAAAAATAATAATTAAATCTAAGAAATAGTTAATGAGAAATGACCATACACACTCATATTAAATAACATATCAAAACCACTTAACATCTTTCAAAGCATATAAGCGGGGGTAAAGTGTGAAAAAATTACAATAACTATCCTCTTCATTCCCTCAATAGATAAATATATTACACGGATACTCTCGACGCCCAAGACTATAAACAAATATGGCGAAACAGAAAGAGTAGTACATTTTAAGCACGCCAACTCTCCCACGGACTAGTTCTAAGAAGAATCACTGTTCGTCAGCAACTATCACCGACTGGCCACAAAACAACGTTAACACTTCGAATTGAAAGGGTAAAAACTTGAACGGTTTCTCCTTGAGAGGCATGAGATTGACTTCACATCGATCCAACCATCATTTCAGTGATTCAGAGACAATGACAGATCATTTGCAATTTGAGACAATGATAAATCGTCTGCCGATTGCACATCATTTCAACCAAAGGCCAGTGATTGAACACCCATTTCGCTGACATTCGAGCCGCTCTTGTTGTGCGGATTTGTATGATATTCCTCGGCCTAACGCATACTTTGAGGCATTGCCGAGAACACGGAATTTCCTTGCTAGAAATGAACCGTTTCTTCGTAAAATTCACGCGTTCCAAACAAGTCCGCTAAGATATCATCTTTGTCCAAACTTTTTTTAAAGAATTCGTTCAAAAACTTTTGTTTTATCGCCCTTTCTTCACACTTGGAAGTAAGCATGGGTTGTACCCGAGCCCGAACACGAATACACGATGGACTCAAAAAAAAAAGAAGTTTTAGCCCGGGCCCCACTTATGCCTCGTTAACCGTGGCGAGATCTTGACCGCGGGATCCGAGCCCACCGGACGACTGCTCCACGCGTAGCCGCCGGATTAAAATAATTGTTACACGACGGCCACTTGCTCGCAAGTCGCTACCGACCCACCCAGACACGCACACGGGCTTACTTCCTGAAGGATGGGCCCACCGTCTGACCGCCGGCGTGCGGTTCACAACGACTCACGTGTCCGTTACGCGCGCGGGTAGGAGAGGCCCACCGTGTCATTCGCTCCCACCGTTCGCTCGTGAGTGATTAACGGGGTGCCGTCGTAGGGGATAGTACGGATAGGCATCATATTTAGTATTTTTTTCTTTAGTATTAGATACCCATTTCTCAATCTCATATTTGCTCCGTTAATTTTCGATCGGTCGATTGGAAATTATTCATTTCTTTTACACCTCAACACAGAACATTGGACAGTAGAAGTGAAAATCAGAGCGGACGGGGAGAAACTAATCATTGACATGTTAAAGGAAAAAACACCAGTCATTCACTACCTACTCGGATCGCAAAGAACCCACCTATTTGTTATCTTGTTCCTAAGTGAAGTCACAATAGATTTTCCTCATACCACTTGATATATGGATGCATACGAACAAATATCGCTCATCCTGTATCCTATTCCGTTTTTTCCCTCGGAGCTGGAGTCGAACACTGATAATGTCGGATACCTATTTCTCCGTCCCGTATTCGATTCACGAGCCTTCAGTCGGTTAGAAATTATCCGCTCCATTTACACCATCTTTCTCTTTTGTTTCCCACGTGGAGCTTTTCTAGATCACCCTGTAAAAATTAGAAACAAAGGATATAATCAATTTATGGCTTACTTGATACATTATTTAAGAAATTTTGGCAGAGTTAAAAACTTGATGGATTAATCTTGACGGTCCAACACCTGTGCTTGATTTGAGTAGCCGAAGAAATTCCTAGATCTATATAGTTCGCTCCAAATTCAACCGATCGACACAGTTATAGCATTTCAAAAGGATAAAATGTTGTCGTGGAATTCGAAAAAAGATGCCACTAATCTAAACATAGAAGATGAATGACTCCTCGCAGAAAAAAAGAAGATTAATGACAAATTCTTGTAAAAAGGTAAACTTATACATAAGAGTGATACTAATACACAAGAGGAAATCATGGAAGGGCATAAATTCATTCTTGACATGGCAGCTCGAACGCACAGGAGCAGAAATTATTTAACATTTGCCTTTCTGAAAAGGAAAGAAAATCTTGTCAATCTTGGCATTAGAGAGGTCCCAAAAGACTCGCAACCATAGTTTTGATTACCTACCGATAATCAATTGAAAATCAGGATTATTAGTTATATCGGACCCGGTAAAAGTTCAAATTGGCTAAAATTGGCAAAAAAAAAAAACAGATTTTCTTGAATTTAATCTTTCTAATTTGAAATTCGTAAAAATTAAATTTTATTTAAAAATTTCGGCCAAAATTTTCTGATTTTCGGCCAAACCGGTATATGACTCCCGATAAACATTTGAAACCGTTACCCAAACCCTGCTCGCAGCCCCTCCCTCTATAAATAAAAGCCACTCCCAAGCAGGCAGCGGTGCACCACAGGAGATCTCTCCGTCTCCTACCAACCTCCGTCGTCCGTGCCTCCTCTCTCCCCTGACTCCTCGTTTGTTCCTTCCTCACCGACAAGAGAGAGGTAAATCCGCCGAATCCCTCGCCAAGATCTCATTTTTTTCTCGCAGATACTTTGGTTCTCGTTTGTGCCCGTGCGGCGTATCTGTTCTTTCTTGGTTTAATTGCGCTAGCAAGCTTGTTGCAGGCTCCGTTTTGGTAGGATTTGGTTCTTGGCTGTGGCAAAAGGTTCCAAGAACTCTGGATAGGATAGCATGTGATGGTGCTTGCATGGAGCTGGATCCTCGCGGAGAAAAATGTTTGATATACTAAGATGCTGTAGTCTTGTTTCGGTATTGAGCTTTGGTGTCTGTTTTCCTGTTCTTTTTTCCATGGTATGCTTACTATTGAAATAAACTGGATCTGCAATAGTACTTAAATTAAGGAGCTTAAACACTGAGTGCATACAGATTCCCTGCTTGCATCTCAGATATCGGATAATTTTTAATAGCCACCAGTATCCACCATTAGCTGCAAAGATTCCCACAGTCAGTGATTGCTTAACCATTTGGGGTTAGTATCTTGTTTTATATGAAATTTTTGTGACATGTGGCGATGAATTAATGAGCTGCCCTCTAAGCAATGGATGTGTACAATGCAATTTTATTGTCGTCTCAATTCTAACTATCAATGTTTCAAGAGGAATTCACTAATCCCTACGTATCAATTTGACTTTTATATATACTCGTTGTTGCAAATGCTTGAAATGACAGAATGGGGAGCGTAGAGAAGACCAGAGCTGCTTATGGCGAGTACACCTATGAGGCTCTAGAGAGGGAGCCCTACTGGCCGACTGAGAAGCTGAGGATATCAATTACTGGAGCTGGTGGTTTCATTGGATCCCATATTGCTTGCCGTCTGAAGAGTGAGGGACACTACATCATCGCCTCCGACCGGAAGAAGAATGAGCACATGACTGAGGACATGTTCTATCATGAGTTCCACCTTGTTGACCTCAGGGTCATGGACAACTATCTGAAGGTCACCAGCGGCATTGACCATGTCTTCAACCTTGCTGCTGATATGGGCGGCATGGGGTTCATTCAGTCCAACCACTCTGTGATCATGTACAACACCACCATGATCAGCTTCAACATGCTTGAGGCTGCACGTATCAATGGTGTGAAGAGGTTTGTCGCTTTGTTTCCCTATCTAGCAACAGTATACTGTGGCCCAGCGTCCTCCACAGACAAATATTACCCTTGCACCAAGTCTAGTTCTGGAGTTAATCTGAAATTCAGTGATGAATGAATAGAAGAAGCTTTCTAAACAGAAAGATGACACCTGGAATATATAAACAACATTTCTTAAGCATGGTAGTCTTTGGGAAGTTTTGGAACTGTTTGAGGCTTTGATCTGATTTTTTTTCATTAGTAACAAATCCAGATTTGTATACTAGTCATGTTGATACTAACATTACCATACCGCACTTAAGAAAACCAAAGTGCTGTAATGATACTAGAACTAACTCTGTTTTCTGTTATATTACAGCGTAGGTGTCATACTTTTCAAGTACGACGTCTCAACTCCGCATGATCTCATTCAGTCCATATTGACTCGTATTTTGTATATCTTTGGTCTTGCAGATTCTTCTATGCCTCGAGCGCGTGCATTTACCCTGAATTCAAGCAGCTTGACACAAATGTGAGCTTGAAGGAATCTGATGCCTGGCCTGCTGAGGTGTGTTCATGGAAATACTATTGACATTTTTTTATTAGCCAACCACACACTCAACTTTAAATTTCCTTTGATCTACTACCGTTCAGCCTCAAGATGCCTATGGCTTGGAGAAGCTCGCAACCGAGGAGCTGTGCAAGCACTACACCAAGGACTTCAGCATTGAGTGCCGCGTTGGTCGTTTCCACAACATATATGGCCCCTTTGGAACATGGAAAGGTAAATCCACCAGTTCTTGAGTCATTCGATCATAGGTTATCCTGAGGCAATAATTCAATTTGCACCGAAATAGGTGGTCGTGAGAAGGCACCAGCTGCCTTCTGCAGAAAGGCTCAGACTTCCACGGACAGGTTTGAGATGTGGGGTGACGGTCTCCAGACCCGATCATTCACTTTTATTGATGAGTGTGTTGAGGGTGTACTGAGGTATGTAGCTACTTTTCATATTATCCAGATACCAGACTAAACCAATACCTGCATAGAAATGAAAAATCAACCTAACACCATACAAAAATTTTGTAGATTGACAAAGTCGGACTTCCGTGAGCCAGTGAACATTGGAAGTGACGAAATGGTCAGCATGAATGAGATGGCTGAGATTGTTCTCAGCTTTGAGGACAGGAAGCTGCCCATCCACCATATCCCTGGTCCAGAGGGTGTCCGTGGGCGTAACTCTGAAAACACCCTCATCAAGGAGAAGCTTGGCTGGGCTCCCACAATGAGGCTCAAGGTATGTCACTATCTTGCTAGATCTTCTCATATACCATATTAATTATGAAATACTCAGAAATCCAACCCCACATGGTAACACTTTAAGCTCTTTACATTAGCCAAAAGAGAGACTAGTCCAGTTATGATGCCTCAATAAACCTTCAGAACTTGCAAATAACAATATCTGATACCGGTAAATGCCGTGCAGGATGGCCTGAGGTTCACCTACTTCTGGATCAAGGAGCAGATTGAGAAGGAGAAGACCCAAGGGATTGATGTCGCCGCATATGGGTCATCCAAGGTGGTGTCCACACAAGCGCCGGTTCAGCTGGGCTCCCTCCGTGCCGCTGACGGCAAGGAGTAAACTGAACAGCTCCCAAGTGGATCAGCGCCAACTTATTTTCAGTATTGCCCATCGGCTCCTTAGAGGATTTGGACCTAGAAATAGCGCACCCTATTCTGCCCCCATGTGGTTTAGCAGATGTTTATGTTCTACTCATCGTCACCCCATTATTTTTTTTGTGTCACGCAGTTCTTTATATGCGGTACATTTGCTTTTATGAACAATAAAATTCCCTGCTTTAATTTGACACAGCCCTCTGGTCAGTTTTTGTCCAAATCTGGGAGGTCTGTTGCTATACCGTGCTCTGTGGGTATGCACCAAGATCATAACCTGCATTTCAGTTCATAAGTCCATACTCCAATTCTCCAAAACTGTGTGGGCATGCTTTCAGTTCAAAGTTTTGTACTTCACGTAACAACAAACAGTCTGTTGAGCACTGTAGTAGCTAGGTGCAGCAGCTATCTCGTCTTTAGGTGGCGTACACGCTGGCACTCGGACCAGGGTGTTGGGCCCATTTCATCCGTGTAAATGTTCTCTCCGCGCTGTGCAATTTGGGATCTGAAAATGATGGGTACTCTCCAACTTGACGTGTTCAGCCTATCGTCCAAAGGAACGTGCGCTCCTGACCACGGAGCGTCACTGTGTTGCCATTGCCGACCTCGATTTCCATGCTGGCCACTGGCTGTGGATATACACGTCATAGTGTTGCGAAAACACCCGGTAGGGATGACAATGGGACGAGAGAGGTATAAAATTCAACAGAAAGCTTCCTATCGGAAGTTTTTCTTTTCGAGTGGTCGAGCTATCTAGTATACACACCTCAAGGATCTCTTAGAGCGCTCCTCTGTATAACACGTTTGGACCGACGCATCATTGATCCAAACCGGCTATTTTTGACATCAGATGGCTCTGAGGAGCTTCCTGTTGAATTTTTGTGCAACTAGGATGGGAACGGCAGTGGACCTTATTTGGAGAATGGACATAACATGCATGGGAGGCAGAAGGATCAACCGCTGTGTATATCCTAGTAACAATAGGTTGGCTGCTCCATGCCCAGTATTTGCCCAATAGAAAAGAACACTGTGCAAAAGACTCTTTCCTGTCATTTGACGTCGTGTGTAGTGTATGCGAGTTTCAAGCCGAGCAAAAAGCCCAAGAAGATTCCATGGGGGTGCGGCGCTTACAAACCTGGGCCTGAGCAGACTACGCTATTCTCTTCTATTTTTGGCGATTATGGCTTCTTCTCCTGAAGCTCAAGCATTTTGCTCATATATTACTATTTCAGCATGTCTTCCAGCCATAAATTTGTTCAGTTATCGCATGAGAAATTACATACTTGAGGGTGTCCTCTTTCCATAATCTCCCAAACCTGTTCTGCAAACCTGCAGAACACAAATGCGCTGTAGCAAATCCGGCACCATGTTCTGAAACTCGGTCTCCATCCTGTACGCTTAACTGAACCGGCAGTGTATACTGAACCATGGGGTGAATTAACACCAAATTTCAAAGAATGTTGTCTTATTGCCCTGTTTCACTAGTTACGACTGACATCCTCTTTGTTTCTCTCTAATCTGGTGGGTCAGCTAATCCTTTTCTTCATCGTTTGCCATGGATTCCTCCATTACTGAAAGAGCATATATACACCCCTGAACTGTCAATTCCAGCTCAGAATCACCACTGTTTTTTGAATGTGGCTATTGAAGATGTATATGTGACCTCATGCGCTATCTCCACCGTTGAAGTGCTCCAAGATTCATACTACGTTTTTGCAAAACCCTCCTTTCTAACTTCCTCCCTCCTTTCTATTTCCACTCTCCTTCTCTCTCCCCGCCGACCGTCGCACCCCGAGCCAGTCACCGCCCGTCGCGCCCACCCCGAGCAGCATCGCCGCGCCGCTGCCGTCGCCGGAAACCTCACCTCGTCGGAAGCCCTACCGCCGGAAACGACGACAAAACCTCGCCAAACCTTGGGGTTTCGTGGGGTTTCCATTGACAGGGCGTTTCCGGCAATCCACGGCGGGGTTTCCGGCGAGGCAAGGTTTCCAACGGACGCATGGTTCGAGGCGATGGCGCGGCTCAGGGCGGGCACGATGGCCACGTGGAGAGAGCAAGAAGAGAGGGGGAGGAGAGGAAAGAGAGAGAGGAAGGAGGTGGTTTGCAAAGAGAAAATTAGCTCAGTAGCACTCCAATCATTGGTATTCAGAAAATAATATCCAAATCATGCTCGGCGGGCGCGATGGCTGCATGGAGAGAGAGGAAGAAGAGAGAGGGGGGAGGAAAAGAGATAGGAAGGAGGTGGTTTGCAAAGGAAAATTAGCTCAGTAGCACTCCAATCGTTAGTATTCAGAAAAATAACATCCAAATCATACTCAGCTGCAAAATGATACCACGAACAACTAGAAATCTTGAAAATAACACTACAGTCACATTTTCCATCCATCTTTAACAAGAAGGACATATGATGTGAGATAATACAATTTTAATGCTCATTTTACCCCTGCTCACATGCTGCCACCCATCTCCTTAATATCCATGATCGGCGCACGGACGGATCCCGAGCTCACTTCGGACGGTGCCGACGGGAGAGGCGTACTATGGTGCGGAGGTCAAGGTGTAGGCCTAGCGCACATTCGCAAGGCGCGTGGAGAGGCTGGAAATCCAGCAAGGGTGGCTTGGCGAAGAGCACTCGCCCGAGAGGCTAAGGTCATTGCGATCTGGGCGGGGTTGAGCTCATGAGGACGTGCTTATGCTTTTGCTTGGCTCGACTTGGGGTGGCGGGTCTCGCTATGCGCTTGTCGTCAGAGCAACCCTTGTAGTAGCCATCACCCTAGCCAAGGGAGATGTTTGCAGACATCGCGGTCCATAGCCACAACCCGCATTACATCACCCCCATGCAAACCGAGGTGAGCTTCAAGTCTCCCATGGCCCTCGAAGGCTCTTGGACCTCCTAATTGCATCCCACCGCCGAGAAACCACAAAGCGAGCAGATATTCCTGCTTTCATTCCGCCGCCATTAACGCCCGTGAGCTCTGCAAGCGCACTAAATCCTCCCGAGCATCGGCATGGAGTGACGCTATCGCCTAGTGCCACCGCCCGCCGCCAACTCCATCTCGCCTACACGAGCACTGTGAGTTCCTTTGAGTGCTCTCGTAGTTGAATCAAATAAAAAGGTAAGAGAATGAGGGCAAATGAGTCTTTTACCCACTAACTACTGTCATAGTGATGGTAGTGTCATTTTCAAGAATATCAGTTGTCCGCGATGTTATTTCGCAGCCGAGCTCGATTTGGATATTATTTACCAACTATATGAGTGCTACTGAACTAATCAACCCTTTTGCTGGAGCTAGTAGTGTGTGTTATCACATGTATATGTGGCTTTGATTTATCCCTTGTTTTTCTTCCTTGCTGATTGATAGCACAGTAGAGTAGCCTCAAAATTGAGAAAAAAAGGTTGGAAAAAGAAAGACTTTTGGTGCAAGTGCAACGTCACATGCAGCACCACCTAGCAGATGTGACTTTCAGTTTACCTAATCCTGATGGAATTAGAGGGCTAGCTAGCCTTTGCATTGCAATTTGCAGCCCCTCTGGTTTATTTTGTTCTGTGTGCCAAATGATTGAACATCCAGACTTAACAGCACTATGTTCAGATCAATTAGGGCTACAACCTACGGGAGGAGGAAGTATTATTAGGTGCACATGGCGTTTAGTTTATGATTACGTGCCTTGAAATAAACCAAAGCAGTTTGGCTGGTATTTTAACAATCATGTTCGAATTCTGGAGGAAAAACAAATTTCAAAAATCATGTTCCAATTCAGGGGAAAGATAAGACTTCGTTTGGAATACCGGAATTTCATTGGAATTTTTGTAGGAAATCATGAGAAATTCTCGCATTCTAAACAGGGCCTAATGGACAGATGACCGAATCCTAAAATCTCAATGGAAATTGAGTCTTGGGACAAAATGTTGTAATGTGCATCTAGGTGTGCGTTGTCATGTCTTAACAAAAGCAGCACAAATAGGACTAAACTATGCCTGAATCCTCCTAGGGTGCTAATTAATCTATGCCCATAGATTTGTAGGCGCAGCAAAATAAAGCTTGTCTTGTACTCCCTCTCGTTCAAAAAAACAGATCGCTTTGTAACTTGTGCAGTTAAACTTTAGAAACTTTGATTATCCATATCTTTTTGAATAACTAGATTATATACATAAAAATTATATATGTGGATTTATCTCAAAAATACTTTCATAATATTATAATTTTATTAAGTTTTATAAATATATTATAATACTAATTATCGATCAAAGTTGTATTTTGAAGACCATATCGATATCCAAAATGATTTATTTTTGTGAACATCAGGAAGTATGGTTTAATCATGGAGTAAGTTAGCAGCTGATTGATAGCTCATCGACTCAACCAAGTGAACACCAGTGGATTGTTGTTTACTGAACTAGTACCAGCAAGTAGCCATCAGTCATGTCTGGATTCTCTCTAGGGAAATCCCATGCCCTGGCCCCTGCTTGTGTCCGAAATTTTTTAAAATAATATTATTTTTAAAAAAATTACAAAAATAAATAGTCGATTTTCTATCACCATTTAAAATGGCAAAAACTTTCTATCGCATTTCAAATAGCGATAAGAATCCAGGTAATGACAACAGAGCTCAAGATAAAGACAGAGAGGTTCTGTTGTCATTGAAATGACGACAGAGCCCTGTCGCCATTCCAACTGGCGATAAGGATCTTATAAGTCTCTAAATTTTTTAATATTAAAATTTAGAAAAACCGTCATTTCAAATGGTGACAGGGATCCCGCAAGTTACTGTCGCCATATGGAACACCCCGATTTTTAGAGCTTTTTTTGAAAATTTCAAAATAAAAGAACCATTTTGTTTTGACGAGAATCCAAAGCTTAACTTGAGAATTTCGTATGGATTTCATCGACTAAATCAAACTTCAACTAAAACTCGATTTGTTTAATTGGGTTTGTGGAGTTTTGGTGATCTCCTCTTCTCGCACCGACTCTATTCTTCTCCTGGTTCGGACCTCCTTAGGTCTAAACCTCTCAAGTGGTTGAATTTTCTCTGTCTAGATCTCCTTCCCGTGTCTAAACCCCACTCATGTTCATTTGAACTCACTCTCGCCTCATGGAACTCCTCCTCAGACCTCCCATGTCCTCTAGGACCTTCTCCTTGTTTATTTGGACCCTCGCAGCCTTCCGCTTGATCCAAACCCCTATCGCTTGTGTATCGCTCGATTTTTGTTGAACGGTTTGATCTTGGTGAGACGCTCGAATGGTCCGAACGCCCCACCCTCTCTCGAGCCCTCAGATCCTTGTTGGATGGCCCCGATCTGCTGGAGCGCTCACTCGGTCCGAACGCCCAATTGCCTTGACCTGCTCGATTGAAATCTAACGGTCCTCCTCCACCGCTGCTTATCTCACTGTCCGCCAGAGACCTCCCTTTGTTAGATCCGACTGTTAAGACCTCCTTTGGAGATCTTAACCGCCAAGACCTCCCTTTGCTAGATCTCGACTGCTAAGACCTCCCTTTGGAGATCTTAACCGTCTGCATCTCCCTTTGCTAGATCTCGACGTTAAGACCTCCCTTGGAGATCTTAACCGTCTGCATTCTCCCTTGCTAGATCCGATCTAAGACATCTCCTTTGGAGATCTTAACCGTCTGCACCTCCTATTTGCTAGATCTCGACTGCTAAGACCTCCTTTGAGATCTTAACTGCTCGCATTCTCCCTTTGTTAGATCTCGACCGCCAAGACCTCCCTTTGAGATCTTAACCGCCCGCACCTCCCTTTGCTAGATCTCGACTCTAAGAACCCCCTTGGAGATCTTAACCGTCCTGCATTCTCCCTTTGTTAGATCTCGACTGCAAGGCCTCCCTTGAGATCTTAACTGCCTGCACCTCCCTTGGGAGATCTAACCGTCAGACCTCCCCTGCAGGTGTCTTTGGGACCTCCTCTCCGCAGATTCCCTCGGCTTTGATCGCCCCATTTGGCGGTCCACACCCATTTTCTTTATCCTTTGACCATGTCCTTTGTGCATGGGAGTCTCCCCACATTTAAGGCCCATTGTGTCACATTAAATGCTTCTACCTTTTTGCAAAGACCTGCTATTCTTTTGTCACATCTTTTGCCCGCTCTCATTGTCCTTTTCACTAACTTGAACACACTTATCCTTGGAAATCTGGGCGGCTCTGCTATATAAGCTTGGGCAGCCCTTCCTTTTCACCCTTTGCTCATTCCCACTCCCTCGCTAAAACCGACCACTCTTGGACCTCCTCCAAAGCTCTTGACCTCCTCTATGCCTCTTGGACCTCCTCTCCTTAGCTCGACCTCCTCCAAGAAGCCCCTTGACCTCCCCCGATCACCTAGCCTCTCTGCTGGTTTTAGTGCGTTGTTTTATTGGAGTTTCTTGGACCTTACTTGAGTTCTATTTGAGTTGTTTTGTTTCCCCACCGTAGATTGTGAAGGCAAGGAAGAACAAGAGTTCCTTGAGGCGTAAGAGGACACCCAGCCTTTGAGCAAGGCAAGTTACACCCTTGACCATGTTGCACCCATTACTTCAAATTACTATGTTCTGCTTCAAAGGTTTATGCATGCTTACTTTACTAAGTTATTTCAATTCTGCTTTTAAGATGGTAGCTATGCCTAATTTTCATTGTATGGCCATTGTCGATATTGAATCCCATCCATTTTCACCTTAGATGAAAATCTAGTTTTTGCAATAGTGAGAACCAGAGGCATTTGAAAAATGTATGCTTAGTCTTGCTAGACCAAAATTTCAATTTGGGAAGTGTTTCACCGAAAGACCAAAGAATCTCGAGTTTTAAAGCCATGACATTGAGTTGTCATGGAGGTTTTGCAAATGGTTTTGGAAAAGAAAACAGAAATGGAAAATGCATTTGGTCTTGAGCGATTTGGTTGGCTTGGTCAGTGCATCTGTTATGCACCTGACTCAACTCGGTAGGGATGAGGTCCAGGGAATGGTGGTCGCCTGCCGCTTAAGGACCTGGCTCATGAGCCGATCTTGCTATGTCTATAATGGACTATGCCTCACCGCACAACCACATGTCCTTAGAATGGGGAGTAGGACCTGGCAAATTAATTTGCAAAGCTCCATCGTGGTTGATCCTGTTGGTGTGTGGGTAGTCATGTTACGACCTTCGTAGTCCCACCTGGCGCAAGAGGGGGTCTGAACCCTGTGGATGGGTAGTCCAAAGGGGGTGAAACCTCAGCGAGGATGGACTACGGTGGAGCGATGCATTGTAAAGGCTTTGTCACGTGCTCTAGACCTCTCACCAAAGGGAGTGTGAGGTGGCAGCGACAGTTGCCAAACAAACTAGAGAAGTCGTGTCATGTGGGTAAAGTATACAACCTCTGCAAAGTGTAAATCTATTCAATAGCCGTGTCCACTTATTACTTGTATTTGGAAATAAACTTGGCTTTATGCAAATCAACCCTATAAGCTCTCCTTTGATATCCATTATGCATGTCATTCTCGTTATTTGACGGTGTAACTTGTGAGCACGCAGTTGTTGTGCTCATTCTGCTTGACTAATGAATTGAGCAGAGAAGACTTCTTTGATGATGATGAGGACCAGATCAACTAGGTCAGCCCCACCACATTACGTGGTGTATTGGATGGACTTGGTTTTGCTTCCGTTGTGTATTTTGCTTTGTTGTCTTGGCTTGTAAGCAACCATGTAAGTAACTCTTCCAGCATTAATAAAGTCTCTCGTGGATGTATGTTACCACTCATGTTTGTCAGTAAACCAACCATTGATCCTTGGGATCGGTTCGGATCACAGGGAGGTTAGGACTTCTCCAAGCCCCATGACCTCCTGTTGGTCTCTGGACCTCCCTGTGTCTGGTCAGGCTCTTGGGAGGTCCCGAGCCTCAAGACCTCCTTAGGTCAACTCCCTCGACCTCTAGGAGGTCCGCCTGACCTCTGGAAGCCTCGGGAGGATTGCCCGAGATGTCCTTGGGATCTCTTGGGAGGTCCTGGTGGACTCCCAAGGAGGTCTTGAGGACCTCGTGGGTGAGGCCCCGGTCGGGTCGCCACACCATTCCAAATGGCAAGACAATCCACCCTATAAAAGAGCAAAGATATCATGTGAACATGACCATATCCATGCACATATGCACATAGGCGATCTCGCCCTCCATTGCAAAATGAGCAGCGCCAAGCGAGCGAGTGTGGGCGAGTGACGCGAGCGAGCTATTTTGCGTTTCCCCCCACCCGAGCGAGTGATTTTGCGTTGCCCTGCCCGATCCCCAATCCTCAGCCTCCTCTCGCCCAAGTGTGGCGGCGCTTGAGCGCCTCGCCCCCCTCGCAGCTCCGTCGAGCCCGCCCGCTCGCCCGCCCCGCCCCTCCATCACCGCCTCCTCCCGCAGGTCTCCACGGTGCACCTCCACTTCCATCCGGCGTCGGCGCAGAAGGACGAGGCGGATCTTGATCGGGCCACACCAGCCTCGAATCCGACCGCCCCAATGGCGAAGACGGCGGGCCGGCACCACGCAGCTTCAGATCCGGATGGGGTCGATGTCGCGACCTCAACACCATCGAGCTCGGTCGCTTTCACCTCCGACTCGCCGCACCTCCACACCATCTTGATCTCGCCACAAATTAGCTCTTGCCGCTTGCTATGTTTTTGTTTGTTCTTGAGTTCATGGATTAATTTTGAGACCTCACAAGGACTTGATGAACTGCTTCAAGTGGCTATGCAATCAAAACCAAAGAATAAAGTTTAACGACTTTAGAAGATTCTCGATGAGCGCACCCAGATGCACGAAGGGCAAAGAAAAGGCGCCATAGCATTCGGCGACTGTGCCCTAAGCATTGCCACACCTACCCCAGATGGTCCTAGTATGGCGAGGAAGACGGGCGAGGGGAAATACTTCTGACCGATTGAGCATAAGTCTAAGGATAAGTGGTCGCTACATAACAGGATGGTGCTCGATATGGTGTCATGACAACCAATTTAGCCAAGGTGTGCAATTGGGTCAGCGCGCTAGCCAAGTGCCTCCCTTTGGTTGGTATTGTGGAGACAATTTCTCGGTACCACAAATACTTTGTTGACGTAGCAACAATGTGTCGCCATGCCATGGCAAATGACCGACATCAGATTCTACCGTGATCACCAAGTATATGGAGGAGAAGAGCAAGAAGGGTGAGATACATCGGCATTCAAGATAGACACAATGAGCTTCGCCGAGATATCGCAGGTAAGGATAAAGGACGCCATGAGATTTAACCGCGAGAGGATCACCCACGAGTGCATGCTACACCGCATAAGTTGCATATGCACTTGCAACAAGCTATTCTTCTACATAGGCCCTACTCACATGTCATGACCGCATGTTTGATTTGGGGCGAGCATCCCGCTAGTACTCTCTCGATTATTTCAACAAGAAAGAGGTGATACAAACCTAGAGTGCAAAGTCAGTATGGTTACGACATGGTTAGCTATTTCATTGGTCATCCAACCTATGAGCAACTTATCTAGGCCGCAGACATTGATAGGTCAAGGGAAAGGTTAGTCGGCGATAGAGTACGACGTGTCGTAAATAGCATGGACGGCGTAAGTTGAGCGTCAGATGAAGAAGTGCTCCATTTGCAAGGAGTCTCGGCACACCTTCAAGAAATGCCTTCGAGAAATCCATAGGATGAAGGAGACATCGGCAGATTCGGACAACGTCGCGAGGACATCATCAGACCACCCCACTCGGTGATCGACATGGTGGGCGTTGAGGTGCTCAAGGCTTTGTAATCTCATTTTGATTTGTCGAAAAACTAGGTGATGATGTTTTGCTAAATGTTTTGTAATATCGGTGTGATTTGTCGACAAAATATGTGAGACGCTATACTTGAATGTTACGTAATAATATCATTGTGATTTGTCGACAAAAAATATGATGACATTGTGATGAATGTTTTGTAATATTATTGTGATTTCCATAAAATATGTGCACGAAAATATATAGTAAAAAACAGTGAGATGTCTCTGCCGATTGAAATGGCGAAGATCCTATCGCCACTAGGTGGTATGAAGACCGCATACCATTTCAATGGCGATGGATTCTCTTCATACTATTCTGAGCTTTATCGCCATTGTCTCAAGCTTACTATTATCGCGATTGCCGAATGTCGATGAGGAAAATTTCATCATTTCAAATGTCGTAGGTAGCCTAGTTTTGTAAAAAAAATCGATTACTTATTTTTGTAAATTTCTTTTAAAATAATATTATTTTAAAAAATCCCTTGTGTCCTCCATGTGAATTGGTAGATCCAAGAGGATGTACCATTATCCTCTCCTGCCCCCACCTCCTGTTTGGATGATTCTGATCCGGAGCTGCCATGAGCTCGCAATATTTTTACCTTCATGCGCAAATCCACACCCCGGTGCATTGCCCTCGAAAGCAACAAAATATATATCCTACCGTGTTTCCTGGTACACAAAATTAGAGTTCTTGGATTGAACATTGCAAAATCCACGATGGTTTTGTGTACCGTTCTATGGACAAAGGTCCCTGCGCACGAAAATCGAACTATTTTCTGTGAAATTTCTGTGTTTAGAGCGTGGCATGAGTTAGCACAAAACATGCACCAATTGTCGCACCACTTGTCTGCCCATGCCTTAGAGGCCTTGCTCATCGAAGCAGTACTAATGCTAGCAGTAGTGAGCTTACGATACAGTAATACTTCTGCTGCTACTGCTGTTGGCACGGAGGAGAGCAGTCACTCACGTGCAGGAGAATGGTAAGTAACTCCTATTCCTGTCGCTGTACGGCCGCGATTTACTGCTCACCTTTCGGAAGGCATTGCCCGAGGCTACGGATTAAATCTAAAAATTACAAACAAATAGATTTACTAGTATCTTTGGTCATGAAAGAGTGATGTGTGATGTCTTGTGAAGCGTATAGTTAAACTCTATTAATTTTGACCAAATATATTGTATAAAACATATAGTTTGGATATATAAAAATTATCTGAGTGAATTTATCATGAAAAATGCTTTCATAGTATTGCACTTTTATAACTTTTTTGAATATATAATAAGAGAATTTAGTAGTCAAAATAGCATCTTATTGACTTTGATAGTAAACAACATTGCTATTTTTGTGTACCGGAGGGAATAGTTACATGGACTCGTAATCGTGGCCTGGCGTGGTGCAACGTCAAGGGGTGCCCCGTGCACAGCACCCCAAAAGAAAATGGAATTTTTTTACTAGGTATCGCTAGCTGGGCACTTGGGCAAGTTGTGCTAGCCAAATTTCAGAATTCACTCACCAACTACTAGAGCCACCAGGAAGTTAGGCACTCGAGTAGAGGCTCTGGTGGCACCACACACGGCTCCCATGCTTTGATGCTTAGATAGTCGGAT